>CM077079.1:70808234-72040372 GCA_039513925.1 Platanthera zijinensis
TCCTCGGTCCTATAAATAGGCCCCCATACCTCACATTCGAGGAGGGGACGACACGACATAGGCGTCCAGATCCCGGCATCAGTTCCTGCGGAATCGGTTTCCCAGTCCGCGCGACCTGCTCCCCTTTTCTTCTCTCTGCTCGATCAAGCAGTCCGCCCGGCTAAGTTCAGCGAGCTGCCTGATCAGCTGACCGCGCGATCTGCCGACCTCTCTGGTCTGTCCGCGCGGCCTCTGGCATTCTCCTCTCCTTAGCCGCCAGCTTCCCCCTTGTTCCCTTATTCTTCTTTCCATGTAAAGGGGTGACCTCAAGCTGTAACTTCAATTATAATCAAAGGAAAGCCTGTCGCAAGAGAGGCATTCAGGCCGCGACAGGTGAAGTCTGATGTTGCCGCTGCTAGCGGCCCTCTCTTCTGTTTTTCTCTCTCGGTCTAACCATCAGAGCCCAACCGCCAAAGTAACGTCTGCTCGACAGCTCCTGATCAAGCTTCTTCTCTGCTCGAGCAAGCTTCTCCCTTGCTCCATCAAACCTCTCATCTATCCCTGCAACCCTCTTATTCACCTAGCTTGTGAGATCAAACAACCCGTTAACTGGGCGGTTCGTATTTCGCGCATCAAAAGTTAACATGCGGCCTTCAGATCTCGATCTGATAGTGAAATCAGTGGTTACTCATGACAAACCATCAACTAGCCGAGAGCCTTTCTCCAAGTCCCAGTGAGGATTCTCTTTGGGAGGCCTTGAAGCAATCTCGCAGAGAAACTGCACAACAGTTTCAAGCGATCAACCGTACTCTAGATGTTATCATTCAACGATTGGAAACACAATCTTCAGCAGCACCAGCTCCTCCAATCAATCTGTCACCAGCATCCGAGACTCCTCAAGTTTACCCACCGGCCTATCCGCCGGTCTATCCTCTTTACACTCCAACCTTTCCGCAAGGGCCTGCAGCCCCTTTGCGGTCTCAGAATGACAAATTTGCAGCTTGTCAGAACTTCTTCCGAGAAGCTTCCTGAGGAAGTCCGGCAAGATTCAAATTTAAATTTCAGGGAAGTCATCCCTACTCTTCAGCTCCTGCCTTTGCTCCTTCTGCAGCAACTTTTCCCTTCTATCCTCTAGCTCCTTGTGCAGCTGCAACTTATGCTCCCTTTTTTTCTTATGTTGTAGGAGAGCAAGAAGAACAGTCACCGTTTACAGAGAATGTTTGGTATGAACCGACTCCAATTAACTTCAGAGAGCCACGGTTGCCCATTTACACTGGGGAGACTGATCCAGTCAAACATCTTCAAGCCTTTGAATCGGCCGTAGCTCTCAAGACTCTTTTAGATGCTACCAAATGCAAACTTTTTGTGATGACCTTTGATGGTCAAGTGAGGGATTGGTTCTATGGACTACGTCCTCAATCCATCTCTTCCTTTGCTGATTTGCGAAGAGAGTTTCTGCTCAGATTTTCTACTTCTACAAAGAGGAAGGGCAGTCTAGATGCCCTCTTTGAGATCAAGCAGCAAGAGACCGAGACTTGGTCTCATTTTGTGGATCATTTCCAAAAAGAAATCTTAGACATTGAGATCGTCGATCAAGAAATGTATCGAGTGGCTCTTATTCACGATCTGCGTGAAGGACCACTTAAGTTCGAGGCTAACGTACGAGCACCGAGGACATATCAAGAGTTGATTGGATTAGCCAACTCATACATCCGTGGTGAGAAGAGCAACCCCAGCTTTGTCTCCAGGCTTGTAACAGAGAAAAATCCACCTTACAAGCAGCCTCTGAGGTCTCCTCGGAAAGATTTTCCATCCCACTCTAGGAAAATAAAGAAGTTGCAGCAGCATCATCGACACCCCTTCCCAGGCCAGGATCGTGCCCACGAATAATTGCTACTACTACCAGCCCCACCTCTACAAACAGCTTTTGTGCATCAGTCACAAGATGATGACTTATCATGCTCTAGACTCGATGAGGCCATGCTAGAAGCCTGTCAGATCATGAAGGATATGGCAAATTCCAAAAGGCCTTACCAGTCGGCGAATCAGAGATCAAGAGATTTATTCGTTATGTGAATTTCACACAGAGAGAAAGGAGATCTAACTGAAGACTGCAAGACCCTTCGACGATTGTGCTCTACTCTTTTTACAAATGAGTGATCGATTCGCCTTACGAGCCTCTCGGCCAACTAAAAAAAAAGCGAAAACTATTTTGAAAACAATATAAATATATAACCTCAATGAATTGATCAACGGTAAATTTTAAACGTTCAACAAATTGAGAAAAGCAAAACAAAAATCATAGCAAAAATTATCTCATCCTCAGATCATCACGATCGAGCACTATAAAAATTAGCTGCTCATGGAAATGGAGGAATCATTATCATAATAATGAGACATTATGAAAAAAATGAAGGCAACAGGAGATATAATTTGAAACAAGAATACAAGGGATAAATTTTGAAATAGGAATAATAAAATTTTATTGCGAGTAGAACGAGGGTTTATAAAAAATAATAGTGTGAAGTTGTGAGGTTACAAGCTTGCAAAAATTCTAAGTTAAAAGAGAAAAACGTACAAGATAAAAAAAACAATTAAAACGATGACCGAAATTGACAACTTTCCGGAACAAAATTCTACAATCGAATAAATTTCTCCAAACGAATTTCTGGACTGATTTTATTCTCAAATGGAATGCCTTAGAATTGCTCTCCGGGGATCTCTCTACAATGCCCAAGAAATGAGTATTTATAAACCATGTTAGCACAAACGACTGAATTTATTAATTTCGTCGTTACTGTTCATGCTACAGTAACGACGGAATTAAATAAATTCAGTCTTCTCTCCCAGGTGAAACGACAACAACGGGGTGTGTGCTCTGAGGGGATCTATGGAGGCGGGGTCTCTGTAGAGTGGACTAGATCGCTGACATGGAGGAGTGGTCGTTTGATGGATCGATGACGTGGAGCTGGCGGGCTGGAGCTGGCCGAGCATGATGGAGGTGGGGCTCGGGCTGCATGAAGTTGGCCGGAGCTTGAGCTTGGTGGTGTTGCATGATGGAATCCTTGGCAAGAGAGAGAGAGAGAGAAAGAGAGAGAGAGAGAGAGAGATGAAAAACGCCTTGTAGCATTCTTATTATCATAGGTATTTATAGTTACAATTGAATACAGGACCAAACAATGCACCACACATAATGATGCTCACTGTTATACTACACGATGCTGACTATTACACTAAACGATGCAGGCTGTGACACTTACCAATGTTACACTTAACACTCCCCCCTCAAGGGAGACGTAGAGGACAAACACCTAGTTTGTTGTGCTATTTCTCAGAGTCTGTCATTGGATAAAGGCTTTGTAAAAATGTCAGCTAGTTGATCCGAAGAAGGGACGTATGTAACCGAAAGGGCTCCCCGAGCCACAAGATCCCTTATGAAGTGATAGTCAATGTCTATGTGTCTCTATCTGGAAGTCGATGTAGTGTTGCGCGACATTTGGATGGTCGACTGGTTGTCACACAGTATGAGCGGCGGGGAAGGAATGACCATACCAAGCTCACGGAGAAGACTGCAAAACCAGTTCATGTCGGCAGTAGCGTTAGCCAAAAATCTGTATTCCGATTCCGCACTGGAGCGCGCAACGGTGGGTTGTTTCTTAGCAGACCAAGAGACAATGTTTCCACCAAATAGCACACACACGCCGGAGATAGAGCGGCGTGTCGTTGGGTCCCCTGCCCAATCCGCATCTGAAATGGCAACCAATGACGGAGATCGACTCTTTCGAAAAAGAAACCCATAGTCCAATGTCCCTTTCATATATCAGAATATTCTTTTCACAGCTTGTAAGTGAGACGTCCTGGGATTCTGCAGGAATTGGCACACCTGATTGACTGAGAAAGCAAGATCTGGTCGAGTCAATGTGAGGTATTGCAACTATAACACCCCAAAAATCCCTAAGTCCCAAAATGAGTCGACGATCGTCGAGAGGTGACACGGCCTTGGACACGGGCGTGTCCCAGGGCGTGACCTGCTCGGGTGAATACCCGGGTGGCGTTGAGTGGCGTTGAGTAGAACGGCGTTGAGTGTAAAGCACGACCTGTGACACGGGCGTGTCACAGGGGCGTGTTTGGCACGCAGCTAAGGACACGGGCGCGTGCCTTAGCCGTGTCCTTCTCGGGTAATCTGGTCTTGTGTTGAAAGAGTGACACGACTAGTCACGCGACCGTGTGCTTTCTGACATGGGCGTGTCAGGTGTTTGACACGGGCGTGTCTAAGCCCGTATTCTTGACTGGGTGAGTCTGTTCTGTAGCCGCTTCAGGAACACGGCCTGTGACACGGGCGTGTCACAACCCGTGTTCAGTCTAGGAAATCAGTTTAAGGGCTGATCTGATCCGTTCATTTTCTTTAACCAAAATCCAATGGTCTAGGCTCATCCCTGGGGTTATAAGGCCGGCCTTGAGAAGGAGGAAGCTCATGTTTGAGTTGTGTCTTGCTTTTTCTTAAGTAAGAGAGAGAGGAGATCTTGAGGAGGAAGAAGAAGAGGAAGCCGACTGGCGGTGGTGCTACAGTGGTTCAAATCACGAGCCGAGTCCGGATTTGCGAAGGCAAGGCTGCTGTGAGGACGTTCATCCGTTTGCTTTTCTCCCCATGGCTCTGAAGCGTCTTCCAAGGGTAACGATTCCCTTCTTGGACAAGTGAAGTCCTTCTTTCCTGTATTTGCATAGGAATCCTCCACCAAAAGGTGGATGGCGAAGAGATTCCCTTGGGATTGGTGGTTCATCCCTTGTTGTAGTGCATTAGAACCGGAAGTGTGAGTACGGTTATGCATACTGTGTGAATCCCATCCGGATATGTTGGTCTGGATTGGTGATGCGTTTTTGCACATCGGAGAAGACTCCGTGATTATTGCTAGTATGCTTGAAATATGTGGTGGATGCCTGTGGCTTGGTGCCGCAGGAAGTACTGGAGGAAGTCCAGGAAATTGTGAGAGTTGGGTTCAACTCTTGTGGCCGTGAGCGTCATTTGGTATGAAGTTGAGCCGTAGGGCTGCAACTGCGAAAAAGGGCTTAGTGCCAAACAGAAAAGGTGAAACCGACCCGCGCCTGTAAGTTGGCCATGAGTACTTTAGTATTCCTTTGCGGCAAGGCGATTTGAGCAACGGGGGGTGGCTGATCTGTACCTGCGTTATGCCAGCTGTACAAGAGAGCGTCAAGGCATTGGGCTTTCGTCAGGGGCATAATGAGAGTCTTTGGCCTGGGCGCCATAAAGACTAGGAATGCTCAAGTTTGACCGTCATGTCTGGGACCTCTAAATGGTGGTGGGATTCGGTGTTTCCGGTACACATGAAAGTGCCCTGAGTGCACGGAATGTCGGGTCGTCGTGCCGGCATTTGTGATATATATTGTCTTGGTGGCTGAAAATATATATATGTGTGTGATGTAAATTGCTATGGAGGGAAGGAATTCCGCTGCCCCGTGCCAGGGGCAGGGTCGTTATAATTGGTCAGCTAAATGCTGACCGTTATCCTGTTTTCCACCAGTTGGTGGATTGGTTCTTGCAGGTGCAGGTGGTGCTGGTCCAAGCGGGACTTAGCGGGCTGAAGCCCAAGCTGCGTTGCTGCCCTCGAAGGCCTTGTTTTGCTTAGTCTTGTTCATGTGTGGCCGGCCCGCGTGCCGATGTTTGTAAACCACATCGTATGTTCAGAGAAACTTGTAAATGCCATAAAGCTGTGTACCTGTTGTGTATGGTTGTATACATTCCTATTTTGTTATAGAAGTGGACAATTCCTGTATTATTGAGTTCATGTTTTCAACCCTGAAACTTCCGCTAGAATGCTCTGTGTTAGGGTGCGATGGTTCTTGGTATTATTTCGTGACATCTCTGCCTGTTTGTGGAATATGGTGTGGGGCCCCGGCCGGACCCTCTATTATATCCCATTTGACAGGTAGAGGTTGTAACCCCCCCCCCCCCCCCCCACCATGCTCCTATAGGTCGTCTGATCCGAGAGGGGGTCACCCGAATCTGGTGTGAGTAAAGAGCTGACAGTGGCAAGAGTAGAGCATGGGGCGCATGTCAACATGTTGAATTTCCGAAGCAACGATACGACGTAAGAGGATTGCGTTATAGTGAGACGATCCGGGCCCCGAGCAACCTCCATACCAAGGAAAAATCCAATAGGGCCAAGATCTCTTGATGCAAACTTGGTGCAAATGGAGTCTATGAGTGCTGATACAAGCTCGATGTGGGATCCCGTGATGACAAGATCATCAACGTACACAAGGACCACCAAGAGATAATTGGAGCCTCGACAGATGAATAAAGAAGAGTCTGAAGCACTGCTTTGAAAGCCTTCCGAAACCAGAAAAGAATACAGTCGTTGAAACCACGCACGCGGTGCCTATTTAAGGCCATGGAGTGCTTTGGTGAGATGGCACACGTAACCAGGTCGGGAAGAGTCAATGAAACCCGGGGGCTGCTCCATGTAAACGTGCTCCGTCAAATATCCATTTAGAAATGCATTGCGGATGTCCAATTGGCGAATAGACCACCCATTTGAGTGAGCAATAGATAGGATGAGACGGATGGTGGTGTGCTTCACAATCGGGCATTAAGTCTCTTCATAATCGACTCCCGGTGGTTGATGAAAGCCTTTGGCCACAAGGCGCGCCTTGTGACATTCGATCGTGCCATCCGCATGACGTCTTATCTTGTAAACCCACTTACATCCCACAATGTTTAGGGAATGATGAAGCGGTACAAGAGTCCACGTGTTGTTCTTGATAAGAGCTCGGTATTCTTCTAACATGGCGTCCCTCCATTCCGGTTTAACACACGCTTGCTTGAAGGTAGAGGGTTCCTGCAGATTATCAGATAGACATGCCACCATAGCATGCGGAAGAGCAAACTTGGCATTCCGTAGTATATCCTAGATATAACGGTACCCACGAGGGTTGTCGGATCATGTACCCGAACCGGAGGATTGGTGCGGAGCAACCTGCTACTGTGGGGTGACTTCCACCGAAGACTTGTTGGATGTAGAGGGATCCGAAATCAATGGGAGAGCACATGAGGGTCGGTTGGCATGAGCCTGACCAGGAGCCGGAACAGTAGAGATGGGCGTAGCAGGTTCAAGGTGTTCGGACCACTCTCGGGTTGGTGAAGAGAAACTAGAAACAGTACCTGCAACATCCTGTATTGGTAAATTACGTGGTAGGGGTAGCAAAGAGGAGATTGAGTATGGAGATGGTTTGAGAGTTGTATCCAACAGGGAATGGCTCGGTGGAAGTTTGGATTGAGGTTGGAGTAAGGGGTAAGAGGACTCATCAAAGGTTACATAACGCGAGATATAAATCCGCCTGGTTGGAAAGTGCAAGCACCTGTAGCCTTTGTGAGTGGATGAATAGCCTATGAATATGCAGTGGATGGAGGGTGACATAAGCTTCGTGCGACCGGTTGGTGGTAGTAAGGGAAAATAGGAACACACGAAAACTTTTAAGCTAGAATAGTCGGGGGGTTTGCCAAAAGCTAAATGGTGCGGAGTGAGGTTCCCGATCACCGGTGAGGGTAGCCGGGTTATTAGAAAAATAGCAGTTGATAATGCCTCGGCCCAATAGGAGTGAGGTAGGCTGGATTGGAGAAGAAGACAACGACCCAGAGAAACTATGTGTCTATGTTTCCTCTCGACTACACCATTTTGGGTCGGAGTGTATGAACAAGAAACACGAATAGATATGCCGCATATGGCGAGGTGTGATTTGAAGCGGTCATTCAGGAACTCTCCCCCACCATCACATTAAATAATTTTGACACGGGAATAAAAAAAAAATTCAGCATAATTTTGAAACAAAAGGAAAGTAGAAAACACATCAGATTTGTTCTTCAGTGGATAAAACCAAACATGTCTACTAAAATCATCAACTACAGACAAATAGTAGAGGGCCTCTGAATTAGAGATAACAGGGGAGGGCCCCCAGACATCCAAATGCAAAAGATAAAGTAGAATTGGACTTGCCGAGGTACCGGAACTGAAAGGTAAACGAGTTGCTTTGGAGAGGGAACAAACATGACACTTGCCCATGGAGGAAGTAGTGGAGATGGATGTTGAGGAGAGTGCCTTGTTGAGGACCGGTTGAGAGGGATGACCAATGCGTGCATGCCAAGTGGATACGGAGGCATGAGAGCTGAGGAGAGCATGACCGAAGCTAGGTGGAGGTGTGATGTGGTAGAGCCCCTTACTACTGCGGCCAGTAAGCAGCGTTTGCCCCATCGATTTGTCCTTCACAAAAAAACCATTAGAGTCAAGAAGGAACACACAATTATTATCTTAGGCAAATTGGTGAGCAGAAAATAAGTTTTTGCTGAGGGATGGCACACAAAGAACATTAGGAAGAGTGAGGGAGACCTTGAATGTAGGTAAGATGACTTTGCCAATACAAGAAACAGGTAAAATTTCACTGTTACCTACAACAATTCTGTTATTACCTGAGGTGGTGCCCATGTCCGAGAAAGACTTTTCAGATTTGGCCATGTGATGGCTTGCCCCGGAATCTAGAATCCAGTTGGTATCATTCTGTTCTGACAGCGAGATGGCACCCATTTGATCAGGAAGAGAGCTGAATAAGCAAAGTTGGTGCGTTGGTAACAGGTCCGGGCTGTGTGTCCCGGCTTGAGACAAATTTGGCAAGCCTCATTTGGGTGGATGGAAGAGGGTATTGGTAGGAGAGGAGGCAGTGAGCTTTGCTGATTTTGTTGATGGTGGCGCTGATTTTGTTGAAAATAATTGCGGTGATTCCCATAGCCTCCTCGGCCGTTGTTCCCCCACGGGCCGATCTCCAGTTATTGCCATGGGGTTGCCGGCTGTTCTTCCCTGGCGGATTTGAGAAGGAGGAGGAGCTGGTCGGCCGGCTGTGAGCATACAGAGCACTTGAGTCGTGATTCTTCGGCCTTAGACAGTTCAGCAAGGCTTCCTCATTTATCAGCATGTCAAAGAGTTCGTCAAACGACGAAGGAGGGCACAACTCGATCAGAGAGAGGAAGCTCTGAAATTCCTCTTTGAGCCCGTCGGTGATGTAATCGACAAGGGCGAAGTGGGAGATGGGTTCTCCGGCGACTGCAAGGGCGTCGGCCACTCTCTTGGCCCCCATAAAGTAGTCTGACATGGGGGCTGTAGGTTTCTTTTCCAAAGTTCACGGTTGTTTGGTGAAGCTACTAATGTGCGCCTTGGTCACCGGCGCTAGACGGCGTTGAAGGAGAGCTCACGCTTCCAGGGCCGTCGTGCAGTCCATTATCATGAATTGGACGTCGTCGGAGAGGGTGACACGAAGCCAACTGAGAACAAGTCTATTGAGATGGTTCCATGTGGCGAAGACAGTGGAGGGGATGCCATCCACGTAAGATGGGGGGGTGTTGAATAAAACCCGGCTCGATCACATATGTGATCTCATGCACGGAGAGGACGTCCAGAAATTGGAGACGCCAAATGTGATAGGTGTCTTTCTTCATCTTCGTCGAGAAGGAGGAGGTGATATTGAAGGAGCTGACGATCTTCGGGAAGAATAAATCAGCGAGTGGCACACCATCGTCGTGTGGCTGATTATCGGTGTGGAGGCTGGAATGATCAGATCCATGCTCGGAACCTGCCTCTGATACCATGATGGAATCCTTGGCAAGAGAGAGAGAGAGAGAGAGAGAGATGAAAAATGCCTTGTAGCATTCTTATTATCATAGGTATTTATAGTTACAATTGAATATAGGACCAATCAATGCACCACACATAATGATGCTGACTGTTACACTACACGATGCTGACTGTTACACTAAACGATGCTGGTTGTGACACTTACCAATGTTACACTTAACATTACAGAGGTGGCGGCAAAGCTTGTTCACGGAGGTGGAACTGCTGGAGTGGAGTTGGAGCAGTTGTATGGTAGCGGTGGTGGAGTTGAGGTGGCTGGCCAAGCTTGGTGGTCGAGAGCTGGAGGTGGCGGCCGAGCTGCTGCTTGCGAGGGTTGTTTCTTCATGCACAGGAAGGTTGACGCGGAGGTGGCCGATGGTCGGTCGAACTTGGAGTTGCTGGAGCTTTGCATGGAGGAGGAGGAGGATTGCTGCATGGGGGTGGCGCTGTTATGGCCGAGATGAGGTGGCGGCCGGCTGGATTTGAGCTGCTGAAGTGGCCGAGCATGGTGTATGGAGGAGGTGGCCGGCTGGATTTGAGCTGCTGAAGTGGCGCTGGAGCGGCTCCTTCATGCACAACAAGGTGGAGGAGGTGCTGTCCCATGCGGTGATGGCGGGGGTGGAGCTGCTGCATGCTAGGAGTGGCCGGCTGGGCTTGGTGCTGCTGCATGGTGGAGCTCGGGTAGAGGTGCTGGAGGTGGCCGGGAGCATGGAGGAGCTTAGGATGGTCGGCGGGTGGGTGGTTTATAATATATCTATATCTATATGCCAAAACATTTGTGCACATGTGAAGCCCCATAAATGTACATCAGAACAACATCAGCCACAAGATTGGAGGGCGTACGGGCATGTGGTTTTGGGGGTTAAGGAGGCTCCAAATCGAAAAGTGATCAATATGAAAGTTGTAGATCTCGGCGATCCGAACAACTTTCATGTTGATCATTTTTTGATTTGGAGCCTCCTTAATCTTCGATTTGGGACCCGAAAATTGAAAAATCGTAGCCTTACTGTAGCAGTCTCGCCGCCCAGACTTTTCTGATGTACATTTATGGGGCTTCACATGTGCACAAATGTTTTGGCATATATATAAATATATATATATATACATATATACATATATACGAGTTTCTTCACACGGGCTACGCCCATGCTCGAAGCAAGGGCGTCGGCCACTCTCTTGGCCCCCATCAAGTAGTCTGACATGGAGGCTGTCGGTTTCTTTTCCAAAGTTCACAGTTGTTTGGTGAAGCAACTAATGTGCGCCTTGGTCATCGGCGCTAGACGGCGTTGAAGGAGAGCTCACGCTTCCGGGGCCGTCGTGCAGTCCATTATCATGAATTGGACGTCGTCGGAGAGGGTGACACGAAGCCAACTGAGAACAAGTCTATTGAGATGGTTCCATGTGGCGAAGACAGTGGAGGGGCTGCCATCCACGTAAGATGGGGGGGTGTTGAATAAAACCCGGCTCGATCACATATGTGATCTCATGCACGGAGAGGACGTCTAGAAATTGGAGACGCCAAATGTGATAGGTTTCTTTCTTCATCTTCGTCGAGAAGGAGGAGGCGATATTGAAGGAGCTGACGATCTTCGGGAAGAATAAATCAGCGAGCGGCACACCATCGTCGTGTAGCTGATTATCGGTGTGGAGACTGGAATGATCAGATCCATGCTCGGAACCTGCCTCTGATACCATGATGGAATCCTTGGCAAGAGAGAGAGAGAGAGAGATGAAAAATGCCTTGTAGCATTCTTATTATCATAGGTATTTATAGTTACAATTGAATATAGGACCAATCAATGCACCACACATAATGATGCTGACTGTTACACTACACGATGCTGACTGTTACACTAAACGATGCTGGTTGTGACACTTACCAATGTTACACTTAACATTACAGAGGTGGCGGCAAAGCTTGTTCACGGAGGTTGAACTGCTGGAGTGGAGTTGGAGCAGGTGTATGGTAGCGGTGGTGGAGTTGAGGTGGCTGGCCAAGCTTGGTGGTCGAGAGCTGGAGGTGGCGGCCGAGCTGCTGCTTGCGAGGGCTGTTTCTTCATGCACAGGAAGGTTGACGCGGAGGTGGCCGATGGTCGGCCGAACTTGGAGTTGCTGGAGCTTTGCATGGAGGAGGAGGAGGATTGCTGCATGGTGGTGGCGCTGTTATGGCCGAGATGAGGTGGCGGCCGGCTGGATTTGAGCTGCTGAAGTGGCCGAGCATGGTGTATGGAGGAGGTGGCCGGCTAGATTTGAGCTGCTGAAGTGGCGCTGGAGCGGCTCCTTCATGCACAACAAGGTGGAGGAGGTGCTGTCCCATACGGTGATGGCGGGGGTGGAGCTGCTGCATGCTAGGAGTGGCCAGCTGGGCTTGGTGCTGCTGCATGGTGGAGCTCGGGTAGATGTGCTGGAGGTGGCCGGGAGCATTGAGGAGCTTAGGATGGTCGGCGGGTGGGTGGTTTATAATATATCTATATCTATATGCCAAAACATTTGTGCACATGTGAAGCCCCATAAATGTACATCAGAACAACATCAGCCACAAGATCGGAGGGCGTACGGGCATGGAGTTTTGGGGGTTAAGGAGGCTCCAAATCGAAAAGTGATCAATATGAAAGTTGTAGATCTCGGCGATCCGAACAACTTTCATGTTGATCACTTTTTGATTTGAAGCCTCCTTAATCTTCGATTTGGGACCCGAAAATTGAATAATCGTAGCCTTACTGTAGCAGTCTCGCCGCCCAGACTTTTCTGATGTACATTTATGGGGCTTCACATGTGCACAAATGTTTTGGCATATATATATATATATATATATATATATATATATATATATATATATATATATATATATATACACGAGTTTCTTCACACGGGCTACGCCCATGCTCGAAGCTCTCGGGCGGTCTTCGACCGCATGCAGGCGGTCTTCGCCCGCCTGCGCACGGGTTTCGCCCGTGCTCGATACGTCGCTGCGGGATGCGCCCGTCTAAGAGCGGGCTGCGCACGCCTCTGAAATCTTTTTTTTTTCAAAACATATACATATGAGTACTTAAAATGACCGCAAAAAAATATGAATTATTATTCCTATTTTTATTTTATAAAGTTTTGCAAATTTTAATCTATAAAAATAATTTATTACTCCTCTCTCCCTCTCTCTTTATCACTCCACCCTCTCTCTCCCTCTCCCGCTTCTCTCTCTCCAAATCTCCCCCATGTTCTCTCTCATGATCCAATGACCAATATTTATTCTATGACGTGTCTCCAAATATTACAAGAAAAACGTTAATTAGCAAGGAATAAAATTCCTTGCTAAATTGCAAAATTTGTTGCTAATTTAAATTAGCAACGAATTTAGGAACAAAAAAAATATGAAGCTAATATGACCATAGCTAATTTTAGCTAGGCATTTATTGTTTGCTAATTTGCAAGGATTATTTAGCATGGTATCATATCCTTCCTAAATTAGCAAAAAAATTTAGTTTTGTTGCTAACAAAAAAATAGACTTTTAATAGTGTTGGTTGAGGATCGAACCCTCAACTATTCATATACAATAAATTTTACTTAACCAACTCACTCAACTAAATAATATGTTTTAAAAATGTGCTAATATATATATATACACACACATAAAAAAATATTTATATAATTTATAAAATTATATGGAAAAAATATAAATGTATATTAGTATATATATAGTTATCTATATAATATTTAAATTTATGTATACATCTAATTGTATAAATATATATAGTTATCTATATAATATTTAAATATATGTATATATATAGTTATTTAGATATTCACGTATATATATAATTTTTTATTGATATATATATATATATATATATTTATATTTATATTTATATAATTTATGTAAATATATGATTATTTCATAATATATATTTATATAATATATATTTAAATAAATAATATATATATATATATATATATATAATATATTTTATAAGAGAGGTTAAGGAAATTAAAATTTTTATTTTTAATTAAGACTTTATTTGGGGAGGCATTTTCACACCGGTGCAGGAGCAGACATCGCGACACGACAGAAAAATAAACAGGTGGTGCATGCTCCCGCTGCGCTAGAGGAACGGATCAAAAACTCTTAGTTTAGAATCCCTACCTCCCCCTCAAGCTCTGAACAGCGGTGGCGTTTTCACACATCCGTCTGCTCCCACTGAATCAAACGAAGCAAAAGAGAGATAAAATTTTTCAAAAAAATAATTTTTTATCTCTATAAATAATTTGTAATAAAATAATTTATTGTTATTTTGTAATAAAAATTTTGCTACAAAAAAATTCGTTGTTATTTTAACAACGAAAATTTTGCAACAAAAAAATTTGTTGATAATTTTGCAACAAAGAAAATTTCTTGCTATTTTTGTAGGTGAAATAAAAAAATATTTTCCTAGCTAATTTTGAGGCTAATTAGGAAGGATTATTAAGCCTTCCTAATTTACCTTGCTAAATATGAATGTTCTTGTAGTGAAATGCCTATATTCCCTTATATATATAAGATAAGATGAATATAAATTGCATGGGTGATCGGAGGAGCTCGAGTTGCATTAACGGAGGGTGGCTGTAGGGGTGGTTGATGCCTAGCTTCATGTGAGGGTGGTGACCGGGCGCCACGCTGGCGAACCTGACATGTATGGACGTGACAGCGGGGTATTGCACAGAAAATCCTCCATAGGCCTGCCGCAATCCTACAAAATAGAAAATACATAATATTAGTGTAATAAATATGATTCTTAAGATTTAATTGTAAAACTAAATAAGAAATATAAAAAATATCTAAATATTTAATGAAATATTAGCTCAAATGATGACTAAATTACTAGTCATCAGTATTTCACAATTTTCTGCCTTATTTCATCTTTCCTTCCTCAAATTTGTATCTTAGGTATTTTAGTATGTATCAGATTCAGAGCGGTAATAGAGCAAGTTTCTCCTAGGAGTGCACTAATTAGGTATGAGTACATGTTACTAATTAAGTTTTGATTTTTTGGCTCAAAACTTGCAGGAGGTAAAAGGAAGCCACTGACTTTGCCCGATGCATTACAAATTGTCTGTTAGTCATCATCGCCAATGAACGGTATCGACCTTGTGCTGCGGGATATTGCGAAACAAAATGATCGGAGGAGACCCTCGTCCGTCGCTGCCCTGAAATTCCGCCGGAATCGATTCCGACCCAAACGCTGTCATTCTATTCGTCAGCATTTGACCGCCCCACTAGCGAGTCGTACGTTTGTGGCAAGCAATCCGGCATGTTGAACAAGATTCAGGAGGATCTGATCAAGATACAACTGAAATTGATCGAGGATGGCATGCACCCTCCTATCCGAATCGATCCGCCCATGCTACTCTGGAGCAAGCATCCATACCTTAACGCGTATCTGCTGAAACCGTTATTCGTGATCGATCCGGGTCAACGTGACAGCGGGTGCATGCCTATCTTGCAACAAAGTTGGTTTTCTTTTTCGCAAGCAATTCAGTGCCCCGCGAATCATCGATTGCATCGACACCACTAGATTTGCTCTCTGTGCTCGATATGTGTGCAAGAAGTCGAAGAGCTCGGGCGGCTATGGTGCCACGTTCCATGTAATGGAGGAGGCCAAAACCGAGAAGTTGATCCCGACGCCCATCGTCCTTAACTATTCAGTGCAACTGTTCGAACAAAGAGCGCACGACGTAAGTCTTGCTCAAATGACATACGACTTGTAAACGTCCCGTTCCGGCAGTGCTGATGTCGCCAAGGTGATTCGTTGTGCACAAATGACTCGATACATGCGTCAATCCGCACTATATCGTGGCCACGTGTCGTGGTATTTGGAAATGCGCGCTCGAGATACCGCACTCGGACAATCAACGTCGCCTCAGGATCTGACAATGTTTCCCGATTTTCCGTCGTTCTTTCAGCATTGCAACGGGTACAATGGAACTCTCGGTCCAGTTGAATCGACGCTGACAAGCCTGGTCAACGACTGCATTGCTCTCCAACTCCGGTTCTACAACCAAATGGAAGGCGCCATCACTGGGACTCATCTCTTGGCCGACCATCATCACAACGTGTCGGGACGCATGAAATTAACGGATGAGTTCAACGACAAGAAAATTAGCCCCCGTTGTTGGATTGCACTCTGTCATGAATGAGCTCCAACAAATCCTCTCCCATCAATTCACAAGCACGACGGACAATCCGGAACGTCGATCTGTTGGTCGGGGTTTACTAAGACGGTACAACGCTTACGGTATTGATACTTCGCTGTTCATCATGTACCTGGACAAATGTTGCGATGATCGGGAATGGCTGGAAGAGTTCGAGAACATCATTGTTCTCCTCGACAATCACCACCAGATCACAAGGTACCAGTACAATTCGAATAGTACGGATCGTGCTCGGCATGAACAATTCATGGCTGCCTTGGCCGAAATCATTGTTGGAACTGGAAGAGCTCCGATGCGGGAAAGCTTCATCATTGAGGCTGAATTGGATGCACTGTTGGGTCACATTGAAAACTGGGAAATCTAGAATGATGTGCCCCATCCAAGCGCATCGTGATGATCAAACTTGAAAGTGAGTGTAAGATCAATCCTTCACTCTAGAGGGGGGTGAATAGAGTATTTTAAAATAATTTAGCAAATTTAAAAATAACTTTAGCAGTGGAAGACTTAATTTACTTAGTGTAGAGTGTTTAACAGAAATCAGAATAAAACAAATATAAGAGGCAAATCCACAGCACATAATAAACAATACAATAAGCAACCAGAAGACACAAGGAACTATAGTGGTTCCCCAAAATCTGGGTACATCCACTCTTCTACCACCCTTGGTAGGAATCCACTGCAGGATGAGTTGATCAGGTATCCTGGGCACCAATGAGCTTTTGATCAGGTGCTCAAAAACCAAAGCAGATTTTTTGATCAGGTGTCTTGCCACCACTGAGTTTTGATCAGGTCTCAGAAACCAAAATAAAACTTTTGAAGGGAGTTTAAAGAACCCTTTTACAGGAAAGAAAAAGAAAAGGGTTAGGTTGTCTTCTCTGTCAACAATCAGAAAGAAGCACAAGTGGATGTTGATGTTGTCAAAGCTCCCCCTGAGATTAGCAAGAGTTCAGGAATAGAAGCTTTGCAAGGGTGATAGGTCTTCAATGAAAAGAAAGCTCCAGCAAAAGATGATTCTAGTAAGAACTGAAATGTGTGTTGTCTGGAGTATGAATGATGAAAACTTTAGAAAACTTTGAATCAGAATGAATCAGAAGGAATAGGAGCTTGTTCTCTGTTCAGTGTTATTGAACTTCTTCTCTTTTTCTTCTATGTATACTTGTTTCTTCTTCACTGAATAATAATATGAAATCCAGTCTTCAAATCTTCTAGATAGTCGTTAGCAAAATCATAAATGCTTTCCTTAAATGTCAACTGTCTCTGGAGGAATAACCTAAATAACATTCCTTCTTTATTTCCTTGAAACTTGCTCCAGATTTAATATAACGGCTAGAAATCTTCTTCAATAAATGCTCTGACTTGAAGATATTTGAAATCCTTAACAAACTGACAGAATTCCAGAAATCATCGATCTCAAAAAATAATCGTCGATCTGAACTCAACTATCGTTGAACTGAGCTCAGAGAGATTGGAACTAGGCTTAAACAGAAAGCGACGATCTTAGTTCAGCGATCGTCGAACCGAGTTCGACACCTCGTCAACCTGAGCTCAGAGATAGTCGAACTGGGTTCGACGCTTCGTCGATCTGAGCTCGACGACAAGTTGAACTCTAAAGCTGGGCTTCTCATCTGAACTAGGAGGTTTTGGGGAAAGCTTCAAACCTAAGTCCTAAGCCTTAGACCTTAACTAGTTGACCTTTACTCTATACAACAAGGTCAATGCAATAATCATATAGACATAGTGATCCTGACCCAAATTAGTAATAGGGTGTTCCAAAAAAACTTCTAGCTTGCCACGAGACGCAGAAAAAGCACATCAGAAATTGCTTAACGCCGCCCGCATCCGCGTTGACTACCGTCGTTGATCGCTTCTTTCGTTCGAGTTTGCGTCGTGGATCAAGGAAGAATGAAAACTTGTGGCATCATGAGCGAGCTATTTTCCCGGAGACCATATCCCTGGAAGGAGGGAACTTGCTGCTCCATGTCGTTGTCGCTCTAATCAACTTTCGAGGAAAACTCCAATTCGATTCTCGCTAGGCATATTTGTCAGTCTCTGGGATGCATATCATTCTCACTCAGTATCTCGCACTATTTCCGACTGATGGCATCACTCCCTCTCCTATGTCTCTATCGACGATGTTTCACTTATTGTCTCTCTCGATTGATGATAGTGACGACGAATTTGGATTGACGACAGCGTTTGGACAATCCCTTCCTCAACTGCCTGAAATTCCTGCAGGGCAACTGAAATCGCTTAGAGTGGTCGCGGAATCAATCGTCAATAATGCAATTTGATCGAGTCACATGTTCGATGCGATTGTGCACGATGCCCTTGATGTTGTCACTGCTGTTGTGAGCGGGCTCACAATGGCCATCGCATCGTTGAAAAAGACGATGCTGCACCGCGGGACGATGATGATCTGAACCATGCCGACGACGCTGATCCGTTGATTGGCTCCGAATCTGGCGTCAAATTCAGCAACACGCCCCATTCCATTCAGTCCAATCGCAAGTACCGCAAGCCAGGACCAACATCGCATTAGTGCAGTTTTTCATCGAGTCACCATAAAAAACCTTGCAACCTCAACGCATCGGGCAATGAACGTCAGTCGGCATTACAAGGTCTTAATCTATGGGAAGCTGTCATGAGAACTTCACTAATGATCAACCCTTGGAGCGACGCTTGTTCCGAACGATTGCCATTAAATTTCTTATGCCCGATGAACTCCAGGATCTGATGGATTTCTCTATTGAATCTTTGCATCTTCCACAATTGCACTGAATCTGGTCTATTCTAGTCTCGGCTCTGCGTACCACCAATTTCGCTTTCAAACGGTTCATTCGGCCGAAATCGGAACAAGTCCTAAAACAGCACTTGGAGGATATGGTTGCCCAGGCCCGATTCAGATTGCCCATTCAACGAGCGACGCTCAAACGCAGCATCATTTCTGCCCTAAATTAGGCCGCATCAGTGATTGCTCATTTCCGGTGGCCCCATCTTGACAGTTTCAACATTATGCAGTTGGAAGAGACCGTGACGACGACTAACACTCGAATCGTCACCTTGACAATCGACGCCAATCACAGTTCACGTCAACCCTATGCATCGGATCTGCAATCTGTGCCCGAACAACTCATTGAAGAATAATCGGACAATATCATTGAACGACTGGTTCAGCAAGAGATTGATGATGGGCATGCCGACAAAATTCATTGGACCAAAGTGATCACCCCCGCGTATGCCCGCATTGCTTCCCATCGTGATGATCTGCTCGAGATGACCCACAAGGAGATCCAGAATTGTTGGGAGTATCTTGCACACCTCAAGAAGCGTGTGCCATCAACCACATCAGCACGACTAGGTTGTCATTATCGTTTACAATCGCATTCTGAGGCGGCCCATCAGCACGACGATCCAGGCTCCCTAAATATTCCGTCGTCGCCGCCGGCCGAACCATCAGTTCCAACCGCATCTCCGACCACCCAAAATTCAACTCAACTGGCCTCTTCTACAGTCTTCACGACAGCGGAGGAACCTGTTGTGGCCAATACGTCTGCTGTCAGCGAGATTGTTTTGCGTCCGCCATTCATGGTCGATCATCAGTTGCCTGGTTTGGATCAGATATTGGCGGCCACCGTCCCTGCCCCATCTACAGGGGAGTCGTGTTCCCAAGCGGAGAATGAGCTGCTCAATTACTTGCTGACCAGTCCAGCAGAGCGCTCCCATGTGAAATCGGCGACCGATGATCAAACATCTTGGAAGAGTCTAGCCAAGCATTTCTTGTACTGGGCGCGAGTCCCGCGGGTATTGGGGATGAACCAGTTTTGGGCCCGATCCGATGGGCAGCTCAAGCAAAAGGTCAAGGATGATAACAAGAAAAAGAGCTGCTAGCAGGTAGATAATATTTGGCTTTTGGTTTCATTTCCATCTTCAAAATTGTCCTTCTCAATTATTGGAATTTTCCTTCCTTTAATTTCACTAGATTTGTTGAGGTGGCTCAAGCTTGAGAAGATACTTTTGCGATATGCTTGATTTCAAGTCCCAAATTCCAATTTTGCAAGGTATACCAAGTAATATTTTATCGAGTTTAAAGCTTTGGGAAGTTATCTAAAGACATTGAAACTAAAATTTCTATAACTTGGGTTGCTGTGAGCCTCCTGAAGGTGTGTTTTTTTGGATGCTTCTTCCTTTTTCTGACCAAATTTTTTGGTGCCTTCTCTGCAATCTCTTTGCTAACACATTTTTTTCTAACAAAACCTCTTTGCTAACACATTTTTTCCCTTTTCCATAGCCCATTTCTAATTCTTCCATAGCCTTTTTTTTGAACATAGATGGAATTTAGGATGGTGGTGAAGTTACTGTGCCGAGGATAACATGTTAAAGTATACTAATTGTGAATTGGGACGGGCTATTTTCTATTGTTTTTATGACCATTTTTAAGCATTTTTAGTAGTCTAGGAACCGGGACAAATTTCTCCTACCTTTGTTTGCTAAGTTCATTGTGTTGGATCTATGACAGAAAATGATAAATCAGCTTTGATTAAGAATTCTAATGGAGTTGTAAACATGGGCGGAACTACCCCTGGGCACGGTAGGGCACGAGCCCGACCGGTTTTTATCGTTAAATTAGGTTTCATTTCATCCCGCTCCCTGCTCCTCCTGCTCCCGATCCCATCACCGCTCTCGGCTCCCATTCCCGTCGCCGCTCCTTGCTCCGGCTCCGGCTCCCGTCGCGGCTACCTGCTCCGGCTCCGGCTCCCGTCACGGGTACCTGCTCCGGCTCCGGCTCCCGTGGTCGTAGGTACTTCTTCTTCTTCTATGAAATCAGTCCTCTTCTTCTTCTGTGAAATCAGTCTTCTTCTTCTTCTTCTGTGAAATAAGTCTTCTTTTTCTTCTTCTTCTGTGAAATCAGTCCTCTTCATCTTCTTCTGCTGTGAAATCAGTCCTCTTCTTCAATGTGAAATTAGTCATCTTCTACAAAAATATCTTTGCAAAAAAAAAAAATTCGGGGTGCTGCTCTCGAACCCCCGCTCAGGGTGCGCTGCTCCCCGAACCCCTCGAATTGGCAATACTTAGATTGTGTCCGTGCGACTTCAAAATCCTAGTTCCGCCACTGATTGTAAATGTTGAATTTTACTAAAGGTGTTTTCCTTTTTTGCTTCCAATTGTTTCTTCAGGATTGGATCTATGCTCCGTAGATTGTGCTGGTGAGTAAGTTTGTTGGTTGGCGGTGAAGCCACAAACTCCTGTGTTGTGTTATGTGAGCTTCAAAGATTAATTATTTTGGAATAAGTGTGACATCTTGAATGTTTTTTATTAGCGATGAAGTTCCATGGAGTTTTACTAATAGAACTTAACATTATGGGCCTTCCACTTACTAAGAGTGGTAATAAGAATTATCTTTTTAATGGTTTTTATATTTGTTATTTTTCTTCGTCATAAACTGGTAAATTATCGTGGGAGGCTTCGGTTCAAATTTTTGTTGCTACATCTTTGAAAACACAACTCTGTGTTCATTCAATCTAATGAATAGATCGAGTTTAAAAATAATGTTCCGAGTAGTCAATGTTACTTGAGAAAATTTTTCCTTATAGAACATAACTTGGCCATTGTCAACATGTATTTTAAAACATGAAATGGACGTAATCAAAAACTTAAGAAAAATAGATGCTAATTTGGTGATAAAATTGTGAGTGCTACCGTGTCTATAAAAATGTGCACCATTTTACCCCAAACATAGATATTTGGTGGAAATTGTTCCAATTTAATACTAATCTCAGAGACTTCTAAAGGTTCAAATAAAAAATCAATAGGTTATTCTTGTGTATTCTTATCAAAATCTTCAGTTTGTTCACCCTTAAAGAAATATAAATTGTACTGATTTGTACATTTGTGGCTTGAAGAATATTTCGCATCACAAGTGAAACATTGATCCTTATCTCGTTGAGCTTGTATTTCAGCTGGAGTTAAACTTTTAAATGGTGGTTTATCTTTTCAATTAGGAGGTAAAACTATAAAAGAATGAATTGTATTATCAAAATTTGATGATTTTGCCAAGTCAAAGATACTGGAATTTTTGCGCTGTAACATACCAATGTTGGAGGTATCCTTATGAATAATTATGAAAAAACTTCATATGTTCTATGATTTTATGTTTTTTATAACAAGCTTCTTGTTTGTGTGAAGCCAAAGAATCCATCCGATATAGCTAACAAGATGATGCCCACGTACAAACTATGGTGTCGACTCTATTTTGATTGTGCATGTATTTATTTGACTCTCGAGGTGAGACAAACTTTACATACTGAATCTAAGAACAATAATATAGATATAAATTTAATCATGCATCAAATTGCACATGTTATATTCGTTATATATAAAATTTAATCATGCATCAAATTTGTACATGTTATATTCATTATAATTTCCCTCTTTACAAAAACAAATATTATATTTTTTATTTTCTCTTAAAAAGACATCAAGGAATAAAAAAGAGAGCTTAATTGTAATAAAACATCATCTTAATTAGTACTTTCATAAAATAACAAAACGTGTTGTTAATTGATAGAGGCGACTTTCAAGACTTAATTAATAACAAAAAGGTTTGAAGTATTTTAGAAAATTTAGTTCGAGATCCTCAGAATTATAAAAATTATGAAATGATCGAAATCAAATCAGAGCGTCATCGTTAGAAGATCTCAATATATTTCGGTCAACAAAGAGTATAATTATGGGGATGCATGCATCAATAGATATTAATCAAGACAGCTAGGCACGAGCAAGAGAGGCGAGAGAGAGACATTGTTTATAACATTGACTACATCGTCTCTCTCTTCCTTCCTTTTTTTTTCCTTTCCCTCTTCTTTCTTCCTTAATCCCTCCCCCCATTCCTTCTCCTCTTTTTCTCTCTTCCTTTCCCCTCCCCCCCTTTTTCCCCCTCATACCAAAGCATTTCTATGATCCTATAACTATTTTGCAGTAGATAGAGTGGAGGGATAAAAAATTCATTTCATCCGTCCGAGTTTCGCCCATGGGGAGTAGCGGGAATTGATGCAATTTGAAGTTGTTGATGTTTATACGGGTCGATCATAAAATACAAATTCTAATTCACTGAGATCAAGCTTCCTTCCGATTAATCTAGAAGTACTTTTGAGATACAAGGAAATGATTCAATTCTAGGGCCAAAGATCGTAGTTCTCAAACGAGCAATTGAAAAGCTTCTCGAGCACCCTCTGGGTTAGGTACTGTTGATCCAATAATTGTAGCACTGAGTAATTCTTGATGAGCTGTAATAGTAAAGAAAAAGGACGGATCTTTACGACTCGTATGGGGCACCTACCGACTACAAAAGGTCGATGAGTTGTTTGCCGAGAAGAGGTTTCTAAGACTGCTCCTTGCTATACTCCTCTCTGTAACAATCAGTGCTTAAGAACATAAGCCAACCTGCAGCAAAGTTTTGAAGAAATCATGGAGACAATGAATTCACCCTCTACTCTTCCTTAAACAAAATTTTGGAATTTTTCTAAACTTATTTACTGAACTAAAAGCTATCTTTTGTTTTATTTCCTTAAATAATATTAGTAAAAAAGAATTCATGATTTGCTAATAATATTATGATTTATGAATAGCCATTTTTAGAATTAATGGTATGCTATTAGTAATGATTTACTTGTAGCCAAAAATGATTTGCTAGTAACATCAAACCGCAAAATGTAAACTCAGTTCCCAATTTTTCAAGTTGCACCCCTCTTATTTTTGTAATTAGAAAAAATTTCCTGCTAAGTTTACATTTCATAACATTCATGCATAAAAATATCCGTTTGGTAATCTTTAGAAGGGATCTTTTTGTGTATGGATATTATGAAATGTAAGCTTGCAGGGATGGTTTTTGTAATTTCTTGAAACATAAAGGTTTTTGTAATTTCAGAAGTAAGAGGAGTGCGACCTGTAATATGTGTGTGTGTTAGCGGATCTTGTCCAGCAGGCCATGTTGTGTGGGACTGACATTCTGGGGGACCCGACTTGACCAGATGTCCTCAGTATTTACCCTCGCTCGTATTATCGTTGAGGCCCCATTGTTGCATTAGTCCCGTACTACCTGCAGCGGACGATCCTTTGAACTTATGCACCCCCACCCCCTTCTTCTCAACAACTGGGTTTTGAGATGGTCATAGGGGGTGTGGTGGGATTTCAACAATATATATATATATATAGTTCCTCTAATATAGATAAATAGCAAGACAGTGGCACATTCTTGGCACATACCTATGATTTACTGGTTGTACGAGTTAATTCAGATTTGAACGATTTAAGATATTTGTCCGACCACCATGCTACAATAAGAGATGCAGTTGGAGAGGATCTCCTTGTAGCACAACCTCCATTGAACAGCCAATTTCCATCTCTCCACTGATCTCAAAACCTTTGCAGACAGGGAGCCATCCATTAACCTCTCCTTCTCCATCCCGTTGGCCCGCAGAAAACCGCCAACCTCTTCATGGTAAAATAAAGACTCCGGGACATCAAAGAGAACGATTTGATTCCGTATTTTCTCGATGGCAAGAAGCAACGAGGCGTCGTCCTTCATTGTCGTCGGCAGTTCTTCTAGAAGCTGGCAGCAGTGCTTTGCAAGCTTCTTCATCACAAGCACCTCATTTTCATTTGAGAGCAAGAATCCCGAATAAGCTAGACGCCCAACTGCCCTTCGGCGGTTCATGGGTGTTTCCCCCAATCGGAGGGCACATAGGAGCCCAAAGGAGGGTTTTCCATCTGGTTGGAGGTATAAGCAGTCCTTGGGCCAAGTTTTTGAAATATTTACAGCTGCATCAAGCTGTAAAAATGCCTTGTCATTAGGGTTGGATGTGAGAAGGAAGCCATAATGCTCTAGGAGGTCCAAATTGGAGTATGTTCCATAACTTAAAAGAACCTATTAAAAAAAAAAGAAACTTAAGGAGACAATACTATAATAATGAATGTAAAAGATGGAAGAAGCCGTTTGAGTTAGAATTAAAAGCAATGCACAGGTTTGGCATGAAATGAGGGTGTGGTTTGTTAATGTATGAGACCATGGAGGTAGTTCAAGCAGCAGGTTCAAGTTAAGTTCAACATGAATAACAATTATTTGATCAGTTTTATGAATCATTTTTCATTCCTTTATTCCTTCTACTTTCAGGATATACTGCCAAAGTGTATTGTTCGTCCTGCTTCCAGGAGTCCAGATCCGGATCAAGTCAGGGATTTTAAAAGGTTTTCAAGAGAAATTATTGACAGGTTTGGTGATTTCTTCCTTCTACTTTGATTTCTTGCTCTAAATAATATATAGTTTATTAAATTGAAGTCTGAAAGATGCATAAATTTCAATTCATTTTGGTAATATCTGAATTTTGTATCTGCTTATTGCACGGGTTCTCAAATCTAGTATTTATTAACATAAGAAGTCCAAGATCCTAAGGCATCATTCTCTCGGAAGTCAACTCCTTGATCAAGTGAGACTTTAAAGGCATCTCATATTTATTTAAACAAAAACTTTGTGTTACCTGTTCACCTTTTTTGTAATTTCTCTTTGCATAGAAGCAATATGAAGTGGATTCCTCCTCATATCCACCATCTGTTAACCGCAGAGCATGGGAGTTAGCCTGTTCGGTGAATTGCTTCTCATCTTTTCCCTCAAAATGAGATTCCTCTGCACAAAGCTTATCATCAGGTGCAGCATAGTTAAACAAGTCACCAACAGGGCACAGGCAACCAGCATCATCCCATGGTATATGCAATGCGCGTGAAGATACCTGCCAGACCAAAACCACAAATTGGAAAGTTATCCACTACAAGAGATATCATTTATCGCCACGTTTTTTTTGCGACGTTTTTAAAAGCGTGGGGATAGATTTATCTTTTTGCAACGCTTGTAAATAAGTGTCGTTATAGCTTGATTATTGACGTCGCTTTTTAAGAATAAACGCCTCCAATTCATAAAACCAATATCGAAAAAACGCGTATACAACTAGCATTGGCGAAGTCGGAAGTAGTTTTTTTATCCGTGCCCTAATCTGGAAAGACGACGGAAGGAAACATAAATTCGCGTACATCTCCAATCGATCCCCTCCAAATCGGCACCTCTCCATCGCGAGAACAGGTAGATGCAAAGCCCTATTTCTCCCCTCTGGCGAAGGATCTCCCATAGCGAGGTTTGTTCCCCGGATCCCTCTTCTCTAGAATCTCCGATGAAGGACATGCACCATTATCCTTCGCTTTTTCACTTCTGCAAACACCATTATCTTTCTCTTTTTCACCTCTGCAGCTTCAAAGTAATCGATCATCTAGGTTTTGATTTTAGAGGAGTCAGCGTACGTTCATTTCCAGGGTAGGTTAAGTTTCACTTTGAAGCAAAATGAGGTTTTCTCCATAGATCTTCCCTGACACTAAGTTTTTTTTATATATTTTCTATTTTTTTCATGAAACACAAATTTATTATTCGCATGGCTGAAAGCTATTCCTTATTTTGTCCATTATATGGAGCCCTGCAAGTACGACATGGTGGTAAGCTTTTTTTGTTCATTTGTCCTAGTTTTAAATTATATCTAGATATGCTTATGATTTTATTTCTCACCAAATAGATCTTAACTATTTCTACTTTTATTTTGTTGTAAGCTGCAGATTCTTCCACCCGAGCCCTAGACGCATCTTTCTGAAGGAAATTTTGTATAAAGCCCGGGTAAATCTTAGAGTTACAGTCAATAGCTTGCATTTGTTTGCTGAATTTAATCAAAGCATTTGTTTGATGAATTTTTTTTCTAACAGGATAGATCAACTGCCTGCATCATTCCAGTCCCCAAGCAGGCTGCACCACTGGCCGACCAGTCCTCTGTTTCCATCCCTCCAAGACTTTTTGTTAGCGGCGTTCCATCTTCTGACAGTCCACTTTCAGCATCCACTACTTCCTGGAGTCCAAATAGGTGTAGAAATCTCTGAACCCAGCCACCGATTCATCACAAAAAGTGTGGTCCAAAGTCAGAAATTGCAGCAAAATTTTATGTTTCATTTCCTTTCTGTAACTTCCAATTTAGAAGTTTATTTTCTTTTGTATTGATTGCTTGTTGGAAATTTTTATGTTGTTGGAAGAATAATTTCTTTTGTAAGATGCAAAAACATCTATATTTTTTTAAACAAAAAATTAAACTTGTGGTTGCAATTACTTTAGCTTCCAAGCTTTGTATTCTCTCTATATGGTTGTAATTAAATCATGATTAATTTGTTCTTGAAATGTGCCTCTTTTTGTCATTTCGTTGCTATAGCTTGTATAAATTAGTCTTTTATTATAATAGGTGTTATAGTTGCTGCAAATTTGTTGGAAGTTTTTATGTTCGTTGGAAGTTGGATGCTGCAAATGCAAATTTGTTATAGACTTTTTCTCAGTTCTATTTTTAGTTGGATGTTGCAGGGAATATAATTTTTTTTTAAAATTAGAACAACATTGACCACGTTTTTTTAGAAAAAAACGTGGCCAATTTTGGCCACGTTTCTCTATAAAAACGTGACCGATGTTTGCTGCGTTTTTTCAAACAAACGTCGCGGATGTAATTGGCGACGGTTGGTTCCGCGACGCCTCAGCGACGGTTATAAAAACGTCGCCATAACATTGGCGACGTTTGAAAAACGTCGCTAAAGGTATATAAAAACGTCGGTAATGTAGGATTTTCTTGTAGTGATCCAGGGTGATCGTCGTACTGAAATAGGACCATCAAAGGAATTTGAGTCTTTCGATTTCAATCTAACACACCGGGCTTGCATAAAATCATATATATAGTTTATAAATACTATCAGTCGTGCCCCCCCCCCCCCCCCCCCATGGAATTTGAGTCTTTCGATTTCAATCTAACACAATATGAATGAACTAGCTGCATAAATCTAGGGGCTCACCGTTGAAGAAGCCCAAAGCCACGATCTAAAAGATAAAAGCTGCGGTTTGAGCTCCATTTCTTGCATGACAAGTAACCCTTCCTTCCATTCTGATCTAGCCTTTACAACAGCCTTTTCTGAAACCCAAATAGCATCTTCCACCTGAGGATTTTCATGCATCTCAAAACCTGATGGTATGAGAGAATAAAACCTCAATGCTTATAACTTCTACCTGAAGAGCATGAATTTCAAATTCATGAAAATTCGGTAGTGTGTCGTAGCTCAAAGGCAACATGACCAAATATGGGTACCACCAAGAACCCCTTGCATTTGCCACTTCAGCTAATAGGCATATAGTCAATTTCTGCAAGAAATAATTTAATTGAAACATTAAAAGTTCAGTCGTTTGAAAGAGAGAGGTTGGTGTTGTGTACTATTCAAGAGCTCCTCATATAACAGAAGAATGAAAATAATGATCAGGTTCAACGAAATCAAGATAAATAGCATATCAAATAAAACATGATTTTCCTAATCTGTTAACAATCTTCCTCAAGCTTTACTATTCCAGGTTGCACACATGCTTCGATTTCTCCTAATTTTGAGTCTTTATAAAGTGTTTTCTTCTTTATCAATTTTCATGTTAAGAGATGCCATAATTTTACACAATATTTAAAATTGGCACAAAGAATTACTAGCAATATAGTCATAATTAACTTTCTCCTTACATGTATACAGTTATGGGCCCTTTGTTATTCCCATGGTAGGGCTGCAGCCCACACATCCCAACCAGCTCTCCGCGCTAATATTCCACGCAATAGGTTGTTGAGGTCAGGTATCAAACTCTTTACCTCTTTGATGAGAAGTCCTTCCTTTGACTCTCATCACCAACTGAGCTATGAGAGCGGAGAACAGGTTGTGGTGTGCGGGCTGCAGCCTTGCCATGGGAATAACAAAGGGCTCATAACATAAAAGTGCACTTTTATGTTGTGGGCCATGTAACACCCCTATCCGGCACATAGCATATAGCAGTAGGTCCGGTCGGGGCCCTACGCCATACACCAAAGATAGACCGAAGGGTTACTAAATGAAACCATCCTTCCAATAACAACGTCCTACACAGAGCACATTCTAGCGGAAGCTTTTTAAATGTTGCAAAGAAAAGAACCCAAGCCACAACATAAATGTCCACTAAAAACCCAAAGTAGGAATGAGCGTACAAATACACAAAGTACTTGGCCTTAGGGCCTTACAAGAGTTTACTTAACCATTACATGATTTACAAACTTCGGCACGCAGTCCGGCCACACATGAACAGTAATACATTAAACATTCGCTTTGGCCTTCAAGGGCCGGCTCAGCAACAGGAGCTCAACCCGCTACATGCCACTAGGCTCCGCAGCACCTACAAACAACATTCCACCGCAGCGGTGACAAACAAAAGCAACGGTCAGCTAAAGCTGACCAAATTATAACTACCCCACCCCTTACTCGGGGCGGCGGTGCTCCTTCCCTGCATTTTATTAGTATAACCAAGCAAGATAGCGAAAATACAATTTATGCACACTTCTCCACAGGCGTAGGCACACACGGTCACACACCCCGTGCTCTCAAAGCACATTCTTGGTGAATTCGGTCCACCACCGCCCCTAGGACGGCAACATCGTGAGCTAAAGGTCTCTTTCGGCCGAAGCCTAAGACTCGCCATCTATGCCATCGGTAAGTGTCACGTACCTTAGGTCTCTTTAACCGAACCACATAGATCGGGTACGCTTCCACCTAACCCGCTGCTCACACCGCTACGACAATTTAAGCCATCAGCGCGGGTTAAGCTACCCCGAATCCCAAATCGATCAAACAATATTACATAACCGGGTTATATAAACGGTTGGCTCCCAGGCCACCAAGATGGCAGCAATGCGCTTCTGCCCAGTTTTCCGGGTGCACCTTGGGGTTAGTCCCCAAGGCTCCCTGTTGCAATCTACCACGTAGAAAACCCGAAAAGCAAACGGCACGGAGTCTTCTCCGGCACTACAAGCATAATGAAAACATCACCGATCCAGACCAACTTGTCCGGGTAGGCTTCACACACCATGCCTATGCCCGTACTTCGATCCCAGACTCTATATGCAAAACAACGGGGACTATTCATGTCCACCCGAAGGAATACCTCGCACTCACCGCTCACTCGCGGGAGGGAGTTTCCAATACAAAAAGGAAGAGGACTTCACATGTCCAAGAAGAGAATCGTTACCCTAGCGGTTCGCTTTGGCGTCATGGAGATCTAGACGGATGAAAAGCACCGCAACGGCCTCGCCTCCACGGATCTGGACTCGGCTCGCGATTTGGGGCTCCGAAGCTCCACCGGCGGCCGAATTCCTTCTTCACCTTCTTCCTTGCTCTCCCCTTTCTCTACCACTTTAGAAAGAGAAAACCTAAAGAGAAATGAGGGTTTCACCCCTATTCCCGGCCTTATACCAGCAGGGGAGAAGCTGAGCTGTCGAATCCTGTTTGAAGGAAATGAACGGCCACGATTCGCCCTGAAAATAACTTTCCTGAGCCGAACACGACTTGTGACACGCCCGTGTCCAAGGCCGTGTGTCTCAAGCAACTTAAGAAATCGTCGCGTCCCGACCAGGACACGGGCTTAGACACGCCCGTGTCAACATTTGACACGCCCGTGTCAACCAGCACACGCCCGTGTTGCGGGGCGTGTTCCTCAATTGACACAGGAACCGTAACATCCCAAACACGACACGATTTCTCGACACGCCCGTGTCGACCAGAACACGCCTAAAATCCAGACCGTGTTCCTCACCCGACACAGCCCGGCTAAAATCCCGAGCAGGACACGGCCCTTGACACGCCCGTGTCACAGGCCGTGTGCCCGACCTGGCATGACTCCGAGGATCGTCGACTGCATTTTGTCGACCTCAAGCACGACACGGCCCTGGACACGCCCGTGTCACAGGCCGTGTGAACCTAATCAGGCACCAAATTGGCCTTAGAACGCTATCTGTTCCTCTTTTGAGTTTTGGGGCGTTACAATTCTCCCGCTCTTAAAAGAATTTCGTCCCGAAATTACAGAATGGAAGAGATACACAAAATTAAACGGTACCTGAGTGAAATAACTCGGGATACTCCTCAAGCATGGTCTGTTCTCGCTCCCACGAAAGCTCCTCATGACCGCAGTTGTCCCATCGGACATTAACCATCCTGACGTCCTTGGTACGAAGTCGCTTGACTTCAAAATCCTCAATGCGAACGGGCTTGACCTTCGTCGTCAACCCATTATCAACATGTACTTGATCGATCGCAACAACTTGTGACGGCTCTTGCACCGCCTTCCGCAACACAGATATATGGAATACGTCGTGTAGACCACTCAATTTCACTGATAGCTTCAGTCGATAAGCTGCTTCACCAATTCGCTCCAGAATCTCAAACGGTCCAAGGTACCTCGGGCTCAGCTTCTTCAAGCGTCGTACCCGTGAAACACCCTTGAACGGCTTAATCTTCAAATATGCTCAGTCCCCAACAGCGAACTCAACGCTCCTATGTTTGGCATTATAGTATTTAGTCTGCCTGTCCTGAGCGATCAGCAACCGTTCTCGTATAGATCGTACCAACGAAGTGGCGTCTTCCACCTCTTGTCGTTTGTACAGCTTCGACTCACCCGTTTCCAACCATGACAACGACGTGCGATATTTTCTACCGTATAGGGCCTCGAAGGGGGCCATTTGAATACTTGTTTGGTAGTTGTTGTTATAAGCAAACTCCACCAAGTACAGGTGATCTTCCCACCGCTTTCCAAAATCTAAAGCGCACATGCGAAGCATGTCCTCCATCGTCCTTTTGACCCTCTCGGTCTGACCATCCGTCTGCGGATGAAAAGTCGTGCTGAAACTTAGCTTGGTTCACAACATTTGATGCACTAACCTCCAGTCATTGAACGTGAAGCGCCCAACTCGGTCACTCACGATGCTGCGGGGCACACCGTGCAATCGAATAATGTTATCTACATAGAGTTTTGCTAGCTTATCCACAGAATCATCCTCTCTATTCGGAATGAAGTGCGACACTTTCGTCAATCTATCTACGATCACCCAGATGACGTTGTTTCCCTTCTGCGACCTTGGCAACCCATGCACAAAATATATTGAAATATCGTCGAACTTCCACTCCGGGATAGGAAAGGACTTCAAGAAACCTCCGGGCTTCTAGCACTCCGCCTTCACCAAGGCGCACGTTTGACACTTCGCCACATAAAGTGCTACGTCCTTTTTAAGTCCTGACCACCAGAACAACTTTTTCATATCATTATACATCTTTGTGCTCCTCGGGTGAATCGAGTACTTAGTATGATGAGCCTCGTACATCAATTCCTCCCGTAGTTTTTTCACACTTGGGACGCACAGACGACTGTCCTTCCATAACAATCCATCTTTAACATTAAATTGGGAATTTGACCTATCCAAAGCCTCATCCATAAACTGCTTCGTACTGTTATCCCCATCCATAGCTTGCCGAATCCTATCAACAAGGTCATACTGCACCTCTGTCCAGTTCATTTGTGCTTCGTCACTAGTCTGTTTGTCAACATAAGAGATATCCAATGCCTCCAAATCACAAATCACACGCTTATCATGTATCGACAACCAGTTGGCCTGTGCGGGAGCCCTGTGACTCAACGCATCAGCAACCGCATTGCCTTTCCCAGACACATAATGTATCTTGAAGGTGTAGTCTCCCAGGAACTTCAACCATCTCCGTTGTCGCATGATTAAATCTTTTTTCTCCAAAATATACTTCAGGCTCGTACGATCGGTATAAATGTCGACCTTCACACCGTACACGTACTGCCTCCAAAATTTCAGAGCGAATATCACGGCCGCTAACTCTAAGTCATGAGCCGGATAATTTCCCTCGTAAACCTCCAGCTGCCGCAAGCCATACGTTATGACACTCCCATGCTTTGGCAGCACACAAGCTAAGTCGCTGCCTGAAGCATCACTGTAAAACTCAAAGCCTTCAGAACCACAAGGAGAACTTAAGATAGGTGTCTTGGTCAAACGACACTTTAGTTCTTCGAAATCTTGTGCGCACTCAGACGTCCAAACAAACTTTTGATCCTTCCTTGTCAAAGTAGTGAGGGGCAATGCTATCCGTGAGAAGTTCTCCACGAAGCACCTGTAATAGCCGGCAAGCCCCAGAAAACTCCGAACTTCCGCCATCGCAGACAACACAGGCCACTCCCGTATAACAACTACCTTTGTCGGAACTACCGCAATCCCTTCTCCACTAACTATAAGACCAAGGAACGCTATCGAGGACAACTAAAACTCACATTTGGAGAACTTGGCGTACAATTGGTTCTTCCTCAATGTCTCCAACACCATATGCAGATGCTTGAAATGATCCTCATCGCACCGCGAGTACACCAGTATATCGTCGATAAATAATATCACAAACTGGTCCAAAAGTTCTCTGAACGTTCTGTCCATCAAATCCATAAACACAGATGCCGCATTCGTCAGCCCAAACAGCATGACGGTGAACTCATAATGCCCATACTGTGTGCTGAAAGCCGTCTTGGGGATGACACTTTCCCTTAACCGCAGTTGATAGTATCCGGATTTTAGATCCAACTTGAGTACACAGTCGACCCCTACCAGCTAGTCGAACAAATCATCAATCCTTGGGGTCCGATGTTTATGCTTCTCCGTTAGCTTATTCAACTCCCGGTAATAAATACATAGACGTACGCTTCCGTCCTTCTTAACCAAGAGGACCGGCGCGCTCCAAGGCGACAAACTTGGACACACATAACCTTGCTCCAACAGCTCTTGAAGCTGTACTTTCAGTTCCGCTCTCTCCTTAGGCGCTTATTGATACGGAGAGCGTGACACAGGTTTGGCACCACACCGAACCGCCTTAACCACCTGGAGAACAGACATCAACGTCTTGCTCGACCCCTTTATGCCTGAGAACGTCGTCTTACGATCTGTATCGAGTCCCAATCTGACCACCTTACGGTTGCAATCGATGTACGCACGCTGCTCCGATAGCCAGTCCATTCCAAAAAACCACATCGAACACTACTATCGGGAGTAGCGACGCTCGCAATTCATAAATGTGACTCCCAAACCTTACCTTTACGCAACAAACTCTATCCGCGCGCATAGAGCACCCGTAGGCAGCAGCACATCCAATTTGTCCCTTGCCATCGAAGAAGGTACTCCGATGCGCGATACAAACTCTTCAGACAAAAAGGATGCGAAGCTCCCGTATCGAACAGTGCTCTCGCCGGAAAAATCAAAGATCGATACAAAGTCTAGCACCACCAGTCCTAAGCTAACACGCAAAAGGCAACAGGTATATTAAGCTAAACTGCTATCAATTAAACCGTATTTGTCACCACGTCAGTCGGCTTCATGGCCTCCTGCTGGCCAAGATTGTACACTCTCGGTTGGGCTGGAGCATAGTGTGATGCAGTTGACTCCAGGCTTCCTCTCGGACTTTGGACGTCCGCTCCAACAATCTCGGGCAAAGTGTCCCGGCTTCCCACAAATAAAGCATGCGCCCGAGGTTCGGCCTGTAGTCGCCCCAGATGCACCAAAAGAAGGGGCTGGACCCGAAGTCCTAGCCTTCTTATAAAACTTACGAAAACCAGACTTTGAGGAAGTCAGCACCTTGAACTCCGTCTTCTTTGTACTAGAGTCCCTCTTCGCTTGTACTCTCTTCATATCTTTCTTTGTCTTCTGTGCACCATCCCGACAATCTCGGGCAAAGTGCCCTTCCTTGCCACAAGTATGACAAGCGTAAGTAGCTTTACTAGTAGATGTTCTAGCCCTATTTTTCGGCGTTCTGCGGTATGCAGCCTTTGTAAGACCTGCAGGGTTCGGCACCCTACATACTGGCATCTGGTGGCCCTTCCTCAAGTCTACTTCCAAAGATCTAGCTGACTCCACCAAGGCTCGGAATCCCAATAATTTTGGTCCTAGCAGTAGAACTCGCAACTCGCCACGCAAACCATTGTAAAATCTATCGACCATAGACTGCTCGTTCTCCAACTCAAAGCCTGGGTAGCGTCTTATCATAAGAAACGCCTGCAAATATTCCTCAGCTGAGTGTATACCCTGCACTAAAAGCATGTTCAACTGCTGACCCGCTGGTCTTCTAAATGACATTTGCTCCATCACACCACCCGGCATTGAGGCCATTTCAGGGACAAAGGGTTGCACATTCCTTCCATGATGTGCATTAGTCATAGCGAACACCGCTTCAACTACCCTTCTTATGGTTTCAATAGAAGGAGGGGTCTTAGACACGTCGTTGGGTGCACTACTTTTCTAAGAAAGCGGGCGTTCTGACTGCCCTGCGCCACTCCTGATCACCTATAGTCGTACAACACACCATTAAGAGACCAAACAAAATTGCAAAAAGCAATTATAGGAACACGCAGGTTTCTCAAACATGTGTATTTTCATTCCTAAGTGGACATTCATGGGTTTTTTTTATGTTATAACGATGACGCACATACATGTGATCACCACCCCTTAAAAGAATTCGTCCGCGAATTCATTTAAGCATGATCGAAACCGGTAGTCTGATACCAAATTGTAACACCCCTATCCATCACATAACATATAACAGTAGGTCCGACCGGGGCCCGACGCCATATACCACAGACAGACCGAAGGGTTACTAAATGAAACCATCATTCCAATAACAACGTCCTACACAGAGCACATTCTAGTGGAAGCTTTTTAAATGTTGCAAAGAAAAGAACCCAAGGCACAACATGAATGTCCACGAAAAACCCAAAGTAGGAATGAACGTACAAATACACAAAGTACTTGGTCTTAGGGCCTTACAAGAGTTTACTTAACCATTACATGATTTACAAACTTTGGCACGCAGGCCGGCCACACATGAACAGTAATACAGTAAACATTCGCTTTGGCATTCAAGGGCCGGTTCAGCAACAAGGGCTTCAGCCCGCTACATGCCACTAGGCTCCGCAGCACCTGCAAACAACATTCCACCACAGTGGTGGCAAACAAAAGCAACGGTCAGCTAAAGCTGACCAAATTATAATGACCCCACCCCTTACTCGGGGCGGCGGTGCTCCTTTCCTGCATTTTATTAGTATAACCAAGCAAGATAGCAAAAGTACAATTTATGCACACTTCTCCACAGGCGTAGGCACACACGACCACACACCCCGTGCTCTCAGGGCACACTCTTGGTGAACTCAGTCCACCAGCCCCTAGGACGACAACATCGTGAGCTAAAGGTCTCTTTCGGCTGAAGCCTAAGACTCGCCATCTATGTCATCGGTAAGTGACACGTACCTTAAGTCTCTTTAACCGAACCACATAGATCGGGTACGGTTCCACCTAACCCGTTGCTCACACCGCTACGACAATTTAAGCCATCAGCGCGGGTTAAGCTTCTCCGAATCCCAAATCGATCAAACAATATTATATAACCGGGTTATGTACACGGTTGGCTCCCAGACCACCAAGATGGCAGCAATGCGTTTCTGCCTAGTTTTCCGGGTGTACCTTGGGGTTAGTCCCCAAGGCTCCCTGTTGCAATCTACCACGTAGAAAACCCGAAAAGCAAACGACACGAAGTTTTCTCCGGCACTACAAGCATAATGAAAACATCACCGATCCAGACCAACTTGTCCGGATAGGCTTCACACACCATGTCTATGTTCGTACTTCGATTCCGGACTCTATATGCAAAACAACGGGGACTATTCATGTCCACCCGAAGGAATACCTCGCACTCACCGCTCACTCGCGGGAGGGAGTTTCCTATGCATAAAGGAAGAGGACTTCACATGTCCAAGAAGAGAATCGTTACCGTAGCGGTTCGCTTTGGTGTCATGAAGATCTAGACGGATGAAAAGCACCGCAACGGCGTCGCCTCCGCGGATCTGGACTCGGCTCGCGATTTGGGGCTCCGAAGATCCACCGACGGCCGGATTCCTTCTTCACCTTCTTCCTTGCTCTCCCCTTTCTCTACCACTTTAGAAAGAGAAAACCTAAAGAGAAATGAGGGTTTCACCCCTATTCCCGGCCTTATACCAGCAGGGGAGAAGTTGAGCCGTCAGATCCTGTTTGAAGGAAATGAACGGCCACGATTCGCCGTGAAAATAACTTTCCTAAGCCGAACACGGCTTGTGACACGTCCGTGTCCAAAGCTGTGTCTCAAGCAACTTAAGAAACTGTCGCGTCCCGACCAGGACACGGGCTTAGACACGCCCGTGTCAACATTTGACACGCCCGTGTCAACCAGCACACGCCCGTGTTGTGGGGCGTGTTCCTCAATCGACACAGGAACTGTAACATCCCAAACACGACACAATTTCTCGACACGCCCGTGTCGATTTTTGACACACCCGTGTCTACCAGAACACGCCTAAAATCCAGACCGTGTTCCTCACCCGACACAGCCCGGCTAACATCCCGAGCAGGACACGGCCCTTGACACGCCCGTGTCACAGGCCGTGTGCCCGACCTGGCATGACTCCGAGGATCGTCGACTGCATTTCGTCGACCTCAAGCACGACACGGCCCTAGACACGCCTGTGTCACAGGCCGTGTGAACCTAATCAGGCACCAAATTGGCCTTAGAACGCTATCCGTTCCTCTTTTGAGTTTTGGGGCGTTACAGGCCACCTTAGTTTTGAACCAGATTCCTCCACAATAGAGTTGCAATCCGCACACCCCAACCAGCTCTCTGCGCTCATATATCATGCAGTAGGTTGTTGAGACCGGGTCTCGAAACATTTACCTCCTTGATGAGAAGTCCTTCCATTGACTCTCATCACCAACTGAGCTGCAACTCAGTTGGTGATGAGAGTCAAATGACTTCTCAACAGGAAGATAACGGGTTTGAGACCCGGCCTCAACAACCTATTGTGTGAAATATGAGCGTGGAGAGCTGGTTGGGGTGTGTGGGCTACAGCCCTGTTGTCGGGCAGGCTCGACCAGGTTCAAAATCGAATGAGCAGCCGGTCCCACAACATAAAAGTGCACTTTTATGTTATGGGCCCTTTGTTATTCCCATAGCATGGTTGCAGCCCGCACACCCCAACCAACTCTCTGCGCTAATATTCCATGTGATAGGTTGTTAAGGTCGGGTATCAAACTCTTTACCTCCTTGATGAGAAGTCCTTCCTTTGACTCTCATCACTAACTGAGCTATGAGAGCAGAGAGTTGGTTGGGGTGTGGGGCTGCAGCCTTGCTATGGGAATAAAAAAGTGGGCCACCTGAGTTTTGAACCTGATTCCTCCACAATAGGGTTGCAACCCGAACACCCCAACCAGCTCTTTGCGCTCAAATATCATGCAGTAGGGTGTTGAGACTGGGTCTCGAAACATTTACCTCTTTGATGAAAAGTCCGTCCATTGACTCTCATCACCAACTGAGTTGCAGCTCAGTTGGTGATGAGAGTCAAATGACTTCTCATCAAGAAAATAAAGGGTTTGAGACCCTGGCTCAACAACCTATTGCGTGAAATATGAGCGAGGAGAGTTGGTTGGTGTGCGGGCTACAACCTTGTTGTCGGGCAGACTCGACCAGGTTCAAAACCGAATGAGTAGCCGGTTCCACAACATAAAAATGAACTTTTATGTTATGGGCTCTTTGTTATTCTCATAGCATGACTACAGCCCGAACATTCCAACCAGCTCTTCACGCTCATATTTCTTGCGATAGTTTGTTGAGACTGGGTCTCAAACCCTTTACCTCCTTGATGAGAAGTCCTCCTTTGAATCTCATCACTAGCTGCAGCTCAGTTGGTGATGATATTCAAAGGAAGGACTTACTCATCAATGAGGTAAAGGGTTCGGGACCCAGCCTCAACAACCTATCGCATGAAATATGAGCACGGAGAGTTGGTTGGGGTGTGCAGGCCACAACCCTGCTATGGGAATAACAAAGGGCCCATAACGTATACATTCAAAAAACATTAGATACAATGTACCTGTGCAATGTGCATATAAAGCGTCTATCATTACTCATTAGCATTTGGCAACAATCAAAGTTATATAACTATTATAAATTTAACAAAGAATTAGCAAATTAGAGTGGTCTCATTTGTAACAATTGGATCGCATGTTGCGGCCACACAATGGACATTTTAAAGGCCTAGTAGATATAAACTACAAAATATAAACAAACAGAAAGAGAAAACATTAAATTTGCTTTGAACAAGGAGGAATGAAAAAATAAATGCTTGCAAATCCTAACTTAAACGCTAGCAAAATGCAAATCATAAACAAGCTATTAAACAAAGAGGAATGAAAAACTAGAGTGAAAAAATGGATGTATGAAAAATGCACAAATGAAAAATAAAACAGTTCACAAGCATAATCCGAAAGTTGCAAACAAAGAGGATCTTAATCGTGATCACAAGCCGGCAACGAGGAGGAATGACTTCCGTTCCGATCACGAGCGGGCGAGGAAAATTTGAAACGAAGAAAAAAATGAATCTAGGAGATGGAAACTGGGAGTCGGCGAGGAAGATCTGAGAGGAGGAATGAAAAAATAAATTTGCTTTGAACAAGGAGGAATGAAAAAATAAATGCTTGCAAATCCTAACTTAAACGCTAGCAAAATGCAAATCATAAACAAGCTATTAAACAAAGAGGAATGAAAAACTAGAGTGGAAAAATGGATGTATGTAAAATGCAGAAATGAAAAATAAAACAGTTCACAAGCATAATCTGAAAGCTGCAAAAAAAGAGGATCTTAATCGTGACACAAGCCGGCAACGAGGAGGAATGACTTCCGTTCCGATCACAGGCGGGCAAGGAAAATTTGAAACGAATAAAAAAATGAATCTAGGAGACAGAAACTGGGAGTCGGCGAGGAAGATCTGAGAGGAGGAATCGACACCTGTGAATATGCAATCACGAGCCGGATGTCGAGGAAGAACTGAGATGAGGAATCAACATCTGTGATCACGAGCCGGAGAGAAAGAGGACGATGGGGAGACGGAGACGATTGGGGTTTAGAAGAAGGGGATTGAGTTTCATCGGAAAAGGTTTTACAGGAAAGGACTTAGGTGGGATGCATATATATATATATAATATAAATTAAAATATTATTGAAATTGGTTCGGGCCAGTTCTCGAGTACCCTACTATAGGAACCAAAAACCAAACGGAACAACATGTTCTATTTTTTAAGAACCATACCCGAACCAAACCAGTTGAGAATCGGCCCGAACCGCCTGGTTTGATTTCAGTCTGGTTCTCGGTTCTTCAGTTACTTATGCAGTTATGCACACCCCTAGTATTCAATGCCAACAATTGGCATGCTAAAATAATTTTTGTTACCTCCAACAAAGATACAGTATCCAAATGTTGGCTTTCTAGGATCAATTGAACCAACACAATCCAATCAAAAAATTCTTCAACATCCAAATGCTCTTTCATGGTGTACAGTGGCTCTTGATGCACCGAAGAATGCGCAAACATCCGCACAATGCCTATGTTTTGGAGTTTGTACATGTTAGCTTGCAATTCTTATAGAAAATGAGATACGAGGCCTAGTTATACTAGGAACATATGGTTTTTAATCATCTTTATATTTTTAGGGACTTTGACATTAAGCACCCTCCAATTAGGAGGTTTTTAGTCTTTCAAAAAAATTGAGAGGTTTTTGCACATTCACCCTATTTTTTGCATTTTGCACTCTTCAAAGACTTTAATATTGACAGTTTGCGCCCTAAATAATCAATTAGGAGAGTGCAGCATATCGATATTAAAGCCTTTAGGGTATAAAATGTCAAAATTAAATATGTAAGGTGCAATGTGCAAAAACCTACTAATTGAAGGGTGCTTAATGTCAAAATTCTGAAATTCGATGCGGATCATCAAATAGTTTTTCACTAGCATATGATTTCTAAGCATCCATAAGATAATCACTGGGCTTATACCCTAGAAGAATAGCCTTTTCAAGAATATCAATGACATCTTTCCTCTAAGAAAGATACCACATGCTTGTTAAAGGTAAATTCAAAAAACATGTTGGGCATCACAAATTTTAGTAACAAAGAACCCTAGAAAATAGAGCGTGCGCCTTACATGTCTTGTTTATCACTCTTAGTGAGTGGGATATCATCAACACGCACATCCAGTATAACTGAGTCTGCGGTTGTTCACAAAATAAATAGTTTGTGAATAATTCGGGAATTGATTCGATTCAAATTCTTATTTTTCGAATTCGAATCCAAATTCGGACTCGAGTGGTATTCAAATTTGAATCCGAATAATATTATCTTTATTGGCAAGATTTGTGAATAGTTCACGAATAATAAGAGAATATATATTATATGCAAAGTTGATCCTGACCATCCGATCAAAGTCTACTTGATCATTCATTTAAAGCGAATTTGAATTCGAATCCTAATCAAAATCCAAATTCAAATCCAGGGTATTGGGACAAATCCAAATTCAAATATTTGAACGAATCCAAATCTAAATATCTGCATTTTATGATAAATTTGGATTCGATTGAAAAGTTATTCAATTCGATTCAGTTCATGAACGCCCCTAACAAAGCCAGACGGTGTATGCCAAATGAAGATGAAATCATCTACGGTGCTTTGGCGAGAAATTTATAGAGCTTTACAAATCTAACTCAAGCAGTTTGTTTGAACCCAAAGACAACATTCTTGAGTAGCTACCATTTCAAAGGGAAAAACATCCATTCACTCTAGAATTAACACAAATTATGATGACTCTAATGAATAAATTTTGAATGAAGGTAGTTTATCTAGCAGCATATTGTCTTGTATCAAGTCCAAGGAATCATGTTTACCTCTAAAATCTAGGTAAACCTACAGTTTTATCTGCTACATGGTAATTTCTTCTAGGTATCGATCCAATTTGGAGAACTCGTGTAAGTTCATTTATACTAAACCCCCAAAATTTCCTTCAGTTGAAACAGTGGACACTACGCCCAAATAGATCGAAAAGAGAAGATCCAATCAGACACAAAGGGCAGAGATGCACCTGAGAAGAGGATAGATTAGGGTGTTTCTTCATGCAATACGCCAGATTTTCATCCTGCAGAACTCTCTGGTTTGTTAATAAGGCGGCTTTCGGAACTCGTAGCAGTAGGTTGCCCTTTCTCAGATCGCGGGCGGCCGCCAGCCCTCTTCTTCGAATATAAGGAAAGCATGAGTAAACACATAGATGAGAGAGAGAGAGAGAGAGAGAGAGGGAGAGAGAAAAGAGAGGGATGGAGTACCCGCCCGCGAGAGGAAAGTGTGACACGAGGAGGGAATGGCCCAAGCAGGAAGACGATGGGATTGAGGAAGACGAGTTTGAAGAAGGAACGTCCGAAATTCCAATCTGTGCTGCCCAACGCAGGAGTGCTTCCATTTTCAGCGCCTCCTCTTCTTCGCTCATCTCCGCTTCGGTGATCAATGTTGGCCGGATCTACAGGAGGCCGGAGCAATGTTGGCCGGATCAGCAGTCGTCGGCCGAACTGGTACGCCAGAGCTGAAGGAGGAGGAGGAGGGTGTCTAGGGCCGTTGGGTAGGGTGCAGCTCGTCAATACGATTTTCCGGGAAGAGTCGCCCAGGGTTGGGCTGCCAATAGGCGGAAGATAGGAGAAATAAAAGATGTATTTTTAAGATTTTAATGAGCTGCCACTAGCAAAAGTTTGGTTGTCTACTTGTCTCTCTCATAATCAAGAATTTTGTGTGTGCTGCGTGCTACTGTTCTGTGCACGAATAAAATGCGACCTCATCCGGGCTGTTATTTCAACGGCTGAGATCCACCGTATCCTCCGCTGTTAGATCAAAAAATGATCGAGTGGAGCAGATACGAACGTACACCTATGAAATAATGTTCGAGCGGTTGGATTTTATTTCGCATGTATGTTAAACGTACGAAAAAATTGCTCCATAATCAAAGGATTCAACCTATTTTCTACCGGTCACAATGGTAAGAATGGTTACTGTTGCGGACTAACTCGATGCTCCGGTCGGACCGGATATTCTTGGACCGCCTTAGCTCGCGGAGCGGTCGAGCGCGCACACAGTCAATTGAAAAATGGGGGATGGACACAGGAGGTTTTAACGTGGAAAACCCTTCAACCGGGTAAAAAACCACGTGACCGGGTCGGTGCCGATCAAAATCCACTAGATTGCTGGAGGTTACAATTTGACGGGGGAAATCGGGGCGACAGGCCGCTCCCGTTACAACCTTGAGGAGAGAGAGAGAGTATATGCGCTCGTCGGTGGGCAACAGACTGCCTCGCCAACGGGACTTGGATGGTGGAATGCGCGGGATGCTTCAGTTGCGTGCGCTCAGAGGCGACGCGTGTCCAGAGGTTGTCACTGCTTCCTTTGTGCGTCTTTCTCGGTCCTTGGAGTGTTTCCTTGGTAACTGAGCTCTGGTGGGGTGCAAATAGCCGATGATAGGTTCTGGTAGCTGTTGGCAGGAGCTGATAGCCACTGGGGGCCGCTGGAGGCCTCGGGCGGCGGCCGGTGGTTGGCGGCGAGAGGCGGCCGCTGGTGGTTGGCGACGAGGGGTGGCCGCCGGCGGAGAAGAACGGGAAAGCTCCCACCTGAGGAAGAAGAAGAAGAAGAAGCGTAGGAGGAGAAAGTTAGGAAATGAGGAGCCCCTGGGGTCCTTTTATAGGCTCCAGGGGGAAGTTATGGCGGGCCCCCCACTAACCTAGTGGGTTAGTGGGTGGTTTTGTCCCAATCGGACGGCCGGTGGGGCTTCTCCCTCGATCGGACGGCGGGGAGGTCCTCCCACGATGGCGGGCCGTCATGACGGCGGCGGCAGCCGGGCGGCCGGCGAGGGAGGCCGGCGGCGGCCAAGGCCACGGCCGGCCGCGGCCACGGCCGTCCATGGCCGGGGCGGCCATGGCCGCGGCCGGCCATGGCCGGGGCGGCCATGGCAGCGGCCGGCCATGGCCGCGGCCGGCCATGGCCGCGGCCGGCCACGATCGTGGCCGGCCGGCCATGGCCGGAGGGGAACCGCCGGGGGCGGTTCCTTCCCCCAATGGTGGGGAGAGAGGGGGCCCACTCCCATGATCTCCATGAGAGATCATGGGGGTTAGGGGGGCCCGCCCATGATCTCCATTCATGGGGATCATGGGGGTCTCCTTTTTCTTATAAATTAAGGTGGAGCCCATCAGTTACCAAACAAATTTTTTTAGCCTTTGAGCTCGTCTTTGCCTTCTCGTAAGCCTGATTTCGCTCGCATCCAAGCAAGGTTGCGCCCAAGCGCAAGCCCTGCTGTGTCTTGTTATTAAAATTTATATTTAATTTTTTATATAAATTATTAAAGTTTATATATATTTGTAAAATTTCTTAATGTCATAAAGGCTAATATAATATAAATTATATTATATAAACATAAAATGCTGCTAGATAATTTGATGTCTGATGTCAATTTCTATGACATTGCCCTCTCAGCCAAAAGTGTTTGGGTTTGTCGCTTCTCTAGTTTCACCATATAGGATCATAAGGTGTGTGACAGTCAAATGCTCAAATGCCCAGTCTCACCGTGTTGAAGATATTAGAAATTAGGGCTTCGTTTGGAGGGGCGAATACGCGCCGGTCATGCAGAAGAAACCACCCCGTCGCGGAAACCGCATGTTTGGTGGGGCTGCGATCGGGCGATTTTGCTCCGCCCCGCCCCAGGAAACCCGCAGAAATCGGCGGATTTCGTACACGTCGCAGTTTCCACAGTAGCGGCCCAGCGGTGCGGCGAAATCTGCCCCCTGCGTGACCGACACGCCAAACTGGCCCTAGATTTGATGTCCTCAAGATTCTGATTTGAAGAAGGGCTTAAGATGACAATAAATATCTTATATTTGATGTCATCTCTAGTTTTGATGTGACATATTTAACTTAAGTGCATGACTAATATATGGTTAGACACGTGGTCACCCAAACAAGGTTTTGCACTTGTAATCTCTCAAGGAGAAAAATTCTTGTTGACCTCTATGCTAATTATATGTTATACATGTCACTACCATTGATTAAAGTTACTTAGGACAGAAGAAAACAAAGAGGCAGAATCAAAGATTAGTCTAAGTAAATAATTGGCTACATAGAGTTCAAACTAAGAAAACGTTCAAAAGCAATGAATTTATGGATAAGTAAGAAATCGACTACATCGATTGCATCAAAGAGAAAAAGTTCGACTGCATCGAACACACTGAATTTACGGCTAAGTAAATTCAGTGAAGTTATGGCTAAAGAAAAGTTCGACTTCATCGAATGCACTGAATTTATAGTTAAGTAAGAAATCGAGTGCAAGAGTTCGACTGCATCGAAGAGAAAAAGTTCAACTCCATCGAATGCACTGATTTTACGACAAAATAAGAATTCAACTGCATCAACTGCAAGATGACAGAAGTTTTTCTACAGATTGAAATGGCTAAGTGACAAAAGTTTCCTTATATAATTTTAATAAGGTTAAAGAGCTATCCAAGTAAAATTCATGAGTGCTATTAGACTTAGTCTATTGTATCATGACATGGTTACAAAGATCAATCTCTCCCAAGCTGACATGTGGCACCACAACTAGGCTCTTAATTTAAGGAGCAGATTGTGTAGAATATTTAAATCAAATTGTAAAACACACAATCAAACTACAACACACACAAATAGTAAATCACACAATCAAATCACAACACACAGAGATTTATAGTGGTTCCCCAAGAATGGGTACATCTACTTTCTCTCTTCACATATCTAGCAGAGAGCTAGCTTAGACCAAACTTCTCCAAAACTTTCCTCAGATCCTTAGATCTTACAACTCAAGAACACAGGTTCCCTACCTCAGACCTTTACCCAGGTCCTACAGCTCAGGATACACAAAAGCCCTACAAACTCAGGCTTCCTCAAGCCTTACAAACTTAGGCGCAGAGCACTACAACTGATGCATTAAGCCCTACAAACTCAGGCTCTAACACAAGCCCTACCTCAATCTCCAGTCACAGAGATTTACACTCAGATTAAAGATCCTACAAGTCATATTCACAGGTAATCCTACAGTGAAAATAGAGTACAGAGTTTGACTCAACAGATTAAAGTTTAAGTCTTCCACTAGAAGAAAACACAGTATGCTTCTTCTTCTTCTTCTTCTTCTTCTGTTTGAACATTACTTGAAAAATCTTCTTTGAAATACCATGCTTGATCAGGAAGAACATATAGTTAGAGAAAGAGTTCTTTCTCTGAATGTTACAACAGTGGTTGAAGAAGTAAGCACTTGAGAGAATGATCACTGCTATAGAACTTTTACAGTAAACTTGAAAGAATGAGTAGTGAAGGATCTCTGTGAATACTGAGAGCTTTTCAAAAAAATATTCAAAGGCTAGAACTCCAAAAACTTCTCTTTATATTGTATTTTGAAAATCTCTAAGTCCTTCTTTTATACTTCACTTGGTCAGCCGAGAGAAAATGTTGAATTTGAAATCGCTAACGACTGGGTCAATCTTTCTTGGGCAACTTGTATGATTAGGAAACTCCAACGGCTAGAATAAATCTATTTAAGTAAGATTTATAAACTAGAACTTATTCTAGCAAAGTCTTCTTCAATTGGCTAACATGCACTTAGGAAATAATCCTAATTTGGTATAAATAACGGCTGTCAAAATCTGATTAAGGAATAATTTTGAAATAAATAATTATTCTCTCTTAAATGAGAATATTTCTTCTTGCTGGCCAACCCTTGATATATGGAGAAAATCCCTCTTTGCAATTTGATTTAAATATTCTGCACAATTTGCTCCTTAAATTAAGGGCTTAGCTTTGGTGCCACGTGTCAGTTTGGGAGAGATTGGTCTATGTGACTATGTCATGATACCATACACTAAGTCTAATATCACTCATGAATTTTACTTGGATAGATCTTAAACCTTATTAAAGTTATATAAGGAAACTCCTGACACTTAGCCATTTCAGCCTATTGAAAAACTTCTATCATCCTAGTTATGCAGTCTAATTCTTACTTAGTCGTAAATTCAGTGTGTTCGATGCAGTCGAACTTTTTCTCTTTGATGCAGTCGATTTCTTACTTAGCCATAAATCCAGTGCATTCGATGCAGTCAAACTTTTCCTTAGTCATGAACTATATACAGACGATTATTTACTTAGACTAATCTTTGATTTTGCCCTTTGTATTCTTCTGTCCTAAGTGACTTTTTCCAATGATAGTGACATGTCTAATATATAATTGGTATAAAGTTCAACAAGAGTTTTGCTCCTTGAGGGATTACAAGTGCAAAAAACTATTTGGGTGACCAAGCATCTAACCATACATTAGCCATGCACTTAAGTTAAACATGTCACATCAAAACTAAAGAGGATATCAAATACAAGATATTTATTGTCATCTGAAGGCCTTCTTCAAATCAGGAATCTTGGGGACAATATTTCCAACAATCTTTCCCTATTTAAAGAAGTCAGAACCTTACATGACAATAACCATAGATACAACAAAATATTCAAAGACAAATAATAGATAGAGAGAGAATCTTTTTTATATTATTAAAGATAGAATAAGCATGATTACAAAGTGTTAAGACAGAATATCCCAATGTCATCCTAAAATTCTCAGCATATCCTAGAAGTCTTCTCCTTCTGCTTTCCTCTTCTACCTTTCAAAATAGCCTATGGGCTTTGGGGTATATTTAGGAGGAGGAGGTTCATGTAGTTTTTCCTTTTTTGAATTCTCCTCTTGGTCTCATGATCTTCATATTTCTTCTATTCCACAGAGTTATAATACTTGGAGATATTTGCGTCATGCTTTCCATAATTGTTCTAGGTATAGAGGATGGTGTTCTCGGAAATGGGGCTCCAGTTTTCATACCTAGGCATGTTCTGAATTTCTATCCTCCTTCTCTATCTTGCTTCAATTCTCTTCTCATGACTTTGATCAGCCCTTCTCTTTCTTGAGGAAGACTCACCTTGCTCTGCAGGTGGAGTTGAAGGCTCATACTCTCCCACAAGCTGATTCATAGTCCTATACGGGAAGATAGTCACCTTTAGTAACTTGGTTAGTCTCAAGGAAGGGACGTTGAGGAGAATACTCAAGAGGATCCATACGCATGGCTGCTCTGATGGTGTTTGTTGTCCAGATTGCTTGCTGGGCAGAATGGTAGGTTATGTTGCTATCCCCCTTTCTAATTTCTTCAATTATTCTTTTGTAGATGACTTCTTGGACTTGACCAACTTTCTCTTGCAGAACATCAACACCAACTACTATAGTGTTTTTGGTTTGCAGAAGATGTGCATCTAGTAGCTTATTGCAGGAATCCATTCTATCTAAAATGACTATTCTATTTTGAGCTAGTCTTGTGTGTGTGGATAGAAAGGCCTGTTTCATATTTTCTGCAGTGACATTTTGATTGTTTATAATTGCCTGAATACCCTCATGGGTCATTTCATTTTTGAGTGCAGTATAGGACACTATTTTTGCAGCCTTCATGAAAAACTAAAAGGTCTGAGTGTTCAGGAAATGCATCTCCCCTTAACCTTCTGAAATCCAGTTAGTCATTTCAGTCCTTAGTCCTTGAATTGTCTTCTTAACAAATACTTCAATACTCTTCCTTTGAGTATCTATCATTCTCTACAGCTGTAATAGAAAAGAACTTGCATTCTTCAATAGGACTGTTGGTGGGAACTTCTGGTTGAGTCTCAGCCTTAGTAGCTTGCTGATAGATCATGTTGGAACCGGTGTTTCACATTCCCTGTGTTTGAGAATATCAACTCCTAGGTTGTATTTGATCATGTCGTGTGTTGATAGAGTGTGCAGGTTGACAGATGCAAGCAAAGGAAAAATGCTCTTATGGATACTACCGCCAAGTACTATCATTTACCATGCCGCGCTAGCCTCACGACAAACTTCGAGACAGATTCGTCGAGACATTGGCCTACCGCCTAGCGATAGTCCTACTATAGGAGCTACAACAATTTATTATTTTGACTTAGCGCTTGGGAAGAAATCATCATTAGTCTTACCGCACCGCACTAGCCTTTCGACGAACGTCAATCCGGATTCGTCGAGACACTGTCCTACCGCCTGACGCTAGTACTACAGCATGCACTAACGCAATGAATAATTTTGACTTAGCACTCGGGAAGAAATCTGCGCTTGCCCTACCGCGCCGCGCTTGTCGATCAGCGAATATCGACGTGCTGTTCTCGAATCGTTGCGTCCAACATTACGACACGGCGTAAGCTATAACCACGCAGAGCTAGCACAAATGAAACGGTAAATATTCGTTTTTGAATATTTCTTTCTAGATTTGGAGGACAGCTGGCACAACATGCGAGCGAAACTACCGCCGGGCGCTAGTCTTACCGCCGGCAGTAGCCTATTTTCATGAAGTCGTATAAAAGGCTGGATTGGTTTTTGTGCCTAATAAGGATTCAGATTGAAGGACTGAAGAACGATGGGAGTACGTAAATTCTAGGGTTCGGCCGCCTTCTTGTGGACCGTTCCAAAAGTCTCCGTCGTAGAAGAAGAAAGTTGTCTCCCTCCCGTTAGTGAATGAAGAAATCTGACAATCCAAGATCTACATCGACTATGAAGAACTGACCGGTGACGAGCAAACGAAGATCTCAAGCAGTGTCCGTAGATCGCTCAACGGAGAAGTCATCAAGAGGGAGAACTTCATCCTTTAGATTATTTACACTTTTATTCTTGTTATTTTTCCTTTGTCTTTAAACTTTGGAGAGGAAAATCGATCGGTAAGGGTTTTCGGAATCTGGGTAGGATTCCGCGGTAAATCATCCTAGAGGTAGGTACGTCTAGATCGGAGGATCTAGTGGGGCTCTAAGACCCTTCCTTGTGAGGAGGTGAAGAGCCGGATCAAAGAATTTTCTTTGAGGGAAAAGGAGAGAGCCAACCGGTCCATGAAGCGGGTCGGTATAAAAAATAAAAGAGTTTTCATTTTCACCGCCTTCGATCCCCGGCGTCACGGGGATCACAATTTTGTAATTGTAAAACCATCTACTGTTAATTCTGTTAATGAAATATATTTTCTACATTATTGCTTCTATGATTCTACTATGAACGTTAGGTTAATTTCTTATGTGTGGTGTACGAGCAAATTCGCACAGGAAACGAGTTCATAGACCTACCGCCGCGCGTTAGCTTCCTAACGCCCCGCGGTAGCTTCCAGAACTTGATTTCCTGGGACAAAAATATTTTAAATTCCATTTAATGCATAAAACCTTATTCACCCCCTCTAAGGTTGGCCACTAGATCCAACAAGTGGTATCAGAGGCGGGTTACTTCACAAAGGCTTACAAAACCTGAAGTAAGATGGCCAACTCTATACACGCATTCAATGAGGGTCAAGGTGTGAGTAGAACTTCACTGTTTATGGGGAGTGTTTATAGTCACTGGAAAACTCGGATGAAAATATTTCTGATGACTCATAGCATGGATGTATGGGCCATGATTGAGAAAAAGTATACTACACCCACTGTCACGATTGGGGATACTATCGTAGAAAAACCGCATGATAAGTGGGATAACGCAGATAAGCTTAGATGTACGAATAATGCTAAGGCTATGAACTCATTTTTTGTGCCTTAGACAAGATTGAATTTAACAGGATATGTAACTGCGAGACTGCTTATGATATATGGCGTCTTCTTGAGCTTACTCACGAATGTACTTCGCAGGTAAAGGAGCCGAAGCTATTCCGACTCGAATCAGAAAATGAGCAGTTCCGGATGGAGATCAATGAGGATGTGGACAACATATACACACGCTTTACCAAGATCGTCAACACATTAAGATCTCCCGAAAGAACTTTCTAAATGACGACTTAGTGAGGAAGATCCTGCGATCTTTGCCTCCCCGCTTCAACCCGAAGGTGACAGCTATTGATGAGTCTCATGGGATCAGCACCCTTGAGATAGAGAGCCTCATTGGAAATCTAAAGACACATGAACTTGAATTGAAGATTCAAGCAGAGGAATATCCCAGGGAAGTAATGAAGAAGGGACTTGCGCTGAAGGCCGCAAAGGAGAGAAAAGCTGCTGAGGATTCTGAGGAGGAAGAGGAGGAGAGCCTCTATGTTCGGGAGTTCAAGAAATTCATGAGGAATCCCAAGAAGTAGGGACAATTCAAGAAATTCCTTTGCGGAGAGGAGCTCAAGAAATTCCTATGTTCGGGAGTTCAAGAAATTCCTGAGGAGAGGAGCTGGAGAAGGCAGAAGGTGGAACAAGCCATCGAAAGTGACGGGAAGCGATGATGAGAAGTCTCAGCCGGAATGCTATCACTGCCACAAGCCAGGGCACCTAAAGCGAGAATGCCCAAGACTCCAGAAGGAGGAAAAAGGAAAGGAAAGCTGGCACAAAGGGAAGAAGAAGGTGTTGAAGGCGCTCACATAGGATGAAGATGGATCTGATGAGTCAAGTACCATAGACTCCGGCAGTGAAGATGCGTCTAATTTATGCCTAATATGAAAGAATCAAGAGGATTCTGACGATGAGTCCAATGTCCAAAGCGACACTGAGGTAACTCCACCTACTTATACTGAACTTCTTGAGATTTATGAAAAATTATTTGATAAATTAGAAAGCGTTATTTCTGAGAAAAAGTCCTTGAGATCCGAGAATAAGAAAATAAAAAAGAACTTAGAAAAATTGAAAAGTGAGGTAATTAGAACTGACAAAGAGAAGATTGAATGTCTTGAGTGCTCTCACTTGATGACAACGATCAAAGAACAAAAGGCAAGTCTCTCCAAGTCGTTGGTGAGAACGAATAGTCTCATAAATGAAAAGAATGTCTTAGAGAAGAGACTTCACTTATCACTTGCCAAGGTAGAGGAAGGTAAGAAACAATTTGTCAATCGGTGTGTGATGCTTGTGACAGAAAACACCACCATAAAGGCAAGAATCCATGATCTAAACTGTGCCATCCAAAAGTTTGGCATATGCCAAAAGTCCTTAAATATGTTGTTGGGTGCACAGTGTCATGGATTAGTAAAGTTTGGTCTAGGATATGTGAGTCCAACATCACCACCGAGCGGAAATCACCATCACTCTAAGCCCAAGTAAATTTTTAAGAAATCTAAAGATAAGGTTAAGAGATCTGGAGGGCTATCCCCATCCTCAAGCAAGAGCTCTAGCAACCCGATAAATGCAGCATCCACTGCTAACACTATGTGTGTGAACTGTCATATGTTTGGTCACATATCTGCCTCGTGTTTGAGGAAAGGTGCCACAAAAAATTTGTAAGTCTGGCTACCAAAGTGTTCTACCTATCTTATGGGTGAGATAACTTAGGTAACCATAACTTTACCCTCGCCTTCTTTTTAGGTCTATTTGCAGGCTAAGGACACGAAGAATATGTGATACTTGGACTCTGGTTGCTCCAAGCACATGACAAAAGATAAAGACAAGTTAATTAGCTTGGAGAAAAAGAAGGGTGACATGGTGACCTTTGGGGACAACAACAAAGGACGGATTTTGGGAATCGACACTATAGGTTATAAGGCATTTTCTATTTCTAATGTTCTGTTTGTAGATGGACTTAAGCATAATCTTATTTCCATTAGCCAATTGTGTGATAAAGGTCTAGATGTCATATTTGAGTCATCTACAAACACTTGTAAAATTATTGATGTGAAAACTTCTAGTGTATTGCTTGTAGCTCATAGAAATCATAACGTGTACACAGTTAGTTTGATGACATTTCTTCATCTAATTTGAAATGTCTTGTTACTAAGAATGAGGAATTAGATCTTTGGCATAGAAGACTAGGGCATACTGGTATCAAGCTTATTGTAAAACTATCGAGAAATAAACTTGTTCGGGGTCTTCCCACCTTAAGCGGTAGTTTAAAAGTCTTATGTGCTCCTTGTCAAAAAGACAAATTTGTTAAAACTTCCTTCAAGAGCAAATCTGTAGTTTCCGCGTCTAGACCACTCGAACTTATTCATATAGAATTGTTCAGACCCCTTAGTACGTGTAGTCTAGGTGGAAAACGATACACCTTTGTTATCATAGATGACTTTTCACGCTATTACTGGACGATCTTTCTAGCAAACAAATCTGGCACCTTTAGAGAATTCTCAACTCTTTGCACGCGTCTTCAAAATGAGCAAGAGCTAAAGATAAAATTTATCAGATCAGATCATGGAGGAGAGTTTGAGAATGAGGACTTCTCAAACCTGTGTGATTCCTTAGTAATTAAGCACAAATTCTCTGCCCCACACACTCCTCAATAGAACGGGGTTGTAGAAAGAAAGAATCACACTCTTCAAGAATTAGCCGGCACAATGCTCGCCGAGTTCGGCTTACCACGATCTTTTTGGGCAGAAGCGGTTAACACGACGAGCTTCGTTATGAACCGAGTCATGCTTCACCCACTTTTAAAGCAAACTCCATACGAGCTGTATTTCGAAAGGAAACCCTCGGTATCGTACTTTAGGGTCTTTGGATGCCCGTGCTACATTCTTAACACTAAGGATCATCTTGGGAAATTTGATGAAAAATCTGATCTAGGTACCTTCTTAGGATACTCAAGCAAGAGTCGGGCCTATAGGATCTACAATAAGAGGACCTTAGTGGTTGAAGAGTCGGCTCATGTGCATATTTGATGAGAATTCCTCAACTAACGAGCTGAAGGAGAATGAAGAGGAGGTTGAAGAAAGTGCGCCAATTGGGGATTAGGGTGATGATAGAATCGTGGAGAGTGAAACTCAAAGTTTTGAACAAGGTTATAGGGCTCCTAGTAACTTGATTTTTTCAAAGCAACATCCCCGTGATTTTTTCAAAGCAACTCGGTCTGCACTTCATGAATCTTTCTCGAACTTGTGCTTTCTATCTGATATTGAACTCAAGAACATTTCAGAAGCCTTAAAAGATGAATCATGGTTCTTGGCGATGAATGAGGAGCTGAGCCAATTCGAGCGAATTAAGGTATGGGTGTTAGTGGAACGTCCAGATAACCATCCGGTCATAGGCTTGAAATGGGTGTTCAAAAATAAACTTGATGGTGAGTCTAGGATAACTAGGAACAAAGTGAGGTTGGTGGCTCAAGGGTATTCTCAGATAGAGGGTGTGGATTTTGACTAATCATTTGCCCCAGTTGCTCGTCTTGAGTCCATCCGTATGTTTTTAACATTTGCTAGTTATAAGAAAATTAGATTGTACCAAATGGATGTTAAGAGTGCCTTCCTAAATGGATATATTAAGGAAGAGGTATATGTCGAGCAAACACCCGGTTTCATGAATGCCGCTTACTTAAACCATGTATATAAGTTGGTGAAGTCCCTGTAAGGATTGAAGAAAGCACCTCGTGCTTGGTACGATAGGCTCACTACTTTTCTCTTAAATCATGGCTTTAGGATGGGTAGTGCAGACACAACTCTATTTGTAAAGACCAAGAGTTCTGATCTAATTATCCTACAAATCTATGTGGATGATATAATTTTTGGGGCAACTAATGAAAAGATGTGTGAAGAAATTGTCACCCTAATAAAATCTGAATTTGAAATGAGCCTAGTAGGAGAACTTATCTATTTCCTAGGATTCTAGATTTCTCAGCGCCAAGACGGGATTTTCATAAGTCAATTAAAATATGTTAAAGATATGATTGTGCATTTTGGGTATGAGAATCTGAAGCAAGTCAAAACTCCTATGAGTGCTTCTCTTAAATTAGGAAAAGATGAAAGTGACATTTTTGTCGATCAGACTGTGTTTAGAGGTATGATAAGATCATTATTATATTTGAGTGCCTCTAGGATAGATATCATGTTTGCGGTAGGAATGTATGCTAGGTACCAAGCCAACCAGAAAGAGTCTCACTTGAAAGCAGTGAAGCATATTTTTAGGTACCTTATAGGCACACAGAACATTAGACTCTGGTACCCACATACTGTAATGACTCCATCCGTTAAATGACATATAATAGAAGGTCTGGCCGAGGCCCCACACTATATGCCACAAACAGGTGGCGAGGTTATAGGTTAATATAAAAAACTAGTACACGCATCCTAACTCAGAGCATTCTAGCGGAAGCCTTAGGGGTTAAGAATGAACTCATCAACCATGAATGTCCACTATATATATAAACCAACACATTTATATATCTCGAAGGACTATATACAAAATACACAGAAATTTTGTCCTTAAGGCCTTACAAGTTTTCTTCACATGTGTGGATTACATACATCAACACGCAGACCAGTAACACATGCAAATAGTAAAACATTTCTTTAATTGGCCTTCGAGGGCCAGCATAGCAGTCAGCAGCAGAAAGGGCTTCAGCCCACTATTTTCCGCTCGGCTCTCCAGCACTTGCACAAGGACAGTCCACCGCAACGGTGGCAAACAAGGCAATGGTCAGCATTCAGCTGACCAATTTATAAGGACCCTACCCCTTTCCCGGGGTAGTGGTATTCCTTCCCTGCAGGCATAGCATTTCACAAGTAGATATATCACAAGATGTGCACTCATGCACCATAAATATATCACAAACGTCGACCACATGGTCCGACGCTCCGTGCACTCAGGGCACATTATTGGTGTACCGGAAAACCAGGGTCCCACCACCGTTCAAGGGTCCAAAACCCAACGGTAAACGTTGAGCATTCATGCTCCACGATCCACGGCCGGAGACTTTAGTCTTGATGGCTAACAGCCCAAGACTCTCGTTATTTGATCCTAATGAATCCAACAACTTAGGCACTCAAGTTAGACAACCATAACACGGATACAGTTCAGCCCTTGCCCATTGTTCAAATCGCCAGTTCAATGTCTAGACTGACACGGGTTGGCATCCCCTTGTCCTTTCGACTCATCGGCCTTTAAGAACGCATAGCTCACACTAGCCACAACATCCCCGAAGGACTGGATTCACAATCAAAGCGGGAGTCAATGCCAGCGTTCGTCACGATCGCTTGGCGGGGTCAATAGAAACTCTCTTTCTGTGCCCAAACTTAACCCAAACTCTGCAGCATCCTGTAGTGCCAGTATAGAGCACACAAACTTCGAGGGTATTTTTCCTGGAATTCCATTCCAGTACTTCATATTACTCCACTTCACAGGCACAACCCACTGACTCCACACAATACTCGTTTATACGCGGAGTCTTCTCCGGTGCGCAAAATAAAGCATCACCAATCCAGACCAACCTGTCTAGATGGGCTTCACACAACATGCCTATTCCGTACTACACATTTCCGGATCTATATGCAAGACTTCTTGGGGATTTCAAGAATCAACCCAACAAAAATCCCTCAACATTCCACCTTTTGGTGGGGGAAATCTATGCACATGCTAAAATAAGGACTTCACATGTCCAAGGAGGAAGATCGTTACCCTTTATGTTCTCTTTGGAGCATGACACAACTTTTCTACGTAGATGGAAATGATCGCCTCACTTTCCCCTTCGCGATTATAGCTTCAGATCTTGTTTTCAGCCACAAAATCTTCTCCAGCAACCTCAGCAAGCCCTAGCTCAAGCCGAGAGTTTTCTGCTCCAGAACTCGGGAAGAGAGAGAAAGGAAAAGGAAATAATGATTTTCTCCTTTCTATCCGTCTGCATAAGAGGCCTCAGAGTACATCCCAGCCACACAAAAAAAATCAACAAAACTAAGCAACGACTCGGGTTGAAATTAACTCACCGCTCAGTAGCTGCAAATCATCCACCTGACACGAGTCGTTCCAAAATAATCGAGCTCCATTCGACGCTCTTTGTCGAGCTCAGTTCGAAGACCTTCATTGAGCTTCGTCGAGCTCAGGTCGACGATCTTCGTCGAGTTCCGCTTGAGGATCCTCGTCGAGCTCTGCTCGACGATCCTCATCAAGCTCTACTCGACGATCCTCGTCGAGCTCAGGTCGACGATCTTCATCGAGCTCCGCTAGCTCAGCTCGACGATCTTCGTCGAGCTCCGCTCGACGATCTTTGTCGAGCCCAGGTCGACGAATTCCTGTAACTTTTGGGGTGTTACACATACCATCGATCTCACACTTTACGGGTACTCAGACTCAGACTATGTTGGATGTTCACTTGATCGCAAGAGCACAAGCGGTACATGTCATTTCCAAGGACCAGCATTAGTCTCCTGGTCAAGCCGCCAACAGAACTCGGTTTCTCTCTCCACTACTGAGGACGAGTATATTTCCTTAGGAAGCTGTTGCACTCAAGCACTATGGATGTCTCAAACGTTAGAAGACTTTGGCCTTAAGTGTAGGAATGTTACACTTAGGTGTGACAACAAGAGTGCCATAGACTTGACATACAATCCAGTGCACCATTCTAGATCAAAACATATTGACGTGCGTCACCACTTCATTCGTGATCATATAAAAAAGGAGAACGTGAGTGTAAGCTTCATTAGCACCGATGACTAACCAGCGGACATCTTCACTAAACCACTCCCAGATGCACGCTTTTCTCTACTTCGACTCGAGCTAGGAGTTCTGGATCTCTCATCCTAGATATTTTTTTTACTGTTCTGTTCTTTGTGTTTGTATTTTTATGTATTTTTTTGGTGTTTTGTCTGTCTGTGCATATCTTCTTATGAGTTGTGCATTTGAGTTTTTTTTAAACAACAAAAACAAAAAACTAGCAATTGCTTTCTCTATCTCGTGTGTTTTCACTTTCGTTTAAAAAAACAAACAAAAATAAGTAACAAAACTACAAAAAAAAACTACTCCTACTGTAGAACTATAATGATATAAGCGCACATGACTGCAACCTAGACCATAATGAGTACGTATAATGTTTGAATTCAGTCTCTTAATTTTTGTAAACATTGTCCTCCGGTCATAGTGGGATAAATATCTAAGTGCTTAGCTATTGAGTGCGACAATAGATGTTAGTGTATATTGACTATACCTCTAGGTATGTGTGAGGATTTAGATAGGGGAATAACTTCACACTATGCACTCATCCCTAGATGGAGCACTCATGTACAAATACTAAGCTTACATGCTATAACTCGTGACATTGTATCTTAACACATTAGAGATACTTTGAATAATCAATGTCACACTCTATATGTGCTTGTATAATGATTAAAAACTTTGGGCCAACTCTCTAGTGCTAAGGTCTTATGTATACAATTTAAAGTGTATCTATCTAGGTGTATAGATTTTGAATGACTTGGGGATCCTTGAACTCAAACATATATAAAAGTGATAGCTCAAAGCAAATTTAAAAGGAAATTATGCAAGCTATCAAATGTCTTGTTAAGGACCCCCAAGCACTACTCATTCCTCCTGATAAGTCTTTATGAGCATTGTGAGTATGAATACCTTGGTTCAAAGTGTCATTTCGATCTTGTGCATAGACCCAAACTTAAGCTTAGTGCCCCTAGTTCTAATCTTGGTATGACATAGATTGTCATGTGAGGTGATTATTCACTCAATTTCTCTTGTGTTAACATTCTCAAGAATCAAGATAAACATGTAAAATAAGATATTTCTACTGAGTTTTTTCTCTTTCGACGCTACACGTACACATGTCATTGCTTTATCTAACGCTTCCACGGATAAGAATTAGACTGAAACTCCACTATCTATTTTTCGCACAATACGTACTAGCACACGATTTAGACTCATGACAATTTTACAATGTTGTCAATTTGATTAAATGTATAACTCCCATAGCATTGTATTTCTACTCGTTGTGTGTTTAGTTCAGTCTGTGCTGTCCAATTCATATAAACTCTGAAAAATGATTTATCTATGTTCGTGTATTTCCGCTCTTATGTATGACCCATGTACTTCATAGTCTCTATTTTGTGTTTTTTGGGTCAACCCTATGTCTCTTAATGTTTGATTTACCTTGTGTGTGCACTATTTGCATTCTGTCTAAACATTCATCATATCTCCTATTTTTTCATCCTGCATGTCTGGTAGGCCTTGCCCGCCCTTTTGATATTATCAAAGGGGGAGAATAAGTTATGTTATCATGTTCATGAGTATTTCATGAGTATGAGTCACGGGTTAGGAGAGGTCACATGTAGGGGGAGCACGTTAACAATGTGTACACATAGATAGGGGGAGCAAGTCGAATATATAGATAGGGGGAGCGTGTGTAACATCCCGAAACTCAAAAGAGGGACGGGTGATGTTTTAAGCCCAGTCTGAATTTTGGAGCAGGTGTCACGGGCGTGTCACGGGCATGACACGGGCGTGTCACGGGCGTGACACAGGCGTGTTCGGCCACGGGTCGTGTGGTCGACGCTTTGGCGGTCGACGATCGTCGAATTGTAGAACACGGCCTAGGACACAGGCGTGTCCCAGACTGTGTCACTCTAGGGAATCTGCAAGTGTGGTACACGGGCCGGGACACGGGCACAAACACAGGCGTGTCAAATTTGACACGGGCGTGTCTGATGCCGTGTCACAAGGCCATGTACCTCTCTGACTGCGAAGTGTTGGTCGATTGCACACGGGGGGGGGGGGGGCATGACACGGGTCCCGACACGGGCGTGTCGGAGGCCGTGTCAAAGGCCATGTGCTGGTTTTTCGAATCGATCGAGACGGCGAATGGGTGACACGGCCAGGCACACGGCCGTGTTGCAACCCGTGTTCGGCCCAGATTTTATGATTTCAGATCTAATCTTGGCCGTTCGTTTCCTTGAATTTGGATCCGACGGTGGGGGGCTGCTCCTGGGGGGTTTTAGCCGGGATTTAGGGTTGGGAATCCTCATTTACCTTAGCCATTCTCTCTCTAAGAGTTTAGAGAGAAGGGAGAGCAAGGAGGAAGGAGGAGTCCAAGATCCGGCCGCCGGAGGCGCTTCGGAGCTCCGAATCGCGATCCGAGTCCAGATCCGCGGAGGTGACGCCGTTGCGGTGCTTTCCAACCGCATAGTTTTTGATGGTGCCGCGGAAGAACGCAAGGGTAACGATTTCTCATCCTTGGGCATGTGAAGCCCTTTTTCCCTTTGTACAGGAAGCCCTCTCTCGCGAGTGAGCGAAGAGTTGGAGCGTTCCTTAGGGTAGATATGTAAAGTCCCCCTTGTGTAGAGTCCGTATGCGAAAACGGACATAAGCATTGTGTGTGAAGCCTATCCGGACAAGTAGAGCCGGATCGGTGATGTTGCATTGCATATGAACCGGGGAAGACTCCGGGTGTTTGGGCGTTTTTTTTCGGGTTTTCTATGTGGTAGATTGCATCAGGGAGCCTTGGAGATTAACTCCAAGGTGCACCCGGAAATCTGGGCAAAAGCGAGTTTTGCCAACACGATGGCCGGGGAGCCAACGTGAACATAACCGGGTTATGTGATTATTGTGGTGGAAACGGGACTCGGTGAGTCTTGACCTGTGCATATGGCTTAAATTGCCGTTGCGGTGTGAGCACGGGTCAGGCGGAACCGCACCCGGTCTATGTCGTTCGGTAGGACCGTTGGCATGGATGAGGGTCTTCGGCGGTCTATGGCTTAAATTGCCGTGACCAAGGCCAGGAAGGCAAAATGCTCATATGGTTGGCCGCCCAAGAGGCGGTGGTGGAACGGGAACGTCTATGGCTTGAATTGACGTGACGTTGGCCGGTTCGCCGTGAATGTGCCCTGTGTGCACGAGGTGTGTGGCCGTGCGAGCCTACGCCTGTGATGATGTGTGTTCACACTAATATATTGCCTATACTAATAAAGTGCAGGGAAAGAGCATCGCCACCCCGATTTTGGGGGCGGGATCGTTATAATTTGGTCAGCATAGCTGACTGTTGCTTTTGTTTGCCACCGGGCGGTGGTTTGTTCTTGCAGGTGCTGCGGAGCCGAGCGGAAAATAGCGGGCTAAAGCCCATGTTGCGGTGCTGGCCCTCGAAGGCCTAACCCTTTTATGCTTTTCGTTTATTTCATGTATGGCCGGCCTGCGAGCCGAAGTATGTAAGACATGTTTTGTTAAGCAAACCTTGTAAGGCCATAAGGCCGGTACTTTTGTATTTTTCATTCCTATTGTTATTTCTGTAGTGGACATTCTTGCTTGGCAGGGTTCTTGTATTTGTGCAACTTAATAAATTGCTTCCGCTAGAATGACTCTGTGTAAGACGTTGGTGTTTGGTTGTATGGTTTCAACGCGTAACCAACCGGTCTGTCCGTAGTATATGGCGTCGGGCCCCGGCCGGACCTACTGCTATATGCTATACGACGGATAGGGGTGTTACAAATTGGTATCATACTACTGGTTTCGGTCAAACTTAAATGAATTCGTGGACAAATTCACTTTAAGGGGTGGTGAGCACATGTGTGCGTCATCGTTATAACATGAAAAGAACCCATGAATGTCCACTTAGGAATGAAAATATACATGTTTGAGGAACCTGCGTGTTTCTATAATTGCTGTTTGCAGTAATTTTTGGTCGCTTATCGGTGTTTTGCATGATTATAGGTGACCAGAAGTGGTGCTGGGCCGTCAGAACGGCCAGGTTCTGAGGCAAGCAGTGCGCCAAGTGAAGCGCCTGCAACACCTCCGTCTGCCGAGACCATTAGATTAGTGGCAGAAGCTGTCTTTGCTATGATTAATGCGCAACCTGCAAGACAGGTGCAGCAGCCTGCTCTTGCGGGGGAGCAAGTGCCGCTCCAAGCGGCGGAGCCTAGAAGGGTTGAGCAGGTGGCGGTGGAGCCAGAGTTGCCTAAGAGAGCAACTGAAAGACAGTTGAAGCATGTGATGGGCTTCCACCCACCGGTGTTCTCGGGAACGGGAACCCCAACCCAGGCTGAAGATTGGCTCTCAAGAGTCAATAGGGTGATGACAGCTACAGAAACGAAAGAGTGGCAGAAGACCACAATAGCGACGTTCCTGTTGGATGGGGACGCAAGGTTATGGTGGGAAGGCCTTGAGCTACACCAGTTGAGGGGAAGGCCGTTGGCCGAAGTTCCTATGGCGGAGTTTTCGAGACTGTTCATGGCTCGATACCTCCCCTCAGCGCAGAGGATTGCACTGGAGAACGAGTTCCAAAAGTTGGTGCAAGGAGATAGCACTGTAGACGAGTACCTCCACGAGTTTACTCGGTTGGGGAGATATGCTAGCGCTACCTTTGCCAACGAGGAGCGAAAGACTAACCGCTTCTACGAAGGGTTAAGAGATGAGCTGAGGTTGCTACTGTCAGGGCCCATGGCGCAGGGTTTCCTAACCTTGGTCAACTCGGCCCGGTCCTTGGAGAAGGACATGAGAAATGTGCAAGCTAAGAAGGATTCTGGCGGGAAGAAATCGGAGTTCAAAGCGCCGACTACGTCGAAGTCGGGCTATCGAAAGTTCTTCAAGAAGGCTAGGACGTCAGGTCCAGCTTCTTCTGTGGGTGCCTCGGGGGCAACTACTAATTGAACCCCGGGCGCTTATTTCACGTGTGGAAAGACGGGGCACTTTGCCCGCGATTGCTGGAGCGGACGCCCAAAGTACGAGAGAAAGCAAGGAGCTACTTACGAAGAGAAGGGCAAGGCGGTGGAGTCAACCGCGTCCCACTATGCTCCGTCTTAGCCTAGAGTCTATAACTTGGGCCAGCAGGAGGCCATCAAACAAGCTGACATGGTGACAGGTACGAGTTAATTTACAGCAAGTTAACCTTATATACTGTTGTCTATTGCTTGTTAGCCTAATATTGTTTGTATAGGCTTTGTTGTGATTAATGATAGTCCGGCACGGGCACTGTTCGACACGGGAGCTTCACACTCCTTCTTGTCCGAAAATTTCATATCGCGCATCGGAGTCCCTTCTTCGATGGTGAAGGACAAGTTGGATGTGCTGCTACCGAATGGGTGCTCGATGCGTGCGGACAGGGTGTGCGCCGTAAAGGTTCACATTGGGAGCCAAGAGTTCGACTTGCTAGCTTCATTGCTGCCGCTAGTAGAGTTCAACGTGATCTTTGGGATGGATTGGCTTTCGGAGCAGAAAGCTTGGATTGACTGCGACCGGAAGGAGGTCAAGCTGGGTGTTGGGCGGGGGACAACATTCGAGGGACTCAAGGGGTTGAGCAAGATGCTGATGTCTGCTCTTCAGGTGGTAAAGGCAGTTCGTGCTGGTGCAAAGCTGTTCTTCGCAATAGTGGGGGCTGTGGAGTCAAAGTCCATGTTGGATAGCATCCCGGTTGTTTGTGAATACCCCGATGTGTTCCCGGATAGTCTTCCCAGAGCCCCACCGTAGCGGGAGATTGATTTCACCATCGAGCTCGTGCCGGGGGCCAAACCGGTGTCACGTGCTCCATATAGGTTGGCGCCTAAGGAGATGGCGGAGTTGAAAGTTCAGCTAGAGGAGCTGATGGAACAAGGTTATGTGCGTCCAAGCTCGTCGCCTTGGAGCGCACCGGTCCTCTTCGTTAAGAAGAAGGATGGTAGTATGCGGTTGTGTATCGACTACAGAGAATTGAACAAGCTGACGGAAAAGAACAAGTACCCGATCCTGAGGATTGATGATCTCTTTGATCAGTTAGTCGGATCGTCGGTATATTCTAAGTTGGACTTGAAGTCAGGGTACTATCAGTTGAGGATAAGGGAATGTGATATCCCGAAGACGGCGTTCAGCACAAGGTATGGGCATTTCGAGTTCACGGTCATGCCGTTTGGACTGACGAATGCGCCATCGGTGTTTATGGACTTGATGAACAGGACGTTCCGAGATTTCCTGGATCGCTTTGTGATCGTCTTTATTAACGATATATTGGTGTACTCGCAGTGCGAAGAAGATCACTTCAAGCACTTGCATCTGGTGTTGGAGACTTTGAGGAGGAATGAGCTTTATGCGAAATTCTCCAAGTGCGAGTTCTGGATACCCTCAGTAGCGTTCCTTGGTCACATTGTTAGTGGGGAAGGTATAGCAGTGGATCCGGCGAAGATCGTTGCGATACGGGAGTGGCCTGCGTTGGCTTCTGTCGCGGAAGTCCGTAGTTTTCTCGGGCTTGCCGGATATTACAGGCGCTTCGTAGAGAACTTCTCGCGGATAGCGCTACCTCTCATAAAGTTGACAAGGAAAGATCAGAGATTCTTGTGGACGCAGGAGTGCGTGCAAGCGTTTGAGGAGCTGAAGAGACGGTTGACCACGACGCCAGTGCTTAGTTCGCCGAGTGGGACCGAGGGCTTCGAGGTGTATAGTGACGCCTCGGGTAGTGGTTTAGGCTGCATGTTGTTGCAGCATGGGAGCGTGATAGCTTATGGATCCCGTCAGCTGAAGGTGCATGAAAGGAACTATCCGGTCCACGACTTGGAGTTGGCGGCCGTGATATTTGCACTTAAGCTGTGGAGGCACTACTTATATGGTGTAAGAGTCGATATTTATACCGACCACAAGAGCCTGAAGTACTTGTTGGATCAGAAGGATCTTAACATGAGGCAGAGGAGGTGGATGGAGTTCCTGGGGGATTACACCTTCAATATTCATTATGTACCCGGGAAGGGCAATGCGGTTGTTGATGCGTTGAGTCGCAGGGCTCCCGCCCAAGCCAACTGGTTGTCGGTGCATGATGAGCGGCTGATACGGGAGTTGGAGGAGCTTGAGATCTGTTGCGTTGACAAGCAGACGAGCGCCAAAGCAATGTTGAGCTGGACAGAGGTCCAGTATGACCTGGCTGATCGGGTTCGGCAGGCATTGGAGTTAGATGACTCCATGAAGGAGCTTATGGAGGCAGCGTTGGATGGGTCAAATTCCCAGTTTTTAGTGGAAGATGGGTTGCTAAGGAAGGATCATCTGTTGTGCGTCCCAAGCTGGAGTAACCTACGAGCGGAGTTGATGTACGAGGCTCATCATACCAAGTACTCGATCCACCCAGGGAGCACAAAGATGTACCGTGACCTCAAGAAGCTGTTTTGGTGGCCGGGGCTTAAGAAAGATGTGGCGTTGTTTGTGGCTAAGTGCCAAATGTGCGCCTTGGTGAAGGCGGAGTGCCAAAAGCCGGGAGGATTTCTGAAGTCCTTGCCTATACCGGAGTGGAAGTTTGACGACATATCTATGGACTTTGTGCATGGGTTGCCAAGGTCGCAGAAAGGGAACGACGCCATCTGGGTGATCGTAGATCGGTTAACTAAAGTGTCGCATTTCATTCCGCATAGGAAGGATGATCCAGTGGAGAAATTGGCAAAGTTGTATGTTGACAATATAGTTAGACTGCATGGTGTGCCTCGCAGCATTGTGAGTGATCGCGATGGGCGTTTCACGTCCAATGATTGGAGGTTGGTGCAGCAGATGCTGGGGACAAAGTTGAAGTTCAGCACAGCCTTCCATCCGCAGACGGATGGGCAGACCGAGAGAGTCAATAGAACGATGGAGGACATGCTCCGCATGTGTGTCCTAGACTTCGGGAAGCATTGGGAGGACCACCTGTATTTGGTGGAGTTTGCGTACAACAATGGCTACCAAGCGAGTATACAAATGGCACCCTTCGAGGCCCTGTATGGTAGGAAGTGTCGCACGCCGTTATCGTGGCTTGAAACGGGTGAGGCAAGGTTGTACAAGAAGCAGGAGGTGGAGAGTGCTACCTCGTTGGTGCGGGTCATTCGGGAGCGCTTGTTGATCGCTCAGGACAGGCAGGCGAAGTATTACAATGCCAAGCACTGGAACGTGGAGTTCGCGGTAGGCGATTGGGTATACTTGAAAGTGAAGCCGTTCAAGGGGGTTTCGCGGGTGAGACGCTTGAAGAAGCTGAGCCCAAGATACCTTGGGCCTTTTGAGGTCCTGGAGCGAGTCGGCGAAGCCGCATACCGTTTGAAGCTATCGGCGGAGTTGAGTGGGCTACACGATGTGTTCCACATCTCTGTATTGCGGAAGGCGGTGCAAGAGCCTTCGCAGGTGATCGCAGTTGATCAAGTACCGGTGGACGAAGGGCTGACGACTAGGGTCAAGCCCGTTCGTATTGAAGACTCCGAAGTTAAGCGACTTCGTAACAAGGAAATCCGAATGGTCAAGGTCCGTTGGGACAATTGCGGTCGTGAGGAGCTCTCTTGGGAACGGGAGCAGACCATGCTGGAGGAGTACCCAGAGTTATTTCGCTCAGGTACCGCTCTTGGTTTTATGTTTACTTTCCTTTAGTAATTTCGTGGACGAAATTCTTTTAAGGGGGAGAGAGTTGTAACACCCCGAAACTCAAAAGAGGGACGGGTGATGTTTTAAGCCCAGTCTGAATTTTGGAGCAGGTGTCACGGGCGTGTCACGGGCATGACACGGGCGTGTCACGGGCATGACACGGGCGTGTCATGGGCGTGACACAGGCGTGTTCGGCCACGGGTCGTGCGGTCGACGCTTTGGCGGTCGACGATCGTCGAATTGTAGAACACGGCCTAGGACACGGGCGTGTCCCAGGCCGTGTCACTCCAGGGAATCTGCAAGTGTGGTACACGGGCCGGGACACGGGCACAAACACGGGCGTGTCAAATTTGACACGGGCGTGTCTGATGCCATGTCACAAGGCCGTGTACCTATCTGACTGCGAAGTGTTGGTAGATTGCACACGACACGGGCGTGTCGCAGGTGACACGGGCGTGTCGGAGGCCGTGTCAAAGGCCGTGTGCTGGTTTTTCGAATCGATCGAGACGGCGAATGGGTGATACGGCCAGGCACACGGCCGTGTTGCAACCCGTGTTCGGCTTAGATTTTATGATTTCAGATCTAATCTTGGCCGTTCGTTTTCTTGACTTTGGATCCGACGGTGGGGGGCTGCTCCTGGGGGGTTTTAGCCGGGATTTAGGGTTGGGAATCCTCATTTCCCTTAGCTATTCTCTCTCTAAGAGTTTAGAGAGAAGGGAGAGCAAGGAGGAAGGAGGAGTCCAAGATCCGGCCGCCGGAGGAGCTTCAGAGCTCCGAATCGCGATCCGAGTCCAGATCCGCGGAGGTGACGCCGTTGCGGTGCTTTCCAACAGCATAGTTTTCGATGGCGCTGCGGAAGAACGCAAGGGTAACGATTTCTCATCCTTGGGCATGTGAAGCCCTTTTTCCCTTTGCATAGGAAGCCCTCTCTCGCGAGTGAGCGAAGAGTTGGAGCGTTCCTTGGGGTAGATATGTAAAGTCCCCCTTGTGTAGAGTCCGTATGCGAAAACGGACATAGGCATTGTGTGTGAAGCCTATCCGGACAAGTAGAGCCGGATCGGTGATGTTGCATTGCATATGAACCGGGGAAGACTCCGGGTGTTTGGGCATTTTTTTCGGGTTTTCTACGTGGTAGATTGCATCAGGGAGCCTTGGAGATTAACTCCAAGGTGCACCCGGAAATCTGGGCAAAAGCGAGTTTTGCCAACACGATGGCCGGGAAGCCAACGTGAACATAACCGGGTTATGTGATTATTGTGGTGGAAACGGGACTCGGTAAGTCTTGACCTGCGCATATGGCTTAAATTATCGTTGCGGTGTGAGCACGGGTCAGGCGGAACCGCACCCGGTCTATGTCATTCGGTAGGACCGTTGGCATGGATGAGGGTCTTCGGCGGTCTATGGCTTAAATTGCCGTGACCAAGGCCAGGAAGGCAAAATGCTCATATGGTTGGCCGCCCAAGAGGCGGTGGTGGAACGGGAACGTCTATGGCTTGAATTGATGTGACGTTGGCCGGTTCGCCGTGAATGTGCCCTGTGTGCACGAGGTGTGTGGCCGTGCGAGCCTACGCCTGTGATGATGTGTGTTCACACTAATATATTGCCTATACTAATAAAGTACAGGGAAAGAGCATCGCCGGCCCGATTTTGGGGGCGGGATCGTTATAATTTGGTCAGCATAGCTGACCGTTGCTTTTGTTTGCCACCGGGTGGTGGTTTGTGCTTGCAGGTGCTGCGGAGCCGAGCGGAAAATAGCAGGCTAAAGCCCATGTTGCGGTGCTGGCCCTCGAAGGCCTAACCCTTTTATGCTTTCCGTTTATTTCATGTATGGCCGGCCTGCGAGCCGAAGTATGTAAGACATGTTTTGTTAAGCAAACCTTGTAAGGCCATAAGGCCGGTACTTTTGTATTTTTCATTCCTATTGTTATTTCTGTAGTGGACATTCTTGCTTGGCAGGGTTCTTGTATTTGTGCAACTTAATAAATTGCTTCCGCTAGAATGACTCTATGTAGGACGTTGGTGTTTGGTTGTATTGTTTCAATGCGTAACCAACCGGTCTGTCCGTAGTATATGGCGTCGGGCCCCGGCCGGACCTACTGCTATATGCTATACGACGGATAGGGGTGTTACAGCGTGCGTGTAGGGGAGCCATAGAGAACCTGCAACCTAATTGTTCGCTTATCACTCTTATTTTCTATATGCACTCTATCTCATGTATTACTTATCATGAGCGGGATTTGATATTATTAAAAGGGGGAGTTTGTTGGAACCGGTGTTTCACATTCCCTGTGTTTGAGAATATCAACTCTCAAGTTGTATTTGATCATGTCGTGTGTTTATAGAGTGTGTAGGTTGACAAATGCAAGCAAAGGAAAAAGGCTCATATGGATTCTACCGCCAAGCGTTATCACTTACCGCGCCGTGCTAACCTCTCGACGAACTTCGAGATAGATTCGTCGAGAAACTGGCCTACCGCCTAGTGATAGTCCTACCACAGGCGCTACCGCAATTTATTATTTGGACTTAGCGCTCGGGAAGAAATCGGTGTTAGTCTTATCGCGCCACGCTAGCCTTTCGACGAACGTCGAGCAAGATTCATTGAGACACTGGCCTACCGCCTGACGCTAGTACTACCGCAGGCGCTAAAGCAATGAATAATTTGGACTTAGCGCTCGGAAAGAAATCGGCGCTAGCCCTACCACGCCGCGCTTGCCGATCGGCGAATATCGACGCGCTGTTCTCGGATCGTTGCGTCCAACATTACCGTGCGGTGGAAGCTGTAACCGCGTGGCACTAGCACAAAGGAAACCGCAAATATTCGTTTTTGAATATTTATTTCAAAATTTGGAGGATAGCTGTCACAACATGCGCATGAACCTACCGTCGGGCGCTAGTCTTACCGCCGGCAGTATCCTATTTTCATGAATATGTATAAAAGGCTGCCTTGGTTTCTGTGCCTAAGAAGGATTCAGATTGAAGGACTGAAGAACGACGGGAGTCCGTAAATTCTAGGGTTCGACCGCCTTCTTGTGGACCGTTCTAAAAGTCTCCGTCGTAGAAGAAGAAAGTTTTCTCCCTCCCATTAGTGAACGAAGAACTCCGGCGATCTAAGATCTACATCGACTATGAAGAACTGACTGGTGGCGAGCAAACGAAGATCTCAAGCAGCGGCCATAGATCGCTCAACGGAGAAGTCGTCAAGAGGGAGAACTTCATACTTTAGATTATTTACACTTTTATTCTTGTTATTTTTCCTTTGTCTTCAAACCGTGTGGAGAGGAAAATTGACCAGTAAGGGTCTTCGGAATCCGGGTAGGATTCCGCGGTAAATCGTCCTGGGGATAAGGACGTCTAGATCAAATGATCTAGAGGGGCTCTAAGACCTTTTCCTGTGAGGGGGTCAAGAGCTGGCTCAAAGACTTTTCTTGGAGGGAAAAGGAGAGAGCCAGCCGGTCCGTGGAGCGGGTCGGTATAGAAAACAAAAGAGTTTTCATTTTCACCGCCTTCGATCCCCGGCGTTACGGGGATCACAATTTTGTAATTGTAAAACCATATATTGTTAATTCTTGCAATGAAATATATTTTTGTATTATTGCTTCTACGATTCTGCTGTGAACGTTAGGTTAATTTCTTGTGTGTGGTGTACGAGCAAATTTGCATAAGAAATGAGTTCATAGACTTATCGCCACGCGTTAGCTACCTAACGCCCCGCGGCAGCTTCCAGAACTTGATTTCCTGGGACGAAATATTTTAAATTCCATTTAATGCATAAAACCTTATTCACCCTCTCTAAGGTTGTCCACTAGATCCAACAGATCATTGCAGGACCTTCATACCCCTCATATAAATATTTAGGCGTAGAATTCTTGGAGGTACCTATGTCTGTGTCTGGGTCCTCAAGCACACTCTTCCCTTTCCACACTACCATCTCATGGCCAGTGGGATAGAACTCTTTAGACTATTCTTCAGCAACAACATGTTCTTTTGCTGTGATAGCCATTACTTTGTTGACAACCTCTTCGACTTCTTCCAGGCCCACTCCTCAATGGGCAGTGTCATTTAGACTAGACTCCCCCTAAGCTACTGTAGTTGTGTTGGGTCCATTGATCCCAATGGCCTTGATTTGAAGAAGTCAAACAAGTCAATGATATACAAATAGTTGTATTTGATGTATGTGTAAGTTCATTCATGCAGGTTAGTCCTTATCACATTGATTGGATAGGAGGACACAAAGTTGTGGGCTGGATAGACAGAAAAGTGTCTAAGTCTATAGGCGTTGAGTGAAGACAGTTCACTCAATGCCATAGAACAAAAAAAGCTGAATACAGCAGGATCTGTCAAAGCCTCAACATTGGAAGACAAAATAGTGGTAAGTCCACCGACGTTGAGTGATGTCAACTCACTCAACGCCATGCTGCATATTCATTGAGTAAAGCTCAGTATGTTAAATCCAAAGAGTTTCTGGCAAAGGAAAAGATTCTAAGTCCAGAAGCGTTGAGTGAAGCCAACTAACTCAACGCCGTGCTGTTTCTGTCAAAGCCAAAGAAGATAGACAGAAAAATCTGTCTAAGTCCAGAAGTGTTGAGTGAAACCAGTTCACTCAATGCCATATGACAAAAGTGTTGAGACAAGCTGGGATAGTCAAAACATTAGAAGAAAGACATGAAAATCTGTCTAAGTACAAATGCGTTGAGTGAAGCCAGTTCACTCAATGCCAGTGGAAGAAAGCTTTGAGTCATGCTTCTGTAGTCAAAGCCTAAGGATAAATCGGAATTTGACTAAGTCCAAAAGCATTGAGTGAAGTCAGTTCACTCAACGCCTAGTCAAATGTTAAGGCAGAAGGAAGATGGCATCGAGAGAAGTCAATACACTCAACGCCTTCATCAAGAGCAAAATAATTCTAAGTACAGAAGCGTTGAGTGAAGGAAGCTCACTCAACGCCTCAGTAGTTGGCTGAATTCAGAAGGAGCTAAGATAATTGGCGTTGAGTGAAGGCCAACCACCCAACGCTCTCAACGCCATGGATGCATAAAGAGCTGAAGAATATTCTAAGTCCAGAATCATTGAGTGAACCCAATTCAATCAACGCACTCAACGCCTGGAGTGATTCTGTGAATTTGGTTAAGTCCAGAATAGCTAACGTTAGCAAAAGTAAACAAAGTCAACGCAGTTCAAATTTTTTACGGGAATGCTGCAGTATGCTTTTAATGGCGCCGACGGACAACTGTTGTCGTTTTCTGCAAATGGAAGGTAGTAACTCATCCTTTTTAGGCAGGGCCCACGGTACAAAGAACCGTTGATTAACTGACTATATAAGGACAAGTTTGGCTGAAAGGAATTAGGGTTTTCTAATTACACATAGCGACAGAACTTCGTCTTCTTCCTCGCCATTAACATCGAGCCTGAAGCACAAGTTCTGATCAGTTGACCTGAAAGAAAAAAAGATAGCTGTTATGATTCTCATCCACGACAGCAAGTTCAGAATTGATTTCTAATTGAGAAGAGAAGTAGAGCCTTCAGAGTCTGCAAGTCCTTGTAGCTGTTTGAAGAAGATACAAAACTCTTAGATCTATTGTCTTCAACAGTAGATCAGAATCTTGATTCTGAGTTACTTCCAGCACAAGCAGTCCAGTACTGAAGATCTTTTCAACTTGTTGTTGTGAAGATGATAGCTGAAATCTGCTCAGCCTAGGAAGACAGACACAGAGAAAACTCTCTGGTGTCTAACTGTTTATTAACATTTCTCTTTTCTGTAGGATCCAGTCTTGGATCTGAGTGTAGGATTCTGAGTAGAATATGAGTTGTAAGCCTATGTTATAAAGGCTGAGGTACGATCATTTGATGATCTGAGTGTAGGATCAACTTTGGATCTGAGTGTAGGGCTGTCCTCCCAGCATGAGTTGTAGGGTTGTTGGCCTGAGCTAGTGGTTGTTTAATCACTGAGTTATAGGGCCTTGTGCCTGAGCAGTAGGTCTTGGAGGATACTGAGTGGTCCTGCGGGATCAAGTTGTAAGCTCTTAAGGAGCCGAGTATTGGGGGAAGAGCCTTGTCTAACACACTATTAGAAAGGCGGAGAGGGAATGTGGACGTACCCATAATTTGGGGAACCACTATAAAATATTTGTGTTTTTTGTGTGTGTATCTTGAAAGCCAAACAAACTAATCACAAAGTACAGGTTAAATATGTAAAGGTTTAAAAAACTTAAAAGAGACCAAAAACTTATTCACCCCCTCTAGGTGTTTAACAGACCTTGAAAACAAAGACTTTCAAGTGGTATCAGATGGAGGTTGCTCTAAAAGGACTTAACTGTCTGAGTAGATCTCCATGGTCAGCAAAAAGATTGTCCTTATGGTTTCAGGAGTAAACTATAAGGAGCTAGGTGCCATGGAGCTTCCAATCTACAAGAAGGGTTTGACATCTAAAAGGAGAGGGTTAGGCTATTCATGGAAGAGCTGACCCTAGGATCTTTATTACTGTCAAAGAGGGACCTTTCATCCCCATGAAAGTGTCATTTTTGAATGCAATTGATCAGACACTTAAGACTTATGCAGAGATGACAAAGGATGAATTCATACTTGCCACCATAGACAAGAGGGTTCAAAATATCATTGTTAGTACTATTGATGATTCTACCCTTCAGAATTTGATCTACTGCACAACTATAAAGGAGATGTGGGACACACTAGTGATTTATATAGAGGGGATATAGGAAGTTAGAGATTAAAATAAGTCCATGCTCAACCAGAAGTATGAGGCTTTCAGGCAATCTAATGGAGACAACACAACCACCTGCTATGAAAAGTTCTTTAGGATTATGAATGAGCTGAAGACCTATGGGAGGGTCTTCAGTCATTATGAGCTCAATGATAAGTTCCTAAGATCTCTCACTAGAGACTGGAATACAAAGATATGTGCCATCAGAGAGGCGACAAAGTTGGGTGATACTCCACCTCACACCCTATTTGGAAAGCTGCTATCATATGAGATGCAGCTATCTATCAGGAAAGAAGAGGAAACCAATAGGAAGTCCTAGGCCAGAGAGAAGTCTATGGCATTCAAAGCTGAGGCCACAAGGAGAAGCAAGAAAAAGACCCCATCTCCACCAAGGAGGCATGCTGAGTCTGACTCAGATGACTCAAAGACAAGCACATAAGTCTGCCACATGTCTGATGAAGACTTTGCTGTCTTCTCCAGACAATTCCAGAAGTTCATGAAAAAGAAGCATTGGAAGAGCAGACCTTCCTCCTCCTCTCACCACAATAAAAAATCCTCCAAGGAGGTCAAGTTTGGTTCTGAACCTGGTAAACAGATTTCTACTAATGTTATTTGCTACTGCTGCAGCAAGCCAAGACATGTTATAGCCGACTGTCCTATAAAGAGCAGAGAGGATTGAGAGAAGATGCACCACCATTAGCACAAGGGCAAGAAAGAAAAGTCTTTTGTGCCTAAGAAGGAGAGGAGATGGACTGATAGCGAGTCATCTTCTTCAGAATCTGAACAAGAATAGAAAGCCTACTTTGGGCTAGCTACTGTTGTAGAAGAGGAAGAGTATTCTTCTACCAGGATTGAAATCAGGTCCCCTCTATCACAGTCAGATAGTGACTCAGAGGTAGATGAAGAAAAAGAAGAAGACACCTGGTGTTATGGGCTGATGGCTATGATTAATGAAGAATATATCCAACCAGGATCAGCCTGGTCAACATAAGGTACAATCTCTGTCTAAGTCTTCTTCTGAGTCAGGCTATGAGACCAGCCTAGATTTTGAACTCATTCATCAAGTGATGAAAGATACTCTGAATATGAGGAAGATGTAAATTCTATTATTGACAAGTATGGTGTCTTGTTGAATGCTTTCAAGAAAAGCAAGTTGCTGGCTAAGAAGCAGGCTAAGGAGATTTCTTCTCTTCATCTTGCTGCTTCCCAGCATGCAAACTCAGCTTCCCTGTTGGATCTAAAAATGAGGGAAATTAGTGAATTACAAACCATTTCCTTCATTCAGATAGGCACCATAGAGTACCAGGAAAATCGAATATGGGACCTGGAAGAGCTGCTGGAGAGGGAGTAGAGGATAGTGGCTAGTTATTCAAAGCCAAGTTTAGTGCTGCCTTTGATAGACTCCTTTACCTCCAAAAAGGGTAAGAAGGGGTTGGGCTTCAAGGGACACACAAGAGTTGCCAATCCCAAAGGAAAGGGCAAAGCTCCAGTGCAGCCACTACCCTCCAAGCCTCCTATTCCATTCAAGAGAGTGTTGCTACCTTCTAACAAGTATGACCAAGAGAGTATCTATGGTCACTGGGAGAATGGTAGATAACCTAATGGGAACAAAGATGTTCCACACTATGGTAGTAGATATAGCAAGGGTACAAGTTCCTCCAAGGCAGCCCATGAGGAGATCCAAATTGCCCATCATGGACCATTTATGTTTGGTGCACAAGCCCCAACCCTCATGAATAAGGCTATAGCCTTTTATCAAGATCTCCCAATCCGCAATCAGAACAAGGCTAAGTCTATCAACAAACTAGACTTGGGTATATCTGAGGCCATCAAAAGTATGTCTTCTGAATGAAAGACTACTACTGGTAGGAATCAAGATATTCAAAGTACCTCTACTGCCAGACATATCCCAAGTCAGACTGTGGCTGGGAGATAAATGAAAAAGGCTGCTGCTGTACCTTCTATACTAAGAGCTATTGACAACACGACTACTAGACTATCTCTAAAAAGAAGGTACAATATCCATGAGTGCTGGTGTTGTGGCAATGTGGGCCACTATGCTATTGATTGTTGGCACAATCCAAGTATGCCAAGAGCAAAAGAGAGCTTACCTGTCAGAAGAACTGTAGGTAGACAGGTTTATTATCAGACTAACTTGCACCTATGACCCAATAAGAATTGGGATCCTAAGGTTAACTGATTTATGTATTGTAGGTTCGTTCAAGTGGCCATACCCATATATGGTACTTGGAAAGTAGATGTTCCAGGCACATGACTGGAACAAGGAGCATTCTAAAGGACTACACTCCAGTAAAGAATGGACCCAAAGTCATCTTTGGTGGTTCAGATAGGGGAGTAACTAAAGGGTATGGTAAGATTATAAATGGCATAATCACTATCACATAGGTAGCTTATGTGAAAGGTTTGCAACTCAACCTCATAAGAATAAGCCAACTATGTGATCTTGGCCATGCCATTTCATTCCTCATGGATGAGTGCCTAATTAGGAGGTCAAGTGACCAAGGGGTCATCTTGACAGGCACTAGGAGAGGAAATGTCTATTGTTTTAATTTTCTATGTGTAAGGAAGGACTCTCTTATATGCCTAGTTGTAAATGAGAAAGTCTTATATTGTGTCCAATGGCACAAGAGGCTGGCTCATTTGAACTACATGACCATTGGCAAACTCATTAGTGATGAGCTAGTTAGGAATGGTCCCAAGTTGAAATGCACTAAGGATGGTATCTGCTCTACATGCCAAAAGGGCAAACATACCAAGACTTCATTCGAGAGCATTGGGACCAAAGACTCAGTGAGGTGCTTGTACCTCCTATATATGGACTTTTTTGGTCCTATGCTAGTTCATAGTCTTAGTAAGAAAGTCTACACCCTTGTGGTCGTTGATGACTATTATAGGTTTGCTTGGGTGTTCTTTCTTAGGAGAAAAGATGAAACCCTTGATGTCTTCAAGACCTTTGTCAAGCAGATGCAGAATGAACTAGACAATTCTGTGGTCAAAATCAAAAGTGACCATGGGACTGAATTTCAGTCTGCAAGCATGACAAGGTTCTGTGAAGAGCAAGGGATCCACAAAGAATTCTCCTCACCTAGAACACCCCAACAAAATGGAATAACTGAGAGGAAAAATAGGACTCTCATATAAGCTAGAAGGACCCTACTAAATGACACAACTCTCCCAAAATATTTTTGGGCTGAGGCAGTAAACAATGCATGTCATGTCCTTAACAGAGCTATTATCACAAAAAGCCACAAGAAGACTCCCTATGAGATCTTGAAAGGCAGAAAACCAAACTTATCCTACTTCAGGATCTTTGCTAGCAAGTGCTATGTACTGAACAATGGAAAGTCCTATGTGACTAAGTTTGCTGCCAAGTCCTATAAAGGGATCTTTGTTGGGTACAGCAACCACAGTAGGGTATATAGAATCTAAAATTGACAAGTCAAGTTATAAAAGAGTCAGTTCATGTTGTCTTTGAGGAATAAAACATGATTAACTGAAAGATTTGATTTAAAGAGCCTAAACACCTAGAGGGGGGGGGGTGAATAGGTTCTAATCTTTTTTAACAACTTAGGCTATTAACAAAGTTATACACAACACAACTATCACAGAACAAAGAATAACAATCACAGAAAATTTACAGCACAACACACAATAGTTTATAGTGGTTCCCCAATTTATGGGTACGTCCACTCTCCCCCCTTCACCTATCCAGTAGAGAACTGGATTCGGCCAAACTTCCTTCCACTATCTCAGATCCTCAGATCTTACAACTCAGAACCCAAATGGTTCCTACAGCTCAGACTTCTTCAAGTCCTATAACTCAGAATCTTCCCAAGACTCCTACCTTATGCAACAACCCTACCTCAGCCTTTATCACCAGGCCTACAACTCAGACTTCTTCAAGTCCTACACCTCAGATTCTTCCCAAGAATCCTACCTCAGGCAACAGCCCTACCTTAGCCTTTATCACCAGGCCTACAACTCAAACTTATTCAAGTCCTACCTCAGGCTCTCAACCCTACCTCAGCCTTTATAAATTTAGGCTTGCAACTCAGATCTATATAAGATCTTACAAGGAAATTAATTGTTTAAAACAATAAAATCTTCACCCTAATAGAAAGAGAATAGGGTGAAAGCTTCTTGATCAGTTCTTGATTGAACTGATTACTTTAGATCCAACCTATCTTAGCTTTTTCAAAGCTTCTTGAATTTGTACCAAGTAAGGTTGATTTCAATAGGAGTTGGAGTTGATCTTCAATCCTACTTCCTTCTTGAATTCAGAATCAGATTTGAATTTTTTTTGCAGACTCTTCAGGATCTGCCTTCTTCTGGGTTTGTCTCTTGTTCCCCCTCACTTGTTCATTTTCTCTGATTGTGATAGAATATGTCTATATATAGAATCCATCCAAGGTTACCGGTTGATCCGGTTTATAACAGCCTTCTAACAGCTCTGACAGATGTGTCAGCTTTGTTACTTATAACAACTGTCAGGTCTTCAGTCTTGACAACTGACTCCTTCTTGAACTTCTATCATAGCAGAGAACTGCCAGCATAAGACTTCAGATGTGTCAACACAAATAGACCATGTAACAACCCGACCCGTTAAATAACATATAATAGAAGATCCGGCCGGGGCCCCATATTATATGCCACAAACAGGTGGCGAGGTCACAGGTTAATACCAAAATACCACACATCCTAACTCAGAGCATTCTAGCGGAAGTTTATAAGTTGCACGAACTCAATCCATGAATGTACACTAATATATAAATAACTAATTTATATACAAGACCAGGAATATAAACAAGCACACCGCTCACGGCCTTAAGGCCTTACAAGTTTCTCTTTACAAACATACGAATTCATACATCGGCACGCAGGCCGGCCACACATGAAATCTAAAGCTTCGCACGGCCTTCGAGAGCCAAACAGTAATAGCAAGGGCTTCAGCCCGCTCAATCCATTTCCGCATCTATAAGGGCAGTACCTGCATATAGACATCCACCTTATGGGTGACAAACAAAGCAACGGTCAGCATTCAGCTGACCAATTATAACGACACTACCCCTTACCCGGAGCAGTGGTTCCTTACCTGCATGTAATCCAATCTCAACACATATATACATCACACATTACCATCACAAACGCCGGCCTTCGTGTCAGACGTCCCGTGCACTCAGGGAACACTTACGGTGTACCAAGCTCCTCATGGTTCCACCACCAATTCGAGGTGTTTACTTGTTGGACGGTCCTAAGCCTCCAAACCCCTGTTGAAGACCTCACACACCCGTACACTCAGAGGCACGCATCTCATACCAAATTGTGAGCGCTATCAGTCGACCTACCCACGTAGTGTAACAAGCCTAGGGAAATTGCCCCGCTGCATTGCTACCAATCGACCGCTCACCTGATTCTACCACGGAACTTGTTGGGTGGCCCACCCACTCAGAGGTTTTTAACTTGTTGGCTATAGGCATTAGCCGCCAAACCTCTGTTGGCGACCTATCGTACCCATCCACTCAGAGGTGTTCGCTTACAACAATCCGATCAATGAACTTGGTGGGTGTCCTACCCACTCAGAGGTTCTCGCATTCCTCCTCAATGTCGGCACATAGTGCCGCTTTCCATTCCATCAATACAGCTCACGCCGAGCATACAACCAAAGGAGTCCTCACCAATCTCCGTAGGTTAACCGATGTATACACAGAGTCTTCTCCGATTCGCAGCATCACTAATCCAAACATCTATCCAGATGGGCTTCACACAGCATGACTATGCCGTACTACACAGTTCCGTCTCTAGATGCAGACTCAACCACAAGAATCACTTACGCTCTTCCATCTTTTGATGGAGGATTCCACAGATATACATGCATAAACAAAGGGCTTCACCTGCCCAAGGAAGAAAGACCGTTACCCTTGACGATCGCTTCGGCGCCATGGAAAACTAGCCGGACGGAAATCACTGCGGCGGCCTTGCCTCCACAACGCTGCACTCGGCTCTCGAAACGGACCGCTGAAGCTCCACCGGCCGCCGAAAAGCTTATCCTTCTTCCTTCCTTGCTCTCCTCTCTCTCTTCACTTAGAAAGAGAATGGCTAATATGAGAACGAGATATTCATCTCCATTCTCGGCCTTATAAGAGCAGGGAAGAACTGGGACCACAAGATCCAAATAGAAGGGAACGAACGACCAAGATCTGCTTGGAAAAGCATCAAAACAGAGCGGACATGGCCTGTGACACGCCCGTGTCACAGGCTGTGTTCCTTGAGCGGTTCAGTAACCGACTCAATCTGGAACAGAACACGGGCCACGACACGCTCGTGTCACTCCCTGACACGCCTGTGTCAACCAGTACACGGTCGTGTGGATGGCCATGTCACCTCATCAACACAAGACTAAAACACCCGAGAAGGACACGGCTAAGGCACACGCCCGTGTCCTCGGCCGTGTGCTCAACACTCCCCTGTGACACGCCCGTGTCGCAGGCTGTGTACCACACTCAATGCCACTCCACTCAACGCCACTCAACGCCGCCCGAGCAGGACACGCCCTGGGACACGCCCGTGTCCCAGGCCGTGTGCACCTAACACGCCCTGGGACATGCCCGTGTCCCAGGCCGTGTGACCCAGCCTGAACCCCTTTTGGGACTTAGGGTTTTTGGGGTGTTACAATCCTCCCCTCCTTATAGAAATTTCGTCCCGACATTTAGCGCAACATATCCAACAATACAACTATTCCTTTGTACAAATTCACACGATGATCCGGGGTTACTCTCCCCACGTCCTCGCACCAACAAAAGTGTTTTCACAAACACACATACATTCAATAAACAAAGTACAACAAAAAGCAATAAAGTGCACCCTCCACTTTATTTCCGCTCATCTGAGTCTCGAAGCAGCTTCTTAACAGCCTCCTGCAACTCCAGGTTAAATACTCAAGGCTGTTGCACTTCATAATGTGAGCTTTGAAACTCCTGCACTCCGAGATTGTACACTCGCGGTTGCGCCCGGGATGCAGATGATTCCGCCACTTTTTTACCCTTTCCCTCATAGGATGCACGTATCTTTTACTCACTATTTAACGGGTATTTCCAACAGTAATGGGCTATATGCCCCTGCTTTCCACAATTGAAACAGGTACGCGACTCAACACGTTCTTGACCAAACGTCATGCCCGAAGCAACATCTGAAGACGTTTGTTCAGCAGGCTTGAACCTCTTCTTATCCCGTTTCCTGAACTCCGACTGTTCGGAATGCGGGACTTTGAACTCCGACTTGTCCGCCGCCAAGTACTTCTTATCATGTACTCGTTTCAAATCTTTTTTCAGCGTACAGGCTGTATCTACTAAGGCTTGGAAGCCTTGGTTCACTGAACTCGGAAGCGTCAATCTCAACTCATCTCGGAGTCCCTCATAAAATCGGTTCGTCTTCCACGCTTCTTCCACAAAAGTCGATCCCATATAACGTCCCAGCCTGGTAAATTCATGCAGGTAGTAAACCACAGTCTTCTCACCTTGCACCATAAGTTGAAATTCGGTCTCCATCGCAATTCTCCGCAATACTGGCAAATATTTTGCCCAAAACAATCTGGAGAATTCATCCATCGAAATCTCTCCCAGGCCTCTGCCTGCCAACTGGTGCATCTCGACGTCATCCCACCACAGTCTCGCCTCTCCTTCCAGTAAGAAAGTGGCTAACGTCACTCTCTGCCCCTCATCAATCCTGAGCGCTGTCAGGATCCTCTTCACTCTTGCAAGCCAATCTTCCGCATGCATTGGGGAATGCGCCCCGACAAACGTAGGTGGATGAAAATCCATAAACCGCTTCAATTGCTCGCTAGTCGCTTGCTCTTCCACTCGAGCTTCCACCCGCTCTTGCCTTGCACCAACCTGAACTGGTGTAGGGAACGTCCGGAATCAGAGATCTCCACGAACTAACGCTTTCCTACGCACTACACGTCGTAGATCTACCGCACCTACACAGCACCTATCGCCCGCAATAGTTCTCGTCGCAAGAACGCATCGCAAAATAACAAGGAGGAATGGTCGACTCGAAAACAACGATCGGAAATTTGAGTCGGAGTATTCCCCAAGAAAACACAAAGGTTGCCACTCCTTTTAGAGAGCAAGACCAAGGCTATTGGCCAAGATCCGCTCAAGCAAATAGGATCCACCCGATCCGGAATTAAAAAGCCTAGCAACGGCGAATTCGATTCAAAACTTGTAGCGATTAAGTTAACTTTGCGGAGAAAACGATTTGCAAAAACCACCACAACTACTTAGAGAATCACAAAAGGAGAGGGAAGAGTTTACCCAACCGGAATGAAGTTTTCACACAAGATAACGGTGGGAGAATCGCTCTCTCCACGGATCCACCGGCGTCACACCGAAGGGATTGCAACCTTCTTCCCGGAGTCGCACCGAAGGAAGCCGCGCCGGAGTCGCTCCGAACGGATGGAGGAAGCAAAGGGGGGCCGGCGGCTTCACACCACAAGCAAGGGGAAGAGGGGGGGCGGCGGCTAGATGAAGCCTCCTCTCTTGGCTGAAATTTGCAAGGCAAAATTAGGTTTCTTCTTTTCTAATTATCTCATAACAAAGCCTCCTTATATAGGAGTTACAAACAAGCCTTAACCATTCATGATGGAGATGTAATCTCATCCATCCGAATGGCTAAATGCACACCAACATTAAAATTGTTCAAAATTAAAAATAACAAAACATGCAAATGAATATAAAATTATCACTAAACATGGGATAATTTTATATTCTAAATATGAAATAAAGTTTTCCCGAATAAAATAAATAAGGCTAATTCTTTGCAGTGGATGAAGCACGCCGCGGGCGGAAGTTATAGCGTAGCCTTCCGTTAGCGTCCTCATGCCGCCTCACGTCCTTGAGTTGTATTGCCTTATCAACCGGATCATTATCAGCATCGTCAACATCGTCATCAAATGGTGGAGGAGAGGCCACGCCATCAATCCTCCCCTGCTCAAATCCACGCATCTCCGTTGCGTGGTCCAAGCGATAGCGGTGAAGGAGAGCGGCATCCAAACTGTGCAGCTCCGTCTCGAGTACCCAAGAGTCATCCGAAGGGGGTTGATCTCTCTAATGGATGAGAAAGCGGTGGGTGTCGCCATCAGCAGTGGTAACAGGCTCAGCATCAAGTATCATCTCTGGAGTGGAAAACGTTCGTGGAAACCTGGGGAACATATTAACAGTAGGCAGGAAAGAAGGCAACTTACCATCCGATGATAAACCTGTGGGGACCGAAGGAGAGAGTTCATCCGTACTACCACTCCCCAACCCATGAGAATTTAGAGTGGGAGAAGAAGACGACAAAGAAGTCAACTCTTGTGGTGGTGACACAAACATCGTTAAATCCGAAACGTTAAAAATGGGGGAGATACCCCAATCAGCAGGCAAGTCCAAAACGAAAGCATTGTCACCTAACTTTTTAACAATCCGAAAATGGCCGGCGCGCTTTGGTGCTAACTTTTTAACGGTGCCAGTTGGCAAGCGTTCGGGAACCAAACGGACTAAAACTAGATCGCCAATTTTAAAGTTTGATACTCTCCTATGTAAATTAGCGTGCGCTTGATAAGAGTCGTATTGCGTAGTCAAAGTGGCCCGTATACGTGCATGTAAATCATGGATGTGCTGGGCGAAGGATTGTGCAAACTGACTTGCCTTGTACGTTGGGGGCAACGGCACCAAGTCAAGCGGCACAGGAGCCTTATATCCGTGGACAATCTCATTCGGCGACAAACCCGTAGACCTATTCTTGGAATTATTGCAGGCTAATTGGGCATGGGGAAGGAGAATATCCCAAGTGCTCTTGTGATCACTCACAAGGCATCGTAACAAATTTCCTAAGCTCCGATTAACCACTTCCGTCTGCCCATCAGTTTGGGGATGATAGGCGGAGGAAAACAATAATTTTGTGCCCATTAATATCCAAAGAGTTTTCCAAAAATAACTAGTGAATTTTACGTCCCTATCCGAGACTATGGTCTTTGGCACTCCACGGTGACTAACGACTTCTTTAAAATATAATTTAGCGATGTGAGACGCATCATTTGTCCTACTGCATGGGATGAAATAAGCCATCTTTAAAAACCTATCCACCACTACAAAAACTGAGTCGTGACGGCGTAGAGTAATGGGGAGGCCTAATACAAAATCCATACAAACGTCTACCCAAGGCATGGAGGGAATAGGCAAGGGAGTATATAATCCAACGTTGGTTTTACTTCCCTTAGACACCTGACACGTGCGGCAGCTACTCACTACCTGCCCCACCATAACCTTCAGTTTTGGCCAATAGAATTTGTCCTCGACTAGCGTAATGGTCTTATCTCTACCGAAGTGGCCACTCAACCCTCCGCTATGCAATTCCCATATGATATGTAGTCATAAAGATGACTGCGGGATACATAGCTTCCCGTTCCTAAATAGGTAACCGTCCTTGATAACGTATGCAGATATCGTGGAGGGGGAACTATCCTGGGCAGATAAATAAAAGTCCTAGAAGTCAGGACACGTAGCATACTCATCCTTGATCCGCTCAAATACTACAACATGTACTTCCATAGAGGTGAGTAAAATAGTAAGACGACTAAGGGCGTCTGCGACTCGGTTATCAGCTCCCTTAAGGTGTTTGAGATTAAACATGTAGCCTTGTAAGAAAGCTACCCACTTAGCATGTCGTGGGCTGATCTTATGCTGGCCGTTGATGAAACGTAAAGCCTCATGATCGGAGAGGATCACAAACTCCTTGGAGAGGAGATAGTGCCTCCAATGGTGTAGACATCGGACTACAGCATAAAATTCCCTATCGTAGTTTGAATAGTTCAACTTAGGACCGGACAACTTCTCGCTAAAATAACTAACGGGATGGCCCTCCTGGCTCAAGACACCTCCAATCCCTACCCCAGACGCATCACATATGAGCTCAAAGACTTTAGAAAAGTCAGGTAGACGTAAGACAGGTGCCTCAGTCATAAGCTCCTTTATTCGTTCAAAGGCATAAGTGGCGGACTTCGTCCATGTAAACTCTCCCTTCTTCATACAGCCGGTGATAGGCGCCATAATACTACTGAAGTCTCGTATGAAACGACGATAAAACGTGGCTAACCCATTGAAGCTACGTACCTCACGTAGGGTGGTTGGCACGGGCCAGTCCTTAATGACCTGAACCTTGCCCGGATCAACTCGAATACCCTTAGAACCGACTATATAACCTAAGAACTCTACCTCTGAGGCATTGAAAGTGCATTTCTTAAGATTGAGAAATAAGGTCTCTTTCCGCAGGGTGGAAAGGATCACTCTCATGTGGGAGATGTGCTCGGTAGTAGAGGTGCTATAAATCAGTATATCGTCAAAGTAGACGAGAACGAACTTCCCCATGAATGGCTGAAATACATGCGTCATCATCCGGGAGAAGGTACTAGGGGCATTGGATAACCCAAAGGGCATCACAAGCCATTCATACAGACCATCCTTCGACTTAAACGTCGTCTTCCACTCGTCGCCCTCTCGTATCCTAATCTGGTGATAGCCACTCCGAAGATCTAATTTGGAGAATACGGTGGCTCCAGACAAGACATCCAACAAATCATCTAGGCGGGAAATGGGAAACCTATACTTGATGGTGATCTTGTTGATAGCCCGGCAATCAACGCACATCCTCCACGTACCATCCTTCTTGGGGGCAAGAAGGGCTGGCACCGCACATGGGCTCATACTAGTCCTAATAAAACCTTTCTCTAGCAAACCCTCTATCCGGGACTTTAACTCCTGGTGAGCTGCGGGGTGGAGTCGATAATGGGGCTGATTTGGCAAGGAAGACCCCGGGATGAGGTCTATCGCATGCTGGATATTCCTAAGCGGGGGTAACGTGGGCGGCAACTCATCCGGGTACACGTCCCTATAATCTTCCAATAGTACCCGTAACTCACTAGGTAACTCATCCAAAATGCTAGAATCGGGCTTCGCACTTAGGAGGACTAGTGCATACATAATTCCATCAAGGAACGGATCTCTGTCAAACTCTTTCCTACCAACTAGATTCAACGTCTTCCGTTCTACCGGGATAGTGGTGTCCTTAGCCAATACTACGGGCTCCTTTGGGATGGTCGGTCTCAAGGTGATGGTTTTGCCATTGAATTTGAACTCATAAGTGTTGGCTCTACCAAAATGAGTAACATCACGGTCATATAACCAAGGGCGGCCTAACAACACATGACAAGCGTCCATCAGAAGGACATCACACCACACCTCATCAACGTAGGACTTGAATGAGAGTGGGACCAGGCATCGCTTGGTAATGGGTACGGAGATCTTGTTGATCCAAGCGACCTTATATGGGGTCGGGTGTGGTTCTGTGGTCAAGGACATACGTGCTACGACGTTCTCAGATACGACATTCACACAGTTACCACTATCAACAATAAGCTTGCAAAGTTTCTCGCCACTCTTAAAAATCAGGGAAAATATGCTCGCCCTTTTCCACTCATCTAATGGACGAGGGGTGGCCAAGATACAACGCATCACCATAAGGGGGTGATCGTCCTCTAAGTCACTTGGGACCCCTTCCGGGTCGCTCTCCTCAGCAGCCTCATAAACGTAATCCGCAAGATCGGTCGTCGACTCTTACAAGGCTATGGCTTTAGTTTTTGTTGGGCATTCGAAGGCGTAGTGACCTTGAATGCCGCAAGAGTAACACGTGGCGTTAGTCTTGCTAACCTTTCCGATAGGTATACGTTCGCTCGCGGGATTCTTAGTGTTCCTAGCAGTGATCACGACAGACTTTGACTCGGCGGACCGGAACTTCACTTTGTCCTGATATGTGGAGGAAGATGATCCGGTAGTGGATTTCCCCTTCGTAAGGGAATAACGGGAGTGAGCCTTAGATGCTAAGTGTTTCTCAATGTCGAGAGTGGCATTGAATGTCGTGTTTAGATCAGTGTGGCCATATCGTAAGAGCTTTCGCTAAATATCGGGATTAAGCCCCTTACAGAATCTAGAGAGCGTGACCTCGGGGATTTCCTTCAGATCACAACGCACCATTCGGTCCTTCAGTTCTCCCATATACCCCGCTACTGAATTTGAGCCCTGCTGCAGGGTGGCAAGCTCGTCAAACATCTGTGTCCGATGGTACGCGGGAACGTACTGATCGGTCAACAAATTCTTCATTACGGTCCACCCAATAATTGGGTTTCCGTCTCCCGCACCTAGCCTACGCTCTTCATTTAGCCAATAAGTTTTGGCACAGCCTGTCAACTTCATCCTGACAACTTGGACCTTTTGGGGGTCCGTGAGATGGTGTCAGTCGTAGTAACATTCCATGTCCACTATCCACGTAAGGAAGTTCTGTGGATCTCCCATGCCGTCGAAAGTGGGGGCATCAATCTTGATGGCCCTAGTAATGTCAAACTCTCGCTCGTGGCGACGGCCTCGAGGGGGCTCTCGTGGGGAGTCCCCATCCGAATCTGAATCGGAGATGTGTTGGCGTCGGCGGGGCAACTCAACATTAGCGGGTGGTGGTGGTGTCCTAACTTGATTTTGTAAAATCTGTGCTAAAGTGGCCCTAAGCTCCGCCATATCATTACGTAGACCTGCTATCGCTTCAGCGTTATGAAGTTCATTCCCGTTCTCAGCCATCCTAGACGTAGACGGCGCCGTATATTCCGTGCCTAGCCTAGTGCGCATGCAAGACCCAGAAAATTATGAAAGATGATTTTTCCTAGGGCTGTAGCTAGAATGAAAATAAATTTTTTTTTAAAAGCTTGATGTGAGAAACACGTAGATCGTTAAATTTTTTTTTTTTGAAATTTTGCTAAAAATGAAGATTTCAGCCCGCTATTTGCAGACCAACTGGACAGAATTACGATGTTCTAATTTGCAGGCCAACCTAACGAGGCCGAATTAAAAAAATTTCTGTTTTAAAGTTGCTGGAAATAAGTGCAGGAAGCTACAGTTTTTTTTTCAAATTATTTTGACAAGTTTAAAATTCCGAGGGATTTACTAAACACAGATCAATCCGAAAATTTCAGATCTTAGTAAATTCAGATCAACCAACAACGAACGCAGAGAGGATGTTTGCAACGTGGAAGTTGAAACAACCTCCCTCTGATACCAAATTGGTGTAGGGAACGTCCGGAATCGGAGATCTCCACGAACTAATGCTTTCCTACGCACTACACGTCGTAGATCTACCGCACCTACACAGCACCTATCGCCCACAATAGTTCTCGTCGCAAGAACGCAGCGCAAAATAACAAGGAGGAATGGTCGACTCGAAAACAACGATCGGAAATTTGAGTCGGAGTATTCCCCAAGAAAACACAAAGGTTGCCACTCCTTTTAGAGAGCAAGACCAAGGCTATTGGCCAAGATCCGCTCAAGCAAATAGGATCCACCCGATCCGGAATTAAAAAGCCTAGCAGCGGCGAATTCGATTCAAAACTTGCAGCGATTAAATTAACTTTGCGGAAAAAACGATTTGCGAAAACCACCACAACTACTTAGAGAATCACACAAGGAGAGGGAAGAGTTTACCCAACCGGGATGAAGTTTTCACACAAGATAACGGTGGGAGAATCGCTCTCTCCACGGATCCACCGGCGTCACACCGAAGGGATTGCAACCTTCTTCCCGGAGTCGCACCGAAGGAAGCCGCGCCGGAGTCGCTCCGAACGGATGGAGGAAGCAAAGGGGGGCCGGCGGCTTCACACCACAAGCAAGGGGAAGAGGGGGGGCGGCGGCTAGATGAAGCCTCCTCTCTTGGCCGAAATTTGCAAGGCAAAATTAGGTTTCTTCTTTTCTAATTATCTCATAACAAAGCCTCCTTATATAGGAGTTACAAACAAGCCTTAACCATTCATGATGGAGATGTAATCTCATCCATCCGAATGGCTAAATGCACACCAACATTAAAATTATTCAAAATTAAAAATAACAAAACATGCAAATGAATATAAAATTATCACTAAACATGGGATAATTTTATATTCTAAATATGAAATAAAGTTTTCCCGAATAAAATAAATAAAGCTAATTCTTTGCAGTGGATGAAGCACGCCGCGGGCGGAAGTTATAACGTAGCCTTCCGTTAGCGTCCTCGTGCCGCCTCACGTCCTTGAGCTGTATTGCCTTATCAACCGGATCATCATCAGCATCGTCATCAAATGGTGGAGGAGAGGCCACGCCATCATGAACTGGCTCCACGACAGGCCTTGCCTGCCTAACAGGTTGTGCTTGAATCATGGCAAATACTGCCTCCGCAACTAGGCATACAGTTTCCGCAGAAGGAGGAGGTGTGGGCACCTCGGCTGGTGACGCACTCTCATCCGAACACTGGGGCTCAGACTGCCCAGCACCACTCCTTATCGCCTATATGTGAACAAGATATAAATAATCAACCTCCAATCAAAAATGGCAAACATACCGAATACACACGCGCACATTCCTAGTGGACATTCTTGAGTTCAATTATGTTAAAACGGTTCGCACGTACACGTGCTCCCCACCCGAAAAAAGAATTCGGCCACGAATTAGAAAATGGAAAACCGAGAGGGCCTCTGATACAAAAATATAACAACCTGACCCGTTAAATAACATATAATAGAAGGTCTAGCCGGGGCCCCACATTATATGCCACAAACAGACGGCGATGTCACAGGTTAATACCAAAATACCACGCATCCTAACTCAGAGCATTCTAGCGGAAGTTTATAAGTTGCACGAACTCAATCCATGAATGTCCGCTAATATATAAATAACTCATTTATATACAAGACCAGGAATGTAAACAAGCACACCGCTCACGGCCTTAAGGCCTTAAAAGTTTCTCTTTACAAACATACGACTTCATACATCGGCACGCATGCCGCCCACACATGAAATCCAAAGCTTCGCATGGCCTTCGAGGGTCTAATAGCAATAGCAAGGGCTTCAGCCCGCTCAATCCATTTTCGCATCTATAAGGCCAGCACCTGCATATAGACCTCCACCCCATGGGTGACAAACAAAGCAACGATCAGCAATCAGCAGACCAATTATAACGACCCTACCCCTTACCCGGGGAAGTGGTTCCTTCCCTGCATGTAATCCAATCTCAACACATATATACATCACACATTACCATCACAAACGCCGGCCTTCGTGCCAGACATCCTGTGCACTCAGGGCACACTTACGGTGTACCAAGCTCCTCATGGTTCCACCACCAATTCGAGGTGTTTACTTGTTGGCCGGGCCTAAGCCTCAAAACCCCTATTGAAGACCTCACGCACCCGTCCACTCAGAGGCACGCACCTCATAACAAATTGTGAGCGCTATCAGTCGACCTACCCACGTAGTGTAACAAGCTTAGGGAAATCTCCCCGCTGCATTGCTACCAATCGACCGCTTACCCGATCCTACCACCGAACTTGTTAGGTGGCCCACCCACTCAGAGGTTCTTAACTTGGTTGCTATGGGCATCATCCGCCAAACCCCTGTTGGCGACCTCTCGTATTCATCTATTCAGAGGTGTTCGCTTACAACAATCCGATCAATGAACTTGGTGGGTGTCCTACCCACTCAGAGGTTGTCGCATTCCTCCTCAACGTCGGCACATAGTGCCGCTTTCCATTCCATCAATACAGCTCGCGCCAAGCATACAACCAAAGGAGTCCTTACCAATCTCCGTAGGTTAACCGATGTATACACAGAGTCTTCTCCAGTTCGCAGCATCACCAATCCAGACATCCATCCAGATGGGCTTCACACAGCATGCCTATGCCGTACTACACAGTTCCGGCTCTAGATGCAGACTCAACCACTAGAATCACTTACGCTCTTCAATCTTTTGATGGAGGATTCCACAGATATACATGCATAAACAAAGGGTTTCACCTGCCCAAGGAAGAAAGACCGTTACCCTTGACGATCGCTTCGGTGCCATGGAAAACTAGCCGGATGGAAATCACCGCGGCGGCCTTGCCTCAACAATGCTGCACTAGGCTCTCGAAACGGACCGCTGAAGCTCCACTGGCGGCCGGAAAGCTTCTCCTTCTTCCTTCCTTGCTCTTCTCTCTCTCTCTTCACTTAGAAAGAGAATGGCTAATATGAGAATGAGATATTCATCTCCATTCTCAGCCTTATAAGAGCAGGGAAAAATTGGGACCAAGATCCAAATAGAAGGGAACGAACAGCCAAGATCTGCTTGGAAAAGCATCTAAATAGAGCGGACACGGCCTGTGACACGCCCGTTTCACAGGCCGTGTTCCTTGAGCAGTTCAGGAACCGACTCAATCTGGAATAGAACACGGGCCACGACACGCCCGTGTCACTCCCTAACACGCCCGTGTTAACCAGTACAGGGCCGTGTGGATGGCCGTGTCACCTCATCAACACAAGACTGAAACACCCGAGAAGGACATGACTAAGGCACATGCCCATGTCCTCGGCCTTGTGCTCAACACTCCCTTATGAGACGCCCGTGTCACAGGCTGTGTACCACACTCAACGCCACTCAACGCTACTCCACTCAACGCCACTCAACGCTGCCCGAGCAGGACATGCCCGTGTCCCAGGCTGTGTGCACCTGACACGCCCTGGGACACACCCGTGTCCCAGGCCGTGTCACCTAGCCTGAACCCCTTTTGGTACTTAGGGTTTTTGGGGTGTTACAGACCACGTGTCGACACAAATATTGATGATGTCGACACGGCTCCTAATATGTCGACATAGTCATTCTTTAACTTCTCGACACAGCTTCTGTTGGATGTGTCGACACAAGTCCTGTGTGTCGACACAAGTCCTGTGTGTCGACAGAACTTCTATTGACGGATTTCTTTGAGTATGTGTCGACATAAGTCCTGTGTGTCGACACAAGCCTTCCAGTCTCAGTATAGTTGTTGTTGATAGATTTCTTTGAGTGTGTGTCGACATAAGTCCTTTGTGTCGACATAAGCCTTCCAGTCTCAGTATAGCTGTTGTTGACAGATTTCTTTGAGTGTGTGTCGACACAAGTCCTGTGTGTCGACATAACTACTTCTGGTCTTTAGCATAGCTGGACTTGAGTGTGTGTCGACACAAGTCCTAGGTGTAGACATAACTACTGCTAATAGAATTTCTGTGTGTCGACACAAGTCTTGTGTGTCGACACAATCTTGCTTCTGGTGCCGACACATTTCCCTCACAAGTGTCGACACTTGTACTTAGAAAATTTTCCTACATTTATTTAACCTGCACATTGAAACTCAACATCCCATCAAGTACACATTGATGTATATCATTGAGTTAAGTGAGGCTTTTCCAAATCTGGTACACAGTTTCCAGTGTACCCAACAATCTCCCCCTATTTGGAGAAGTCATAACCCTAGTTAATAATATACACCACTTATAATAAAACAAAGATTAAGATGTATAAAATCATTTCACAGGCAGGGTAACTTTTAAGCACAAATAATATTTAATATCATCACAGAATATGATAAAATTCATTAATCAGGAATAAGTGTTTGATTTACAAGATTGTTTAGAACAAAATTTACATAGTTCTAAGTCTAGCCTATCTATCCCTAAGATTAATCAAGCTCCTTGATAACTATTCCTTTACTAGGTTGAATCTTAGCTTGCACCTTGGATTTTGTGTCATCAGCTGGCTTTTTACCTTTCAGATCCTTCTTTTTGAGCTCTTCTGCCTTAATCTTCTGCCTTTCAAAGTAATGATAAGGCTTTGGGAAGTACTTGCTAGGCTCCACAGAGTTAGAAGGTAACTTCCCAACTTTGATATCCCTTCTGATTTACTGTACGACATCTTGCCTTTTCTGATATTTACCTTACTCTTGTTCAAAATACCATTTTCTTCTATCATGCATATTATCTTTCACAGCTTTCCATGCAGTAAGAATGATATTTCTGAAGGTTGGACTCCATTGCTCAAAATCAGGCTTTAATTCTGCCTGTTCTCTGAATCTTTTCTTAGAAAGTTGAGCCTCTTTCTGAGCATCCTTAGCAGCTTCAGACATTTCAACTTTTTCAATAATAACATTATGAGCCTCATGTGGAGGGCTATACATTTTATGTACTTCCTGCTGTACTGCTTCAAAATCTGATGAAGGATAGATGACTTGTGCAACTTCCTACTGAATCCCTTCAATGTGAGCAGGTTGAATACCAGATTCAGCAGTGTTATCTTCATCACAAATGGGTGGATATCCAAGAATAGCTCTGATGGTATTAGATACCCATTTAACATGATCAGAGCTGTCTTTGACTAACACTCTCTCCCCCTTTATGACTTCTCTGGCCATATGATCTCTTAGATAATCTTTCTGAAACCTTACTTGATCAGCCAGATAATCTATTCCCTATTTATAGTAGAGTCTGAACTTCTCCAGTTGATCTGAAATAGTCTTTTGGGATGCCTGAAGTGCTGTTTGAACAGCAGCTAAATCTTCTTATATTTGCCTGGATACTTCAGTTTTCAAATCAGTAGCAATACCTCCCAGTTTTGTGAGAATTGTATTATACGATTCCTTGAGATTTTCATTCATTCTGAATTGACTTTCTAGAATATATCCTTATTTTTCTGCTATGTCAGCTATTATAGTCTTCATTTCTTATTGTTGGGTGGCCATATATACTACGAGATTATCTCCCTTATGGAAGCAATCTGTCATCTCTTTCTTATTCAAATTGACTTCAAATCTGATAGATTTAATATCTTGAGCTAGCTGGAACTGCATTTCTTTATGGGACTCATCCATATACTTTTCCAAAGCAAGTCTTTGCTCATCCAATTTCACTTGTAGTTGCACCAATAGTGAACTGAAGTCTATTCTTGGAGTAGATGTTTGAGGGACAGTTTGTAAGGCTTTCTTATAGCCTGTGCTCCTTTTCCTAAGAGCCACCAGCTTCCTTTTCTTAGCCTTGGAAGCTTCTTCATCATCAGAAGAATTTGATGAACTTTGTATATCCACAGTTTCCTTAGTACTAGAGGCATGCAGTGGCATCTCCCCCTTAGTCCTTTGCAGCTCCCCCTCAGTCCTTGCATCTTGGGGGGTCAGGGAACAACTCTTCCAAAGTTACCTCCTGCTGCATTTGAACAGGAGGTATAATGTTGTCTTGTCCAATAAATGGTTCTCCCTGGACATCAAGATCGTTGTCCATATTTTTCTCTAAGCTGGAGGAGTGGAGGTGCTCATCTTGATCTGGATCTGGCATATACACATCCTGTGCTTCTTTTTTAGTGATGACTGTTGCTACATTGTTGATTTCTGATACTATGTCCATAACAGTATCAGTTGCATACTGACTCTCCAGTTCATCTTTAGCAATACCTCCCCCTTTGGCTGTCTGCTGAGATTGTTCAGGTTCTTGAACAATTATAATCTCAGTGTTGTCTCCCCCTGGAGTGGAGACCATCTGGTTTTCTGGTAGTTGAATGCTCTCTCCTTGGTCTTGATCCTCTTTATCTGGTTGTAGTGTAGGTGATTTTCATGGTTATTCTTCATTTGAGCTGAAGACAATATGCTCTTCAGAATCACTGGAAGATTCTGCTTCCTGGGTAGTAGGTTTCTTTTTCTTATCTTTCTTCACTGGTTTCTGTGGAGTAGAAACATCTTTGGTCAAAAATCTATCCCATCTGGATAGTATTCTCAAATCCATTCTTCTCATGTGTTTTATCTTGGTTCCTAAAGTTTGATTCATCACTTCTGGGATGGTGGAAGCCAGATACAAGCTCAATATCCTACTCAGATGAGTCTTCTTGGCACTTTCTTTGATCTTGTCAAAAATTACAGTGAACTAGTCTATTTTCACTTTGAAGATAACTCTGGTCATGAGTTTGAACATGTTGGCAGAGATCCTATCATGTCCTCCTATTTTGCAGAGAATAACTTTACCCATTATCTCGGATAGAAACCTACCCTGGGAATTCATTCCCTTCCTGGTTAGTAAAGATCCAATCTTGGTATTGGGATCCATCCCACACCATTGGAGTGCATTCCTTGTCATAGAGGATGCGATATCATCTTCTTCCATAATCTTGGGTAGCTGAAGAGACTTTCGTATACTCTTTGGTGAGAGTTTTACTCGAGTACCATTAACAGAGGACTTTATCTTATTTCCTTGAGAATCCATTATTGCGGAAGAGTAAAATTCAAGAACCTCCTTCTTCCAAATCCTTGTAGGTTCTGAGACCAAGTATTCCAATCAATTTTTAGTGATTAGGGTAATCACACCATTGATTTCTGGCGAGGCAGTCACGAATGCCTTGCGTACCAGTTCATATCCTTCATTGATCTTGTCTTCCTATTATGGCGCCATTAGTGAAAGAGAGAGAAGAGAGTCGACGGGAGATTTTCTTGTCGACACAAAGTCTAGAGTCGAGAGTTCTGAAAGCACAGTCGACCAGATTTTGTCTTCTCCTATTTATAGTATACTTGTAAAAGGAAGGTCAAAAGATGTGCCTAACTAGGGATTTACTAGTTGACAAAATTTTACATGAGTCGACATAGATGACCTAGGTCTCGACAAAACTTTGTTAAAGTCGACAGGTTTATGTGTCGACATACTTTTGCCTGTGTCGACATAGACAACTTAAGTCTTGACAGAGTATTGAGGGTGTTGATATGTCTATGTGTCAACAATGATTTTTTGTGTGTCGACACAAAAATATACTAGTACATGGTCTCGACAGAGTGGTGTCAACACAATTTGCTGATAGTGTCGACATAATTGCCGTGTGTCGACACAAACTTTCTAACTTAGCCAAATTTCTTGAGAAATTTTGTGCTGACCTACCATCTCATTCTAGGTTCAACATACCTAATTCAATTTTAAAATAATTAAATTTACTTTCATCCAGAGGTTTTGTAAATATATCAGTAATTTGATTGTTAGTGTTGACAAATTCTAGACATATGTCTTCTTTTTCAACATGTTCTCTGATGAAGTGAAACTTAATTTCTATATGCTTAGTTCTGCTATGTGAAACATGATTTCTAGCAATAGATATAACACTAGTAGAATCACAATATAATGGAATTCTACTTACCTTGATGTCATAGTCTTCAAGTTGATGTTGTATTCACAACAACTGAGCACAGCAACTGCTTGCAGCTATATACTCTGATTCAACAGTGGAAATAGCTACACTTGTTTGCTTTCTGCTGCTCCATGACACCAACCTTCCACTTAGGAACTGATATGATCCTTTGGCGCTTTTCCTGTCTTCTTTGCATCCTACAAAATCTGCATCTGAGAAACCTATTAGTAAGAAATCTCTATTCTTAGGGTACCAAAGACCTAGATTAGGTGTGCCCTTAAGATATCTCATAATTCTCTTGACTGCAGTATAATGAGATTCCTTTGGGCAGGCTTGGTACCTAGCACAGACACATATGACATACATGATGTCAGGTCTACTAGTAGTCAAGTAAAGTAGGGAGCCAATTATCCCTCTATACAAAGACTCATCAACAGGTTTTCCTGCCTCATCTTTGCCTATAGATATACTTGTCCCATTGGAGTTTTCATGGTGGAGGCTGACTCCATGCCATATTTCTTAATTTACTCCTTGGTGAATTTAGACTGAGAAATGGACAATCCATCATCAGTCTGTCTAACTTGGAGCCCCAAGAAAAATTTCAGCTCACCCATGCTGCTCATCTCAAACTTCCCTTGCATAAGTTTGACAAACTTACTACAAAGGTTGTTTTCAGTAGAACCAAAGATAATGTCATCAACATATATCTGAACTAGGATGATCTTACCTTTTGATTCCCTAAAGAATAGAGTCTTGTAAATTTTCTTTCTTGAGAATTTATTCTCAATAAGAAAAGCAGAAAAAGTTTCATACCAAGCCCTAGGGGCTTGTTTCAATCCATATAAAGCTTTATTAAGCCTATATACATAGTTAGGATAAAGAGAATCTACAAAACCTGATGGTTAATCAACATAAACTTCCTCTTTTAAGTCACCATTCAGAAATGCTGACTTTTCATCCATTTGAAATACTCTAAACCCTTGATAGGCTGCATAAGCTAAGAACAGTTGTATAGCTTCCAGACTTGCCACTGGGGCAAATGTCTGATCAAAGTCTATCCCTTCTTCCTATCTGTAGCCCTTTACTACCAGTCCGGCTTTGTCTTGATTATAGTGCCATTTTCATCTAACTTGTTCCTGTAGATCCACTTAGTTCCTATGATATTGTGGTTCTTTGGTTTAGGAACAAACTCTCAGACTTTACATCTTCTGAATTGATTCAACTCTTCTTGCATGGCATCAATCGAATGTGTGTCTTGTATAGCCTCTTCAAACTTCTTAGGTTCCATCTGGGACAGGAAGCTTGAACATAGAACTGTGTTCATGCTCTTGCTTCTGGTCAACACTCCATGTCTTGCATCACCAATGATTTGGTGTGCTGGATGATCCTTCAAATGTCTTCTTGCTGGAGGAAATCTGTCCATCTCTTGGTCTTTTTCATTGTCTTCTTCTAGATGTACTTCATTTTCTTCATCTCCATCTAGTGAGACTTGTACTCCCCCTGGACAATATCCATCATTTTCTTCATCCTGACTGGCAGGTTGGTCTTTACTAATTATTAACTTGTCCATCTTTTCCTCCAAACTTGTAGGACTAACAGAAGTGCTAGACAACTCACAGTTAATTAGCTTTGACTCATCAAAGACTACATGGACAGATTCTTCTACAACTGTGAAGTCAAGTTATAGATCCGGTAAGCTCTACTGTTATTGTTGCACCCAACAAATATCCCTTCTAGAGATTTGGCAGTAAACTTAGTTTGGTAGTGCTTGCCATTATTTAGAACATAACACTTGCTACCAAAGATTCTAAAGTAGGATATGTTTGGTTTTCTGCCTTTCATAATCTCATAGGGTATCTTCTTGTATCTTTTATTGATGGATGCTCTATTGAGAACATGACATGTAGTATTTACTGCCTCAGCCCAAAAATATTCTGGGAGAGAAGTGTCACTTAGTAGTGTTCTACTTGCCTCAATCAAAGTCCTATTCTTTCTTTTAGCAACCCCATTTTGCTGGAGAGTTCTAGGTGAGAAGAACTCCTGATGAATCCCAAGTTCTTCAGAGAACTTTGTCATGCATTCAGACTGAAATTCAGTCCCATGATCACTTCTGATTTTGACCACTGAATTGTTAAGTTCATTCTTAATTTGCCTAACAAAATTCTGGAAGACAGTTGGGGTTTCAGATTTTTGCCTCAAGAAGAAAACTCATGTAAATCTAGAATAGTCATCCATAATTACAAATGTGTATGCTTTCCTACCTAGACTATGAACTGACATAGGACCAAATAGATCCATATGCAGAAGATATTGAAATCTTACAGAATCTTTGGTATCATATCCATGGAAAGAGGTCCTGGTCTGTTTGCCTTTTTGGCAAGCTGAACATACACCCTCTTTAATGCACTTGACCTGAGGACCATTCCTCACTAACTCCATACTAAAGAGTTTGCCTATTGACTTGTAGTTCAGGTGAGCTAGCCACTTGTGCCATTGGACACAATGAGATGCTTTCTCATCTGCAACTAGACAAATAGGTGAGATCTTATTCTTATAATCAAAGTTAAGACAGTAGACATTTCCTTTCCTAGTTCCTGTCAGAATGATCTCTTGATCACTTGACCTTCTTATCTAGCACACACTCTTGAGGAAAGAAGTGTCATAACCAAGATCACTTAGTTGGCTTATGCTAATTAGGTTATGTTTTAGACCTTTCATATAAGCCACTTGGGTGATAGTAATAGAGTTATTGGAAATGTTACCAAACCCTTTGATGACTCCCTTTTCAGATCCACCAAAGATCACTTTGGGTCCATTTTCTATGGGGGAGTAATCCTTCATCATCCTTCTTGTTCCAGTCATATGCCTGGAACATCCACTGTCCAAGTATCATATAGGGGTATGGCCACTTGAACTCACTTGCATAAAATAAAATTACCTATCCTTAGAACCCCAATTGTTATTAGGTCCTAGGTACAGGTCAGCTTGATATTTGACATGCTTAACTTCATCATTTATGATAGGCAAGCTGGCCTTATGTTGAATACTAGCATTGAACCAACAATCAATGGTAAAGTGGCCCACCTTGCCACAACACCAACACTCAAATCTGTTGTACCTTTTCTTAAGTACAGGCTTAACAATATTACTATTAGCAGTCCTTTTCAATGCAGGTACTGGAGCAGCAAACACTAAGGATTCCTTAAGAACCTGATGGGTTTGCTCATGGGGTGCCCTATTAACATTTGCACCCTTGTCATTCAGATCACTATACTTACAGTGACCATGAGTGATGTCATGATCATACCTGTTAGTAGGCTACATCACTTTTCTAAAAGAAATACGGGGGCTTCATAGATAGTGGCTGAACTGGGGCTTTGTCTTTTCTTTGAGAATTGGCTGCCCTTGTTCTTCCCTTAAAGCCTAATTCTGTCTTACCCTTTTTGGAGATGAAATTATCAATTATGGGTAAGACTGACTTTAGCTTAGAGAATTTAACCACAAGATCCTTTTCTTTCTGAAGTCTTACTTCCAGATTCTTGATGTGATTATTTTTGAAAGTGATTGTACTCATCTGAATAACAGTTATGTTTTTCAGTTTAGCAACCTCATTCAATTTCAAATCCAACATCTTTGTTGAATCTGATGCAGCCAGTTTGAGAGATTCAATTTCCTCAGCCTGCTTCTTGACAAGGAATTTGCTTCTCTTAAGAGCTTGCAACAGATCACCATACTCATCAATTAATTGATGAACATCCCCTTCAAACTCAGAACCATCCACATCTCTTGATCCAGATGCTTCTGATTCAGTTCTAGTATTATAATCAGAAACTGATGGTGGATTTTATACCTTACTGGGACCAAGCTGATCTTGGTACTGATCTTCCTCAGATAGAGCCATCAACCCTCTGTAATAATGATCTTCACTTCCATTTATGGAATCCAGCATTTGCAAGAATTCTGTTTCCATAGAATCCTCTTCTATAGTGAATAATCCTATATAGGCTTCTGCTTCATCCTCTTCTCCTGATTCTGATGATGAAGAGTCAATCCAACTCTCCTGCTTCTGGGCAATAAGGGACCTCTCCTTCTTTCCCTTATTTTGATGCTTCTTCCTGTCCTTAGACTCCTTTCTCTTGTCAGGACAATCATTTATGACATGTCCAGGCCTTTTGCAACAATAACAAATAATTTTAGAAGTAGTTTGTTTACTAGGATTAGAGCTATACCTGTCATCCTTGGAAGGTTTCTTCTTCTTATAATAGTCATCTTTGGAGAAGGATGTAGATGGCTTTGTTCTCTATTTCTTCTTCTTCATGAACCTCTGAAACTGCCTTGTAAAGGCAGCAAAATCTTCATCAGAGTTGTGGTTGTCTGAAGTGTTGATGTCAGGATTTTCTGATTCAGCCTCAGCGATTCTCCTGGGTGGAGAAGGAGACTTTCTCCTACCCTTTTTTTTGTAGCTTCAGCCTTGAAGGCTACTAACTTTTCTTTATATTTAGACCTATTGCTTTTCTCCTCCTCCTTTTTGGTAGTGAGATGTATCTCATAAGATAATAGTTTTCCAAACAAGGTTGGTGGAGGTGTATCAACAAGCCTGGCCACCTCTCTTATGGCACATATTTTTGTATCCCAGTCCTTGGTTAGTGACCTGAGAAACTTGTCATTCAATTCATATGTGCTAAAGAATCTTCCATAGGTTATTAGCTCATTTAAAATTCTAAAGAATTTCTTGTAACATTCAGCTATGCTGTCAGTCTTGGCTTGTCTAAAGCTCTCATATTCTTGATTTAACATGGGCTTTCTTTCCTCTCTTACTTCTTTAGTTCCCTCCATGTAGACAATTAGAGTGTCTTACATCTCCTTTAGTTTTTGCAATGTACCAGATTCTGGAATATAGAATCATCTATAACACTCACAATTATATTTTGTGTTCTCTTGTCTAAGGTTTCTATGATTATCTCTTCCTTAGTCATTTCAGAATAGCTCTTTGGAGTTTTAAGATTTGCATCAAGAACTGATATGTTCATTGGAATGAAAGGTCCTTCTAGAACTGTGATGTAGATTTTTGGATCATATGCTTCCATTAACAATCTGACCCTCTCTTTCTATATGCCAAAGTTTTCTTTCCTGCAGATAGAAAGTTTTATGGATTCAAGTTCCTTCTGATTCTCACTTGAACCCATTCTGGCTAATAGTTAATTGCCTTGGAGATCTACTCAGACTGTTAGGTCTATATTTGAGCAACCTCCCTCTGATACTACTTGAAAGATTTGATTTAAAGAGCCTAAACACCTAGAGGGGGGGGGGGCTTAATAGGTTCTAATCCTTTTTTAACAACTTAGATAATTACTAAAGTTATACATAACACAACTATTACAGTACAAAGAATAACAATCACAGAAAATTCACAGCACAACACACAATATTTTATAATGGTTCCCCAATTTATGGGTACGTCCACTCTCCCCCCTTCACTTATCTAGTAGAGAACTGGATTCGTCCAAACTTTCTTCCATTATCTCAGATCCTCAGATCTTACAACTCAAAACCCAACTGGTTCCTACAGCTCAGACTTCTTCAAGTCCTACAACTCAGAATCTTCCCAAGACTCCTTGTAACACCCCTATCCGTCGCATAGAATATAGCAGTAGGTCCGGCCGGGGCCCGACGCCATATACTACGGACAGACCGGAAGGTTACGAATATGGACAACCATTCCAACCAATTTAACAACAACGTCCTACACAACGCATTCTAACGGAAGCATTTTAAAGTTAAACAAAGAACCCCTAAAGGCATGAATGTCCACTAGTAATAAAATACCACAAAGGAATGACGAACATGAAAATACACAAAAGAGTTCACGGCCTTAAGGCCTTACAAAAGTGTTCGCTTAACAAGATAGCGTCTTTCATACATCGGCGCGCAGGCTGGCCACACATGAATATGAAAAAGCTAATAACTAAGCCTTCGAGGGCTGGCGCTGCAACTTGGGCTTTAGCCCGCTATTTGCCGCTTGGCTCCGCAGAAGCACCTGTAGAAAGCAATCCACCCAAGAGGTGGCAATACAAAAGGGCAACGGTCAGCAAAGCTGACCAAATTATAACGACCCCGTCCCGTTTCTCGGGACGGCGGTGCTCCTTCCCTGCATATAAAACTACCATAGCAATTCTATAAAGTATTCTATTCGCCATAAGTGTCGGCACGCACGGCCGCACACTCCGTGCTCTCAGGGCACTAACCGGTGAACCCGGTCCGGACCCAGTCCGACACCGCGATTCCACCACCATCCCTCGGATGGCAACTCTCGTGAGCATTTAGCCCTTTCAGCCGAAGCCTAGGCCCGTTTCCAGCCTCCCGGGAAGTCCCATGTACTTTAGGTCGCTTCTACCGAGACCACTTGGAATGGGTAGAGTTCCACCCGCCCGTTGCTCACTTCACCACGACCATTTAGCCATCGGTGCGGGCCAAGTTTCTCCTCATTCCCACAATCGATCAAAACACGCACATAACCCCGTTATGTACCGATTTGCCCTCCAAGGCAACATCGTGGCGGCAATGCGATTCCGCCCAAGCTTTCCGGGTGCGCCTCGAGGTTAACCCCCAAGGATACCTGTATGCAATCTACCGCGTAGAAATTTCGGAAAACTAAAATCATCGGCGCGGAGTCTTCTCCGGCCATGCAATGCAAACATCACCGATCCGGGTTAAACCCGAATAGGCTTCACACACAATGCCTACGCCCGTACTCCGATTCTGGGCTCTAACAACGGGGACTTTACATATCTACCCGAAGGGATTCCGCGCCTCAATGCTCACTCGTGAGAGGGGGATTTCCCCATGCATAGAAAGAAGGGCGACTACACATGCCCTATGAAGAGGATCGTTACCCTCGTAGATTTCCGCGTGCCTGCCATGAAGATGTAGACGGATGGAAAGCTTCGCCTCGCCCTTGCCTTCGAGGATCCGAACTCGGATCGCGAGTCGGTGCTCCGGTGCTCCGCCGGCGGCCGGAACTTTGCTCCTCCTCCTCTTGGCTCTCACCTCTCTCTAAGAGTTTAGAAAGAGAAAGGTAGGGTTGAAATGAGGGAATTCAGCCCCAAACTCAACTCTAATACCCCCTTGGTTAACCCACAGCCGTTAGATCCAACATAAAAGATCCGGACGGCCCGGATTCAACCCAAAATATCAGTTACGCCGATCGACACGGGTCCTGACACGGCCGTGTGCCACGGGCCGTGTTACCTGGAGCTTCAGGAACGATCATCGGGCTTCATGAACACGTCTTCGAACACGGCCGTGTTCGAGGCCGTGTGCCCCACACACGGCTTGAGACACGGCCGTGTGTCTCAGGCCGTGTCCTTCTCTGACTCGAGACTGCACAAAACCACCAAAGATCACTGAATACGGGTAGGCACACGGCCGTGTGCCTGGCCGTGTGCCCCTGTTCAGACCTCCAAAAGTGCTGTTTGATCGCACCGCGATCATCTCCGAGGTTGGGGTCTTACAACTCCCTCCCCCCTTAAGAGAATTTCGTCCCGAAATTAAGAACAGAGACTACAAAAAAAAAATAAAAAAAAATAAACATAACGAGTACCTGAGGGGAACAACTCGGGGTACTCCTCGCGCATTGACTGCTCTCGCTCCCAAGAGAGCTCCTCGCGTCCGCAGTTATCCCAACGGACCTTCACCATTCTGATTTCCTTGTTCCGAAGCCGCTTGACTTCGAAATCCTCAATAGATATGGGCTTGACTTTCGTTGTCAATCCTTCCTCAACCGGTACTTGGTCGGCCGCTAACACCTGCGAAGGCTCTTGCACTGCCTTCCACAAAACCGAGATGTGGAATACATCATGCAAAGCACTTAACTCTGCTGATAACCTCAACCTATAAGCTGCTTCTCCGATCCGCTCCAGAATCTCAAATGGCCCAAGGTATCTCGGACTCAACTTTTTCAAGCGTCGAATCCGTGAGACACCCTTGAACGGCTTGATCTTCAAGTACACCCAATCGCCAACACTGAATTCCACGTTCCTATGCTTGGCATTATAATACTTGGCTTGCCTATCCTGGGCAATCCGCAAACGCTCCCGTATAGTATGCACTAAAGAAGTGGCATCTTCAATGTCTTGACGCTGATAAAGCTTGGACTCACCCGTTTCTAACCACGACAACGGCGTGCGACATTTTCTTCCGTAAAGAGCTTCGAACGGCGCCATCTGAATGCTTGCTTGATAACTATTGTTATAAGCAAATTCGACCAAGTATAGGTGGTCCTCCCACCTCTTTCCGAAGTCCAACGTACACATGCGGAGCATGTCTTCCAAGGTTCTGTTGACTCTCTCGGTCTGGCCATCCGTCTGCGGATGAAATGCCGTGCTAAACTTCAGTTTGGAGCCCAACATTTGATGCACTAGCCTCCAGTCATTGGACGTGAAACGCCCATCGCGATCACTCACAATACTGCGGGGCACCCCGTGCAAGCGCACAATGCTATCCACATAGAGCTTTGCCAACTTCTCTACTGGATCATCCTTCCTCATTGGTAAGAAATGCGACACTTTCGTCAATCTGTCAACGATCACCCAAATGGCGTCGTTTCCCTTCTGCGATCTTGGCAATCCATGCACAAAATCCATGGATATGTCGTCGAATTTCCACTCCGGTATAGGCAAGGAATTCAGAAATCCGCCCGGCTTTTGGCACTCCGCCTTCACCAAGGCGCACGCTTGACATTTGGCCACATACAACGCCACATCTTTCTTAAGTCCCGGCCACCAAAACAACTTTTTAAGATCACGATACATCTTCATGCTCCCTGGGTGGATTGAGTACTTGGTATGATGAGCCTCGTACATCAACTCCGCCCGGAGGTTGCCCCCACTTGGGACGCACAAACGATGATCCTTCCTTAATAACCCATCTTCGACCGAGAACTGGGAATTTGACCCATCCAGAGCGGCCTCCAAAAGCTCCTTCATGGAGTCATCCAACTCCAATGCCTGCCGAACCCGGTCAGCCAGGTCATACTGCACCTCTGTCCAGTTTAACATTGCCTTGGCGCTCGACTGCTTGTCAACGCAACAGATCTCAAGCTTCTCCAACTCCCATACTAGCCGCTCATCATGCACCGACAACCAGTTGGCTTGGGCGGGAGCCCTGCGGCTCAGCGCATCCGCAACTGCGTTGCCCTTCCCGGGTACATAATGTATCTTGAAAGTGTAGTCCCCCAGGAACTCCATCCACCTCCTCTGCCTCATATTGAGATCCTTTTGATCCAACAAGTATTTTAGGCTCTTGTGATCGGTGTATATGTCGACCCTTACTCCGTATAGGTAGTGCCTCCACAACTTGAGTGCAAATATCACGGCCGCCAACTCCAAGTCGTGCACCGGATAATTTCTTTCATGCACCTTTAGCTGACGCGATCCATACGCTATCACGCTACCATGCTGCAACAACACGCAGCCCAAACCACTACCCGAAGCGTCGCTATACACCTCAAAGCCCTCGGTTCCACTCGGCGAACTGAGCACTGGCGCCGTGGTCAACCGTCTCTTCAGCTCCTCGAAAGCCTGCATGCACTCCTGCGTCCACAAAAATCTCTGATCCTTCCTGGTCAACTTTGTGAGAGGTAACGCTATCCGCGAGAAGTTCTCTACGAAGCGCCTGTAATAGCCGGCAAGCCCAAGGAAACTACGGACTTCCGCTACCGAAGACAACACAGGCCACTCCCGTATCGCAACTATCTTTGCCGGATCCACCGCTATACCTTCTCCACTAACAATATGACCAAGGAATGCTACTGAGGGTAGCCAGAACTCGCACTTGGAAAACTTCGCATAAAGCTCATTCCTCCTCAGGGTCTCCAACACCAGGTGCAAGTGCTTAAAGTGATCTTCCTCACACTGCGATTACACTAGAATGTCATCGATGAAGACAATCACAAAGCGATCCAGGTAATCTCTGAACGTCCGGTTCATCAGATCCATAAATACCGATGACGCATTCGTCAGTCCAAACGGCATGACCGTGAACTCGAAATGCCCGTACCTCGTACTGAACGCCGTCTTTGGGATATCACATTCCCTGATCCTCAGCTGATAGTATCCCGACTTCAAGTCCAACTTGGAGTATACAGACGATCCGACTAACTGATCAAAGAGATCATCAATCCTTGGGATCGGGTACTTGTTCTTCTCCGTCAACTTGTTCAATTCTCTGTAGTCGATGCACAGCCGCATACTACCGTCCTTCTTTTTAACGAAGAGGACCGGTGCGCTCCAAGGCGACGAACTTGGACGCACATAACCTTGCTCCATTAGCTCCTCCAGCTGAACCTTCAACTCCGCCATCTCCTTTGGCGCCAACCTATAAGGAGCACGTGACACGGGTTTGGCACCCGGCACGAGCTCGATCGTAAAATCAATCTCTCGCTGCGGTGGGGCTCCAGGAAGGCTATCTGGGAACACATCTGGGTACTCGCATACCACGGGGATCTCATCCAAAGTGGACTTCTGCTTTGCGGCCTCCAATAATGCGAAGAACAGCTCTGCACCAGCACGAACCGCCTTCACCACCTGAAGAGCAGACATCAGTGTCTTGCTCGATCCCTTAAGCCCCTCGAAAGTAGTCTCCCGCCCTACACCCAGCTTGACCTCCTTACGGTCGCAATCGATCCAAGCCTTCTGCTCTGACAGCCAATCCATTCCAAAGATAACATCGAACTCTACTAACGGCAATAATGACGCTAGCAAGTCGAACTCTTGGCTCCCTATGTGAACCTTCACGGCGCACACTCTGTCCGCACGCATCGAGCACCCATTCGGTAGCAACACATCTAACTTGTCCTTCGCCATCGAAGAAGGGACTCCGATACGCGATATAAACTGTTCGGACAAGAAAGAATGCGAAGCACCAGTGTCGAACAGTGCCCGTGCCGGACTATCGCTAATCACCACAAAGCCTAAGCAAAAGACATTAGCTTAACAAGCAATAGGTAATAGTATTCTCAAGTCAACTTGCATAAATTAACTCATACCTGTCACCACATCCGCTTGCTTGATGGCCTCCTGCTGGCCCAAGTTGTAGACTCTAGGCTGAGTCGGAGCATAGTGGGACGCGGTCGACTCCACCGCTTTGCCCTTTTCCTCGTAGGTAGCTCCTTGTTTCCTTTTGGACTTTGAGCGTCCACTCCAGCAGTCACGGGCAAAGTGCCCCGGCTTTCCACACGTGAAACAAGCGCCCGGGGTTCGATTAGTAGTTGCCCCCGAGGCACCTGCAGAAGGAGCTAGACCCGACGTCCTAGACTTCTTGGAGAATCTGCGGTAGCCCGACTTCGACGTAGTCGGCGCCTTGAACTCTGATCTCTTGCCACCAGATTCCCTCTCCTTCTTCGCTTGCACGTTTCTCATATCCTTCTCCAAGGACCGGGCCGAACTGACCAGGGTCATGAAACCCTGCGCCTTGGGCCCCGACAGTAGCAACCTCAAATCATCCCTTAGCCCTTCATAAAAGCGGCTCGTCTTGCGCTCCTCGTCTGCGAAGGTAGCGCCGGCATATCTCCCCAACCGAGTAAACTCGTGGAGGTATTCATCAACGGTGCTATCACCCTGCACCAACTTCTGGAATTCGCTCTCTAGCGCGATCCTCTGCGCCGAGGGGAGGTATCGAGCCATAAATAGTCTCGCAAACTCCTCCATCGGGACTTCGGCCAATGGCCTTCCCCTCAACTGATGCAGCTCTAGGCCCTCCCACCACAGTCTTGCGTCCCCATCCAAAAGGAACGTCGCTATAGTGGTCTTCTGCCACTCTTCAGTTTCCGTCGCAGTCATCACCCTGTTGACCCTTGAGAGCCAATCCTCTGCTTGGGTCGGGGTTTCTGCCCCCGTGAACACCGGTGGATGAAAGCCCATGACATGCTTCAGTTGTCTTTCAGTTGCTCTCCGCGGCAACTCTGGCTCCAACACAACTTGCTCAACCCTCCTTTGCTCTGCCGTCTGAAGCGGTACTTGCTCCACAGCAGGAGCAGGCTGCTGCACCTGCCTTGCAGGCTGCGCATTAATCATTGCCATGACCGCTTCCGCCACCAACCTAATGGTCTCGGCAGACAAAGGTGTTGCAGGCGTATCGCTTGGCGCACTGCTCGCCTCAGAACCTGGCCGTTCAGACGGCCCAGCGCCACTTCTAGTCACCTATATTCGTGCAAAAACACCGATAAGCGACCAAACACTACTGCAAACAGCAATTAAAGGAACACGCAGGTTCCTCAACAAGTGTATTTTCATTCCTAAGTGGATATTCATGGGTTCTTTTTCATGTTATAACGATGACGCACGTGACCGTGCTCACCACCCCTTAAAAGAATTCGTCCGCGAATTCCAATAAGTTAGACCGAAACCGGTAGTCTGATACCAATTTGTAACACCCCTATCCGTCGCATAGCATATAGCAGTAGGTCCGGCCGGGGCCCGACGCCATATACTACGGACAGACCGGAAGGTTACGAATATGGACAACCATTCCAACCAATTTAACAACAACGTCCTACACAACGCATTCTAACGGAAGCATTTTAAAGTTAAACAAAGAACCCCTAAAGGCATGAATGTCCACTAGTAATAAAATACCACAAAGGAATGACGAACATGAAAATACACAAAAGAGTTCACGGCCTTAAGGCCTTACAAAAGTGTTCGTTTAACAAGATAGCGTCTTTCATACATCGGCGCGCAGGCCGGCCACACATGAATATGAAAAAGCTAATAACTAAGCCTTCGAGGGCTGGCGCTGCAACTTGGGCTTTAGCCCGCTATTTGCCGCTTGGCTCCGCAGCAGCACGTGTAGAAAGCAATCCACCCAAGAGGTGGCAATACAAAAGGGCAACGGTCAGCAAAGCTGACCAAATTATAACGACCCCGTCCCGTTTCTCGGGACGGCGGTGCTCCTTCCCTGCATATAAAACTACCATAGCAATTCTATAAAGTATTCTATTCGCCACAAGTGTCGGCACGCACGGCCGCACACTCCGTGCTCTCAGGGCACTAACCGGTGAACCCGGTCCGGACCTAGTCCGACACCGCGATTCCACCACCATCCCTCGGATGGCAACTCTCGTGAGCATTTAGCCCTTTCAGCCGAAGCCTAGGCCCGTTTCCAGCCTCCCGGGAAGTCCCATGTACTTTAGGTCGCTTCTACCGAGACCACTTGGAATGGGTAGAGTTCCACCCGCCCGTTGCTCACTTCACCACGACCATTTAGCCATCGGTGCGGGCCAAGTTTCTCCTCATTCCCACAATCGATCAAAACACGCACATAACCCCGTTATGTACCGATTTGCCCTCCAAGGCAACATCGTGGCGGCAATGCGATTCCGCCCAAGCTTTCCGGGTGCGCCTCGAGGTTAACCCCCAAGGATCCCTGTATGCAATCTACCGCGTAGAAATTTCGGAAAACTAAAATCATCGGCGCGGAGTCTTCTCCGGCCATGCAATGCAAACATCACCGATCCGGGTTAAACCCGAATAGGCTTCACACACAATGCCTACGCCCGTACTCCGATTCCGGGCTCTAACAACGGGGACTTTACATATCTACCCGAAGGGATTCCGCGCCTCAACGCTCACTCGCGAGAGGGGGATTTCCCCATGCATAGAAAGAAGGGCGACTACACATGCCCTATGAAGAGGATCGTTACCCTCGTAGATTTCTGCGTGCCCACCATGAAGATGTAGATGGATGGAAAGCTTCGCCTCGCCCTTGCCTTCGAGGATCCGGACTCGGATCGCGAGTCGGTGCTCCGGTGCTCCGCCGGCGGCCGGAACTTTGCTCCTCCTCCTCTTGGCTCTCACCTCTCTCTAAGAGTTTAGAAAGAGAAAGGTAGGGTTGAAATGAGGGAATTCAGCCCCAAACTCAACCCTAATACCCCCTTGGTTAACCCACAGCCGTTAGATCCAACATAAAAGATCCGGACGGCCCGGATTCAACCCAAAATATCAGTTACGCCGATCGACACGGGTCCTGACACGGCCGTGTGCCACGGGCCGTGTTACCTGGAGCTTCAGGAACGATCGTCGGGCTTCATGAACACGGCTTCGAACACGGCCGTGTTCGAGGCCGTGTGCCCCACACACGGCTTGAGACACGGCCGTGTGTCTCAGGCCGTGTCCTTCTCTGACTCGAGACTGCACAAAACCACCAAAGACCACTGAACACGGGTAGGCACACGGCCGTGTGCCTGGCCGTGTGCCCCTGTTCAGACCTCCAAAAGTGCTGTTTGATCGCCCCGCGATCATCTCTGAGGTTGGGGTCTTACACTCCTACCTCAGGCAATAGCCCTACCTCAGCCTTTATCACCAGACCTATAACTCAGACTTCTTCAAGTCCTACACCTCAGATTCTTCCCAAGAATCCTACCTCAGGCAACAGCCCTACCTCAGCCTTTATCACCAGGCCTACAACTCAAACTTCTTCAAGTCCTACCTCAGGCTCTCAGCCCTACCTCAGCCTTTATAAATTTAGGCTTACAATTCAGATCTATATAAGATCTTACAAGGAAATTAATTTTTTAAAATAATAAAATATTCACCCTTATAGAAAGATAATAGGGTGAAAGCTTCTTGATCAGTTCTTGATTGAACTGATTACTTTAGATCCAACCTTTCTTAGCTTCTTCAAAGCTTCTTGAATTTGTACCAAGTAAGGTTGATCTTCAATAGGAGTTGGAGTTGATCTTCAATCCTGCTTCCTTCTTGAATTCAGAATCAGATCTGAATTTTTCTTGCAGACTCTTCAGGATCTGCCTTCTTCTGGTTTGTCTCTTATTCCCCCTCACTTGTTCATTTTCTCTGATTGTGATAGAATAGGTCTATAAATAGAATCCATCCAAGGTTACCGGCTGATCCGGTTTATAACGACCTTCTGATAGCTCTGACAGATGTGTCAGCTTTGTTACTTATGACAGCTGTCAGGTCTTCAGTCTTGACAACTGACTCCTCCTTGAACTTCTATCATAATAGAGAACTGTCAGCATAACACTTCAGATGTGTCGACACAAATAGACCATGTGTCGACACAAATCTTGATGATGTCGACACAGCTCCTAATATGTTGACACAGTCATTCTTTAACTTCTCGACACAGCTTCTGTTGGATGTGTTGACATAAGTCTTGTGTGTTTACATAACTGCTTATAGTCTTGACACAACTTCTGTTGACAGATTTCTTTGAGTATGTGTTAACACAAGTCTTGTGTGTCGATACAAGCCTTCTAGTCTCAGTATAGCTGTTGTTGACAGATTTCTTTGAGTGTGTGTCGACACAAGTCCTATGTGTCGTCACAAGCCTTCCAATCTCATTATAGTTGTTGTTGACAGATTTCTTTGAGTGTGTGTCGACACAAGTCCTGTGTGTCGACACAACTACTTCTGGTCTTCAACATAGTTGGAGTTGAGTGTATGTCGACACAAGTCCTAGGTGTCGACACAACTGCTGCTGACAGAATTTCTGTGTGTTGATACAAGTCATGTGTGTCGACACAATCTTGCTTCTGGTGTCGACACATTTCCCTCACAAGTGTCGACACATGTACTTAGAAAATTTTCTAGCATTTCTTTAACCTGCACATTGAAACTCAATATCCCATCAAATACACATTGATGTATATCATTGAGTTAAGTGAGGCTTCTCCAAATCTGGTACACAGTTTCCAGTGTACCCAACATTAACAGTGAGCTGTCTAGCTCTTATTCTAGTTCTGCAAGCATAGAGAAGGTGATGGACAAGCTCACCATCAAGGAAGATGATCTAGCAGTCCAGGATAAGGATGAGGATATGTGCTGTCCAGAGGGTGTACAAGATACAGAAGTTGTAGATGAAGTTCAGCCAGATGGAGCCACTGATGCTCAAGAAGGTGAAGCAAGGTTGTCTCCAACTATCAGACATCTAAGGGATCATCTAGCACAACAAATCATTGATGGGGCAAGCCAAGGAGTCCAGACCAGAAGTAAGAGTATCAGCGCATCACTCTACTCAAGTTTTCTATCACAAGTAGAGCCCAAGAAATTTGAAGAGCCCAACATAGACCAATTCTGGATTGGAGCTATACAGGAGGACTGAACCAGTTCAAGAGGTGTAAAGTCTGGAAGCTGGTTCCTAGACCTAAGGGACATAATTTCATTGGTACTAAATGGATCTACAAGAATAAGTTAGATGAGAATGACATTATTGTTAAGAATAAGGCTAGACTGGTGGCTAAAGGATACAGACAATAAGAAGGTATTGACTTTGATCAAACTTTTGCCCAAGTAGCCAGATTGGAAGCAATAAGAATCTTCCTTGCATTTGCTGTCTACCAAGGATTCAAAGTCTACCAAATGGATATGAAGTCAGCTTCCTGAATGGTGACTTAAAAGAGGAAGTCTATGTAGAACATCCTCCAAGTTTTGTTTACTCTAACTCTCCTGATTTTTTTTATAGACTTAGGAAAGCTCTATATGGGTTGAAGCAAGCCCCTAGAGCATGGTATGAGACTTTGTCTAGTTTCCTCATTGAGAACAAATTCTCAAGGGGGAAAATAGACAAAGCCCTATTCCTAAGGGAATTTAAGGGCAAGATCATCTTAGTCCAAATATATGTTGATGACATTATCTTTGTATCTACTGATGACAACCTTTGCAGAAAGTTTGCAAAACTTATGCAAGGGAAGTTTGAGATGAGTAGTATGGGTGAGCTCAAGTTCTTCTTGGGACTCCAAGTTAGAAAGACTGATGATAGCTTGTCCATATCCCAGTAAAAGTTCACCAGGGAGTTGATTAAAAAATATGGTATGGAGAGTGCCTCCACCATGAAAACTCTCATGGGGTCAAGTATGCCCATAAGCAAAGATGAGGCAGGGAAACCTGTTGATGAGACTTTGTATAAAGGGATAATTGGCTCCATTCTATATCTCACTGCTAGTAGGCCTGACATCATGTATGCTATATGTGTCTGTGCTAGGTATCAGGTCTACCCTAAAGAATCTCATTACTCTGCTGCAAAGAGAATCTTGAGGTATCTTAAGGGCACACCAGATCTTTGCCTATGGTACCCTAAAAATAGGTATTCTGAACTAACAAGCTATTCAGATGCAGATTTTGCAGGTTACAAAGAGGTCATAAAAAGAACTTCAGGTAGCTGTCAATTCTTGGGAGGAAGACTAGTATCTTGGAGCAGCAAGAAGCAAACAAATGTTGCAATATAAACTGCAAAGTTAGAGTACATTTCAACAGGTAGCTGTTGTGCTTAGTTGCTTGGATCCAACATCAGCTACAAGATTATAACCTTCAGATAAGTAGAACTCCTCTCTATTATGACTATACTAGTGTTTTTTCTATTGCTAGGAATCCTGTATCACACAGTAGGACAAAGCACATAGAAATTAGGTATCATTTTATTAGGGAACATGTGGAAAAGGAAGACATCAGTCTAGAGTTTGTCCCCACAGACAAGCAAGTGGCTGATATATTTACTAAGCCACTAGATGAAGCAAAGTTCAACACCTTCAAGTTTAAGTTGGGTATATTTAACTTAGCATAGCTCCAGTTAATCACTAGGATATTTTTTTTGGTGCAGGACTTGTTCTTCTTACAGGTTATGAAGACCTTAAGTGGCAATGGAGACACAAGTGTCCATCAGGAACATGATGATAGAAGATTCTCCTATTGAGGGGGAGCAAGTCCTGCAACTGCAGGAGCAAACTCAGCCTTATGAAGAGAGGAAGATGGTAGCTGCACCAGTGGTTTCATCTGCAATCAGCTAGGGGAGAACATAAAAGCATTCAAGCACCTCCTTGACTATCTGAAGAAGTCAAAAAGGGGGAGAGAAAGGATTGATCAAGCTCAAGAAAGGATTGATTAAGCTCAAATATGTCAGAAAGAAAAATATGGCAGAAAGACAGGGGGAGAAAGTTATGGAGACAGAAAATACAGCAAAATAGGGGGAGTAGGTAACCTTCATTTAATTGACAATAATATGTTATTGCTGCCTATATGGTGTGTATGTCATTGACTAAGTAATTTGATCAATGGTTATGACATTTTCAAATAGGGGGAGATTGTTGGGTCTATTGATCCCAATGTCCCTGATTTGAAGAAGTCAAACAAGTCAATGATATACACATAGTTGTATTTGATGTGTGTGTAAGTTCATGCATGCAGGTTAGTCCTTCTCACATTGAATGGATATGAGGACACAAAGTTATGGGCTAGATAGACAGAAAAGTGACTAAGTCCACAAGCGTTGAGTGAAGACAGTTCACTCAATTCCATAACATAAAAGTAGCTGAATACAGCAGGATCTGTCGAAGCCTCAACATTGGAAGACAAAAAGTGGCTAAGTCCACCGGCATTGAGTGATGTCAACTCACTCAATGCCATGATGCATATTCGTTGAGTAAATCTCAGTATGTCAGAGCCACAGAGTTTTTGGCGAAGGTAAAGATTCTAAGTCCAAAAGCGTTAAGTGAAGCCAACTCATTCAACGTCGTGTTGTTTCTGTCAAAGACAAAGAAGATAGACAGAAAAATCTATCAAAGTGCAGAAGAGTTGAGTGAAACCAGTTCACTCAACGCCATATGACAAAAGCATTGAGACAAGCCGAGACAGTCAATGCCTTGGAAGAAAGACAGGAAAATCTGTCTAAGTACAAATACGTTGAGTGAAGCTAGTTCTCTCAAGCTAGTGGAAGAAAGCTTTGAGTCATGCTACTACAGTCAAAGCCTAAGGAGAAATCGGGATTTGAATAAGTCCAAAAGCATTGAGTGAAGCCAGTTCACTCAACGCCTAGTCAAATGTTAAGGCAGAAGGAAGATGGCGTTGAGAGAAGTCAATACACTCAACTCCTTCATGTAGAGAAAAATTATTCTAAGTACAGAAGCGATGAGTGAAGGCAGTTCACTCAACGCCTCAACAGTTGGCAGAATTCAGAAGTAGCTAAGGCAAATGTCGTTGAGTGAAGGCCAACCACTCAATGCTCTCAACACCATGGATGCAGAAAGAGCTGAAGAATAATCTAAGTCCAGAATCGTTGAGTGAACCCAGTTCACTCAATGCCTGGAGTGATTCTGTGAATTTGGCTAAGTACAGAATAGCTGACGTCAGCAAAATTCAACAAAGTCAACGCAGTTCAAATTATTTACGAGAATGCTGCAGTATGCCTTTAATGGCACCGACGGATAGCTGTTGTCATTTTCTGCAAATGGAAGGTGGTAACTCATCCTTTTTAGGTAGGGCTCACAGTACAAAAGCCATTGATTAGCTGACTATATAAGGATAAGTTTGGCTGAAAGGAATTAGGGTTTTCTGATTATGCATAGCGGCAAAACTTCGTCTTCTTCCTTGCCATTAACATTGAGCCTGAAGCACAAGTTCTGATCAGTTGACCTGAAAGCAAAAAAAGATAGTTGTTACGATTCTCATCCACGACAACAAGTTTAGAATTGATTTCTAATTGAGAAGAGAAGTAGAGCCTTCAGATTCTGCAAGTCCTAGTAGCTGTTTGAAGAAGATACAAAACTCTCAGATCCATTGTCTTCAATAGCAGATTAGAATCTCGATTCTGAGTTACTTCCAACACAAGCAGTCCAATATTGAAGATCTTTTCAACTTATTGCTGTGAAGAAGACAGGGCTGAAATCTGCTCAGCCTAGGAAGACAGACACAGAGAAAACTCTCTGGTGTCTAACTGTTTATCAACATTTCTCTTTTCTATCAGATCTAGTATTGGATCTGAGTGTAGGATTCTGAGTAGAATATGAGTTGTAAGCCTGTGTTATAAAAGCTGAGGTAGGATTAGTTGTTAATCTGAGTGTAGGATCCACATTGGATCTGAGTGTAGGGCCGTCATCCCAACCTGAGTTGCAGGGCCATTGGCCTGAGGTAGGTGGTTGTTTAATCACTGAGTTATAAGGCCTTGTGCCTGAGCAGCAGGTCTTGGAGGAGACTGAGTGGTCCTGTGGGATCGAATTGTAAGCTCTTAAGGAGCCGAGTATTGGGGGAAGAGCCTTGTATAACACACTGTTAGTATGGCAGAGAGGGATAATGAACGTACCCATAATCTGGGGAACCACTATAAAATATCTGTGTTTTCTGTGTGTGTATCTTGAAAGCCAAACAAACTAATCACAAAGTACATGTTATACAGGTAAAGGTTTAAAAGACTTAAAAGAGACAAAAACCTATTCACCCCCTCTAGTTGTTTAGCTGACCTTGAAAACAAAGACTTTCAAGTTGATTCAATTACCTTAGTCTCTTGGGCAGAGGCCTTAGGTATAGGCTCCCCCTCAATTATATCTTGCCTCTGTAGAAAAGGTTGACCCTCTCCTTCTCTCTTTTCTATGTGAAAGGTTGAGACTTCCAGTACCTCAATGACTATGAATTGAGGACCAAGTTATTCATGAACTGGTCCTTGAATATCCCCCACCTCAAGTCCTTGATCAGTCACTCACCTTGATTCCTCCATAAAGGTTGTGCTCTCTAGGTCTTCAGGAGTTAATTTTGAATGGAGATTAGGGCGATGATCCCATGTCTGCTCCCCCTCAACATGTATGGGGGTATGGTGTAAGACCCCCCTCCCGGAACACAGAACACTCTTGACTCAAAAGCGCGCACAAGGGGCCTAGCGCAAATCGGGTCGTTATATATGGTGAGAGCTGTCATTAAGGTGAACTTTCCTAAATCTTCTTCTCTTGACGACCACTTGCCCCGTGGGTCTTGTTGCAGTCTTTTTCTTGTCTTTCTTCTTCTCCTCTCCTTGGGAGTGCTTGGAGCTTGCTCCTCCTTTTTCTAATTTGGGAAATGCCTTATCCCATCTGTCCAGCATCCTGTAGTCCATCTTCTTAAGACAGTGAAGAGAGACTTCTGGAACTTCTGCCATCCTATCTCCTAGGCTTTTGAATAGATAAAGTGATACAATTCATCCCATGTTGGGGGAAATCATGAACTCCTTCAGTCCTCTCAGAATGAACTTGCACAAGTCAGTTCTCCTTGTCAGTATGACAATAGTCATAATTTTGAATATGTCTTTGGATATCATGTCATCTGATCCAGGTTTACACAATAGGGCTCGTCCTATAATGTTTGCCGGTAGTTTCCCTGGAGCATTCATGCCATTTTTCTCCAGGGACCCATAGGTCTTTCCAGTGCATCCACACTAATCTAGGGCATCCGTTATGTCCTCCTTGATGATTTCATCATCTTCTTCACCCTCTTGAAGGGTAGGAAGATCCGAGTGATTGCTTAAACTTCTCGCTGTAACCCACATGCAATTACTGAGCACGGAAGTTTTGATTTTTGTTCCTGAACTGCTCACCACTGCATTATGGAAAAATTCTTTGATGGCTGAAGGAATGATCCTTGTAGGTTCAAATAGGATTACCTCTAGCTCGGTCACACCCAAGAGGAAGATAACCTCCTGTATTTCTTCCGAGTAGGTCCTAAAACCACCTCTAACGGATTCACTTCCTGTGTTGATCCTTTTTGACGTGCTCCCCTTTGGTGTCATCGACGAAACTAGGGTTTGAGAGAATCAGGAAATCTTCTGTCAAGATAGGAGCGAGAATGCGAAAACTACGGTAGCAATGTTTGGTATTTTTAGGCTTATTTAACTTAATGTTTCCCGCTTTTTCTAATTTAATAAAAAAAGAATACGAATGACGGGTACATGTTTAATGAATATAATAAACAAAGATATTGTCCTTTTAATGAAAATTTGAAATCTTTATTGTCTGCACTTTATTAGTATTTCTCTGAGGTGTCACTGTAGATTTTATAGCCTTCCATACCACATGTCGAGCATAGAATAGGCGTCGTGGTCAAACATTTTTTCAATTCCTCAAAAGCTTGTGTGCACGCCGGCGACCAAACAAACTTCTGATCCTTCCTCATCAAGGTAGTGAGAGGAAGAGCTATCAGTGAGAAGTTGTCTACGAAGCGCCTATAGTAGCCGGTAAGTCCTAGGAAACTTAAGATTTTCCGCACCGTACACAACACATGCCACTCTCGTAGCACAACTATCTTTGCCATATCTACTGCATACTCCTCTCCACTGACCACATGATTGAGGAACACTACTGATGACAGCCAAAACTCACACTTCGAGAACTTGGCGTACAATTGACTCCTCCGTAGAGTTTCCAACACAGTGCGTAAGTGATCCACATGATCTTATTCCGACTGAGAGTACACCAGGATATCGTCAATGAAGACTATTACGAACTGGTCCAAATACTCCCTGAATGTTCTGTTCAAAAAAATCCATAAACACCGAAGGTGCATTATTTAGTTTGAACGACATAACCGTGAACTCGTAATGCTCGTAACGGGTGCTGAATGTCATTTTAGGAATATCACTTTCCCTAATTCTTAACTAGTAATAATCGGACTACAAATCCAGCTTGGAATACATAGTTGACCCAACTAGCTGATCGAGCAGATCATCGATTCTTTGAATCAGATACCTATTCTTCTCAGTCAGCTTATTCAGTTCATGGTAATAGATACACAAACACAAGCTTTCATTCTTCTTCTTCACAAAATGGACCGGTGCACTTCAAAGTGATGAACTCGGGTGCACATAGCCTTGCTGTAACAATTCTTGCAATTGAACTTTTAGTTTTGCCATCTCCTTTGGTGCTAATCGGTACGGGTAGCATGATACAGGCTTGGCACCTAGCACTAGCTCAATAGTGAAATCAATCTCTCGCTTAGGTGGAGCTCCCAGGAGATCTTTAGGGAATACATCAGCGAACTTCAGTACTACATAAATGCTACTCAAATCGGGCTTGGGCTTTGAAGCCTCCACTAGCGTGACAAATAACTCCACGCCTTTGCAAACTGCCTTGACTACTTGGAGAGTAGACAGTAGTATCTTACTCGATCCCTTCATACAAGAGAAGATAGTCTTATGATCAGTATTCTGCCCCAGTTTGACCTCCTTAAGATTGCAATCGATGCACGCATGCTGCTTCGAGAGCCAGTCCATGACAAAGATCACATCATACTCCAAAATCGGTAGTATTGACGCTTCTAAGTTGAGCTCTTTATTTCCTATCCGCACCTTGGCAAAACAACCAATATCCACGTGCATCATGCAACCCATTGGGCAACAACACATCCAAACTATCTTTTGACATGGAGGAAGGCACTCCAATATGTAAAAGAAGTCCTCAGATAGAAACGAATGAGATGTTCCCGTGTCAAAAAGTGTTATCGTCAGGTAGTCATGGATTAGTAGAAATCCTAAGGTATACACCTAAGTCAAACAAATGTACGCAAGGTATATAGTACGTAAACTATATAAGTTGCATAAAGCTCATACCTGTCACCACGTCACTTTATTTGATGGCCTCCTATTCGCCTAGATTGTACACTCGGGGTTGCGCCGGGGTATAGTGGGATGCAGACGACTCTACTGCTTTTCCTTTCTCAGCATACGACACACCTGCCTTTTTATCCATCTTCAGAGGACGACTTCAACAATCTCGAGCATAATGTCCCACTTTATCGCAACTGTAGCACACAAGCAGACCTTTCCCCGTAGTAGCTCCAAAAATAGCAGAAGGAGCTGGCCCCAACGACCTAAACTTCTTCTTCCACTTGCTTTGGAAACCAGACTTTGAGGAGCTCGACACTTTGAACTCATGCTTCCTTACACCAAGGCCCCTCATGCTCTAGACCATTTTCATGTCTTATTCTAGCAATCTGGCAGTATTGACTAAGGTAAGAAAATCTTGGATCATCGGTCTTGCTAGAAGCAACCATAAATCATCGCGTAGACCTTCGTAAAATTGGTTGTTCTTCCTCTCCTCATCTGCAAATATGGAGCCCGCATACCGCCCCAACCTAATAAACTCATATAAGTAGTCATCAACACAACTTTCACCCTGAGTTAATCTCTGAAACTGATTCTCCATAACAATCCTCTGTGCAGATGGGATATACTGAGCCAGAAACAACCTCGAGAACTTGTCCATCGATATATCAGTAAGCTATCTTCCCAAAAATTGGTGCAACGAAACTCATCCAACCATATCCTCGCCTCCCCATCAAACATGAAAGTAGACATGGTGACTTTTTGCCACTCCTCCGTCTCCGTTGTCGTCATGGTTCTCTTAATCCGAGAGGTCCAATCTTGGGCTTGCGTTGAGGTTCAAGTACCCACAAAAACTGGAGGGTTGAAACTCATCACATGCTTTAGTTGCTACTCCATTGCTCGTCTTGCTACCAAGGGATCTATAACTACTTTCTCTGGCATCACAGGCATAATAATGCCAACCGACATCTGACCCACTGTAGGGATAGTAGGTTGCACTTGCCTCGCTGGTTGGAAATTGATAATGACAAACACAGCTTTAGCTACCAACCATATCGTTTCAGTAGAAGGAGGGGTTGCAGCCACATCATTATGTGCACTACTCTCTGTAGAGTGCTGATGTTGAGACTTCCCTGCATTACTCATAGTAACCTATAATTGCGCAACATGCATTTTAGTAACTCCAAAACATAATAAACAGCAATCAAAGGAACGCTCAGGTTCCATAAATAATGTTTTTAGCATGTTTCATGTGTGTTTTTCATTCCCAAGTGGGCATTCATGGGTTTTTTATGTTTTAAGGTGACACACACACATGCACTCCACCCCTTAAAAAGAATTTATCCACGAATTCAGCGAATAGCAAACCGACACCTAGAGTCTGATACCAAATTATAACACCCCTGCTCGTTCTAAGGAATATAATAGCTGGTTTTGCCGGGACCCCACGCTATATTGAATGAACAAACAAAAGAGTTACTCATTGAATATCAATCTATAAAACTAAACTACAATACATAATAGAAGCATTTACATAAACTTGAACCAGAATGTCCACATCACTAATGGTATGATTAAACAAAATTTACATTATCTTGCTTTGGCCTTAAGGCCTTACAAACGAACAAATGTTTAACTACTACATGGATTCCATACATCGACACGCAGACTAGAAAAACATCAATAGCTAAAACAAAACTTGGGCCTTCGAGGGCTTGCACAGCTTGGGCTCCCGCCCGTTATTTCTCGCTTGGCTCTCCAACACTTGTACCTATACGAACCACAAAGATGTGGAAATAAAAGAAGGTAACAAGTCAGATTTTGCTGACCACTATCCACGAACGCGTGGTATAACAACCCCACCCCATACTCGGGGTAGCGGTATTCCTTCTCTGTATAAAATTCAATAATAATAGCGTATATATATACAAGAAATAAAGTGCAATGACAAGCAAGCCAAGCACTAATGCTATACACACAATCATCACAAATGTTAGAATGCACGTCCACACGCTTCATGCACTCATGACATGCTTTCGGTGCACTCTTTGAGTCTCACCACCATCCCTTGTCCCAGACATGGATGATCCCACCTTGAGCATTCTTTTAATCTAACCTAAAGTCAAGGACTCTCTCCTATGCCAATGACGAAAGTTAAGTACATTAAAAACTCTAGTCGGACGATATAGTGTGAGTACAGTTCAGCTCTTTCCCATTGCTTAACTCGCTATTCCAATCAACGACAACGACGTGGTCAGCCTCCCCTTTCCTGTAAACGACATAACTCACATTATGTCCCACGGTTGGCACACACGATCACACTAAGCTGGGCACAACATGCTCCATATCTTCACAAACTAGCCAACTTGTTCCATATACATAGGCCTCACACAGCTCCCTAGGAGCTACTGTCGACAGCAACATTACCGCAGGGCGGTACCTAACAAAATTACGATTCCGCTTGCTTTTTCGAGTATTTCATGGACTTAGCCTCCAAGACTCCTTACTACGCTCTACAACACCCAAAACCCAAAAATGGCATACAACACGGAGTCTTCTCCGACACGCAAATAATAATGTAAACATCACTAAACAAGACCAACTTGTCCGGATGGACTTCACACAACATGCCTATATCCGAAGTCAAAATGGACATCTATATGCAATATATGTCGGGGACAGACTCAATTGACACGGAGAAAGTCTAGTCGTACGCTAAATAGCAAAAGAGGCACTTTCATATGCGAATATAGAAACAAAAGAGGACATGCACATCCTAACGAGAGGAGGAAAACCCTTGAAATTTTCTTTGGCGCCATGGCTCAAAAATCCAATTAGATAGAAAGAATCGCACTGGGCCGCTCTCCGTGGATCTGGACTCAGATAGAAATTTGGAGCTCCGAAGTTCCGAAAATGGCAGAAAACTCTTTCTTCCACTTCCTTAGCTCTCCCCTCTCTACCTCTAGAAAGAGAAAACCTAAAGTGAAATGAGGTTCAAACCCTCAACTCCCGATTTTAACCCTAAAGGAAACACAGCCCCACGGTAACTTTACTTAAAATCTACGGATGGCCACGATTGAAACCAAATTTCCTGTACAGAGTGCTACCGTCGCGCGGTAACAAGCTATCGCTGAGTGGTAGCTTGGTCGATGGCTTCTTCAGCAAGCTCGCTGTGTAAACCCTCAACACAATCACTGACACGTGGCTTCTAGTACCTGGCAAAATAACACTGCGCGATATCACACTACCATCGAGCGATAGAAAATTTGATGTATTGTTACATCAATCTACATCGAAGGTCCACTATCGCCAGCGGTAATCTACCGTCGGGTGGTAGCTCATAGAGAGCAATGATAATTAAATCATCTACGCTACCGCCGGTTGTTGTGTATTTTATCCACAATAACCCGGATTTGAAGAAGAGTCCAGTTAAGCTAAGATGAATTGTGATTGTATTTGATGCTGATATTTAAGTTATGTACTTGCAGGTTTACATTGCTAAGTACACACCAATGTCAGTGTTGCAGTATGGATATCGAGTGGTCTGGCGGTCTAAATCTGGCGGATTGAAGACCGTGCGGTCTGGCGGTTTCTCCCAGCGGTTTGGTAGTTGGGCTGTTGTTGTTTGGTGTCCTAGCAGTCTGGCGCTTTGTCTCAGACGACTTGGAGACCGGCGGTCTAGCAGTCTCCTATAGCGGCTTGTTCTCTCCTTCTGGTGATTGTCGAGCGGTTAGCCTATTAGTCTAACCGCGCGGCTTGTTCGGTCTGTTTATTGTAAAGCTGCTTATACCTGTAATTTTTTAGTCCTACATTGCTTATTTGTAATCTTTCTCATCTCCGCCATTCTATAAAAGGGAGGCTATACCTTTGTAATACTCACTTTTTTGGATAATAAAAATTTCTGTGATTCCAAATTCCGATTTCCTTTTTCTGTTCGTACACGGTATTAGAGGATACAATCTTTTCCTCCTGATTCTATGAGCCTGTTGTGACCGTGTGGTTTGCCATTTCTTCTTGCAGCCCGTTCGCGCGGACTCTCTGTCTTCTTTGTCGCTGCCCTCTATGTGAGCGGCCTCTCTGCTTTCCCTCTCTCTCTGTTCACGACCTGTTTCTCGCGGTCTCTCTTCTCCCTTTCTTCCCGTGATCTCTCTTTAGTCGCGCGATTTCATCTCTATTCACACGGACTCTATTTGTTCGCGCGACCACCTTGCCTGTTTTTGCTTCGTTTGATCTCCTTTGTTCGCACAGCCTCTTTCCCTCTTCTTTGCTCTGGTTCTTGGTCGTGGATCTTCTGGCTGCTGGTGTGTTTACACCGTGACCACTGTAGTTCTCCTTTTTTGTCCTCTACGGTCTTCCTCGTGTCCGCTGCGGTCTCCCTTGTATTCGCGACCTCTTTCTTGTTGGCACAGTTTCTTATGCCTACTATTCGCATGGCCTTACTTCTACTCGCGCAACTTCCTTTTTCTCTCATCTCTTCTATGGCTCTCTCCAACACTTCTACCACCACGAATCCCGTGGCCCACCCGCCTCCTCCTCCAACTCCTTTGGGGAACCTTGGAACTGTCTCTAAACTTATCGGTTCAAACTATCTGGATTGGAGTGTCTCCTTCACATTTCTTATTCGTTCTCAGCGCAAGCGCCATCATCTCCTGATGACCCTTCACCTCACGAGTCTGATCTGTTTGATTACTGGGATGCTAGTGATGTGCTTGTCCGCACTTGGCTGGCAAACAACCTTTCTGATGAATTCCTTCCTGTCATCCATCATGATGAGACGATCAATGCAGCTTGGCTTCACCTAGCCGCTCTCTACTCCAAGGGGGATCAGACGTCACACATCTATACTCTGTATGCGGACCTCTTTGCTCGTCCCTCCATGTTGGTGTCTACTAATCGTAAAGAGAATAAAACCGAACTAGCAATCCAAATAGGCAATTATACCTATCGAATTGTAGCAAGGGGACACAAGTGTCATATTAAAATTCGGTAACTGTTGAGTAATCATACTCACACGAAAACTATTATCTTATCGAAGGATTGTTTTAGGGTTTGTTAAGAGAAAACTAATTGCAATTAAGAAAAGAAATATTTGCGCTAAAAAGATAATTGCTTGCAGTTAAATAAAGAGCTACTAAAAGCGATTACAATGAGGGGTTGAAATGATGATAAAGAGAAGCACTCGATCGAGAATCACCTTGGCAAATGTTGATTAAAATGCGATAATAAACCTTAACTTAATAGGGTAAAGGTCCTTGACCGTGGAGGTTCCCAAAGTTTGAAAACGCTTCTCTTGAAGTCGTGTCCAACTGAGTTTAGGAATGTAACGACCCTGGCCCATTTAGACAAGGCGCCGCCCGGCCCACCACAGCCCTTTAGACCGGGTGGTACAGCCGGAATCTACAAGGCATGTAGGCCGTACACCCTAAAGTATCTCGCGCCTGTTTATCGGCCACCCGCATTATTGCTAAGGGGTTTCGAACCCAAGACCTTGATAAGGAGCCTTAAATACCGCTAGCTCAGTTGGTGATTAGGAGCGGTGTTTAAGGCTCCTTATCAAAGTCTTGGGTTCGAAACCCCTTGACAACAATGCGGGGGCCGATAAACAGGCGCGGGATGCTTTGGGGTGTACGGCCTGCAGGCCTTATAGATTCCGGCTGTACCACCTGGTTTAAAGGGTCGTGGTGGGTCGGGGGCGCCTGGTCTAAATGGGCCAGGGTCGTTACAAAAAAGTTCAGCTTAGTTGGTGATGAGGAGCAGTGTTTAAGGCTCCTTATCAAGGTCTTGGGTTCGAAACCCCTTGGCAACAATACGGGCGGCCGATAAACAGGCGCGAGATGCTTTGGGGTGTACGGCCTGCAGGCCTTGTAGATTCTGGCTGTACCACCCAGTCTAAAGGGCCGTGGTGGGCCGGGCAGCACCTGGTCTAAATGGGCCAGGGTCGTTACAAGGAAGGTCCGACCGAACTCTCATCCAAATCGGAGACCTAAAGCTCGCTTTACGCAGTGAACCCCACTATTGGATTTCACTCCAATTCAGGAGATTTAACATCTGCCTCTCTCGAGGGGTACATGCAACTCTCTTCACTCTTGAGTTTTCACTTCAAACTATGAGCCTCTCAGCTAGCTAAGAGTGAAAATAAATATGGAAATTATATATCAATGATATAAATCCAAACATGATTTTTCAAGAGTAAATCAAAGGCCTAAACTCTAAAAAGAAAAATTAAACTTAAAGCATCATAACTTAATCAACTCGAACCTCGGATCATCAAGATTGAGTACAAGGAGGATTAGTTAATCATGGAGAAGTGGAGGAAGCTAGAGAGATGGGTAGAAGAACATATGAAAACAAAGTAAAAAAAGGCACTTTATATTAATGCTAAAAGAGAGCTACAACTTGAAATAAAGGATTACAAGTACATGGAAATTTAAAACCTAAGCTAGCATTAACACTAAGCTACAAAATAAGTTACAAAAACTATAACAAAAGGAGTACACTAAGCTAGGATTAAGAAAAGACTTAAAATGAGAAAGAGAGAGAGAGGAAGAGCATGAAAAACTCCAAGAAACAAAAGGACAGCACCTCCCCTCTCAACCCAAAACTACTTGCTGGACACAAGGGGGAGGCCTGAATTTATAGACTTTTTTCGGGTCGATCACGCCCCCTGTCATGCCCTGGGAGGGCGTGTCAGGTACGGGGTTGACCTCGGGCTTTGGATTCTTGCGAGAATGATAATTGCTTCTGTATGTTGGCGGACACGCCCTGGGACACGCCCATGTAGGGGGGGGGCATGTAAGGCACGTCACATCAAAAATCATTAGTTGGAAATCCGTCAGTCATCGGAAAAGGTGCTACACGCCCTAGGGCCACGCCCGTGTAAGGGGCGTGCCATGTACGGGTTGACGTGCAGCAATAAAATATCTTTAATCGCGGCAGCATGCTTCGGGATGAGGGTGACACTCCCAGAGACATGCCCAGGGAGGGCGTGTAAGTGGGGTGTGTCGGTTGTTTTCTCTGCATCTGGGTTCTGGCAGCAAACTTCCTCGGGATCGGGTTATACTTCCTACGACACACCCATGTAGGGCATGTCAGGGGGCGTGTCAGGTCATTTTTGGCTGAAAGCTGTGAAAACCTGCAAAAAGAGAAGAAAATATTAGTGGCAATAATATATACAAAAGGAGGTAAACATATAAGCTTACATGACATGATTTGTGCATTAAAAACCTAAAAATACCCTAATAGTTTAGCCTACAAAACGTACTATCACATGTCTCATGCTGCTGCTTACCAACAGGTTCAGGCTCTCGGCGCCGAGATCCTCCAGAATTGCCCCTTCTCTACGGACTTGGCCGAGTAGCACAAGCACTTCTAGGAGCTTCTGGTTGTGTGCTACCTTCTGCGGCTTCCTGAGTCCTATGATATGATCCGTCAGCAAATTCTTGGCGAGGCGGACTCTCCCACCTAAGATGCCACTGCTGCTCGCATCGCCGCGGTTACCTCTTTGCTCCAACGTCCTCTATTGTCCTCCCCTTCTCCACAGGACACCTATGCTCACCAAACTCAGCGGAGTGGCTCTGGTGGCCGCATCCACCAATCCGACAGGCGCGGTCCTTCCCTCTTTCTCTGCTCTCATTGTAGCCTCACTGGCCACACTATTGATCGTTGCTGGATGAAACACCCACATCTTCACCCCTCTGGTGATGCTTCCACCTCCTCCTCGAGTCCGTCTGCCTCCGTGGTCACGACTTCGGGTAGTGCCCATGTGGTTACTCAAGGTAAATGGCTGATAGACTCTAAAGCTACTAATCACATGACCGGCAATACTCAGTGCTTTTACCTCCTAGAAACACATGATCGGATGCCCCCGATCCTCGGTGCGGACGGCTCTCCCTCCCCGGTCCATGGGACGGGCGTGGTTCAATTCTCTCCGTCTCTTCGCTTGGCGGATACTCTTTATATGCCCAAGTTCCCTTGCAATTTATTATCCGTTACTTCTCTATGCAAGCAACTTCAGTGCTCCTTCACATTCACTCCTACTTCTTGTTCTTTTCAGGATCCAGGCTCCCAACGAACGATTGCTATTGGGATTGAGAGCAGCAGCCTCTACTTCCTCGACAACATTTCTGCTCTGTCCGCCTTCTTCTACTCTTCTACAGATCTTCTTCAATGACATCTTTGCCTTGGTCATCCTCCTCCCCGACTTCTTTGCCAGCTTTTGCCCCACCTACCTCCGCACAGTCCTCCTCTCAACTGTGATGCATGTCAGCTTGGCAAGAATCACCGCTCCTCCTTTCCGCCGAAGCAAGCTCATGGATCTTCCTGCCCGTTTGATCTCGTTCACTCTGATGTATGGGGTCCTGCTCTTACCCTCACCATAGGTCGGGGTAGTTCATATTTTGTAACCTTTATTGATGATTTCTCTAGGTGTACGTGGGTGTATCTTTTAAAGGATCGCTCTGAACTGTTTTCTGTATGGACATCGTTTTATTATATGATTAATAATCAGTTTGATATGTCTATTAAAATCTTTCGCTCTTACAATGCTAAAGAATATCTTAGTAATGATTTATCTTCTTTATGTATGCAACATGGTATTATTCATAAAACTAGCTGTGTCTATACCTCACAACAAAATGGGGTGGCGTAATGCAAAAATCATCACCTCCTCGATGTCGCTCGCACTCTGATGACACAAATACAGGTTCCTCGCTCCTATTGGGTCTATGCTGTCCTTATCTCCTGCTATCTCATCAATCGCATTCCCTCCACGGTTCTCCACGGTAAAACCCCATTCTCCATTCTCTATCCGGGCAAGGATCCATTTCCTCTCCCTCTGCATATCTTTGGGTGCACAGCTTTTGTTCACGCACCATCCGCCACTCGTGACAAACTCGCCTCACGTGCCACCAAGTGTGTCTTTTTGGGTTACTCTACTACTCAGAAAGGTTATTGTTTCTTTGACCCTGTTCTTCGTAAGCAATTCGTATCCGCAGATGTGACCTTCTCCGAAAATGCATCCTATTTCTCTTCTGACACCTCTCTTCCTCCTGATGTTTCTGTTTCTCCTACCGTCCCCTCCACCACGTATACTCCCATCGAGATTTCTCCACTGTCTACTCCCATCGATATTTCTCCTACCATCCCCTCCACCACGCTTACTCCCATCGAGATTTCTCCACCACCATCTCCTACTCTCTCTCTCCACCTCTGATATCTCCCTCCTCTCAGCGATCATCTCTCTCCGCTTCCAGGCTAGCTCTCTCCACCACGGATGCTCCGGCTACTAAGGAACACACCGACTTAGATCTTCCCATTGCTCTTCGCAAAGGGGTGCAGACGTGTACCCAGCACTCTCTGGATGCTGTTATTTCCTATGATCGTCTAACTCCTTCTTGCAGGGTGTTTGCATTGTCTATCTCTGCCACTATCACTCCCCGCACCTACTAAGAAGCTCTTATTGTTCCTCATTAGAAGACTGCCATGGTTGAGGAAATTGCGACCCTCACTAAAAGGGGTACATGGACCCTTGTTCCTCCCCCTTTGGACACTGATGTGGTTGGTTGTCGCTGGGTCTTTGTTGTGAAGTTCTGACTAGACGACACCGTGGATCAATACAAGGCCCGCCTGGTCGCCAAAGGCTTTACTCAGACTTATGGTGTTGTTTACTTTGATACATTCTCTCTCGTTTCTCGTCTCAGCACCATTCAAGTTCTTCTCTCTGTGGCTGTCAATAGGGATTGTCTCATTTCCCAGCTGGATGTCAAGAATGTCTTTCTCTATGGTGATCTTCAGGAGGATGTTTACATGGAGCAACCTCTTGGGTATGTTGCTCAGGGGGAGACACGAGTATGTCGACAGAAGAAGGCCATCTATGGCCTAAAGCAAAGCCCTCGGGCTTGGTTTGACAAGTTTAGTGGCATTATTGCGACCATCGGTTTTGCAAGAAGTTTTGCCGATCAGTCCTTATTCATTCGCAAAACCTCCTCGGGTCTGGTGGTTCTTGTTGTATATGTGAATGATATTCTTCTTACTAGCGATGACCAAGCTGGGGTAGATTTGACAAAGAAACACCACCATCAACACCTGGTTACGAAGGATATGGGCTCCCTAAAATACTTTCTGGGGATTGAAATCTCTCAGAAACCCAACTCCTTGGTCCTCTCCCAATGGAAGTATGCTCTTGATTTACTAAAAGAGGCAGGGTTGACTGGTGCTAAACCTGCCCGATGTCCCATGGCTACTGGATAAGACAAAACTTTGACAGATGACTCGCCTCCTCTATCCGGTATATGAGGTACCAGAGTCTGGTTGGCAAACTCATTTATCTCACGGTGACCATACCCGACATCTCCTATATTGTAGATAAGGTTAGCCAATTCGTGCAAACTCCTAGGGAGTGCCATCTACAGTCTTCCCTGAGGATATTAGTGTATGTTAAAGCAGCGCCAGAGAAGGGACTGCTTTTTCAGAAGAATGGTCACTTGAGGGTTGAAATGTACTAAGATTACAGCTATGCAGATGACAAAGGAGACTGCAAGTCAACATCGGGTTTTTGCACGTTTGTTGGAGGAAAACTTGTGAGCTAGAAGAGCAAGAAACAGTCTGTTGTCTCCAGGTCTAGTGCAGAAGCGGAATATCGTAGTATGGCATCTATCACATGTGAGTTTAAGTGGTTACGGTCTCTCATGCTTGACTTAGGATAGGTCTACAACTATCCTCTTCCAATGTTCTGCGACAACAAGGCCGCGATATACATCTCCAAAAATCTGGTCTTTCATGAGAGAACAAAACACATAGAAGTCGACTGTCATTTTATTCGAGAAGAGGTTTTCAAGAAACAAATTTGTACTTCATTCGTCACTTCTGATAATGAGTTGGCGGATATCTTCACCAAGCCGGTGTTCGCTTCCTTTTTTCACATTTGCGACAAGCTGGGCATGATTGATATCTATGCTCCAGCTTGAGGGGGAGTGTTGTAATATGGAGACCAGGCGGTCTGGCGGTCTGACTCTAGCGGATTGAAGACCGCGCGGTCTGGCAGTTTCTCCCAGCGGTTTGGTAGCCGGGCTGTTGCTGTTTGGTGTCTGAGCGGTCTGGCGGTTTGTATCAGGCGACTTGGAGACCGGCGGTCTAACGGTCTCCTATGGCGGCTTGTTCTCTCCTTCTGGTAGTTACCGAGCGGTTAACCTATACGTCTAACTGCGCGGCTTGTTCGGTCTATTTATTATAAAGCCGCTTATACTTGTAATTTTTTAGTCCAACATTGCTTATTTTTAGTCTCTCCCATCTCCTCCATTCTATAAAAGGGAGGCTATACCTTTGTAATACTCACTTTTTTGGATAATAAAATTTTTTGTGATTCCAAATTCTGATTTCTTTTTTGTGTTCGCACAGTCAGGTTACAGTAGGTCAGTAAACACAAGACTATACAATGTAATCCCTCATTGTGTAGACCAATGTGTTGACTCACATGTAATCTCTCTATTGGGGTGTACTTCTATCCCAAGTATAGGAGAAGGATAAAGGAAGGACAATGGCTTAGAATCAGATTGACAGGAATTTGTCTAAGTACAATTCGTCGAGTATGGTTAGGAATACATGTCGAATTCGTCGAGTATACTCATTAATACTCATCGAATTCGTCATATATCCCTTCCAACACTCGTCGAATTCATCGTTTGTACTTAGGGCAAATTCTCTGAGAATTGGAAAATCAGCCAAGTAAAATTCGCCGAGTATCATCGTGTATACTCGTCGAATTCGTCGAATATATCTAACGATACTCGCCGAATTCGTCGAATAAACTAGACAATACACGCCGAATTCGTCGAGTCCATTCAACGCTACTTCTCTGGATTTTTATAAGTCTCATTTGTCGAATATTACTTATCATGGCATCGAGAGCGTTGAGTAATTCAGCCTATACTTGACGAATTCGTCGAGTATACCAGCTGATACTCGACGAATTCGTCGAGTATGATTCTCCGCTTTAGCGTTGAGCGTATGGATGGCCTGCACTGATTTGTCTAAGTCTAATTCGTCGTATATCAAGACTCATTCGACGAGTATACTGGTGATACTATGCGACACTCGACGGATTTGACTTAGGTCATTTTTTCGAATTTTTCAAAACTCTGGTTCGGGTTTCGGTCGACCATGCACTGTGATTTCTAAGTTTTATTTTTGGATTTTTTCTTATAACTGTTGGCAAGGAGATCTCTATAAATACCTAAGGGATATTTCCTTTCCATCTAATCATGTTATTGCTCTCAATTCAAACCTAGAAAACTTTCCAATTCCGAAAATTGATCGTATTCGTCGCTAACGTACATTGATTTCGCAAATTCTCCAATCGGCCGCTGACTTCAGTGGACGATTCATCTTCTTCGACATACAGGACTGGATTACTACTTTCTCTAGATATATATACTTCTCCATATCGAGTCGATCGAAGATTCAAGCCAAGATTCAAGATTTTCAACGTTTTCATCTTCCGTGTTCTCCAAGTAATTTCAAGATCTACTATTCAAGAAGAACTACAGTTGTAAGAGTTTAAATCTTGTCTAAGTCTGATTGTAATATTGTTGTAAAATATTCATTTACTTTTGTAGGAGATTTTTCTCCGAGTGGTAGATCCGTTTGTGGATCGAGTTGTAGATCCATTTGTAGATCGAGTTGTAAGAGAGGTTGTTCTCCGAGTGGTAGGAGGGTTGTCTCCGAGTTGTAGGAGTTGCGGCTCCGAGGTGTAAGATTTGTTTAAATCTGAGTTTGCTGAAGCAGTCGAATCTAGCCCTTCGTGGTAGATAGGCGAGGCAGGAAAGTGGACGTACCCAACTCGGGGAACCACTATAAATCTCGGTGTTTGTTTGCTAGTTTTTAAAGTAATTTTTATTCCGCAAAAAGACACAAATATCACATATTCACCCCTCTCTAGGTGATTTAGGTAGACGCTAGACACTTTCAATTGGTATTAGAGGGGAATTTTGTTTGATATAAGGTTAACACCTTTAACAAGATCCCTGTTCTAGCGTTAAGAGATTCCATCTAATAACCATGGACAGAAGTAAAGACATGTCTTCTATGAAGCTACCGGTATGCACAAAAGAAAACTTTCTTATGTGGAAAGAACGAGAAAGTTTCTTTATGGAAGCTACTGATCCCAGAATATTCCAGATTGTGGAAGAAGGACCCCACATACCGACTCAACCATTAGCTCTAAATCCTACAATCATGATCCCCAAGAAGATGATGGACTTGACTTAAGATGAATTTTCCTTAGTCACTCTTGATAAGAAGGCAAAGAACATCATCGCAAGTGCAGTGGACGACTCACTGCTTAAGAATCTATTCTACTACAAATCTGCCAAAGAAATGTGGGACTGCCAAGTTGTGCTGATGGAAGGGACAAAGGAAGTCATAGACGACCGCAGATCGTTGCTGATTCGGGAATATGAAGAATTCAAGCAAGGATCAAGTGATAATATTGCTGACAGCTTCGAGAAATTCTTTAAGATTGTAAACGGCCTTAGGAACTATGGTCGTACCTTCACTAATGGCGAGATTAATGACAAATTTCTGAGATCCCTGACAAAGGACTGAGACACCAAAGTCGTAGCCATTAGAGAATTTGGGAAGCTGCATGAAATTGACAATCAGAACCTCTTTAGTAAATTTATCTCCTACGAACTACAAATGAACACTAGAAAGAAGGAAGTGCAAAGAAGCTGGACTTCCAGCAAAGAGAAGTCGGTGGCCCTAAAAGCTGAAGGTTCAAGAAAGTCTACCAATGTTTCACATGTAAGGACTCATGCTCCTGACACCCCAGAAGACTCCGAGCCTAGCACATCTGTCTCTAAGCTATCAGATAGAGATTTGGGGATCCTGCACCGACAAACGCTGGAGGAATAAAGCTCATAAAGTGCTTTAGCTATCGTCCAGTCGCTCGCTTCTCAACCAAAGCCTCAGTAGGCACTTGCCTAGCAGTTATAGGCTCGGGTACACCAACCTGTACTAGCACCATTGCAGGTCGCACCTGCCCAGTCGGCTGTGCATTCTTCATAACAAACACTTCTTCAGTAGCTAAGCGTATTGTTTCCGCAGAGGGAGGAGGTGTAGGCACATCAGCTGGTGTCGTACTCTCAATAGAATGCTGGGGTTCAGACTGCCTCGCACCACTTCTAGTCACATATACATGTAAAATACACAATTTAGTGACTACGAAAAAGGCAAACAACAATAAATAGGAATGCACAGGTTCCTTAAACATGTGTATTTTTATTCCTAAGTGGACATTCTTGAGTTCTTTGTTTTTGTTATAACGGATACCAAAATTGCAACACTTCCATCTATCACATGAAATATAATAGAGGGTCCGGCCGGGGCCCCACACCATATCCCACAGACAGTCGGCAGAGTTACATGTTATTATCAAAAACTACACAAATCCTAACTTAGAGCATTCTAGCAGAAGCTTTAAGGGGGTTAACTTTTGAACTCAAGTACACATGAATGTCCACTATATATATAAATATATCATGAATATTTTATAGAAATACACAAAAGTCAATACGACCTTAAGGCTTTACAACTGATGCCTTTTTACCAAAAGTTTTCAATACATCGGCACGCAAGCTGACCATACAAGAAAACACTAAGAAGTCTTCACTTGTCCTTTGAGGGCTGACATAGTAACAAGGACTGCAACCCGCTATTTCCCGCTCGGCTCTCCAGCACCTGCACAGTGACAATCCACCACAAGGGCGAAAAACAAGGCAATAGTTAGCTTTTAGCCGACCAATTTATAACGACCCTATGCCATTCTCGGGGCAACGGTATCCTTCCCTGCAGGCATATCATTAACGCAACAGATATATCACAAGAAGGCACACTTAAGTACCATTCAATATATCACAAACGAGTGCCTCAGTGTCCAAATGTTCCGTGCACTCAGGGCACATTCTCGGTGTACCGGATTACCAGGGTCCCACCACCGTTTAGAGGTCCGAGACTTGACGGTAAATTTTGAGCATTTCTAGTCTTTCCAGCTCCATGCCTAAGACTCTCATTATGCACTCTAACGATGCCAATTACTTTAGGCACTCTAGTCGTACGGGCATAATGCGGGTACAGTTCAGCTATTTCCCGTTGCTCAAATCGCTAGGTCAATGCCAACGGTAACAGCCATCATGGAGAACGACAAGACATGAGTTAGCTTCCCCTTTCCCATTTGGCTCACTGGCCTTTCCTTAGCTGGGCTCTTCAAGCTCTCAGCTTCGACTGCCGCCCACAAGATCCCAAGGAGCATAGCCTGCAATCGACACACAAAATGGCACTCATGACAATAGATGGGCACCCAGGCTCACAACTCATATTATAGCCACACGGTCTCCGAGAGACAAGCTAACAGAATATAGCTCAGCAAGATCTATCACCAGCGATACTCACTATCGCCCGACGATATTCAACAGTTATGCAAACTATTATATTTTTTGGGTATTTTCCTGGAGTTCACCCCCCAGTACTTCCTGTTACTCTCATTTCACAGGTACAACCCATAGACTCCATAATCTACCCATTTATACTCGAAGTCTTCTCTGGCACGCAAAACAAAACATCACCAATCAAGACAAACCCGTCCGGATGGGCTTTACACAACATGTGTAAGACCCCATTTTTTTTTCTTTTAAAACATCGGGGTCTTAGGCCCAGAATCGCCGCTTTGCGGTGACACCTTCACGCCCTGAAGGGTCATCACCATAAAGCGCCAATTCTGCCGGCCAATTCGATCACAGAAAGGTAGCACAATAAAGTAAAAGCAAGTCCACAGAAAAATCACATATATAGAAATAAAAGTCTCCACGAAGGGAGTGTCCACAAAATAATATATCAGAGTACTATAATACGGGATTATGCCCAGTAGATCATGTCCTCACTACAGATCACTCATGCGGAAGCAAAAACAGAACATTTACTCAAGGTCGAGACTCACGGTCCCGGCTATATGAACTCCGGAGCTAGACTGCCCCATCTCCAAGCGCACCGGTCTCTGGGGCTACTCCCCCGTGCCGGGCTCCACGATTCCTTAAAATGATGCGGTTCGAAAACCGTTAGTCATAAATACTAAGCCCTATCATCCTCTACCCCTTCCCCCATGGCTCCTAGGTACCGAGTGGAGAGGAAGAAAGGGAAGGATATGAAGGTGGAGAGTAATCAAAAGCAGGTGGCAGCAGACCTATACTAGCAATTTTATAATACATGTGGCAGTAAAGTAAGGTATGGAAAAATAACCTTAACTTATGTGCGAAAATGCATAAGCCAAGGGATCTTCTGCAGGGCTCCCTTCATATAAAAAGTATCATACCAATTTATACGTTTGGGTGTCGATTATCAAACAGCAGTGTATATATATATATATCAAAATTGACCTTAATTTATAAACTTGCCAACACAAGCTTATAGACCAATGGGTCGTTTTGTAAGTCCTAATATATAAGCATCCCATTCCACTTATACTTTAGGTGTCAGGGGTTTAAATGAATCGATTATGCTATGACATGCAAGTGGGTATGATGGTACATGCAAGTGCAACACACACACCCGACTCTATGCACACAGACCTTTAATTCCCCCTTTCGGATCCGTTACCTCCCAGGATACCTCCGTAGTGGTAGACGGAAGCGGTGGGTTGGGCCTCTCCCACCTCTAAACCAGTAAAGCACTACCGGTCTGACCTATCGTACACCTCAATGCTTGGTACACGAAGCGGACTCCTGCATACTCTTGCCGGCTGGCGCACCGGACTTCTGTTTGTGAAGTGCTAACCATACTTGTCGAGTCAGTGTATTGGCGTCGGTGCATTGACCCTCCAATACCGAAGACCCACCACCTTAATTTTTCTTTCCTTTTATGCACATGCAAATTTAACGTATTCAAACCAATCGAGCCAAAGCTCCCCGGACCATTCCGTCCGTCTCTTAACTAATCGAGCCGAAGCTCCCCGGACCATTCCATCCATCTCTTAACTAATCGAGCCGAAGCTCCCAACTATCTTCCTGTGTTAACAATGTTTGTGAAATGTGCAACCCTAATTACTAAGTTGCTCTTGTCAGCTTGTTAATAAAGTTTACATTAACCCAGGACTGCCCCCGGTATTCCTTGTGAATGGCTCTCAAAGGGCACTAGGAACTATGATGGTAGCTGAAGCTCATCGTTCCCTTTCGAAAGGCACTTATTGTTATTGGTTGATTCCCTTTACCCATTCCCTTCTCATATTACGATAGACTAACCTAGTGTGATTTTTAACCTAGTCGAACCCGAACACCTCTTAACTCTAGCCAACACCACTTATCACTAACCTTCCCATCCTTATATGGTGAACACTTTCACATCCATCCAATTAAGCAGATTAACTAACTCCAACGTTGTGCCCCATCATATCCTATGACTGTTAACACAAATTGCTAATTTCAGACTATCCTATGCTATAAGTCGAACCGGATAGGAAATGATCCAATACTCATCCAAATGCCCTAACTTATTTACTGGAGGTATATCATGATATAATTAGCCTATAAGTAGAAAATTATAATTTTTCCTAATTATCTAGCATTTAATTAATTTCCTCAAAAATTCCAAGGGCTACCGGTTTGAACATGAACTACCCTAAGTACTCATGCAAGATGTCCAACAAAATTATAATAAATATTATGTTATCTCAATATGATAAATCCAAAGTATAACAATTTTTCTATCATCAAAAAGGCACTAAAATTATTTTAGCAATATTTTCTATCTTTCGTTATTTATGAATCAAGTACAGAGAATATCCATCCAAAAATGATAAATTAATTATAATATGCGGATACAATTGTAAAAATAGCATTGGCCAAGTTTCATAATTTTTCAGCAAGTTTTAATTTCTGAATAAATTAATTATAAAAAATCTCCATAAGGTGGACTTGTAAAGAAAGTGTCGTAACTAAAATTTTAAAAATCAGTAATAAATGTCTACAAGCATATAAAGGCCTGAAAGTCTCAATTCCTCAGTCTCATAATTTTTCAACAACAACATCATCCATAATTAATTTTTAAACCATAAAACTCCTTTTTAACATTTGTGAATGAAGTACTAGATTTATTCAACTAAAAATTATACAAATATTCAGGAGCAACCATTATGACCTAAAACATTTACTTCCAAGATTTCATGGGGTTTCAATGAACAGAATGACCTAAATAATTAAAATATCAATTATGGCTATAGCAAACTTTATAAATAAAGTGCTAGAAATGAACATCATAAAATTCCAGTAAAATTGCTATAGGTTCTACCCATTCCAAAACTCACTCTACCCGAGTTTCACAGCTTTTAGATAATATTTAGTGACAGAGTTTACTTACTTGATATTTTTCCCAAAAACTAAGGTTAGGGTTTTGAGGTATCTACCTATCTCCAAATTTTCCAAGATTCCATCCAGATGATTTATAATATGCTAACGTCGACTCTACTGAATTTCAAGGCAATACGAGGGCATTTTCCCCCATGTCCTTCACAACCCTCAAAACCCTCCCTTTAGGGTTTGAGTTTCGATCCTAGGGTAAATCAACCCTAAACCACACCATTTTTCTCCAAGTGGGTTATAATAACCCTTCTAAGTCAATGGTAAAAATATCAGCCTCTGTTGAGGTGATTTGACCATTCCAACCTCTTAGTGCACTTTTTACTCAAAAATGTCTCATTAATGCCTAGTTAAGGATAGGTGATTTCCTACTCAAAACTCATCCAAATGAGTTGAAATTTTGTACAGAGCTAGGTTTTATAGCCAGGGACCACTCTCCAAAATTTGGGAGGGTTTGAAGGTCATTTGACCACTTAAATAAATTACTCTAACTTTATTAAATTAAAACAAAAACCTTAGGCAAAGTATCTCCAAAAATTCCCATTTTTGTATAGACTCTAGGTGTGGTAAGGGTAACCCCCTGCCTAATTTTCAGGTCATTTGGACAAGGAACGAAGAGTGGTAATTCATTTTAGTTTCTGCCCAACTCTAGGTACAGCCCCCACTAAAACGGGTGCTACGGTCAAACCACTTACCCAAACGAGTTGAAATTAATTTTAAATTAATCTAGACTCGAAGGGCTACAACTTTTGCGACTTGACATTTTTCCTAAATCGGCCTCTAAGTGCCTCATTTTGCAGCATCAAAATGCGCTCATTTAATGTATCTTTTCCTTATATAGTATATACATAATTTTTATATTATAAAAATGTTCTTACGATGGCTATCGGTCGGCGGTGGTTTGGCCGCCGGAGGTGGCGGTTTCCGGCGGACCCAAAAATATATTTTTCATGGTTTTTCCATGAAAACGCGAGATAGGTCCGACTCCGTTGAGCACGAACTTCTTTTCTAAGATCCTATGATCTACCCATAAAAGAAGAAGTAGAGGAGGACCTTGTTCGCGGTTTGGAGGCGAGATGAACGTCGGGTTGCCATGGAGCGGTGGTGGCATTGCCTAACTTCTCCTACAGCAAGAACAACAACTCTAATCTGTTTGGTCAAGAGTGTAAACTTCTCATCTTGCTCTAAGGGGGCTTTTATAGATCACCAAGTGGGCAGGGGAAAGGGTAAAGCATTAAGGCCATAACATATCCATTGTATTCAGCCACCTAGAGGCTGATGAAAATCCTTGGTCTCCTCTAAATAATGAGGGGAAGATGAATCAAGGCTTTCGAATCAATTGGAGAGGAACTCTTGCTCTCCCATGGCCATTAATGGCTTTCTCTCCCCTCTTTCTCTCTCTTCCTTATGGGAGAAATTAAATTCAGCCACTTTTATGGCTGGTTATGGTTATTAAACTCCTCAAAACTGATGAGTGAGAATATATTCAACCCTTGGAATCAAATGGAGAGGCCCTTGGTCTCCCTTGGCCATGAATGGCCCCTTTAAACCACTTTCTCTCTCCTCCATTAAAGGGTAAAATGGAGTTTTCTCTCTCCTAGTCATCAAGGCCGAATTTGTTCATCTCCCTAGACTATTGGCAGCCCACTAATTCATACTATTAATTAATTAGGAGGTGGTTAGCCCAAATGGAAAAGGGCTTGAGCTTGGGTTAGCCCATTTAGGCTAATTTGACCTATTTCAAGGATTGAGTTGACCTTGGTCAAATTGACCATTTGGCTTGACCCCAATGGGTCCTTGGTGACTCACTGGTCTCCCCTAAGGTCTATGTAGGGTTGGGTATGGTTGACTTGGCATCTAAGGTCACTTGATCCTTAGTAAGGGCACTTTGACCACTTTGGGGCTAGAGTTGACTTAGGTCAACTTTGCTTCTTGGGTTGTCCCCAATGGGTCCTTGGTTACCCATTGACCTCACTTAAGGTCTAGGAAGACTTAGGTAGGGTTGGTTGGGCATATTAGGGGCACATTGCCCTTAGTTAGGGCACTTTGCCCAATTTAGGCCTATGATGGTCTTAGGTCAATTTGACCACTTTGGGTTGATTTCAATGGACCCTTAGGGCTCTAATGGACCTTCCAATAGTTTAGGGATATTGTGATGGGGTCATGGAGTCATGGTGAAGCCCTATGGTCTTCCTAAACTAGTGTTTAGAATTCTACTATTTGCAGACCATGGTGATCTCCACCTTCATGCCTAAGCTCACTTGGTCTTTGTACAACCCCATATTCGCTGGGTGGAACGCCAAGGGTTCAGTGGTCAGGATGGGGCTAGCCTCAGGCTAGCCTTGGGTTAACTTCAGGACAAACTTATAGAGTTCTCGTCCTTAAGGGCTCCCGCCTGGCGTTGGGCAAAATCATTCGTGCCGTGCCAGGCTTCTGGTTCCAGACCAGATGAGCTTCCGCCTTGAAGGAGCTCCCGCCCAAGAGCAAGCGAGAACCAGTGAAGCCAAAGACCGATCGATGACCTATTACAGCAGATAATTGACCGAGCCAAAACAGGTGACTCGACTATGGTAGCTCCCGTCCGGGGCAGGCGAGAAGGCATTAAGCGAGCCTTAAGCCGCAATGGTATCAAGACCGTCAAGGGCGAGCACCTTCCTGACAGGAACTCTCGCCGAAGTAAGCCCAGTTGGTTTTTAGCGAGAGCTTTCTCGACCGGGGTTCTCGCCAAGCGGGCCCACGTGGTAGGGTCCCGCGTCCAGAAGGGCTATTTCATTATTTCATTATTCACAGGTAAAATTACCCTGGTGCCCTGGGGATGACAGCGGGATTCGGCTATTGGCAGACCCGTCAGGGGTACTTCAGTATTTTCAGGTCAAGAGGAGACTATAAAAAGACCCATAGGGGCTCTTTGGAAAGCGGGCTTTGATTATTCTCCAACCCTAGTGCTTTCTGAAGAGCTCCCAGCCCGGCATTTGGCCTTGGAGGGGAAGCTCTCAGAGATCTTCTGGGTGTGAGGTGGGACCTCCCAACTGAGGCTTTGGGTTAGTCTTAGGACCTTAGCAGCCAGTCAGGGGTCGAGATTTGGGAGAAGTAGGCGTTGGCTACACTTTGGTTCGTGAACATTCGTTGAGGTCAATCTTGGCCTCAACAGTTCTGGTGCGGTGAGCGTGGAAGTAGTCGGCGCAAGAAAATCTTGAGTTAAGTCCCATGGCAGGAGGTGAAGGTGAAGGATCTGGCACAGGAGGATCCCCCACCCGGGTGGACGAGGCGACAAAGAAGATGTTTGAGGACTTCAGGCGAGAAGTCATGCAGACGATCAGCCTGGCCTTCTCGGCAAGGAACGAGTGGGAGACGCCACAGGTTCCAGTGGAGGTGGTTCCGCTGTTAGGCGAGAACGCTCCTGGACAGCGCCCCGGGAAGGAAGTCCCGGTGGAGGCAGGCGAGAGGGATGTGGCGGCGCGAGAGCTTTTCCCAGGCCAGCATCCCGGAAAGGAGGTTCCGGTGGATCTGGGCGAAAGGGAGGTGACAGTGCGGGAGCTCTTCCCCGGGCACGGTCACGCGGATCGGTCCAGCCAACCCAGGTCGTGAGACGTACCCTCTCGCCAGGCAGGGGGCGAGACCCCTTTTAGTGAACTCATCGTCTCGGCTCCAGTGCCGGAGGGGTTCCGGGAGCCGGATATGACCTACTACACCGGGAAGGATGACCCGGTTCAGCATGTGCAGTGGTTCGAAGACGTTGTGTCGATCAGGCAAATGTCGGATGCTTTTAAGTGTAGGCTTTTTGCCATCACGTTGAAGGAAAAAGCCAGGGATTGGTTCCACCAGTTGCCGGCGAGCTCCATCTATAGTTTTGAAGATCTGCGCAAGGGTTTCCTGTTGAGGTTCTCGACTTCAAAGAAGCAGAAGAAGGAGGCTGAATGCCTGTTTGCAGTGAGGCAAAGGCCGGAGGAGACGTTGGGTCATTATGTTGATCGGTTCCAAGAGGAGATTCTCCTGGTCCAGGAGGTCCCGGGGTATGCGCTGATGCTCGCCTTCACCCTGGGGCTGAGGCCAGGGTTTTTCAGCATGGAGTTGAAGAGAGTGCCCCCTCTCTCTTTTGAGGAGCTCATGGAGAGGGCGGCTAAGGAGATAGACTTTGAGAGGGCAAACCCGGCGTTTGCAAGAAAGTTGGCCAGGTTGGCCGAGGACGATGTGAAGGAGCCGGCGGCAGGAAGGCAGAGGGAGTTGAGAGAGCAGAGGGAGCAAAGAGAGGATAGGAGAAGAGAAGAACCCCGGGGGCAGGGGCAGCAGCATGGGGGGCCAGGGAGCCAAACAACCGATTGGGTTGGAGGCCACAGGAAGGTCGCCCCCAGGGCCAAGGGGGTCCTCAAGGAAGAGACATCTACTGGGAACCAAGAAGGTTGGAGCAGGGAGGATGGAGGCAGGGACCGAGGGGTCACTTCCCACCACCGCAGGAGGCCATGGAGGTAGGAAGAGGAAGAGGAAGAAGAATTCGGGGAGCCGGGAGAAGGGGAGGAGGAGTAGGAAGAGGGGGCAGGGTGGCGTTGCCCTATTGTGACTTCCATCAGGAGGAGGGCCACACAACGGCCACCTGTCCGGAGTTTCTAGAGATGAGGGAGGCCAGAGGTGCTGGGAGGCAAGATCCGCCCGCAAGGATCGTGGAGGTGCAGCGAGAAGAGGCTAAGGACAGATGTGAAGACAGGGTCGACGTGGGGACCCGAGGGGGGATCGAAGTGATCCATGGGGAGTAGGGATCGAGGCAACCCGCAAGGGGAGCCTGAAAACCATGTTCCGCAGAGGGGTCGCCTCGACCTCTTTAGCCCCTCCCCAAGAAGAAAAGATCATCTTCTCATCCGCAGATATGCCAGACTATGAGGATCCGTTCTGCGACGCGCTAGTGATCCAGACAGCGGTGGAGAACTTCACGGTTTCCCGAATACTTGTGGATAACGGGAGCTCCGTGAACGTGATCTTCATGAAAGCCTTCGACGGGATGGGGGTGGAAGGAAAAAGGGTCCTGGCTTCTGATGGACCGCTCTTTGGTTTTTCAGGAGAGAGGAAGGAGGTAGAAGGGGGAGTAGGCCTGCATGTAAGGCTTGGGGGGGTCTCACGGAACTGCAGGTTCGTGATCGTGGACGCCGCAAGTAGTTACAATGCCATCTTTGGACGCCCCCTCATCAGCGCCTTTCGCTGTGTACCCTCCTCGTTCCATCAATGCCTCAAGTTCAACAATGGAGGGGTGCAGGTTAGGATCAGGGGGGATCTAAAGGTGGCAAGGCAGTGCTACGTGACGGCGGTCAACACCGTGTCATGGTTGCCAGAGGCGGAAGAGCTGGAGAGGGAGATGGCTGAGCAAGAAGGGGGTGTCGGGGAAGAGGATACGAGTCCGACGGAAGCAATGGAGGTTGATGAGGTTGGGGAAGAAGAGCCTGAGCCAGAGGAGGCAAGGGCAGGTTGGGAGCGGACGGGACTGGAGCCGGCCGAGGAGGTGATAGAGATGGAGGTGCACACCAGGGAGGGGCAAGTATAAAGGGTGCGGGTCAGCGGAGGCTTAAGCCTCGAGGATCAGGAGCGGATGCGAGCCTGCATCCAAAGCAACGTCGACATCTTCGCCTGGAGCGTGGCAGACATGTCGGGCATCGACGCAGACGTGGCTTGCCATCGCCTGAACCTGGACCCCAGGACTCCCCCCATACGCCAGAAGATGAGGGCTATCGCCACCAAGCTGGAGGAGCCGATCTGGGAAGAGGTCAAGAAGCTCTTGGAGGCGGGCTTCATCTCGGAGATCCAGTATCCAGGCTGGATCTCCAATGTGGTAATGGTAAAAAAGGTGGGAGGAAAATGGCGCATGTGTATTGACTTTTCCTTATTAAATAAATCATGTCCTAAGGATTGCTACCCCCTGCCTCGGATCGACGCGCTGGTTGACTCAGCCGTCGGTTTTTCTCTTATGAGCTTTTTAGATGCCTTTTCAGGTTACCATCAGATTCAGATGCACCCTCCCGATGTCAAGGATGTTTCCTTCATCACAAGAGAGGGATGCTTCAGCTACAAGATGATGCCCTTCGGATTGAAAAATGCAGGGGCAACGTACCAACGCATGATGGATCGAGTCTTTCGAGATCAAAGGGGGAAGAATCTAGAGGTCTACGTTGACGACCTGATGGTAAAAAGCAAATGCCTGGATTCCCACCTACGGGACTTGGAAGAGACATTTGCCACCCTGCGGAGATTCAAGATGAGGTTGAATCCCTTGAAGTGTGTCTTTGGGGCCAGTCGCGGGAAATTCCTTGGACACCTCTTGACTCCGGCAGGGGTAGAACCTAACCCAGACAAGGTAAAGGCTATCTTGGACTTGGGGTCACCTCGCAATGCCAAGGAGGTCCAGTGCTTAACCGAAAAGCTGGTCGGGCTAAGCAGGTTCCTCTCTAGGTCCAGAGATAGGTGCTCCTCCTTTTTTAAGGTGCTCCGTGGTAATCAAGTGTTTGAATGGATGATTGAATGCGAAGAGGCTTTCCAAGGACTGAAGAGGCAACTCTCCCGGGCTCCGCTACTCCAAAGCCCCAAGGAGGGAGAAGACCTGGCCTTGTATCTCGGGGTAGGGGTAGAAGCGGTGAGCTCAGTCTTAGTTAGGGAAGAGGGGAAGAAGCAGCTACCTGTCTACTATGTGAGTCGAATCTTGAAAAAGGCGGAGCTCCGCTACCCCATCCTGGAGAAGCTGGCTTATGCCTTGGTCGTTTCGGCAAGGAAGCTCCGTCCATATTTCCAAGCGCATTCGATTAAGGTTGTTACCGATCATCCTCTTCGCAAGGTCTTCGAGGGGGTGGAGCATTCGGGAAGGTTGGCAAAGTGGTCCATCGAGCTTAGAGAGTTCGACATTTCTTTTGTTCCAAGGCTCTCCATCAAAGCCCAGGCCGTGGCAGACTTTTTGGCGGATTATGTCACCGAGGCCGAGGAAGAAGAGCCGAGGTCGCAGGAAGCATGGAGAATGATCGTCGACGGGGCTTCAGGAAGGCACTCCCTGGGAGGAGGTGTGGTATTGGTAAGCCCTCAAGGGGTTACCATAGAACAGGCGGTGGCCTTCCACTTCCCTGTGACCAATAATCAAGCGGAATATGAGGCCGTGATAGCCGGCCTTCGGTTGGCCAAGGAGCTGGAAATTCGGGATGTGGAGGCCTTCACCAACTCGATGGTGGTTGCGTCACAAATCCGTGGGGAGTTTGAGGCTCGGGAGCCCACCCTCGCGAGATATCTATCCAAGGTAAGGACTATCATCGGAGGTTTCCGTTCTTTTTATATTCAACATGTTCCCAGGGAGGAAAGCATGGCAGCTGACCGGTTGGCGAAGCTCGGGCCCTGGGGAGGAGGAAACCTAACTGAACTTTTCTGACCGGCGATTGAGCAAGGGGAGCTAATGGAGGTGGGTCGACGATCCTCATGGGTGGACCCATTGGCGGCATTCCTCACCTCAGGCGAGCTACCTGAGGGGATTAGGGACGCAAAGAGCATTAGGCGAAAGGCAGCCCACTACATGATGATGGATGGGGGCCTACATCGAAAGATGTTGTCGGGGCTCCTCGCGAGATGTGTGACTGAGGAGGAGGTCCCGAGGATCCTGGAAGAGGTACATTCGGGAGAGTGCAGCAGTCACTCGGGAGGAAGAACATTGGAGGCTAGGGTGATAAGACAAGGATACTTCTGGCAGACCTTGAGGAAGGACACAGTCGAGTTTGCAAAGAGATGTCGAAAATGTCAAGTACACGCTCCCCTCCAGCTCCTACCTGCCCAAAGGCTCCGAAGCGTCATAGCGTCGTGACCCTTCGCTATTTGGGGGATGGATCTAGTCGGGCCCTTTCCTCCAGCTAGCGGGCAAAGGAGGTTCCTCCTCATCATGATCGATTACTTCTCGAAGTGGCTGGAGGTCAAAGCTCTAGCCAAGGTTACCTCTCAGGTCATCAGGAACTTCATTTGGGGAGAAATCATCTGCAGGCATGGGTTACCCCAAGCAATAGTGACGGACAACGGTCCCCAGTTTGCCAGCGTAGAATTCATCAGTTTCTGCGCCCAATCGGGGATTGACCTCAGGTTTGCCTCTGTCCATCACCCTCGGAGCAATGGCCAGGTAGAAGCGGCAAACAAGATTATTGGCAACTTGCTCAAAAAGAAGGTGGAGAACCTGAAGGGTAACTGGGTGGAGCAACTCCCTTCCGTCCTGTGGGCCCTGCGAACAACTCCGAACACGGCCATAGGGGAGACCCCCTTCAAGCTCTCTCATGGGTGCGAGGCAGTCCTCCCGGTGGAGTTCGAGGTCCGGTCTCCGCGGGTCGCGGCCGCAGGTGAAGGAAGTGAAGCTTGGAGGCTAGAGAACGAGGAAGGGTTGCGCCTCTCGCTAGACATGGCGGAAGAGCTACGGGACGTCGCTGCCATCAGGCAGGAAGAGGTAAAGCGGCGGATGGCCAAGTACTTCGATAAGCACGTCCGGGTAAAGCAATTCGCCAAAGGGGACCTTATGCTGAAGAAGGTCGACGCAGCAGGGAGATCGGCCCCTGTTGGCAAGCTCAACCCTAGCTGGGAAGGGCCGTACATAATAGAGAAGGCTCTGGTTAACGGAGGTTACTACCTCCAGGATGTGGAGGGAAGGACCTTGAACCATACTTGGAGCGGTGATGATCTAAAGCGCTTCTACCCGTGAGGGGAAAGAAGGATTGTAATGTTGTAAATAACTATTGTCATTTCAATAAGTTCATTTTGAAATTTTGATTATCTCCAAGAATATAACCACAATGCCTTTCGTTTTAACCGGCTATGTCTTCTCATCTTAATGACAAAATAGGCCCGATTGAAAGAAGACTCATCAACACCCCGAGCTCGGCTCGGCCCCAGGTAGACCCGCTGTGCAGGCTCCCATCTAGCTGGCAGGTCCGAAGGCTCGCCTGTGGGGGAGAGGTTTGGTTTGATCTTCATCAACACCCCGAGCTCGGCTCGGCCCCAGGTAGACCCGCTACGCAGGCTCCCATCTAGCTGGCAGGTCCGAAGGCTCGCCTGTGGGGGAGAGGTTTGGTTTGATCTTCATCAACACCCCGAGCTCGGCTCGGCCCCAGGTAGACCCACTGCGCAGGCTCCCATCTAGCTGGCAGGTCCGAAGGCTCGCCTGTGGGGGAGAGGTTTGGTTTGATCTTCATCAACACCCCGAGCTCAGCTCGGCCCCAGGTAGACCCGCTGCGCAGGCTCCCATCTAGCTGGCAGGCCCGAAGGCTCGCCTGTGGGGGAGAGGTTTGGTTTGATCTTCATCAACACCCCGAGCTCGGCTCGGCCCCAGGTAGACCCGATGCGCAGGCTCCCATCTAGCTGGCAGGTCCGAAGGCTCGCCTGTGGGGGAGAGGTTTGGTTTGATCTTCATCAACACCCCGAGCTCGGCTCAGCCCCAGGTAGACCCGCTGCGCAGGCTCCCATCTAGCTGGCAGGCCCGAAGGCTCGTCTGTGGGGGAGAGGTTTGGTTTGATCTTCATCAACACCCCGAGCTCGGCTCGGCCCCAGGTAGACCCGCTGCGCAGGCTCCCATCTAGCTGGCAGGTCCGAAGGCTCGCCTGTGGGGGAGAGGTTTGGTTTGATCTTCATCAACACCCCGAGCTCGGCTCGGCCCCAAGTAGACCCGCTGCACAGGCTCCCATCTAGCTGGCAGGTCCGAAGGCTCGCCTGTGGGGGAGAGGTTTGGTTTGATCTTCATCAACACCCCGAGCTCGGCTCGGCCCCAGGTAGACCCGCTGCGCAGGCTCCCATCTAGCTGGCAGGCCCGAAGGCTCGCCTGTGGGGGAGAGGTTTGGTTTGATCTTCATCAACACCCCGAGCTCGGCTCGGCCCCAGGTAGACCCGCTGCGCAGGCTCCCATCTAGCTGGCAGGCCCGAAGGCTCGCCTGTGGGGGAGAGGTTTGGTTTGATCTTCATCAACACCCTGAGCTCGGCTCGGCCCCAGGTAGACCCGCTGCGCAGGCTCCCATCTAGCTGGCAGGTCCGAAGGCTCGCCTGTGGGAGAGAGGTTTGGTTTGATCTTCATCAACACCCCGAGCTCGGCTCGGCCCCAGGTAGACCCGCTGCGCAGGCTCCCATCTAGCTGGCAGGTCTGAAGGCTCGCCTGTGGGGGAGAGGTTTGGTTTGATCTTCATCAACACCCCGAGCTTGGCTCGGCCCCAGGTAGACCCGCTGCGCAGGCTCCCATCTAGCTGGCAGGTCCGAAGGCTCGCCTGTGGGGGAGCGGTTTGGTTTGATCTTCATCAACACCCCGAGCTCGGCTCGGCCCCAGGTAGACCCGCTGCGCAGGCTCCCATCTAGCTGGCAGGTCCGAAGGCTCGCCTGTGGGGGAGAGGTTTGGTTTGATCTTCACCAACACCCCGAGCTCGGCTCGGCCCCAGGTAGACCCGCTGCGCAGGCTCCCATCTAGCTGGCAGGTCCGAAGGCTCGCCTGTGGGGGAGAGGTTTGGTTTGATCTTCATCAACACCCCGAGCTCGGCTCGGCCCCAGGTAGACCCACTGCGCAGGCTCCCATCTAGCTGGCGGGTCCGAAGGCTCGCCTGTGGGGGAGAGGTTTGGTTTGATCTTCATCAACACCCCGAGCTTGACTCAGCCCCAGGTAGACCCGCTGCGCAGGCTCCCATCTAGCTGGCAGGTCCGAAGGCTCGCCTGTGGGGGAGAGGTTTGGTTTGATCTTCATCAACACCCCGAGCTCGGCTCGGCCCCAGGTAGACCCGCTGCGCAGGCTCCCATCTAGCTGGCAGGTCCGAAGGCTCGCCTGTGGGGGAGAGGTTTGGTTTGATCTTCATCAACACACCGAGCTTGGCTCGGCCCCCGGCAGACCCGCTACGCAGGCTCCCATCTAGCTGACAGGTCCGAAGGCTCACCGGTGGGGCATAGATCCAGTTTATGGGAAGGCGTCTTGTCACGACCCTGGCCAAGATCAGGGACAGAGCCCCCGAAAAGGTCTCGGCCGGTTAGGACCTCGGCAAGTAGGGGTCTCGGCCGTAAGGTCTCGGCTGGGGAGATCTCGTTGAAAAAAGGCTCCCGGCAGACCTGGGCAAGACGACTTAATCAGTGGCACAAGGCTCTCGCCTAACGAATCTCTAAGGTGATCCTAAGGAGGCTAAGGGTCTCGTGCGGAAGCTACTTGGCCGTCTAACCTATTCATTCAAGCAAACACAGCAGTGGAGAATGAAACATTACATTATGTTTGATAATTACAAGGGGAGGAGCTTCTCGCTCGTTATAAAAGATTGTCAAAAGTAAAAAGGCGCTTCAAGGGGATGCGCTGTAGTCCCCGCTGGTGCTCTCGCCAGAGTCCTCGCCGGAGCTCGCTTCAGACATCTCGCCGGCCTCGGTGGAAGACTTCGGGACATCTGAGGGAGGAGAGTCCGGCGCGCCTGGGGGCTTCGGCACTGGGTCGAATAGCCAGGGGAGGAGTTGGCGAGCGTTGATGGTTGCGCCATCCTCCCGAAGCAGCTTCGCATCCCGCAGCGTCTCGACGGTCAACTTGACGGTGGCCTGAGCATTCGCCTGCAGCAGCTTGTCGATGTCGTACACCGAGAACTGGCGGCTCGGTAGTCTTTCGTCAAGCGTCGAAGGCGGACCTTTCGCCGCTTCCGCACGCTGGAGTTGATCCCTCAGCAGGACTTTCGCGTAACGAACGTCAGCCAACTTCGCGCTAAGCGCCGTGGCTTGGGCGGAATCCTGTGGAGAAGAAATCAGCTCAGTAAATATTGCGCAAACGTGACTTCGAGAAGCGAGAGCAGGGGGCCAGGAAGATCTCGCTTACCTTGACGGCGGGGCGTAGAGCCAACGCCTCTTGAGCTTTCGCCAATTCCCGGTGAGCAATCGCAAGCTCTGTCTCCGAGGCGCGTGCTCTGGCCACCGCCTCCTCCCTCGCCTTGTACATGTCGGCGAAGTTCTTGTCAATGTTGATGCTTCGACGCGCGCACATATGCGCAAGCTCGAACCCGCGAAGCAGGGCCCGGGTAGCATCGAAGGCCAGGAGCCGGGTGGGCGTCTGGTCGAAGACACTGGCGCCCTCTCGGCTATAGAGGCCGTAGCCCAGCGAGAAGGCCTCACCAGTAACCTCATCCCGCTCCGACCAGCTAGGGAGGAGCGTTGAAACTGTAACCCTGTTGGTTTCGGGATCCCATTGAAGCAGAGGCTTCCCTTCCGCATCGACATGCTTCACGCCGAGGCCATAATTCCTGTGCCCTTTTGGCACTTCCCTGGGCGGAGTCCGGGCGGAGGTCTCGGCGACGACTCCCTCTCCTCCCTCCCTGTCGGCGGCTGGAGGGTTCTCGGCAGTAGTCTCGGCACGCCTCCTGGCAGAAGCACCCATCTCGCTGGCCATCTGGAGCAGCCCTTCGAAGGACTTGCCCAAGGCAGGATGTCGGGCAGGCGAGACGGCCAAGTCCTTGCCCTTGTCCGCGGAAGATGGCTTCGGCCTCTTCAGCGGTCGCGGGGCGGGAGCGGGGCCTTTCCGCTTCTTGGCTCCGGTCGACAAGGGTAGGGCGGGTTCATCCCGGCAGGCGTGAGCACTGGCCTCCGTGAGAGCGAGAGAACCACTCGCAACCCGATCCTCGACGCCCGGGGCGGCAGCGAAAGGTTGGCTTAAAGGGACCTCCCGCTCTCCTTCAAAGTTAGCACTATTCAGCACAGGGAGATTCTAACAAGAGATCGAATCTAGGGCGAGACCGTACCTTCGCCCGGGTGGACGGGAGGAAGGGAGTCGACGTCTCGCCGAAGGAAGAGAACGTCAAACTCCTTGGTTCCGAAGAACTCTAGGAGTGCGGTCTCGCGCGACCCTAGAGTGGGCGGCTTGTAGGCAGCATTCTCATATTGAACAGGTTGGAGGGGGATGTTGCCGAAGTCCCCGGTGATGAAGACAAACTTCTCGCCCCAATGATGGTGTTTGTTGGCGAGACCGGTGGTCTTGAGCAGCTGCCCGGAGAAGAATACCACCCCTCCTTTCGCACGGAAGTTGAACAGCTTGCGGAAGATCGGCAAACTGAACTCGATCCTCTCGGATCGCATGTAGCATATAAACGCTACAAGGATCGCGACAGAGTTCGGGTTCAGCTGGGCGGGAACCACCCCATAGTAGCGGAGAGCTTGCCGAATCTCCGGCCAGAGGGGAAGGCGGAAGCCCACCTCGAAATGTTCGAGGGGGATGGCGAGCTCTCCAGCCCCCGGGGTATTCACCTTATCGTGATTGCCCGGGTTTCGCGCCGAGAAGCCAGCGGGAATAAAACGGTCGACGGTCAGGTTGTATTCGTCTAGGGTAAGCGTGCAGGAGGGGAAGAGGTGCTTGCGGAACGCTTCCGCGCAATGGGCGCGACCCTCGTTCTCGCCTGGCATCTTGGGTTTATGGATGCTAGCGAGAAACCTAAGAGAGGTAGAAGCGGGAGCGAGAGGGCGAGAGCAAGAAAAGGGGGTTGAGGTTCCGGATCAGAGAAATAAATGTGGTTGGTAGGCTTCCCTATTTATAGGGAACCATGATCGTGGCGGCTCCATCTGATAGAGAGAGAAAGATGACGGCGGAGCACAGCTGCCACGATCTGAACCGGCGACACCTCGGTTTTCCCCCTCAGGATGACAGCAGTCAACGATCGCCTCTTATTGGCGCGAGCCTCTTAGTTTTGGCGCAAGCTTCTTAGCTTTGGCGCAAGCGACCTAATTCTAGCATATTCTTAAAATTCACAGCGCAATGAAGGGAGAGATGGGTAATAGCGTGCTTTCGCGGCCGAGAGCTGGATAAAGTTAACAGTAGCAGTTATTACAGAGGCTTAAGGGTACATGGCAGAAGGGAAGGCTAAAGAGGAAGAAGGGGCGAGACCTAGAAGAACTAATACGGCTCCCAGCGCCATCGCCCTCGTTCTCGCCGCCTGGTTCGCGGAGGGGCCAGCGGGTTGAAGTAAGAGGACAGCATGGTGCACCCCAGGTTGATCCTTCTAGCGTGATCCCGGATCTGCGCGATGCATCTCCCTGGCAAAGACTGGGCGGTAGGTCCTCCCGGTCGATCAGTCTCGCCCAAGAAGAAATCCCGTTCCAGGGCCTCCAGCCTTTGTTCCACGGACTCGCAGAACGCTTATGGCGCGGCAGCATGGGCGCGGTCTCGCCGGATGAGCTTGGCCAAAATGGCCGAGATCTTCTTCCTCCGCTCCTTCGCATTCCCGGCACCGTTCAAGGTTTCCTCTATCTCGCCGGACGAAGGAGGAAGGGAATCGTCTTCCTCCTCTTCTTCTTCTTCTTCTTCTTCTTCTCCTTCTTCTTCTTCTCCCTCCTCGTTAGCTCCCGGCCGAGAGCTGGGATCCCCTGCGAAAAGTGCGCTCAAGGTTATGATTAAGGCTTAACGATCAGCCGACAAAAATGTCTCGCATACCTGCAGTCAGGCGAGAGCCATTGACTGGCGTCGAATGAGAAGGCCCGACCCCTCCATCAGTACCATAAAGAAGGTGGAGAGGCTTACCCCGCCCTGGGCGGAAAGGTTTACGCACAGGGGTCCCGGCCTGGCCGGAAGCATGGAGAGGGTCGTCCTCTCCCAAGGGATGATCGGCATCCTTAGGGGTAGTGAAGGGCTCGAGGGCCACCCCTCCCGCCGCCAGGGCGGGATTTCCCGCAGAAGAAATCGACGCACCGGTTCTCGCTTCATCTTCCCGGGTGACGAAACCCGGGAGAGCGGAAGCTGGCTCTGCGAGAAGACAGTTCAGAAAAGGAAAGGCATGATTGAAATAGCGAGAAGTGGCGGAAACGTACCTATCACCTGGGTCCCGGCTGGAGGAATTTCCTCTGAGACCCTCATTCGACCCTCTGGAGGGGGAGCTGACAAATCGGGGGGGATCGGGGAAGACCCGACGTCGTCATTAGGAAGGGATTCCTGCGAGAGGCCACGTTAGCCGTCGGGCCTGTAGCATAAGCATCTTGGTAAGCGTGGCCGAAAGGCATACCTTCTGCGGGGAGGGGCCTTCCGCGGGATTGGGAGTAGGAGAAGGTGGATCCCTGTTCTCACAAGCAAGGTCTCGCCGGACCACCTTCGCTTTTCGTTTGCCCTTTTTCTTCTTCGGCTCCGAAGGACCGGCATTTGGAGATTTCCTCGACAGCCAGGGCGCTACCGCAGCACAGTTAGCTAAGGCTCGCGCTTGAGCCGCGACCAACCGATCCTGAAGGTCCTGCGAAAGTGGCTTGCCGGAGCGCTTAGCATACATCTTGGTATCGCACAAAAAGCCCCAGGCGAGAGCTCAGTAAAGAAGCAGTAGATCGGAGGCAAGACTATGGTCACCCGACGGCGTGTATTTATAGCCGCAGTAGGGCCCGCCAAAAGATTCTCTTGGCTATCGGGCACGTGTCCAGCGAATATTTTGGGGTTGGACTTGTCTTGTCGAGCGCAGGGCTAGCTCGAAAAGAGCGGGGATTGTGTACAACCCCATATTCGCTGGGTGGAACCCCAAGGGTTCAGTGGTCAGGATGGGGCTAGCCTCAGGCTAGCCTTGGGTTAACTTCAGGACAAACTTATAGAGTTCTCGTCCTTAAGGGCTCCCGCCTGGCATTGGGCAAAACCGTTCGCGCCGCGCCAGGCTTCTGGTTCCAGACCAGATGAGCTTCCGCCTTGAAGGAGCTCCCGCCCAAGAGCAAGCGAGAACCAGTGAAGCCAAAGACCGATCGACGACCTATTAGAGAAGATAATTGACCGAGCCAAAGCAGGTGACTTGACTATGGTAGCTCCCGTCCGGGGCAGGCGAGAAGGCATTAAGCGAGCCTTAAGCCGCAATGGTATCAAGACCGTCAAGGGCGAGAACCTTCCTGATAGGAACTCTCGCCGAAGTAAGCCCAGTTGGTTTTTAGCGAGAGCTTTCTCGACCGGGGTTCTCGCCAAGCGGGCCCACGTGGTAGGGTCCCGCGTCCAGAAGGGCTATTTCATTATTCACAAGTAAAATTACCCTGGTGCCCTGGGGATGACAGCGGGATTCGGCTATTGGTAGACCCGTTAGGGGTACTTTAGTATTTTCAGGTCAAGAGGAGACTATAAAAATACCCATAGGGGCTCTTTGGAAAGCGGGCTTTGATTATTCTCCAACCCTAGTGCTTTCTGAAGAGCTCCCAGCCCGGCATTTGGCCTTGGAGGGGAAGCTCTCAGAGATCTTCCGGGTGTGAGGTGGGACCTCCCAGCTGAGGCTTTGGGTCAGTCTTAGGACCTTAGCAGCCAGTCAGGGGTCAAGATTTGGGAGAAGTAGGCGTTGGCTACACTTTGGTTCGTGAACATTCGTTGAGGTCAATCTTGGCCTCAACAGTCTTCTTGGGCTTCTTAGGGTTTTGTCATGACCTAGTCATGACAAAACCACTTCTAGGGGTCTAGCTGGAAATGGGATGTTACAACATGCCTATTCTGTACTACGATTTCCAGATTCTATATGCAAAAGCACTCGGGGATATCACGTATCAACCCATCGGAATTCCCTTGATTCTCCACCTTTTTGGTGGGGTATTTCATGCATATGTGAAAGGAGGACTTCACTTGTCCAAGAAGGAAGATCGTTACCCTTGTAGTTTTCTTCGTAGACATGAATGATTTTCTATCCGGTTGGAAAGGAGTACCTCGCTTTCCTCTCTACGAATCAAGCCTCGGTTCTTGCTTCCGACCACAAGATCTCCTTCACCAAGCTTTGCTAAGCTCAGCCTCAGCCTGTAGTTCTTCCTTATCTCCTTCTTCCAAGTGCAAGAGAGAGAGAGAGAGGGAGAAGTAAAAAGAGACTTCTCTCCACCTCTCCTCTGGATAAGTGGTTTCGGGATTAGTCTCAGCCACATGATCATCTCATAAAAAGGAAGCAAAGGCCACTATCACAGTTGAATAGTCAAACAAAAGGATAACACTGTGCAATATCAGTTATCGCCTGGCGATAGCGACAGTAACCACCTTGACCCTAGTCAACCACCACTCTTCGGTCACTGACCGGCCATCTGATATGTGGCTAACATATGTGGGAGTATTGCCCAGTAAAATCCAATGTCACCACGTGATAGCTCACTTGTTGATTCGTCAAAAGCGTTGTGCGTTGAGTCTACTCAACACTTTGTTGAAAGCGTTGAGTGCATTAAGTGGTATCGCCATGCGATACCCACTATCGCCACGTGATAGTCTCTTACTTAACGAATCTTTGAGTTCACTCAACGCTCGAAAGCATCGAGTGCGTTGAGTGCTATCGCTATCGCTAGCGATACCCACTGTCGCCCGACGATAGCTTCCAAAAGTTCTGATTCCATTTTTTGGGGTGTTACAAACCTCCCCTCCTCACAAAAATTTCATCCCGAAATTTACTCATCTGTTGGTAATAAAAACAGCAACTAATATGTTACAACATATTTTTCTTTCACAAAACAATGTTACAACATTAATTTACAAACAATTCGGGAAACTCATCGCGCATGGTTTGCTCACGCACCCATGTCAGTTCTTCTCGGCCACAATTATCCCAACGGACTTTGACCATCCCAAATGTCTTGTTTCGTAGCTGCTTGATTTCTGTATCCTCGATTCGAATGGGCCTACCCTTCGTTGTCAGCCCACTATCGACCGGTACTTGATCATGTATAATCACTTGAGTTGGCTCTTTCATAGCTTTTTGCAGCACAGATATGTGAAACACATCATGCAAGTCACTTAGTTTCGCCGAAAGAGCTAATCGATAGACAGCTTCTCCAACTCGTTCAATAGCTTCAAACGGACCAAGATATCTCAGACTCAACTTTTTCAAGCGTCGAATCCTGGACACGCCTTTGAATGGCTTAATCTTCAAATGTACCCAATCTCCCACTACAAACTCCAAGTTTTGCTGTTTGGCGTTGTAGTACTTTGCTTGCCTATCTTGGGCTATCAATAGTCGCTCTCTTATAGTGTGTATAGTCAAATTTACATCTTTGACTTCCTTACGCTTATACAACTTCGATTCGCCTGATTCCGCCCAAGCTAAAGAAGTACGACACTTCCTACCGTATAAAGCTTCAAAGGGCTCCATCTGAATACTAGCTTGATTTTGTTTTTGTCTACACATTCTCTAATGAAATGATGCCTAATGTCTATATGCTTAGTCCTACTGTGATGGACTGGATTTTGTGATATGGCTATAGCACTTGTGTTATCACATAGTAGAGTTGAATTATTTAAGTTGAACCCATAATCTAGGAGTTGGTTCTGAATCCATAGAATCTGGGAATAACAATTGCCAGCTGCAATATATTCTGCTTCAGTAGTTAATGTGGACACAGATGATTGTTTCTTGTAGAACCAGGACACTAATTTCATACCAAGGAACTGGCAAGGTCCTGAGGTACTCTTTCTGTCCACTCTGCATCCAACAAAGTCAGCATCTGAGTATCCAGTTAACTCAAACTCTGAATCAGTTTGATATCAAAGACCTAGACTAGGACAACCCTTTATATATCTCAAAATTCTTTTTAAAAAAACTAGATGAGAGTCTTTAGGGTTCACCTGGAACCTAACACAAAGGCATGTGGCAAACATGATAACAGGTCCGCTTGCTGTAGGGTATAGTAGGGACCCAACAATTCCCCTATATAGTTTCTGATCCACAGGTTTCCCTTGTGCATCAGAGTAAATTATAGTATTTGTAGCCATGGGTGTTTTCTTTGCTGAGGCAACAGCCATCCCAAACTTCATGATAAGCTCTTTAGCATATTTAGCCTGGGAAATGAAGATGTCATTAAGAAGCTGCTTCACTTGGAGACCAAGGAAGTAGGAGAGCTCACCCATGCTACTCATCTCAAATTTAGAATGTATTAGATTAGAAAATCTTTTGCATAATTTGGGATAAGTAGACCCAAATATTATTTCATCTACATAAATTTGTACTAACAAATTTTTATCATGATGCATTTTAGTGAATAAAGTCCTATCTACTATGCCTCTTGAAAAACCATGCTCTAAGAGAAAGCTGGATAAGGTCTCATACCAAGCTCTTGAAGCTTGCTTAAACCATAGAGAGCTTTATGAAATTTAAATACAAGAGAGGGATGAGTTGGAGAAACAAAACCTGGAGGTTGTTCAACATAAACTTCTTCTTTAAATTCCCCATTTAAGAAAGCACTCTTCACATCCATTTGATAAACTTTGAACTTTTTGAATGCAGCATAAGCCAGAAATATCCTTATAGCTTCTAGCCTGGCAACTAGAGCAAAGGTTTGATCATAGTCAATTCCTTCCTCCTGCCTATATCCTTAAGCAACAAGCCTAGTCTTGTTCCTCACAATCACACCTAGGGCATCAAGCTTATTTCTGAATGCCCATTTGGTTCCAATGACTAGGTAGTCTTTTGGTCTTGGAACCAAAACCCAAACTCTGCATCTCTCAAACTGATTGAGATCTTCTTGCATTGTATTGATCTAGTGGGGATCTTGCTCTATATCTGTTATGGATTGAGGCTCAATTTGAGAGAGTAAACAGGCATGCATCAAGTCTTTGTTGAGTTGATGTCGTGTATGTACACCTGCTGTTATGTCTCCAATCACTTGGGATCTGGGGTGATCCCTTAGTGTGACAAGATCAATAGGTAGAGTTGGTTCAAGCACAACATTTTGAAGGAATTCCTCTTGTGGAATAACCTCTTTTGTTGAAGGGAGTTCAGCTATTTCCACAGTTTCATCATCACTTTCTTCACTGACTTGTTGAGAAGGATGAGATACAACTTTGGGGGTAAAGTGTAAGCCATCCAATTCCTCACACAAGTTGTGTACCTGCAAGGATTCTTTGGTAGAAATCTCTTTCTCCTTATAAAATATGTTAGCCTCATCAAATGTAACATGCATAGATTCCTCTATTTTCAATGTGGATTTATTAAATACCCTATAAGCTTTGCTGACTTGGGAATATCCTAGAAAAATTCCCACTGCAGCCTTTGCTTCAAACTTTCTAATGTGCTTTTTGTCATTATTATGAATATAACAAACACAACCAAAAACTTTAAAATAGTTGATTATTGGTTTCTTCCCTTTGAGTAATTCATAGGGAGTCTTATGCTTTAGTTTGTGTATCAAACTTCTGTTCAGGACATAGTTTATTGTGCTCACTGCCTCTGCCTAATAGAATAGGGGCATGTAAGCATCTGCAAGTAATGTGCCTTCAGCTTCAATGAGTGTTCTATTGTTCCTTTCAGCTACCCCATTTTGTTGAGGAGTTCTAGGAGCTGAGAAACAGTGTCTGATACCTTTCCTTCTCATAAAACTCATGCATAAGAAGAGACTCAAACTCTGTACCATGATCACTTCTGATCAATGCAACATGAGTAGAGTACTCAATCTGTATGGTCCTGAGAAAATCTATAAGAACCTTGAAGTTATCTAACTTAGATCTCAGATAGAATACCCAAGTGAACCTGGAAAAGTCATCTACAACCACTAAGGTATAAGATTTCCCTCCTAGGCTTTGTAGCCACAGGGCCAAAAAGGTCCATATATAGCAAGTACAATATCCTAGGTGAATCACTCTTATTAATGGATTTGAAGCTAGATTTAGTTTGATTGCCTAGTTGCCAAGCCCTGTAGAGGCCTTTCTTCTTGTAGGGGCCAGAAGGTAAACCTCTAACAAGGTTGTCCTTAGATAGCCTAACAATGTTTTTAAGATTTAGATGTCCTAATCTTTTATGCTATAAGTCATTTTGACTACTAACTATATTAAGCAGGCATATGTCTGAAGTAACAGAATGAAAATTTACTAGGTATATGTTTCCTTGTCTACTTCCAATTAAAACAGGTTGGTTTTCTTTTGAAGTAATAATATAGGAACTAGAGTTGAATGATACCTGATAGTCTTCATCACATAGTTGGCTTATAGAGATGAGGTTATGCTTCAGTCCACTTACATATGCAACTCTTTTGAAAGTTACTGCTCCAATTCTGACCTTGTCATAGCCTTCTGTTTGGCCACAATTGGAGTCACCAAAGATTACCTTTGGTCCTAGCTTTAACTTGTAATCAATCTGATTGTCCTTGTTGTCTGTCATATGCTTGGAGCAACCATAATTCGGATACCAATGTTTATTGTATGCTGGACAGGTCTTCATCTGTAAACAAGACAGTTAGTTATTCTTGACCCAGGTAACCTTGGGTCCTTGTTGATTTTCATAACTATAACTGGAGATATAAGAGCATTCAGGCTGATCTTTATATCCTTTAGGATGGTATCTCCTAGGTGGAATTATCCATTGAGTGAAGGGGTTAAAGTTGTTATTAGAATTTAAGTTTCTGTTATTAAGATCTGGGTTCGACGATCTCTGGTTGGATCGTCAACCTGAGCTCGACGATGTTGGATGAGATCGTCGATCTCTGCTCGAAGAATGAAAATATACATTCTTTGGGCACCAAAATCGTCGATCTCTTGTCGACGAACCATACTGGTATCATCGATCATAGATCTAAGAATGATTGTTACTAATGTTTGTGTTCAAAGATCGTCGTTCTGAGTTCGACGATCTGTTCATTTATCGTCGAACTGAGTTCGATGATAACTGCTGAACATTGTTATTTTTGTTATTCTTCTGAATATTGAGTTTGTTCTTGGTTTCAATTTGTTCAAGAATCTTATTAACTTTATTTACATGTTCAGTATTCTTCTTTCCCTTTTTAGATATGAAGTTTACTGGTCTGGAAAGATTATTTTTATTAATCAAGGGTAGATCACTAGAGGAGGCACCTAGTCCTAGTTTGCTATATTTGGTCCTAGCATTTACAGTACTAGTGATATCTAATAATTATAGACTTCTTCCATTCAGTGATTCTTCAAATAGTTTTGCCTTTTTTAGTTCAGTTTTCAGAAAAGATATTTGTTTATTAGCAGACATTAGTTCATTGGTTAATTTTACATTTTCTGCAATGATGTTGTCTAGGGCTTTTAACTTTTCTCTGAGAAGTTTGATTTCCTTCTCAGATCTTATCAAGTCTAAGCATAAGTTTTTGAATTCAAATTAAAATTGATCTGACTCAAAATCATAAGAAGCTATTACCTGATCTTCAGCTGGTAGAGATTCATCATTATCTGATTCATCTTTGTCAGATCTACTACTGCCTTCCTCAATAGCCATTAGGAATACTTCCTTTGCTTTCTGCTCTTCTTCATCCTAACTAGAGCTGGAGGATGTAGATTCTTCTTGAGTATCACTCCATGTCTCAGCAACAAAGCCCTTGTCTTTCCTCTTTTGCTTGCTTAAGGAAGGCTTGTAGTAGTGACTCTTCCTTGAGTCCTTCTCCTTTCTTCTGTCCTTCTTCTGAGCTTCTGGACACTCAGAAATGAAGTGCCCAGGTTTCTTGCAGCCAAAACACACTACTTTTTTAGATGGTGTTTTGTCATACCTTGGCTTATCTTCATATTTAGAAGGTTTCCTTCTGAAGTCCTTTCTATCCATCTTGAAGAATCTCTTGGCAAAGAGACACATCAACTCTTCATTTACTAGAATGAATTCAGAGTCTTCTGTAGCTTTGAAAGCTATGTTGTGCTCCTTCCTAGTTGGTGTAGGAGTATTCACTTCAGCTGCTGCTTCCCTTGCTTTGATCAGCTGCTCATAGGACTTTAATTTTCCTAGAAGAGATTCCGTTGAAATCTCTGTCATGCTTTTGGCTTCTCTGATGGGCCAGATTTTTGAGTCCCATGTGCTTGGAAAGCACATTAGGATCTTGTCATTCTCTTCAGTTAAAGTGAATTCTTTGTCTAGAGTCCTTAGCTCACTGATTATGGAGCTAAGTCTATTGTATATTACTTTTACTGTCTCTGTTTCATCCTTCTTGAAGTTCTCATACTGAGTGATGAGATTTGACCTTCTGTCTTTCCTCTCATCTGCTGATCCATCCACCATTTGGTTCAGGGAATCCCAAATCTCCTTGGCTGATTGACACTCAGCAAACTTTTGAAATATTTCATCAGACATTGTTTGAGCCAGTATATTCATGGCTTTGGCATTAGCTTTCTTAGCCTTCTTCTGTGCATCTGTCCATCCAGGGGGTGGAACTGCACATAGGTCAGTTGATGTAGTTGAGGTTGAAGCCACTAGAGCTGGTGGTCTTGTTAAGATAGAATTAAATATATCTTCATCAATAGAGTTCATGTAAAGCCTAATTCTTGCTTTCCAGATTGTGAACTTGGACAAGTTACACACTAGAGGTCTTGTACTTGCATATTCTTTGTTCTATGCCATACTGTATGCATAAATGTAGTAATGATAAAAAAAAAGAACAGATCTAACTTAGGATCTTTGGTTCAAGGGTTAGCTTGTAAAACCAAAAGATCCGCCTCTGATACCAATTGAAAGTTAGGGTTAGATCTGATATACTCTAGAGGGGGGGTGAATAGAGTATGTAGGTACAATTTAAATCTTTTTCTGAACTATAAGAAGTACTTCTAACCTTGGATACTATATCACAGAAACCAAAGAGAAATAAGTATAAACACAGAAAGACCTAAATATCACAGCCACAGCAAGAACAAAAAGAAAAAGGGGCAACCAGACGACACAAGAATTTGTAGTGGTTCCCCAACCTAGGTACGTCCACTCTTCTACCACCCTAGTAGGAATCCACTCAAAGTTTTGATGAGGTGCCTGACACCAATGAGCTTTTGATCAGGTGCTCAACAACCAAACCTCAAGTCTTTTGATCAGGAGACTTGCAACAAAGAAACACTTTTGAAGGGAGATGACAACCCTTTTTACAGTGGGGGTGAGAGAATGATCGTGTCTTCTCTTTCTCAATTCAAACAACTGAGAAGACTTGTGGATTTGATGGTAGCAAAAGCTCCCCGTGAGATGTTGCTTGTTCAGGATGATGGAAGTTTTGTTGCAGTATGATAGGCCTTCAAGCTTTCAATTTTGACAAGAAGAATTTCAGGAACTATTTTGACAGATGCAGTATTGTTGTCCTTCAGAGAGTTCCTGAGAAGAAGGCACTTGATTTGGATGGTTGTTCTTCTTCTTCAGAATTATTCTTCTTCTTATCTAGTTACTGTGGATTCTTGACTGATCGATTTCCAATCTCAAGAATTCTGTATGTTTATTGATTATTGTCTGTATTGTATCTCTCGTGTCTTCTAGAAGGGAAAATCTATATGTTTTATATATTTCCCGTGAGGAAGTTCATTTGAATTTTGAAATCCTTCTGCAATTAATGCTGACGGCCTTGGAATATTTTAGGCATTGATTTGTTTCCCCAACTATCCCTTATAAAAACTGCAGGCAAAAATTCTGATGAAGACCATAATTAATGCTCTTGTCTAACGGTAATATTCAGAGAATATTAGAGCACTAATTACTAAGGAATTATTGCCACGTAATAAGGACAAAAGAGGGAAATTTTCAAGACTGGATTCGTCGACCTGAGTCCCCAGTTCATCGAGCTGAGAATGGCTGTTCGTCGAGCTGAGATCCAAGATCATCGACCTCTGAATGCTGCTTGATAACTTTCTTTTTTTGTGCATCAAGTTCGTCGAGCTGAATCTAAGATCGTCGAGCTGAGCCCTGAGAACAGAGTTAGTCCAGTTGGGGTCTAAGTTCATCGAGCTGAGTCTGCAGTCTGGACTTAGAATATTTTCTGATGTTGAGTGTTGAATCACCTTATCAAGAATTAGTCAACCAGAGAATAGAGTTCTTCTGGCTAATGTTCTTAGTTCGTCGACTGGGGTTTGACTTAGAGGAGTTATTACTTTGTCCAGAGTTCGTCGAGCTGAGAACTAAGTTCGTCGAGCTGAGCTCAGAGAATTGTCCCTGAGTTCGTCTAGCTGAGCTCGACTTTCGTCGACCGGAGATCGACGAACGTAGAACTCCTTTTTCTTAGTCTTGAATTCTCTAAGTCTTGAGTCTCTGGCAGTGTTGGAGGATGGTCCTTTGTACTGTTGACTCAAAATACTTGACCTAGACTCTAGGACACAACCATGACCCTGATCTATACATGTTGGGTCATATCCTAACTTAGTGAATCTATCCCAAATCCAATTAGGGATCCAACAAACATAAACTTATATATTGAACTCCTCTCTGGGTAATTATCCAAAGGACGTGAAACTTGATATATACCATCATATGCACCTTAGGAAGTGCTCCAAAATTGGGTATAATTTTTGGAGGAGCACGATTTTACTAAATTAAGGGTTTAGGTAATAATTGTTACATGTTGAAATTATCAAAATTAATATGGCTAAATTGGGTGATATAAAATTTAACATTCTATTATGGAATAAACATGATGTGAACGATCTCTGGTTGAAATTGTAGGGCATTTGGAATTTATTTGATAAATAGTTTATCATGTTGAGAATCATGCCCTTCTTTTGAATAATGTAGGAGCCTGTGCGTCAAGAATATATTATTCACCAAGAAAAAACTGATGAGAATTTTGAATTCGGTGCATGTTTAAGTAGGATCTAGATTATATAAAAATAGCACTTGACTCAGGTCCTCATGTTCTTTAAAGATAATGCTGTGATTATAAACCATGCAAGGTGTGGAGTCAAAGATTCACCTCCTTTTTGAGCCTTAGACAAGGTTCGTAATATGTTCAGGTCAAGGTGCTAAACATCATAGGTCGAACAAATATTGATTTTTTAAATCATTGAAAATATAAATTTACTAAGCTGAAATCTTAGGGGCAATATCAATATGTTTGGAAATTAGTGAATTGAAAAGAGATAAATGTGAAGCCAAATGAGGTTGCGTGATTGAATATGCCTCGAGGAAACTTAAGAAGCGTGAGGTGAATTACCCAGTGCATGACTTGGAGCTGGGAACAGTGGTTTTCGCCTTAAGGATTTGGAGGCACTATCTGTACGACATCTACTGAAGGATCTTTTCAGATCATAAGAACTTGAAATACATCCACACCCAGAAAGATCTAAACCTGAGACAATGATTGTGGCTGGAGTTTCTATGCGATTATGAATTTACATTAAACTACCACCCAGGGAGGTGAACTCGATGGCAGATACTCTAAGCAAGAAGGCACCCGCTTTTAGCCTCGAGTATAAATTAATGGCTATGTAGTTTGCTCGAGTGCTTGAAGAGATAAAGATTACGCTGGTGTCTAAGGCTTGTACCGAGGCCTATACAGAATACCTGGCCACCATGAGTACAGGTTGTGACATCCATGATCGGATTCGTGCAGAGCAAGGGAAGGATGCTATTCTGGTCCCTGTGTTCCAAGCAATTGTAAATGGATTAGCGGAAGATTACACGCTAAAGGAAGACCTCATTCATTTTCATGGCAGACTTTACAGTGGTGGGATTCAGGAAGACATCTTGAGAGAGGCCTATTGCACCAAGTATTTGGTGCATCCTGGAATTTCTAATATGTACACTGACATGTCAAGGACCATGTCTTGGCTAGGATGAGGACCCAAAGACATTGGGCGTGGAGTACATCGATGACACTGATGCTATGATTAGACTAATCCAGGACCGCATGCTAGAGGACCAGAGCCGACAGGCAAAGTACTATGATATAAAACACAAAACCCATATAGAAGTCTAGATGGATTATCCATCTTGTTCGACCTGTTATTTTGAAACGAATGTTGATATTCTCAATTTAGTCTCTAGTTCTCTTGAATTCACAATAATTACATCGATGCATTGATCTGCAAATGTGATGTGATGATATCATAAACTAAATAAGATTACTAAGTATGAGTATTGAATACTCATGACATGGTGTAATGAGTAGGATGTGATGATATCCTAAGATGATATATTAAGGACCCGGATAGTGGTACTGGGGTGCTAAATAGCACAGGTTAAAATTGTAGTTAAAGATGTGTAGAATATATATGATCATTCAGATATGGCTCTGATGGTTCCAAAAAATCGAATCCCACATATTTAATGATATTATAATAATTTTTAGAAAGATTCATAATTTTTACGATAAGTCATTATTATCACCACGCATATTTTTGAATTTGCATGATAAATGTTAAGTACTAATGAGATCTCTCTTGAGATAAGGTCAATTTGTGATAAATCTTAGGTTTGAAAAGGATTTTACCTTCATATCTTGTAAATCTAACCCCTTTTCGGAAATTGATTAGATGTCATTTTGGACGTCACTATTACCATTATTACTGGATGTATAATCTAAAGGTTTAATGATGTGACTTCTCAAACTTTAAAGTTGATTATATGCTTGACTTTGTGACTTACCATGTTAAATGCTAAATTTCAGACAAATAGAATTGAAGGTTTGATTGACTGCTCATGTGTATTTGAGGGAGATATAAAATTTAATCATTATGAGAAAATTTATAAGTCACTACCAGTACAAAACAAGGATCTTCGTCATGTAGGAAAATTATACTTATCTTGGGCATGTTGACGATGCTACTACCACATATTATCAGGAAGATGTTGTCTTGTACTGGAAGAACTGAGAGTGAATAAGATAAAAACATATTAAACTCTTGGAGGAGGGGTCTAAATTTTATTTTCGTATATGAGTGCTAATCTCATGTGTATGAGATGATCATTGGTCATAAGAGATTAGATCCAATGTGTAACCATTGTAAGTTTGTTAATATTATAGCTAGGGACTTGATAATATACTTGATATATCAGAATCACATATGGACGAGCTGTGACTCATACTAGTGGTGAGTGGGAGTCAGGACATATTAACTATTAACCTCTTCAAGCGTACTCTGAATTTAGTTTTCATATTTCAACCTTCGATCCCTGTAGCCCCAACCTAAATTTTGGGGACAAAATTATTTCTTCGTTTATTGGATTTGTAACGTCCCAATTCGAGCTAGACCCCTCGTGCATTTTGTGTTGCCTTGGGTGGTTTAGACCCGATAGGAAAGTTTGGGAAAGAGAGAGCCCTAAGTAAACTCGACGAATCGTTAAGTAGACTCGACAAACCCGTCGAGTGATATCGACGAACCCATCGAGTGGTATCGACGAACCTGTCGAGTGGTATCGACAAACCTATGGAGTGGTATCGACGAACCCGTCGAGTGGTATCGAAGAACCTGTTGAGTGGACTCGACGAACCCGTCGAGTGGACCCGATGAACCAGTCGTGTAGACCCGACGAACCAGTCCTATGGACCCGATGAACCAGTCGTGTGGACCCGACGAACCCGTCGTGTGGACCCGACAAACCCGTCGAGTGGACCCGATGAACCCGTCAAGTGGACCCGACGAACCCGTCGAGTGGACCCGACGAACCCGTCGAGTTATCTTGACAAATCGTTGAGTGTACTCGACGAATAGACTTGGAAAAAATTCGTGCGTACTGTCTTGCCCTTTATAACTTGGGAAATAGTGAGGGTTGAACCAGAAGCGGAAATACTTTTCGGGGCTTGTACAGAACGGCGTATTAATGGCATTATCACTTCCAAAATTCTTATTTATGGTATAACTAAGTATAGTCCAATAAGAGAGCGACACGTGACATTGGTAGTCATTCCATGGCATGAAATGTTTATCCCTAGTCAAATCAGTCTTTCTCTCACCTCAAGACTTTCATCCTGAACCTTTTTTACACATCCGAGAAAAGGATTTATTTCCTCTCATTCTTCTCCATTGTGCCGACCACCATATCTCTGGATCTAGTCGAGCTCTTCCTCCATGAAAGCCTACCAAGCTCATTCCAAATTTCATGGCCGAACTCCAACAAAGTTTGTAGATCCATGTAGAGCTCCTCCTCCATAGGTTACCAATGAGATCCATGGCCGATTTCCCTTCGACGACGTTTGACGAAATCCAAATCGGTAAGATCCGGCTATGGATTGAGCAACGCGCAAACGCCGTATACGCAACTATTATGTAGCATGTATGGACACTTCATGAGCATCATAGAGGCCCTTGGTTCTAGATGAAAAAAATTTGTGATAGCGGAAAACTTGAAACTAGGCGCAGAAACACTCAACCACACTAAGCCCAAGCAAACCAAATAGCAAATAGAAGAGCAAGAAACTAGTACTTATCAAAAAATCTTTACACAGCGAGGCATACATGGCGAGACATGATTTCCAATATATCCGAAGGAAGCAGGAAAATTATAAGCCGAAAACAAACGGCGCAAACTCAAGGAGTAACCGCTGATTCTGCTGCTAACCGCTAAGGAGTCCGCTGAAGCTGCCTGGTCGCAAGACCGCAATAAGTCGCGCAGACTGCCCGTTATTCTAATGCTGAAGAAAGAACTTTGTTCGCTGAACTACAAGCCGCCTAACCGCGAGGTCACCTAGTCTCTAGAACACGCAGACTACGACCACTTATATGAAAAAGCCGCCCAGAGGCGGACAGCTTATTGAACTGGGAAACAAGTTGTAGAAGAGAAATCGCATAGCCGTAAGCCGCGACCTACTGCTATCCGCTTGTTGCTACCCGCAGAGTCCGCACAGTTCCTGACCATAATTAGAACCATGTCTCTGTCTTTCTAATGCTATCCGGACAACCTGCACATCACAAATCGGTCAAATTCTTCAAACCGTGCGGATAGAAAACCCCAACCGCAACAACATTCCGCGAGTTCACTTACTCTTCACTCGGAATCTTCTGATGTGACGGGGGGGGGGTCCTATTTATAAGTGTAAAGAGGAGTGTGATCACCTCCGTAAATGATAGGATAACCGCCCTATCCAGTGCGAACACTAAGTGTATCCGCAAAAGCTGCGGATACACACCAGACCGCTGCAACTAGCCAAGAGCGAGACCGCCAATGTAGAACCTCCAAGGCCGGAAACCAAGACTCTGACAAGTCGCCAAACCTAACAAGACAAGACCACCAAACAGGCGGACTCATCGAGTACAACCCCAGTTCACCCATTTGTCGACACAGCTTCAGACAGCAAAAATTAAGCTTGCAGCCAAGTAGCACAAGACAGACTATAACGCCCCCGATTTTTTCTGCGATTATTTTATTCTCGTTTGGCGTTACAGTGACGCGTTTTCGTGTCTTGTTTCATTTGTGGAGTGTGGTTTAACTCCTTAGAACATAGTGACCTATTTTGTAGCCCATGGGCAAGATCTCCCTAGCAAGCCGAGTCGTTTGGGTGACCCGGTGTGGCCTCTTGGGGGATGCTTGTGTTTTTGCTTTAGGTGGGTATAACTCGAGTTCTGTTCTTCGAAAGTTAATTTCGACTTCTCCGTTGTGTTCGTAGCATGGGTATTTAGCTACGGTGCGAATTTCGTTGAATTCCGAGTTAGTTCGGTTTTCGCGTCGTTTTTGGTGTGCTATTAGTAAATCTAATTAGAAACCCTCTAAATTTAAGTGAACCGGTGCCTTGGGAGACGGTTAGGCTGAACTGACGTGTTAAGGCTTATTTAAAAAGCTTTAATTATAAGTTGGCGGGCCCACTCTCCTCCTTCTTCCCAAAATAGAAAATGCCTGCTCTAGTTCGCGGAAAAGCAGCGGAGAAAAATTGGCGGACTGCCCTAGCCTTTGGACGCTGAATTTGGGAGTGTTTGTGGACGAAATTCGATTCCGAAAGGGGCTTTGGCTTGCTCTCGCTCAGATCTACATTTCTACGGTAAGAGATTTTATTTTCGTTGAGTTTAGGACACTTGGATTTTTCGGGTCTTGCGGATTCCGCCATTAAAGTGCGGGAATTTGCTTTTAGTGCTGCTGCTGCTAGTGCCGTGTGAAGAGGAGGGAAAGCCGACCGAGCTTCGCCGAAAAATCGAGGCAAGTGGTATTCTTGCCCTTGTCGTTTTGTTTCTCTTGGTAATTTGAAATTCCCGGTTAGCCCTAGGTAAGAAACCAAGCTTGTTCTTTTACCTTGCTGAAATTAGGGCTTTAGTTTCTCCTTATGAGTCCCCCTCTTTGTGTTGTTGGTGCTCAACCCGCCGGCGCAGTTTCTGCCAATTATGTCACAACCCGCATTTTCTCAGTATTAAAATACTATCAGAGTGAGAGAAAATATGCGATCGTGATGCCACGCCGTGCAGGGGACAACTGCAGACGTTCAGGCAACCTTGTCCTATCACTTATTTTTATAAAAAGACTATGAGTTATGTTTTAAAACATTGTTTTATTATTAGGTATGCTGACCGTGTCCCTCAGTCTAGTGGATCAACTAGTCAACGGGTTAGAAAGTATATGTTTACACAGCGGAAAACACTAGTTTGATTCATTTATCATCCTATATGTGAATAAAAATTCAGCATAAAATACAATGAACATGTGACTTATAGATTTACTATAAGTAAGAAAACAGTTTTATAGCCCATAAAATAGTGATTTGATCTTTTGAAAAGCAAGCTAAAGAGTCATGTAAAAAAATGCAGTTTTATTTTATATTAAAATACCTAACATGTATCCTAACATAAAGCATTCCTAGAGAGCAAGTACTAAGCTAAAAATAAGTAAAACAGCACAAGTAGCAAGTAGTCTATCACAGAAAGTCTAAAACTATGGGTGTCAACAGCTGACACGAACCCATAGAAAATCTATCAAGTCTAACAAAAGTCTACCTCAACACCCTGAGGTGGAACTAAAAGCGGTGGCGGCAACCCGCAACACCTGCAACACTACCCTATCAGCTAACTCTGCTCCTGCCCTGAACCTGGGGTATTCAAAAGAAGAACACCTCAGAAAGCAAGCTACAAGCGGTGCAAGAGTAAAAAGAAAGCTAACAAACCTCGAAACGAGCGAGGTAAAACAAACAGCTGCAAAAGGAGTCAGGAACATGGTATAGGAAATCAAAACAGGAAATCTAACAAGTCAGGAGAACTAGGCTAGAACAGCCTGCTCAAACTATCACATCACTATCAGAGTTATACTTTATTCTTTATCTTCGATATTCTAGTTATTCAGTATTTTAAATTGAGACAAATCGGCTCATCGGGACAGAGTGTTGTGCTAGGGGAGTAGGTCCACTACGTGCATAAACCAAGCCTAAAGGCACTATGCCGAGGGAGAAACCCCAACGCACACAGTCCTACAGCTAAGGTAACATGTCGGGAATGAAAATCCACCACGCGCACAGACTTCGCCCTAAGGCACTGTGCCGTGGGAGAAACCCCAACGCGCACAGACCATTTCAAGCTTTCTTCATTTCATAAATTTGTGCCGTGGGAGAAACCCCACGCGCACAGACCATTTCATAATTTCTTTAATTCATAACTTACTATTCAGTTTCTTCAGTTAAGGTTCGTGTAATTAGTTCGAATTGAACGGACAATGCGACACGTCGATCGGAACGGTACGACAATAATTCGTGCGACTAAACCTTTTGTACAAATTATACTTGTCAAATCAACGAGACGATCGAAACGTCGCGACCACTACGACACGCCCGTAAACCAGTACGGCGCTTCCGTAAACCGTTACGTTTCCGACGAGATCGCTCGCGAAAATTAATTTATTCGCGAGGCGACTCGCGCAATTTTTCTAGACGGCGAAACCTACGGAAAATCGTGACTTTCTAACGAATAAATTTATGTGAAATGTTACGAGTTAGGAGCGAAATTAATGACAGAAGAAATTGACGAGGGAAACACCACTTGTCTCGGAATTTGGTCTCCAATCTACTCCCCAACGTAGATCCGCCCGAAAGAAGACACGAGGAGGCGAAATCTACGAAAACGGATGAAATGAGGTTAGCGCCGAAAAAAAATCCATGGCGAAAAGGTCGACGAAACGAAAAAAAAAACTTACCGCGCTCTCGAAGCTCTCGCCGAGAGCTTTCCAACGCCGCGCTCGGATCGCGATTTCGTCCACCGGAACGGCGGTGGCGGCCGCCGGAAGATTAGCGAGCGGAAGGGTTTCCGCCTCGGTAATGGCGAAGGAAAGAAAAAAAATGCCGCACAGGGGCTGCTCGGTTTGGGAGAGAAGGAAGGAGATGAGAATCCTTTTCTTTATATGTATATATACATAATAGTAATAATAATATAATTATTATAAAGGAGGTAATATAATGAAATGGGGGGGGGACTGCATTCGGTGAGAGTCGGCGGGATTGGGAGGGAGTTTTTTTTTCTTTTCTTATATATATATTTTTTATATAAAATAATTGTTATATTAGAATTTATATATTATAATATTTAACGTTATATTATAATATCGTTATGAAGGCCCAAACGCGCGCCGAAACCTACGAAATTCGCAGCGTAGGCGAATGATGATGCTACGAACCCAACGGCGAAGTCGGAATCGAATTCCGACGCACCGTTCTCGAGATATTAATTTTTAAAGCTAACGGCGTACGTAAAAAAAAATACACAAAACTTCAAACGCGCGCCGAGGCTCCAAAATTGCTCGGAACGCTACGAAATTTGACGAGCAAGTCTAAAATTATCCAATCTAATTTCCTAACGTAAAATTTTCCACTTCCGGCGCAGATCCCAAAATTTGGCCGGTCAAACCTAACAGACTCAAAATGCGCTAACGGCGATGCGCCGTCACCTCGCCGAAACGTAACGCCCTTACGTCAAAATGACGTCACCGACATGATAAAATAAATTACAAAAACCTGGGGCGTTACAGTCACCCCTCCAAAAAGGAAGTTTCGTCCCAAAACTTGAGACGTAGAACGAAAACAAAAAGAACAGAGGGAGAGACAAGCTAGAAAAAGGAATTCTCAAACAGACTACTAACCTGAAAATTCTAGGCGAGAAGCTGAGGATGAGATTCTCTCATCGAGGATTCCAATTCCCAAGTCACACTTCTAGCATCCTGATTGCGCCAGAGAATCATGACCATTGGGATTGTCTTCCTTCTCAGCACCCGATCTTGCGATTCCAAAATCCGGACAGGTTCTTCGACATAAGAAAGATTGGGCTGCAACCGAGGCACGGAGTCAAGAATTTGACGATCGCTACGAATACACTTTCGCAACTGGCTCACGTGAAACACGTCGTGAACACCAGGGAAAGAAACAGGCAACTTCAGTCTATAGACAAAAACTCTGATGCGCTCCAGAATCAGAAAAGGTCCCACATATCTGGGATCCAGCTTATGGTTCCTTCCAAATCTCTTAACACCTGGCATCGAAGAGACCTTCAGAAACACCATGTCCCCAACTGCAAACTCCAGATCAACTCTACGCTGATTTGCATACTTTTCATATCGTTCTTGAGCCAACTTCAGCTTTTCACGTATATGTGTCACTGAAATGCTCATTTCCTCTAAAGCTTCCGGACCCAGCAAAGGTTTCTCGCCAACCACTGCCCAGAAGAGGGGAGTTCTACAACGCCTACCATATAAGGCTTCAAAGGGTGTCATCTGCAAACTCTCCTGATAGCTGTTATTGTACGCGAATTCCATCAGTCCGAGGCGTTTATCCCAAGGTCCACCATGGTCCAGAATATAGCATCTTATCATGTCTTCCAAAATTTGATTCACTCTTTCTGTCTGACCATTTGACTGAGGATGATAGGCCGTAGAATACCTAAGGTCAGTACCTAGAGCTCCTTGCAAGCTCTGCCAGAAACGAGACATGAATCGGGAATCTCTATCTGACACGATACTCATAGGCACACCATGCAGTCTGATAACTTCGTCCAAGTAAAGCTCTGCTATCTTTTCCATAAAATAATCAATCTTGAAAGGCACAAAGTGGGCACACTTGGTCAGTCTGTCCACAATGACCCATACTACATCATGCCCTCGAGGCGATCTAGGCAAACCGGTTATAAAATCCATGGATATACTTTCCCATTTCCAACTCGGTATATCTAAAGGCGTTAACTTACCACCCAACCTTCTATGATCAGCTTTTACACGCTAGCAGGTATAACATTTAGATACAAATCTTGTGATGTCATTCTTCATACCTGACCACCAAACAATCTGCTTCAAATCTCTTTACATTTTTGTGGAACCAGGATGTTAAGCAACACTTGATCCATGCGCTTCACTGCATATCATTACCCGAATGTTCTCAACAGCGGGAATACAATATCTGCCGCGGTACTTTAGGGTACCCACATCATCAATTGAAAAGTCAGGTAATTCCCCTTTCTCAGTCCTACTGTGGAGGTGCTGCAAATCAGGGTCATCTTTCTGATGTAGCCTAGTGAGAGTGATCCACGAAGGCTCTTCCACTTCTAAGCTACTCGGCGAAGCGCCATTCCCCACAGTTATATCCATGAGCAAAAACTCTTCTGCAAGCGATTGCACCGAGAGATTAATGATATGTGCGGGCTTTCGGCTTAAGGCGTCCGCTACTACGTTAGCCTTGCCGGGATGATAAAGGATATCGACTTCGTAGTCCGCAACATATTCTAACCACCTACGCTGGCGCAGATTCAACTCCTTCTGAGTGAATACATACTTCAAACTTTTGTGGTCTGTGTAGATTTTACACGAAACTCCATACAAGAGATGTCTCCACAACTTCAAAGCATAAACGACGATATCAAATTCCAAGTCGTGCGTAGGATAATTCCTTTCATGAATTTTCAATTATCTCGATCCATACGCAATCACTTTGCCGTCCTGCATCAACACACAACCGAGTCCAACTCGCGAGGCGTCCACATAAACAGCATACTCCACTCCTTCTCTAGGCAAAGTCAATACTGGAGCAAAACACAATTTTCTCTTGAGTTCCTGAAAAGCTTCTTCACAGGCTTCACTCCAAACAAACGCTGCGTTCTTCTGCGTGAGTCTAGTCAACGATGAAGAAAGCACAGAGAATCCTTCCACAAATCTTCTGTAATAACCTGCCAACCCTAAGAAGCTCCTTATCTCCTAAGGCGTCGTAGGCCTCTTCCATTCCAAGACTGCAGCTATCTTTGAGGGATCCACTGAGATACCGTCCTTGCTTATAAAGTGTCCTAGGAATGACACTTGAGACAACCAGAACTCACACTTGCTAAGCTTCGCATACAATTTGTGCTCTCTCAGAGTAGCCAAGACCAGTCGTAAGTACAAGGCGTGCTCTTCAGCATTTCTAGAATATACGAGGACATCATCAATGAATACCACCACGAACTTATCCAGAAAATCTTTGAATACTCTGTTCATCATGTCCATAAAAGCTGACGGTGCATTTGTTAATCCAAACTACATCACCAGAAATTCAAAGTGACCATATCGGGAACGAAAAGCAGTTTGCGGCACGTCTGCCTCACGGATTCTCAACTGATGGTATCCCGAACGAAGGTCAATCTTCTAGAATACGGAACTGCCCCGAAGCTGATCAAACAAGTCGTCTATCCTTGGCAATGGATATCTGATTTTGATGGTCACCTTATTTAGCTCTATATAATCTATACACAGCCTCAATGTTCCATCCTTTTTCTTCACGAAGAGGACTGGTGCACCCCAGGGGGAAGAACTGGGTCTAATAAAACCACACTGAAGTAGTTCATCTAACTGAGAATGCAGCTCCTCTAACTCACGCGGAGCCATGCGGTACGGTGCTTTCGCGATAGGGTGAGTGCCTGGCTCGAGATCTATAATAAACTCCACCTCTCGCTCAGGTGGAAGCCCTGGAAGACAAATTGGAAAGACATCCGGAAACTCACACACCACAGAAACGTCCTCAACCCGAGACACAACAGGTGCAATTTCCAAAATAGAAACAGAGACAAGAAAAGAATCACAGCCCGACTCTAGAAACTTACGAGCACGCACCGCAGACATGATTGGAGATTCTTGACGTGATATACCATACACACTCATGGGCTGGCCTTTGTCATCTTTGAAATCCAAGCGCTTTTGCTTGCACTGAATGATGGCATCATAGCTGGACAGCAAATCCATGCCTAAAATCACGTCGAAGTCTTCCAAGTCTAACAACTTCAAATCCGCAAAAGCTAGAAAACCACCTAGGAAGATAGGGCATTTTTGGATACCCTGACTTGACATCACCAACTCTCCTAAAGGGAATTTGACATTCAGAGAAGTGTTAAGCTGGTCGAGATCCCATTGATGTCGGTCTACAAAACTCCTCGCTACAAAGGAGTGAGTAACACTCGAATCGAACAGAACGCGCGCCCACTTATCCTTCACCTTAAATTCACCTAAACACAATGCGCGCACAACTAAAATACAAGAACTAAAAGACTACCAAAACAGATTACTGGCTGAGATAGAGACTAACCAGAGATCACTTGAGCCGATGATTGAGCTTCTTCCTTTATCAGCACATTCAACTTTCCTTTTCCCTTGTCTATGAGTATAGGGGGCGGCGGTAGAGTCTGCAACAGAACTGCATGCAATGCAGGTTGGACCTGCGGGCAATTAGCCTTAATGTGCCCTTTCTGGCCACAGAGAAAACAAGCTCCATCCTTCTTGTGACAATGAGCCACATCGTGCCCGCTACTCTGGCAATATGTACAGACAAGGGTTCCTTTTGGTGCATCTTGAATCACGTGAACCTGAGACTGCTTCTGCGCATCCTGCTTCTTAAAGCACCTTTCCCTCGGGTGTCCAGGCTTGCCAAAGAAGCTGCATACTTCTTTTTGATTTTTCTTCACCACAGGGCCAGACGCCCTTGCACCACCACTGTCATCAGACTTTCTCTTATCTTTCCTTGCCATCATTCCTCGATTCTTTGCATTTTCTATCGACTCAACCTTCAAGGCAGCTTCCATCACTTCTGCGAAGGTCTCTGATTTGTATGCACTTGTCAATTGCTGGATGTCAAACCTCAGACCACCCAAGAAGCGTTTTACTCTATTTTCTTCAGACGCTACTAGCTCAGGGGCAAAACGACTGAGCTTACTGAATTCGATCTCGTACTCCTGACAGTAAGTTTTCTCTGCTTAAGATACAGGAAATTGTTCATCAGACGGTCTTGCTCGACCGACGGAAGAAACTTCTTTCGCAACATACTCTTAAACGAATCCCACGTACATCCTTCTATAAGGTTCTCCTTCTCTTTGATCCACCAACTCTTCGCAAGTCCTTTGAGTTGATAAGCCCCAATCATTACCTTCTGATCGGCGGTGATGCCAGAATAAGAGAACATCTCTTCGATGGCTATGATCCAATCATCTAACGCCATGAAGTCCGCCCTACCATCATAGGTAGGGGGTCCCAAACACTGGAAATGAGAAATGAAATTCATCGCTGGAGGCAGTACAACTGGGGGCACTAATGCAGTAGGAGTAGGAACAGCTTGTTCTACGACAAGGTCCTGCGCTATAGGCTGCTGCCCAGCAGCGACAGCTAATAACGACTGAATCTGTGACTGCATGTCCAACATCTATCTTGTCAAGGCCTTATTACTTTGACGCAATCCTTCGATCACTGCTTCACTCTGAGCACCGGAAGACTCACCCTCAGACTGGGGAGTCGATCTCATCGCAATACGCTTTGCCGGCATTTCTACAGAACAAACATACTACAATTAATGCCTAGTTTAAGACACCTAAGCTAGAAACTCAGATATCCTAACTCAGAGCAGATCGGAATAGACAGATACTTTCTCTAGCTGTTACCTTGCTCTGGGAATCAATAAATGATGTTATGCTCTCACTGACACTTGTGATAATGATATGAATGCATAAATGATCAAATTTTATTTTTTTTTATAATCATGTGTGTACATATGTCATCATGTAGATCTTTAACTTGGCACGTGTGCTTAAGCAATGATATGTTATGTATGAAGTGTCATGCATTCTAAAAAGGCCCTAGTGCATGTTATGAGCGGCGTACATATACAATACTATGCATCCCATACTACATAATATTGTATGCAACGAAAAAGTAAAACGTGCTAATGGGCATCCATGTAATGGTGGTTATGCATCTCATACTACATAACGGTTACATGTTGCCACCTATGGTGAATCCATATACAAACACATATTATGCATCTCATACTACATAATATGCCTCGTATACTTCTTATTATGCTATGAGTGTAGTGTTCGTGCTTCCATCAAGATCTATGGATGACATATTGGTGTGTGTATGCAATGAAATGAAACTATACGCTGGAGGTTTTGCTTAAGGGAAATTTGTTCGACTGCCTTGCCAAACCAACCCACCCTCTTGCAAAACCTCCCTCTGATACCAACTGTCACAACCCGTATTTTCTCAGTATTAAAATACTATCAGAGTGAGAGAAAATACGCGATCGTGATGCCACGCCGTGTAGGGGACAACTGCAGACGTTCAGAAAACCCTGTCCTATCACTTATTTTTATAAAAAAGACTATGAGTTATGTTTTAAAAGATTGTTTTATTATTAGGTATGCTGAATGTGTCCCTCAGTCTAGTGGATCAACTAGTCAACGGGTTAGAAAGTATATATTTACACAGCGGAAAACACTAGTTTGATTCATTTATCATCCTATATGAGAATAAAAATTCAGCATAAAATACAATGAACATGTGACTTATAGATTTACTATAAGTAAGAAAACAGTTTTATAGCCCATAAAATAATGATTTGATCTTTTGAAAAGCAAGCTAAAGAGTCATGTAAAAAAATGCAGTTTTATTTTATATTAAAATACCTAACATGTATCCTAACATAAAGCAATCCCAGAGATCAAGTACTAAGCTAAAAGTAAGTAAAACAGCACAAGTAGCAAGTAGTCTATCACAGAAAGTCTAAAACTATGAGCGTCAACAGCTGACACGAACCCATAGAAAATATATCAAGTCTAACAAAAGTCTACCTCAACACCCTGAGGTGGAACTAAAAGCGGTGGCGGCAACCCGCAACACCTGCAACACTACCCTGTCAGCTAACTCTGCTCCTGCCCTGGACCTGGGGTATTCAAAAGAAGAACACCTCAGAAAGCAAGCTATAAGCGGTGCAAGAGTAAAAAGAAAGCTAACAAACCTCGAAACGAGTGAGGTAAAACAAACAGCTGCAAAAGGAGTCAGGAACATGGTATAGGAAATCAAAACAGGAAATCTAACAAGTCAGGAACTAGGCTAGAATAGCCTGCTCAAACTATCACATCACTATCAGAGTTCTTGTTGGGTACATTGGAAAATGTGTACCTGATTTGAAGAAGCCCAACTTAGCTCAATGATATACATCAAGGTGTATTTGATGTTGTTTTAAGTTGACATGTGCAGGTGAAGAAGTGTTAAAGAATGCAAAAAAATATTCTAAGTCCATGTGTCGACACCTGAAGAAACAGTGTCGACACTTCAGAATATTTGTGTCGACACTTGAAGGAAGCTGTGTCGACACAGAGAAAGATAGTCGACCACATTTGTGTCGACACTGGGAAGCAGTGTCGACTCACAGGAAGATAGTCGACCACATTTGTGTCGACACTGGGAGGCTGTGTCGACACAATGAGACAGAGTCGACACACATTGGCAGAAGTCGACAATACTTGAGTCGACACCAGAAGACTAAGTCAACACATACTGAGTTCTGAATCTACAACAACTGTGTCGACACACAGGACTTGTGTCGACACACTGCAAAGTCAAGACCAAGTTATTCTCTGAAGAAGCTGTGTCGACTTAAAGGCAAACTTGTCGACATCATCAAAGGCTGTGTCGACACCAAAGTTACTTGTGTCGACACATACAGACAGTTGGTCTCGACACTTCCTGACAGTCTGTCTCAAAACATTGCTGACCAAGACTAAGGCACAGGATCTGTTTGAAGACTTGACAGCTGTGGGTTGCAGCCAGTTAACTGATGTTGTCAGACTTGTCAGAAGACAGTTATAAACCGGATCAGCCGGTTACCATTAAGAAGATCTATATATAGACAGATTCAGAGAGAAGTAAAAAAAATGAGAAGATTGACCTTTGGCAATCAAATTGAGAAATCAAATCAAGAAGATGTAATACACTAAAGAAGATCTTCATTAGAAGATCTAAGAAGACGATCTCAGGATCGATCTAAGAAGAGTTCTAACAAGAATTCAGAAGTATCATCAAAGGTGTTGGATAGAGAGGGATCCACCCATTTTTGAAGAAGAAGATGGAAGCCATCAGTGGTTTCTTAAGAAGCTGTTTGGAAATCAACTCAGCTAAGTTCAGATTCAAGAAGCTTTGAAGAAAGCTCAGATTCAGTTGATTTCATCAGCTGATCAAGAATTGTCTTGTCCTCTTCTCTCTCAACAAAGGCAAGACATTAAAACTTCTTTTCTAAATTTCTGTAGGATCTGTTTTACATAGATCTGAGTTGTAAGCCTGTGATATAAAGGCTGAGTGTAGGAGAGTTGATCTCTGAGTGGTAGGGCTGTTTGCCTGAGTGTAGGAGAAGGTTCTTCTCTGGGTTGTAGGCCTTGTGGCAAGGCTGAGGTAGTGCTGTTGTGCCTGAGTTGTAGGAACCTATCCAGGTTCTGAGCTGTAGGATCTGAGGATCTGAGAATAGTGGAAGTTTGGCCGAATCTAGCATCCTGCTAGATAGGTGAAGGGGGAAAGTGGATGTACCCAGACCTTGGGGAACCACTATAAAACATTGTGCAATCTGTGATGATTAAATGTTTGTGAATGCTGTGCTAGATGTTTTAATTTTGTAATTGAATTCTGCCTAAAAATTTGAACAAGCAATTAGAACCTATTCACCCCCCCTCTAGGTGTTTAGGTTGTCTTGAAAGTAAAACTATCAAGTGGTATCAGAGGGAGGTTCCTCAAAAAGGAATTAACAGTCTGAGGTAGATCTGAAAGGCAGAATCAAGATTCAAGAAGATGGGTTCTGGAGAGAATCATAAGGAGCTAGGGTCTATGAAATTACCCATATGCAAGAAGGAAATCTTTGGAATTTGGAAAGAAAGAGTCAGGTTGTTTATGGAGGCATCTGACCCAAGAATATACATCACAGTTCAGGAAGGACCCTTCATTCCAATGAAGGTATCAGTTCTTGATGCTAATATTCAAACTCCAAAGAGTTATTCTGAAATGACCAAGGATGAAATCATTTTGGCAACCATGGATAAAAGAGCACAAAACATTATTGTAAGTGCCATAGATGATTCAACATTTCAGAATCTGATTCACTACAAGACCTCCAAAGAAATGTGGGACACATTGATTGTCTACATAGAGGGATCAGAAGAAGTAAGACAGGACAGGAAATCTATGCTCAATCAGGAATATGAAAGTTTTAGACAAGGAAAATCTAATAGCATAACTGAGTGCTATAAGAAATTCTATAGAATTGTGAATGAGCTAATGTCCTATGGAAGAGTCTTCAGTACTTATGAACTGAATGAAAAATTCTTGAGATCCTTAACAAAGGATTGGGACACAAAGATCTGTGCCATAAGAGAAGTGGCTAAATTGGCAGAGATCTCTCCTCCCACCTTGTTTGGAAAGCTGCTATCCTATGAAATGCAACTTTTGGTAAGGAAGGAGGAGGAAAAGAATTCAAGAGGAGAGCATAGAGAAAAGACTGTGGCATTCAATGCAGAATCCATCAGAAAGAATAGGAGGATATCACCATCCCATCCTAAGGAAATTGTAGAAGTCAGTTCAGAAAATTCAGATAATCAGGGTTCAGAAAGCTGTGATTCAGATGCAGACTTTGCTGCATTCACAAGGCAATTCCAGAGGTTCTTGAAGAAGAAACAGTGGAAGTCTAAGCCCTCTACTTCACAGCAAGTTGATGACTATTATCAGAAGAAAAAGTCATCAAGGAAAGAAAAGAGCAGATCAAAGCCCAGCAAGGCTACTACTTCAAAGATTGTCTGCTATTGTTGCAATAGGCCTGGACATGTAGTGGCTGACTGTCCTGATAAGAGAAAGGAGTCTTCAGACAAGAAGAAGACTCATCAAAAGGGCAAGAAGGAGAAATCATTTGTTGCAAAGAAGGATAAAAGCCTAACAGATCAGTCAACTTCAGAGTCAGAATCTGAAGCAGAAGCATATATTGGACTGTATGCTGTATCTGAAGAAGAGGAGTTTCTGCAGTTGCTAGACTCCATCAATGAACAAGAGGATCATCAGTGCATGGGACTGATGGCAGGATCAGAAGAGGACATATGCCAGAATCAGTCTGGTCCTAATAAGGTACAATGTCCTTCTATGAAATCTGTTTGTAGTATAAGTACAGAATCAGCTACATCTACATCAAGTGATGTAGATGCATCTGAATCTGAAGGAGATGTCTATCAATTGATAGATAAGTATGGAGACTTGTTGCAGGCCCTTAAGAAAAGCAAGAACCTGGTTAAATCTCAGGCTCATGAAATTGCTGAACTAAGGGTAGCTGCAACTGAGTTAGAGAAAGTAATTGATCAAAAGTTAAATGAAATTGCCAAGCTGAAGAATATAACTATTATTCAGATGGGCACAATTAATTATACCAATGATCAAGTGAAGAGTCTGGAGGCTAGACTAAGAATTGAAAAAGATTTAGTGGCTAGTTACTCTAAGCCAAAGTCTGTCTTACCCTTGATTGATGAATTTGTGAATCAAAAGGGTAAGGCAGGATTAGGATTCAAAGGTAACTCCAGGGCTGGCCAATTCAAGAGGAAAGGCAAAGCTCCTGTCAAGCCACTGAACTTTTCAGTACCTATTAAGTTTAGAAAGGTGAAAGTGCCTTCTAACCTATATGATCATGAAAACATTCATGGTCATATTAAGTCTAATGTTCTGAAAAACAAGGGTGTAAATGCCAACAGGCCTACCTATGTTCATAAACCCAATGGTTATAAAAAATCAGTGGGTGAAGCTGCTGCAGCACCAGCAATGGACAAAAATTCTTTTGTCAAGGATGTATCTAGAACTAGATACAATAGGTTTGAATGTTGGTGCTGTGGCAAGAGAGGCCATTTTGCACTAGACTGCTGGTATAACACAAGTGTTAGAAAGAACAATAGTCTACCTGTTGGAAGAAATAATGGTAGCTTTGTTTATGCTAACTTGAACCAAGGACCCAAGACTTACTTGGGTTCTAAGGGTAAGTAAATCTGTGTTGCAGGTGAATCCAAGTAACCATGCCCCTATATGGTACTTGGATAGTGGTTGTTCCAGGCACATGACTGGAACAAAGGGGCTGCTGAAGGAGTATTCATCTGTCAAAGATGGACCTAAAGTGATCTTTGGTGGATCTGAAAAAGGAGTCATCAAAGGGTTTGGTAACATTTCTTCTAACCTAATTACTATCACCCAAGTGGCTTATGTAAAAGGTTTGAAACATAATCTAATAAGCATAAGCCAGCTGAGTGACTTAGGATATGACATTTCATTTGTTAAGGATGGATGTCATATCAAAAGGTCAAGTGATCAGGAGATCATTTTGACTGGGTATAGGAAGAGAAATATATATTGTCTTAATTTTGTATGTGAGAATAAAGCTTCTCCCATCTGTCTTGTAGCTGATGACAATGCTTCTCTTTGTGTTAAGTGGCACAAGAGATTGGCTCATCTTAACTACAAGACAATTGGTCAACTCTTTATCAAAGAGTTAGTGAGGAATAGTCCTCAAGTTAAGTGTATGAAGGAAGGGATATGCTCAGCTTGTCAAAAGGGCAAGTAGACAAAATCCTCCTTTCAAAGCCTTGAAAACAAGGATTCTGTGAGGTCCTTATACCTCTTGCATATGGATCTTTTTGGTCCTATGCCAGTTCATAGTCTAGGTAGGAAGGTCTACACTTTTGTGGTTGTAGATGACTATTCTAGATTTACATGGGTATTCTTTCTGAGATAGAAATCTGAAACCCCAAGTGTCTTACTTAATTTTGTAAAGCAAATTCAGAATGAACTGAATAGTACAGTGGTCAAAATCAGAAGTGACCATGGTACTGAGTTTCAATCTGAAAGCATGACAAAGTTATGTGAAGACTTTGGGATTTTCCAAGAGTTCTCCTCACCAAGAACACCTCAGCAAAATGGAATTGCTGAAAGAAAGAATAGAACATTAATTGAAGCTGGTAGAACTCTATTGAGTGACACCTCTCTACCAGAATATTTCTGGGCTGAGGCAGTAAACACTGCTTGTCATGTGATCAATAGGGCTTCTATCACCAAGAGCCACAAAAAGACTCCCTATGAGATTATGAAAGGTAGAAAACCAAATCTATCCTACTTCAGAATCTTTGGTTGCAAATGCTATATACTTAACAATGGTAAGTCATATTTGACTAAGTTTGCTGCCAAATCCCAGGATGGGATATTTGTTGGGTACAGCACAAATAGTAAGGCCTATAGAATCTTCAACTTGACTACTCAAGTTGTTGAAGAATCTGTGCATGTTGTGTTTGATGAAACAAGATTAATCAACTGTGAGTTGTCTTGTAGATCAAATGACTCAACAGGTATAAGCAAAGGAATGGACAAGCTCTCCATTGTTGAAGCTTAAAGGGAATATGGAGTATTGGAAAATGAAGGATATTGTCCAGGGGGAGTACAAGACACAATAGAAGATGAAGAAAATCAAGAGGTTCAGCATAATGAAGGAGCTGGAGATGTTCAACCAGAAGGGAATCTTCCTCCAGCTACAAGACATTTAAGAGACCATCCAACTGATCAAATAATAGGTGATCCAAGACAGGGAGTACAGACTAGAAGCAGAAGTCAAAGCACAGTTCTGCATTCAAGTTTCCTGTCACAAATGGAGCCTAAGAAGTATGAAGAAGCCATCCAAGACCTGCACTGGACTGATGCTATGCAAGAGGAGCTGAATCAATTCAGAAGGTACAATGTCTGGGAGCTTGTTCCTAAACCAAGAGGCCACAATATAATTGGGACAAAATGGATCTACAGGAACAAGTTGGATGAGAATGGAGTAATAGTGAAAAATAAAGCAAGATTGGTTGCTAAAGGATACAGGCAGGAAGAAGGGATTGACTTTGATCAAACCTTTGCCCCAGTAGCAAGGCTGGAGGCAATCAGAATGTTCCTTGCCTATGCAGTCTATCAAGACTTCAAGATATACCAGATGGATGTGAAGTCAGCATTTCTGAATGGTGATCTTAAAGAAGAAGTATATGTAGAGCAGCCATCAGGTTTTGTAGATCCTCTTAAACCTGATTATGTTTATAAACTTAGAAAAGCTTTGTATGGGTTAAAGCAAGCCCCAAGGGCTTGGTATGAAACCCTGTCTACTTTCCTTATTGAGAATAAATTCTCAAGAGGAAAAATTGACAAAACTCTATTCCTTAGGGAATCCAAAGGCAAGATCATCTTAGTTCAGATCTATGTTGATGACATAATCTTTGGATCTACTGAAAACAACCTTTGTAAAAATTTTGCCAAACTTATGCAAGGGAAGTTTGAGATGAGCAGTATGGGGGAACTGAAGTTCTTCTTGGGACTCCAAGTAAGACAGACTGATGATGGCTTGTCCATATCCCAGTCAAAGTTTACTAAAGAATTAATCAAAAAGTATGGTATGGAGTCATCCTCCATCATGAGAACTCCTATGGGGACAAGTATGCCTATATGCAAAGATGATGCAGGTAAACCTGTTGATGAGACTTTGTATAGAGGAATAGTTGGTTCTCTACTATATCTCACAGCTAGTAGACTAGATATTATGTATGCTACATGTGTCTGTGCTAGGTACCAAGCCTGCCCTAAAGAGTCACATTATACTGCAGTCAAAAGGATTCTGAGATATCTTAAGGGCACACCTAATCTAGGCCTTTGGTACCCTAGGAATAGAGATTTTCTACTAACAGGTTATTCAGATGCAGACTTTGCAGGCTGTAGAGAGGATAGGAAGAGTACAACAGGTACTTGCCAATTCTTGGGAGGAAGATTGATATCTTGGAGTAGTAAGAAGCAGACCAGTGTGGCTATATCTACAGCTGAGTCAGAATATGTTGCTGCTGGCAGCTGCTGTGCACAACTATTGTGGATACAGCATCAGCTTAAAGATTATGGTATTCAAGTAAGTAGAACACCTCTTTTGTGTGATTCTAAGAGTGCAATTTCTATTGCTAATAATCATGTTTCTCATAGTAGAACTAAGCATATAGAAATTAAATACCATTTTCTTAGAGATCATGTAGAAAGAGAAGACATCACATTGGAATTTGTTAAAACAGATTATCAAATAGCAGATGTATTCACTAAGCCTCTGGATGAAACAAAATTCAATAAATTTAAAATTGAATTAGGCATGCTGACCATTGATTAGATTATCAACAAACTTACAACTAACATATTAGATTATCAAATGGTCTTGAGTGGTGTAGACAGAAACAAAAATTGGCTAAGTAAAATGGTGTCGACACATTAAGTGATAATGTGTCGACTCAGTGAAGTAATGTCGACAAGTCAGAGATAATGTGTCGACACAGAGAATATGTGTCGACACTTAAGAATCATATTGTCGACTTATCCAGGAATGTAGTGTCGACTTCACCAGAATAATGGTGTCGACACTTGCAGATTTTGTGTCGACACTTATACTAAGAGTCGACACAGAATTTCTGATGCGCTACTATATATCCCAGGTGTCGACATATCCACAAATTAGTGTCGACACATAGTAGACAGACTTGATGTCGAGATAATAGAAGCTTGTGTCGACACATTCCATCTGTGTCGACACTTATAGTCTGTTTTTACCGACTTTTGATCTTCTTTCAATAGAAAGTATAAATAGGTCAAGAACTTAATCTGTCGACACGCTTACAAGGTTTTAAAGACTGAAACCCTGTGTCGACATTCTCTCTCTTCTCTCAAGCTTTCTCAACTGATCAATGGCGCAGAAGATTGAAGACAACGTCAACGAAGGTTATGAGTTGGTCCGGAATGCCTTTGCAGAAGCACCAACAGATGTTCAACGGGTTATTACTCTTATTTCCGAATCCGGATTAGAGTTTTTAGTTTCAGAACCTTCTAAGATATGGAAGAAGGAGGTGCATGAATTCTTCACCTCTGCATCAGTGGATTCAGATATTCTCAAGATAAAGTCCACTGTTCATGGGTCGACAGTAAAGATTACCCCAAGAAGGTTAAGGAAGATTCTCCAATTACCAATAATTGAGAATGAAGAAGAAGTCCCTGCTTCAAAGTCAAGGGAGGCTCTCCAATGGTGCGGATTGGATCCCACCCTGAAGATTGGAGCTGCTTTCAACAGGAAAGGGATGAATCAGCAAGGGAAATTTTTGTCTGAAGTAGTTGGCAAGGTGATCCTGTGCAAACCAGGGGGACATGATAGGATTTCAGCCTATATGTTCTGCCTAATGACCAGAATTGTGTTTACAATTCCAACTGATTGGTCAGCTGTGATCTTTGAAAAGATCAAGGAAGGAATCAAGAAGCCAAATCTGGCTAGAATTATGAGTTTATATCTGACTGGAGTGATCCCTGAGGTAATGCAACACCTGCCAGGAACAAAGATCAATCACATGAGAAAGATGGACATGAGATTGTTTTCTAGGTGGGATAGGGTGCTGTCTAAGGATGTGCCTGATGAGAGCAGGCTGGACACCCCAGTGAAATCCTCTTCTCATGCTCAAGATACTGAGCAGCTTCAAGAAGAACAAGAGAGGAAGCAGGATGAAGATCACCCTGTGTCTACTCCAGCCCAGCAAGACACTATACCTGCACAAATGCAGGGGGAGCAAGCTCATTCTCCTGCCCAGATTGTATCTACTCCTGACCAGGTACAGTTGTAGGGGGAGCTGGTGTATTTCCCTACTAACGATATTTCTAATATTTTCTATTTCTGCACAGGTGCAGGGGGAGCAAGTATACTCACCTGCCCAGGACATTACCAATACTGAACAAGCACAGGGGGAGAAGATATCTGACCCAGCGCAAGAGGCAGTCCAAATTGATATCTCCAAAGATCTGAATATAGAAGAACTAATTGATACATCTTCTGTTCAAACTCAGAAGGAATATACTCTAGATGAGTTATTCCCTAATGTTGATATGGCTACTGATAGAGTAGAAGAGGGGCAAGAGATTGAAAAGGCCTTTGATATGGAGATAGAAATTGAGAAGGAGCAAATAGTTGAGGGGGAGTCTGTGCATGTTGAGGCTGAACAACATGGTACTGAGACAAATATTCCTCCTCCTCCTCCTCAAGAAAGAGTTCAAGTTGATAGTTCATCTGACTCTGAGACTGAAGAAGCCAGAATGGCTAAGAAGAGAAAACTTGTAGTCTTCAAGAGAAGAAGCAAAGGTTATAAGCAGGCTCTACAGACTACAACTCAACCATCCCATTCTGAATTTAATTATAACAAGTTTATGGTTGATTTGCAAGTTAAGTTAGATGACCATAGAGTGGCAGTTGAAAAATATGTTGATGAGAGCAATAAGGCCCTTCAATTTGACTTGGCTCAGGATATAAAGTCAATTAGATTTGAAGTCAATATGCATAAGAAGGAGATGACAGATTGCTTCCATAAGGGAGGTAATGCTGTAGTATTCTTGGCAAAACAACAGCAATCAGTTATTACCAAAGCAGATGATATAGCACTGAAGCAAGGCTATGTTCTTACAAATCAGATAAACATGAATGCCAATCTTGAAGACTCTCACAATGAAATTCTTAATGAGTTGAAAAAGACTACTGAAGGGTTGCCTGCAGCAAGAGCAAAGGAGATGGAAGAATTTGATAAGACATTTCAAGCTGCTATTGAATCTGTTAAAACTGCTATCACTACCTCTCAAAAGGACATATCTGACAAGCTTCAAAAGTTAAAACCATTTTTTAAAGAGGGTGTGAATTATCTGGATGGACAGATCAGATTTCAGAAGGAAGATCTGAGAGATCATATTACCAGAGAAGCCATAAAGGGGGAGAGGTTGTTAGTTCATGCAGGCTCAGAGCACACCAAATGGGTGACCAATAGTATTCGAGCCACATTGGGATATCCACCTTTGTGTGATGATGCTATGGTGGCTGAGTCAGGAATACAAACAGGTCTACTTGAAGGCAATCAACCTGAGGTTGCCCAAGTCATTTACCCTCCTCCAGATTTTGATATGATTGATCAGCAAGTTCAAGAAATGTATAGTCCTCCAAAGGAGGTTAACAGGGTTGTTATTGAGAAAGTGGATAAGCCTGAGGCCACTTTGAAAGAACAGCAAGATGCTCTACTATCTAAGAAGAGATTTAGAGAGCAGGCTGAACTTAAGCCAGATTTTGAGCAGTGGAGCCCTACTTCAAGAAATATTATACTCACTGCATGGAAGGCTGTGAAAGACCAAGTTCATGAAAGAGGAAAGTGGTATAATGAAATAGAATGGCAAAAGCATGAAGCTAGGCAGGAGGCAATAGTACAGTTCAGAAGAAATGCCAAGCTGGGTAGGCTACCACCAGATGCTCAGGAGCCGAGCAAGTACTTTCCAAAGCCCTATCATTACTTTGAAAGGCAAAGGCTCAAGGAAGAAGCAAAGAAGAAGGCTGATCAAAAAGGCAAGAAGCTAGCTGAAGATGTTGAAGCTCCTGTGAAGGCTCAAATCCAATCTGGCAAAGGGATTGTAATAAGAGAGCCTGATCAGTCTTAGTTTTAAGTTCTTTCAAATGTGTTTTGTAATGTTTTTGATTAAATCATTCAATATAAAACTCTGTAATCAAACATTATCAAGTTATAAATAATATTTTGTTTGGAATCATATAATGTTCACTCTGTGATGGATTGTTCATATTTTGTTTGGAATCATGTAATGGTCACTCTGTGATGGATTGTTCATATTTTGTTTGGAATCATATAATGCTCACTCTGTGATGGATTGTTCATATTTTGTTTATATTAAGTATTCCTGTCATGTCATATATCATCATATTATACTTTTTATAAAAGGTGTATATCATTAGCTATAGGGGTTATGACTTCTCCAAATAGGGGGAGATTGTTGGGTACATTGGAAAATGTGTACCTGATTTGAAGAAGCCCAACTTAGCTCAATGATATACATCAAGGTGTATTTGATGTTGTTTTAAGTTGACATGTGCAGGTGAAGAAGTGTTAAAGAATGCAAAAAAATATTCTAAGTCCATGTGTCGACACCTGAAGAAACAGTGTAGACACTTCAGAATATTTGTGTCGACACTTGAAGGAAGCTGTGTCGACACAGAGAAAGATAGTCGACCACATTTGTGTCGACACTGGGAAGCAGTGTCGACTCACAGGAAGATAGTCGACCACATTTGTGTCGACACTGGGAGGCTGTGTCGATACAATGAGACAGAGTCGACACACATTGGCAGAAGTCGACAATACTTGAGTCGACACCAGAAGACTAAGTCAACACATACTGAGTTCTGAATCTAAAACAACTGTGTCGACACACAGGACTTGTGTCGACACACTGCAAAGTCAAGACCAAGTTATTCTCTGAAGAAGCTGTGTCAACTTAAAGGCAAACTTGTCGACATCATCAAAGGCTGTGTCGACACCAAAGTTACTTGTGTCGACACATACAGACAGTTGGTCTCGACACTTCCTAACAGTCTGTCTCAACACATTGCTGACCAAGACGAAGGCACAGGATCTGTTTGAAGACTTGACAGCTGTGGGTTGCAGCCAGTTAACTGATGTTGTCAGACTTGTCAGAATACAGTTATAAACCGGATCAGCCGGTTACCATTAAGAAGATCTATATATAGACAGATTCAGAGAGAAGTAAAAAAAAATGAGAAGATTGACCTTTGGCAATCAAATTGAGAAATCAAATCAAGAAGGTGTAATACACTAAAGAAGATCTTCATCAGAAGATCTAAGAAGACGATCTCAGGATCGATCTAAGAAGAGTTCTAACAAGAATTCAGAAGTATCATCAAAGGTGTTGGATAGAGAGGGATCCACCCATTTTTGAAGAAGAAGAAGGAAGTCATCAGTGGTTTCTTAAGAAGCTGTTTGGAAATCAACTCAGCTAAGTTCAGATTCAAGAAGCTTTGAAGAAAGCTCAGATTCAGTTGATTTCATCAGCTGATCAAGAATTGTCTTGTCCTCTTCTCTCTCAACAAAGGCAAGACATTAAAACTTCTTTTCTAAATTTCTGTAGGATCTGTTTTACACAGATCTTAGTTGTAAGCCTGTGATATAAAGGCTGAGTGTAGGAGAGTTGATCTCTGAGTGGTAGGGCTGTTTGCCTGAGTGTAGGAGAAGGTTCTTCTCTGAGTTATAGGCCTTGTGGCAAGGCTGAGGTAGGGCTGTTGTGCCTGAATTGTAGGAACTTATCCAGGTTCTGAGCTGTAGGATCTGAGGATCTGAGAATAGTGGAAGTTTGGCCGAATCTAGCATCCTGCTAGATAGGTGAAGGGGGAAAGTGGATGTACCCAGACCTTGGGGAACCACTATAAAACATTGTGCAATCTGTGATGATTAAATATCTGTGAATGCTGTGCTGGATGTTTTAATTTTGTAATTGAATTCTGCCTAAAAATTTGAACAAGCAATTAGAACCTATTCACCCCCCCCCTCTAGGTGTTTAGGTTGTCTTGAAAGTAAAACTATCAGTTCTACTTTATTCTTTTTTTCGGTATTCTAGTTATTCAATATTTTAAATTGAGACAAATCGGCTCATCGGGACAGAGTGTTGTGCCGGGGGAGTAGGTCCACTACGTGCATAAACCCAGCCTAAAGGCATTATGCCGAGGGAGAAACCCCAACGCACACAGTCCTACAGCTAAGGTAACATGCCGGGATGAAAATCCACCACGCGCAGAGACTTCACCCTAAGGCACTGTTCCGTGGGAGAAACCCCAACGCGTACAGACCATTTCAAGCTTTCTTCATTTCATAAATTTGTGCCGTGGGAGAAACCCCACGCGCACAGACCATTTCATAATTTCTTTAATTCATAACTTACTATTCAGTTTCTTCAATTAAGGTTCGTGTAATTAGTTCGAATTGAACGGACAATGCGACACGTCGACCGGAACGGTACGACAATAATTCGTGCGACTAAACCTTTTGCACAAATTATACTTGTCAAATCAACGAGACGATCGAAACGTCGCGACCACTACGACACGCCCGTAAACCAGTACAGCGCTTCCGTAAACCGTTACGTTTCCGACGAGATCGCTCGGGAAAATTAATTTATTCGCGAGACGACTCGCACAATTTTTCTAGACGGCGAAACCTACGGAAAATCGTGACTTTCTAACGAATAAATTTATGTGAAATGTTACGAGTTAGGAGCGAAATTAACGACAGAAGAAATTGACGAGGGAAACACCACTTGCCTCGGAATTTGGTCTCCAATCTACTCCCCAACGTAGATCCGCCCAAAAGAAGACACGAGGAGGCGAGATCTACGAAAAACGAACGAAATGAGGTTAGGGCCGAAAAAAAATCCATTGCGAAAAGGTCGACGAAACGAAAAAAAACTTACCGCGATTTCGAAGCTCTCGCCGAGAGCTTTCCAACACCGCGCTTGGATCGTGATTTCGTCCATCGGAACGGCGGTGGCGGCCGCCGGAAGATTAGCGAGCGGAAGGGTTTCCGCCTCGGTAATGGCGAAGGAAAGAAAAAAAATGCCGCACAGGGGCTGCTCGGTTTGAGAGAAGAAGGAGATGAGAATCCTTTTCTTTATATATATATATATATATATATACATAATAGTAATAATAATATAATTATTATAAATGAGGTAATATAATGAAAGGGGGGGGGGGGGGGGCTGCATTCGGTGAGAGTCGGCGGGATTGGGAGGGAGTTTTTTTTTCTTTTCTATTATATATATTTTTTATAAAATAATTGTTATATTAGAATTTATATATTATAATATTTAACGTTATATTATAATATCGTTATGAAGGCTCAAACGCGCGCCGAAACCTACAAAATTCGCAGCGTAGGCGAATGATGATGCTACGAACCCAACGGCGAAGTCGGAATCGAATTCCGACGCACCGTTCTCGAGATATTAATTTCTAAAGCTAACGGCGTACGTAAAAAAAATACACAAAACTTCAAACGCGCGCCGAGGCTCCAAAATTGCTCGGAACGCGACGAAATTTGACGAGCAAGTCTAAAATTATCCAATCTAATTTCCTAACGTAAAATTTTCCACTTCCGGCGCAAATCCCAAAATTTGGCCGGTCAAACCTAATGGACTCAAAACGCGCTAACGGCGACGCGCCGTCACCTCGCGGAAACGTAATGCCCTTACGTCAAAATGACGTCACCGACATGATAAAATAAATTACGAAAACCTGGGGCGTTACAAATTAGACCCCAGATTTCAGTCTGGATGTGCCTTGCGGGTGAAGCCGTGAGAGAAAGAGAGTGAGAGAGGGGGGTACCTGCTATGTGTCTTGGCAAGAGCCAAATCTGGGCTCTCTGCTTTGCCGGCGTTGAGTGTGGTGCATACACTCAAAGCCATTGCGGGTTTGGCGTTGAGTGTGGTGCACACACTCAACGCCACAGCTGTAGTCGGTTTGATTTGTTAGCTAAGTACTAGGGCGTTGAGTGAGGTTGACTCACTCAACGCCGCAGCCCCTGCTAGCGGCTAAGTACTTTGGCATTGAGTGAGTCGACCTCACTCAACGTCATTTCCATTTTGGCGTTTAGTGAGGTGAACTCACTCAACGCCACGGTTTTCTGAGAAGCTAAGTACTTTGGCGTTGAGTGAGGTGTTCTCACTCAACGTCACAGCCTTTTCTGAGGTTAAGTACTTTGGTGTTGAGTGAGTCGACCTCACTTAACGCCATTTCAGTTTTGGCGTTGAGTTAGGTGACTCACTCAACGCCGTAGCTTTCTGTGCGGCCAAGTACTTTGGTGTTGAGTGAGGTGTGCTCACTCAACGCCGCGGCCTTTTCTATGGCTAAGTACTTTTGCATTGAGTGAGTCGACCTCACTCAACGCCATTTCGGTTTTGGCATTGAGTGAGGTGACCTCGCTCAACACTGTAGGCAAGTTTGCGGCCAAGTCCTGTGGCATTGAGTGAGTGAACCTCACTCAACGCCATTTCTGCTTTGGCATTGAGTGAGGTAGATTCACTCAAAGCCACAACCCTTCTTTACAGCCAGGACTTCTGGCATTGAGTGAGACGACCTCACTCAACGCCATTGTTGTTTTGGCGTTGAGTGAGGTCAGCTCACTCAACTCCGCAGATTGCCTTGTTTGCGGCTAAGTGCCAGGGCGTTGAGTGAGTGAACCTCACTCAACGCCATTGCTGTTTTGGCGTTGAGTGAGGTGGACTCACTCAACGCCGCAGTCTTCTTTTGCGGCTAAGTGTCAGGGCGTTGAGTGAGTGAGCTTCACTCAACGCCATTGCTGTTTTGGCGTTGAGTGAGGCCAGCTCACTCAACGCCACATTCTATGTTTGCGGTTAAGTGCCAGGGAGTTGAGTGAGTGTACCTCACTCAACGCCATAGCTGCTTTAGCATTGAGTGAGGTTAGTTCACTCAACGCTAGAGTATTCTTGCGGGAGGCGTTGAGTGAGTGAACCTCACCCAACGCCATGCCTGTTTTTGCGTTGAGTGAGTCTAGCTCACTCAACGCCAGAGTTGTTCTTGCGGTGTGCGTTGAGTGAGTAAACCTCACTCAACGCCATGGTTGTTCTGGCGCTGAGTGAGGCTAACTCACTCAACGCCAAGGTCTGGTTAGGCGTTGAGTGAGTGGGTCCCACTCAACGCCAAGCCGTGTTGAGTCATTTCAACACTTTTCCCCTACCGTGATTTTTACTCCCGAGTGAATTCCTTGATTTTCTTTGAGGTTCATTGTCGGCTATGTTTTTCTTTCCTAAAGGTCGAATCATGGGTCGTGGTTAGTAGTGGTGGTTTGAAGCTCTTAATGAGGGTGGTGTTATGTAATTTAGCCGTGGCCACCCTGTTCTTCTATCTTGTTCTAGGTACGGGCTGGGCAAGGGGGTGGAAGATCCCTAGTGCTATCACATGTAGACCCTTGAGCTTTGTTGGCTTGGAAATGGTGGTTGGGGGACTGAGTTTGCCTCCAACCCAGATCCACGTTGTTTGTTTTGCTACTACCATCTCCCACGGCTTAGGGTGTTAGACGTTTCTTCCTTTGTAGATTGCAGCATTTTGGGCTCTTGGCAGCTTAGTAGACTCTGCAGGAAGTAGTTTCTGGGCAGGGTTGATGCTGTTTCCTCACACCTAGTACATTTCTTTTTGTCTTGCCTTGGGCAGTTGTGACTTTTACTGCTTTGTTTTTCCTCTTTCATTTATCATCTGATTGACACTTTCGTGCAGTTTTTCTTGTTTATCTTGCTGAGGTATTCTTTCTTCTTTTGAATGCCTCAGGTTCTAGACAGTAACTAGTTTGGTGGCTAAGTTGTTGTGGTATTGCTGGTGGTCTCTTACACTTTAGAGATCCTGTTTCTTTGTTAGTGAGGTAGTTTTTCTGCACTTTCTTACAAACATACATATTTGTCAGTGGGTTCGTGTCAGGTTGTTGGCGCCCACTGGTAGTTTTTCCCTTATACTGAATATATTACTTTTGCTGCTACCTTTTCTGGAGATAGTCTACTTGCTCTGGGGACGATTTAGGCTAGGTTGCTAGTTACTTTTAAAAATAAAATTATTATTATAAGTATAGCACATGATCAGCATGTTTTATAAAACTCAATCACTATTTTCCAAACAACGTAAAAAGATCATTTTCTTATATATAATATAAATTAAATGTAGAGTCTTGCATAGCATAAGTTGTCCTCTTGGGGCACTTATGCACTCCTTTAGGATGTCAAACCTGAATAAAGTATTTTCTGCAGCGTATAAGTATAGTTTTTAAACTGTGGACTAGGTGATCCACCGAGCCGAGGGATACGACCTCTAAAAATATAACTGATTTTCTAATCATTAAACTCATGAATTTTTTCATAAAGTAAAGTAGATGGTTTTGCCTGAGCGTCAGCAGTTATCCCCTGCTCGACGTGGCATCATGACACGTGTTTTTCTCATACTCTAATAATCCTTAAATTTGGAGAAAATGCGGGTTGTGACAATTTGTATCAGAGGGAGGTTTCTTGACAAGTTAGTCGGGCAACCTTCCTTTGATTGCATTATTAGTTCGGCATCATGTCATTCACACACTGATATGTCATCAGCACGTCTTGGCAAAAGCACGAACACTACACTCATAGCATAACATGAAGTATACGGGGCATATTATGTAGTATGGGATGCATAATAAGTGTTCGTATATGGATCCACCATAGAGGAAACATGTGAGGGTTATATAGTTTGAGATGCATAACCTCACCACATGGCTGTGACTAGCTCGTTTTCTTTTTCGTTGCATGAGAATGTTATGTAGTATGGGATGCATAACATTTTCATGTGTACGCCGCTCATAACATGCATTAGGGATTTTTTAGGATGCATAGCACAAACATGCATAGCATAACATTGCATAAGCACAACGTGCCAAGCTAAAGACTGGCAGGATAACATATGTACACGCATAAGCTTTCAAGTCAAAAGTAATATAAAGTCATGCATTCCCGATCTAGGCACACGAGTTAGTATGGTGGTGGTTAACCATCCTAGGTTAGGGCATAACATCAATTTTTGTAAAAAGATAAACTCCCAGAGCAAGTTTAGCAGCTTTAAGTTCATATCTATATATGTATTGTCTGTACTTTTAGTTGGTTCTAGCCGTTGTACTAGGATCTTACTAGTGTTGTTATGATTTTTAGGATGACGAGACGTCCTGCGACTAGATCGACTCCCCTATCTGAGGGTAAGTCATCTGGAGCGCAGAATGACGCGGTGATCGAGAGCCTGCGGCAGAGTAGCGATGCCTTGAGCAGGCAGATGGTGGAGATGCAGGCCCAGATTCAGTCCCTAGTGCCGGTTGTGGAGGTCAGACTCAGGGTGTGCAAGGCCCTGCAGGGGGGTTAGCTGTTCCTCCTCCTCATGCACCCCTAAGACCTCCAGTGGTGGTGCCAGCAGAGATGGCCTTCATCTCACAGTTTCAGAGGCTGAGCCCTCCCACTTATGATGGGAAGGCAAATTTCATATTCATAGACGATTGGTTGATCTCCATGGAGGAGATGTTTTCGTACTCTGGTATTGTAGATGACTAGAGGGTGATGATAGCCGCCTATCAGCTTAAAGGTTTGGCTAAGAGTTGGTGGCTGAGAGAAAAGGAGAGCTTGGTAGCTGGATGCTCTTGGGAAGTATTCAAGGAGATGCTGTTAAGGAAGTTCTTTCCCTCGGTCGAGCGTGACCGCCTTATGAACGACTTCCTCCACCTAAAGCAAAGACAACTCACGGTTGGTGAGTATGAGATAGAATTCAGCAAGTTGAGCCGGTTTTCTCCTGGATTGGTGAGTGTTAAGGCTGATCAAGTCAAGCCATTTCTCGGTGGCTTGAGGAGCGAGGTGCAGCAGTTGACCAGTGCTTATGGGTCAGAGACTTATACAGGAGTAGTGGAGGCTGCTCTGAAAGTGGAGGCTATTGAGACCGCAAAGAGCAGAGGCCAGCAAATGAGGAAGGACAAGAGGAAGTCTGTAGAGGAGAAGAAACCTCAGGTACCCGGTGCGTCTTCGGGAAAGAAGAGCAGGGTTGTGTGTAGCTTCTGTGGCCGGTCAGGCCACCCTGTTGAGAGATGTTTCAAGAAGGCAGCAGCTCAGAAGAAGGAGCAGGTTCATGCAATTCATGGTGCTCCTAGGAGAAATGTATCCTGTTTTGTTTGCAAGCGACCCGGGTATGATGCTGCCCAGTGCTGTTCCAAGGATAAAGTCTGCTATCAGTGTGGGCAGAAGGGTCACATCAAGACTAGGTGTCCTCAGGTCCAGCCTGCTCTTCATGCAGTTCCACTTCAGGCACTACCTCCACCTCAGCGGGTGGACAAGGGCAAGGGAAAGCTGAACGTGATCTCTTCCGAGGAGGCTCAAGCTTCGACTCAGGTCATCTCAGGTTAGTTGATTTTTCAGCCTGAAGGTTTTACTTTTGTTTCACTAGAACGATTGCAGCATTGTTGTGGTAGTTCCTTAGTTATATACTCCTATAGGGAAATTTAAGGTGAAGAACCTCTGAGCTCGTGTTCTGTTTGACTCCAGCGCTACCCACTCGTTCGTGGCTAGAGCCTTTGTGGAGCGACATCGGTTGACTTTAGATCGAGTTCGGGATACCTTCCGTATCAAGTTCCCCTCTAGTGAATCTGTGTTATCAGATTTGGGCATGCTAGATTGCCCTGTTTTGTTGGGAGACTTTCTTGCGAAGGCAGACCTGAAGATGATTGATCTGGAGGACTTCGATGTTATTCTGGGCATGGACTGGCTGTCTAGGTATGATGCGATTATTTAGTGCAAAGGGAAGCGCTTGGACTTCATCAAGGATGACGGTCAGCCCGGAAGCGTGTATGCTGATCTGTGCCAGGATTCTCCTGTCATCTCTGCGGTATGTGCTCAGAAGCTATTTCTTTCGGATTGTTTTGCTTGTTTGGTCTCGGTGGTTGGGACCGCTGTTAGTGTACCGCGCTTGGAGGAGATTCCCGTTGTTCGTGATTTCGCCGATGTTTTTCCTGATGATCTTCCTGGTCTTCCTCCCGAGCGGGATGTTGAGTTTGTGATTGATTTGGAACCGGGTACGCGTCCTATTGCTAAGGCGCCGTACCGGATGGCCCCTCGTGAGTTAAAGGAGTTGCAAGTCCAGTTGGATGAGCTGTTGGCAAAAGGATTTATCAGGCAGAGTTCGTCGCCTTGGGGTGCTCATGTGCTGTTTGTGAAGAAGAAAGATGGGTCGATGCTGCTTTGCATCAACTACAGGGAGTTGAAAAAAGTCACTATTAAGAACAGGTACCCTCTGCCGAGGATCAATGACTTATTTGACCAGTTGCGCGGTAGCACGGTGTTCTCCAAGATCGATCTTCATTCTGTCTATCATCAGCTCAGGATCCGTGAGGCAGATATTCCACGGACTGTGTTTAGATCGAGGCATGGACACGTTGAGTTCTTAGTGATGTCGTTTGGTTTGACCAACGCACCATCAGCTTTCATGGATATGATGAACCGGGTGTTCAAGGATTTACTAGACAAGTTTGTTGTTGTCTTCATCGATGACGTGTTGGTTTATTCTCGCAGTGCTGAGGAGCATGAGCAGCATCTGCGCTTGGTTTTAACGGAGTTGAGGAATCACAAGTTATTCGCCAAGCTTAGCAAGTGCGAATTTTGGTTGCCTCAGGTCTCATTTCTAGGCCACATGGTGAACAAGGATGGGATCTCGGTCGACCCAGAAAAGATTGCTGCAGCGATGGATTGGAGTAGGCCGAGCACGCCCAAGGAGATCAGAAGCTTCCTAGGGTTGGCCGGCTACTATAGGAGGTTCGTGGAGGGTTTCTCTTCCCTAGCTGCACCTTTGACCAAGTTGACTCAGAAGAACGCGGCCTTTGTTTGGAGCGAAAAGTGCGAAGAAGCCTTCCTAGAGCTAAAGAATAGATTGTGCACTGCTCCCGTTCTGACCCTGCCTACTGAGGGTGTGGATTATGATGTATACGTGGATGCTTTGCATGTTAGACTGGATTGCGTGTTAATGCATGTTGGAAAAGTGATTGCCTATGGGTAAAGGCAATTGAAGACTCATGAGAAGAATTATCCTACGCATGACCTTGAGTTTGCAGCGGTGATTTATGCGTTGAAGCTGTGGAGGCATCTACTTTATGGGGCTCAGTTCAAGATCTTCACTGATCATAAGAGCCTGAAGTACGTGTTCACGTAGAAGGAGTTGAATCTGCGCCAACAGCGGTGGCTAGAGTATGTGGCCGATTATGATGTAGAGATCCAGTATCATCCAGGCATGGCCAATGTGGTGGCCGATGCCCTGAGCCGGAAGACGGGAAAGATCTTTAATCTCTCCGCCGATCGTTTAGTGGAGGAGTTCCTCCTTGTGGATATATCAGTGGGATGCTGTGGCTTGCAGAGTAGTTTGGCAGTGGCAGAGCTGTCTTGGATTTCTTTGACCAGATTGCACCAGAAGGACGATCCAGATCTTCTGCACTTATTCACTAGGACCGAGAAGGGGGAGTTGCCAGATTTTTCTATTAATGATGCAGGTACTTTGAAGTACCGCGACAGATTTTGCATCCCCGCTGTAGGAGACATCAGGGGTATGATTTTCAGGGAGGCTCATGGATCCAGTGTTGCCTACCATCCAGGATCTAAAAAGATGTATCGTGATTTGAAGCAAATTGCCTTGTGGTATGACATGAAAAGTGATATAGTCCGATTCGTTGCTGAATGCCACACTTGCAAGCGTGTGAAGACCGATCACGGAAGGCCTAGTGGCAAGTTTACTTCGTTAGAGATCCCGACTTGGAAGTGGGAAAGTATTTCTATGGACTTCATCATGGGCTTACCGAAATCCCCGAGGGGATTTGATTCTGTTTGGATCATAGTGGATAGACTGGCGAAGTGTACTCACTTCGTGCCGTATAAGATTGATTACCCGATTAAGAAGATAGCGGAGTTGTACTTGAATGAAGTCATCAGACTGCACGGTGTGCCTGTTAGCATCATTTCTGATCGAGACTCCCGGTTTACTTCTCGTTTTTGGCAGAGTCTGCATGAGGGTTTGGGTACGGATTTGAGGTATTCTACTGCTTACCACCCACAGACCAATGGGCAGACAGAGCGGGTGAACCAGATAGTTGAGGATATGATCCAATGCTACATTTTAGACCACGATGGAGCGTGGGATGAGTGGTTGTGACTTATGGAATTTGCATACAACAACAGTTATCAAGAAAGTTTGCAAATGGCTGCATTTGAAGCCTTGTATGGGAGGCGCTGCAGAACTCCCCTGTTTTGGGCTGAGGCGGGTGAGAGACCCTTGTTGGGTCCGGATGCACTTGAGGAGATGGAAGTCGCAGTGAAGCTTATCCGAGAAAAGCTTCGTATAACACAGGAGAGATACGTGAAGAACGTCAATCGGCGTAGGTCTGCCTTGGAGTTTTCTGTAGGGGACCTTGTGTTTCTTAAGGTTTCCCCGATGGCGGGTGTAAAGAGGTTTGGTAAGAATCGGAAATTGGACCCAAGGTATGTGGGCCCGTTTAAGATTATGGAGCGAATTGGCGTGTCAGCTTACAGGTTGGATTTGCCAGCAAACTTCCCAGGTGTTCATAATGTTTTCCATGTAAGCCAATTGCGGAAGTGTGTGCACAGCAGTGGGCAAGTCTTGGACATTGTGCCCCAGTTGGAGCCCAATCTTTCTTTTGTTGAATTTTCGGTCTGTATTTTTGATACTAAGGAACGGGTGCTGCGAAAAAAGTCCATTCCGATGGTGAAAGTTCTATAGAAGAATCAGGATTTGGAGAACGCGACTTGGGAGCTAGAGTCGGCCATGAGGAAGGCTTACCCTCACCTGTTTCCCTGATTTGATCGGTATGTTTCCCTTCTTGTAACTCCTATTTGTTACTTTTCCTTCTATAGTAGAAGTGTTGTGCGTAAAGTTTCGGGACAAAACTTTCTTTTAGAGGGAGTGACTGTAACGCCCCCAATTTTTTTTGCGATTATTTTATTCTCGTTTGGCGTTACGGTGACGCGTTTTCGTGGCTTGTGCCATTTGTGGAGTGTGGTTTAACTCCTTAGAACTGAGTGACCTATTTTGTAGCCCATGGGCAAGATCTCCCTAGCAAGCCGAGTCGTTTGGGTGACCCGGTGTGGCCTCTTTGGGGATGCTTGTATTTTGTCTTTAGGTGGGCATAACTCGAGTTCCGTTCGTCGAAAGTTAATTTCAACTTTGTCGTTATGTTCGTAGCATGGGTATTTAGCTACGGTGCGAATTTCGTCGAATTCTGAGGTAGTTCGGTTTTTGCGTCATTTTGGGTGTGCCATTAGTAAATCTAATTAGAAACCCTCTTAATTTAAGTGAACCGGTGGCTTGGGAGACGGTTAGGCTGAACTGGCGTGTTAAGGCTTATTTAAAAAGCTTTAATTAGAAGTTGGTGGGCCCACTCTCCTCCTTCTTCCCAAGACCGAAACCGCCTGCTCCAGTTCGCGGAAAAGCAGGGGAGAAAAACCGGCGGACTGCCCTTGCCTTTGGATGCCGAATTTGGGAGTGTTTGTGGACGGAATTCGATTCCGAAAGCGTCTTTGGCTTGCTCTCGCTCAGATCTACATTTCTACGGTAAGAGATTTTATTTTCATGGAGTTTTAGGAGACTTAGATTTTTCGGTTCTTGCGGATTCCGCCATTCAAGTGCGGGATTTTGCTTTTAGGTGCGGCTGCTGCTAGTGCTGTGTGAAGAGGAGGGAAAGCCGGCCGAGCTTCGCCGAAAAATCGAGGCAAGTGGTATTCTTGCCCTTGCCGTTTTGTTTCTCTTGGTAATTTGAAATTCCCGGTTAGCCCTAGGTTAGAAGCCAAGCTTGTTCTTTTACCTTGCTGAAATTAGGGCTTTAGTTTCTCCTTATGAGCCCCCCTCTTTGTGTTGTTGGTGCTCAACCCGCCGGCGCAGTTTCCGCCATTTAGACCCCAGATTTCAGTCTGGTTGGTGCCTTGTGGGTGAAGCCGTGAGAGAGAGTGAGGGAGGGGGGGTACCTGCTGTGTGTCTTGGCAAGAGCCAAATATGGGCTCTCTGGTTTGCCGGCGTTGAGTGTGGTGCACACACTCAAAGCCATTGCGGGTTTGGCGTTGAGTGTGGTGCACACACTCAACGCCACAGCTGTAGTCGGTTTGAGTTTTTGGCTAAGTACTAGGGCGTTGAGAGAGGTGGACTCACTCAACGCCGCAGCCCCTGCTAGTGGCTAAGTACTTTGGCGTTGAGTGAGTCAACCTCACTCAACACAATTTTTTTTTGGCGTTGAGTGAAGTGAACTCACTCAACGCCGCGGCTTTCTGAGAAGCTAAGTACTTTGGCGTTGAGTTAGGTGTGCTCACTCAACGCCACAGCCTTTTCTGAGGCTAAGTACTTTGGTGTTGAGTGAGTCAACCTCACTCAATGCCATTTCGGTTTCGACGTTGAGTGAGGTGACCTCACTAAACGTCGTAGCTTTCTGTGCGGCCAAGTACTTTGGCGTTGAGTGAGGTGTGCTCACTCAACTCCGCGACCTTTTCTGAGGCTAAGTACTTTGGCGTTGAGTGAGTCGACCTCACTCAACGCCATTTCGGTTTTGGCGTTGAGTGAGGTGACCTCACTCAACGCCATAGGCAAGTTTGCGGCCAAGTCCTGTGGCGTTGAGTGAGTGAACCTCACTCAACGCCATTTCAGCTTTGGCGTTGAGTGAGGTAGATTCACTCAACGCCACAACCCTTCTTTGCGACCAGGACTTCTGGCGTTGAGTGAGACGACCTCACTCAATACCATTGCTGTTTTGGCGTTGAGTGAGGTCAGCTCACTAAACGCCGCAGATTGCCTTGTTTGCGGCTAAGTACCAGGGCGTTGAGTGAGTGAACCTCACTCAACGCCATTGCTGTTTTGGCATTGAGTGAGGTGGACTCATTCAACGCCGCAGTCTTCTTTTGCGGCTAAGTGTCAGGGCGTTGAGTGAGTGAGCTTCACTCAACGTCATTGCTGTTTTGGCATTGAGTGAGGCCAGCTCACTCAACGCCACATTCTCTATTTGCGGTTAAGTGCCAGGGCGTTGAGTGAGTGTACCTCACTAAACGTCATAGCTATTTTGGCATTGAGTGAGGTTAGCTCACTCAATGCGCTCACTCAACGCCAAAGTATTCTTGCGGGAGGCGTTGAGTGAGTGACTCTCACTCAACGCCATGCCTATTTTGGCGTTGAGTGAGGCTAGCTCACTCAATGCCAGAGCTGTTCTTACGGTGGGCGTTTAGTGAGTAAACCTCACTCAACGCCATGGTTGTTCTGGCACTGAGTGAGGCTAACTCACTCAACGCCAAGGTCTGGTTAGGCGTTGAGTGAGTGGGTCCCATTCAACGCCAAGCCATGTTGAGTCATTTCAACACTTTTCCCCTACCGTGATTTTTACTCCCGAGTGAATTCCTTGATTTTCTTTGAGGTTCCTTGTCGGCTATGTTTTTCTTTCCTAAAAGCCGAATCGTGGGTCGTGGTTAGTAGTGGTGGTTTGAAGCTCTTAATGGGGGTGGTGTTATGTAATTTAGTCATAGCCACCCTGTTCTTCTATCTTGCTCCAGGTACGGGCTGGGCAAGGGGGTGGAAGATCCCTAGTGCTATCACATGTAGACCCTTGAACTTTGGTTGCTTGGAAATGGTGATTGGGGACTGAGTTTGCCTCCAACCCAGATTCACGTTGTTTGTTTTGCTACTACCATCTCCCACAGCTTAGGGTGTTAGACGTTTCTTCCTTAGTACATTGCAACATTTTGGGCTCTTGGAAGCTTAGTAGACTCTGCAGGAAGTAGTTTCTGGGCAGGGTTGATGCTGTTTCCTCGCACCTAGTGCATTTCTTTTTGCCTTGCCTTGGGCAGTTGTGACTTTTACTGCTTTGTTTTTCCTCTTTCATTTATCATCTGATTGACACTTTCGTGAAGTTTTCCTTGTTTTGCTTGCTGTGCTATTCTTTCTTCTTTTGAATGTCTCAGGTTCTGGACAGTAGCCAGTTTGGTGGCTAAGTTGCTGTGGTGTTGCTGGTGGTCTCTTAGACTTTAGAGATCCTGTTGCTTTGTTAGTGAGGTGGTTTTTCTGCACTTTCTTACAGACATACATATTTGTCAGTGGGTTCGTGTCAGGTTGTTGGCACCCACTGGTAGTTTTTTCCTTATACTGGATATATTACTTTTGCTGCTACCTTTTCTTGAGATAGTCTACTTGCTCTGGGGACGATTTATGCTAGGTTGCTAGTTACTTTTAAAACTAAAATTATTATTATAAGTATAGCACATGATCAGCATGTTTTATAAAACTCAATCACTATTTTCCAAACAATATAAAAAGATCGTTTTCTTATATATAATATAAATTAAATGTAGAGTCTTGCATAGCATAAGTTGTCCTCTTGGGGCACTTATGCACTCCTTTAGGATGTCAAACCTGAATAAAGTATTTTCCGCAGCGTATAAGTATAGTTTTTAAACTGTGGACTATGTGATCCACCGAGCCGAGGGATACGACCTCTAAAATATAACTGATTTTCTAATCATTAAACTAATGAATTTTTTCATAAAGTAAAGTAGATGGTTTTGCCTGAGTGTCAGTAGTTATCCCCTTCTCGACGTGCCATCATGAGGCGTGTTTTTCTCATACTTTGATAATCCTTAAATTTGGAGAAAATGCAGGTTGTGACAAAGACTTCTGCCAAACTCGACAGACGGAGAAAACAGCCCGCGCAGGCCGTGCGACCTCCTGGACTAAGCCAACCTGGACTTGGTCCTAATCCAAACCAATTCCACACCACCAGACATCCCTGGTGCGAGTATAACATAAGAGGATACAAAACCAGTCCGCATAAAATCAGCGAACTCCAGAGCTAGCTGCACAAACCGATAATTGATCCGATAACCATCCTATCCGCCGCATAACAACCTGGGGAACAATCTGCAGAACACTGACCGACCTAGCTAGTCTCTCAATGTCCAGAGGTACTTAATGTCCACACACCCCGTGCACTCATGGAACATTTTTGGTGGCCATGGCTTCCTTCGTATCACCACCGTTAACTTTGTCCTTCAGGGTACTTAACTTGACGATTATGTCGTTCAGAGGTACTTAACTTAAAGACTAACTGCCAATTCAGAGGTACTTAACTTAACGACTCTGTCGTTCAGAGGTACTTAACTTGATGACACAGTAATTGGCCTTCACGACACAATTCATTCTTTTTCCATTTCAGGATGGAACCCACCATTGCTGGGCAATTTAAGCTCACAGCTTCGCATACAGTGACCCCTCTTGAAAGACAGACCACACAAATTCCAGCTCAGTAGGAGCTATCTCTTGGCGATACTCACTATCGCCAGGCGATATCAACAGTTCTCCAGACTGTGATCTTTTCTTGGTCATTTCCTGGAAATGCTTCTAGTACTTTGATGCAGCATCCTACACACCCCTAGACCCCATATTTCACACGTACAACACACGCATATCTATGGAGTCTTCTCCAACACGCAAATAAAACATCACCAATCAAGACCAACTTGTCAAGATGAGCATCTCCCAGCATGCCTATTCCGTACTCTACATTTCCGGATCTAAAAGCAGGAATATATGGGGATCAAACCGATCTTCCCACTGGAATCTACCCTTTTTCACCTTTTGGTGAGGGGATCCATGCGAATATGCATATTGAGGACTTCATTTGTCTGGGAGAAACTCGTTACCCTTGTAGTTCTCTTTGGGATCATGGCGAAGCTTTTTTATGCGGATGGAAAGGAACACGTCACTCTCCTCTTCGCGGAATTAGCTTTGGCCCTTGATTCCAGCTACCAGATCTTCTCCAGCAACTCAAACCTTCACCCAAACCCTAGCACCAGTCGAAAGTTCTGCTCCAGAACTGGGAAGCAAGGAAGAGAGAGAGAGAAAATGAAATAATAACTTCCTCAATCCATCCCTCTGCAGATATGACCTCAGGTTGTACCCCAACCATACGATCTCTTCACATCAACGACTCAGGTTTGAGCTGACAAAGTCAACCACCGCTCAGTGGCCACACACCAGCCACTTGACACGAGTCACCGCTCTGGAGACAACTCAATTCGACGTTTTTGTCGAGCTCTGCTCGGCTATTTCGTCGAGCTCTGCTCGGCGATTTCGTCGAGCTCTGCTCGGCGATTTCGTCGAGCTCTGCTCGGCGATTTCGTCCAGCTCTGCTCGGCGATTTCGTCGAGCTCATCTCGGCGATTTCGTCGAGCTCATCTCGGCGATTTCTTCCAGCTTTACTCGACGATTTTCGTCCAGCCAGGTCGACTCTTTGCCTGTTACTTTTTGGGGTGTTACAAAACATCTGTACATGTTCAATAAAATCATGACTTTACCTGTCCATTTATTTCTTTTTAAGCAATTACGGTAATAAAACTGTTTAGAATAGGTTTTTCTTTTGCAGAAGAATATGAAATGCCTTGATGATACTTTTGGACAATTAATTTTATCCAACATAGAAGAATTACTACGAATTACTATTAAAACATTTCAAGATTTGCAATGCTCAAATATAAGATCTACCCAAATTTAAACTCACAAGAGCGAGAGATGGCTAAATTTGCACCAATAAAAAAAAGACTAGGTACAACGAATGAGGTAAGATATTGAGAGGACTTAGCGCTACCAACTGCACCAAAAGACCGGCCTGAAGGTCAAAGGCGCATACTAATCTTTATATCAAAGGTCCTCGGGCGGATCCACGGGGCAGCCAGTTAAGCCATTACCGCATAGCGCCGCAACGCGGGGGCGATTCCGGACCCGCAAGCCCCAACAATCCCCCCCCCCCGGAAACGACCCCGGGTTTCGAACCCGCAACCTCCCTCTGATACCACTTGAGAGGACTTAGCGCTACCAACTGCACCAAAAGACCGGCCTGAAGGTCAAAGGCGCATACTAATCTTTATATCAAAGGTCCTCGGGCGGATCCACGGGGCAGCCAGTTAAGCCATTACCGCATAGCGCCGTAACGCGGGAGCGATTCCGGACCCGCAAGCCCCAACAGATATTGATAGCTAAGACAGTAAAATTGTATAAGATCATGTTTCTTTGTACCAAATTTAATAAGCTACTAGTATAGCGAAACAAGATATATGAAATCACCGACAATCTTTGGAATATTATATATTTGTGGTAGATTAGCTTGAAGCCTTGAATATATAAATAATGCATCATAGTATCATCAAAAATTTAGAATATGCATTATAATTTAACTATTTTTTAGGCATTTAGAATATTGAGGCAGAAATCCTAACCATGATATATAACCATATGTATGCATATGTGTATCTCTGCATTTAATCATTTGTGTTTTATATAAGGAACTAATAAGGCATGGGACATGTCGTCCTAGTCGCCCAATTCGTGATAGCATTAACAAAGTTATGATTGATTTAATTTAGACAGATCGCCTGCATATTAATGATTCACTACTTACCTGCTTAAAAATAGGTTGTAAAACAGACAAATATATATATATATATATATATATATATATATATATATATATATATATATATATATATATAAACGGTGTAATCTTCGAAGATCAAACATGGATTCTACGCATGGTCGGTCTGAGCCACAACTGCCTTGGCCATCACCTACGGCGGGTGCGCCTGGGGTTGGGTACACCGTCGAGGTTCCGGCCGGCAGCTGAACGCCGCCGTCGGGCCCAAAACTTGGAAGGAAAATCCTTCCAGGTCTATGGTGGTCCTTCCAGGTCTATGGTGGCAGCATGCTTGCTGCCACCATGAGCCTTTAGCTCTGCACGTGCGCGGCCTCCCCACCTCCACCGGTGGAATTTTAATCCCAGCCACCACCTCAAGTGGATGCGCCCCGGGAGGGAGCTCCGGTGGGGCTCCTGCCGGCGGCCGGCCGCCGCCGGCGGTGGCTGGAAAATAACACTACATACATATTTTTTTCCTGTTTTCTTTTTTTTTGGATGGAGGAGGTCGCCGGAGCGGATTCCAACGGGTTACTCCGCCTCAAGGGCCATGAGAGAGGGTTTTGGAGTCCCTCTCTCCCCTTCACACAGTCCATGCGAGGCCGGAACCCGCAAAGGTGGCAGAGATCGTGGGGGTGGTCCGAAGCTATCCATGGTCGGGATCGCCGTCTCTGACGGTCGGAGACGACGGGATTCGACGAGAAGTAGATCTAGGGTAGGGAGGAGTCGGAGGAACTTACATGCGTGTCGTTTTGGCGAGGGGATTGACGAGTGGCCATGGGTGGTGGAGATCGTCGGAGTTGGGGAAGAAGGCTCATCGGGTGGTCTTCGGGGCTCCGGTTCTTGCTTGTTAGGGGTGTAAGGTGGTAGAGAAACGAACTCCAATATCCTTTGGGATTTATATAGGGGTAGGGGTTGATTTAGGATTTTTAGGAAGGGAATAACTCCCCCTTCCTTGGGGAGAAAACCTCCCCCTTGATTTCTGCCTCCATAATCCTCCCCTAGGCTTCTAAATGTAAGGAATTTAATTCCCTCAGCTGACTCTTAGCATGTTGATGAATAGAAACAATTTTAGGGGGAGTTTATTGCCTATTTGGGCACCAAAAATATAATAACTAATTAAATACAAATAAATTCAAATTTTAACTATAGTATTTTGGTACTCTCAGAAAGCTTCAATAATTATTTCATAATATTTGGACGTATTTTTATATTTTTTTTAATTTTATTACTGTGTCTAGCATGATTAAAATAAAATAAAATAAACTTAAATTAAGTAATTTATTTTAATTCATAAAATCAATCTTACTATTTTTAGGGTGTCTTGGTCAAAATTTGAGATTTTTCAGATATGTGTTGCTATTTTTACCATTTCTCTTTAATTATTTAATTTAAAAATTATTTAAATAAATAATTTTATCTAAATATTTTAAATAACTTTGAGGTCATCCCAATAGTCATGTGGGCCAATGATGCTACTTTAACATGTTGCTGGCCCAAGGGCACCTCACGTCGATAGGCTGATCGAGTCGGGTCCACTACAAGAAAATTGACTTTTAATGACGAAAATTTTAATCACTAAATGTTATATTTTGGTCACTAATGACCTTTAGTGAAAAAAATATTTCGTCACAAGGTCGTCACTAAAACCCTGCCACTAAATATTTTTAGTGACAAAAAAAATAGCCACTAAATGTTGGGTCTTTTTGACCAAATTAATTTGATCACAAAAATCATTCAGTGACCAAACTTATTTGGTCACAAAAACAATTTAGTGACAAAATAAATTTGCTCACTTAAACATGCAGTGATCAAAACAAATTCGGTCACTAAAGTATTTTCAGTGACAAAATTAATTCAGTCACTTGAAGTAGTCTCAATGATCAAATTACTTTGGTCAATGAAATGATATAGTTTCGTCTATATTTTGTACAATTTATCATAAAATATTATAGACTTATTTCATTTAATATTAATTACAATTCAATATTAAACATTCAAACAAAAGAATAAATAAACTATTCAATTTTTTTATTAATTAAGACAAAAGAGGGTGAGAGATAACCCAAATCCCTCAGTACAAAATAATAGAACTATCTCTTATTAAACTAAGTACAAATTTCTATAGGCAGGTGATCCTCCGTCTTGGCCGTTGAAAAAGTCACATCACTTATAACCACTTTCATTGATCCTGAATTCAATATACCTTCCATTCAAGACAACATTAGCTCTCTAGTTCCTACAAGGGTAATTGGCGCAATGGGTGCTTTATTTGGTTTTGGCAGCAAAAGTGAATGCCCCTCTCTACATCGCGCAAAATACTTCATAATGATTCTTCTATCCTGCAAATTATTACAACAACCATGTCAAGTAGAACAACATAATCATGTATATGGTTAATTATAAGAACATCCAATGAAAGTTTGCATAACTAAGCACCTCCCCAATGTCAAAATTACAAATATCTCCTTTAATTTTGCTTAGTTTTTGATGTAAAGCAATAAAATCAACTAAAATATTTCTAATTTTCAATTATATCATTTTGATATTTTCAGTCTTTGTAAATTTTAGTTATTACAGAGGGTAGACTTGATAAACATAAAATATTATAACTGATTTTCACTTTTCATCTAAAATTCTAATGAAAATGAAGATTATGTAAACTGAGAAAACTTATACGGGATAGTTTTGTAGTTTCAAATCATAGAAGGGAGGTCCCTGTCCAATGCCTGCCGGCCCTCTCTCCATCTAAAATTTTAATTTTTTTTATGCGTGATTGGAGGTATGAGTGTATGAGTCCTTCAAGCAATTTTTTCGTGCGATACATTCTTAATTCATATTCGGTAAACTACATGCATATTCCAGATCCCATGCTCATAAATTTTTTTTTCATCTTGAGCAGCAAAATATGTTTAAATTGTTATCCAATTCTTATTCTTCTTTTCTAAAAATGATAACTACTTTATTTGTTATCATTAGTACGAATTGGGCAGGCAAGTGCCGTTGATGGACGAATGGCGCCGCCCCCGAAGACATTGGTCGTGGGCGACGATATGCGCCGCCCCCGAAGACATTGGTCGTGGGCGACGACATGCGCCGCCCCCGAAGACATTGGTCGTGGGCGACGACAAGCGCCGCCCCCGAAGAACATTGGTCGTGGGCGACAACATGCGCCGCCCCCAAAGACATTGGTCGTGGGAGACGACATGCGCCGCCCCCGAAGACATTGGTCATGGGCGACGACATGCGCCGCCCCCGAAGACATTGGTCGCCCCCGAAGACATTAGTTTTCTTTGGTCACTAAAGATGTGTCTTTAGTGACTAAACTTTGACTTTGTCACAAAAATATGTTTTTTAGTGACTAAACTTTTAATTTGTCACTATAGAAATGTCTCTAGTGACGAATATATTTTATCAATAAATTTTGGGCACTAATGTTTTGCTTTTAGTGATCAAAGTTTTCTTTAGTCACTAAAGACGCGTGTTTATTGACTAAACATTTATTTTTCACTAAAAATATCTCTTTATTGACTAACTTTTTAATTCGTCACTATAGATATGTTTTTAGTGACTAATTATATTTTGTCACTAAAGACAAGTTTTCTTGTAGTGGTCGCTTGGTGTGCATTTAGCTTAATTATAATAATCTGGAGTTTACGCAAGTTTAAGTTGATCGGCGCGACGAGTGTGTGTCGTAGTAGATCAATTTTACTTGTTTAGAGTATTAGTGAATTTTTTATGTCTTAATTTGACTTACTAGGGCCTAATGAGTCACTTGCGTACATATAAGCGTCTAGTATTCGTTCATGCCGAAAATTGCTCAAAAGACACGGTGGGTGGATTGAGTGACTTATTAGGTAAACCACACCCAATGGAGAATTAACCTATTATCTTGGTTACGCACAAGCCCGTGGAACCCTAGTGGGTCAAATAACACCAAGGGGATCTAGAAGCCGAACTGGGATGTTACAAATCCAAAAAGTCTAACAAAATTTTCATCCTCGAAAATTCGATTAGGACGCGGTGTTCTGGAAAAGGTAGGTTTACATGCTTGAATAAGTGATATGAATAAAATATTATACGTTACTTGATGTTAAAAGATTAGGATAGAGTTCACGCATCTGATCTTCGGGCTCCCATGTAGATTCCTCAGTCCCGCAGCTGTCCCATTGTACTCGGACAAGCGGGACCTTTTTTCTTCACAAGACCTTTGTCTCGGTATCCATGATCGGCACCGCCTTGAGGGATACAGATCGATCAGGCTCTACCGGTTCGGGAGTATCCTGGATAATGTGCTCGAGGCGTAGTGGAGCACGCCTTAATGAAGAGACATAGAATACGTCGTGTAGCTCTTGTAACTCCGGTGGTAGCTCTAGCCTGTACGCCACTTCACCAATCTGTTCCGCGATGGTATATGGTCCCATGTATCTTGGGCTCAACTTCCGTTGGCGGCAAAATCGGGATACTCTGTGGAGAGGGAGAATCATCAAGTAAACTTTATCACCTACTACGAACTCGACGTGCCGATGATCAGCGTCATAGTACTTGGCCTACTGACTCTGAGCATCACGCAACCTCTCATGCACCATCCGAATGATTTTGGTGACATTCTCCATAAAAAATGGCCCCATGGCTCTTGGATTCTCATCCTGGGCCCAAGAAAGTAGAGTTCGACACTTCCGACTGTACAAGGCTTCGTACGGGGCCATGCCAATACTCGCATGACATGTGTTATTGTAAAAGAATTCTACCAAGGGTAATAGCCGCTCCCATGGCTCCTTTTTATCTACCAAGCATAACCAAAGAAGATCTTCCAAAGTTCAGTTTGTGCGCTCTGTTTTCCCATCCGTCTGGGGGTGGAATGTCGTGCTGAATGTTAGCTTGGTTCCCAAATATGCCTGAACACTTCGCCACTCATTGGAGGTGAATCTGCCATCTTGATCTGAAACTATAGTCTTTGGTACAACGTGGTAACGAACAACATTTTCGATGAAGAGATGCACCAATCTGCTGACACCATCATCTCGGTGGTTGGGAATGAATCTTGCCACTTTCGTCAATCGGTCAAACACCACCCAAATAGAGTCATTCCCCGTCCGAGAGCGGGGAAGGCCATGGATGAAGTCCATGGATATGTCCTCAAATTTCCAATTTGGGACGAGAAAGTGGCTGTAGCAACCCGGAGGGGCTCTTGCACTCTGCTTTAACTAGCTGGCAGGTTGGGCAATGCATCACAAAAAGTGCCACGTCTCGCTTCATCCCTGAACACCAAAATGACTTCTTCAAATCTGCATGCATCTTTGTGATACCCGGATGGATGGAGTAGCGGGTGTGATGACTTTCATATAGAATCTCATGCCGAAGCTATCCTCCAGAAGGAACAAATATTCTATTTCAAAAGTAGAGAATCTCATATCTTATTTGAAAATCTGGGTGCTCCTTCTCGTCTTTTAAACGGGCAATCCCATCCTCGAATAATGGGTCATCCGGCTGGGCCTCCCTGATCCGGTCCCATAGATCACATTTCATCTCCATCCAATATAAATAATGTGTGATCGCAGCTGAATCTCTCAGGTCGATCACCATGATTACCATCTCTTCGAGGGTCTGCACTATGTCTCTCAGAGTACACACCATCCAACCGACGAAGTCTCTAGGGTTCCTACTTAGAGCATCCGCGATCGTATTTGCCTTTCCAGGGTGATACTGAAGATCAAAGTCATAACCACACTAGAATTCCAACCATCGTCTCTATTGTAAGTTCGGTTCTTTCTGCATTAAGACGTACTTGAGACTCCTGTGGTCCGAGAACACCTCCCATCGGACGTCGTATAAGTAGTGCCTCCATATCTTCAGTGTGAAGACTACTACCCCTAACTCCAAGTCATGTGTGGCATAATTTCTCTCATGCACTTTTAGCTGTCTAGAGGCGTAGGAAACCACCTTCCTATTTTGCATCAAGACTGCTCCTAAGACTTGTTGACAAGCATTTATGTACACCTGAAATCCCTCCTGGCCTGAGGGAATGGTCAGTATAGGGGCGGAGGTAAGCCTCCCTTTAAACTCCTGTAAGGCCTCTTCACATTACGGTGTCCATATAAACGGTGTAAACTTCTTTGTCAGTGATTTCAGTGGTAGTGCTATTTTAGAGAATCTCTCCACGAACTTACGGTAATATCCCGCAAGCTCGAGAAAACTCCTCACATCTATTACTGAACGAAGTTGTGGACAATCCCTAACAGCCTGAATCTTTGTTGTGTCCACCGCTATACCGTCGACACTAATAGTATGATCCAAGAAGCTAACCTCCTTTAGCCAAAACTCGCACTTTGAGAACTTTGAATATAGTTGGTGCTCCCGAAGTTTTTGGAGAACCTTTTCTAGGTGTGTGACATGCAATTCTTCGGAAGCCGAGTATACTAGAATGTCATCAATAAATACAATCACAAAATGATCGAGGTATGGCTCGAACACCTAATTCATTAGAGACATGAATGAGGATGGGGCATTTGTGAGCCCGAATGTCATTACTGTGAATTCGTATTGCCCATTACAAGAGCTGAATGCAGTCTTATCAAAGTCATTGTCCTCAATCCCGAGCTAATAGTATCCTGATCAGAGGTTGAGTTTGGAGAAACACCGAGCACTGCTCAACTAATCGAACAAGTCCTTTATTCTTGGAAAGGGGTAAGTGTTCTTCACAGTCCGGTAGTTCAACTCTCGATAGTCGATGCAGAGTCGGAGGGATCCATCCTTCTTCTTCACAAAGAGCACAGGTGCTCCCCAAGGAGAAGAGCTGGGTCGGACGAATCCCAAATCAACCTATTCCTGAAGCTGCACTCTGAACTCTGCTAGCTCTTTTTGTGCCATCCAGTAGGGAGCTCTAGAGACGGGGAGAGGTCCAGGTACGAGATGAATCTCAAAATCCACGCCCCCCTCGACGTGGAGGTAAGCCTGGGAGCTTCTCCGGGAAGACATCTAGATAGTTCTTCACCACTTTAACCTCTGTCAGTTCTAATGTTTGCCCCGTCATCTCGAAGTAGATGGCGAACACCTCTTCACCACTCATAGCAGCCTTCATTGCTTGTATGGAATTTAGTGTTATATGGGAAATAGAGAGTATACCTTGATAAGTGATTGTTCCTCCTATCGGCCCCTGGAGAATCACCTTCCTATTCTGGTAGTCGATCTGGGTTGCATGCTCCGCGATCCAATCCATTCCCAATATAAGGTCAAAGCCTGTAAGTTGTAGTACATCCGCTTCTACCTCCATCTCCTGGTCACCGATCTTGATTCTAAATTTTCAAAGGTCTGAAGATATCATTTTGAAGCCTTCAGGGAGTCACACATGTATCGAGTTTCCTAGCAGGTAAACCACTCCTAACTCTCGATATATAAAGTCATGGGACATGAAAGAGCAAGTGACACCTATGCTGAAAAGCACTCGAGCTACTCTGTCATTGATCCATAGGATCCCTATGGTTACAATTGATTATTTTTTGAACAATGATGTATATAAACATATAGAAGAAGACATAACAATTAAGGTGCGTAAGACAAATTCATGTACCATTCACCATGTCAGCGATGGTGCGCTCCCTCTCTAAGTCCAATGCATAGGCCTGTGGGGGAGGTCGCTGCTGTCCTCTCTCGGCATTACCCAAACAACGACCTCTACCTTGCTGAAACTCCTGGTGTCCTTCTCTGGGTGCTAGTAGTGGGCATTGAGGTCATAAGTGCCCTACATCATTGCAGTAAAAGCAACGTCTCTCGAAAGGCCGCTGCTCAGCTGTATATACTGGTGCAGGGATGGCTTGGTGCTGAGCTGGAATAGGTGGTGGTGTCCTCCTCCGGTTCTTGTCCTGACGCAGCTGGTGGAGATCTCCTCGGTTATAGTTCCTATAGTTCCTCCTATCATTTCCACGCCCACGCTGATTCCTCCCTTGATCCCTCTAATTTTATCTTGGGGGTGTCTCTGCTATCTTCTTCAGCTTGTTCCTCTCCCGAGTGGTTTTTATGTCTGTGAAAGTCTTTAGATTTTTGAGTAGCTAAACACCTAGAGGGTGGTGAATAGGTTATTCTTTTTTTTTGTGATTTCCTTTTGAATTTGGAGTGTTGTGATTAGTTTAGGTTTGCTTTCAAGAAAACATAATCATCACACAAATGATTTATAGTGGTTCCCCAGAGTATGAGTACATCCACTATCCCTCCCACCTTTCTAACAGCTTGTTAGACAAGTCCAACTCATCCAAACTCGGCTCCAAAAGCATACAACACAAATCCCTCAGGATTTTTCAGACTCCTCCAAGTCCTAAACTCTGGCCCAAGGCCCTACACTAAGAGATGCAATCTCCTACAACTCAGTAATCTGCACAAGACTACCAACCTCAGACTTTAAGCAAAGTCCTACACTCAGTCTTAGAGGAAAGCCCTACACTCAAATCCAACACTGGATCCTACCTCAGAGGATAAACCTCTTGCAGCTCAGGCACTTAGCCCTACCTCAGATCCATATAGGGATCCTACCACTAAGATTCCCAACTAGAATCCTACAACTTAGGCCCAAAGTCCCTACAGCTCAAATCCTCTGAAAGATCCTATAATTAGAATGTTATTTGTTGGCGATGAAGGACACCAGAGAAATGATCATTGTGTCTTCCACTTTCTGAAATGAGAAAACTCAATCCTACATCCTTCATAGCTCAAAGAATGTATCTTCAATATTACGCTTGCTGAATCTTGGAAGTCACTACAATAGGTGCTTGCTCTGTTGTTTCTTCTACCTCAGAGAGTAAGCTCTCTAAACTTGTTATTGAATTTAAGTACGTCAACAGCTAACTTTCTTGAACAACTTGTTTTAACAGAAGGAGCAAGTTCTTCAACTTCTGCAACTTGGTCGAGAGGAAGAAGATGAAGTTCATTAAATCCCCCAAAAGTTAATCTCTTCTTCCTTGATCTCTTCCTTTTCTATTCTGCCATCCACCGACTCTTTGAGCAGTGGGACCACCAGGAGTGGATAGCTGCAACAAGTCTTTTGCATTAAATGCAGTACAATGGGAAAGCGGTGCCATTTGTTGTCTACTGTTCATTTCCCGCAACATTTTGAATTGTTGTTGTCGTCATCATGACACAACACCTGTAGACTTAGCCAAATTCACAATTGTGTACAGGCATTGAGTAAGGCCCACCTTTCTAATAGCTTGTTAGACAAGGCCAACTCATCCAAACTTGGCTCCAAAAGCTTACAACACAAATCCCTCAGGATTTCTCAGACTCCTCCAAGTCCTAAAATCTGGCCCAAGGCCCTACACTAAGATATGAAATCTCCTACAACTCAGTAATCTGCACTAGACTACCTACCTCAGACTTTAAGCAAAGTCCTACACTTAGGCTTAGAGGAAAGCCCTACACTCAAATCCAACACTGGATCCTACCTCAGAGGATAAACCTCCTGCAGCTCAGGCACTTAGCCCTACCTCAGATCCATACAGGACCACGAAGATTCCCAGCTGGAATCCTACAACTTAGGCCCAAAGTCCCTACAGCTCAAATCCTCTGAAAGATCCTATAATTAGAATATTATTTGTTGGTGATAAAGGACACCAGAGAAATGATCATTGTGTCTTCCACTTTCTGAAATGATAAATCTCAATCCTACCTCCTTCATAGCTCAAAGAATGTATCTTCAATATTACGTTGCTGAATCTGTGAAGTCACTATAATAGGTGCTTGCTCTGTTGCTTCTTCTACCTCAGAGAGTAAGCTCTCTGAACTTGTTGTTGAATTTAAGTAGGTCAACAACTAAATTTCATGAACAACCTATTTTAACAGAAGGAGCAAGTTCTTCAACTTCTGCAACTTGGTCGAGAGGAATAAGATGAAGTTCAGTAAATCCCCAAAAAGTTAATCTCTTCTTCCTTGATCTATTCCTTTTCTATTCTGCCATCCACCGACTCTTTGAGCAGTGGGACCACCAGGAGTGGATAGCTGCAACAAGTATTTTGCATTAAATGCATTACAATAGGCAAGCGGTTCCATTTGTCGTCTACTATTCATTTCCCGCAACATTTTGAATTGTTGTTATCGTCATCATGACACAACACCTGTAGACTTAGCCAAATTCACAATTTTGTACAGGCATTGAGTAAGGCCTTATAATTCAGTGCCAAAACACTTAGGCAAATTTTTGCATCTTCAGGCGTTGAGTGATCAGTAATCACTCAATGAATATTGACTCCTGCAGTCTAACATAGTAGGCATTGAGTGAGCCTTCATCACTCAATGCATCTGGACTTAGCTGATTTTCTATGTATGAAGGCGTCAAGTGAGTTGTCTTCACTCAACGCTTTCTGCCTTTGCCTATTTTGTTGAAGAGGCGTTGAGTGAACTGCCTTCACTCAATGCTTCTATCCTTAGATAGTTTTTCTATTGATTAGGAGTTGAGTGAGTTGACATCACTCAATTCTTCTATCCTTAGACAGAATTCTATATCAAAAATACAATAGCTCTCACTGAACTATGATCTGTCGACACTTTCTCTGCATGGTGTTTAGTGAACTACCTTCACTCAACGCTTTTGGACTTAGCCAGATTTCTTGGCAGATCCTTCTGCGGCTTTGACTGCTTGAGCTTTACTCAATGCTTCTGACTCCGAGAATTGAGTGAACTGCCTTCACTCAACACTTCTGGACTTAACCAGATTTTTGCCTTGGCAATCCTGAGGCTTTGACTGTCTAATCTTTACTCAATGCTTAAGGTCATCTGGCGTTGAGTGAACTACCTTCACTCAATGCTTCTGGACTTAACCAGATTTTAGCTTGTCTGCATCCTATCATTTTTCCTCCTGTCATTGTCATGTGGATAACCTGTCTAATCAAAGTAACAAGGAGCCCCCTACATACATATAACTTATAGCATGCATCAGATACAAACATGTGTATACCATTGTCCTGTATACCTTATTCAAATATGGGACATTGTGAACAATGGACCCAACAATCTCTCCCTATTTGAAGATGTCAAAACCTTATACAATGATATACACTAACATATATGCAGCAGATATAACATTTTCAGTAGAAAGGTGAGATTAATTATACACAACCAGAAATATGATTTTCATTGATAGAAGGATTAAAGTTTTGGTGGTGTACATAAAAAAAATATAATTCATGCACCCCTTAAGTAAAACAAGAAACATTTCTAAGTTTCAGGATCTCTTATGACTATGCCCCTACTAGGCTTCTTTGCAGCTTTTGCTTTGTCTCCTTCCTTTTCCCTTTGCCTCTCAAAATTGTTGTATGGCTTTGGGAAGTACTTGCTGGGCTCTACATCATCTGGCAACAATTTGCTTAACCACTTATACCTTCTAAACTTTCTTCAGTCCTCTTCATTCTTCTCAAGCTTGACCCATTCTAGGGAGTTGTAAAGCTTTCCCCTCTCAGTTTTCTTAGACTTGACTTGGTCCTAGGTAGATAGAATGATAGTCCTGGATTGAGGACTCCATTATTCAAAGTCTGTCCTGGTTTCCATTTCTTCCATATACCTTTTCTTGCTCAACCTGACATCTTCCTCAGCAAGATACTTCCCTTTAGCTCTCATCATTTGGTCAACAATGGGGCTGAATGTAGGAAATTCAACTGTTGTATAAGGTTCGGTCCACTGTGCATTATCTTGAATAACATACTATTAAGTATCATACTGCTCTACATGCTGATCATTGTATTGAGCACCATATTGATTCCCATCTTGTAGTGCTTGATTAATCTGGTCAGGAAAAGAAGGGATGTTATCATATGTTATTTGCTCAAGACCAAAGGATCCTCTGATCATATTTGTAGACCAAACTGCCTTTTCAGTGTTAGTCATGATCACCTCCTTCTCCCTAATTTTGACTCCTTCAGATACTTCTTTTTTCAGGGAGGTGCAAGCCTTTGTCAACTGACCATCCAGATGGTCAATACCAAGGGATACATGGTTCTTTACTTTGAGCAAATGATCATCTAGAACTTGAGCACATGCATTCATTCTTCTTTCAAGAATAGTTTTGTGTATGTCCATCAACTCCTTCTGTGCATTGTGGATTGCTAGCATGTTTTTGGCAGTGATAGTCTGATTTTTCACAACCCTAGTCTGGATATTGTTGATTTCAGCTAGCTTGCTCTCAGTGAAGATAACTATAGGTGCAACCCTGTGGAAGAATTTGGCAGTCTGGGACTTCAACAGATTATCCTCAAATCTTATAGATTTAATCTTTATTGTCGGATCATTCCTGAGATTCTTGATGGAGTCATCCACAAAGTTCTCTATTTGCCTCCTTTTATCATATAACAACCCTTTCAGTTGATCCAGGAAGGTTCCTGACATCTGATCAACTTGATTTGATGTTCCTTCATCCCATACTAGTTGTTATATTGGCCTAAGTTCTTATTTTGCATCTATGTCAGGCATTTCAAACTCTATAGAATGTTGATTGGCATTATTATCATCAGCAACATTCTCTTCCTTAGACTCAAAGGTGTCAATGTCATAGATTGTACCTTGAGCAGGGAGTTTAGTGTGAATCTCCACCTAAAAGTCGGCAATGTCCACAGGGAAATTCATATCTTCAGCAAGATTACTTTCTAATTCTTTCTCCTTCTAAACAAGAATCTCATCAGTGTCATCCAAGAACTAGTTTTACTCCCCCTCAGCAAATGCATCTTCCGTGACTTGCTCAGGGAGTTTCTCCCCCTCACTTTGAGGACTGTATCCTCCATGTAGATCTTGATCTGTAGGTGTTGCATCTTTTTTAGGGAGCAGGAGACTTGGAGGACTTCACCTTTGCAGAAATCTTGTTGTTAATCTCTTCAGCAATCCTTTAAGCAACCTCAACTCGAGGTATATCCATAACATTAGCTTAAATTTCTTTTGACTGAGATCTGCTCACCTGAATCATTGCTGCGGGTTCATAGGAAAATGATACTTGAGCACTTGTGTCTCTCCTGGTTTCTTCAGTAGATTGAGAAAGTTGTGGATCATGAGGCTCTTCCTCACTCTGTTCAGATGAACTACTGTTAGTGTTGCTTCTGGAACTGTCACTGTCTTTTTTTTCTTCTTCTCAGCTGACTGTTAGTGTGGTTACAGAACTCTATCCCATCTATCAAGCATTTTAGAGTCCATCCTTCTCATGTGATGGATTATGGTTCCTAGCCTTATGTTAAGGATCCCTGGAACACTGTTGTGCAGAAATAGAGACAAAATTCTACCCAAGTTTGGCTCTGAAATACACTCTACAATTCTGTTAAATAGAACTCTTCCCCAATCTATCCTTTTATAAAGAATCAGCCTTGCCATCAACTCAAACAACTTTTTGGAAATTTTGTCATGGGAGTTAGACTTGCACAACAGTGCTTTAATTCCCAATGATATTTGCAAGGAATTTTCCTTTCAGGTTCAGTTCCCTTCTAAGAATTGATCCAGTGGTATTCTTTGAGAGTCCACACCACTTTAGGGCAACTTTGACATTAGTTTGATCCATTTCATCTTCTTCATCAGACACTTTGAACTTCCGCAGTTGCAGTTCCCTTCTCAGTCTCGTCTGGGTAATCTTAACCTTGTTTCCACTGATTAATGACCTAAGTTTCATGGATGACGAGTCGATCTTGGCTATTGAGTATAACTCAAGAACTCTCTTCTAAAGTAGACTGGGCTGTGAGAGAATATATTCTAGGTCAGCGACCTGAAGCAGATGGAGAACTAACCAAACTTCCTCATGCGCATCCTTGAATCCATTTTTGACCAACTCTAAACCTTCAAGCAAGAAATCCAATATCCTTATCGCCATTTATTCTGCGATTTGCTGTAGATTTTGCGAACATTCGTCGTTTCGTCGTAAGGGGCAGAGAAGGGCAAGGAACAGTGTATTTTATTTTGCACACAGAACCTTCTATTTATAGTAATTCGTATTTTAGAAGATGGAGAGGCGCGTATCTGTTTATGATCAAGAAATGATCAACGACTGGAATTGATCCTGATACTTAGCAACAAATAGACGTCATAGAGAGCATGCTTTGAGTGGTCTCGATGAACTCAATTCTCTTGATGCTTGTAGTTGATTCAATGCACTCGAGTTCTGAGGACTTAGACTCAGCGCACTCAACGCTTGATCTTATCTCAGCGCACTCAATGCCTAGACACTTAGTCCATTTCTCCTTTGTTTATCTTGTAGAGATTAACACTACCTACAACAAACAAAAATATATGGAGGGCTACTGAAGCTGAACTAAATTTAACATACTCAATTCAAACTTGAAGGTGTTGAACTTGGCTTCATCTAGTGGTTTGGTGAAGATATTAGCTACTTGTTTTTCAGTAGAGACAAATTAAAGACTGATAACTTCACTTTCCACATGCTCTCTTATAATGTGATACATAATCTCTATATGCTTAGTCCTGCTGTCTGAGACAAGATTCCTAGCAATAGAGATAGCACTAGTAGAATCACAATACATAGGAGTGTTACTTAGCTTTAGGTTGTAGTCCTAGAGCTGGGGTTGGATCCACATCAACTCCCTGTTGATATATATTCTGACCCAGCTGTTGATATTATTGGGAATTTTGCCCTCAATGTTTCCTAGATTTGAAGAGGCATCACTATCAACACTAAGAGCATATTTGTATTTGATGTTGTTCAAGTTCAATATGTGCAGGATGTTCCTTGGAACATGTTTAGACAGGTTATCTAAGTGTTTGTTGTAGGTTGTCACAAGGTAGAGAGGTGGAGAGACAGAAATCTGTCTAAGTCCACAAGCATTGAGTGAAGCCAGTTCACTCAATGCCAGATGCCAAGGAATGATGCTAGAATGATTGAAAATTATCTAAGTCCACTGGCATTGAAGGAATCCAGTTCACTCAACACAAGATTCCAAAAAGCCCTGAGTAAAGAATGGATAGTCAAAGCCCAACAGTTTGTAATGCAGATTTACGGCTAAGTCCACAGGCGTTGAGTGAAGGAATTTCACTCAATTCCAAATAACAAGAGGCATCGAGTACAACACAGTCTGTCAAAGCCCGAGCATTGGCGAGGAAGAAATTTGACTAAGTCTAGAAGCATCGAGTGAAGATAGCTCACTCGACGCCTGAAGAAGAAGTGTTGAGTCAAGCTCAAGCTTTTGAAGATCTGTCAAGAATTCTGGCCAAGTCCAGAAGCGTTGAGTGAGGACAGCTCACTCAATGCCCAAATAAGAAGGCGTCGACAGAGAAATGATCAGTCAAAGCCTAAGGAGAGTTAGACAGAAAAATTTGTCTAAGTCCAGATGCATTTAGTGAGGTCAACTCACTCAACGCAATATCAACAAGAAGATTGGCTAAGTACAAAAGCGTTGAGTGAAGCCAGTTCACTCAACTCCTCATCAGAAAGACATGCAAAGGCAAAAGCGTTGAGTGATGAGGGCTCACTCAACGCATTCATAAAGAAAGTTGCGGCTACGTACTGAAGCGTTGAGTGAAGCCAGTTCACTTAACGCCTCAGTAAGAAGGCAGTCGTTCAGAGAAGCAGCTAAGTCCAGGGGCATTGAGTGATGAAGATTCACTCAACATACTCAATGCCTACCAGGGCAGAATTTGGACAAGTCAAGTTAGTGTTTAGTGATGAAGGCTCTCTCAACGCACTCAACGCCTTATCAGCAGAAAGATTGTCTAAGGACAAAAGCGTTGAGTGAAGGCCATTCAGTCAATGCACTCAACGCCTGGAAGTGTAGAATTATTTAGCTAAGTGTTTTTGCGCTGAGTGAGGGCTATTCAATCAATGCACTCAATGCCTGGGATGAAATTGAGAATTTGGCTAAGTCCACAGATGCTGACGTCAACATGAGTCAGTAAAGTTTCAAATTGTTGTAGGAAGGAAACAGTACACGACAAATGGCATCGTAGACCCATTGTATGACTTTTCCTGTAAAAGCAAAGTTGCAGCCAACAACTTTAAGTGGGCCCACCGGTCAAATGGTCATTGGATGATGAAAGATAAAAAAGGATAAGTTTGGCAGATACAAAGACAACTTTTAGGGTTTAGAATTTCTCAAAGAGGCGAAGCTTCATCAACTTCTTCCTCTCCATTATTGCAGAGCTTGAAGCTGAAGTTCAAACCCGCTGGACTAAAAGTTCACCCAGTTAGTTGTAGCGATTTTCACCTGCTATAACAAGTTCAAAAGTGATTTCTGAGAAAGAAGAAGAAGCAGAGTTCTATTCTCTGCAGTAAAGGTTTGTTGTTTGAGGAGTAAAAAAGAACTATCAAATCATTGTCTTCATCAGCAAGTTCAGAGACTTTGTTTCTGAGTTACTTCCAACACAATCAGCTGCTTATTGAAGATCAATTTCTTGTTACTGAGAAGAGGTTAGGGCTGAGTTAACTCAGCTCAGGAAGCAGTAGACTCAGAGAATATCTCTGGAGTCATATCAACACCAACAAAACACTTTCTTTTCTGTAGGATCCTTTGGATCTGATTTGTAGGCCTATTTTATAAAGGCTGAGGTAGGATCATTTGTTGATCTAAGTGTAGGGATGTTTTCCTGAGGTAGGAAAGTCATTCTCTCAGAGTGTAGGGCCTTTGTGCCTGAGTTGTATGATCTAGCTTTTGATATGAGGTAGGGTCTTGTGCCTGAGCTATAGGAGCGTCATTCTCCCTGATTGGTAGGTGATCTTTGGATCACTGAGTTATAGGAGCAAGCTTGCTCTTAGGTAGGGCCTTGTGCCTGAGCTGGGTCTTGAAGAAGACTGAGAGATCCTGAGGGATCTGTGTTGTAAGCTCTTAGGAGCTGAGTTTTGGAAAAGTGTCTTATCTAACACACTGTTACAATAGTGAGAGGGATAGTGGATGAACCCATAAAATGGGGAACTACTATAAATCTGGTGTGTGTTGTTTCTGTTCTTGAAAGCAAGCTAACTAAGCAAACTCAACACACCCTAAGTTAGGAAAAAGTATAAAGAGAATAAAAAACTATTCACCCCCTCTAGGTGTTTAGATTCCCTTGAAACTAAAGACTTTCAAGTGGTATCAGAGGGAGGTTACTCAAAGAGGACTTAACAGTCTGAGTAGATCTCAAAGAGTAGCTGAAATAAGTATACTTATGGGTTCAGGAGAGAACCATAAGGATATAGGTTCCATGAAGCCTCCTATCTACAGGAAGGTGAGCTTCAGAATCTGGAAGGAGAGGGTCAGGCTATTCATGGAAGCATCTGACCCAAGGATCTTTATTACAGTGAAAGAGGGATCTTTCGTCCCTATGAAGGTCTCAGTTTTGGATGCAATAGTACAGCCACCAAATAAATAATTAGAGATGACTAAGGATGAAGTCATTTTAGCATCCATGGATAAGAGGGCACAGAACATCATTATCAGTTCCATAGATGACTCAACCTTTAAGAATCTGTTTCACTGCCAGACCTCCAAGGAGATGTGGGACACTTTCATAGTCTACATGGAGGGAACTGAAGAGGTCAGAGATGACATGAAGTCCATGCTCAACCAGGACTATGAGGCTTTCAGGAAATCCAAGGGAGAGAGCATAGATGTTTTCTATGAAAGATTCTTCAGAATAATGAATGAGTTGAGGAACTATGGGAGGGTATTCAGTCATTATGAGCTTAATGACAAGTTCCTTAGGTCTAACTATAGACTGGGACACCAATATTTGTTCCATTAGACATGTGGTAAAGTTGGTTGATACTCTCCCTCACACTCTTTTTGTAAAGCCGCTCTCTTATGAGATGCAGCTATCTGTAAGGAATGAGGAGGAGACCATCAGCAAATCCCAGGCCAAGGAAAATTCTTTGGACTTCAGAGCTGACAACACTAAGAGGAGCAAGGAGAGGCTTGTCTCTCCTCCAAGGAGGCCCACTGATTCAGATAGCACATGGATAAGTTCATCAGACTGCAGCAGCTCTGATGAAGAATTTACTGTCTTCTCCAGGCAATTTAAGAAGTTGATGAAGAGGAAATAATGGAGGAGTAGACCTTCCTCCTCCTCTCATCATAGGAAGAATCACTCCAAAAGAGAAAGGTATGATTCTAAAACAAGTAAACATATTTCCTTTAAAGTTGTCTGCTATTATTGCAGCAAGCCAGTGCATGTGATAGTTGACTGCCCAGTCAAAAGAAGAGAGGCTGGTGAGAAAAAGGTCCACCAGTACAAGGGCAATAAGGAAAAGTCCTTCATTGCAAAGAAGGAGAAGAGTTGGAGTCAGTCTGACTCAGTATCTTCTGAGTCTGAAGAAGAAGAGGCCTATATTGGGCTTTTTGCTATTGAAGAAGAAGCTGGAGAAGAAGCTGAAGACTATCCTATTGCTAGGATAGGGATTAGGGCCCCTCTATCACATTCAGATAGCGACTAAGAGGAGGATGAAAATGAATAAGATTCCAATAGCTGTTATGGGCTGATGGCCAGGTCTGATGAAGACTCTAGCCAGGAACATCCTGGTCTAGAAAAGGTACATTCTCTATTTGGTTCCTCATCTGAGTCTAGCTATGAGACTAGTCTAGATTCAGAAGCATCATTATCCTATGATAAAGATGAATCTGAGTCTGAGGAAGATGTTAATCAGTTGATTGACAAGTATGGTGCCCTTCTGGATGCTTTCAGAAGAAGCAAGAAGCTAGCTAAAAAGCAAGCTGAGGAGATTATCTCCCTTCAGCTAGCTGCTTCCCAGCAGGCTGAGCCATCATCATTGCTGGATTAGAAGGATAGGGAAGTCAACAACTTAAAACCATTTCACTCATTGAGATCGGCACCATCAAGTTCAAGAATAGTCTCATTAGGGATATTGAAGAGAAACTCTAGAGGGAGAAAATGATAGTGGCTTGTTATTCTAAGCCAAGTACTGTGTTGACCCTGATAGACTCTTTCTACTCTCAAAATGGTAAGAAGGGGTTGAGATTCAAAGGAAGCACAAGAGTTGCCTATTCCAAAGGGAAAGGCAAAGCTCCAGCTCAGCCTCTGGCATCCAAGCCTCCCATTCCTTTTAGGAAAGTTTAGTTGCCTTCAAACTGGTATGACCAAGAAAGCATCTATGGTCACTAGATGAATGGTTGATCCACTAGTATGAACAAAGATGTTCACAACTATGGTGAAAGGTATAGTAGGGGAATGAGTGCCTTTAAGGCTCCCCATGAGGAAATTCAAATGGCCCATCATGGACCATTTGTCTTTGGTGCTCCAGCCCCCATTTTCAAGAATATGGCAGTAGCAACCTCTCAAGGCCACTCAACAAAGACTCAGACCAAGGGTAAGTCTATCAATAAGCCTGATGTGGCTATCTCTAAGGCTATTAAGAGCCAGTTCGCTGTAAAGAAAACTGCTATTAATGGCAGTCAGAGCAAGACAATTAAGTCTGCTGAAAGACTCACCTTCAGTCAGATCCTTGCTGAAAGGAACTTGAAGAAGGTTGTTGCTCCTCTTCCTTCTATATAGTTAGCAGTTAACCAAACTACATGACCTGCTCAGAAAAGAAGATATAACATTCATGAGTGTTGGTGCTATGGTAAGGTGGGGCATTTTGCCTTAGATTGCTGGCACAATCCTACTATGCCAAGAGCTAGTGTTAGTCTTCCTGTCAGAATATCTGCAGGAAGACATGTTCATTATCAGGCTAATCAGTACCTAGAACCCAATAAATATTGGGGTCCTAAGGTAAGATAAATCATTTGTTATAGGTTAGTCCAGGTGCCCATACCCCTACATGGTACTTGGATAGTGATTGCCTCACATCCTCCTCTTCTCCCTCATTAATTAGATGCATGCACCATTCCAAAAGGAGTGGTCGGCCCCTCTCTTTCTCCCTTCTACACACTTCCATTCATCCCCCCTTATTTATTTTACATTTTTCATTTGCATTTCCATAAATTAAATACATTGCATCCTCCCATTCCCTCCCCCTTCATTTATTCCATGCATGAACCCACTTCACCATGCATGGCCCCCCCTTTTGCCTTTTTATTTCCACCATTTTCTAGAATCTTCCCTCCTCATCTATAAAAGAAGCCCATGGTCTCATGTTTTGGAGGTTGGCTTTTGGAGAGAGCAAGTGGAGAGTACAAGTCAAGAGAGCTTTTGTAATTTTATTTCCTAGTTTGCCTTGTTGTAATTTCATTTTGTTTAAGAGATTTTAATATCGTTTTGTTTTAATCATTGTGTACTTCTCTTTTTATAAATAGTTATTAATGAAAATGTCCTTCTCTTATTTTATTTTGTCTTTCCTTTCAATCATGTGTATCTAATTTTTCTTTTAGCATTCGATCGTGAGGATCCATAAAATGAGATGAGGGTTTCTTTTATTTCATAGTTTTATTTTTGATTAATTTTACTCGATCCTTCTTTGATTTTTATTTTGTCGACTCTGTATTTCCGGTATACGGTAGTAGGCTTTGGATCTCATATTTGAGTAGCCGAGAGGCTCGTGAATGTGAAAGATCACTCAAAGAAGGAAGGAGTTGAACGCAAACCTAGAGATAGGATGACGTAAATTTTTCAGATTGGAGTCAAATCCAATAGTGCGGGTCACCTCGATAATGCGTCTTTAGGCCTTTTTGACTTGAAAGAGATTTTGGTCAGAACGTCTATAAGTCAGGGGATTTAATACTCTAGCGAGATTATTTCCTAATATCTGATCCGTCACGGTCGAGTATGATTTGCAAATTTAAAACTATGACTTTTTATCCCTCTCATTTCGTTTTATGGTGAATCATTGATCGAATGCTATCTTTTTATTATAATTTCTTTGTCTAAAAAATTATCTTTTATTTTACTTTTAAAAAATTCTCAAATCCCAACAATTTTTTGGTAGGATAATAGTTCAAGCGTGAGTAGCAGTACTTGACAACCCCGAGTTTAAATATGACCTTGATACTACGATTCGACAGGTACACTTTCCTGTTCGGGTTTTAGCCCATCAAAAGACTCTCCTATTTGTCTAGTTACAAATGAGAAAGTCTCATATTGTGTACAATGACACAAGAGACTAGCTCATTTGAATTATAAGACTATTGGCAATCTCTTTAGTGAAGAGCTAGTTAGGAATGGTCCCAAGATGAAATGCACCAAGGAAGGCACTTGTTCAGCATGCCAAAAGGGCAAGCAGAACAAAGCTTATTTCAAGGGCATTGGGACCAAAGATGTTGTGAGGTGTTTATAGCTCCTGTATATGGACTTGTTTTGTCCTATGCCAGTTCATTGTTTAGGTAGGAAAGCTTACACCCTTGTGGTGCTTGATGACTTATAGGTTTGCTTGGGTTTTCTTTCTTAAGAAAAAGTCTGAAACCCTTGATGTCTTCAAGACTTTTGTCATGTAGATTCAGAATGAGGTAGACAACATTTTTTCAAAATCAGAAGTGACCATAGGACTATATTCTAGTTTGATAGCATGACAAGGTTCTGTGAAGAGCATGGGATTCATCAAAAATTTCTTCTTCAAGAATACCCTAGCAAAATGAGATTGTTGAGAGGAAAAATAGAATTCTCATAGAGGCTGCAAGGACCTTGCTAAGTGACACATCCCTCCCATAATATTTCTGGGCTGAATCAATAAATACTCCATATCATGTCCTTAATAGAGCTTCTATCACAAATATCCACAAGAAGACTCCCTATGAGATTATGAAGGGAAGGAAACCAAACCTGTCTTTTCTAAGGATCTTTGGTTGTAAGTTTTATGTGCTGAATAATGGGAAGTCCTATGCAACTAAGTTTGGCCAAGTCCTATGATGATATTTTTGTAGGTTACAACAATCATAGTAAGGCCTATAGGATCTATAACTTGGAAAGTCAAGTAGTAGAAGAGTCTGTTATTGTAGTTTTGATGAGTCAACTATGATTAACAATGAGCTGCCAACGTGAGGTCAACTCATTGATATTGAGTCTGTGATAAGAGTCCCAGTCCAGATGCATTTAGTGAGGTCAACTCACTCAACGCAATATCAACAAGAAGATTGGCTAAGTACAAAAGCGTTGAGTGAAGCCAGTTCACTCAACTCCTCATCAAAAAGACATGCAAAGGCAGAAGCGTTGAGTGATGAGGGCTCACTCAACGCATTCATAAAGAAAGTTGCGGCTACGTACTGAAGCGTTGAGTGAAGCCAGTTAACTTAATGCCTCAGTAAGAAGGCAGTCGTTCAGAGAAGCAGCTAAGTCCAGGGGCATTGAGTGATGAAGATTCACTCAACGTACTCAATGCCTACCAGGGCAGAATTTGGCCAAGTCAAGTTAGTGTTTAGTGATGAAGGCTCTCTCAATGCACTCAACGCCTTATCAGCAGAAAGATTGTCTAAGGACAAAAGCGTTGAGTGAAGGTCATTCAGTCAACGCACTCAATGCCTGGAAGTGTAGAATTATTTAGCTAAGTGTTTTTGCGCTGAGTGAGGGCTATTCAATCAATGCACTCAATGCCTGGGATGAAATTGAGAATTTGGCTAAGTCCACAGATGCTGACGTCAACATGAGTCAGTAAAGTTTCAAATTGTTGTAGGAAGGAAACAGTACACGACAAATGGCATCGTAGACCCATTGTATGACTTTTCCTGTAAAAGCAAAGTTGCAGCCAACAACTTTAAGTGGGCCCACCGGTCAAATGGTCATTGGATGACGAAAGATAAAAAAGGATAAGTTTGGCAGATACAAAGACAACTTTAAGGGTTTAGAATTTCTCAAAGAGGCGAAGCTTCATCAACTTCTTCCTCTCCATTATTGCAGAGCTTGAAGCTGAAGTTCAAACCCGCTGGACTAAATGTTCACCCAGTTAGTTGTAGTGATTTTCACCTGCTATAACAAGTTCAAAAGTGATTTCTGAGAAAGAAGAAGAAGCAGAGTTCTATTCTCTGCAGTAAAGGTTTGTTGTTTGAGGAGTAAAAAAGAATTATCATATCATTGTCTTCATCAGCAAGTTCAGAGACTTTGTTTCTGAGTTACTTCCAGCACAATCAACTGCTTATTGAAGATTAATTTCTTGTTACTGAGAAGAGGTTAGGGCTGAGTTAACTCAGCTCAGGAAGCAGTAGACTCATAGAATATCTCTGTAGTCATATCAACACCAACAAAACACTTTCTTTTCTGTAGGATCCTTCGGATCTGATTTGTAGGCCTATTTTATAAAGGCTGAGGTAGGATCATTTGTTGATCTAAGTGTAGGGATGTTTTCCTGAGGTAGGAAAGTCATTCTCTCAGAGTGTAGGGCCTTTGTGCCTGAGTTGTATGATCTAGCTTTTGATATGAGGTAGGGCCTTGTGCCTGAGCTGTAGGAGCGTCATTCTCCCTGATTGGTAGGTGATCTTTGGATCACTGAGTTATAGGAGCAAGCTTGCTCTTAGGTAGGGCCTTGTGCCTGAGCTGGGTCTTGAAGAAGACTGAGAGATCCTGAGGGATCTGTGTTATAAGCTCTTAGGAGCTGAGTTTTGGAAAAGTGTCTTATCTAACACACTGTTATAATAGGGAGAGGGATAGTGGATGAACCCATAAAATGGGGAACTACTATAAATCTGGTGTGTGTTGTTTCTGTTCTTGAAAGCAAGCTAACTAAGCAAACTCAACACACCCTAAGTTAGGAAAAAGTATAAAGAGAACAAAAAACTATTCACCCCCTCTAGGTGTTTAGATTCCCTTGAAACTAAAGACTTTTAAGTGGTATCAGAGGGAGGTTACTCAAAGAGGACTTAACAGTCTGAGTAGATCTCAAAGAGTAGCTGAAATAAGTATACTTATGGGTTCAGGAGAGAACCATAAGGATATAGGTTCCATGAAGCTTCCTATCTACAGGAAGGAGAGCTTCGGAATCTGGAAGGAGAGGGTCAGGCTATTCATGGAAGCATCTGACCCAAGGATCTTTATTACAGTGAAAGAGGGATCTTTCATCCCTATGAAGGTCTCAGTTTTGGATGCAATAGTACAACCACCAAATAAATAATTAGAGATGACTAAGGATGAAGTCATTTTAGCATCCATGTATAAGAGTGCACAGAACATCATTGTCAGTTCCATAGATGACTCAACCTTTAAGAATTTAGTTCACTGCCAGACCTCCAAGGAGATGTGGGACACTTTCGTAGTCTACATGGAGGGAACTGAAGAGGTCAGAGATGACATGAAGTCCATGCTCAACCAGGACTATGAGGCTTTCAGGAAGTCCAAGGGAGAGAGCATAGATGTTTTCTATGAAAGATTCTTCAGAATAATGAATGAGTTGAGGAACTATGGGAGGGTATTCAGTCATTATGAGCTTAATGACAAGTTCCTTAGGTCTAACTATAGACTGGGACACCAATATTTGTTCCATTAGACAAGTGGTAAAGTTGGTTGATACTCTCCCTCACACACTTTTTGTAAAGCTGCACTCTTATGAGATGCAGCTATCTGCAAGGAATGAGGAGGAGACCATCAGCAAATCCCAAGCCAAGGAAAATTCTTTGGACTTCAGAGCTGACAACACTAAGAGGAGCAAGGAGAGGCTTGTCTCTCCTCCAAGGAGGCCCACTGATTCAGATAGCACATGGATAAGTTCATCAGACTGCAGCAGCTCTGATGAAGAATTTACTGTCTTCTCCAGGCAATTTAAGAAGTTGATGAAGAGGAAATAATGGAGGAGTAGACCTTCCTCCTCCTCTCATCATAGGAAGAATCACTCCAAAAGAGAAAGGTATGATTCTAAAACAAGTAAACATATTTCCTCTAAAGTTGTCTGCTATTATTGCAGCAAGCCAGTGCATGTGATAGTTGACTGCCCAGTCAAAAGAAGAGAGGCTGGTGAGAAAAAGGTCCACCAGTACAAGGGCAATAAGGAAAAGTCCTTCATTGCAAAGAAGGAGAAGAGTTGGAGTCAGTCTGACTCAGTATCTTCTGAGTCTGAAGAAGAAGAGGCCTATATTGGGCTTTTTGCTATTGAAGAAGAAGCTGGAGAAGAAGCTGAAGACTATCCTATTGCTAGGATAGGGATTAGGGCCCCTCTATCACATTCAGATAGCGACTAAGAGGAGGATGAAAATGAATAAGATTCCAATAGCTGTTATGGGCTGATGGCCAGGTCTGATGAAGACTCTAGCCAGGAACATCCTGGTCTAGAAAAGGTACATTCTCTATTTGGTTCCTCATTTGAGTCTAGCTATGAGACTAGTCTAGATTCAGAAGCATCATTATCCTATGATAAAGATGAATCTGAGTCTGAGGAAGATGTTAATCAGTTGATTGACAAGTATGGTGCCCTTCTGGATGCTTTCAGAAGAAGCAAGAAGCTAGCTAAAAAGCAAGCTGAGGAGATTATCTCCCTTCAGCTAGCTGCTTCCCAGCAGGCTGAGACATCATCATTGCTGGATTAGAAGGATAGGGAAGTCAACAACTTAAAACCATTTCACTCATTCAGATCGGCACCATCAAGTTCAAGAATAGTCTCATTAGGGATATTGAAGAGAAACTCTAGAGGGAGAAAATGATAGTGGATTGTTATTCTAAGCCAAGTACTGTGTTGACCCTGATAGACTCTTTCTACTCTCAAAATGGTAAGAAGGGGTTGAGATTCAAAGGAAGCACAAGAGTTGCCTATTCCAAAGGGAAAGGCAAAGCTCCAGCTCAGCCTATGGCATCCAAGCCTCCCATTCCTTTTAGGAAAGTTTAGTTGCCTTCAAACTGGTATGACCAAGAAAGCATCTATGGTCACTAGATGAATGGTTGATCCACTAGTATGAACAAAGATGTTCACAGCTATGGTGAAAGGTATAGTAGGGGAATGAGTTCCTTTAAGGCTCCCCATGAGGAAATTCAAATGGCCCATCATGGACCATTTGTCTTTGGTGCTCCAGCCCCCATTTTCAAGAATGTGGCAGTAGCAACCTCTCAAGGCCACTCAACAAAGACTCAGACCAAGGGTAAGTCTATCAATAAGCCTGATGTGGCTATCTCTAAGGCTATTAAGAGCCAGTTCGCTGTAAAGAAAACTGCTACTAATGGCAGTCAGAGCAAGACAATTAAGTCTACTAAAAGACTCACCTTCAGTCAGATCCTTGCTGAAAGGAACTTGAATAAGGTTGTTGCTCCTCTTCCTTCTATATAGTTAGCAGTTAACCAAACTACAAGACCTGCTCAGAAAAGAAGATATAACATTCATGAGTGTTGGTGCTATGGTAAGGTGGGGCATTTTGCCTTAGATTGCTGGCACAATCCTACTATGCCAAGAGCTAGTGTTAGTCTTCCTGTCAGAATATCTGTAGGAAGACATGTTCATTATCATGCTAATCAGAACCTAGAACCCAATAAATATTGGGGTCCTAAGCTAAGATAAATCATTTGTTATAGGTTAGTCCAGGTGCCCATACCCCTACATGGTACTTGGATAGTGATTGCCTCACATCCTCCTCTTCTCCCTCATTAATTAGATGCATGCACCATTCCAAAAGGAGTGGTCGACCCCTCTCTTTCTCCCTTCTACACACTTCCATTCATCCCCCCTTATTTATTTTACATTTTTCATTTGCATTTCCATAAATTAAATACATTGCATCCTCCCATTCCCTCCCCCTTCATTTATTCCATGCATGAACCCACTTCACCATGCATGGCCGCCCCCCCCCCCTTTTGCCTTTTTATTTCCACCATTTTCTAGAATCTTCCCTCCTCATCTATAAAAGGAGCCCATGGTCTCATGTTTTGGAGGTTGGCTTTTGGAGAGAGCAAGTGGAGAGTACAAGTCAAGAGAGCTTTTGTAATTTTATTTCCTAGTTTGCCTTGTTGTAATTTCATTTTGTTTAAGAGATTTTAATATCGTTTTGTTTTAATCATTGTGTACTTCTCTTTTTATAAATTGTTATTAATGAAAATGTCATTCTCTTATTTTATTTTGTCTTTCCTTTCAATCATGTGTATCTAATTTTTCTTTTAGCATTCGATCATGAGGATCCATAAAATGAGATGAGGGTTTCTTTTATTTCATAGTTTTATTTTTGATTAATTTTACTCGATCCTTCTTTGATTTTTATTTTGTCGACTCTGTATTTCCGGTATACGGTAGTAGGCTTTGGATCTCATATTTGAGTAGTCGAGAGGCTCGTGAATGTGAAAGATCACTCAAAGAAGGAAGGAGTTGAACGCAAACCTAGAGATAGGATGACGTAAATTTTTCAGATTGGAGTCAAATCCAATAGTGCGGGTCACCTCGATAATGCGGCTTTAGGCCTTTTTGACTTGAAAGAGATTTCGGTCAGAACGTCTATAAGTCAGGGGATTTAATACTCTAGCGAGATTATTTCCTAATATCTGATCCGTCACGGTCGAGTATGATTTGCAAATTTAAAACTATGACTTTTTATCCCTCTCATTTCGTTTTATGGTGAATCATTGATCGAATGCTATCTTTTTATTATAATTTCTTTGTCTAAAAAATTATCTTTTATTTTACTTTTAAAAAATTCTCAAATCCCAACAATGTTTTGGTAGGATAATAGTTCAAGCGTGAGTAGCAGTACTTGACAACCCCGAGTTTAAATACGACCTTGATACTACGATTCGACAGGTACACTTGCATGTTCGGGTTTTAGCCCATCAAAAGACTCTCCTATTTGTCTAGTTACAAATGAGAAAGTCTCATATTGTGTACAATGGCACAAGAGACTAGCTCATTTGAATTATAAGGCTATTGGCAAGCTCTTTAGTGAAGAGCTAGTTAGGAATGGTCCCAAGATGAAATGCACCAAGGAAGGCACTTGTTCAGCATGCCAAAAGGGCAAGCATAACAAAGCTTATTTCAAGGGCATTGGGACCAAAGATGCTGTGAGGTGTTTATAGCTCCTGTATATGGACTTGTTTTGTCCTATGCCAGTTCATTGTTTAGGTAGGAAAGCTTACACCCTTGTGGTGCTTGATGACTTATAGGTTTGCTTGGGTTTTCTTTCTTAAGAAAAAGTCTGAAACCCTTGATGTCTTCAAGAATTTTGTCATGTAGATTCAGAATGAGGTAGACAGTATTTTTGTCAAAATCAGAAGTGACCATAGGACTATATTCTAGTTTGATAGCATGACAAGGTTCTGTGAAGAGCATGGGATTCATCAAAAAATTTCTTCTTCAAGAACACCCTAGCAAAATGAGATTGTTGAGAGAAAAAATAGAATTCTCATAGAGGCTGCAAGGACCTTGCTAAGTGACACATCCCTCCCAGAATATTTCTGGGCTGAATCAATAAATACTCCATATCATGTCCTTAATAGAGCTTCTATCACAAATATCCACAAGAAGACTCCCTATGAGATTATGAAGGGAAGGAAACCAAACCTGTCTTTTCTAAAGATCTTTGGTTGTAAGTGTTATGTGCTGAATAATGGGAAGTCCTATGCAACTAAGTTTGGCCAAGTCCTATGTTGAGATTTTTGTAGGTTACAACAATCATAGTAAGGCCTATAGGATCTATAACTTGGAAAGTCAAGTAGTAGAAGAGTCTGTTATTGTAGTTTTGATGAGTCAACTATGATTAACAGTGAGCTGCCAACGTGAGGTCAACTCATTGATATTTAGTCTGTGATAAGAGTCCCAGTCCAGATGCATTTAGTGAGGTCAACTCACTCAACGCAATATCAACAAGAAGATTGGCTAAGTACAAAAGCGTTGAGTGAAGCCAGTTCACTCAACTCCTCATCAAAAAGACATGCAAAGGCAGAAGCGTTGAGTGATGAGGGCTCACTCAACGCATTCATAAAGAAAGTTGCGGCTACGTACTGAAGCGTTGAGTGAAGCCAGTTCACTTAACGCCTCAATAAGAAGGCAGTCGTTCAGAGAAGCAGATAAGTCCAGGGGCATTGAGTGATGAAGATTCACTCAACGTACTCAATGCCTACCAGGGCAGAATTTGGCCAAGTCAAGTTAGTGTTTAGTGATGAAGGCTCTCTCAACGCACTCAACGCCTTATCAGCAGAAAGATTGTCTAAGGACAAAAGAGTTGAGTGAAGGCCATTCAGTCAACGCACTCAACGCCTGGAAGTGTAGAATTATTTAGCTAAGTGTTTTTACGCTGAGTGAGGGCTATTCAATCAATGCACTCAATGCCTGGGATGAAATTGAGAATTTGGCTAAGTCCACAGATGCTGACGTCAACATGAGTCAGTAAAGTTTCAAATTGTTGTAGGAAGGAAACAGTACACGACAAATGGCATCGTAGACCCATTGTATGACTTTTCCTGTAAAAGCAAAGTTGCAGCCAACAACTTTAAGTGGGCCCACCGGTCAAATGGTCATTGGATGACGAAAGATAAAAAAGGATAAGTTTGGCAGATACAAAGACAACTTTTAGGGTTTAGAATTTCTCAAAGAGGCGAAGCTTCATCAACTTCTTCCTCTCCATTATTGCAGAGCTTGAAGCTGAAGTTCAAACCCGCTGGACTAAAAGTTCACCCAGTTAGTTGTAGCGATTTTCACCAGCTATAACAAGTTCAAAAGTGATTTCTGAGAAAGAAGAAGAAGCAGAGTTCTATTCTCTGCAGTAAAGGTTTGTTGTTTGAGGAGTAAAAAAGAACTATCAAATCATTGTCTTCATCAGCAAGTTCAGAGACTTTGTTTCTGAGTTACTTCCAGCACAATCAGCTGCTTATTGAAGATCAATTTCTTGTTACTGAGAAGAGGTTAGGGCTGAGTTAACTCAGCTCAGGAAGCAGTAGACTCAGAGAATATCTCTGGAGTCATATCAACACCAACAAAACACTTTCTTTTCTGTAGGATCCTTTGAATCTGATTTGTAGGCCTATTTTATAAAGGCTGAGGTAGGATCATTTGTTGATCTAAGTGTAGGGATGTTTTCCTGAGGTAGGAAAGTCATTCTCTCAGAGTGTAGGGCCTTTGTGCCTGAGTTGTATGATCTAGCTTTTGATATGAGGTAGGGCCTTGTGCCTGAGCTGTAGGAGCGTCATTCTCCCTAATTGGTAGGTGATCTTTGGATCACTGAGTTATAGGAGCAAGCTTGCTCTTAGGTAGGGCCTTGTGCCTGAGCTGGGTCTTGAAGAAGACTGAAAGATCCTGAGGGATCTGTGTTGTAAGCTCTTAGGAGCTGAGTTTTGGAAAAGTGTCTTATCTAACACACTGTTACAATAGTGAGAGGGATAGTGGATGAACCCATAAAATGGGGAACTACTATAAATCTGGTGTGTGTTGTTTCTGTTCTTGAAAGCAAGCTAACTAAGCAAACTCAACACACCCTAAGTTAGGAAAAAGTATAAAGAGAACAAAAAACTATTCACCCCCTCTAGGTGTTTAGATTCCCTTGAAACTAAAGACTTTCAAGTGGTATCAGAGGGAGGTTACTCAAAGAGTACTTAACAGTCTGAGTAGATCTCAAAGAGTAGCTGAAATAAGTATACTTATGGGTTCAGGAGAGAACCATAAGGATATAGGTTCCACGAAGCTTCCTATCTACAGGAAGGTGAGCTTCGGAATCTGGAAGGAGAGGGTCAGGCTATTCATGGAAGCTTCTGACCCAAGGATCTTTATTATAGTGAAAGAGGGATCTTTCATCCCTATGAAGGTCTCAGTTTTGGATGCAATAGTACAGCCACCAAATAAATAATTAGAGATGACTAAGGATGAAGTCATTTTAGTATCCATGGTTAAGAGGGCACAGAACATCATTGTCAGTTCCATAGATGACTCAACCTTTAAGAATCTGGTTCACTGCCAGACCTCCAAGGAGATGTGGGACACTTTCGTAGTCTACATGGAGGGAACTGAAGAGGTCAGAGATGACATGAAGTCCATGCTCAACCAGGACTATGAGGCTTTCAGGAAGTCCAAGGGAGAGAGCATAGATGTTTTCTATGAAAGATTCTTCAGAATAATGAATGAGTTGAGGAACTATGGGAGGGTATTCAGTCATTATGAGCTTAATGACAAGTTCCTTAGGTCTAACTATAGACTGAGACACCAATATTTGTTCCATTAGACAGGTGGTAAAGTTGGTTGATACTCTCCCTCACACTCTTTTTGTAAAGCTGCTCTCTTATGAGATGCAACTATCTGCAAGGAATGAGGAGGAGACCATCAACAAATCCCAGGCCAAGGAAAATTCTTTGGACTTCAGAGCTGACAACACTAAGAGGAGCAAGGAGAGGCTTGTCTCTCCTCCAAGGAGGCCCACTGATTCAGATAGCACATGGATAAGTTCATCAGACTACAACAGCTCTGATGAAGAATTTACTGTCTTCTCCAGGCAATTTAAGAAGTTGATGAAGAGGAAATAATGGCGGAGTAGACCTTCCTCCTCCTCTCATCATAGGAAGAATCACTCCAAAAGAGAAAGGTATGATTCTAAAACAAGTAAACATATTTCCTCTAAAGTTGTCTGCTATTATTGTAGCAAGCCAGTGCATGTGATAGTTGACTGCCCAGTCAAAAGAAGAGAGACTGGTGAGAAAAAGGTCCACTAGTACAAGGGAAATAAGGAAAAGTCCTTCATTGCAAAGAAGGAGAAGAGTTGGAGTCGGTCTGACTCAGTATCTTCTGAGTCTGAAGAAGAAGAGGCCTATATTGGGCTTTTTGCTATTGAAGAAGAAGCTGGAGAAGAAGCTGAAGACTATCCTATTGCTAAGATAGGGATTAGGGCCCCTCTATCACATTCAGATAGCGATTAAGAGGAGGATGAAAATGAATAAGATTCCAATAGCTGTTATGGGCTGATGGCCAGGTCTGATGAAGACTCTAGCCAGGAACATCCTTGTCTAGAAAAGGTACATTCTCTATTTGGTTCCTCATCTGAGTCTAGCTATGAGACTAGTCTAGATTCAGAAGCGTCATTATCCTATGATAAAGATGAATCTAAGTCTGAGGAAGATGTTAATCAGTTGATTGACAAGTATGGTGCCCTTCTGGATGCTTTCAGAAGAAGCAAGAAGCTAGCTAAAAAGCAAGCTGAGGAGATTATCTCCCTTCAGCTAGCTGCTTCCCAGCAGGCTGAGATATCATCATTGCTAGATTAGAAGGATAGGGAAGTCAACAACTTAAAACCATTTCACTCATTCAGATCGGCACCATCAAGTTCAAGAATAGTCTCATTAGGGATATTGAAGAGAAACTCTAGAGGGAGAAAATGATAGTGGCTTGTTATTCTAAGCCAAGTACTATGTTGACCCTGATAGACTCTTTCTACTCTCAAAATGGTAAGAAGGGGTTGGGATTCAAAGGAAGCACAAGAGTTGCCTATTCCAAAGGGAAAGGCAAAGCTCCAGCTCAGCCTCTGACATCCAAGCCTCCCATTCCTTTTAGGAAAGTTTAGTTGCCTTCAAACTGGTATGACCAAGAAAGCATCTATGGTCACTAGATGAATGGTTGATCCACTAGTATGAACAAAGATGTTCACAGCTATGGTGAAAGGTATAGTAGGGGAATGAGTGCCTTTAATGCTCCCCATGAGGAAATTCAAATGGCCCATCATGGACCATTTGTCTTTGGTGCTCCAGCCCCCATTTTCAAGAATGTGGCAGTAGCAACCTCTCAAGGCCACTCAACAAAGACTCAAACCAAGGGTAAGTCTATCAATAAGCCTGATGTGGCTATCTCTAAGGCTATTAAGAGCCAGTTCGCTGTAAAGAAAACTGCTATTAATGGCAGTCAGAGCAAGACAATTAAGTCTGCTGAAAGACTCACCTTCAGTCAGATCCTTGCTGAAAGGAACTTGAAGAAGGTTGTTGCTCCTCTTCCTTCTATATAGTTAGCAGTTAACCAAACTACATGACCTGCTCAGAAAAGAAGATATAACATTCATGAGTGTTGGTGCTATGGTAAGGTGGGGCATTTTGCCTTAGATTGCTGGCACAATCCTACTATGCCAAGAGCTAGTGTTAGTCTTCCTGTCAGAATATCTACAAGAAGACATGTTCATTATCAGGCTAATCAGAACCTAGAACCCAATAAATATTGGGGTCCTAAGGTAAGATAAATCATTTGTTATAGGTTAGTCCAGGTGCCCATACCCCTACATGGTACTTGGATAGTGATTGCCTCACATCCTCCTCTTCTCCCTCATTAATTAGATGCATGCACCATTCCAAAAGGAGTGGTCGGCCCCTCTCTTTCTCCCTTCTACACACTTCCATTCATCCCCCCTTATTTATTTTACATTTTTCATTTGCATTTCCATAAATTAAATACATTGCATCCTCCCATTCCCTCCCCCTTCATTTATTCCATGCATGAACCCACTTCACCATGCATGGCCGCCCCCCCCCCCCCCTTTGCCTTTTTATTTCCACCATTTTCTAGAATCTTCCCTCCTCATCTATAAAAGGAGCCCATGGTCTCATGTTTTGGAGGTTGGCTTTTGGAGAGAGCAAGTGGAGAGTACAAGTCAAGAGAGCTTTTGTAATTTTATTTCCTAGTTTGCCTTGTTGTAATTTCATTTTGTTTAAGAGATTTTAATATCGTTTTGTTTTAATCATTGTGTACTTCTCTTTTTATAAATTGTTATTAATGAAAATGTCCTTCTCTTATTTTATTTTGTCTTTCCTTTCAATCATGTGTATCTAATTTTTCTTTTAGCATTCGATCGTGAGGATCCATAAAATGAGATGAGGGTTTCTTTTATTTCATAGTTTTATTTTTGATTAATTTTACTCGATCCTTCTTTGATTTTTATTTTGTCGACTCTGTATTTCCGGTATACGGTAGTAGGCTTTGGATCTCATATTTGAGTAGCCGAGAGGCTCGTGAATGTGAAAGATCACTCAAAGAAGGAAGGAGTTGAACGCAAACCTAGAGATAGGATGACGTAAATTTTTCAGATTGGAGTCAAATCCAATAGTGCGGGTCACCTCGATAATGCGGCTTTAGGCCTTTTTGACTTGAAAGAGTTTTCGGTCAGAACGTCTATAAGTCAGGGGATTTAATACTCTAGCGAGATTATTTCCTAATATCTGATCCGTCACGGTCGAGTATGATTTGCAAATTTAAAACTATGACTTTTTATCCCTCTCATTTCGTTTTATGGTGAATCATTGATCGAATGCTATCTTTTTATTATAATTTCTTTGTCTAAAATATTATCTTTTATTTTACTTTTAAAAAATTCTCAAATCCCAACAATTTTTTGGTAGGATAATAGTTCAAGCGTGAGTAGCAGTACTTGACAACCCCGAGTTTAAATTCGACCTTGATACTACGATTCGACAGGTACACTTGCCTGTTCGGGTTTTAGCCCATCAAAAGACTCTCCTATTTGTCTAGTTACAAATGAGAAAGTCTCATATTGTGTACAATGGCACAAAAGACTAGCTCATTTGAATTATAAGACTATTGGCAAGCTCTTTAGTGAAGAGCTAGTTAGGAATGGTCCCAAGATGAAATGCACCAAGGAAGGCACTTGTTCAGCATGCCAAAGGGCAAGCAGAACAAAGCTTATTTCAAGGGCATTGGGACCAAAGATGCTGTGAGGTGTTTATAGCTCCTGCATATGGACTTATTTTGTCCTATGCCAGTTCATTGTTTAGGTAGGAAAGCTTACACCCTTGTGGTTCTTGATGACTTATAGGTTTGCTTGGGTTTTCTTTCTTAAGAAAAAGTCTGAAACCCTTGATGTCTTCAAGACTTCTGTCATGTAGATTCAGAATGAGGTAGACAGCATTTTTGTCAAAATCAGAAGTGACCATAGGACTATATTCTAGTTTGATAGCATGACAAGGTTCTGTGAAGAGCATGGGATTCATCAAAAATTTCTTCTTCAAGAACACCCTAGCAAAATGAGATTGTTGAGAGGAAAAATAGAATTCTCATAGAGGCTGCAAGGACCTTGCTAAGTGACACATCCCTCCCAGAATATTTCTGGGCTGAATCAATAAATACTCCATATCATGTCCTTAATAGAGCTTCTATCACAAATATCCACAAGAAGACTCCCTATGAGATTATGAAGGGAAGGAAACAAAACCTGTCTTTTCTAAGGATCTTTGGTTGTAAGTGTTATGTGCTGAATAATGGGAAGTCCTATGTAACTAAGTTTGGCCAAGTCCTATGATGATATTTTTGTAGGTTACAACAATCATAGTAAGGCCTATAGGATCTATAACTTGGAAAGTCAAGTAGTAGAAGAGTCTGTTATTGTAGTTTTGATGAGTCAACTATGATTAACAGTGAGCTGCCAAGCTCCTCTTTTAGTATTGCAGGTATAGAGCTGTTGATGGACAAGCTAACCATCAAAGATACTGCTCCATTAGTCCAAGATAGAGTGGACATTCCAGAAGAAGGGCAAGGCACACTTGAAGTGGATGAAGATCAGCAAGATGTTGCCACTGAAGCCGATTTTGAAAGAATATTGCTTCCAATTGTAAGGCATCTGAGAGATCATCCAAGACACTAGATTATTGGTAATGCAAACCAAGGAGTGGCGACAAGAAGCAGTAGCCTTAATATAGCTTTGTATTCAGGCTTCCTATCACAGGTTGAGCCCAAGAGATTTGAAGAGGCCAACATAAATAAGTTCTGGATTGTAGCTATGCAAGAGGAATTGAACCAGTTTAAGAGATGTAAGGTCTGGAAGTTGGTTCCCAGAACACAAGGACATAATATCATTGGAGTCAAGTGGATTTATAGGAATAAACTTAATGAAAATGACATTATAATTAAGAACAAGGCTAGGCTAGTAGCTAATGGGTATAGACAAGAAGAAGGTATTGAATTTGATCAAACCTTTGCCCCTATAGCAAGATTGGAAGCCATTAGACTCTTCCTTGCATATGTTACATTAAAAGGATTTAAAGTCTACCATATGGATGTGAAGTCAGCTTTCCTAAATGGTGACTTAAAGGAAGAAGTCTTGAACAGCCTCCTGGTTTTGTTGATTCTAACTCACCTGAATTTTTTATAGACTTAGGAAATCTCTGTATGGGTTAAATTAAGCCCCTAGAACATGGTATGATACATTGTCTAGCTTCCTCATGAAGAACAAATTCTCAAGGGGGAAAATAAACAAGATCCCATTCCTAAGGGAATCTATGGGCAAGATCATCCTAGTCCAAATTTATGTAGATGACATAATTTTTGGGTCTACTGATGACAACCTTTGTAGGAAGTGTTGGGTCCATTGATCCCAATGTACAAGATTTGTAAGAAGTCAAACTGGTCAATGACATACACACATAATGTATTTGATGTGTGCTTGAGTTCATGCATGTAGGTAGTACATGATTGGACAGGTCAACATGAAGAATAGGCTTGAAAATTCAAAGGTTGTCAAGCTCAGTTCAGAGTATGGGTCTCAGATTTCATCAAGCTCAGCTCGTAGTTCGTCGAATTCAGATCACAGATCGTCGAACTCAGCTCGCCTTTCCTTGAGTTAAACCTCAGAAGGTTGAGGTTCAGAATTCGTCAAGCTCAACCAGCAGATCATCGAGCTCAGCTCAACAGTCATCGACCTAAAGTCAGACAAATTGTCTAAAGCATAAACCACTGAGACTACTGAGAAAGAACCGCTAAGATAAAGCCAGCAGAACTTGCCTAAGTCTAGAGAAGGGAATTTTCATCGAGCTGAGCTCACATTTCGTTGAGTTCAGCACAGAGTTCGTCGAACTCAGATCGACGATCATCGAGCTCAAGTTAATGTATGAAGATACAGAGTTCGTCGACCTGAGCCTACATTTCGTCAAGCTCAGGTTGAAGTTTGTAAACTCAGATCGTTGAGCTCAGCACAGATTTCAATGATCTCAGATTGACGATAGTCGAGCCCAGTTCAAGTATTTCAAGCAGTTGCGGGAAAGCTACAATAGCACCGGAAGCTACTGTTTGTCCTCTTCTTAGGTAGGCAGCGCTCACCATACTTGACTGGGCCCAAATTCGAATTGTCTCGTTGATTCAAATCCTCAAATATAAAAAGAAAAGAGGAGATGGAATTTGGGTTAACAAAAATCAAGAACGAAAAAAAGAAAATGAAAGAGAGGTGGCGTGACTTCATCTTCTTCGATAAGCTTGAAAGCAAAAGTCCAATAGTGAAAGCCAGAGTGCAAAAGTTAGCTGAAGCTCCATCCAGTTCAACAGGATTGTTCACTAAAGAACAAGTTAGCTGATTCAATCAATAAGAAAGGGTAGGTAGTTGTGTGAAGGGCAGTTACCCTTCAACAACAATTTGTTGTGCAATAGTGCAGCAGATAAGTGTGTGATGTAGAAGAAGGCAAATTCCTTCTACAACAAGTAGGCTAGACTGATATCTGCTCAGTCTAGCAAGTTGACTCAGAGATTTTCTCTGAGTCAGTAGTTCAACTTTATTGATTTCCTGGAGGATTCAATTTATCTGAATATGAGTGTAGAGCACTTTGTGCCTGAGTGGTAAGTGACAAATTTGTCACTGAGGTAGGTGCCTTGCTGGGGTACTGAGGTAGGATCCAAGTGTGAATCTGAGCTATAGGGCTTAAGTGCTGAGGTAGGAGAGTGCTACTCTCTGACGTAGGATCCTTGTGGATTTGAGGTATGGCTATCCTCCCAGCCTGAGTCTAGGGCTTAACAGCCTGAGGTAGGTGACTGTAAAGTTACTGAGCTATAGGTGGTAATTGTGTCACTAAGTTGTAGGCCTTGTAGGAGGCTGAGCTGTAGGTACATGGGTTGGTACTGAGTGTAGGAGTGCTGCAGCAGTCTGAGAGTAAGGCTATATGCCTGAAGTTGTAGGGCTAAGAAGCCTGAGCTGTAGGAATTAGAAATAAGGCTGAGGTAGGTGGTCAGTGGACCACTTAGCTATAGGAGCATTGTAGGGCTCTGAGGTTGGAACCCTTGTGGTTCTGAGTTTGGATTCTGTAGAGAATCTGTGTGTAAGGCCGAGGGCCTGAGGTGTAAGCTCTGAGGAGCATTTTGGAGGAGATTGTGCCTTGTCTAAAATAAGTTAGAAAGGTGGGAGGGAAAGTGGACGTACCCAATTGGGGAACCACTATAAATCCTTGTGTGCTTTCTGTGTTGCTTATTTTCTTTCTTATATTGCAGGTGTTAAGGACAAGCTTTAGATCACCAAACATATAAATAGCAAAAAGATCTAAGAAGACTTAATTAATTTCATAAGACCTATTCACCCCCCTAGGTGATTAGCTAACCTTGAAGTAATAACTTTCAAGTGGTATTAGAGGGAGGTTACTCAATAAGGATTTAACAATCTGAGTATACCTCCAAGTTAAGCTATAAGATAAGTATGGGGTCAGGAATAAACTACAAGGAGCTGGGATCCATGAAGCCTCCAATCTACAGAAAGGAAGGCTTTGGCCTCTAGAAAGAAAGGGTTAGATAATTCATGGAAGCTGCTGACACTAGGATTTATATAACATTCAAGAAAGGACCCTTCATACCTAGGAAGACCTCAGTTCTGGATGCCAACATCTAGACACCTAAATACTATGATGAAACGAACAAAGATGAGCTCCTTTTTGTCTCCATGGACAAGAGAGCTCAAAACATCATTGCCAGTGCAATAGACGATTCTTACTTTCAAAACCTGGTGCACTGCCAAACCTCCAAAGAGATGTGAGAAACTTTAGTTGTGTTCATGGAGGGTTCAGAGGAGGTGAGGGATGACAGAAAATTCATGCTCAACCAGGAGTATGAGGCCTTCAGAAAAGGAAAGTCTGATGCCATTGTCGAATGCTTTGAGAGATTCTTTAGAATAGTAAATAAACTGAGAATATATGGAAGGGTCTTCAGCACCTATGAGCTGAATGACAAATTTCTCAGGTCCCTCACAAAGGATTGGGACACCAAGATTTGTGCCATTAGGGAAATGGCTAAGCTAGCTGAAACTTCTCCTCCAACCCTGTTTAGGAAGCTGCTGTCATATGAGATACAACTAGCAATAAGAAAGGAAGAAGAGAAAAGCAGTAAGTCATAGGCCAAGGAGAAGTCTGTGGCCTTCAAAGCTGATGCTCCAACCAAGAGCAGAAGGAAGAACTCTCCACTCAGGAGAATTACTGAGTCAAATTCTGAGAGCTCAAAGACCAGCACCTCAGACAGCAATATGTCTGATAAGGACCTTACTGCCTTCTCCAGGTAGTTTCAGAAATTCATGAATAAGGAGCATAGGTGGAACAGCAGGCCTTCCTCTTCCTCACAACACAGAAGGAGATCCTATAAGAAGGACAGGTATGCTCCTAACTCTAGCAAACAAGCTTTTTCTAAAGTCATTTGTTTTTGCTACAGCAAACCTGGGCATATAGTTGTTGACTGCCCACTAAAGAGGAAAGAGAAAGGTGAGGAGAAGCACCACAAGGGGAAGAAGAAAGAGAAGTCCCTTGTGGCCAAGAAGGAAAAGACCTGGTCTTACTCCTCCACCGGGTCAGATAGTGATGAAGAAGAAGCCTATATTTGGCTAATGGTTGTTGCTGTAGAAGAACCTGAAGAATATCCTATTGCTAGGATAGGGATTAGGGCCCCTCTGTCACATTCAGAAAGTGACTCAGAGGTTGATGAAGATGAAGAAAAAGATATTCAATACCATGGATTAATGACAATGACAGATGAGGAGAGTATCCAGGATCAGCCTGGACAGGCTCAGGTAAATTTTAAATCTCTGCCTTCTATCTCAGGTCATGAGGCTAGCTCAGATTCTAAAGCTCAATCATCAAGAGGTTAAGGGGATTCAAAGTTTGAGGATGTTGTCAATTCTATAATTGACAGGTATGGAGAACTTCTTGAAGCATTCAAGAAATGCAAGCTCCTTGCAAAGAGGCATGCTAAAGAGCTTCTCAGTCTTAATGGCAAGTGTGAGGGCCAAGAAAAGGATCTCAGTGTTATGGCTGCACAATCAGCCAAAACTCAAGGGGATCATTGATATGGAGTCTGTGATAAGAGTCTCAAATGAGAAGCTTATCTAGAAGCTTCAAAATGATCTTCTAAATAAGAAATTGTTGGTGGCCAAGTTATCTAAGCAAAGCACTGTGCTTCCCTTAATTGATACCCTCTTAACCCAAAAGTGTAAGAAAGGGTTAGGATTTAAAGGCCCTGCTAGACCTCCCAATACAAAAGGAAAGGGGAAGGCACCTGTTGTGCCTCTTGCCTCATTGCCTCCAATCTCTTTTCAGAAAGTCCTGTTGCCTTCTAACAGGTATGACCATGAAAGGTTCTATGGTCACTAGGAGAATGTCAGATCCATTGGTATGGACAAATATGACCATAACCAAGGTGGAAGATACAACCATGTGAAGGCCTTTAAGGCTTCCCATGAGGAAATTCAAATGGCCCATTCTGGACCATTTGTTTTTGGTTTCCCAGCCCCAAAACTCAAGGACATTGCTGCTACAGGAAACATGACTCATCTAGCAAAAGTAATGACTCAAGGTGAGTCTTCTAGCAAGACTGGAATGACAGTTTCTGATACAATCCGATGCATGTTAGCTGAAAAGAGACATGCAACTGGTGACTCTCAGAAGAGACCAAAACAGTCAGCAGAAAGACTTACCTACAGTCAACTTTTTGCTGAAAGGAATCAGAGATATACAACAACACATATTCCCACTATTCAAGGTGTAGTCCAGGCAAATGCTGGTCCTAAAAAGAAAAAAAGATATAATGTGCATGAATGCTGGTGCTATGGCATAGATGGCCAGTATACTGCTGATTATTGGCACAATACTTCAGTGTCCAGAGGTAACCAACCTATCAGGAAGTCTGCAGGAAGGCAAGCATATTTTCAGACTAATGTGAACCTAGGACCCAATAGATATTGAGGTCCTAAGGTGATATAAATTGTATTTTTCAGGTGAGTTCAAGTACTAATTCCCCTAAATTGTACTTGGACAGTGGATGCTCCAGGCACATGACTGGAACAAAGGAACTATTGAAAGAGTACACTCCAGTAAAGAATGGACCTAAGGTCATCTTTGTAGGATCTGATAAGGAAATAACCAGAGGTTATGGTAAGATCTCTAATAACATTATCACCATCACAAGGGTAGCTTATGTAGAAGGGTTGCAACACAACCTCATAAGCATAAACCAACTGTATGAACTTGGTTATGACATTTCCTTCCACAAGGATAAGTGACACATCAAGAGGTTAAGTGACTAGAGTGTCATCTTAACAGGCACTAGGAGTGGGAATGTTTATTGCTTAAATTTTTTTTTTTGCTTAGATAGCAATTCTCTTATATGACTATTTGCAAATGACAAAGTCTCATGTTGTGTCCAATGGCACAAGAGACAGGCTCATTTGAATTATAAGACCATTGGTCAGCTCTTCAATGATGAGCTAGTTAGGAATGGTCCCCAAATAAAATGCTCCAAGGAGGGTATTTGTGCTGCTTGCCAAAAGGGTAAGCAGTCTAAAACCCCCTTCAAGAACATTAGGACCAAGGACTCAGTGAGATGCTTGTATCTCCTGCATATGGACTTGTTTGGTCCTATGCCTGTTCAGAGTCTAGGTAGGAAGGTCTACACCTTTGTGGTGGTTGATGACTATTCCAGGTTTACTTGGGTGTTCTTCCTTAGAAGAAAGGATGAGACCCTTGTGAAAATGAGGGGATAAGATACTTACTACTCTAGAGGGGGGGGGGGTGAATAGAGTATTCAAAAAGAAAGAGATTCTAAACACTTCTCTTAGAGCTATTTGCGGAATATAAAGATAAAAGCTGTTACCTATAGCCTAATAGAGTGTAGTGAACAAAAGGAGAGGCTAACTGAAGTTTCAATTGAGCTTTTACCCTAACACAATAATTAGCAACCTAGTTAAAACTATCACACCTATAGTGCATTAATTAAAATAAGCAACCGGACAACACAAGAGCTTTATAGTGGTTCCCCAATTGGTTACATCCACTCTTCTACTACCCTGGTAGGAATCCACTACAGGTTTTTGATCAGGTGCCCTGCCACCAGTAGATCTGCTTCAGGTAGATCTCAAGACCCTTCAGGATTTTGATCAGGTGCCCAAAAACCAAACACAGGTTTTTGATCAGGTGCCCTGCCACCAATAGTTCACTTTTGAAGGGAGTAATAACCCTTTTACAAGGAGATTAAAAGAAGGATTAAAAAAGTCTTCTCTGTGTTCAGAGAAGCTAGTGGATTTCTCTGAGAATATCAAAGCTCCCCCTGGCTTAGAGAATGTCCAGGAAGAAGCTTTGCTTCAGGGTGCAGGATCTTTAGATTTCTTTGAATGTCTTTCTGATGCAGCCTTGAAGAAGACTCAAGATTTTGATGAATGTTCTTCTTCAGCAGCTTTTGCAATCTGGGAGGTTTGCAGCAATGATGTTTAGCAATCTGGGAAGGTTCTTCTTCTTGAAGGCTTGAACTCTGAGTATTTGTTTTCCTGAAGACAGGATGAACTCTGGAATAAGAAGAAGAACTTTTCTTTCTCTTGAGAGTTCTAGTTCTGTGTCTATTGTAAGAATTTGTTGGGCTGTATATATGTTGAATTCAGCCGACTGCACTGCTAATATAGGGACCTTTCTTTTTTTTAAAATTACCTCGAGCCCTGCACTTAAAAAAGATCTTTCCAAATAATACAATAAAACAAATAAGGAAACTGCAGCTATAATCTTTTCTGTCATTCCCAAAAAGGAATTAAGGATATTAAAATATCCTATCAATTTGATTTTACAAATTGGCACAGGAAACAAAACCTAATGGCTATATTACAGCTGTAAAGAATCCACGATTTCCTCTAATAAAACAAACGGATTTATTCTGCAGAAACTCTTAATTAATGCATAAGGAGTATTGCAAATAAGCAAAAGAGTATAAGCATTAAATTAAGCAGAATATCCTGAATAAAATATGTCTTAAACAAGAGGAAATGAAACAAGGGATAAAATGAAATGAATATTGATAAAAGCAGACATAAATCGTCGACCATAGATCAAAGATCGTCGATCTGAACAAGCAGATCGTCGACCTGAAGAAAAACTGTCTTACCAGAGATCGTCGACCAAGGCTACACGATCGTCGATCTGAATAAGCAGATCGTCGAGCCCACTTCAGATTTCATATAACTCTGAGATCGTCGATCAACAATCGAAGATCGTTGAGAAAGATTCGACTATCGTCAAACACATTTATACTTAACCAATTTTCATTTCTATCCTTATCTCAACTAACCTAAGGTAGACTAACCTTTAGTCTAACCCTTGACCTTAGATAATTCTTGGGTCAATTAAGCCTAATTGAGATGACATTTCCCAAATCAAAACTAGGGAACCAACACCTTGTAGTCTTCATAAACTTTGTCAGGCAGATTCAGAATGAACATGCAAGCTCTGTGGTCAAAATATGAAGTGACCATGGAACTGAATTTCAGTGTGCTGCCATGACTACCTTCTGTGAAGAGCAAGGGATTCATCAAGAATTCTCCTCTCCAAGAACACCCCAGCAAAATGGGTTAGCTGAGAGGAAAAATAGGACTCTCATAGAAGCTAGGAGAACATTGTTGAGTGACACTTCTCTCCCTGAATACTTCTGGGCTAAGGCAATTAACACTGCATGTCATGTTCTCAAAATGTCTTCTATCACCAAAGGCCACAAGAAGACCTCCTATGAGATCTTGAAGGGCAGAAAACCAAATATTTCCTATTTCAGGATCTTTGGTTACAAATGTTTCATCTTGAACAATGGCAAGTCAAAAGTGACTAAGTTTGCTGTCAAATCCCATGAGGAGATCTTTGTTGGGTATAACAATAGTAGTAAGGAATATAGAGTCTATAACTTGACTAATCAAGTTATAGAAGAATCTATCCATGTAGTGTTTGATGAGTCAAGCATGATTAATAGTGAGCTATAAAGCTCTTTGCCTAGTTCTACAGGTGCAGAAATGATGATGGAAAATCTCTCCATCAAAATAAAGATCCTGCTGTGCAAGAAGAATCTGAAGAAGGATGCTGTCTAGAGGAAGCACATGATAATCGAGCTGGAGATGTAGACCAACCAGCTGAATAAAATGGTGCTTAGCAAGAAGCAGTCAGGCTTCCCCCTGCAGTCAGATATCTGAGAGTTCATCCTCCAGATCAGATAATTGGTGAGGCTAGCCAAGGTGTACAAACCAGGAGTAGGAGTTTCAACACAGTCCTTTACTCCAGCTTTCTGTCACTAGAGGAGCCCAAGAAATTTGAAGAGGCAAATCAAGAGAAATTCTGGATTGGTGCAATGCAAGAGGAACTAAACTAGTTTAAAAGATGCAAAGTCTTGAAGCTGGTTCCCAGACCAGATGGACATAATGTCTTTGGATTCAAGTGGATTTTCAGAAATAAACTTGATGGAAATGGCATTATAATAAAGAATAAGGCTAGATTGGTGGCCAAGGGGTACAAACAGGAAGAGGGGATTGATTATGATCAGACTTTTGCCCCATTTGCAAGGTTGGAAGCCATCAGACTGTTCCTTGCATTTGAAGCCTTCCAGGGATTCAAAGTCTTCCAGATGGATGTGAAGTCTGCCTTCCTGAATGGAGACTTGAAAGAAGAGGTCTATGTAGAGCAGCCTCCAAGTTTTGTAGATTCTAACTCTCCTACTGCTGTGAATACACTTAGGAAAGCTCTTTATCGGCTCAAGCAAGCCCCTAGAGCATGGTATGAGACATTGTCTACATTACTCATTGAGAACAAATTCTCAAGGGGAAAGATAAACAAGACCCTATTCCTAAGGGAATCTAAGGGCAAGATCATCCTAGTCCAGATTTATGTTGATGACATAATATTTGTCTCTACTGATGGCAACCTCTGCAGGAAGTTTGCAAAACTTATGCAGGGGAAGTTTGAGATGAGTAGTATGAGTGAACTGGCGTTCTTCTTTGGACTCTAAGTAAGGTAGACTGATGATGGTCTATCCATATCCCAGTCCAAGTTCACCAGGTAGCTAATAAAGAAGTATGGTGTGGAGAATGCTTCCACCATAAGAACTCCTATGAGCACAAGTATGCCAATAGAAAAAGATGATCCAGGGAAACCTATTGATCCAACTTTGTATAGAGGTATAGTTGACTCCCTTCTCTACCTCACTACAACTAGGCCTGATATTATGTATGCAACATGTGTCTGTGCTAGGTATCAGGCCTTCCCTAAAGAGTCTAACTACACAGTTGTGAAAAGAATTTTGAGATATCTTAAGGTCACCCCAGATCTTGGCCTATGGTACCTTAAGAATGGGGAGTTTGAACTAACAGCCTATTCAGATGCAGATTTTGTAGGTTGCAAGGAGGACAAGAAGAGCACATCTGGCTCCTGTCAATTTTTAGGTGGAAGGCTTGTCTCTTGGAGCAGCAAGAAGCAAACAAGTGTTGCAATCTCCACTGCTGAGTCAGAATATATTTTAGCTGGGAGCTACTGTGCTCAGCTACTGTGGATCCAACATCAACTTGAGGACTACAATATTCAGATAAGTAGAACTCCACTCTTTTGTGATTCTACTAGTGCAATTTCTATAGCTAGGAATCTGTCTCCCATAGCAGGACTAAGCATATAGAAATTAGATATCATTTCATTCGAGAACATGTGGAAAGGCAAGACATCAGCCTTGAGTTTGTCTCCATAGACAAGCAAGTGGCTGATATCTTCACTAAGCCAGTAGATGAAGCCAAGTTCAACACCTTCAAATTTGAACTGGGTATGTTGAATCTTGTGTAGCTTCAATTCTCTACTCTACCATATATTGTTTTGTCTATCTTTCTGGTAGCACAAGTCCCTCTCCAAGAAAATGAAGCTAGTGTGCAACAGTTGAGGGGGAGCAAGGCCAACTATTGAAATGGATTTAAGTGAAAAAAGGGGGATCAACCCCAGAGTGATAGGGGGAGAAAAACTCCACAAAATCTCCCTAATTATAGAAGTCAAACGGGGGAGAGGAGTTAGGGGGAGCTTGATCAAGACCAAACCAGGACAAAGTACAGGAGGCTCACTCAGAGCCAGGTGGTGCTGAAATTGTTTCTGCACTAGAGCAGTAAGGATGGCTCTCCTAGAAGAGCAGCATGGCAGGAAGAGCAAGCAAAATTCTCCACAGGCTGGAGTAATGTGATAATATTTTCAAACTCTCATAATGTTACACAAGGTCATTTTATATATACTGTGTATGTCAATAACCTGTTGTATTGATTAAGCTAAGTTTTGACTTCTTCAAATAGGGGGAGATTGTTGGGTCCATTGATCCCAATGTCCCAGATTTGTAAGAAGTCAAATTGTTCAATGACATACACACATAATGTATTTGATGTGTGCTTGAGTTCATGCATGCAGGTAGCCCATGATTAGACAGGTCAACAAGAAGAATGGATTGGAAAATTCAAAGGTTGTAAAGCTTAGTTAAAAGTATTGGTCTCAGATTTTATCGAGCTCAGATCACAGATCGTCGAACTCAGCTCGCCTCCTTGAGTTAAACCTCAGAAGGTTGAGATTCAGAATTTGTCAAGCTCAACCTGCAGATCGTCGAGCTCAGCTCAACAGTCGTCAACCTAAAGTCAAACAAATCATCTAAGGCAAAAACTGCTGAGACTGCTGAGAAAGAACCGCTGAAACAAAGCCAGCAGAATTTATCCAAGTCTAGAGAAGGGAAGTTTTGTCGAGCTGAGCTCACATTTCGTTGAGCTCAGCACAGAGTTCGTCGAACACAGATCAACGATCATCGAGCTCAAGTTAATGTATGAAGATACAGAGTTCGTCGACCTTAGCTTATATTTCGTCGAGCTTAGGTTGAAGTTTGTAGACTCAGATTGTTGAGCTCAACACAGAGTTCGTCGATCTCAGATCGACGATAGTCGAGCCAAGTTCAAGTATTTCAGGTAGTTGTGGGAAAGCAACAGTAGCGCTGGAAGATATTGTTTCTCCTCTTCTAAGGTAGGCGGCGCTCACCATATTTGACTAGGCCCATATTCGAATTATGTCGTTGATTCAAATCCTCGAATATAAAAATAAAAGAGGAGATGGAATTTGGGTTAGCAAAAACTAAGAATGAAAAGAAGAAAAAGAAAGAGAGGCGGCTGGACTTCATTTTCTTCGACAAGCTTGAAAGCAAAAGTCTAGCAGTGAAAGCCAGAGGGCAAAGTTAGCTGAAGCTCCATCCAGTTTAGCAGGATTGTTCACTGAAGAACAAGTTAGCTGATTAAGTCAATCAGTAAGGGCAGGTAGCTGGGTGAAGGGCAGTTACCCTTTAATAGCAGTTTGTTGTGCAATAGTGCAACAGATAAGTGTGTGTTGTAGAAGAAGGCAAATTCCTTCTACAACAAGTATGCTGGACTGATATCTGCTCAGTCCAACAAGTTGACTCAGAGATTTTCTCTGAGTCAGTAGTTCAACTTTATTGATTTCCTGTAGGATTCAGTTTATCTAAATCTGAGTGTAGGGCACTTTGTTCCTGAGTGGTAGGTGACAAATTTGTCACTAAGGTAGGTGCCCTGCTGGGGTACTGAGGTAGGATCCAAGTGTGGATCTGAGCTTAAGGGCTTAAGTGCCTGAGGTAGGAGAGTGCTACTCTCTGAGGTTGGATCCTTGTGTATCTGAGGTAGGTCTATCCTCCCAGCATGATTGTAGGGCTTAACAGCCTGAGGTAAGTGACTGGAAATTCACTGGGCTGTAGGTGATAAGTGTTTCACTGAGTTGTAGGCCTTAGAGGAGACTGAGCTGTAGGTGCCTGGATTGGTTCTGAGTGTAGGAGTGTTGTAGCACTATGAGAGTAAGGTTGTGCGCCTGAAGTTGTAGGGCTTAGAAGACTTAGTTGTAGGCCTTAGAAATAAGGCTGAGGTAGGTGGTCAGTGGACCACTGAGCTGTAGGAGCACTACAGGGCTCCCAGGTAGGAACCCTTTTGGTTCTGAGTTTGGATTCTATAGAGAATCTATGTGTAAGGCTGAGGGCCTAAGTTGTAAGCTCTGATGAGCATTTTGGAGGAGATTGTTCATTGACTAACATAAGTTAGAAAGGTGGGAGGGAAAGTGGATGTACCCAATTGGGAACCACTATAAATCTTTGTGTGCTTTCTGTGTTTCTTGTTTTCTTTCTTACATTGCAGGTGTTAAAGTCAAGCTTTAGATCACCAAACATATAAATAGCAAAAAGATCTAAGAAGACTTAATAAATTTCATAAGACCTATTCACCCCCTAGGTGATTAGCTAACCTTGAAATAATAAATTTCAGGAAGTTTGCCAAACTTATGCAAGGGAAGTTTAAGATAAGCAGTATGGGTGAGCTTAAGTACTTCTTGGGCCTCCAAGTAAGGCATAATGAAGATGGATTGTCCATCTCATAGTCTATGTTCACTAGAGAGTTGATCAAGAAGTTTGGTATGGAGAATGCCTCCACCATGAAAACTCCCATGGGTTCAAGTATGTCTATAGAAAAAGATGAGGCAGGGAAACCTGTTGATGAAACTTTGAATAGGGGGTAATTGGCTCCCTTCTATATCTTACTGCAAGTAGGCAAGATATCATGTATGCTACATGTGTTTGTGCTAGGTATCATGCTAGCCCTAAAGAATCTTACTACTCAGCTGCAAAGAGAATTTGAGGTATTTTAAGGGCACACCAGATCTTGGCCTCTGGTATCCTAGAAATAGGGATTTTGAACTAACAGGCTATTTAGATGCAGACTTTGCAGGCTGCAAAAAGGACAGGAAGAGCACATCAGGCACCTTTCAGTTCTTGGGAGGAAGACTAGTGTCTTGGAGAAGCAAGAAGCAGACTAGTGTTGCAATCTCAACAACTGAGTCTGAGTATATCTCAGCAGGTAGCTACTATAAACAGTTGTTGTGGATCCAACATCAGCTCTAGGACTATAACATTCAGATAAGTAAAATCCCCATGTTTTGTTATTCTACTAATGCAATCTCAATTGTTAGGAATACTGTCTCTCATATCACGACTAAGAATATTGAGATTATATATTATTTTATTCAGGAGCATGTAGAAAAGGAAGACATTTGTCTTGAGTTTGTCCCCATAGACAAGCAAGTGGCATACATCTTTTCTAAGCCACTAGATGAAGTCAAGTTCAACACCTTCAAGTTTGAGTTAGGTATATTGAACTTGGTATAGCTTTAGTTGCTCCATGTAATATTTCTATTGCAAAATGCACCCTTTTTGTAGGTAGATAAGTCTTTCAAATGGTATCAAGACCATAAAGTATTTCTATTTATATCAAGACTAATATGGACTCAAGTGTCCAGTAAAGAGAATGACAGTAGATGCTCTTGTTGAGGGGGAGCAAATCCAGCAGTTGCAGGAACAAGTTCAGCTTCCTGTTAAGTGCCAGCCAACAGCTACAATAGTGGATCAAAGATCATCACAACTGATTAGTAGGTCCTTAGGACTATGCATAGTCTCAGGGGGAGATCAACCCTTGTGGATGGCTGCTACTGTGAAGTCGTTGCTGCTATAGGAGAGACATATTGCTGTAGGAGAAAAGGAAAAGCCAGCACCTCCCTGACTATAACATTCTGCAGAAGTTTTTAGTAGTATGAGGAATGTCATTAGCTTAAGTGGAAAACTGATAGCAGCTAGCTCAAGTGGATCAATGGTCCACTCCAGACTCAAGTGGCTCCAGTGATGTGTTGTATCAGTGTATCAACACAAAAGGTATGACTCTTAATCAAGTAGTTTGATCACTAGAATAATTTCTTAAGTGGTATCAACACAGGATTTTGGCTAGGATAGAGAAATAAATTCTCTGGTGCATGATCCCCTCACCTTCCTCATTAGGAGACCTTTTTTTAAAAGAAGCCACACAGGGAGAGATGGGTGCAATACAACCCTAAAGGGTTTAGAGAAATTGCTGTGTAATTGCAGAGATGTGGGCAATACTTTAATACCCTCTACCCTAAAGGGAGGAGTTGAGCAATACTGAGTAGAGCAATTGCAATACTAAGAAATTCCAGTGGCATATCAAAAGATGAGATGGTGTGCAATACATTCCCAGGGGGAGATGTGGAAGCAATACTTGACATGACCAAGTCATGTTAAGTAAGTGCATGTTAGTTAGAAATATTCAAGTAATATGAAGAGAGCAATATTGAGCCATTGCATATTATGTTTCCATCCTCAAGTGGTTTGAGGAAAGTCCCTCCACTTAAGTGTTAAGTAGTGAGGAGAGCTGTAAGCTGTTTAGAATTTTCAAGTGGTATGAGAAAGCTTACTGCTGCTTCTAAATTTATTTACTTTATGAGAAAATGCTACTTAGTATTGATGTGTGTTCTGCCTTCTTTAAATAGGGGGAGATTCTTTGGAATATTGCCCTTAATGTTCCCTAGATTTGAAGAGGCATCACCATCAATACTAAGAGAATATTTGTATTTGATTTTGTTCAAGTTCATCATATGCAGGATGTTCCTTGGAACACGTTTAGATAGGTTGTCTAAGTGTTTGTGATAGGTTGTCATAAGGAAGAGAGGTGGAGAGGCAAAAATCTATCTAAGTCCATAGGTGTTGAGTGAAACCAGTTCACTCAAGTCTAGATGCCAAGGAAGGATACTGGAAAGACTGAAAATCGTCTAAGTCCACAGGCTAAAAATTCCTGAGTAAAGAAGGGACATTCAAAGCCCAATAGTTTGAAATGCATATTTATGGCTAAGTACACAGGTGTTGAGTGAAAACAGTTCACTCAAAGATATATAACAAGAGGCATCGAGTACAACACAGTCTGTCAAAGCCGCAACATTGGCATGGAAGAAATTTGACAAAGTCCAGAAGCATCGAGTGAATACAACTCACTCGATGCCTGAAGAAGAAGCGTTGAGTCAAGCTCAAGCTTTTGAAGATCTGTCAAGAATTCTGGCCAAGTCCATAAGCATTGAGTGAGGATATCTCACTCAATGCCCAAAGAAGAAGACGTCGACAGAGCAATGATCAGTGAAAGCCTAAGGAGAGATAGACAAAAAATCTATCTAACTCCAAATGCATTGAGTGAGGATAGACCACTCAACGCAAGCTCATCAAGAAGATTGGCTAAGTAAAGAAGCATTGAGTGAAGCCAGTTCACTCAGTGCCTTATTAAAATGACAGGCAAAGGTAGAAGCGTTGAGTGATAAAGGCTCATTCAACGCATTCATAAAGAAAGTTGCGGCTAAGTACATAAGCATTGAGTGAAGCCAGTTCACTCAACACCTTAGCAAGAAGGCAGGCGTTCAGAGAAGCAACAAATTCCAAGGGTGTTGAGTGATGAAGATTCACTCAATGCACTCAATGCCTAGAAGGGCAGAATTTGGCAAATTCAAGTTGGCGTTGAGTGATGAAGGCTTACTCAACGCACTCAACGCCTAATCAGCAGAAAGATTGTCTAAGGACAAAAGAGTTGAGTGAAGGCCAGTCACTCAACGCACTCAACGCCTTGAAGTGCAGAATTATTTGGCTAAGTTCTTTTGTGTAGTATGAGGGCTATTCACTCAATGCCTGTGATGAATTTGAGAATTTGGTTAATACCACAGATGCTGACATCAGTGATGCGTTGAACGATAAGTGTACCGGTCGCACAAGTAATATAAAATGGGCGAATTTTCCCAAGTATCGATCTCGAGGGAACACGACAAGGTGGAGTTATTTTCGAGGAGGACTTGAGATTGAAGTCTTTAGTTCAGAGTTAATGAAGGGGGGTTTTGATTGTTGTAGAAAAAGAAAATAAAATACTAACAACTACTCTTATACAACACCGATATGCGATGCTTCACCAGGCGAGATGGAAGACTACACGGGCCGCTATACACCGAATCGTTGGGCGGATGAACGAGTAGGCTTGCAGATGAGGTGGTGAGAATGGCAGAATGAGGGTCGTGAGCACCTCTTCGCTATGCACGGCATTAGCAATTGCTAGTTCAACAAGACTTGATGTGGTGGCGGATGGATAATGACACACCTCATGCAACTAAAGCGTAAAACAATACAAGTTCACATAGACATGAATCACTTAAAGTTTACAACTAAAGTGCACATAATTAATATAAATAGATTTAAACACACATATTCAACACGAAAGCAAGAACAAGTCAAGAGATCGACCAAATCCGAAGTCTTGCCGAGGGTTCACGGAAGGAATCGCCGAGTTGTCAATCCGCACCCTAGCACAGTCTTAAACTGCGTCCGGGGTAGAGAAGGGTTGTCACTACCTTCCAATTGACCCGTCTTCTTCGTGTCACGATGCAGAAGAAGGTTGCAAGCTTCCCTTTTGCTTGTTGGATACAACGTCAAAACTCTTTTTGAAGCTCAAGGATGAAGGAGGAGGCCGAGAGAAAGCTCTGGCTTAGATTTGGCGGTGAAATCTTGCCCGGAGCACCTCCTTATGGTGGAAGATGAAGGAGAATGGCGAAACCCTTCCTCGGAGATGAAAACGGTGGAGAAATGTCGAGCTCCCTTGAATTAGGGAGGAACCTGCGTATATATAGATAGCAGAAATAACAATGTGCACGATCACGGGCGCACGACTAGTGATCGTGCGCACTATGTCCAGTGATCGTGCGTACGAGCATGGCAGAATAAAAATAATAACTGAGATAACGCGCACGAGTAGGGTCACATGACCGATGGTCGTGCGCATAATGTTTAATGGCCGTGCGATTACCCCAGACAGAACTCCAGGAAAAATGGAATCAATGCACACGATCAGTGGCTCACGACCAACGATCGTGCACACTGTGTCCAGTGGTCATGCGTCTGCCCCAGACAGAACTTGGAAAATGGAGAATAGTGCGCACGATCAGTGGCGCACGACCAGTGGTCGTGCACAATAGATCAGATGATCGTGCGCAGTATTTCTGTTCCCAAACAATCCCAGAACATGCACACGACCCATGTACCAATAGGAAAAGTAAATCACTGATATGTGCAGACATTCTAGGCAATAACAATAAGGAGTACAATCAATAAAATTAACAAAAATACACAACAACAGGCCAAAAGTGCACTTCCTATGGAAATAAAGATTAGATGAAATATATACAATAACGAACTAAAAGTGAAGTGCAAGTGAAAGAAAACTACCCCAGATGAGTCCGAAAATCATTATATAAATAGGACTCATCACACCCCCAGACTTACCTATTTGCGCGTCCCGAGCAAACAAAATCTATGCAGACAGAAAAAATGACTTAGCTAACATATAAATTGTGATATAGAGTACCATGCGAAGTCACATGCTCGTACGCGTAAAAATGTAAATAGAGAAAATTTTTAAGTATGCAAAATAGTTTACACTTTTCATAATGCGTATAAAATTTTTATTACTACTCAGAAATGGAATCACGGTGAATCTTCCGGTCACGCGTAGTGAGAAAGTAGGCAGGCCACTAAGGTGGGATTTGCCAAAGACCGAGGCTCAGGATCACCTCCAAAGTAATCCACCAATGTCGGGGACTATACGCTTGCCCGTTCACACTCTCTCCACGGTACTAGTTCGACTCAAGCGTGAATCCGTAGGACTTGGAGTTTAATATAGGCTTAGGCAAAGGCGGGATAAATAAAGGTAAACAAGACAGACACGCACATCCAAAATGAGACCGCCCGAAAACACTCACAGCTATAAACAACGGTAAACACGTGCGGTGCACCACCAGACTTGGATTTTTTTTACGGTGCATGCACGCCCACCATGAACACAATACCAAAATATTTCACAACTTAACAATAATATATATTTTTTATTTTATTCCCAATTAGGAAATTTCATTTCATTTACTTTTTCTTTTTTTTTCTTTTCATTTTATCCAAATAGCAGAAACCAAATACAAAAACACGGCAACACCACAAGCTGCACAAATACCCACATAACTGTCACACATAACAGATATAAATGACAATAAAGCAAACTAACCGAGCGACCACATCTGGATGTGCGAGTAGGAAAGGCTCTATGGCTTTGGTAGCGAGGCGTAGGGATGTCAAAGGAAGGGACAAGCTCAACGAGGATAACAACGGATATACGTCGGGAATGGTACAAGGCTCAAACTAGACAAAGTGACGTCCTACATCACACTCACGCTTGACTAACCATGCACCAATGCTTCGAGAGTAGCTTGGGGCAAGTTCTTAGCCATCGAGAAAGATGATCATTCCTCCCGAACCGAGCAAAACGAGTCTAGTGACGGCTACACACTTCCCTACACTACCATTCGATTCACACCAGATTCACCAATTTTTGAGTAGAATAAAAACTCTTTACGCAAATAGAAAAATATAAAACTATAAGCATACAGAAAAATTAAATCTACTCCAATTTCTACACGAGACGAGAGCACTCGACTAGGAGCACAGTAGGAGTCAACATTTTACTCCGTCTCACAATCCTATGCCAGCACAATAACTTTCCAAAATCAAACAAAAGAAATGAGTTTAACTTGCAACACGCTAACAGCTAAGCACGCGCTCATGTGGGTGCAGTGGTGTGCGATGCAATGAACTAATCAAAATAAAACTATAAAAGCTTCTAGTATGAACATGAAATGTGCACGTGCAAAAGGTAACAAATACAGGCTCTCCCCCAGACTTAAAGTAAGCTACACAACATATGATATTGAAATTAAAATCAGAGAGAGACATGGAAAGAGGTTACCCAATGCTCATCCAGTGAGCATACTAGAAGACGCTTGAAAAACACAAGCAGCTCTGCCATACAAAGAATCACAACCCCGTCAATACGATGTTGTCATGAATACCTGCAGGGGTGAGCTCTGCCAAAAAAATTTATATATACAAAATACAAAGTAATACTAAAACTAAGATAGACATGAAAATAAAAATACAGAAAATGTAAGATAACTACTGGGATAATTGTCCTCCCAGCACGACTTATTAAATTTTATACATTTTTAGCTAATGGGCATATGAAAAGAAAAGTGCACAGGTAACTATTCCATTATCCGTTTCAGTAACGGGTACTGATACGGTGATAAAACAGTTACCCCTCTACCTAAATAATAATACCTGCCCAACACAAGTAGATGAAATAGGAAGTAAGACAAAGAGGAGCGCTAGTCCTCACTCATCTCACCACAAAATAAATCCTTGCCTAGCAAGGCATCATCAACCATGGGTTTGTAGGAAGCGATGGCAACGACATAGGCACCAGGCTCATCGTCATCCCAACGTACCCGTTGAGACTCATCCTGCACAGGTTCATATAAAGAAGGGGATCAAGTAATAAAAGAGATGAAGAACTAAAATAATCAGAAGATGGGAGAGTGACCCTGGTATCACTCTTAGCGAGATCCAAGCATAGATCATCATCAGTATAATATGAGTCGTATCAGGGGGAATCCGAGAACTCGAGGTCCTCGGTGGTAAGAGGGACCGCCTCGTCCGATAAGGAGGTGCAAACCTCCGTATCAGAAAGGGGATATTCCTCATCCCACTTCGGCGCATCCTCAAGCATCGAATGACCCACGAATACGGCATCATCAGTCGACTCATAAGAAAATGGTGTAGCACAATTAGGCAAAAATTGCGAAGGGGAGAAACTGCTCTCAAAATCAAGCACTGAATGTGCAAACCCCATCGAAAAATCATTCGCAGATGCCACCCCGTCAACAGGAATAATCTCTGCGTCCCAGCTCGCCCATGAATTCTTGATCCTCTTTTTGCTGGCTAACATAAGAGTGATGATCATCACTCAAGGGAAGCTCGTAAAAAGGGACTGTGGGACCCATGAAGGATCTGTATGCAGCGAGAGATTCTTCGGAAATCTTAACGGGCGAAGAACAAGCCAGATGAGTGATGTCAGTGTTTGGGCCAGGCAAAACCCTGATAGGCCTGTCTATAACAGTCTTCCGCAAACGGGAGGTTGTTGCGCACACACCCTCAGAGGTAGAAGGCTCGCACAAGCGAGGGCAATCCTTCACCATGTGGCATATACCTTGACATAGAAAACATCTAATACAATGCTCGGCATTCATATCAGCCATGCAATCGATGCATCAGCGCAAAGTGTCATAAAGACGACACTCAGCTACGAAATACATCACAAATAAAAATAATTACCAAAAGGTGCTACACACAAGAATAAAAAGAATAGCACGGAACTGCTGCAAAAACCAAAAATATCAGAAAAGGGCAAAAAGAAATAAGCAAAATAAATATTCTAACAACTAAAGCAAAGCAGAAGCATAAAATGTACAAATGGAAAGGGGCTTCTATCTCCTATATCCCTCTCCAAAAACTCACACGACTCTGTTCCCTGGCAACGATGCCAAAAACTTGATGCATTGAACGGCAAGTGTACCGGTCGCACAAGTAATATAAAATGGGCGAATTTTCCCAAGTATCGATCTCGAGGGAACACAGCAAGGTGGAGTTATTTTCGAGGAGTACTTGAGATTGAAGTCCTTAGGTCGAAGTTAACGAAGGGGGGTTTTGATTGTTGTGGAAAAAGAAAATAAAATACTAACAACTACTCTTATGCAATGTCGCTATGCGATGCTTCGCCAGGCGGGATTGAAGACTACACGGGCCGCTATGCACCGAATCGCTGGGTGGATAGACGAGTAGGCTTGCAGATGAGGTGGTGAGAATGTCAGAATGAGGGTAGTGAGCACCTCTTCGCTATGCATGCCACTAGTACAATTGCTAGTGCGACAAGACTTGATGTGGTGGCGGATGGATAATGGCGCACCTTAAGAAACTAAAGCGAAAACAATACAAGTTTACATAGACATGAATCACATAAAGTTTAAAACTAAAGTGCACATCATCAATATAAATAGATTTAAACACACATATTCAACAAGAAAGCAAGAACAAGTCAAGAGATCGACCGAATCTGCAGTCTTATTGAGGGTTCACAGAAGGAATCGTCGGGTTGTCAATCCTTGTCCTAGCACAGTCCTCAACTGCATTCGGGGAGAGAAGGGCTGTCACTACCTTCCAATTGACCCGTCTTCTTCGTGTCATGATGCGGAAGAAGGTTGCAAGCTTCCCTTTTGCTTGTTGGATACAGCATCAAAACTCTTCTTGAAGATCAAGGATGAAGTAGGAGGCCAAGAGGAAGCTTCGGCTTAGATTTGGCGGTGAAAGCTTGCTCGAAGCACCTCCCTACGGTGGAAGATGAGGGGAACGGAGGAACCCTTCCTCGGAGATGAAAACGGCGGAGAAATGTCGAGCTCCTTTGAATTAGGGCAGAACCTGCGTATATATAGACAATAGAAATAACAATGCGCACAATCACCGGCGCACGACCAGTGGTCGCGCGCACTATGTCCAGTGATCGTGCGTACTTGCATGATAGAATCAAAAGAAGAACTGGGATAATGCGCACGAGCAGTGGAACACGACCGGTGGTCATGTGCATAATGTTTAATGGTCGTGAGATTACCCCAGACAGAACTCTAGGAAAAATGGAATCAATGCACACGATCAGTGGCGCATGACCAATGGTCGTGTGCACTATTTCCAGTGGTCGTGCATCTGCCCCAGACAGAACTTGGAAAATGGAGAATAGTGCGCATGATCAGTGGCGCACGACCAGTGGTCGTGCACAATAAATCCGATGATCGTGCGCAGTATTCCTATTCCCAAATAATCTCGGAACACGCACACGACCCCTGTACCAATAAGAAAAACAAATCATTGATATGTGTAGACATTCCAGGCAATCACAATAAGGAGTATAATAAATAAAAGTAACAAAAATACACAACCACGGGTCAAAAGTGCACTTCCTATGGAAATAAAGATTTGATGAAATATATACGATAACGAACTAAAAGTGAAGTGCAAGTGAAAAAAAACTAGCCTAGATGAGTCCGAAAATCACTATATAAATAGGACTCATCAGTCAGCATGAGTCAGCAAAGTTTCAAATTGTTGTGGGAAGGCTATAGTATAGGACAAATGGCATCGCAGGCCTGCTGTATGACTTTTACTATAAAAGAAAATTTGCAGCCAACAACTTTAGGTGGGCCCACATGTCAAATAGCTATTTGACGGCGGAAGATAAAAAGGATAAGTTCGACGGATGCAAAGAAAACTTTTAGGGTTTAATATTTCGCAAAGAGGTGGAACTTCATCGTCTTCTTCCTCACCATTATTGCAGAGCTTGAAGCTGAAGTTCAAACTCACTGGACTAAAAGTTCTCTCAGTTAGCTATAGCGATCTTCACCTGCTACAGCAAGTTCAGAAGTGATTTCTGAGAAAGAAGAAGAAGCAGAGTTCTTTTCTCTACAGTAAAGGTTTGTTGTTTATAGAGTAAAAAGAGCTGTATACTAATCGTCTTCATCAGCATGTTAGAAGACTTTGTTTTTGATTTACTTCCAACACAAGCAGCTGCTTATTGAATATCAATTTCTTATTGCTGGGAAGAGGTTAGGGCTGAGTTAACTGAGCTTAGGAAGCAGTAGACTTAGAGAACTTCTCTGGAGTCATATCAACACCAACAAAACACTTTCTTTTCTGTAGGATCCTTTGGATCTAAGTGGTAGGCCTATTTTATAAAGGCTGAGGTAGGATCATTTGTTGATCTGAGTGTAGGGCTGTTTTCCTGAGGTAGGAAAGTAATTCTCTCTGAGTGTAGGGCCTTTGTGCCTAAGTTGTATGATCTAGATTTTTATCTGAGGTAGGGCCTTGTGCTTGAGCTGTAGGAGAGTTATTATCTCTAAGGGGTATGTTGGATCCCTAGTTGGAGTTGGGCTAGGTTCACTAAGTTAGGATATGACCCAACATGTATAGATCAGGGTCATGGTTGTGTCCTAGAGTCTAGGTAAAGTCCTTTGAGTCAACAGTACAAAGGACCAGCCTCCAACACTGCCAGAGACTCAAGACTTAGAGAATTCAAGACTTAGAAAAAGGATTTCTACGTTCGTCAATCTCCAGTCGACGAAAGTCGAGCTCAGTTAGACGAACTCAGGGACAATTCTCTGAGCTCAGCTCGACGAACTCTGGACAAAGTAATAGCTCCTCTAAGTCAAACCTCAGTCGACGAACTAAGAACATCAGCTAGAAGAACTCTGTTCTCTGGTCGACTAATTCTGGGTAAGGTGATTCAACACTCAACATCAGAAAATACTCTAAGTCCAGACTGCAGACTCAGTTCGACGATCTTGGACCCTAACTGGACTAACTTTGTTCTCAGGGCTCAGCTCGACGATCTTAGATTCAGCTCGATGAACTTGATGCACAGAAGAAGAAAGTTATCAAGCAGCATTCAGAGGTCGACGATCTTGGATCTCAGCTCGACGAACAGCTATTCTCAGCCTGACGAACTGTGGACTCAGGTCGACGAATCTAGTCTTCGCTGTTTTCCTCTTTTGTCCTTATTATGTGGTAATGATTCCTGAGTAATTAATGCTCTAATATTCTCTGAATATTACCGTTAGACAAGAACATTAATTATTGTCTTCATCAAGAGTACTACCTGCCATTTTTATAAGGGATTGTTGGGGAAACTAATTAATGCTAAAAAAATATTCCAAGGCCATTAGCATTAATTGCATAAAGAATTTCAAAATTCAAATGGACATTCATGTTGGAAATATAAAAACAGATATTATTATTCCTTTCAAGTGCATGAGATACAGAGAACAACATTCTGAGAGACATACATAATTGTTGAGATTGAAAATCGATCAGTCAAGAATCAACATCGGCTAGACAAGAAGAAGAACAATCTTGAAGAAGAAGAACATCCATCCAAATCAAGTGTCTTCTTCTGTCATACTCTCAGGAACTCTCTGAAGGACAACAATACTGCATCTATCAAAATAGTTCCTGAAGTTCTTCTTATCAAAATTGAAAGCTTGAAGCCCTATCACCCTGAAGAAAAAGTTCCATCCCTCCCTGAATAAACTCAATATTTCAGGGGGAGCTTTTTGTTATCATCAATTCCACTAGTCTTCTCATTTGTAATTGAGAAAGAGAAGACACCATCACTCTCTCACCCCCTTTATAAAAAGGGTTCTCTACTCCCTTCAAAAGTGATTCCTGGTTGCAAGTCTCCTAACCAAAAGACTTGAGGTTTGGTTTTTGAGAACCTGATCAAAAGCTCATTGGTGGCAGTCACCTGATCAAAAACTTGAGTGGATTCCTACAAGGGTGGTAGAAGAGTGGATGTACCCAGATTGGGGAACCACTATAAATTCTTGTGTTGTCTGGTTGCCCTTTTCTTCTTGCTCTTGCTGTGCCTGTGTTAGTTTGTTTTTCCTGTGATTTCATTTATTTCATTTGGTATTATGTGATATAGTACCTAAGTTTAGGAGTACTTATTATAGTTCAGAAAAAGTTTTAAATATACCCACATACTCTATTCACCCCCCTCTAGAGTATATCAGATCTAACCCTAACTTTTAATTGGTATCAGATGAGGTTCTTTTGGTTGTACAAGTTAAAAACTTGAACCAAAGATCCTAAGTTAGATCTGTTCTTTACTTTGCTAGACTTATTTATACAACATGGAACAGAACAAAGAATATGCATGCACCAGACCTCCAGTGTGTAACTTGTCCATGTTCACAATCTGGACGGCAAGAATTAGGCTTTACATGAACTCTATTGATGAAGATATATTTAATTCTATCTTAACAGGACCACCAGCTCCAATGGCTTCAACCTCAACTACATCAACTGACCTGAGTGCAGTTCCACCCCCTGGATGGACAGATGCACAAAAGAAGGTTAAGATAGCTGATGCCAAAGCCATGAACATACTGGCTCAAACTATGTCTGATGAAAAATTTCAAAAGGTTGTTGAGTGTTAATTCGCCAAGGAGATTTGGGATTCCCTGAACCAAATGGTGGCTGGATCAGTAGATGAGAGGAAAGATAGAAGGTCAAATCTCATCACTCAGTATGAGAACTTCAAGAAGGATGAAGCAGAGACAGTAAAAGTAATGTACAATAGACTTAGCTCCATCATCAGTGAGCTAAGGGCTCTAGACAAAGAATTTACTTTGATTGAAGTGAATGACAAAATCCTTATGTGCTTCCCCAGCACATGGGACTCAAGAATCTGGCCCATCAGAGAAGCCAGAGGCATGACAGAGATTTCAACATAATCTCTTCTAGGAAAATTAAAATCCTATGAGCAACTGATCAAAGCAAGGGAAGCAGCAGCTGAAGTGAAGACTCCTACCCCAACTAGGAAGGAGCACAACATAGCTTTCAAAGCTACAGAAGACTTTGAAGTCATTCCAGTAAATGACGAGTTAATGAGTCTCTTTGCCAAGAAATTCTTCAAGATGGCCAGAAAGGACTTTAGAAGGAAACCTTCTAAATATGAAGATAAGCCAAGGTATGACAAAATACCCTCTAAAGAAGTAGTGTGTTTTGGGTGCAGGAAACCTGGGCACTTCATTTCTGAGTGTCCAGAAGCTCAGAAGAAGGACAGAAGAAAGGAGAAGGACTCAAGAAAGATTCACTATAACAAGTCTTCCTCAAGCAAGCATAAGAGGAAAGACAAGGGCTTTGTTGCTGAGACATGGAGTGATACTGAAGAAGAATCTACATCCTCCAGCTCTAGTGAGGATGAAGAAGAGCAGAAAGCAAAGGAAGTCTGCCTTATGGCTATTGAGGCAGGAAGTAGCAGATCAGATACAGATGAGTCTGATAATGAAGAACCTTTATCAGTTGAAGATTAGGTAATAGCTTCCTATGATTTTGAGTAAGATGAATTTAAATCTGAAATTAAAAATTTATGCTTAGACTTGATAAGCTCTGAGAAGGAAATCAAACTTCTCAGAGAAAAGTTAGACACCCTAGACAACATCACTGCAGAAAATGTAAAATTAACTAATGAACTAATGTCTTCTAATAAACAAATATCTTTTCTGAAAACTGAACTAGGTAAGGCAAAACTATTAGAAGAATCACTGAATAGAAGAAGTCTACAATTATTAGATATCACTAGTACTGTAAATGCTAGGACCAATAATAGCAAACTAGGACTAGGAGCCTCCTCTAGTGATCCACCTTTGATTCAGAAAAATAATCTTTCCAGACCAGTAAAATTTATATCTTACAAGGGAAATAGTAACACTGAACAGGTAAATAAAGTTAATAAGATTCTTGAACAAATTGAAACCAAAAATAAGCTCAATAACCAGAAGAATAACAGAAATAACAATGTTCATCAGTTATCGTCGAACTCAAATCGACGATATATGAACGGATCGTCGAACTCAGAACGATGATCTTTGAACGCAAACATCAGTAATAGTCATTCTTCAATCTATGATCGATGATACCAGTATGGTTCGTCGACCAGAGATCGACGACTTTGGTACTTTAAGAATGAATACCTTCATTCATCGAGTAGAGATTGACGATCTCATCCGACATCGTCGAGCTCAGGTCGACGATCCAACCAGAGATCGTCGAACCTAGATCTTAATAACAGGAACTTAAATTCTAATAACAACTTTAATCCCTTCACTCAATGGATAATTCCATTTAGGATACACCATCTTAAAGGGTATAAAGATCAACCTGAATGTTCTTACATTTCTAGTTATAGCTATATAAATCAACAAGGACCCAAGGTTACCTGGGTCAAGAACTACTAGCTGCTTTATTTGCAGATGAATACTTGTCCAGCATACAATCAACATTGGTATCTGTACAGTGGATGCTCCAAGCACATGACAGGCAGCAAGGATAACTTAATTGATTACAAGTCCAAGCTAGGACTAAAGGTCATCTTTAGTGACTCTAACTATGGCCAAACAGAGGGCTATGGCAAAGTCAGGATTAGAATAGTAACTTTCAAGAGAGTTGCTTATGTAAGTGGACTAAAGTATAACCTCATCTCTATAAGCCAACTCTGTGATGAAGGTTATCAGGTATCATTCAACTCTAGCTCCTGTACTATTACCTCTAAAGAAAACAAACCTGTTTTAATTGGCAATAGACAAGGAAACATATACCTAGTTAATTTTCATTCTATAACTTCAAACATATGTTTACTTAACATAGTTAGTAGTCAAAATGACTTGTGGCATAAAAGATTATGGCGTGTAAATCTGAAAAATATTGATAGGTTATCTAAGGACAACCTTGTTAGAGGACTACCTTCTGGCCACTACAATATGGAAGGACTCTGCAGAGCTTGTCAACTAGGAAAGCCAACTAAATCTAGTTTCAAATCCATTAATAAGAGTGATTCACCTAGGATATTGTACTTACTACATATGGACCTTTTTGGCCCTGTTGCTGTACAAAGTCTAGGAGGGAAATCTTATACCTTAGTGGTTGTAGATGACTTCTCCAGATTCTCTTGGGTATTTTTTCTGAGATTTAAGTCAGATACATTCAAGGTTCTTATAGATTTTCTCAGGACCATACAGATTGAGTACTCTACTCATGTTGCATTGATCAGAAGTGATCATGGTACAGAGTTTGAGTCTCTTCTTATGCATGAGTTCTGTGAGAAGGAAGGTATCAGGCACTGCTTCTCAGCTCCTAGAACTCCTCAACAAAATGGGGTAGCTGAAATGAAAAATAGAACAGTCTTTGAAGCTACATGCACATTACTTGCAGATGCTTACATGCCCCTATCCTATTGGGCAGAGGCAGTAAGCATAGCAAATTATGTCCTAAATAGATGCTTGATACACAAACTAAAACATAAGACTCCCTATGAATTGCTCAAAGGGAAGAAACCAATAATCAACTATTTTAAAGTTTTTGGTTGTGTATGTTATATTCATAATAATGACAAAAAGCACATTAGAAAGTTTTAAGCAAAGGCTGCAGTGGGAATTTTTCTAGGATATTCCCAAGTCAGCAAAGCTTATAGGGTATTTAATAAATCCATATTGAAAATAGAGGAATCTATGCATGTTACATTTGATGAGGCTAACATGTTTTATAAGGAGAAAGAGATTTCTACCAAAGACCCCTTGTAGGTACACAACTTGTGTGAGAAATTGGATGACTTAAACCTCACCCCAAAAGTTATACCTCAACCTTCTCAACAATTCAATGAAGGAAGTGATGAAGAAACTGTGGAATAAGCTGACTCCCCTACAATAACTGAAGCTACTCCATAAGAAGAATTCTCTCCAAATGATGTTGCAGAACCAACTCCACCCACTGACTTTCTCACACTGAGGGATCACCCCAGATCCCAAGTGATTGGAGACATAATAATAGGTGCACAGACAAGGCATCGACTCAACCAAGATTTGATGCATGTTTGTTTCCTCTCTCAAATTGAGCCTCAATCCATAACTAATGCAGAACAAGATCCCCACTGGATCATTGCAATGCAAGAGGAGCTTAATCAGTTTGAGAGATGTAGAGTTTGGGTTTTGGTTCCAAGACCAAAAGACTACCCAGTCATTGAAACAAAATGGGTATTCAGAAATAAGCTTGATGCCCAAGGTATGATTGTGAGGAACAAGGCAAGGCTTGTTGCTCAAGGGTATAGGCAAGAGGAAGGGATTCACTATGATCAAACCTTTGCTCTAGTTGCCAGGCTAGAAGCTATAAGGATATTTCTGGCCTATGCTGCATTCAAAAAGTCAAAGTTTATCAAATTGATGTGAAGAGTGCTTTCTTAAATGGGGAACTTAAAGAAGAGGTTTATGTTGAACAACCTCCAGGTTTTGTTTCTCCAACTCATCCCTCTTATGTGTTTAAATTGCATAAAGCTCTCTATGGTTTAAAGCAAGCTCCAAGAGCATGGTATGAGACCTTAGCCAGTTTTCTCTTAGAGCATGGTTTTTCAAGAGGCATAGTAGATAGGACTATTTACCAAAATACATCATGATAAAATTTTGTTAGTACAAATATATGTACATGACATAATATTTAGTTCTACTGACCCCAAATTATGCAAGAGATTTTCTGATCTAATGCATTCAAAATTTTAGATGAGTAGCATGGGTGAGCTCTCCTACTTCCTTGTTCTCCAAGTGAAACAACTCCCTGATGGCATATTCATTTCCCAGGCTAAATATGCTAAAGAGCTTATTAAAAAGTTTGGGATGGCTGATGCCTCAGCAAAGAAAACACCCATGGCTACAAATGTTGTAATAGATTCTGATGTGCATGGGAAACCTGAGGATCAGAAATTATATAGGGGCATTGTTGGGTCCCTACTATACTTTACATCTAGAAGACCTGATATTATGTTTGCTACATGCCTTTGTGCTAGGTTCCAAGTGAACGCCAAAGAATCCCATCTAGTTTTTCTAAAAAGGATTTTAAGATATATAAAGGGTTGTCCTAGTCTAGGTCTCTTGTATCCTACTGAGTAAGAGTTTGAGTTAACTGGATACTCAGATGCTGACTTTGCTGGATACAGAGTGGACAGAAAAAGTACCTCAGGAACCTGCCAGTTCCTTGGTTTGATATTGGTGTCCTGGTTTTGCAAGAAACAATCATCTGTGTCCACATCAACAGCTGAAGCAGAATATATTGCAGCTGGCAGTTGTTGTTCACAGATGTTGTGGATTCAGAACTAACTCCTGGATTATGGATTAAACTTAAATAATTCAACTCTACTATGTGATAACACAAGTGCTATAGCTATAACACAAAATCCAGTCCATCATAGTAGAACTAAACATATATACATAAGACATCATTTCATTAGAGAATGTGTAGACAAAAACAAAATCAATCTTCTCTATATCTACACTAATTTACAAAGAGCTGATATTTTCACCAAACCCCTGGATGAAAGAAATCACTTGTTCTTTATAAATCAGCTTGGAATGATAAATGGAGAAGGTTTAGTTTAGTCTATGTCTGCAATCAACGAATTTTTCAGAGTTCGTCGAACGGTGCTCGACGAACTAGGAAAAGTTCTTGAGATTTTCGTCGACCTGAGATCGATGAACTCTCTGTGAATGAAGTTAGTTTCGTCGAACTGAGATCGATGAACTTACTTCAGAAAACTTTTGTCGACCAGAGATCGACGAAATGTCTTCAAATCTTCAGAATGAGATCGACGAACTGTTTAACTCCAAACTATTTCGTCAACCTCAGATCGAAGATCTTTTCATTTTTTCGTGGAACGGAGTCTGTCGATTTATATTCCAGAAAACACTATATCTAGGTTTTCTTCGACCTCCTTCCCGCGCTTTTAGTTCTTTTGCACTTGATCGTCGTTTTTCCTTTGCAGGTGCTCTCAATGGAGATTCTCGCTGGATCTCTTGCTGCTATGAAATTCGATACTGGTTTTGACTTGGATTTTGAATCGTTCCAGTACTCTTATCAAGTTTTCCTTAACATTCTTTAACTGCTTGAAGATCAACAACTAAAGACTCTTCTTTTGACTCTTATCAAGATATCTGCTATAGAAATCAGGGAGTGGGTGTACATAGCTACTACAGACGAGAACACAATGTTTGGCACCATTGCAGGTAACGCTATTTCTCTTACCCCCGACATTCTAACTGAGATTTTTAGATTGAAAAATGGTGAGGACGAATTAGGAATAGATTCTGAAGAGTTTGATTTGATGCTGAGTACAATGGGTTACTATGGAGACACCCCAAATAAACTACTTAAGAAACTTTTAACTACCGAGTATAAGTTTCTCACAGATATAGTTGGGAAGGTGCTGCTCAGGAAGCACACAGCACATAATTACATCACAAGGCATCAGTTCCTTGTTATGTGCGCCATAGTAAATAAGAAAGCTGTGAACTGGGGTCAAATTCTATTTGATTTGATTAAAAAGAAGAATAATAAGAAAGAGGTGTGTTTTGGAAGGATCCTAGGGATCTTCCTCAAGGAAAAGGCTGCAGGATCCCTGGTCTCCTCGACCATATCCATCAATGCTTCAAAGAGACTCATATGTGCTCTTTTTAGCAAGTAGGAGAGGACCATCACTAAGCCAACTAAGGCTTCCTACTCCTCCACTAAAACTTCTGAGAGTATAAGGGCTGCACCAACCTCTCCCCACCCTACTGATGGGATCCTCTCCACCCCTCCACCTCCTCCTGCCCCTCAAGTTCCACCTTAATCACAAGCCCAACCAACTCCACCCTCCACTACCATCCTAATCCATACCCCAACACCACCAGCCTCTCCAATTCCCTCTTCCCCTAACATATACCATCCACCTCCTACAGTATACCATCCCCTCCTCCTTTTCCTCAGCCTGATACATCCATGCCTACACCACCCCAATCCCCTCTTTCATCTCATCTTGCTGATATCCCCCACATCAACCTCTCTTCATTCCCATCCTTCAACCTATTATCATCTCCATTGCACACTCCCTCTCCTCAACATGACTCCCCCCTAGACACTCCCATTTCACCTCCACTTATCACCCCCTCTACAACTGCAATCTCCACTCAACCAGCTACTGCCCCACTATCCACTTCTCCAAACCTGGATCCATCTCTTGTCACCCCACTCATTACTCTCCTCACACCCATACTCAAATCTCTTATAGCAGAGGCCATTTATCCTCTAGCTGTCTCCATATCCTCTCTTGCTGCCCAAATCTCTACCCTCACTACTGCTCCCTCTTCATTTGGGGGCCTAGCTTCAGTATCTACTGAAACCAGGCAGGGGGAGATACTTCATGAAGAAGTAGCAGTAGTTGCAGCAGCAGCAGCAGAACCAGTTGTACAGGTCTCAGATACAGCAGATACAATAGTAATGGATACAGAAGCTGAAGCTGAAGCAAATGATACTGATTTATTTGATTTAATTAATTTTATTTAAACTGACATGGAAATAGATGAGTTAGTTATACTGGAAATAAATATTGTTGGTGATATTTTTATTATCCCACAGTAGACTTGATGAGTCTACTAAGATCTTTTGATATAGTTTATCTAAGTATCCCTCCAGCTGAGTGTACTAAGCCATCATTTGCTATTACCCCCTATTCTTCTCTAATAAGCCCTGAAGTTGTTAAATAACTCAAGGCCAGCTTTGCTATCCCTGCCACTTCATCATCTCCATAGATTATTTCTCCCATTGTATCTTTTCCCATGGCTCAAGTATTTATAATGGATGATTCTCCAGTGCCAGATCTAGATGCCTTGATCTTGGCTAATATAGAGGAAGAAAATAAGTTAGCTGCTCAAAGTACAGATATACACAGGTCTTCAGTCCCCTTTCCAGTTCCATCTCAGATAGAAAATGAAACAATTTCTTAGGACACACTAAAAGAAATTGATGATATGTATGACAATCCTCAACCTTCTGATGATGATTCTGATTCTGATAAGGATCAAAAGAGGAAGAAAATCTCTAAGAAAAGGAAGGCTCCTCCTCCTGCTCCCAAGCCTGGAAATACAAATGACACTCCCTACTATATTTTACAAAACATAACCCCATACAAAGGGATGCCAGCCTGGATGTGGCTTTCAAAGAATGAACAAAAGGCCAGAAAGAAAAGTAGAAGATACTCTCCTCCCCCAGCTCATAAATACAGGAAGGATCCTCCTCCTCCTCCAGCTGCTGGTGCCTCAGGAACCACTTCTCAAAGGTAAGATGCACCTTCCAAGCCTACATTCACCAAAACTTATCAGAGGCAGGAAAGGCCATCTAGACATCAATCTCATGGAAGAAGCCAACAAAGAAGTATGGGTTGTACAGAGCAGATAAAAGAAGTAGTCTATCAGAAGCAAGAGTTCTCTCCTCCCCAACAACAAGCTGAACAAAGAAGGCATTCAGTATCACACAAACCTAAAGGAAAAATATAGTGAAATTGCACCTCCAAAGTCACTATACATTCAGAGTGATGAAAGCCATAAAGAAATAAACTTTCAAGCATAGTCAACTCAATTCAGGCCTGCTACTCTACTACCCTCCCAAGATGATCAATCATCTGTCATTCAGGATGTTGATCCTAATTTCAGGATGGCTAGGCTTCAAGAATTGATTGGTCTGTCACAGATAAAGAAGGCTAGAGAAGAAGGAGAAGATCCAACCAAGTTCACTACCATATCCTCATATAGAGAGAAAGAACTTGAAAGACTTCAGGTGAGCAATAAGGTATTTAATCCTACATATTATATGGCTAGACACCCAAAGGCTATAGTTCCCAGAACCTCCACCCTGACAGTGATTGGAGCAGCAGATATGTACATATCAAAGAAAGAAGTTGCTAATCCTGACAGGAAAATCATTTTTACTCAGCCTGGGAATAAGAGCAAAGAAGCTCAGCCAAAGGAGAAGAAACAGAAAAATTAGAACCTGAACTGCTATTTGGTATATTTTTGATAAACTGTGTTTTCTTATTACAAAGCTGACTATGTAAATATATCTGCTGCATTTACTGTTAAATTTTCTTCCAGATATATATTGTGTTCTTGCTTTGTATATTTTCTTGTATTGAGTCTGTTATTAGTGATCTCACCCAAATATGGGGAGATAGTTGGATCCCTAGTTGGATTTGTTTTAGGTTCACTAAGTTAGAATATGACCCAACATGTATAGATCAGGGTCATGGTTGTGTCCTAGAGTCTAAGTCAAGTCCTTTAAGTCAACAGTACAAAGGACCAGCCTCAAACACTGCCAGAGACTCAAGACCTAGAGAATTCAAGACTTAGAAAAAGGAGTTCTACGTTCATCGATCTCCGATCGACGAAAGTCGAGCTCGGCTAGACAAACTCAGGGAAAATTTTCTGAGCTCAGCTCGATGAACTTAGTTCTCAGCTTGACGAACTATGGACAAAGTAATAGATCCTCTAAGTCAAACCTCAGTCGACGAACTAAGAACATCAGCTAGAAGAACTTTGTTCCCTAGTCGACAAATTCTGGGTAAGGTGATTCAACACTCAACATCAGAAAAAATTCTAAGTCATGACTGCAGACTCAACTCGATGATCTTGGACCCCAACTGGACTAACTCTGTTCTCAGGGCTCATCTCGACGATCTTAGATTCAGCTCGACGAACTTGATGTACAGAAGAAGAAAGTTATCAAGTAGCATTCAGAGGTCGACGATCTTGGATCTCAGCTCGACGAACAGCTATTCTAGGCTCGACGACCTGTGGACTTAGGTCGACGAATCCAGTCTTGGTTGTTTTCCTCTTTTGTCCTTATTATGTGGCAATGATTCCTGAGTAATTAATGCTCTAATATTCTCTGAATATTACCGTTAGACAAGAGTATTAATTATGGTCTTCATAAGGATTACTGCCTGCCGTGTTTATAAGGGACAGTTGGGGAAACAAATCAATGCCTAAAAATATTCCAAGGCCGTCAGCATTAATTGCAGAAGGAATTTCAAAATTCAAATGGACATTCACGTTGGAAATATAAAAACAGAGATTATTATTCCTTTCAAGCGCATGAGATACAGAGAACAACATTCTGAGAGACATACAGAATTCTTGAGATTGAAAATCAATCAGTCAAGAATCAACAACGGCTAGACAAGAAGAAGAAAAATTCTGAAGAAGAAGAATATCCATCCAAATCAAGTGTCTTCTTCTTTCATACTCTCAGGAACTCTCTGAAGGACAACAATATTGCATCTGTCAAAATAGTTCCTGAAGTTCTTCTTGTCAAAATTGAAAGCATGAAGCCCTATCACCCTGAAGAAAAGTTCCATCCCTCCCTGAATAAACTCAATATTTCAGGGGGAGCTTTTTGCTAACATCAATTCCACTAGTCTTCTCAGTTGTAATTGAGAAAAAGAAGACACCATCACTCTCTCACCCCCTCTGTAAAAAGGGTTCTCTACTCCCTTCAAAAGTGATTCCTGGTTGCAAGTCTCCTAACCAAAAGACTTGAGGTTTTGTTTTTGAGCACCTGTTTAAAATATCATTGGTGGCAGTCACCTGATCAAAAACCTGAGTGGATTCCTACCAGAGTGGTAGAAGAGTGGATGTAACCAGGTTGGCGAACTACTATAAATTCTTGTGTTGTCTGGTTGCCCTTTTCTTCTTGCTCTTGTTGTTGCTGTGTTAGTTAGTTTTTCCTGTGATTTCATTTATTTCATTTGGTATTCTATGATATAGTACCTAAGTTTAGGAGTACTTATTATAGTTCAGAAAAAGTTTTAAATATACCCACATACTCTACTAACCCCCCTCTAGAGTATATCAGATCTAACCCTAACTTTCAGGGTAGGTTATCTTTGGATCACTGAGTTGTAGGAAAAAGCTTGCTCTGAGGTAGGACCTTGTGCCTGAGGTAGGTCTTGAAGAAGACTGAGAGATCCTGAGGGATCTATGTTGTAAGCTCTTAGGAGCTGAGTTTTGGAGAAGTGCCTTATCTAAAACACTGTTAGAAGGTGGGAGGGACAGTGGATATACCCATAATCTGGGGAACCACTATATATCTGGTCTGTGCTGTTTCTGTTCTTGAAAGTAAACTAACTAAGCAAACTCAACACACCCTAAGTTTAGAAAAAGTATAAAGAGACCAAAAACCTATTCACCCCCTGGTGTTTAGCTGCCCTGTAAACTAAAGATTTTCAGATATTGCAATAGTAGTCTGTGATACTTTCAAAAGTAACTTCATGCGAATTCATTCTACACTCTAGTATAAACTATGTAGATGTGCATAAGCTAGATTGATTTAACTTTCAGGCAAGTGCACCTATCAATCATAGTATAGGAGAAATCTACATCTCATGTCGTATTCCATAGGGTCTTTTCAAATACTCGTACTCACCCTCATTCTATTATCATACCTATAATTAAAATTGATTTTTAACCTAGATTAACCTAACTATGACTACTTGGATAAAGAAACATTGGAGGATAAAAGATGATAAAAAGCCGAAAGTCTAAGAGCATTCACATGAAAATAATCGCTCATTAATTCAATTCTATGTAATCATGTAATAATAAGATTATCCAATTCTTTGTATTGTAAGGGTTAAACATTTATCAAATTCTCTATCAAGCAATTCAAAATCTAAACCTAAGTTGAGTAAATTTTCTCTCAAACAATTTATAACCCTCAAATTTGAATTAAAATAAAGTACCCTATCTACTACATAAATTCATGAAATCCTATCTCTAAAATACCATGAATCCATTTATTCGTATCACAATTATCCAAATGACATATGTCTCGATCATGCAATTTGAAATACAAAGAGAAATAACACCTAAATATGAACATATAAACATCATCACAACCTTCCAATTTCTCAATCTAAAAGTTTGTAATTTAAGTAAAACAAATAATAAATTCACATATAGGATGAATCTCTTTGGTTTAAAGCCTTCATACGAATAAAATACCACAAATTTGATGAAAACAATAACATACATGATTACCAAATTGTTCAAATAAAAGTTTTATGCAAAATATTAGATAAATAAAGTTAGATCCATCAAGAGAAAGGGAAGATTAAAAGAGATACATGAAAGATCAAAAGCATACAAATAATCTCCTTCAATTCCTCCTTCACTTGGATGCTCCACTTTCGTCCTCCAGAAGTTCCCCAAATGAATTGATCCAAAAGCTCCATTTTATTTTTTTCTACAGGTTTTTAGTCTCCTTGCAAACAGGGTCGGACACAGGTTCCAACACGGCCGTGTCAAGGGCCGTGTGGACGGTTCAAAGGCGGTTGAACACGAATAGGCGTGTCTGGTTGTGGGTCGTGTCATCTGACACGGGTGATAACACGGCCGTGTTATTCTTAATGTTCTTCGCACATGGGTGTGTTGGCAGCAGAGCTTGAATTTATCCCGAAAAGGACACAGGTGGGCATACGGGCGTGTTCCCACCCGTGTGGTGCTCTGTGTTTTTCTTCCAAATCTTCTGATCCATCCCGAATAGGACACGGGTAGGGATATGGGTGTATTCCTACCAGTGTGTGCCCAATTCTTATCCTGTCATCAGCCATGTTGGATCCGTGAACTCCTTTGTTTGCTCTAAGTCTTTTAGTTCCACTGGTTTGCAATACCTGCATTAAGAAAATGAATGAATAAATGAATAGCTCAATACATGAAATAATAGAAACTCCAAATTGTGCTCTTTTATTCATTATAATACCAATTCTTAACTATTCTCGCGCAATTACTATATAGAGGGGTAAAAAATAGTGGACATGATTACATTTATGATAGTAAAATGCCTATCATAATTATACTTATCAAATACCCCCAGACTTAAATGTTTGTTTGTCCCTAAGCAAACTAATTCAAACACTTGGGTTACCAATAAATAATTTTTCTTCTGCACACTGGTTACTATGAATTCAAAGAGAAATTTGATGTTGTAATTGTATAGGAAATAGTATAGATGACTTTTCTAAATATAACTTTATCTTAAAATTCCTCCAATATATCTGTTTACTATCTTTCACTCTTTCTTAGAAATAGGATTATAGTCATCCATAACAATTGTGAGGAGAAAATAACAATCTCAATAAGATATGCATTAGTTTTTCAAGACTTATAAGTACAAATATTGATAATCATGAGCTTACCTTTTCACACCCTCTCCACGACACTAGTTAGAATTAGTAAGGTTGGATCCTTAGGACTTGTATTATGGAGTAACCTTTTGGCTTAGGATAGAAGATTATAGGTGGGGTAATCAAAGATAAATTTGATGGTTCATATCACACCTAGATAATGATTGAGCCTCTTGCTTTGTAAATACCTTAACATACATCAATGTTATAAAAGCACCCCCCATACTTTACAATTATTATACTTCCCGCATTTTGATGGATACTCTATTTTTTTGTTAATTTTTCTTTTAACCAAGGGTCCATAGTAGGGATCATTCCCAATGGGTGTAAGTGTACACGCACTCAGGACACATATCACTATTTTTTTCAAGGGTTCATAGTAGGAATCATTCCAAGTGGGTGTAAGTGTACACGCACTTAGGCCACATATCACTATGAACATACTCATTCCAAGAAGATCTCAATGATAGGTGTGATAATAGGTAAGGATTTGGTCTTGGTGAATTTTAGTAGTAGAGTATCAAAAAGGCATAGGGATTAGGTCCAAATTGAGTGTGCAAGTGTATAATGTTTATGGTTTTGGGATTGCAAGGCTCAAGCTATCCAAAAGGAGGCCTAAGTCATTTCAACCCTCACTAATTAACATATGCAAAAGTTTTGAGGATTGCTAGAAGGTACGTTCTAGACATCAATAGAGAGTATTCTCTATTTTGATTCCCTAATACCAAATTATCAAAATGTTACACTCATCTACTCACTTTATTATAGATAATTATACTTTCTAAAATAGAGTGATTATTAGTTAATAATATAGAGGACTAATCTTAAAAATAAACTATATAGAGAAAATTTAGCTAATGAATTTTTATACATAATTACTGATCAACAAATTTGTACACTCAATGAGTCTACTTCAATTCATTTTAATCAGCGTGTGAAAGTAAATTAGTTAGTTATAATCCCAAATGAGTGAATTAATTAAAGCTTAAAGGAGTTAAAAAAAATTAGTAGGGGTGTATAACAATCTTGAGAACTATGATAGCAAAAGCATAACCAATTGTAATCATGTCCACAGAAATTATAGAATTGAAGAACATCCACCCCCAGACTTAAAATTTGCAATGTCCTCATTGCAATGTAAAGAACTGAGAGAGCAATTTTACCAACAAATAAAGAACTGACTATCATGAAAATAAAAGAGCACGCGAATGAAAAAGGAGCAAAAGAAAGATTTCATATATAATATCAGATAATACAGGTACAAATAAAGGCTACTGAAATACATGTCCAATAAATTGATACATGTCAAAAATATGTTGGAGGGTCGGCCTGGTTGTCAGGGAAGTGAGGCGGGCGAGGAGCTGCCGGTGGCGGGCTGGAGATCCCCAAGCGGTCCCTAATCTGAGCGATGGCCTCCTCTGTTTGCTTTTGTGAATCCTCTATATGCTGAAGTCGCAGCGAGAGCTGGGTCTCATAAAAGTGCTGGAAATCACGCGATTACTGAGAACGCGCTCGAGGAGGAGCAGCAGAAGACTCACCCTGAGTGTAAGTGGACTAGGCTGGGGGGATCAGTGGCTCATCGAGGTCAGGATCTACCTCGTCATCATCGTCATCATCCTCATGTGGTCCATACCTCGCAAGGGAATAAATAATGCCACCCCAGCCCTAACGGGCGATGACAAGGCAGAGGGATTGAAGACCGGCCATAGTGATAGGCACGGTCTTCGCAACCACGGTCATCGGGGGAAGGGAAGAGAATATGTTCATATTCTTCGCCAGGCGGGTAATGTAGGGTGCTACACAAATAGACCCTATGCATGAGTTTTTGGCCTGGTGAAGGATGAATTGTGCGAGCATATAACCCAGATGGATGGGGTAACGTGACGATATGTTATATAGATACAAGACATCTTGCCTACTAACAACTCCAGAGCTTTCGCCCCGGCCGCTCAAGGTGTGACTAAGTAGATGGTGAATGTAATGGAGGGCGGGAGAATGCAACTTGGAGGCCTTAGACCTCATGGCCTCATAAGGATTAAGGTCAAAAGTAAGCTGGACCCAGATGTTGGCTGCTTGGTCACGAGTGGGGAGATCAAAATGAAGGTCGGAGTAGGCGACACTAAAGAGGAATGAGTTCTCATACACCCCTAAATGTTGGGTAAACTAGAGAAGGGAAAGGGTGTATGTGTGGCCCAAAACTCAGAAGGAAATGATCCCCTCTTACATATTTGTGTGCTCAGTGAAGGCGAGTCTAAGATTTAAGTAAAAAGATGACATGAACTCTAATATGAGTTCCTTAAATCTAACTCCTCGATAGCAAAAAATTGTTGCCACCCCACTACAGAGATCAACTCCCTAACATCTCCAGCTAAATTTATTTCCTCTAGGATGCTCCAGTCAATCGATCGAATGTCTTAATAATTTTTCGACTAGAGGCGGTTATAGCGGTTGATGTGCACTGGATCTGTGAATACCAACGGAACAGCAACGTCGCGCCTTTCCGTTGACAGTGCTTGGAGATCCGGGCGACGTCGTCGACCGCCTTGGGAACGTGCTGAAGACATGATCTGAGGACAAATATAAGGATTTTTAAGACATGAAGAAGGAATAAGAGAAGGAAAAATGAGGAAAGAAATAAGAAGAAGGGGAAGAGAGTGGAGTAGAAGAAGATGAAGTTGAAAAAAAATAAGAACGTAATCCCAAAAATGTTTACCTAAGAGTAAATTGCTATGATAGGAGGCAAATCCATGCACGTTGAATGCCAAAACCTCAACCAGCTCTAGAAGAGAGGTAGTGTAGAAGGTGAAGTTTGGAAATCAGGGGCGGAAGATGGAGATGACCAGAACACGACCATATAAAGAAGACGAAAACGGGTTCACACACGGCCGTGTATGCAGCCGTGTTAAGGAATCTTTACCGCGTGGAACACGGGTATTGATGAGACTTGTGGTCAAACTTCACAGAAAAGCATAGTCTAGACGGAGGCATGATTCTTGGCGAGCGATATATTGAGGAAGTACACCGTAGTAAAGTTTTAATTTGTGCCCATTGACTTTAAAATCTCCATTCTCAGGGTGGGTTAGCTCGACGGTGCCGTAGGGAAAGACTTCTTTAACTTGGAAGGGTCCGGGCCACTTAGACCTTAACTTCCCTGGGAATAAATGCAGTCTGGAATTAAAAAGGAGGACTTGGTCATCTTTTTGGAATGTCTTGGGTTTGCGAAGGTGACGGTCATGGAATAGTTTAGTCTTCTCCTTATAAATCCGAGAGTTCTCGTAATCCATGGTTCTCCACTCATCTAATTTTTTAAGCTCAAGTTTCTGTTTCTCCCCTATAAAATTAGTATTAAAATTTAAAGAGTGTATTGCCTAATACGACTTGTGTTCTAATTCTATAGGCAGGTGACATGATTTACCATAGACTAATCTAAAGGGGGTGGTCCTTATAGGTGTTTTGAAGGCGGTCCTATATGCCCACAAACAATCATTTAGTTTCTTAGACCATTGTTTCCTATTCCCTTCTATAGATTTTCTATGATCCTCTTAAGTTCTCTATTTGAAACTTCAACTTGACCACTAGTTTGTGGATGATAATGAGTGGCTATCCTATGTGTAACTCCATATTTTTCTAATACTTTATCTAGCTGTAGATTACAAAAGTGTGAACCCCTATCGCTAATAAGTGCACGTGGTGTGCCAAATCGTGCGAATAAGGATTTTAAAAATTGGATTACTACTCTACTATCATTAGTAGGCAAAGTTTGCACCTCAACCCACTTTGATACATAATCTATAGCTACCAAAATATATTTATGCCCATAAGAAACTGGAAATGATCTCATAAAATCAATTCCCCACACATCGAATACTTCACATTCAAGAATAAATTTTTGCGGCATTTCATGTAATTTAGAAATATTACCTGATTTCGGACAAGAATCACATGAAAGCACATACTTTGGGCATCCCTGAATAGAAGGGGCCAATAAAAATCAGAATCAAGAACCTTTTTGGCTGAGCGATTTACTCCATAGTGACAACTAGTAGGACCTGAATGACACTGCTCCAGGATTTTTCAACCCTCCTCCACTGATACACACCTTTGTATAACGAAATCTGCACATATCCGAAAAAGAAAGGGGTCCTCCCAAAAGTAATATTTCAAGTCAGAGAAAAAATTCTTTTTCTGCTGATATGAAAATTCTTTTGGAAGGACCTTAGCCACAAGATAGTTTGCATAATCGACAAACCAGGGATAATCAGGATTTGTATTTATAGATAAGGCAAATAATGATTCCTTAGGGAATGTATTAGAAATCTCAGATTCATCTAACATTGCTCATAGTGGATTTTATAAACGTGAGAGATGTTTTGCCGCTAAGTTTTCTTGCTCCTCGTTTATCCCTAATTTCAGAATCAAATTCTTGCAATAAAAGAACCAAACGGATAAAAGGAGGCTTTGCTTCCACTTTGGCTAGCAAATATCTAAGGGCAGAGTGATCTATGTATACTACCACCTTAAACAATGTTAAATAGGATCTAAATTTATCAAAGGCAAATACCACTGCTAGAAGTTCTTTTTCCGTTGTTGTATAATTCTCCTGCGCATTATTAAGTGTTTTGCTAGCATAATATATAAGGTGAAAGTGTTTGTTTCGGCGTTGTCCTAAAACAACTCCTACTGCAAAATTGCTAGCGTCACAATGATCTCGAACGGTTGAGTAAAATAGGGTGCGATCATAATAGGAGAATTAATTAATCTTTCTTTTAAGAACTCAAAGTCATGTAGACACTCTTGTTCAAAAATAAAAGGTGTAATTTTCTAAAAGCCTAGTAAGTGGTTTAGCAATTTTAGAGAAGTCTTTAATAAACTGACGGTAAAATTTGGCATGTCCTAAGAAACTTCTCACTAACTTAACGGAGGTTGGTGGTGGTAAATTTTCTATGATTTCTATTTTCGCTCTATCTACTTGAATTCCTTAGCTTGATATCTTGTGGCCAAGTACTAACCCTTCTTGTACCATGAAATGACACTTCTCCCAACTAAGTACTAGGTTTGTTTCCTCATACCTCCTAAGAACTTTCTCTAAATTATTCAAACACAAATCAAACGATTCACCAAAAACAAAGAAATCATCCATAAACACTTCCATAATATCTTCAACATATTCATTAAAGATGGCTAACATGTACCTTTGGAAAGTGGCGGGTGCATTACATAAACCAAATGACATACTTCTATAGGCAAATGTACCAAATGGGCAAGTAAATGTTGTTTTCTCCTGGTCCTCTTGTGCTATGCAATTTGGAAATATCCAGAAAGTCCATCGAGAAAACAATAATAAGAATGTCCTGATAAAAGTTCTAATATTTGGTCAATGAAAGGAAGAGGGAAATGGTCTTTCCTAATGGCATCGTTTAACTTCCTATAATCTATACAGACATGCCAACCTGTTACTGTTCACGTTGGAATTAATTCTTTCTTATCATTTGCTACCACTGTCAGACCACCCTTCTTAGGAATGACTTTTACAGGACTAACCCATGAACTATCTGAAATAGGGTATATCATACCAGCATCTAACAACTTAACAATCTCAGCCTTAACTACCTCTTTCATATTTTGGTTAAGCCTACGTTTTGGTTGAATAGAAGGTTTATAGTTTTCTTCCAAAAGGATCTTGTGAGTGAAAAAACTTGGATTGATACCTTTTATATCAGATATTTGTCATGCTATTGTACATTTACATTTCTTCAGCACAGTTATTAATTTAGCTTTTTCAGTATTAGAAAGATTAGAAGAAATAATGACTGGGTAAGAAGAATTAGTTCCTAAGAATACATACTCAAGATAATCCGGTAATTTTTTAGTTCTACTAATGGTGGATCCTTAGTATTATTCTTAAAACCTTCACGATATCCTTGTGTAATCAAACTATACTCAGTCATTCTATTCATTGAAACAGAATTATTTAAAAAAAAATAAATGTTCAACAATGTCTTGGTTTTTATCTTCTTCTAGATAACAATTAGTGATGCAAATTTCTAAAGGATCTCTATAATATAAATTAGAATTCATAGAAGTTAAAAAATTATCAACACCATGACAAAAATAATAATAATCATCATTATCCAAGGATTGTTTCATAGTATTGCCAATTTGAAAAGTGATTTCATCTTCCCCTACTCGCAAAATGAATTTACCATCAAAAACATCAATAAGAGCTCTAGATGTGTCTAGGAATGGATGACCTAGTATGAGTGGCACTTCGATATTTTCGTCCATATCTAGAATAATAAAATCGGCAGGAAATATAAACTTATCTACCTTAACCAATACATCCTCTACTATTCCTCGAGGATACGTAACCGACCGATCTGCTAGTTGAATACTCATTCTAGTAGGGCTAAGTTCTCCTAGACCTAGTTTCAAATATAGTTTATAAGGCATTAAGTTTATACTAGCTCCTAAGTCCGCTAAAGCTTTATTCACTTATAAATCACCGATTAAACATGGAATTGAAAATGAACCGGGATCTTTAAGTTTTTGTGGTAATTTGTTCTGCAAAATAGCGGAACATTCTTCATTAAGTGTTACTAAAGAAAGTTCTTCTATTTTCTTTTTATTTGAAATTAAATCCTTGAGAAATTTAGCATACTTAGGCATTTGAACGATTTCAGAAAAAGTTCAATTAACATGTAATTGTTTAAACATAGATAAAAATTTACCATATTGCGCATCCATGCACTCCTTGTTCAGCTTTGCTGGATATGGTATTGCTTGTTAATACTCCATTGGTTTCACGTTCATGTCATTCGGTGCTTTGCCATTAGACTCCTCTTGGGGTGCTTCCTTTGTAAGTCTTGGGTCTTGTAACTCCTTTCCGCTCCTTAATTAGATTGCTTTTGCATGCTCCTTCGGGTTTGTTTCAGTATTACCCGGAAGTGTTCCTTGTTGCCTTTCAAGTACCATCCTTGCAAGCTGACCAATCTAGTTCTCCAAATTACGATTGAGCCCTCTTTATTCCGGAAAGATACATCAATAGTTTGCATGAACTTGGTAAGTACATCTTCTAATATTGGCTTCCTTTGCTCCAGTTATTGTAGTTGTCCAAACACAGGTTGCTTGCCTTGATTTCCTTACCCTCCCCAAGAGAAATTGGGGTGGTTCCTCCATCCAGGATTGTATGAAAAACTATATTGGTTGTTTGCTGGATTGAAAGGAGGTCTAGTATTTTTACCCATATAGTCAACATGTTCTTGCACTTGAGGTTCACCACTAGGCATTCCACTAAGTGAAGGGTCCCATTATTGAGGTACCATGGAGGGTGATGCTAAAGAAAGGTTATCCGTCTTTTGGTGAAGCTTCTCCACTTGAATAGCTAAGGCAATGACAGCATCCACTTCATACATTCCTGCAGGATTATTAGGCTTCTGCTCCTGATTATAACCCCTTGGCTAGCATCACCAATGATCTGATGTCTGTGATGTTCCTTTAGATGTCTAACTTTTGGAGGCAATCTTCCTTCAATAATATAGACTTCAATGTCTGGATCCTCATCCATATCATGTGAGCTTTGTCCTTCTTCAGGAACACATACACTATCATCTTTATGTTGGGCAGCCAATGGAGCATTATTGATGGTCAGTTTGTCCATGACTTGTTCTAAACCTATAGATTAAGATGAGGTGCTAGACAGCTCACTGTTAATCATAGAAGATTCATCAAAAACTACATTGACAGATTCTTCTACAACTTGATTTTTTAAGTTGTAGATCTTATATGCTTTGCTATGATTACTATACCCAATAAATATCCCCTCATAGGATTTGGCAACAAACTTAGTCAGATATAACTTCCCATTATTGATCACATAACATTTGCTACCAAAGATCCTAAAATAGGCAAGGTTTGGTTTTCTACTTTTTATGATCTCATAGAGAGTCTTTTTGTAATATTTGTTGACAGAAGCCCTATTAAAGACATGACATACAATATTAACTGCATCAGCCCAAAATTATTCTGGGAGAGATGTATCACTTAGTAGTGTCCTTGCAGCTTCTATGAGAGTTCTGTTTTTCCTCTCTGTTATCTCATTTTACTGGGGTGTTCTTGGAGAAAATAATTCTTTGTGAATCTCTTGTCCTTCACAGAACATGGTCATGTAATCAGATTGAAATTAAGTGCCATGGTCACTTCTGATTTTGACCATAGAACTATTCAATTCATTCTGAATTTGATTGACAAAGGTCCTGAAGATATCAAGGGTTTCAGACTTTTTCTTCAAGAAGAAGACCAAAGCAAACCTGGAGAAGTCATCTATAATTACAAGTTTGTACACTTTCCTACCTACACTATGAACTCGCATAGGACCAAATAAGTCCATATGTAGGAGGTATAAGCACCTCACAGAATCTTTGGCCCCAATGCTTTTGAAGGATGCTTTGGTCTACTTGCCCTTTTGACATGAAGAGCAAATCTCCCCCTTGGTGCATTCAATATTGGTACCATTTCTGACTAGCTTTTCACTAAAGAACTTGCTAATGGTCATGTAGTTTAAGTGATCTAGTCTCTTGTGCCTTTGCACATAATATGAGACTTTCTCATTAGCAAATAGACACATATGGGTGTCTAAACTTAAACATAAAAAGTTTAAACAATAGATATTCCCACTCTAAGTGCCTATCAAGATGACCTCTTAGTCACTTGACCTTTTAATTTAGCACTCATCCTTGTGGAATACATTGACATAGCAAAGATAACATAATTGGCTTATGCTAACCAAGTTGTGTTGCAACCCTTTCACATAAGCCACTTTTGAGATTGAGACTATGTCATTGGTAATCATACCATATCCCTTGGTAACTCCTCTGTCTGAACCTCCAAAGATAACTTTAGGTCCATTCTTCATAGGAGTGTAGTCCTTCATGTGACATCTTGTTCCAGTCATGTTCCTGGAACATCCACTGTCCAAATACCATATCAGTGCATGGATACTTGGACAAACCTGCAATAACAATTCATTTTACCTTAGGACCCCCAAAGAATTTCGGTCCTAGGTTCTTGTTAGTCTGAAAATTAACTTGTCTCCCTATAACACTCCTGGCAGGAAGACTCACTTTAGCCCTTGGCATACTGGGGTTGTGCCAATAGTCTATGGCAAAGTGTCCCACTTTACCATAGCACCAGCACTCATGAATGTTATATCTTCTCTTCTGAAGAGTCCCAATAGGTTGCATGTTGTTAATAGCAGATTGTTTAGAGGGGAGAGTAGCAGCCCTCTTATTATTTCATTCAGCAAGAGTCTGACTGAAAGTAAGTCTGACAGTAGATGAAATTGGCTTGCTCTAATTACTACCAACAAAAATCTTCTTTGCATCAGTTATTTTGTTGATGACATCAGAGATGGCTAAGTCAGACTTACTGATAGACTTGCCTTTGGTATGTGATTTTTCTGGAAGAGCTTGATTATTGTCCACTGACACATTCTTGAGTGTAGGGGCTGGAGTCCCAAAAATAAATGGTACATGATGGTCCATTTGAATTTCTTCATGGGGAGCCTTGAAGGCACTCAAGCCCATGCCATTTCTCCCTCCATTGTAAGATATATTTGTATACTTACAAGAAGAGTTCCTATTCTTCCAATGACCATATATGTTATCCTGGTCAAACCTGTTTGACGGGAAATTACCTTATGGAAGGTGGTCTGAGGCACAACAGAAGCTTTTCCTTTCCCTTTGGAAGGGGAATCTCTTGTGTTCCACTTAGACCCCAAACCTCTCTTATCCTTTTGAGAGGAAAAGGAGTCAATTAGTGGCAGCATAGTCTTTGGCTTGCTGAATTCAACCACTATCTTTTTCTCCTTAAGGAGCTTTTCCTCAAGATCCATAACGGTCGTGTTCTTCTTGTTGATGGTCAAAATATGGATGATTGAGATGGCCTTCAGTTTGCTGACTTCCCTCATCTTTTGATCAAGTAAGGATGCTGACTCAGACTGTTGGGATGTAGCTAGCTGTACGGAAATAATCTCCTTAGCTTGTTTCTTGGCCAATCTCTTGCTCCTTTTCAAGGCATCCAAAAGGGCACCATACTTGTCAATCAGTTGATTGACATCTTCCTCAGATTCTGACCCATCTTCATCACAGGATGAGGATGTATAAGAATTAGTGTTAACCAAGAAATCGGCAATCCTTCCCAAGGTTGCTAGCTCGCGAGTCGTGGCCTACTCCAGGTTTCCCCTGGAGGTCACGATTTATCTCGGCCCTCTTTTAGTCGGGCGGATAGGATTATCTATCCACACAGACCGCACAGCTAGGGCAGTCTACTAGGCCTGACTGTCGTATCCGCACAGTAACCGTGTGTTCTATAGAGACTGACTTCTTCTACAGTCCGCCCCTGCAGGCCGCGCGGTTAGGTATGCTAACCACGCTTTAGTTCTCTCTCTTCAAAGGGTACGGACTGCCCAACTCATAGGTGGACCGCTCTAATCCCTGATTAAGAGGCGCGGGCTCGTGGTTGCGGTGTCCTCCCAGCCCAAGTGGACCCTTCTCAGCCAGACGGGGCCAAGCTCCAGTTCGCCACTCGGCAGGCGCGGACTCCCTTTCTCGGTGTCCGCCCAGCCCGCGTGGACTTCTCTATGAGATAGAGGCGAGCCCTGGTCCTCTCTTATCCGCTTAACAGATACGGACTGCTCTTGTGTCCGCCTAAGCAATCGAGGACTGCTTGTCTTCCTGATCAATAAAGGCAAGACCCAGTTCTCCGCTCAATGGGCGCAGACTCCCGCTCTCAGTGTCCGCCCAGCTCGTCGGCGGACTCGAGTCCTCTCTGCGCAGTAAGTACGGACTCGTCATTCGTGCATCCTCCTAGCTCGGCAGGGACCTCCACGCAGTAGAGGCAAGTTCCAGCTCTTGATCTCCGCCTAAGCAGTAGCGGACTCTTCCCTTATCCGCCTAGCAAGGGCAGACTTGGCGGACTCCTTGTCTACTCGCGCAACTCACCGACATACTGGGGGTAACGTTACCAAGACCTTCTCCAGCCCAAGCCTATAAATAGTCCCCCATACCTCTTATTTTAGGAGGACAACCCCTGGTGAGCAACCATCGCATCAAACCCTGCGGCTACAACTTTTTATCCGGCAGTACCGCTTGCGGCCTGCCCACCAGTTCGGGAGGACTCAGCCCCTAACTTGTGCAGAAAGGCCTCCCGGCTTTTCTCTGCCTCAGCGGCCTCAGGAGTCTTCCCTTCCTGATCACGTAGTCCGCTCGGCCTAAGGCAACAAACTACAGGATCAGCAGCTCGAGCGGCCTCTGCGAACTCCATTCTCTTACCGCCAGCTACCCTTTGTATTCTTGTATTTACTTTTCCATGTAAAGGAACTTGACCTAAGCTGTAATATAGGTTTATAATCAAGGGAAAGCCCGCCACAAGCGAGGCATTTGCCATAGCGGGTGAAGTCTAGTCTTGTCACATGCTAGCGTCCATCTCTCCTCTTTCCTCTTTCTCCACTCTTCACTCGCAACTCAAAGTAACCAGCTGTTCAGTAGTTCCTCATCAACCTCCTTTTACCCCCGCATCCTTGGATCAAACATGTTCACCTCTCTAGAGAACAGAGAGGCACATTTTGCGCATCAACAGTTAACACACGACATTAAGATTTTGAGAAGATAATGAACAACAGTTGTAGTAAAGATGTGGGATTGAATTCAAAATACACCCAAGCTTCAAGCAGCTATAACCTTCGATCCTTTTTGCAACCTAGAGCAGAAGAGTCCCTCTTGCCTCATAGCTCCATAGGGTTAAGTATGAATTCTTACATTCATATGGTTGATGGACTAACATCTTCTACAGGGGAAGAGCAAGTTTATTATTGCTTTACATCTCATATTCAAAAGGAAGTGGTTCCATATGATTTCAAAGAACCTCGTCAACCAATCTATTCTGGGACAAGTGATCCAGTATCTAACTTACAAGCTTTCGAATGAATTATTTCATTAAAAGCTCTGTCAGATGGTATCAAGTGCAAGCTCTTTGTTATCTCTCCTGGAACTCAAGTGCTAGACTGGTTCTATCATTTTCCACCTCTGTCAATAACTTGTTTTAGCGATCTTCAAAGACAATTTCTCTCAAGGTTTGGAACCTTTAGGAAGAGAAAGAAAGACGTATCATCTCTTTTTTAGATAAAGCAAGGAGATGAAGAGTCTAATGCTCACTTCATCGACTGATTTAAAAAGGAAACTCTTGACATTATCAATGCTAATCAAGACTATTACAAATGTGCTTTCATAAGCGGACTTCGAGAAGGCCCTCTAAAATTCGAAATTACTGTAAAGGGGTTCAAAACCTATGGGGATCTTATTAATTATGCAAATCAGTTCGTTGGAGGTGAAGCAACGAATCATGGCTATACTTCTCGTTTAAATCAGATGGCTCAAGCACAAGAAAAGGTTTCATATCATCGGTGGGATGATGGATCTCATGATTATCTACCTCTTGATCATAACATCAACTTATTGCAATGCTATCAGGATCCTAATCTCCCGGTATCTCAACATGTAGGATGTTATGATCGTGGGAATTCATCTACATCTCAGTCAAAGCTTTCAGAGTCAAGTTTTGATAACTCTGATATATCAATTCAGACTTATGATAACAAGTCTTCTGCTCCTCGCCAATACAAGCAGGTTGGGTCAAAAAGATAGTATACACACTTAACTATCTCTATGAAGGAAGCTCTTCACATTATCGAACAAGAGCCAGATTTTGATGTCCTTCCCATACGCGAACTTGTTGAAGATGTCACAAGGATTTATTCTGCCAATACCACATGTGTGTGGGTCATGATATAGAGAAATGTGAAGCTCTCCATAAGCTCGTCGAGAAATTGCTAAAGAAAGGCAAGTTGCAAGAATATATTGCTTAAAAGCATTATTGTAAAAGCCTCTAGCAACTTCGAGTACTTACTCAGTACTAGGAATGCTTCAAAAATTTATCAGTGGTAATGTTTGTTTTACCCAATCTCCTTCAATCATGCTTTTCAATCGTTCACACGATTGAATTTGTTTTGGAAACATTGCGGCAATCAAACCCACTTTTTAGTGGTTGCCTGAGTTTTCTTTTTGCGGCAATCAAACCCACTTTTTAGTGGTCGCCCTAAAGCTTTTTTCTGCAATCAAACCCACTTCTTAGTGGTCGCCTAAAAGGTTTTGAGTCCATTGTTCAGTGTCCTCTCTCAGTAGAGGTGTTCCCTTCTCTTTCTTGAGTTTACAACTTTTTGTGACCTCGTGATAAAAGCTCTGCCCGCTTGGTCACCTACGTCTGTAATCCTCAAGTAGTCGTTTCACTTTTTTGGCTATATTCTATATGCCTTCTCCGGTCCTTCTATATTGAAGAGATTTGCAGGGATAAGTGTGGTATCCACGAGTTCTCTTCAGGTACTCATGCTTTAAATTTACTTTTATATCTGCTTCTTACTTCATTTTTGCAGAGATTAGCAAGTATTTGCATGTTCCATTCAGGTATTTGCAAGTAATTTTTCTTTCATATATGCTTCTTACTCTTCTTTTGCAGAGATTAGCAGGTATTTGCAAGTTCCCTTCAGGTACTTGCAAGTCATTTTTCTTTCATATCTACTTCTTACTCTTTTTTTGCAGAGATTAACAGGTATTTGCAAGTTCCCTTCAGGTACTTGCAAGTCTTGTTTCTTTCATATCTGCTTCTTACTCTTTTCTGTTGCAGAGATTAGTAGGTGTTCGCGAGTTCTCTTTAGGTACTCGCACTTGTTTACATGAACTTTCCCTAAGTTCTATTAGGCAGACTCCAGCAGAAGATTCTCGCAAGTCTTCTTCGCTTCGCAGGTTCTTTTTCAAGTACTTGCAAGCTTTGTTCTTCTTATGCTTACTTTAGCTCTTCTTCCTTACAGAAGAAAATGTAAGTGTTCTTAGACTCTCAGTAGGAGAGACATCAGGTACTTGCTCTCTCCTGTCTCTTTTTGGATAACTTTCGAGGGGTGGATCATGATTTTCGCGAGTCTCCTACTTTTTCAAAGTTCCTATCAGGACTTAAAAAAGTGCGGGGATAATGTTAACCCAGAAATCGGTGATACTTCCCAAGGTAGCTAGCTCGCGAGTCGCGGCCTGCTCCAAGTTTACCCTAGAGATCGCGGCCCATCTCAGCCCTCTTCTAGTCGGACGGATAGGTTTCTCTGTCCACCCAGACTGCACGGCTAGGGCAGTCTCCCAGGCCTGACCGTCGTGTCCGCATAGCAACCGTGTGTTCTGTAGAGTCTAACTGCTTCTACATTCTACCCCTGTAGGCCGTGCGGTTAGGTCGGCTAACCACGCTTTAGTTCTCTCTCTTCAGCAGGTGCGGACTGCCCAACTCATAGGTGGATTGCTCTGCTATCTGATCAAGAGGCGCGGTCTCGTTTTTATAGTGTCTGCCCAGCCCGCATGGACCCTTCTCAGCTCGACGGGGTCAAGCTCTAGTTCGCCACTCGATAGGCGTGGACTCCCTTTCTCGGTGTACGCCCAGCCCGCATGGACTTCTCTGCGAGGTAGAGGTGAGCATCGGTCATCTCTTATCCGCCTAGTAGAGGCAGACTGCTCTTTTGTCCGCTTAAGCAGTAGTGGACTGTCCATCTTCCTGATCAATAAAGACAAGACCCAATTCTATGTGCAATGGGCACAGACTCCCGCTCTCAGTGTCTGCCCAGCTCGTCACGGACTCGAGTCCTCTCCGCACAGTAAGCGCAGACTCGTCATCTTGGTGTCTGTCTAGCTCTGCAGGGACCTCCACATAGTAGAGGCAAGTTGCATCTCTTATTCTTCGCCTAATCAGTGGCGGTCTCTTCCCTTATCCTCCTAGCAAGGGCAGACTCGGCGGACTCCTTGTCTACTCGCGTAACTCACCGACATACAGGGGTAACATTACCAAGACCGTCTCCAGCCTAAGCCTATAAATAGGCCCCATACCTCTCATTTGAGGAGGACAGCCCCTGGGGAGAAACTATCGCATCAAACCTTACGGCTATAACTTTCTATCCGCCAGAACTGCTTGCGGCATGCCCACCAGTTCGGGCGGACTCAGCCCTTAACATGTACGGACAGGCCTCCCGGCTTTACTCTATCTCAGTGGCCTCAGGAGTTTTCCCTTGCTGATCGCGCAGTGCCTAAGGCAGCGAACTGTGGGATCAACAGCCTGCGTGGCCTCTGCGAACTCCATTCTCTAACTGCCAGCTACCCTTTGTATTCTTGTATTTACTTTTTCATGTAAAGGAACTTGACCTAAGCTGCAATATAGGTTTATAATCAAGGGAAAGCCCACAACAAGAGAGGCATTTGCCGTGGCGGGCGAAGTCTGGTCTCGCCGCATGCTACCGACCATCTCTCCTCTTTCCTCTTTCTCAACTCTTCACTCATGACTCAAAGTCACCAGCTATTCAGCAGTTCCTCATCAACCATCTTTTACCCCTGCATCCTCGGATCGAATGTGTTCACCTCTCTAGAGATCGGAGAGGCGCAATTTGTGCATCAATAATTAGGACTTGTCTCATAGTCAGATTCAGATGAGGAGCTTGACAAAGAATGTACCTTATGTGGGTCGGGCTAATCCTTGCTGGATTCTTCATCTGACATGGCATTAGCCCATAACAGACACTAACATATTCATCCACCTCAGTATCACTGTCTGAGAGTGAAGAGAGGCCCTAATTCCTATCCTAGCAGCAGGATAGTCCACATCATCTTCATCAGCAACTGCAGAAAACAGCCCTATGTAGGCTTCCTCTTCTTCAGAATCTGAAGATGCTGAGTCACTTTGACTCCAGCTCTTCTCCTTTGTGGAAATGAAGGACCTTTCCTTATTGCCTTTCTGATGGTGGTGCTTCTTCTCCAGAGATTTCTTCTTCTCCTTCCTCTTGATTGGCCAGCCAGCATTGGTATGCCCAGCCATGCTACAATAGTAACAAATAATATTGGAGGAAAACTGTTTACTAGGTTTAGTGTCATGCATGTCTCCCTTAGAGAGCTTCTTCTCAAACTTGTTATGGTCCTTCTTATGAAGAGAGGAGGAGGAAGGTCCATTGCTTCCTCTTCATCATCTTCTGAAACTTCCTTGAGAAGTTAATAAAGTCTCCATCTGACATGTTGTTGTCAGATGAACTTGACTCAGTGCTGTCTGAATGAGCATGCCTTCTAGGGGGAGAGGCAATCCTCTCCTTGCTTTTCTTATATCTCTCGCCTTGAAGGCCACGGTCTTTTTCTTGGCCTGAAATCTACTGGTGGTCTCTTCCTCCTTCCTGGCAGATAGCTGCATCTCATAGGAGAGCAGCTTTCCAAATAATGTGTGTGGATGAGTTTCAGCTAGCTTAGACACCACTCTGGTGGCACATATCTTGGTGTCCCAGTCTCTGGTTAGACATCTGAGGAATTTTTCATTCAACTCATAATTACTGAAGACCCTCCCGTAGGTACTCAGCTCATTCACTGTTTTGAAGATTTTTTCATAGCATTCAGCTATGTTATCTTTTTTCCTTGCCTAATGGCTTCATATTCTTGATTAAGAAGGGATTTTCTAACATCCTTGACTTCTTTAGTTCCCTCCAAATAGAAAATCAATGTGTCTCACATTTTCTTGGAGGTCTTGTAGTGGACAAGATTCTGGAAAGTGGAATCATAAATGACACTCACTATGATGTTCTGTACCCTCTTGTCCATAGTTGCTAGTATGACCTTTGTTATAAAGAAGGTGGGAGAGAGAGATAGATCTAGAGAACTAAGAGGAGAAATTAGGGTTAGTGCATGAAAGGAGAGAATACCTGATAATAATCTTACATAGTTCTTCAAGAGGGGGTTCGGGTATATTTATACCCAGACCAAGGCTGGCCGGCCAAGGGGGCCGGTCGGCCCCAATGGGGGCGAAACCGGGTGGGTTCAGCCCCCCGATCCGCTATTTAGATAGTGGGGGCTGAACCGGTTGTTTCATCCCCATTGTTGTCTTCAGACCCCTTGCATCGCCATGTGTATTGGCGCCCAAATAAGTGGGCGCCGTCCGGAGGCTTAACATTCCTTGCCCCATCAAGAAGCAGCTTGTCCTCATGGTGGTAGTCAGGGTATAGCTCGTGAAACTCCATCAAATCCACTGAAGTGTTGTGTGTTGCAGTAATATGTTGCCACTTAACCAATACTTCAGGACGGTACTCGGTCCCGCGATGCTTCCACTTGAGCAACATGACCTCCTCACTTAACGGTCGTAGTTCGCCCACAGCTGTAGCCTCAGGCAAAAGAGGGCTTGCTTGGACGGAGGCGCCAATTTCTTCTTCAGTAGGGAAAAGTTTGGATGTATCCACGACCCCTCGGGCAGTGCCAACATATAAGCGACCAGACCAACCCGGCAAACAATCCGAAAGGTCCCATAGTAACAGGGGGCCAACTTTTGATTCATCTGTTGGGCGACAGACAATTGCCTATAGGGACGGAGCTTGAGAAAGACCTCATCATCCACCTAGAACACGCGGTCTATGCAATGTTTGTCCGCCCGTGCCTTCCTGTGATCTTGTGCTGCCTGCAGATTCTCCCGTAAAGTAGAAATAGTGCGATCACGATCTCAGAAAGCCTAATCAATGGTGGGAAGCGTCGTGCTACCCGGCTCATAGCTGCTCAAGAAGGGCGGTGGTCGGCCGTATACGACCTCGAATGGGGTTATTTTGCTGGCGGAATTGTAGAACATGTTATAATAGTATTCGGCCCAATATAACCACCCTACCCAAGTACGCGGTTCATTCATGACAAAGCAACGCAAGTAAGTCTCCAGCCCCCGATTAAGAACCTCTGTCTGGCCTTCCGTCTGCGGATGGTGAGCTGTGCTGAACCTTAACGACGTGCTCTGTAAATAGAAGAGTTCCCTCCAGAATGTTCCCACAAAGGTCGGATCGCGATCCGAAATGATTGCCCATGGGATCACATGCAACCTGACAACCTCCCGGGAAAATGTAGCTGCAACTGATGGGCCAGTGTATGGATGGCTCAAGGCGATGAAGTGCCCGTACTTGGATAATTTATCAACGACCACCAAAATAACGGATTTGCCCTTATACTTGGGCAACCCATCGATGAAATCCATGGAAACAGTATCCCAGACCTGATGAGGGATCACCAATTTTGTAAGCAATCCGGCTAGGGAGGTCATCTCATACTTCTGGTGCAAACATATGTCATATTGTCGAACAAACAACGGAATATAACGCTGCATACCCTTCCAGAAGACGTTTGCCCATGCGCGCTGAAGGGTGCGGGCGAGACCAACATGGCCACCTATCGGGGAGGAATGGAACTCATGCATCATAACTGTCCTCCATGTTGACTGAGAAGTAATGACCACACGGTTCTGAAAGTACAACCGGTCATTCCGAAGATGATAACCCAGAACTGTCTCTAGTGCCCGTCAGAGAGCGTCCACAATAGGTCGAAGCTCTGAGTCACGCTCCACCTCTTCCTTTATCTCATCCATGGAGTCCATCAGGGGTGTATAAATCTGAGCAAGTGTGCCCTCCAGCAAGCGGTATAAGGCAGCAGCAACTCGATTTTCCCGGCCCTGGCAGTAGACAATCTTATAGTCGTACCCCAGAAGTTTGGTGACCAACTTCTATTGGAGAGGATAGGAGATCCGTTGTTCCAAGAAGTGCTTCAAACTCTGATGGTCCATTTGAATCTTGAAGTGTCTCAATAACACATAAGGTCGCCACAGAGCCACGACGTGAATAACAGCCAACATCTCCTTCTCATAAGCGGACAACCCCAATGTCCGAGGAACCAATGCCTTGCTGTAGAAGGCTATTGGCCGCCCTTCCTGTATCAACACAACACCTAGACCCACTCTCGACACGTCCATCTCGACGACGAACTCCTTGGTGAAATCCAGAAGTGCCAAGACTGGCGTAGTCATCACAGTCCGTTTGAGTGCTTGAAAAGTTGCCTCAGCCTCATTCTGCCACGAAAAAGCTTCCTTCTGCAGTAACTGGGTCAGCGACCTGGCAATCATGTCGTAGTCCAGCACAAAATGCCGGTAGTAGCCCATGAGACCCAAGAAGCCCCGCAAGGCCTGTATAGTTTGGGGTCGTGGCCAAGAAAACATGCTCTCAATCTTTCGAGGGTTGGCTTTAACTCCTTTAGCCGAGACTAAATGGCCCAAATACTCCACCTCCTTCTGACTTAAAGAACACTTCGACCGCTTGACATAGAGCTGATGCCTGCGCAGTAGGGAGAAGACCTGTGCAACATGGCGCAAGTGCTCTTCCCAACTAGCACTGTATATGAGGATGTCATCACAAAAAATCAGCACAAAGTGGCGAAGGAGCGGACGAAAGATCTCGTTCATACTAGCCTAGAAGTTGGATAGTCTGCCAGTTAACCCGTTGGCCATCAACAAAAACTCATAGTGCCCATCGTGAGTCTTGAAGGCCGTCTTGTGGACGTATTCTTCCCGCATGAGGATCTGGTATTAGCCGGACCGAAGGTCAAGCTTGGTGAACCGTGTCGCCCCGTGTAGCTCGTCCAACAGTTCTTCAATCAATGGAATCAGGAACTTATTCTTCAGGGTGGCGTTGTTCAATGCACGGTAGTACACACAAAACTGCCACGACCCATCCTTATTCTTGAATAGAATGATAGGGGCCGAGAATGAGCTCGTACTGGGACGGATGATTTCCGCATTGAGCATCTCCCGAATGCTGCGCTCAATCTCAGCCTTCTGCATGTGCGGGTATCGATATGGCTGGATATTAGTAGGCTCCACCCCTGCCTTGAGTACAATCTGATGATCCTGAAACCGTGATGACGAAAGTGTGTGTGGCTCTTAGAAAATGTCAGTATACTCCTCCACAAGGGATTATATCTATATGGGCACCTCAGATAGCCCGGCCTCATCCGACCTCACCCCCAAAAGTACCGCCATCAAACTTGTTGCCTCCCCGGGTTGTTGCATGCTTCGAAGAGATACTTCCTTTACTGGCGAAGATGTGAGACCATTCAAACAGAACTGTTTCCCCTGTTGTATGAATTCCATCGTCATCTGATACCAATCAAAAGTGACCCATCGCAACCGCTGTAGTCACTGAACTCCCAGTACCATTTCTGTGCCCCGAATGGGTAAAAGATAGATATCAATGCATCCCGCGTATCGCTGCATCCGAAGAGCTACCCCTTTAAGCACACCTTCGCACTACAACTTGCTGTCATCCATCACCATAACTTAGAAGGCAGCCCCCATATCAATCACATGCCCAACCCACTGGGCCACGTCAGGATGGATGAAATTGTGTGTACTCCCACTGTCCACCGGAATAGTCACTTTTGCTTGCCTGATCCTCCCCGCAAGTTGCATAGTGAGTGGAGGAGGGTTACACCCTTCCATAGCATGTAAGGAAATGCCGAACTCGGTCAGATCCATGTCTTAAGTGGGGACCTGCTCCTTTGGGCTCGTCTCGTCCTCCACATCCTCATGTAATATAAATACTTGTACCTTCTGACATTTGTTGCCCGCCATGAACTTCTCGTCACAGTTGAAATAGAGTCCTTTCTCCTTCCTTTCCTATAACGCCCCCCCCACGATAGTCGCATCATCGTAGGCCATCCAGCTACCGGTGGTTCTCTCCTAGCATTCGTCGGTGTAGTAGTGGGCCTCACTATAGTACGGGACCGCTACCTGTTGAACCTCTCTTCCTGAATACGGGCCAGACTAATGGCATGATTCAAGATGCGAGGCATGTATGCCTGAACCTCATCATTTAAGTATTCCTTCAACCCAGAGACAAAAAAACTGAGGAGTTTCTTATCCTCCCAGTGCACCCTATTTGCCAAATTTTTGAACTCTGTCCTGTATCCCATCATGGTACCCTTCTGACGTAACTTTTGAAAGTGGGCCTCAAAGTATTCAAACTCCAAGGGCCCGAACCGAGCGCTGAACCAATCGACAAACTCCGCCCACGACATATAATATCATCAATGTAGGAACCACTACATCCACTGAAAAGCATCATCCTCTAAGTGGAAGGACGCCAGTTACACCCACTGTACCTCTGGCACCTCTTGATAGCTGAAAAACAACTCCGCCTTTTGTACCCACTCCAAGGCATCCCCTCTATTATAACGAGGAAAATTCATGCATGTCAGCTTTAGAGGCATGTGCGCCCTCGGTACGGCTTGCCCTTGCCACCCCGCTCCTTGTCCGTTCCACGCCGGCCGTCTGGGGTCCATGCCCACAACGTATGTGCCCGGATAGCCTTGATGTTGCTGTCTCGGAAAGCCTTGATAGGGCTGTCCCCCAAATCGAGCATCCGTTGCCCCTCCGGCCAAGCCTCTAGCCCGCGGCTGGGGAATGATTCCTGCATTTCTGCCGTAAGGAGGAGCCGCCCTACCCCCGCCGTTCTGGTCGACGCCAACACACGCCAAGGGAGGGCGATCGATTCCACCCTCCGAACCTTCGTACGCAGCCGAGCCGGCCCCAGGTGGAGGCCCATGACCTCCCCTGCCCGTTGCCGCGCCACTACCCTCGAACCTAGTCGATCTGCATCCCACGCACGTCGGATCGGCCGATCCCACCGATCCAGCGATGTGCGGAGCCGAATACTTCGCTCCGGGATTTGGGTAGCCGATCCTTGTCCTCCACCATTCATGTCGTGCAACAGCGATTTCCCCTTCAGATTTTTTGCAATCAACGCCTTGAGTTCTTCCATCCTTAGATCAATCTGTTCTTCCAACCATTGGGTGGACACCTTCATCTCTTCTTCTATGGAGGCCACCGAATCGGTCAATCCGACATAGTTTACCTCTAGTGTTTCCAAATGATTCGCCTCTTCTTGTCAGCGGGTAGCAACTATGGTGGTGGAAGGAATCCTCTGATACCAAATATTATGAAGAAGGTGGGAGAGAGAGATTGATCTAGAGAACAAAGAGGAGAAATTAGGGTTGAGAACATGAAAGGAGAGAATACCTGATAATAATATTGCATAGTTCTTCAAGAGGTGGTCCGAGTATATTTATACTCGAACCAAGGCTGGCCGACCAAGGGGGTCGGCCGGCCCCAATGATGGCTGAACCGGGTGGGTTCATCCCCCCCCAGATCCGCTATTTATATAATGGGGGCTGAACCGGTTGGTTCAGCCCCATTGTTGCCTTCAGACCCCTTGCGTCGCCATGTGTATTGACGCCCAAATAAGTGGGCGCCATCCAGAGGCGTAACAAACGCATCCTTGGTCATCTCAGAATACTTCTTGGGTGGCTGGTCATTTGCAGTTAGAACTAAAACCATCATGGGGATGAAGGGTCCTTCCAGTACTGTGATGAAGATCCTAGGGTCAGATGCTTCCATGAACAGCCTGACCCTTTCTTTCCAAATGCCAAAATTTTCTTTCTAGTAGATTGGGAGCTTCATAGAACCCAACTCCTTATGGTTCTCTCCTGAACCCACAGGGAAAATTAGTAGCTACTCTCGGAGATCAACTCAGACTGTTAAGTCCTTTTTGAGAAACCTGCCTCTGATACCACTTGAAAGTCTTTAGACTTAGGAGTAGTTAAACACCTAGAGGGGGGGTGAATAGGTTTTTCTTTCTTTTTGTGATTTCTTTTTTACTTTGGAGTGTTGTGATTAGTTTAGATTTTCTTTCAAGAAAACACAATCAGCACACAAATTTTTTATAGTGGTTCCCCAGAGTATGAGTACATACATTGTCCCTCCCACCTTTCTTATAGCTTGTTAGACAAGGCCAACCCTCCAAACTCGGCTCCAAGAGCTTACAACACAAATCCCTCAGGATTTCTCAAATTCCTCCAAGACCTACACTCAGGCCCAAGGCCCTACACTCAGAGATGCAGTCTCCTACAACTCAATAATCCGCACTAGACTACCTACCTTACACTTTAGGCAAAGTCCTATACTCAGGCTCGGAGGAAAGCCCTACACTCAAATTCAACACTAGATCCTACCTCAGAGGATAAACCTCCTACAGCTTAGGTACTTAGCCCTACCTCAGATCCATATAGGGATCCTACCACTCATATTCCCAACTGGAATCCTACAACTCAAGCCCAAAGGCCCTACAGCTTAGATCTTCTAAAAGATCCTACAGTTGGAATCTTGTTTGTTGATGATGAAGGACACCAGAGAAATGATCTCTGTGTCTTCCTCTTTCTGAACTGAGAAAATCAGTCCTATCTCCTTCATAACTCCAAGAATATATCTTCAAGATTAGGCTTGCTGAAACTGTAAAGTCACTACAACAAGTGCTTGCTCTGTTGCTACTTCTATCTTAGAAAGTAAGCTCTCTGAACTTGCTATTGAAGTTGAGTAGGTTAACAACTAAATTTCTTGAACAACTTGTTTTAACAGAAGGAGCAAGTTCTTCAACTTCTACAACTTGGTCGAGAGGAAGAAGATGAAGTTCAGTAAATCCCCAAAAGTTAATCTCTTCTTCCTTGATCTTTTCCTTTCCTATTCCGCCATCCAACGGCTCTTTGAGCAGTGGGACCAATAGGAGTGAATAGCTGCAATAAGTCTTTTGCATTAAATGCAGTATAATAGGCAAGCGGTGTCATTTGTCTTCTTATGTTCAGTTCCTGCGACATTTTGAATTGTTGTTAATGTCATCATGACACAGCACCTATGGACTTAGCCAAATTCACAATTCTGCATAGGTGTTGAGTGAGGCCTTGTCACTAAACGCCAAAACACTTAGGAAGATTTATGCATCTTTAGGCATTCAGAGATCAGTCATCACTTACCGAATATTGACTCCTGTAGTCTAACTGTGTAGGCGTTGAGTGAGCCTTCATCTGTAAGACACCCCTCCCGGAACACAGAATACGGCACGAGGGGAGTATTATGCCCAGAATAGCCGCCTTGAGGTAGCACTAGCACTCAGGCTAGCCTATACTACAAGACGCCTATTCTACCGGCCTTTACCAATATCAATCATGCCAACCCAACCAGAATAAAAATCAGAAGTCAAATCTACACAAAGCATATAATTGTCCAAAAGTATAACATATAAAAAAGCTACAACAAGCTCCTAGAATCAGAGTACGGAAAAACTTTGCCTAAAAGGGCTACATCAAAAATCTCTCACACTCACATCAATAACTGACGGTAGAAACGACACTGTCCCTTCAGGCCCTGTCGTCCTGGCCTGGCTGTCCTGCTGCATAATCTGCGGCTTCTCTACCTGTGGGGTTTCCTCCTAAAAAGGAAGACGTAGCAACCGTTAGTCATAAAGACTAAGTGGCTTTTACATCCGCTCCTCCGACGAGTCCTCGGCATCGGGCAGAGAAATAGATAAAGGTACAATATATATTAGGTAGGTAAGCACAGGTACAAGCAGGTGGTATAGACTGAATATCATCATGTATGTAAGCAGCTTAATAAGTGAGTAACACCTTATTCTAGCAATTCTACCATCTACAAAAACATAAGAATATATAAAGCTACAACAAAAAGTAACTCAACTTATATGAATGCCCATACAAACATATAAGTTGAGGATCGTTCAGCAGTATGTAACTCATCATATAGGAGTGCCCATACAAACTTATAAGATGAGGATCGTGTGTATGCAATGAAGTGTAATGAAATGTATGCAATGCAATGAATCACCCATGATCACGCACATGCAATCGCTATGTCAACACAGACTTGTAGTTCCCACTATTTGAGCAGGTAGCTAACCTCTCAGGCATCATCCGTCGTGGCAAGACGGTTACAGTAGAGAGGGAATCTCCACTACTAGGCTGGCATTCACACTACCAAGCCTAGGCCTTCGTACGCCTCAACACTAAGAACACAATAACGGAGCTCACACGAGTACTACGGCTCAACGGGAGTCTCGGGTAGATGTGCACCGAAAACCAAGCCCAAAACTGGCCTATGTTGTTACCCGGAAGGAGCCTCGGAAAAGCACGAGGACCAAGCCCAACCGCTCACTTGGCATGGAAGGATCCCTGGTACATGAACACCGAGGACCAATCCCAACCGCCAAAAGTCTATCTATCAACTCCCATCAGTGTAATTATTGGCGAGCCTGTAGACCTGCCACACTACCCTTAACACGGGATTACGACACCGCGTGTCGACTCACACCGCATGCAATACAACATCATTGTGGCACGAAAGGAGCCTCGAATCAAACACGAGGACCATGCCCAACCGTCCACTTGGCACGGAAGGTGCCTCGGGACATGAACACTGAGGACCAAGCCCAACCGTCCATTTATAACTCTTCTCAATATTACAAACCCGTGTGATCAAACACCCGCACTCACACCCTTCCACAATCCTGTGCCCAAGGCACCTTAAGGGTTTACCACAAACAGAGGTGGCGAACCACCTCATAAAATGGACCATCTGAGACTTCCCTATATGACAAGCCTCATGACCATGCATCACTCTTTCGACCAACATGATTACATCTAAACTATGGTCACATAACTTTAACATCACCGATTATAACTCTTTTACCAAACTCAATCATTTGTGCGCACATAAGTTAATCATCTAACTATCAATAACACATGTTCATAACAATCAACACTGACCAAATACACAAGTTCAAGACAATCTTGTTATTAATCAACGAATTACCATTCGTTCACTTGGGGTCTATCCAACAATTTCATCACTCATATAATCATCACGGTTAGACATTATAATTCGTCAAAACCTCAACGATAATTTGTTACGAGATCTCCACCGAGTCCAAACCCGATTCTACACCAACCAAGGAAATTCAGGTGCAAAACACCTTCTAGACAGCAACTTCGACCGGAGATTCCCGATGCTACAAGAATCCGGCAAATGCGTGTAACCCCTCGATGGAAATGTCTTTCCATGGGTTACAACTTTGATGTTAAGTCTACAACCCAGATCAGACTGTATTACACATGAAATTGGATCCAAAGCCTGCTGCGTACAAAATACATTTTCTGTACGCTTAGCCTGTCAGCCCTCTACTTCGATCAGACTTTCCCGTGGCTACAGACTTCGCCTGAAGACATGTAACCACTCGTTGGAATGGTATTTCCAAGGGCTATGACTTTTGTGTTTAGTCGAAAGCCCAGATCTGGACATATCATGTCTGAAAATGGCCAAGAAGATCGCTGCGTGCAGAACACAGATTTCTGCATGCACTAAAGGCGGAATGAACCGCATCGGTTCATCTTCCTCCTCTAGCCGACCTTCCCAAATCACATCAGAAATTCCGCCTCCCTTATTCACCCTCATAAGGCCATTTCTCTTCACGAAACCATCTCTCTATCATCACATAGAAGAAGGAGAGGTTGAAGACATCACTATCCATAGAGCACAAGCCCTAGAATGGCCTCTTCCTAGGAAGATCATCATCTTACAAGTCTAGACTCTTTTGAGTCGACATCTAACCTAGGAATAACTACAGATCTAGCACCAAGGGATAGGGGAGGAAGCTAGCCTCGTTTCCGACATTTCCACCATTTTTGGCCATGGATCTCGTCACCCATCGCGGCGGCATCCTCTTCTCCTTGGAGGCGGCGGAGGTTCTTCACAGAGTATAGTTGATTCCAGCAAGTCCTTCCCTCCTCCAGCAGTTTCTCGAAAAAAATGGCATGGAAGAGAATAAAAAATGGTTAGAGTTTCATTTCCCCTTTTTATACAGAAATGACACGGGTAGGGACACGCCCGTGTCCCTACCCGTATCCTGCTCGGGTGAATTGGTGATGACGGTTAAAGTGTCGCTTGGACACTAACACGGGTAGGAACACGCCCGTGTCCACTACCCGTGTCACGTGACACGGCCGTGTTCAAGCCTATGTTCTTACTCGTGTCCTGCTCGGGAGACACGGCTGACTTCCTGGAGATATGCACACGGGTAGGGACACGCCTGTGTCTCTACCCGTATCCTGCTCGGGACACATTTTGTTGATCTCCACTCAATGCACACGGGTAAGGACACGCCCGTGTCTCTACCCGTGTCCTTCTCGGGACAGGCCTTGTCGAGTTCCACTTGATACCTCTCGAGTTATACTCGATGCACACGGGTAGGGGCACGCCCGTATCTCTACCTGTGTCCAATTCTGCACAGGTTTCTCTTTTCCACACGAGTTTAAGCCTAGTCACCTGCACTCCCTGAGCCCAAGTCAGCTCTCTTGACTCAAAAGCGTGCACGGGGGGCCTAGCGCAAATCGGGACGTTACAAATCCTATAAACAAAATAAAAGATTTCATCCCCGAAATCGGGCTAAGGCTATGGGGAGAGAAAAACATAAAATAAAATAAAATATACTTTTAAAGATTACCTTGATGAAACAGCTTTGGGTATCGCTTTTGCATCAAGTCCACCGGCTCCTATGTATACTCCTCCTTCCCATGATTAGACCAAAACATCTTTACCAAAGGAACACTTTTGTGGCGTAAAATCCTTGTCTCATTGTCTACTATCCGCACAGGCTCTAGTCACACCGACCTATCAGTCGCAACTGTTTCGTCAGTGGTGGGAACATATTGATCGGGCCGCAATAATGCCTTTCGAAGTGACGACAAATGGAATAGGTCATGAAGATTTTCTAACTCTGGCGGTAACTCCAACCGATAGGCCAACGGGCCAATCCTTTCCAATATAATGTAGGGCCCAACATACCTTGGGCTGAGCTTCTTCACACCACGTACCCTTGATACTCCATGCATAAGCCTGATCTTTAGAAACACTTTGTCACCCACTTGAAATTCTACCATCCAGTGCTTTGCATTATAATATATTTCCTGCCGACTTTGAGCCTCAAGTATGCGGTCCCGTATTAGTCTCACAACCTTGTCAGTATCATCAATCTATTCAATTCACAAAGCCTTTGGGTCTTCATCCTGCACCCAAGACAAGGGTGTTCTATACCTTCTTCCGTAAAGGGATTAATGGGGCGTCATTCCGATACTGGCCTGGTGACAGTTGTTATATGAAAATTCCACCAGGGGTAAGAGCCTTTCCCACGTCTCTCCTCTATCTAATACGCACATCCTCAATAGATCCTCCAATGTTCTGATGGTTCTATCAGACTGCTCGTCCGTCTGAGGATGGAATGTTGTGCGAAAGGTAAGACGTGAACCCAGGTATGCCTGTACGACCCTCCACTCCTTAGAGGTAAACCGACCATCCCAGTCAGAAACAATTTTCTTTGGTACACCGTGATACCGTACGAACTGCTCCACAAAGAGGCGTACCAAAACATAAACATGAGCTTCTTTCTTCATAGGAATAAACCGGGCTACCTTCGTCAAGCGGTCAACGATTACCCATACTGAATCATTCCTTGAGCGTGAGCGAGGCAAACTGTGGACGAAGTCCATGGAGAAATCCTCGAACTTCTACTCGGGGATGGGCAATGACTGTAATAATCCACCGGGGCTCCTGCATTCTGCCTTCACCCTTTGACAGGCCTCACAGTGCGTAAAAAAATATCAGACGTCCCTCTTCATTCCCGACCAACACATGGTCTTCCTCAGGTCGGCGTACATCAAGGCAATTCCAGGATGCACAGAATACTAGGTGCAGTGTGCCTCTATCAGAATATCTTCCCGATTTTTACTGCCCTCGGGAATGTAAAGCCGGCCACGGAGATGAATGAGGTCGTCTTTTAGAGAGTACGCTTCAGTTGTCCCATCTTCAATTAACTTGATTGCTGGGGCCAGAGCCGCATCCTTTCCTTGCTCCACCCGGATCCGGTCTCGAATGTCACAGACTATGCTCAACACGGTTAGGTACTCCGTATACCCTTCCGATTGGTCTTTGTTCACCAGGGTGATCTCCATCTCTTCGAGCATCTGGGCTAACACCATTCTCATCAATCGGGACTCCGAGTTCGATTCCGATAACTTTCTGCTCAAAGCATCAGCTACGGAGTTTGCTTCTCCGGGGTGGTAGTTTAAGGTGAATTCGTAATCGCATAAAAACTCTAACCATCGCCGCTATCTCAAATTCAATTCCTTTTGTGTATGCACATACTTTAGATTCTTGTGGTCTGGAAAGATCTTGCTGTGGACGTCGTATAGATAGTGCCTCCAAATCTTCAAGGCGAATACTACCGCTCCCAATTCTAAATCATGTACCGGGTAGTTGATCTCATGTTTCTTCAACTGTCTTGAAGCATATGCAATCACATGCCCGTGCTGCATCAGTACCGCTCCCATTCCTTGATACGACGCGTCAGTGTAAACTTGAAATCCTTCCTTCCCAGATGGAAGGGCTAGGATGGTTGCGGATATAAGTCATTCCTTCAATTCCTGAAACGCAGCTTCACACTAGGGTGTCCACTCATACGACACACCTTTCTTTGTCAGCATAGTCAGAGGAAGGGCAATCTTTGAGAAGCCTTTTACAAACATGTGATAGTACCTGGCAAGTCCAAGGAAACTCCGCACATCGGCCGCTGACTTTAAGGGCGACCACTCCTTCACGGCACGCACTTTGGCCGGATCCAAAGCTACCCAACCCCACTGATAACATGGCCCAAGAAGGCAACCTCTTGGAGCCAAAATTTTCACTTGCTGAACTTGGCAAACAAGACGTGCTCTTTTAGCTTCTTCAGTACCAAGGTCAGATGTTCTACATGCTCTTCCTCCGTCTTAGAGTAGACCAAAATGTCATCGATGAAAACTATGATGAAGACACCTAAATAAGGTTCGAACACTTTGTTCATCAAGCCCATGAAGGCTTAAGGGGCATTTGTGAGCCCAAACGGCATCACAGTGAACTCGTACAAGCCATACCGTGAGTTAAAGGCCGTTTTCTGAATGTCCTGCTCCTATATTCTCAACTGATAATACTCCGAACGCAAATCCAATTTGGAAAACCAATGCGCTCCTACCAATTGGTCGAACAACTCTTCGATCCGAGGTAGCGGATAGGTGTTTCGTACCGTCAGTCGGTTGAGCTCTAGATAGTTTATAGATAATCGCAAGGTTCCATCCTTCTTATTAACGAACAGAACAGGGGCTCCCCAAGGTGATGACCTGAGGCGAACAAAACCTGATTCTACCAACTCTTGCAACTGAACTCTAAACTCTGCGAGTTCCTTAGGGGCCATCTGGTAAGGGGTCCTGGAGACGGGCTTGGCTCCTGGTACTAGCTTAATTTGAAAATCCACTTCTCTATGCGGGGGTAAACCTGGCAATTACTCAGGAAATACCTCGGGAAAATCTCGCACCACCTGCACGTCCTTCATATCTATTTTCATCTCCTTCAGTTCGAAACATATCATGTAAACTTCATCCCCTCTTATGTAAGCTTTCAGGGTCTGAATCGAAGACAATAATAAATGTGGTGCAAATTCTATACCTTGGAAGATTACATCGGTATCCCAATGCCTCAAGTAGATTCGCTTCTCCGCGCAGTAAATTCTTGCGTAGTGCCAATCCAGCCACGTCATGCCTAGAATGAGGTCGAACTCCGACATTCTCAAAACTATTGCAGGGGTATAAAAGATCTTTCCCCCAATGAGTATCTCCAATTCGCACTTGGCGGTTGCGGTCATCTCAGAGCCGTCTGGGAGGCATACTCTTCGAGCAATACCAGTGAAGGATTGCACTCCTTCTAGGTCTTTAACAAAGTCCACAGACACAAATGAGTGTGAGGCACCGGTATTGAATAATGTATATGTCGGTTTCCCGCCGACCACCATGGTGCCTAAGTACCAATATCAATACTCAAAGCTAGATATCTAGTATGTCTTAAGCAACTTAAGATTAATAATGAAAATGTTATTACTAACTGCAACATACCTGCAATCAAATCCTGAGGGTTCCTCTCCTGTGTCATGTCCAGCGCGAACACCTGATTCTGAGCAGTTCTAGGGTTTATCCACATGGTCCTCGTCCTCGACCACGCATGTGCCCCCACCCTCGAGGAGCTGTCGGAGGGAGAGCAAGAGGCACATTTCCAAATGTTGCGGGCAGTAGCGTCGAATGTGGCCTGGTTGGTTTCATTTGAAGCAAACTTGCTCCTGCCGCCCACTGGGTTGCTGAAACTGTTGAGGCTGTGGTGGTGGAGGCAATGCTGGCGGCAATGGAACTGGGTGCTCAACTCTATAATTCCTGTGGAAGCGCCTGCCACCTCTCTGATATCCCCTTCATCGTCTATAATCGTGTCTCCTTCTATTGCTCGGGCCAGCTTCCATCACCCCTTCAGCTGGTCTCTTACCACTTCCCAAGTGGTCTGCTTCCAGTCTCTTTGCCATGTCAATTATTTCCGTCAGGCTGGAGTCCACTATAAAGAAAGGGCTTGCCTCAGGGGGTCTCGCAAGCCTTTGTAGAATCTTTTAGCATATCCTGTGTCGTCCAACTCATAGGAGTCAGCAAATCTAGCCAAATGCTGGAACTCCCGCTGGTACTCCGTCACTTACTTGGATCCCTGCTTTAGCTGTAGAAACCTTTCCTCAAGTTCATCTTGGGCTGACGAAGGGATAAAGTGCTCTAGGAAGGTTCCCGAGAACTCGTTCTAGCTGATCTCCGTATACACTCGCCCTTGAAAGGTGGATCCCATAAGGGACTTCCACTAAATCTTGGCGTATTGTTCTAGGAGTGTCACTACTAGGGTCACACCATGTTGTTTGGGCATCTAATTCCTTCCAGCAGTTCTTGCACGGTGTCGAGCCATTCCTCCGTACGCTATGCCGACTCTGTGCCAACGTAAGTAGGAGGGGAGAGAGCTCGGAAAGTGCTCACCCAATTGGAGCCCAGACCTTGTTATTGTATGGGGGCTTGTTGGGATCTGAAGGCATCCAGGATAGCTATGAGCGTCTGCCCTAGCTCCGATTGTTGAAATTGTGTGGGTACGGACGGGGTGGGAGTGCCCCCCCCCCCCCACTGGCTCAACGTGCACTGGGATCTACACGTAGAATACAAACCTAAGGTCAGGTTGGCTAATCTTAAGGTCAAAATTGGACATACTTAGTTTGAATTACATATGAGCACACCACTGCTTCCGCTATGTCAGTTTGTCCCCAAACTGACTAATCGAACGGGGGTGGCACCATTGTTGAATGACTTCTCTAATTCAGGATCGTAGCAAGCTGATACCATTTGTCAGACCCCCCTCCCGGAACACAGAACACGGCATGAGGGGAGTCTTATGCCCAGAACAGCCGCCTTGCGGTAGCACTAGCACTCGGGCTAGCCTATACTACAAGACACCTATTCTGTCGGCCTTTACCAATATCAATCATGCCAACCCAACCAGAATAAAAATCAGAAGTCAAATTCACACAAAGCATATAATTGTCCAAAAGTATAACATATAAAGAAGCTATAACATGTGATGGCGACGTTGCCCCACCTTTTGCCCGTGCCGACTTGGATCTCCATTTTGATCGCCGCCGCTACATGTTCGTGGATTTTGACGGCCGTTGCCGCAACCGCCGCCGCCGCCGCCGTCGCGGGCGCTTCGTCACTCCATTATGGTTATCATGATTATTTCATTTTGAAATAATCATCATAATCCCCTATCTTTTATTATCATTTTAATTAAGCTTATAATTTCTAGGCCCTAAAATTATAAGCTATTTTGTGGGTTTTAATTTTTGTTGAAAAAAAGAAACATTTGAGTGGGTTGGATTTAATTTGGGTGAGATGAAGGGTGGAGGAGTGTGGTTTCTTTTTATATAAATGTATGTGTGAGGGAGAGGGAGAAAAAGGTGAAGAAGAAAAAAAGAAAAGAGAACCCTATCTCACGGTTGCCCCAAACAGCCCCCCCCCTCTTATCTCTCGGCCAGGCCGAATCCCGAGCTCCAGGAAAAACCGCCGGCCTGCTGCCACCGCCTCCCCTTGGGCTGTCCGATTGCTGCTCCGGCGACCTCCTCCCTCCTCCGGTGTGACTCCGAAGAAGGCGGCTCGGTTCTCCCTCATCCGGTGCGACTCCGGTGAACCCGTGGAAGTGTGACTCTTCCATTGTTATCTCCTCCTCCTCCTCCTCCTCCTCCTCCCTCTTTGAGTTCAGATTTTGGGTAACGATTTCCCTCCCCTAAACTTGTGTAATTCCTCTTATGAAATTGTGAGATTGGTGGAAAATTGGATTGCATATTTTATCCCTAAATTTTGATTCAAGCTTGCACACTAAAATCTGATTTTACATTGCTTTTCTTTCCGATTTTCGCGAAGGTTTTGAAGGATAGGTCCCCTTGGGCGTTTTGCAAATCGGGGTTTGTTTAGCCCTTTGATTTCGGACGATTCAAGAGGGTTTGGTATATCCTCGTTGGATTTGTTTTGAGGGCCGAGTTCGGACTACTTTTGGATCATTGCTTAAGTCCGGAACACCCTCCATTTTTTGATATAGAAATGCTTGGAAATGAATGCTTAGGTGTTGTGTTAGGTTATGCTATATGTATGTAGATGTTCGTGTAGGTTTGGTTGGGAGAAACCCACTTGTGAGATCGCGCCGGCACAAACAAAGCTCCGCCAAAATTTCCAACTTTGGATGCGCACCACATGCTCGTAGAAATGCCTCTTAGGATGTTTTTAATGCACTTTAGGTGTTCGGGCAAATGTCCCTTAGGTTTCCCTTTTGTTATTTTCATTTCTAGCATCGCGTAGGGGTGGCCTGCATCAATTTAGTATCAGAGGGAGGTTTGTCAATTTCCTAATTGGCAACGATCCGCTCTTTCCATGCTACCCCCCACTTGCACTTAGGTTCGTTCCGTTCATTTTAAAATTTTTATTTTTAGTTATATAAAAACAAAACAAAAAGGTTTTAGTGTTTTTTTTTCTAATTGGAATCTTTTTCCGTTAGTCCGTCATGGCACGCGTTGGGAGTCCCCTTCCCCCATGTTCCTCGGTTGGTGACCTTCGCAAGGAAATGAACCGCTAATGTGATGACATAAGAGATATGTTAGCACAACTTGGAGGTCGGCTTCCGACACCGCATCTTGATGCCCCTAGGCCACAGCTTAGGACCAATGTTCCTTCCTACGATGGATTGGGGGACCCCCAAGTCTTCCAGGACTGGGTCATGGAGATTGAATATTATTTTGAGTGGTATACGCTGAATGATGCGGATAAGGTGCGGGTAGCACGAATGAAATTGTTTGGGCGCGCCAAAATATTCTGGCTAAATGAGGAGCGTCGTCTGAGGATAGAGAATGGGGCTTTGCCCATAGGTTGGCAACTTATGAAGAATTTGTTAACGGATGAGTATTATCCCTCATACTGCCGTTCTCAGTCTTCTGGTTATCCGAGTGTAGCGCCGCCTAAGATTTTGCCTATACTGAACAAGCACGTTCCCCTATACTCCCGTATGAGGACGTCTCATGACTTTATTTCTCCCCGCCAGGACACTAGACCGCTTTTTGATTATAGGAGTGATGATAGGCCTCGCGTTAGATCCTTTCCCCAAAAGGATCCTATCATTTTGAGTACACCTACACCTGCCATGCGGGAACCAGAGCATGTTAGGTCCCCTGTTCCTCCATCTGTTGTTATCTCGACTAGGGATGTTATCCAGTCGAAGGTTAGGCATATGAAGCCAGTTAAGGTTGCCAAGGAGAAGGCCTTATGTTATGCTTGTGGTGTGACTGGCCACTATGCCGTGACATGCCCCACAAAACCTAGGGCTTCAGCTATGTCAGTCTCCCCTCCGGAACCACCCCAGACTACCTCTGAGATTACTGCTGATCCTGATCTGGACGTTGATGTGGTATCTTCTGATTTTGTTGAGGATGTCCAGTCAGATGAGAGTATCCTGGCATGTTCCATAGCGCCCGATGATCCTGCCGATTTATCTGACGATGAGGAGACTGGATATCCTAGCGACTTGGATGATGATTTTTGGGATTTTGATGAGACTTTGACTTGTGAGAGTACCCCTTTAGCCACTACATGTCTTGTTAGGGATATTTCAGTTCACCCTACTATTGAGTACCCTCTCGAGTCTATGATCCCTATGTCGAGTGAACCTCGATCTGATTTTTCTGAACTTAAATCTGAGCTATCTGTGGAGCCAGAGATTGAGGATTTCTCAATTACTATGTTGGATGAGTTTCCTCCTGAGGGTAGGGTATCTTTGGGCGATTCTTCTAATGTTTTCCCAGACGTGAGTTTCCCGGATGACTGCCCCGTGATTGAGTCACCGTTGTGTGAGATTCATTTGGATTTGGATTTAGTCCCGGGCTCGATTTTACCGACTCTCCCTCCTGCTTGTGTGCCTACATTTGATATCATTTTAGGACATGGGTCCGCTAGCCATAGTCTACGCTGTTATGATATACCTACTTGGATACCCCCTACACTAGCATTGGCCCCTCGTTTAGATGCTCACGAGCTGATCCTAATAATCATTGATCTTGTCACTGCACCACTTTATCTTGCTCATGCTTCATACGAGACGGGTCACTTCACGAGATATCTCCCGACGGATAGTGTTTTGTTGGTGACTATGCTTGATCTCCCTATGCTTGTGCATTTTGATTTGGTGTCTTTACGATATTGTCACCCATCAAGTCACCTTGCACATTATTTTCATTCGCCCCGACAAGAACTTCATGTATACAGGGCACCGCCTTATACCTATGCCTTTGCTTTGCTTCACTTGCACGACTATACATGCTGGAGAGCGTCTGACTACGGAGTGAGCGATCTGAGTTTAGTCTTGTCGGCCATCAAGTGGATACCTTCGGGTCCTGTAATGAATTTCACACGTTGGAGCGCCGATCCTTACATAATTTTCCCGGATTTCGGATTTAATGCAATATTTTCGGATTTTTACGGTGCATTCGGTGTTTCACCATGTTTCAATTTTTTGGATTTTATTTTGCATATCTGGTTTCCACCTGAGTGGTTTTCTACGTTACTTCTTCCTTCCACGTCGGATTCTCTTGGGTTGAGAGGTGAGATTCTCTCCGTGTCGCTCTTCCACGTGGCTTTTCTTGTTCTCGCATTGGATGGTAAGAACTGCACTGTTTTTCTTTATGCTGACACATCTGCGAGGTTTTCTATTGTTCTTGCTCATGACAGGTTCTGTTCTATTGCGGAAGACCCGTGGATGTCCGCTCTCGCTATGCCACCTGTGGATTTTGCTGTCTCCTGCTATTTTCTCACTGGCCACTCATCGGTGATGAGTGATTTCGAGCGGGGGAGGATTGATGGCGACGATGCCCCACCTTTTGCCCGTGCCGACTTGGATCTCCATTTTGATCGCCGCCGCTACATGTTCGTGGATTTTGACGGCTGTTGCCGCAACCGCCGCTGCCACCGCCGCCGCCGTTGTGGGCGCTTCGTCACTCCATTATGGTTATCATGATTATTTCATTTTGAAATAATCATCATAATCCCCTATCTTTTATTATCATTTTAATTAAGCTTATAATTTATAGGTCCTAAAATTATAAGCTATTTTGTGGGTTTTAATTTTTGTTGAAAAAAAGAAACATTTGAGTGGGTTGGATTTAATTTGGGTGAGATGAAGGGTGGAGGAGTGTGGTTTCTTTTTATATATATGTATGTGTGAGGGAGAGGGAGAAAAAGGTGAAGAAGAAAAAAAGAAAAGAGAACCCTATCTCACGGTTGCCCCAAACAGCCGCCCCCCCCCCCCCCCCTCTTATCTCTCGGCCAGGCCGAATCCCGAGCTCCAGGAAAAACCGCCGGCCTGCTGCCACCGCCGCCCCTTGGGCTGTCCGATTGCTGCTCCGGCGACTTCCTCCCTCCTCCGGTGTGACTCCGAAGAAGGCGGCTCGGTTCTCCCTCATCCGGTGCGACTCCGGTGAACCCGTGGAAGTGTGACTCTTCCATTGTTATCTCCTCCTCCTCCTCCTCCTCCCTCTTTGAGTTCAGATTTTGGGTAACGATTTCCCTCCCCTAAACTTGTGTAATTCCTCTTATGAAATTGTGAGATTGGTGGAAAATTGGATTGCATATTTTATCCCTAAATTTTGATTCAAGCTTGCACACTAAAATCTGATTTTACATTGCTTTTCTTTCCGATTTTCGCGAAGGTTTTGAAGGATAGGTCCCCTTGGGCGTTTTGCAAATCGGGGTTTGTTTAGCCCTTTGATTTCGGACGATTCAAGAGGGTTTGGTATATCCTCGTTGGATTTGTTTTGAGGGCCGAGTTCGGACTACTTTTGGATCGTTGCTTAAGTCCGGAACACCCTCCATTTTTTGATATAGAAATGCTTGGAAATGAATGCTTAGGTGTTGTGTTAGGTTATGCTATATGTATGTGGATGTTCGTGTAGGTTTGGTTGGGAGAAACCCACTTGTGAGATCGCGCCGGCACAAACAAAGCTCTGCCAAAATTTCCAACTTTGGACGCGCACCACATGCTCGTAGAAATGCCTCTTAGGACGTTTTTAATGCACTTTAGGTGTTCGGGCAAATGTCCCTTAGGTTTCCCTTTTGTTATTTTCATTTCTAGCATCGCGTAGGGGTGGCCTGCATCAACAAGCTTCTAGAATCAGAGTACGAAAAAACTTTGCCCAAAAGGGCTACATCAAAAATCTCTCACACTCACATCAATAACCGACGGTAGCGATGGCACCATCCCTTAAGGCCCTGTCATCCTGGCTTTACTATCATGCTGCATAATCTGCGGCTGCTCTACCTGCGGGGTTTCCTCCTAAAAAGGAAGACGTAGCAACCGTTAGTCATAAAGACTAAGCGGCTTTCACATCCGCTCCCCCAGTGACTCCTCGGCACCGGGCGGAGAAATGGACAAAGGTACAATATATAAGGTAAGTAAGCATAGGTACAAGCAGGTGGTATAGACTGAATATCATCATGTATGTAAGACCCTTAAGAAGTGAGTAAAATCTTATTCTAACAATTCTACCATCTACAGCAGCATAAGAATATATAAAGCTACAACAGAAAGTAACTTAACTTATATGAATGCTCACACAAACATATAAGTTGAGGATCGTTTAGCAGTATGTAACTCATCGTATAGGAGTGCCCATACAAACTTATACGATGAGGATCTTTTGTATACAATGAAGTGTAATGACAGGTATGCAATGCAATGAATCACCCATGATCACGCACATGCAATCACTATGTCGATATAGACTTGTAGTCCCACTATTCGAGCAGGTAGCTAACCTATCAGACGTCATCCGTTGTGGCCAGACGGTGACAGTAGAGCGGGCATATCCACTACTAGGCTGGCATCCACACTAAAAAGCCTAGTCTTTCATATGCCTTAACGCTAAGAACACAACAGCGGAGCTCACACACGTACTATGGCTCAGCGGGAGTCTCAGGTAGATGTGCACCGCGAACAAAGCCCCAAACTGGCCTATGTTGTGACCCGGAAGCAGCCTCGGAAAAGCACAAGGACCAATCCCAAACGCTCACTTGGCACGGAAGGAGCCCCGGGACATGAACACCGATGACCAAGCCCAACCTCTCAAATTCTATCTGTCGACTCCCATTGGTGTGACGATTGGCGAGCCCGTAGATCTGCCACACTACCCTTAACCCGGGATTACGACACCGCGTGTCGACTCACACCGCATATAATACCACATCATTGTGGCACGGAAGGAGCCTCAGATCAAACACGAGGACCAATCCAAACCGTCCACTTGGCATGGAAGGAGCCTCGGGACATGAACACCAAGGACCAAGCCCAACCGTCCATTTATAACTCTTCTCAACATTACCAACCAGTGCGATCAAACACCCACACTCACACCCTTCCACAATCCTATGGCCAAAGCACCTTAAGGATTTACCACAAACACAGGTGGCGAACCACCTCATACAATGGACTATCTTAGACTTCCCTATATGATAAGCCTCATGACCATGCATCACTCTTTTTACCAACATGATTACATCTAAACTATGGTCACATAACTTTAACATCACCGATTACAACTCTTTTACAAAACTCAATCATTCGTGCGCACATGAGTTAATCATCTAACTATCAATAACACATGTTCATTATAAGACCCCGTTTTTTTTCTTTTCAACCACCGGGGTCTTATGCCCAGAATCGCCGCTTTGCGGTGACACCGACACTCGGGAAGGCCGCCACTACAAAACTCCAATTCTGCTGGCCTTTTTCGATCACATAGAGAGAGAAGTAAATGCAACATGTCCACATAATCATATATGAAAAAAATCACAGCAAGTCCATCAATATATAGAAAGTAGAAAGTACTACAAAAGAACAGTATAGATGAAATATATAATCGGGCTCAAGCCCGGTACATCAGAGTCCTTGTTGGAGTTACCATGGTGATCTAGAAGTGGTCAAACATGTAATCTCACTGCCAACACGATATGAGCCTGCAGGGTCGCACATAAGAGCATGTGGAGAAATTTGTAGATTGATTGTGTTGGTAAGGGTTACCAATCACCTCGCAGGAAGGAGTCGGGCAAACGTTGCCAAAGGAATTTCGTCCAGAGTCGTCGAGTTTGACTCAACGACTAAGGTAAATTCGTCGAGAATCGTCGAGTATGACTCGACGACTCTCGACGAGTTCGTCGAGAATCATTCATCGCGAATGATTCGTCGAGAATCAAAAGTGTTTGATTCCCGGCGATTGATGATACTCGACGAATCTATCCCCGATTCTCGACTAATCAGCAGATGATTCTCGCCGAATCTGTGTGCTGATTCTCGACGAATCTGGATCTGATTCTCCCCGGACCTGTGCTGATTCTCGCCGAATGACTCTGAAACCCTAACTTGGGTGGTCTGCGGATAGTGGTGTTCTTTGGACTGTTTATGCCTTTGGTATAAATAGGGGACTTAGGGTTTTGGGAATATAACAACCAGAATCGAGATTTTTCTGTAGCCGGATCGTAGCCGACGGAAGAGTTCCGCCGATCTCCCGATCCGCCGAATCCCGACCCCGCCGGACGGAAACGTTCCGCCGACACCTGTTCGCTCCGCCGTCGACCTCATCTCCGGCGACCGTCGCCGGTCTTGCTTTCCCTTGCGCGGACCTAGCAGTCCGTGGGAAGTGCAAAGGTGCGGTTGATCTTCTTCCCGACCCTTCGTGCGACGAAGCTCGGGGTTCTACCGCTCGTGTGGATTTCTGTAGAGGCGTTGACGTCATTCCACATAGAACTCGCCACCGACAAATACTCGAAGCTTGGAGCATCTCCGTTGAGTTGTGACTCAATGCCGCTAAGGTAATTTTTGCCTAGTTATTTGTTAACTTCTTGATTCAACTTTCATGTTCCGATCCCATCTCTTTTGGGTTGTCTTGATGTTTTATTCCTTCCGCTGCGTGCACAAGCGTTGTGCCATCCTCATAGAGAAACCCAACAGTGGTATCAGAGCCAGGTTACGACCATGATTGTTGTATTGGAAGTTAGGTTATTCCAGTACGTGTAAACCTAGGGATTTAGAAGCGTTCTAAATGTCTAGATTTAATCCGGGTACATCAATTGTTGATGGTTTTTCCAAGGGAAATCGGTGGGCCCATAACCCACAGGTTAGGGGCTCTGCCCCTTGGAACCCTGCCAGGAACATCTGGGATTTCGTGGTAATTTCTAATTGTTAGAAATTGTTGTCTCCTTAGCAGTAACCGTCCCTCGAATGGTTAGTAAACCAGTGTATTGTTTTGGATTTTTCATCCAACAATGAGAGACGAGCTTGTCTACTGCTTTAAGTTGAGTTGTCTTTGTTTTTGTCTAATGCATGTAAATATGAAGATTTGGAAATGTCCGGATGTTCAGATTTAGCCCTTCTTTTCTATCAAATGTTGATAGTGTCAGGTTGTGCACATAAGGGATGCATGTGGATTTTAGAAATTATTTTTCTGTGGATGTGCACATTGATCAAATGTTGATCATGGTTAATTGTTAACCCATAATCAAAATCCTTTCCTATAATATTAAGTGTTCGGATGTCTTCCGATGGATGACACTCTTCCTGCCTCGATCGATTAAGTGTGGGCTTGCCAAAGCAAGGTGCATTAATCTATCTTGGTAAGGGTGCGAGCGGATAATTGTGATATCCCACTGTCGACATCGGGTCAAGCTTAACTAGGTGACCTCAAAGGTTGAGTGCCTAGAAACATAGGGTTGGCATGCACCATATGATGGATGCAAATAAGGAGTTATTAACCAACCATACAAGAATTGCATGAGGATGCAATTGGCAAGCGTTGCCTACCTAAATAACCGCATTGTGAGAGGAAAGCCAAAGCTGACTCATTGTGTTGGTGAAATACGAATCTTGTCTACTAAGAGAGTAGGTCGCATGAACTCTCCGAATTGATAGTGAGAGCTATTATTTCGAATAAAATAGTGGGAGTTTTAATTGAAGTCCAAATTAAAATAAATTGTATTTGAAATTTTGGTACTGATATTATTCTGCATGAATTCTTGTAGAATTCCATGGCAAGTGGTTCACACTCCACTCTGTCTCTGAGAGCCATCCTTGAGAAGGATAAGCTTAGTGGGACAAACTACATGGACTGGTACAGGAACCTGAGAATTGTTCTAAGGCAAGAGCGAAAGCTCTATGTCTTGGAAGAAGAAGCCCCCGAGGTGCCGACCGAGAATTTTTCCCGTACTGATAAAGATACTTATAAGAAGTATACTGATGATGCCTTGGACGTCGAATGCCTTATGCTTGCCACCATGAACTCTGAGCTTCAGAAGCAACATGAGAACATGGGTGCAAGGAGATTGACGAGCATCTCAAGAAAATGTTTTAAGGGCAAGCTCGTCAAGAGAGGTTTGACGTCACAAAAGCGTTGTTTAAGTGCAAGATGGGAGTTCGAGACTCAGTAGGGACTCACGTACTCAAGATGATTGGGTATATAGAGAACCTTGAAAGGCTGGATTTTCCTCTGGGTCAAGAGTTGGCCATAGATCTGATCCTGCAATCGTTGCCGGACAGTTATGAGCAGTTTGTCTTGAACTACAACATGAATGAAACAGACAAGACACTGCCCGAGCTCCTAGGCATGTTAAGAACTGTCGAGATCAACATGAAGAAGGCCAAGCCTGCCAGCCCCATACTGATGGTGCATATGGGCAAGGGCAAGGCCAAGGGCTCTAAGAAGACGAAGGTGGGACCTAAGTCACATCTCGAGCCCAAGTCTTCTGCACTGATGAAAAAGAAGAGCACGGTGAAGGAGGGGAAATGCCACAACTATGGCAAGGCTGGTCATTGGAGGAGGAACTGTCCTTCTTACATTGAGGGTCTACAGAAAATGAAGGGAGGTATGACTTCCGCTTTGAATATTTACGTTATAGAAATAAACCTCTCTTCTCCTTCATATTGGGTATTGGATACCGGATGTGGTTCTCACATTTGTACAAATGTGCAGGAACTGGGAAGGAGAAGATTGCTGAGTAAAGGGGAGGTGGACTTGCTTGTCGGCAATGGAGCAAGAGTTGCTGCTGTAGCCGTAGGGGTTTACCGTCTTTCTTTGCCCAGTGGGCTTGTAATAGAGCTAGATAACTGTTATTTTGTTCCGGCCATAACTAGAAACACTATATCCATTTCATGCTTGGACATGATTGGATTTTCTTTTATAATTAAGAACAACTGTTGTTCTATATTTAAGAATGATGTTTGTTTTGCTGTAGCCCAATTGTTTAATGGTCTTTATGTTTTGAACCTGGACCATCAGATCTATAATGCAGAAAATAATAAAAGACTAAGAACAAATGACTCAAACCCTACATATCTCTTGCATTATCGTTTGGGCCATATAAACGAGAAGCGCATATCCAAGCTCCATAAAGATGGACTTTTGGACTCATTTGATTATGAATCATTTGAGCGATGCGAATCTTGTTTGTTAGGCAAGATGACTAAAGCACCTTTCACTGGTTATACTGAGAGGGCTGAGGATCTCTTGGGTGTTGTACATAGTGTTGTATGCGGACCCATGAGCTCCATGGCTAGAGGTGGGTATTTCTACTTCGTTACATTTACTGATGATTTCAGTAGATACGGATATGTGTATCTTATGAAGTGCAAATCCGAGACCTTTGAAAAGTTCAAAGAGTTCAAGAATGAAGAAGAAAACTAGTTGGGTAAAAGGGTTAAAGCACTCCGATCTGATCGAGGTGGCGAATACCTGAGTCATGAGTTCCGTGATCATCTGAAAGAGTGTGGTATTGTATCACAGCTCACTCCACCTAGAACACCACAGCATAATGGTGTGTCTGAGAAGAGAAATCGTACTTTGTTAGACATGGTACGTTCGATGATGAGTCATGCAGACTTGCCTGTTTCCATTTGGGGTTTTGCTTTAGAGACTACTGCAATGACACTGAATCGCGCTCCAACGAAAACAGTTCTGAAGACACCATATGAGATATGGACTGGGAAGCGTCCTAGTATGTCATTCATCAAAATTTGGGGCTGTGAGGCATATGTGCGACGTCAAATGCCTGACAAGCTGGAATCAAAATCGGATAAATGTTATCTGGTGGGATATCCTAAGGAAACGAAAGGGTATTACTTTTACCTACCGTTTGAGGGCAAAGTGTTTGTCGCAAGGACTGGCGTCTTCTTGGAGAAAGAGTTCTTATCAAGAAAGACTGAAAAGGTAGAACTTGAAGAAGTTCAAGAACCACAAATAGTGAATGAACCGGAATTGGATTCCTAGACAGGACTACAAGATGTTGTAGCTAGAGAACCTGCTCAAGAAACACAAGTCCTACGTAGATCTAGTAGACCGAGGTTTGAGCCTGAGAGATATGGATTTCTCATGTCTCAAATAGGTAATGTGTTGTTTATGGATCATGATGATGAACCAGCGACCTACCAAGAGGCTATGAATGGACCGGACTCCGACAAATGGCTTGAGGCTATGAAATCCGAAATGGACTCCATGTATGCAAACCAAGTTTGGAACTTGGTGGAACCACCTGAAGGGGTACGACCCATAGGGTGCAAGTGGGTCTTCAAGAAGAAGACCGACATGGATGGGAATGTACAGACATTCAAAGGGCGACTGGTGGCTAAGGGTTTCAAGCAAATTCATGGTATTGACTATGATGAGACCTTTTCCCCTGTTACCATGGTAAAGTCCATAAGGATACTGCTTGCTATTGCTATGTATTATGACTACGAGATCTGACAGATGGATGTCAAAACGGCTTTCCTTAATGGAAACCTCCTTGATGAAGTGTACATGACACAACCCGAGGGTTTTGTATCCCCAAATGAAGCCACTAAAGTATGCAAGCTTAATAGGTCCATCTATGGACTGAAGAAGGTCTCTCGAAGTTGGAATCTTCATTTTGATGAGAAAATCAAAGAGTTTGGTTTCATCAAGATTGAAGATGAGCCTTGTGTTTACAAGCGAATTAGTGGGAGCATTGTAGTCTTCCTGATATTATATGTAGATGACATACTGTTGATTGGGAATGACATTCCTACCCTGAAAGTTGTTAAGAACAACCTAGGGAACTGTTTTTTTATGAAGGACTTGGGTGAAGCGACTTACATACTCGGTATTAAGATCTATAGAGATAGATCGAAGAAGTTGCTGGGTTTGACCCAGAGTACATACATTGAGAAGGTGTTGAAGCGGTTCAACATGCTTGAGTCCAAGAAAGGATTTTTACCCATGTCTCATGGTGTGAACCTCTCTAAGGACCAGTGTCCAAAATCTTGTGAAGATAAGGACCGCATGAAGTTGATTCCATATGCTTCGGTAATTGGATCAATCATGTATGTAATGTAATGTACTCGACCCGATGTCTCCTTTGCTTTGAGCATGACTAGCAAGTATCAGTCAGACCCTAGTGAGTGTCACTGGATTGCAGTCAAGAATATCCTGAAGTACTTGAGAAGGACAAAGGATGTGTTCTTGATGTATGGTGGAGAGGAAGAGCTCGTTGTAATTGGTTACACGGATGCTAGCTTCCAAACTGATAGGGACGACTCAAAGTCTCAGTCAGGTTTTGTGTTTTGCCTTAATGGAGGAGCTGTGAGCTGGAAGAGTTCCAAGCAAGAGACAGTTGCTGATTCTATAACAGAGGCCGAGTATATCGCTGCAGCTAACGCAGCGAAGGAGGCTGTATGGATTAGGAAATTCATCGGCGAGCTTTATGTAGTTCCTAGCATTGTTGGTCCCGTAGTTCTCTACTGTGATAAAAATGGTGCAATTGCACAATCTAAGGAACCTAGATCCCATCAGTGCTCCAAGCACATACTTCGGCGGTTCCATCTTATTCGTGAGATTGTCGAACGAGGAGATGTGAACATTTTCAGAGTGCCGACTGAGGAGAATATTGCGGATCTACTGACAAAGCCTCTCGCACAGAGAAAGTGTAAGACCCCCTTTTTTTTTTCTTTTTCAACCACCGGGGTCTTAGGCCCAGAACCGCCGCTTTGCGGTGACACCTCCACGTCCTGAAGGGTCATCACCACAAGGCGCCGATTCTGCCGACCAAATCGATCACAGAAGTAGCACAATTATTGAAGTAATAGTAAACAGTCCACAATAATAAAATCACATATATAAATAAGAGAGCTCCACGAAGGGAGTGTCCACAGAAACATCAGAGTAATATAATTACGGGCTTATGCCCGGTACAAAATATCCTCACTACAATATCACTCATGCGGAAGCAAACACTAGAAACTACTCAAGGATCGAGACTCACGGTCCCGGCGGTGTGAACTCCGGAGCTAGACTGCCCCATCTCTAGGCGCACCGATCTCTGGGGCTGCTCCTCCATGCTGGGCTCCACGATCCCCTAAATGATGCGGTTCGAAAACCGTTAGTCATAAAGACTAAGCCCTATCATCCCCTACCCCTTCCCCCCCATGGCTCCTAGGTACCGAGCGGAGAGGAAGAAAGGGAAGGACATGATGGTAGAGATTAAACATGAAAACAGATGGCAGCGGAAACTAATCTAGCAAGTTGTATTAGGTGAGCAGTTAATATAGTTGTTGTAATAGGTCTAGCAGTAAGAAAAGCAATTAAATGAATTTAAACCTTCACTTATGCGAGAACACATAAGCAAGGGATCTTTTGCAAGGCTCCCATCGTATAAGTGTCCCATACCACTTATACCTTGGGGTGTCGGTTATCAAACAACAGGGGTTATTATATATGAAAATAACCTTTGATTTATAAACTTGCCCACACAAGCTTATAGACCAAGGGGTCGTTTTGCAGGTCCCAATGTATAAGCGTCCCATTCCACTTATACTTTAGGTGTCAAGGTTGTTATGAATGATTATGATATGCAACTATATGGTGGGTATGTTATGTCATGCAGTGCAACTCACACACCCGACTCTGTGCACACAGACCTTTAGTTCCCCCTTTCGGAGCCGTTACCTCCCAGGATACCTCCGTAGTGGCAAACGGAAGCGGTGGGTTGGGCCTCGCCCACCTCCAAAACCAGTAAAGCACACTGGTCTGACCTATCGTACGCCCTCAACGCCTGGTGCACGAGGCGGACTCCTGCGTACTCTTGCCGACTGGTCCGCCGGACTTCTGTTGGCGAAGTGCTAACCACCTCGCCGAGTCAACGATATCGGTGTCGGTGCAATCGAACTCCCCGATATCGAAAGACCCACCACCTTAACTTTCCTATCTTATGCACATGCAAGTTTAATCGCAAACAAACAGAACCGAGCCGAAGCTCCCCGGACCAAAACGTCCGTCTCCAAACAGAACCGAGCCGAAGCTCCCCGGACCATCCGTCCGTTTCCAACCCAACCGAGCCGAAGCTCCCCGGACCATCCGTCCGTTTCCAACCCAACCGAGCCGAAGCTCCCCGGACCATCCGTCCGTTTCCAACCCAACCTTCCTGTGCCAACAGTGTTGTGAAGAGTGCAGCCCTAGTTACTAAGTTACTCTTGTCGATTTGTTATTACAGTTTACGTTAGCCCAGGACTGCCCCCGGTATACCCCGTGAAGGGCTCTCAAGGGGCACTAGGAACCAAGACGGTGCATTACGGCCCGAAGTTCCCTTTCGCAAGGCACTTATTGTTATTGGTTGTTTTCCCTTAGCCCGATTCCCTTCTCATATTACGATAGGCTATCCTAGGGTGATTTTTAAACCTTCCACTCCTCGGGAAAAGCGATCTTTCGCCAAACCCGAGCACCTCTTAACTCTAACTATCACCACTACTCACTACTCTTTATATCTTCATCAGATCATGTTTTATTGCTTTTCACAATTTACTAAATGCAGACCGACCTAGGCTACATGTCGAACCGGTTATGCAAGGATCGATTACTCATCCAAATGCCCTAAACTATTTACTGGAGACTTATCTTGGTATAAATAACCTAAATCCAGAAAATGGAAATTTTCCTAATTTATTTGGCATTTAATTAAATTCCTCGAAAATCTCAAGGGCCACCGGTTTGAACATGAACTATCCTAATTATTCATGCAAGATGTCCAGCAAATTTATGATAATTAGTAGGCTATCTCAGAAGGCTAAACCCTAAGTATCATAATTTTTCTATCATCAAAATGACATGCAAACTATTTTGGAATTAATCTCTAATTTCTATAGTTTATGAATCAAGTACAGCAAATGTTCTTCCAAAAATTCTAAATAAATTATGACATGATGATTAAGGCCTAAAATTAGCACTGGCCAAGTTTCATAATTTTCCAGCAAGTATTTTATCCATAATTAATTTTTAAACATAAAAGCCCTTCCAATCTTTTGTGAATAATGTACTAGATTTACTCATCATAAAATTCTATAAAAATTCAGGGATCAATGTTCTACTAGTCAAGATCTAAATCCAGAATTTTAACTGATTATAATTAATGTAAAGCCTCCAAATAATTGAAACAACAAATTGGGCTAATAGTTCTTTAACACATGAAGTATAATATAAATTAATCATAAAATTCCAGAAAAATTACCATAAGTCTAATACATCCTAAAACTCCCTCCTCCCGAGTTTCATAATTTTTGGATTAGCTTTAGTGCTTAAAATAACTAAATTACATTTCCATCCTAATCCTACATCTCAACTTGTGAGGTACCTAACTACCTCCAAATCCATCACTATCTCAACCAGAGGGTTTTCATCATATCATCCCCCTCTCCTCCAAATTTCAAGGGCATACAAGAGCTTTTGCTCCTATGTCCTTCACAAACCTCAAACTCCCACCCGTTGGAGTTGAGCCAATCTCTCAGGGTAAAATCCACCCTAAGCCACACCATGATACCCAAGAGGGTAGACATAGTCCCAACAAATCAGTGGCCAACTCATCAGCCTCTTTTGAGGAGATTTGTCCACTCCACCCCCAATCGTACTTTTCCCCAAAGTACCCCTCGCCAAGACCTATCTAGGACTTGATACTTCCCTATTCAAAACTCGACCATTCGAGTTGAAATTTTGTACAGATCTTAATATTGATGCCAGGGACCACCACCCAAAATTTGGGGGAGTTTGGACTTAATTTCATCCCCTAATTAATTTTATATTGTTTATTAAATTTTTACAAAAACTTTAGGCAAAAGTTCTCCAAAAATTCTCATTTTTGGACAGCCTCTCGATGTACATATTATAGACCTCCAGTCCAAATTTCAAGTCATTTGGACCTGTTATGAACCATAGGCAACCAATTCAATTTCTGGTTAGCCTAGGTCTTGATCCCACCAAAATGAGTGCTGTGGTCAAACCACTCACCCAAATTGAATAAAATCAATTTTATATTAAAGTAGACCCAGAGGGCTACAACTTTTGTGTCTGGTCATTTTTCCTAAATCGGCCTCTAAGTGCCTCATTTTGCAGCCTTAAAAAAAATACTAAACCGAGTATACTTTTCCTTATAAAATTATTTACATAATTTATAAATATAAAACGATTTACTGTTCATCTTCTTCATGAACCCGAACAGACACAGGAAAAATCATTTTTCCTGTAAGCATTCCGTGATCCGTTGCCGGCCGTCCGGTCACTTCCCTGGACAGCCACCACCACCACCACCTCCGTTGAGGCGATGGCTAGCGGTCGGCGGTGGTTTGGCCGCCGGAGGTGGCGGTTTCCGGCGAACTCAAAATATCTTTTTCATGGTTTTTCCATGAAAACGAGAGATGGATCCGGCTCCGTTGAGCGCGAACCTCCTTTCTAAGAATCCTAAGATCTACCCATGAAAGAGAAGGAGTAGAGGAGGACCTTGTTCGCGGTTTGAAGGCGAGAAGAACGTCGGGGTGCCATGGCGCGGTGGTGGCGTTGCTGAACTCCTCTTTACAGCAAGAACAAGGATCTGCTTGGTTTGCTTGAGCGTGTAAACCCTCTCCTCTTGTCCAAGTGGGCTTTTATAAACAGGAAGGTGGGAAGGTGAATGGTTTAAGCCATTATGGCCATGAAGTTTCCCCCTTAGCGTTTCGGTTACGGTGAGGGGATAAGAAACGGCGGAACTGAACAGGTGTGTCCAGCTGGCGATTTCCTATTGGACCACCTTTTCCTTATTTATTATATAAATACAGAAGGAAAACGGCCGGAAGTTACTCCTGGTGTAACTTCCCAACCAGCATTTAATTCCACGCGTGTTAGAATTATTTCGGGCCTGAACCGTCGTTTCGGCCAATGTCACGGGCGTGACACATGGGTCACGGGCGTGACAGGCCCGGGTAGCCCATTCTGGGTTCGACGATCGTCGAACTGAGATCGACGATCGTCGATCGGTAGTCACGGGCGTGACACCTGTGTCACGGGCGTGACAGCGTCGGGCGGTTAAATATGGTCGACGATCGTCGATTTGAGATCGACGGTCGTCGAACGCTGGTCACGCCCTAGGTCACGGGCGTGACCTCTAGGTCACGGGCGTGATATGCCCGAACGGCAAATTTCTGGCTCGACGATCGTCGAACTGAGGTCGACGATCGTCGAAGGCTGGTCACGCCCTAGGTCACGGGCGTGACCTCCAGGTCACGGGCGTGACATGCCCGAACGGTAAGTTTCGAGCCCGACGATCGTCGAATTGAGGTCGACGATCGTCGAAGGCTGGTCACGCCCTAGGTCACGGGCGTGACACTCATGGTCACGGGCGTGACATGCCCAGACAGCGCGTTCGACGATCGTCTCGTGGAGATCGACGATCGTCGAAGTAGACACGCCCAGGTCACGGGCGTGACGGGCCGGTCACGGGCGTGACCAACCTGTGACCCGCAATATTAGTCGCTTTATTTCCAATCTTGGGCTTCCTAGGGTTCCGTCACGACCAATCTGACTCCTAGGGGTCTAGCCGGAAATGGGATGTTACAAATCCCAATAAACAAAACAAAAATTTCGTCCCCGAAATTGAGGTTGAGCCTACGGGGATTTCTATCGGAATAAATTAATCTTGTAACATCCCATTCGATCTTTCTATTGGGTTCAGGCGACCGTTCGTTTGATAACGAAGACAATCTCCCCAATAAACAAAAGATTAGCCCCTACCATTCTGATTAAGTGTGCATGCCTAGGTCCTAGATTTCCCTTGTCTAGTCTTAACATTCCAAAACAAGAAGGCAGTTTATAATATACCGAGAGGTGGTGAGATGTACCTGACTGAACAACTCCGGGTATCTTTGCCTCATCAGATCCTGCGGTTCCCAGGTATGCTCCTCCTGACCGTGATTTCTCCACAGAACCTTGACTAAGGGGATCTTCTTGCGGCGCAAGATCCGCACTCCTTTGTCATCGATCCGAACTGGCTCCAAGTGAACAGATCGGTCTGAAGCTACCGGCCCTTCTGTGGTCAAAATTCGCTGCTCCGGGCGTAGTAGAGCCCTTCTCAGCGAAGAGATGTGGAAGACGTCGTGTAGAGCTGCCAGCTCCGGTGGCAACTCTAGCCTGTAGGCTAGGGGTCCGATCCGCTCCAGGATCCGGTAAGGGCCCATATACCTAGGGCTGAGTTTCTTCCTCCGACCGCGCACCCGTGAGACTCCGTGCATGGGTCGGATCTTCAAGAACACTCGATCCCCTACCCGAAACTCCACCTGACGATGCCGGGCGTCATAGTATTTAGCCTGCCTGCTCTGCGCCTCCAACATTCTATCTCTGATCAGTCTCACCTGAGCCTCGGTATCTTCAACGAAATCCGATCCCAGCAACTTCGGATCCTCGTCCTGAACCCAGGAAAGCGGGGTCCTACATTTCCTTCCATACAAGGCCTCATAAGGCGCCATCCTGATGCTGGACTGGTAGCTATTATTGTAGGAGAACTCGACCAACGGTAACATCTTCTCCCACGGCTCCCCTCGGTCCAGTATACACAGCCGTAGTAAGTCCTCCAAGGTCCGGTTGGTGCGCTCGGTTTGCCCGTCCGTCTGAGGGTGGAAGGCCGTGCTAAAAGTCAACCGGGTGCCCAAATATGCCTGCACTGACCGCCACTCCCTGGATGTAAACCGTCCATCGCGGTCCGACACTATCGTCCGGGGCACGCCATGATATCGGACATACTGCTCCACAAACTTCCGTACCAGCACTCCCACCGAGTCATCCTTCCTGATCGGTATAAAGCGGGCCACCTTCGTCAAACGATCGACAATCACCCAAATCGAGTCGTTCCCCGTCCGAGACGGGGGAAGACCATGTATAAAATCCATCGCTATGTCGTCAAACTTCCACTCCGGCACCGGGAGTGGCTGCAACAGTCCTGCGGGGTTCCTGCACTCCGCCTTCACCAACTGACACGCCTCGCAATGGGTCACGAAGTACGTAATGTCCTTCTTCATGCCTGGCCAAAACATCGTCCTCTTCAGATCAGCGGTCATCTTTGTGATCCCCGGGTGCACGGAGTACCGGCTACAATGCGCCTCCGTCAAGATATCCTCTCGGATCTGGCCTCCTGCGGGTATATATACTCTGCCTCTGAAGTGGAGCAAACCATCTCTCAGGGAATAATCTCCTGTCGAACCTTCCTCCAAAGCTCGGAACATCGGCTCCGCCCACGCATCTGTCCTCTGTCCGTCCCGAATGCGATCCCGAATGTCGTCTATGGCCACTATCGATGCCAGATACTCCCTATACAGATCTGGATCATCCTCGGACACTAGGGATATCTGCATGTCTCTGAATGACTGGACCAGCTCCATAGACATAACCTGGGGCCCAGCTTCGGAAGTGGCCGCTCTCCGGCTCAACGCGTCGGCCACCACGTTTGCCTTCCCTGGGTGGTAGTGCATCTCATACTGATAATCTGCTAAGAACTCCACCCAGCGCCTCTGCCTGATATTCAGCTCCTTCTGAGTGTCCACGTATTTCAAGTTCTTGTGATCGGAGAAGATATCGCAGTGGACTCCATAAAGGTAATGACGCCAGACCTTCAGAGCAAAAACGACCGCTCCCATCTCGAGGTCGTGCACCGGGTAGTTCCTCTCATGGGTCTTCAGCTGGCGGGAGGCATATGCTATGACATGTCCGTTCTGCATCAGCACCGATCCCATCCCTTGGTATGATGCGTCGGTATACACCTGGAATCCCTCCCTTCCGGATGGAAGGGCCAGGATAGGAGCCGAGATGAGTCGGTCCTTCAGCTCCTGGAAAGCCGCCTGGCACTGCGGGGTCCAAACAAAAGGTGCCTCCTTCTTTGTCAAAGATGTGAGGGGGAGGGCAATCCGAGAGAACCCCTCCACGAACTTCCGGTAGTAACCGGCAAGTCCCAAGAAACTGCGTACATCGGTGGCTGTCCTCAGCTGCGGCCAATCGCGAACTGCACGAATCTTTGCTGGATCTACTGATAACCCGGCTCCGCTGATGATGTGGCCTAGGAAGGCCACCTCCTTCAACCAGAACTGACACTTGCTGAATTTTGCATAAAGACGATGCTCCCGCAACCTCTCCAAGGTCAGTGCCAGATGCCGAGTGTGTTCCTCCTCCGTCCTAGAGTAGATCAGGATGTCGTCTATGAATACTATGACGAACACATCCAAGTAGGCCTCGAAAACCCTGTTCATGAGACTCATGAACGCCGACGGAGCATTCGTGAGCCCAAAGGGCATCACGGTGAACTCATACAGGCCATATCTGCTACTAAAGGCCGTCTTCGGGATATCCTCCTCCTGGATCCGCAGCTGGTAGTATCCTGATCTCAAGTCCAGCTTCGAGAAATAATGGGCCCCCTCCAGCTGGTCGAATAATTCGTCTATCCGTGGGAGCGGATAGGTATTCCGGACGGTCAGCCTGTTTAGTGCTCGATAATCGATGCACAGACGGAGTGTCCCATCCTTCTTCTTCACGAACAGGACCGGTGCTCCCCATGGCGAGGAACTCGGTCTGACAAAACCTGCCTCCACCAATTCCTGCAACTGGGTCCGAAACTCTGCCAACTCCTTTGGGGCCATCCGATAAGGGGCCCTAGACGCCGGCTTGGCCCCCGGCACAAGCTGTATCTGAAAATCCTGCTCTCGGTGTGGAGGTAATCCTGGTAGTTTCTCTGGAAAGATGTCAGCGAAATCTCGCACCACCGGAATGTCTGTCACCGACTCCTTAACTTCCGCCATCTCAAAAAGAATCTGATAGACCTCCTCTCCCTGCAGATGGGCCTTAACGGCCTGTACCGAAGATAAGAGTATACGAGAGACAGGTCTTATACCTTCAACGGTAATGAAAGAGTCCCCGTGTCTCACGGTGATCCTCTTTGCCTGGCAGTCAATCTGGGCATAGTTCCAATGCAGCCATACCATGCCCAGGATCAGGTCGTAGTCTGTCAGCCTCAGAATCGTCGCTGGAGCCTCGAACGCTTTTCCACCAATCTCTGCCTCCATATTGCAATGATCCGTGGTAAGGAGCTCAGATCCATCCGGTAGTCGCACCCTCATCCTCGAGCCTGTGAACCGCTCCACACCTTCCAGTCCTTCCACGAACGACTCCGACACAAAGGAGTGAGTAGCTCCAGTATCGAACAGCGTGCGGGCAGGCTTGCCGCTGATGAAGACTATACCTGGGGTGATTAGATTTTCTTAGGGTTCTATAATGAGTTTTTTACTTTCCTTGCTATCAATCTAGTGCGATTCAAAGTTTTAACAACTTAAAGGGGAAATTCTATGTAAACGAAGAAACATTTCGGCATACCTGCGATGACCTGCTCCGGATTCCGCGGCTGTGCAAGGTCCAAGGCATATACCTGCTCTCTTCCCTGTCTACGATCTTCCCCCTGGTATCCTCGACCGCGGCCGCGTCCTCGGCCTCCGTAATGCTGAGCTGGTGGGCCGCCCTGATGTGCTGGAGGTGGTGCCCCCCTCATGGGGCAGTTCCTCCGAATGTGCCCAATCTGATGACAAAAGTAGCACTCTGGGGGATACGCCATTCCCCCGGGTCTCGGCATCTCCTGCATCCGAAGGGGTGGAGGGGCCAATACCACCTGTTCCCTCGGCTCCGGCCTCACGTCCTGACGAGGCTGGTCCTCTGTCCTCCTCCCCTCAGGTACAACACCTCGTCGCTGGTCGTTCCTTCCTCTTCGTCCCTGATCCTCTGCTGGCCGTTTCCGGCCCCGGGTGGTGTGCCAATCTGCCTCAATCCTTTTGGCCATCTCCAAAATCCGGGAGATGGGCCCGTCAGATACAAACAAGAGGGCCTCCCTCAAGTCCTCACGTAGGCCCTTGTAGAACCTCCTGATATACCCTGCCTCGTCCAGCTGGTAGGAATCTGCGTATCGAGCCAGGTGGTCAAACTCTCGATGGTACTCCACCACGGTCCGAGTACCCTGCTTCAGCTGTAAGAACCGCTCCTCCAAATCATCCCTAGCCGACTGCGGAACGAAATGCTCCAGCAGTGCGGCCCTGAACTCCTCCCAAGTGATCTCCGCAACCTCTCTATCAGCAAATGTCGTGTCCAACAGCGTCTTCCACCACCTCTTTGCATGGGACTCCAGGCAGGAGACAACCAGAGCCACCTTCTCCTCCCATGGACACCGAATCCCGGTCAGCATCTCGTACATGATATCCAGCCATTCCTCCGTCCGAACAGCCGACTCTGTCCCCAGATAGGACGGGGGAGAAAGACCCCGGAAGATGCTGAGCCAGTTGGCCCCCAGATTGGGCTGCGGGACCGGAACCTGCTGGGCCCTGAAGGCCTCCAGAATGGCAGTCAGGGTCTGTCCCATGTCTGACTGAAGGAAAGGGGTGGGGACCGGTGGAGGTGGTGCAACTCCCTGAGTCTGCTGAACTCCGCCCTGTGGCGTAGGCTGTGCTGGAGGCTGCGCAACGAAAACACATGCTGAGAAAACGTTCAAATACTACATAAAGGTGGACAAATTATATGTGATCCCCATATGGGCACACCACGCTTCCGCTGCTTAGTTTGTCCCCAAACTAAAGTCGAGCGGGGGTGACCGAGGGTTTGTGGACTGCGACTTCCTTCTGATCGATGTTTCCTCTGATACCACTTGTAAGACCCCCTTTTTTTTTTCTTTTTCAACCACCGGGGTCTTAGGCCCAGAACCGCCGCTTTGCGGTGACACCTCCACGTCCTGAAGGGTCATCACCACAAGGCGCCGATTCTGCCGGCCAAATCGATCACAGAAGTAGCACAATTATTGAAGTAATAGTAAACAGTCCACAATAATAAAATCACATATATAAATAAGAGAGCTCCACGAAGGGAGTGTCCACAGAAACATCAGAGTAATATAATTACGGGCTTATGCCCGGTACAAAATATCCTCACTACAATATCACTCATGCGGAAGCAAACACTAGAAACTACTCAAGGATCGAGACTCACGGTCCCGGCGGTGTGAACTCCGGAGCTAGACTGCCCCATCTCTAGGCGCACCGATCTCTGGGGCTGCTCCTCCATGCTGGGCTCCACGATCCCCTAAATGATGCGGTTCGAAAACCGTTAGTCATAAAGACTAAGCCCTATCATCCCCTACCCCTTCCCCCCCATGGCTCCTAGGTACCGAGCGGAGAGGAAGAAAGGGAAGGACATGATGGTAGAGATTAAACATGAAAACAGATGGCAGCGGAAACTAATCTAGCAAGTTGTATTAGGTGAGCAGTTAATATAGTTGTTGTAATAGGTCTAGCAGTAAGAAAAGCAATTAAATGAATTTAAACCTTCACTTATGCGAGAACACATAAGCAAGGGATCTTTTGCAAGGCTCCCATCGTATAAGTGTCCCATACCACTTATACCTTGGGGTGTCGGTTATCAAACAACAGGGGTTATTATATATGAAAATAACCTTTGATTTATAAACTTGCCCACACAAGCTTATAGACCAAGGGGTCGTTTTGCAGGTCCCAATGTATAAGCGTCCCATTCCACTTATACTTTAGGTGTCAAGGTTGTTATGAATGATTATGATATGCAACTATATGGTGGGTATGTTATGTCATGCAGTGCAACTCACACACCCGACTCTGTGCACACAGACCTTTAGTTCCCCCTTTCGGAGCCGTTACCTCCCAGGATACCTCCGTAGTGGCAAACGGAAGCGGTGGGTTGGGCCTCGCCCACCTCCAAAACCAGTAAAGCACACTGGTCTGACCTATCGTACGCCCTCAACGCCTGGTGCACGAGGCGGACTCCTGCGTACTCTTGCCGACTGGTCCGCCGGACTTCTGTTGGCGAAGTGCTAACCACCTCGCCGAGTCAACGATATCGGTGTCGGTGCAATCGAACTCCCCGATATCGAAAGACCCACCACCTTAACTTTCCTATCTTATGCACATGCAAGTTTAATCGCAAACAAACAGAACCGAGCCGAAGCTCCCCGGACCAAAACGTCCGTCTCCAAACAGAACCGAGCCGAAGCTCCCCGGACCATCCGTCCGTTTCCAACCCAACCGAGCCGAAGCTCCCCTGACCATCCGTCCGTTTCCAACCCAACCGAGCCGAAGCTCCCCGGACCATCCGTCCGTTTCCAACCCAACCTTCCTGTGCCAACAGTGTTGTGAAGAGTGCAGCCCTAGTTACTAAGTTACTCTTGTCGATTTGTTATTACAGTTTACGTTAGCCCAGGACTGCCCCCGGTATACCCCGTGAAGGGCTCTCAAGGGGCACTAGGAACCAAGACGGTGCATTACGGCCCGAAGTTCCCTTTCGCAAGGCACTTATTGTTATTGGTTGTTTTCCCTTAGCCCGATTCCCTTCTCATATTACGATAGGCTATCCTAGGGTGATTTTTAAACCTTCCACTCCTCGGGAAAAGCGATCTTTAGCCAAACCCGAGCACCTCTTAACTCTAACTATCACCACTACTCACTACTCTTTATATCTTCATCAGATCATGTTTTATTGCTTTTCACAATTTACTAAATGCAGACCGACCTAGGCTACATGTCGAACCGGTTATGCAAGGATCGATTACTCATCCAAATGCCCTAAACTATTTACTGGAGACTTATCTTGGTATAAATAACCTAAATCCAGAAAATGGAAATTTTCCTAATTTATTTGGCATTTAATTAAATTCCTCGAAAATCTCAAGGGCCACCGGTTTGAACATGAACTATCCTAATTATTCATGCAAGATGTCCAGCAAATTTATGATAATTAGTAGGCTATCTCAGAAGGCTAAACCCTAAGTATTATAATTTTTCTATCATCAAAATGACATGCAAACTATTTTGGAATTAATCTCTAATTTCTATAGTTTATGAATCAAGTACAGCAAATGTTCTTCCAAAAATTCTAAATAAATTATGACATGATGATTAAGGCCTAAAATTAGCACTGGCCAAGTTTCATAATTTTCCAGCAAGTATTTTATCCATAATTAATTTTTAAACATAAAAGCCCTTCCAATCTTTTGTGAATAATGTACTAGATTTACTCATCATAAAATTCTATAAAAATTCAGGGATCAATGTTCTACTAGTCAAGATCTAAATCCAGAATTTTAACTGATTATAATTAATGTAAAGCCTCCAAATAATTGAAACAACAAATTGGGCTAATAGTTCTTTAACACATGAAGTATAATATAAATTAATCATAAAATTCCAGAAAAATTACCATAAGTCTAATACATCCTAAAACTCCCTCCTCCCGAGTTTCATAATTTTTGGATTAGCTTTAGTGCTTAAAATAACTAAATTACGTTTCCATCCTAATCCTACATCTCAACTTGTGAGGTACCTAACTACCTCCAAATCCATCACTATCTCAACCAGAGGGTTTTCATCATATCATCCCCCTCTCCTCCAAATTTCAAGGGCATACAAGAGCTTTTGCTCCTATGTCCTTCACAAACCTCAAACTTCCACCCGTTGGAGTTGAGCCAATCTCTCAGGGTAAAATCCACCCTAAGCCACACCATGATACCCAAGAGGGTAGACATAGTCCCAACAAATCAGTGGCCAACTCATCAGCCTCTTTTGAGGAGATTTGTCCACTCCACCCCCAATCGTACTTTTCCCCAAAGTACCCCTCGCCAAGACCTATCTAGGACTTGATACTTCCCTATTCAAAACTCGACCATTCGAGTTGAAATTTTGTACAGATCTTAATATTGATGCCAGGGACCACCACCCAAAATTTGGGGGAGTTTGGACTTAATTTCATCCCCTAATTAATTTTATATTGTTTATTAAATTTTTACAAAAACTTTAGGCAAAAGTTCTCCAAAAATTCTCATTTTTGGACAGCCTCTCGATGTACATATTATAGACCTCCAGTCCAAATTTCAAGTCATTTGGACCTGTTATGAACCATAGGCAACCAATTCAATTTCTGGTTAGCCTAGGTCTTGATCCCACCAAAATGAGTGTTGTGGTCAAACCACTCACCCAAATTGAATAAAATCAATTTTATATTAAAGTAGACCCAGAGGGCTACAACTTTTGTGTCTGGTCATTTTTCCTAAATCGGCCTCTAAGTGCCTCATTTTGCAGCCTTAAAAAAAATACTAAACCGAGTATACTTTTCCTTATAAAATTATTTACATAATTTATAAATATAAAACGATTTACTGTTCATCTTTTTCATGAACCCGAACAGACACAGGAAAAATCATTTTTCCTGTAAGCATTCCGTGATCCGTTGCCGGCCGTCCGGTCACTTCCCTGGCCAGCCACCACCACCACCACCTCCGTTGAGGCGATGGCTAGCGGTCAGCGGTGGTTTGGCCGCCGGAGGTGGCGGTTTCCGGCGAACTCAAAATATCTTTTTCATGGTTTTTCCATGAAAACGAGAGATGGATCCGGCTCCGTTGAGCGCGAACCTCCTTTCTAAGAATCCTAAGATCTACCCATGAAAGAGAAGGAGTAGAGGAGGACCTTGTTCGCGGTTTGAAGGCGAGAAGAACGTCGGGGTGCCATGGCGCGGTGGTGGCGTTGCTGAACTCCTCTTTACAGCAAGAACAAGGATCTGCTTGGTTTGCTTGAGCGTGTAAACCCTCTCCTCTTGTCCAAGTGGGCTTTTATAAACAGGAAGGTGGGAAGGTGAATGGTTTAAGCCATTATGGCCATGAAGTTTCCCCCTTAGCGTTTCGGTTACGGTGAGGGGATAAGAAACGGCGGAACTGAACAGGTGTGTCCAGCTGGCGATTTCCTATTGGACCACCTTTTCCTTATTTATTATATAAATACAGAAGGAAAACGGCCGGAAGTTACTCCTGGTGTAACTTCCCAACCAGCATTTAATTCCACGCGTGTTAGAATTATTTCGGGCCTGAACCGTCGTTTCGGCCAATGTCACGGGCGTGACACATGGGTCACGGGCGTGACAGGCCCGGGTAGCCCATTCTGGGTTCGACGATCGTCGAACTGAGATCGACGATCGTCGATCGGTAGTCACGGGCGTGACACCTGTGTCACGGGCGTGACAGCGTCGGGCGGTTAAATATGGTCGACGATCGTCGATCTGAGATCGACGGTCGTCGAACGCTGGTCACGCCCTAGGTCACGGGCGTGACCTCTAGGTCACGGGCGTGACATGCCCGAACGGCAAATTTCTGGCTCGACGATCGTCGAACTGAGGTCGACGATCGTCGAAGGCTGGTCACGCCCTAGGTCACGGGCGTGACCTCCAGGTCACGGGCGTGACATGCCCGAACGGTAAGTTTCGAGCCCGACGATCGTCGAATTGAGGTCGACGATCGTCGAAGGCTGGTCACGCCCTAGGTCACGGGCGTGACACTCATGGTCACGGGCGTGACATGCCCAGACAGCGCGTTCGACGATCGTCTCGTGGAGATCGACGATCGTCGAAGTAGACACGCCCAGGTCACGGGCGTGACGGGCCGGTCACGGGCGTGACCAACCTGTGACCCGCAATATTAGTCGCTTTATTTCCAATCTTGGGCTTCCTAGGGTTCCGTCACGACCAATCTGACTCCTAGGGGTCTAGCCGGAAATGGGATGTTACAGAAAGCATGATGGTCATACTAGATCAATGGGTATACGATACCTAAATGATCAACTCTAGTGAGAGCCTTGTGGGTTGCATGTAAACATATATTCTGTTGGCTGTTTATTGTTTATTCATATGATGAATTGTGTACCAATGTTTTTCTTTTACAATTAATGGCAAGTTCTTTTATTATGGTTTCTCTATGCGATAGTTAAATGTTAACATAATAAATACCCTTAGAATGTTTGCTTCCATAGGACATCAAGTACGAGACTTGAATGTGAGAGCCTATGATTTATTTGAAGCTTCATTCTAAAAAGGTCCATGGTCGTTGTATCGTCATAGAAGCTAAGGGTGATGATGATGCATTATGACTAGCACGTGCATTGACTGATGACCAGTTCTCATAGGTCATGATATTGTGATATCAAGTCATCACGTGGGTACTTGTTAATGAACAAGTTGTACTGGACAGACCTAACCTGAGACTACTTTGTGGATTGTTATCTAATCGTGTCATGAGTAGGTCTCAATTGACAATGGTGTTGTGGTCCTTTGACCTGAAGTCACAGCATTCATCAAGTGAGGAAGAGCGTGCTTTGATGCCATCTAACGTCTTCCTTGAGAAAGGTTGATGATAAGGGTGATTTTTGGGCACGTTACGAATCATTTGGGTGTTTGTGTGTGAGCAGATATGGGATTTGTCCTCCTATATGACAGGAGTTGCATCCATGGGCCCCTTGATGGAACTGGACTGGGAAATGCATGGTCATGCTTGGTTGAGTCAATATGTGAATTGGACTCACCATTCTCTGAAAGTCCGTTCTAGATCAAGAAACTTGGATTGAGCTATTATGAGGGTGACACGGTCCATGCCTCTAGTTCTTTCCAGATGTAAGGGACAAAGGGACAATGACAACGCTGCGACATTGTTCATAAAGGCTTATGAGTTATGAACTCTTATTTCTTGGGGAGCAATGATGCATTGCTAGATGCCGCTCATTGTTTGTGAGGTTTCTGGTTTGATACTTTCAAGATCAAGTGGGAGACTGTTGGAGTTACCATGGTGATCTAGAAGTGGTCAAACATGTAATCTCACTGCCAACGCAATATGAGCCTGCAGGGTCGCACATAAGAGCATGTGGAGAAATTGGTAGATTGACTGTGTTGGTAAGGGTTACCAATCACCTCGCAGGAAGGAGTCGGGCAAACGTTGCCAAAGGAATTTCGTCGAGAGTCGTCGAGTTTTACTCGACGACTAAGGCAAATTCGTCGAGAATCGTCGAGTATGACTCGATGACTCTCGACGAGTTCGTCGAGAATCATTCATCGCGAATGATTCGTCGAGAATCGTCGAGTGATACTCGACGACTCTCGACGAATTTGTCGAGAATCAAAAGTGTTTGATTCCCGGCGATTGGTGATACTCGACGAATCTATCCCCGATTCTCGACGAATCAGCAGATGATTCTCGCCGAATATGTCTGCTGATTCTCGCTGAATCTGGATCTGATTCTCGCCGGACCTGTGCTGATTCTCGCCGAATGACTCTGAAACCCTAACATAGGTGGTTTGAGGATAGCGGTGTTCTTTGGTCTGTTTATGCCTTTGGTATAAATAGGGGACTTAGGGTTTTGGGAATATAACAACCAAAATCGGGATTTTCCTGTTGCCAGATCGTAGCCGATGGAAGAGTTCCGTCGATCTCCCGATCCGCTGAATCCCGACCCCGCCGGACGGAAACGTTCCATCGACGCCTGTTCGCTCCGCCGTCGACCTCATCTCTGGCGACCGTCGCCGGTCTTGCTTTCCCTAGCGCGGACCTAGCAGTCCGAGGGAAGTGCAAAGGTGTGGTTGATCTTCTTCCCGACCATTCGTACGACGAAGCTCGGGGTTCTCCCGCTCGTGTGGATTTCTGCAAAGGCGTGGACATCATTCCATGTAGAACTCTCCACCGACAAAGACTCGAAGCTTGGAGCATCTCCATTGAGTTGTGACTCAACGTCGCTAAGGAAATTTTTTCCTAGTTATTTGTTAACTTCTTGATTCAACTTTCATGGCCCGATCCCATCTCTTTTGGGTTGTCTTGATATTTTATTCCTTCCGCTGCGTGCACAAGCGTTGTGCCATCCTAATAGAGAAACCCAAGAGTCCTCACTACAAATCACTCATCGCGGAAGCTATAAAAAGTCTAATCACTCAAAGAGCTGGTCACAGGTACTTTAGAACTAGACTGGCCCACCTCCATGCGCACCGTATTCTGCTGGTGCTGGTCCCTGGACTGCTGGTCCCAGTCTCCCATCCGGAGCTCCTATAATGTTGTGGTTCGAAAACCATTAGTCATAAAGACTATGCCCTATCATCCTCTACCCCTCCCCCCACGGCTCCTAGGCACCGAGCGGAGAGGAGGAAAGGGAAGCTACAAAGGTGGAGAATAAGCAAGGAGGGTGACAGCAGAACTAGTCTAACAGTAATCCTGTAACACCCCTATCCGTCGCATAGCATATAGCAGTAGGTCCGGTCGGGGCCCGACGCCATATACTACGGACAGACCGGTTGGTTACGCGTTGAAACCATTCAACCAATCATGTCGTCCTACACAACACCTAGCGGAAGCAATTTATTAGATTGCAAAAGAAATAAGAACCCAGCCACACCAGCATGAATGTCCACTACAAACCCAGGAATGTATACATACAACAAAAGAGAAATGGCCTTAAGGCCTTACACTGTTCACTTAACAAAAGAAGTGTTTTCCAAACTTCGGCACGCAGGCCGGCCATACATGAAAACGGGAAAGAAACATAAGCAAATAGGCCTTCGAGGGCCGGCACAGCAACAAGGGCTTTAGCCCGCAATTTCCCGCTCTGCTCCGCAGCACCTGCAAGCCACAAACCACCGCCCGGTGGCAAACAATAGCAACGGTCAGCAATGCTGACCAAATTATAACGATCCCGCCCCCACAATAGGGGCGGCAATGCTCTTTCCCTGCACTTTATTAGCATAGGCAATTATATAAAGTATTTGCACTTCACCACAGGCGTGGGCTCGCACGGCCACACACCCCGTGCACTCAGGGCACATTCTCGGCGAACCGGCCAACGTCACGTCAATTCAAGCCATAGACGTTCCCAATCCACCACCGTCTCTTGGACGGTCATCCATATGAGCATTTTGTCTTCCTGGCCTTGGTCACGGCAATTTAAGCCATAGACCGCCGAAGACCCTCATTCATGCCAACGGTCCTACCGAACGACATAGACCGGGTACGGTTCTGCCTGACCCGTGCTCACACCGCAACGGCAATTTAAGCCATATACGCAGGTCAAGACTCACCGAGTCCCGTTCCCACCACAACAATCACATAACCCGGTTATGTTCACGTTGGCTCCCCGGCCACCATGTTGGCAAAACTCGCTTTTGCCCAGTTTTCCGGGTACACCTTGGAGTTAATCTCCAAGGCTCCCTGATGCAATCTACCATGTAGAAAACCCGAAAACACCCAAACATCCGGATTCTTGCCCGGTTCAAATGCAATGCAACATCACCGATCCGGACCAAAATGTCTGAATAGGCTTCACACACAATGCCTATGTCCGTTTACGCATACGGACTCTACACAAGGGGGACTTCACATATCTACCCCAAGGAACGCTCCAACTCTTCGCTCACTCGCGAGAGAGGGCTTCCTATGCAAAGGAAAAGAGGGCTTCACATGCCCAAGGATAAGAAATCGTTACCCTTGCGTTCTTCCGCGGCGCCATGAAAATCTATGCGGATGAAAAGCACTGCAATCTCCTTGCCTCCGCGGATCCGAAGACGGCTCGCGATTTGGAGCTCCGAATCTCCACCGGCCGCCGGTGTTGACCTCCTTCTTCCTCCTCCAAGCTCTCCCTTCTCTCTAGGTTTTAAAGAGAGAGTGCCCAAGAGAAATAAGGGTTTCAAAACCCTATTCCCGGCTAAAACCACCCAGGAGCAGCCCCCCACCGTCGGATCCAAAGCCAAGGAAACCAACGGTCGAGATTAGATCTGAAATCCCAAAAACTGGGCCGAGCACGGGTTCACACACGGCCGTGTGCCTGGCCGTGTAGCTCATTCGCTGTCTCGACCAAAATTGAAAACCAGCAACACGGCATGTGACATGGCCTCCGACACGCCCGTGTCGCCTACGACACGCCCGTGTCGGGACCCGTGTCACGCCCCCCGTGTGCAATTTATCAACACTTCGCAGTCAGAGAGTTACACGGCTTGGTGACACGGCATCAGACACGCCCGTGTCAAACTAGACACGCCCGTGTTCGTGCCCGTGTCATTACCCGTGTACCCAACCGCACAGCCCAGGTGTGACACGGCCTGGGACACGCCCGTGTCCTAGGCCGTGTTCTACCACACGACCATCGTCGACCTGCACCGGTCGACGACACGGCCAGCTCGACGGCCCGAGCTCGACACGCCCGACACGGCCTCCGACACGCCCGTGTCGGGGCCCGTGTCACCAGCACCAAAAATCTGTCTTGGCCAAATTCGATCCCCGTCGCTCCTACAACATTTTGGGGTGTTACAATTCTACCCCCCTTAAAGAATTTCGTCCACGAAATTAATAAAGGAAAAATAGGACTTAACGTAAAACAGTACCTGAGCGGAACAATTCCGGGTACTCCTCGAGCATAGTCTGCTCCCGTTCCCAAGAGAGCTCCTCACGCCCGCAATTATCCCACCGGACCTTAACCATCCGGATCTCCTTGTTACGAAGCCTCTTGACCTCAACATCTTCAATACGAATGGGCCTGACCCTAGTCGTCAACCCTTCGTCCACCGGCACTTGGTCAACCCCGATCACCTGCGAAGGCTCTTGCACCGCCTTCCGCAACACAGAAATGTGGAACACATCGTGTAACCCACTCAACTCCACCGATAGCTTCAAACGGTAAGCAGCTTCGCCGACTCGCTCCAGAACCTCAAAAGGTCCAAGGTATCTTGGGCTCAGCTTCTTCAAGCGTCCCACCCGCAAAACCCCCTTGAATGGCTTCACTTTCAGTTATACCCAATCGCCTACCGCGAACTCCACGTTCCGGTGCTTGGCATTGTAATACTTTGCCTGCCGGTCCTGAGCGATCAACAAGCGCTCCCGAATGATCCGCACAAACGAGGTAGCACTCTCCACCTCCTGCTTCTTGTACAACCTTGCCTCACCCATTTCAAGCCACGATAACGGCGTGCGACACTTCCTACCATACAGGGCCTCGAAGGGCGCTATTTGTATACTCGCTTGGTAGCTGTTGTTGAACGCAAACTCCACCAAATAAAGGTGGTCTTCCCAATGCTTACCGAAATCCAGAACACACATGCGTAGCATGTCCTCCATCGTTCTATTGACTCTCTCGGTCTGCCCATCCGTCTGCGGATGGAAAGCTGTACTGAACTTTAACTTTGTTCCCAGCATCTGCTGCACCAACCTCCAATCATTTGATGTGAACCGCCCATCGCGATCACTCACAATGCTACGGGGCACACCATGTAGCCTAACGATATTGTCCACGTATAGCTTCGCCAACTTCTCCACCGAGTCATCCTTCTTATGCGGAATAAAATGCGACACCTTAGTTAGCCGATCTACGATCACCCAGATGGCGTCATTCCCCTTCTGCGACCTTGGCAACCCGTGCACAAAGTCCATAGATATGTCGTCGAATTTCCACTCCGGTATAGGCAAGGACTTCAGAAATCCTCCCGGCTTTTGGCATTCTGCCTTCACCAAGGCGCACGTTTGGCATTTAGCTACGTACAGCGCCACATCTTTCTTGAGCCCCTGCCACCAAAACAACTTTTTGAGATCACGATACATCTTTGTGCTCCCTGGGTGGATTGAGTACTTGGTATGATGAGCCTCGTACATCAACTCCGCCCGGAGGTTACCCCCACTCGGGACGCACAACCGATAATCCTTCCTTAATAAACCATCTTCCACCGATAACTGGGAATTTGACCCATCCAGAGCGGCCTCCATAAGCTCCTTCATGGAGTCATCTAACTCCAATGCCTGCCGAACCCGGTCAGCCAGGTCATACTGAACTTCTATCCAGTTTAACATTGCTTTGGCGCTCGTCTGCCTGTCAACGCAATAGATCTCAAGCTCCTCCAACTCCCGTACTAGCCGCTCATCATGCACCGACAACCAGTTGGCTTGGGCGGGAGCCCTGCGGCTCAGCGCATCCGCAACTGCGTTGCCCTTCCCGGGTACATAATGTATTTTGAAGGTGTAGTCCCCTAGGAACTCCATCCACCTCCTCTGCCTCATATTAAGGTCCTTTTGATCCAACAAATATTTTAGGCTCTTGTGATCGGTGTATATATCGACCCTTACGCCGTAAAGGTAGTGCCTCCACAACTTGAGTGCAAATATCACGACCTCCAACTCCAAGTCGTGCACCGGATAATTTCTTTCATGCACCTTCAACTGACGCGATCCATACGCTATCACGCTCCCATGCTGCAACAACACGCAGCCCAAGCCACTACCTGAAGCGTCGCTATACACCTCAAAGCCCTCGGTCCCACTCAGCGAACTAAGCACTGGCGCCGTGGTCAACCGTCTCTTCAGCTCCTCAAAAGCTTGCACGCACTCTTGCGTCCACAAGAATTTCTGATCCTTCCTTGTCAACTTCGTGAGAGGTAAAGCTAACCGCGAGAAGTTCTCTACAAAGCGCCTGTAATATCCGGCAAGCCCGAGAAAACTACGGACTTCCACGACAGAAGACAACGTAGGCCACTCCCGTATCGCAACGATCTTCGCCGGATCCACCGTTATACCTTCCCCACTCACTATATGACCAAGGAACGCTACCGAGGGTAGCCAAAACTCGCACTTGGAGAACTTTGCGTAAAGCTCATTCCTCCTCAAAGTCTCCAACACCAAATGCAAGTGCTTGAAGTGGTCTTCTTCGCACTGCGAGTACACCAAAATATCGTCAATAAAGACGATCACAAAGCGATCCAGGAAATCTCTGAACGTCCTGTTCATCAGATCCATAAACACCGATGGCGCATTCGTCAGTCCAAACGGCATGACCGTGAACTCGAAATGCCCATACCTCGTACTGAATGCCGTCTTCGGGATATCACATTCCCTGATCCTCAGCTGATAGTACCCCGACTTCAAGTCCAACTTGGAGTATACCGACGATCCGACTAACTGATCAAAGAGATCATCAATCCTCGGGATCGGGTACTTGTTCTTCTCCGTCAGCTTGTTCAATTCTCTGCAGTCGATACACAGCCGCATACTCCCATCCTTCTTCTTAACGAAGAGGACCGGTGCGCTCCAAGGCGACGAGCTTGGACGCACATACCCTTGCTCCATCAGCTCCTCTAGCTGAACTTTCAACTCTGCCGTCTCCTTAGGCGCCAACCTATACGGAGCACGTGACACCGGTTTGGCCCCCGGCACGAGCTCGATGGTGAAATCAATCTCCCGCTACGGTGGGGCTCCAGGGAAGGCTATCCGGGAACACATCGGGGTATTCGCAAACCACGAGAATGCTATCCAACGTGGACTTTGGCTCTACAGCCCCCACTATTGCGAAGAACAGCTCTGCACCAGCACGAACCGCCTTCACCACCTGAAGAGCAGACATCAGTGTCTTGCTCGACCCCTTTAGCCCCTCGAATGTACTCTCCAGCCCTACACCCAGCTTGACCTCCTTCTGGTCACAGTCAATCCAAGCTTTCTGCTCTGACAGCCAATCCATCCCAAAGATCACATCGAACTCTACTAGCGGCAGCAATGACGCTAGCAAGTCGAACTCTTGGCTCCCAATGTGAACCTTTACGGCGCACACCCTGTCCGCACGCATCGAGCACCCATTCGGTAGCAGCACATCCAACTTGTCCTTCGCCATCGAAGAAGGGACTCCGATGCGCGATATGAAACTTTCGGACAAGAAGGAATGTGAAGCTCCCGTGTCGAACAGTGCCCGTGCCGGACTATCACTAATCACAACATAGCCTATACAAACAATATTAGGCTAACAAGCAATAGATAACGGTATTAAAGCTAACTTGCTATAAATTAACTCATACCTGTCACCACATCCGCTTGCTTGATGGCCTCCTGCTGGCCCAAGTTATAGACTCTAGGCTGAGTCGGAGTATAGTGGGACGCGGTCGACTCCACCGCTTTGCCCTTCTCCTCGTAGGTAGCTCCTTGTTTCCTTTCAGACTTTGAGCGTCCACTCCAGCAATCACGGGCAAAGTGCCCCGTCTTTCCACACGTGAAACAAGCGCCCGGGGTTCGATTGGTAGTTGCCCCCGAGGCATCTGAAGAGGCTGGACCCGACGTCTTAGCTTTCTTATAGAATCTGCGGTAGCCCGACTTCGACGTAGTCGGTGCCTTGAACTCTGCTTTCTTACTACCGGATTCCTTCTTCGCTTGGACATTCTTCATGTCCTTTTCCAAGGACCGGGCCAAATTGACCAGGGTCATGAAACCCTGCGCCTTGGGCCCCGATAGTAGCAACCTTAAATCATCTCTTAGCCCTTCATAGAAGCGGCTCGTCTTGCGCTCCTCGTCTGCGAAGGTAGCGCCGGCATATCTCCCCAACCGAGTAAACTCTTGGAGGTACTCATCAACGGTGCAATCCCCTTGCACCAGCTTCTGAAATTCTCTTTCTAGCGCAATTCTCTGCGCCGAGGGGAGGTATCGAGCCATGAATAGTCTCGCAAACTCCTCCATCGAAACTTTGGCCAACGGCCTTCCCCGCAACTGATGTAGCTCTAGGCCTTCCCACCATAGTCTTGCGTCCCCATCCAACAGGAACGTCGCTATTGTGGTCTTCTGCCACTCTTCCGTTTCTGTCGCAGTCATCACCCTGTTGACCCTTGAGAGCCAATCCTCTGCTTGGGTTGGGGTTTTTGCCCCCGTGAATACCGGTGGATGAAAGCCCATCACGTGCTTCAGTTGTCTTTCAGTTGCTCTCCGAGGAAACTCTGGCTCCAACACTACTTGCTCAACCCTCCTTTGCTCTGCCGTCTGAAGCGGTACTTGCTCCACAGCAGGAGCAGGCTGCTGCACCTGCCTTCCAGGCTGCACATTGATCATTGCCATGACCTCTTCTGCCACCAGCCTAATGGTCTCGGCAGACGGAGGTGTTGCAGGCGCTTCACTTGGCGCACTGCTCGCCTCAGAACCTGGCCGTTCAGACGGCCCAGCACCACTTCTGGTCACCTATAATCGTGCAAAACACCGATAAGCGACCCAAAAATTACTGCAAACAGCAATTATAGGAACACACAGGTTCCTCAAACATGTATATTTTCATTCCTAAGTGGACATTCATGGGTTCTTTTCATGTTATAACGATGACGCACACATGTGCTCACCACCCCTTAAAGTGAATTCGTCCACGAATTCATTTAAGCTTGACCGAAACCAGAAGTCTGATACCAATTTGTAACACCCCTATCCGTCGCATAGCATATAGCAGTAGGTCCGGCCGGGGCCCGACGCCATATACTACGGACAGACCGGTTGGTTACGCGTTGAAACCATTCAACCAATCATGTCGTCCTACACAACACCTAGCGGAAGCAATTTATTAGGTTGCAAAAGAAATAAGAACCCAGCCACACCAGCATGAATGTCCACTACAAACCCAGGAATGTATACATACAACAAAAGAGAAATGGCCTTAAGGCCTTACACTGTTCACTTAACAAAAGAAGTGTTTTCCAAACTTCGGCACGCAGGCCGGCCATACATGAAAATGGGAAAGAAACATAAGCAATTAGGCCTTCAAGGGCCGGCACAGCAACAAGGGCTTTAGCCCGCTATTTCCCGCTCTGCTCCGCAGCACCTGCAAGCCACAGACCACCGCCCGGTGGCAAACAATAGCAACGGTCAGCAATGCTGACCAAATTATAACGATCCCGCCCCCACAATAGGGGCGGCAATGCTCTTTCCCTGCACTTTATTAGCATAGGCAATTATTTAAAGTATTTGCACTTCACCACAGGCGTGGGCTCGCACGGCCACACACCCCGTGCACTCAAGGCACATTCTCGGCGAACCGGCCAACGTCACGTCAATTCAAGCCATAGACGTTCCCAATCCACTACCGTCTCTTGGACGGTCATCCATATGAGCATTTTGTCTTCCTGGCCTTGGTCACGGCAATTTAAGCCATAGACCGCCGAAGACCCTCATCCATGCCAACAGTCCTACCGAACGACATAGACCGGGTACGGTTCCGCCTGACCCGTGCTCACACCGCAACGACAATTTAAGCCATATGTGCAGGTTAAGACTCACCGAGTCCCGTTCCCACCACAACAATCACATAACCCGGTTATGTTCACGTTGGCTCCCCGGCCACCGTGTTGGCAAAACTCGTTTTTGCCCAGTTTTCCGGGTGCACCTTGGAGTTAATCTCCAAGGCTCCCTGATGCAATCTACCATGTAGAAAACCCGAAAACACCCAAACATCCGGATTCTTGCCCGGTTCAAATGCAATGCAACATCACCGATCCGGACCAACATGTCCGAATAGGCTTCACACACAATGCCTATGTCCGTTTACGCATACGGACTCTACACAAGGGGGACTTCACATATCTAACCCAAGGAACGCTCCAACTCTTCGCTCACTCGCGAGAGAGGGCTTCCTATGCAAAGGAAAAGAGGGCTTCACATGCCCAAGGATGAGAAATCGTTACCCTTGCGTTCTTCCGCGGCGCCATGAAAATCTATGTGGATGAAAAGCACCGCAATCTCCTTGCCTCCGCGGATCCGAAGACGGCTCGCGATTTGGAGCTCCGAATCTCCACCGGCCGCCGGAGTTGACCTCCTTCTTCCTACTCCAAGCTCTCCCTTCTCTCTAGGTTTTAGAGAGAGAGTGCCCAAGAGAAATAAGGGTTTCAAAACCCTATTCCCGGCTAAAACCACCCAGGAGCAGCCCCCCACCGTCGGATCCTAAGCCAAGAAAACGAACGGTCGAGATTAGATCTGAAATCCCAAAAACTGGGCCGAACACGGGTTCACACACGGCCGTGTGCCTGGCCGTGTAGCTCATTCGCTGTCTCGACCAAAATTGAAAACCAGCAATACGGCATGTGACACGGCCTCCGACACGCCCGTGTCGAGACCCGTGTCACACCCCCCGTGTGCAATTTATCAACACTTCGCAGTCAGAGAGGTACACGGCTTGGTGACACGGCATCAGACACGCCCGTGTCAAAATAGACACGCCCGTGTTCGTGCCCGTGTCATTACCCGTGTACCCAACCGCACAGCCCAGGTGTGACTTGGCCTGGGACACGCCCGTGTCCTAGGCCGTGTTCCACCACACGACCATTGTCGACCTGCACCGGTCGACGACACGGCCAGCTCGACGGCCCGAGCTCGACACGCCCGACACGGCCTCTGACACGCCCGTGTCGGGGCCCGTGTCACCTGCACCAAAAACCTGTCTTGGCCAAATTCGATCCCCGTCTCTCCTACAACATTTTGGGGTGTTACAAATCCATGGTGTATAAACAGCTAACTAGAATAAAGAACATCTAGCAGTTCTGTTCGGTACATTGGAAAATGTGTACCTGATTTGAAGAAGCCTAACTTATCTTAATGATATACATCAAGGTGTATTTGATGTTGCTTTAAGTTGACATGTGCAGGTGAAGAAGTATTAAAGAATACAGGAAATTATTCTAAGTCCATATGTCGACACCTGAAGAAATTGTGTCGACACTTCAGAATAATTGTGTCGACACTTGAAGGAAGCAGTGTCGACTCACAGAAAGATAGTCGACCACATTTGTGTCGACACTGGGAAGCAGTGTCGACTCACAGAAAGATAGTCGACCACATTTGTGTCGACACTGGGAAGCAGTGTCGACTCACAGAAAGATAGTCGACCACATTTGTGTCGACACTGGGAAGCAGTGTCGACTCACAGAAAGATAGTCAACCATATTTGTGTCGACACTGGGAAGCAGTGTCGACTCACAGAAAGATTGTCGACCTCAACTATGTCGACACCTGAAGGCAGAGTCGACACATACTGAGTTCTGAATCTACAACAACTGTGTCGACACACAGGACTTGTGTCGACACACTGCCAAGTCAAGACCAAGTTAGTTTCTGAAGTAAGATGAAGTGTTGAGTCGACACAAATTCTCTGTGTCGACTCATTCTCAAGATGAAGTTCTGAAGAAGCAGTGTCAACTTAAAGGCAAACTAGTCGACATCATCAAAGGCTGTGTCGACACCAAAGTCACTTGTGTCGACACATATAAACAGTTGGTCTCGACACTTTCTGACAGTCTGTCTCAACACTTTGCTCTCCAATACTAAGTCACAGGATCTGTTTGAAGACTTGATAACTTTGGGTTGCAACCGGTTAACTGATGTTGTCAGACTTGTCAGAAGTCAGTTAGAAACCGGATCAGCCGGTTACCATGAAGAAGATCTATAAATAGACAGATTCAGAGAGAAGAAAAAAAAAGGGGGAGATTAAGAATTTTGGCAATCAATTTGAGAAATCAAATCAAGGAGTAATACACAAAAGAAGATCTTCATCAGAAGATCTAAGAAGACGATCTCAGGATCTGTCTAAGTAGAGTTCTTTCAAGAATTCAGAAGTATCATCAAAGGTGTTGGATAGAGAGGGATCCAGCCTCTTGAAGAAGAAGAAGGAAGCCATCATTGGTTTCTCAAGAAGCTGTTTGGAAATCAAATCAGCTAAGTTCAGATTCAAGAAGCTTTGAAGAAAGCTCAGATTCATTTGATTTCATCAGCTGATCAAGATTTGACTTGTTCTTTTCTCTCTCAACAAAGGCAAGACATTAAAAACTTCTTTTCTAATTTCTGTAGGATCTGTCAATACAGATCTGAGTTGTAAGCCTGTGTTATAAAGGCTGAGTGTAGGAGAGTTGATCTCTGAGTGGTAGGGCTGTTTTCCTGAGTGTAGGAGAAGGTTCTTCTCTGAGTTGTAGGCTTTGTGATAAGGCTGAGGTAGGGCTGTTGAGCCTGAGTTGTAGGAACCTTTTCAGGTTCTGAGCTGTAGGATCTGTGGATCTGAGTAAAGAGGAAGTTTGGCCGAATCTAGCATACTGCTAGATAGGTGAAGGGGGAAAGTGGATGTACCCAGACCTTGGGGAACCACTATAAAACAGTGTGCAATCTGTGATGATTAAATTTCTGTGACTGTTGTGCTGTGTGTTTTAATTTTGTAATTGAATTCTGCCAAAAAGTGTTAACAAGCTTTAGAACCTATTCACCCCCCCCCCTCTAGGTGTTTAGGTTGTCTTGAAGGTAAAACTATCAAGTGGTATCAGAGGGAGGTTACTCAAAAAGGACTTAACAGTCTGAGGTAGATCTGAAAGGCAGAATCAAGATTCAAGAAGATGGGTTCTGGAGAAAATCACAAGGAGTTAGGGTCAATGAAGTTACCCATCTGCAGGAAGGAAATCTTTTGAATTTGGAAAGAAAGAGTCAGATTGTTCATGGAAGCATCTGACCCAAGGATATACATCACAGTTCAGGAAGGACCCTTCATTCCAATGAAGGTATCAGTTCTTGATGCTAATATTCAAACTCCAAAGAGTTATTCTTAAATGACCAAGGATGAAATCATTTTGGCAACCTTGGACAAGAGAGCTCAGAATATTATTGTGAGTGCCATAGATGATTCTACATTTCAAAATCTGATTCACTGCAAGACTTCCAAAGAGATGTGGGACACCTTGATTGTCTACATAGAGGGATCTGAAGAAGTAAGACAGGATAGGAAGTCTATGCTCAACCAGGAATATGAAAGTTTTAGACAAGGAAAAACTGATAGCATAACTGAATGGTATAAGAAATTCTATAGAATTGTGAATGAGTTAAAGTCCTATGGAAGAGTATTCAGTACCTATGAACTGAATGACAAATTCTTAAGATTCTTGACAAAGGATTGGGACACAAAGATCTGTGCCATAAGAGAAGTGGCTAAACTGGCAGAGATTTCTCCTCCAACCTTATTTGGAAAGTTGCTATCCTATGAAATGCAACTTATGGTGAGGAAGGAGGAGGAAAAGAATTCAAAAGGAGAGCATAGAGAGAAGACAGTGGCCTTCAAGGCAGAATCCACTAGAAAGAATAGGAGGATATCACCATCTCCTCCTAAGGAAGTTGCAGAAGTTAGTTCTGAAAATTCAGATAATCAGGGTTCAGAAAGCTGTGAGTCAGATGCAGATTTTGCTGCATTTACAAGGCAATTCCAGAGATTCTTAAAGAAGAAGCAGTGGAAGTCTAGGCCCTCCTCATCACAGCAAGTTGATGACTATTATCAGAAGAAAAAGTCATCAAGGAAAGAGAAGAGCAGAACAATGCCCAGCAAGGCCACTACTTCAAAGATTGTCTGCTATTGTTGCAATAGGCCTGGACATGTAGTGGCTGACTATCCTGATAAGAGAAAGGAGTCATCAGACAAGAAGAAGACTTATCAAAAGGGCAAGAAGGAAAAATCCTTTGTTGCAAAGAAGGAAAAGAGCCTAATAGATCAATCAACTTCAGAATCAGAATCTGAAGCTGAAGCATATATTGGACTGTATGATGCTACTGAAGAAGAGGAGTTCATGCAATTGCTAGACTCCATCTATGAACAAGAAGATCATCAGTGCATGGGACTGATGGCAGGATTAGAAGAAGACATGTACCAGAATCAGTCTGGTCCTAGTAAGGTACTATGTCCTTCAATAAAATCTGTTTATAGTACAAGTGCAGAATCAGCTACATCTGCATCAAGTAATGTAGATGCATCTGAATCTGAAGGAGATGTCTATCAATTGATAGATAAGTATGGGGACTTGTTACAGGCCCTTAAGAAAAGCAAGAACCTGGTTAAATCTCAGGCTCAGGAAATTGCTGATCTAAAGGTAGCTGCAACTGAGTTTGAAAAAGTAATTGATCAGAAGTTAAATGAAATTGCCAAACTAAAGAATATAACCATTATTCAGATGGGCACAATCAATTATACCAATGATCAAGTGAAGAGTCTGCAGGCCAGACTAAGAATAGAAAATGAGTTAGTGGCAAGTTACTCTAAGCCAAAGTCTGGCTTACCCTTGATAGATGAATTTGTTACTCAAAAGGGTAAGGCAGGATTAGGATTCAAAGGTAACCCCAGGGAAGCCCAATTCAAGAGGAAAGGCAAAGCTCATGTCAAGCCACTGAACTTTTCAGTCCCTATTAAGTTTAGAAAGGTGCAAGTGCCTTCTAACCAATATGATCATGAAGATATTCATGGTCATTTTAAGACTAATGTTCTGACAAACAAGGGTGTAAATGCCAATAGGCCTATCTATGTTCATAAACCCAATGGTTATAAGAAATCAGTGGGTGAAGCTGCTGCAGCACCAGCAATGGACAAAAATTCCTCCGTCAAGGGTATATCTAAAACTAGATACAATAAGTTTGAATGTTGGTGCTGTGGCAAGAGAGGCCATTTTGTATTAGACTGCTGGCATAACACAAGTGTTAGAAAGAACAATAGTCTACCTGTTAGAAGAGATAATGGTAGCTTTTTTAATGCTAACCTGAACCAAGGACCCAAGACTTACTTGGGTTCTAAGGGTAAGTAAATCTGTATTGCAGGAAAGTCCAAGTGGCCATGCCCCTATATGGTACTTGGACAGTGGTTGTTCCAGGCACATGACTGGAACAAGGGGGCTGCTGAAGGAGTATACATCTGTCAAAGATGGACCTAAAGTGATCTTTGGTGGATCTGAAAAAGGAATCATCAAAGGGTTTGGTAACATTTCTACTAACCTAATTACTATCACCCAAGTGGCTTATGTAAAAAGTTTGAAACACAATCTAATAAGCATAAGCCAGCTGAGTGATTTAGGATATGACATTTCATTTGTTAAGGATGGATATCATATCAAAAGGTCAAGTGATCAAGAGATCATATTGACTGGATATAAGAAGAGAAATGTATATTGTCTTAATTTTGTATGTAAGAGCAAGGCTTCTTCCATCTGTCTTGTAGCTGATGATAATGCTTCTCATTGTGTCAAGTGGCACAAGAGATTGGCTCATCTTAACTACAAGACAATTGGCCAACTCTTTGGCAAAGAGCTAGTAAGGAATGGTCCTCAAGTTAAGTGTATAAAGGAAGGGATATGCTCAGCTTGTCAAAAGGGCAAGCAGACAAAATCCTCCTTTCATAACCTTGAAAACAAGGATTCTGTGAGGTGCTTATACCTCTTGCATATGGATCTTTTTGGTCCTATGCCAGTTCATAGTCTAGGTAGGAAGGTCTACACTTTTGTGGTTGTAGATGACTATTCTAGATTTACATGGGTGTTCTTTCTGAGACAGAAATCAGAAACCCCAAGTGTCTTACTTAATTTTGTGAAGCAGATTCAGAATGAACTGAATAGTACAGTGGTCAAAATCAGAAGTGACCATGGTACTGAGTTTCAATCTGAAAGCATGACAAAGTTATGTGAAGACTTTGGGATTTTCCAAGAGTTCTCCTCACCTAGAACACCACAGCAAAATGGCATTACTGAAAGAAAGAATAGAACATTAATTGAAGCTGGTAGAACTCTATTGAGTGACACCTCTCTTCCAGAATATTTCTGGGCTGAGGTAGTTAACACTGCATGTCATGTGATCAATAGGGCTTCTATCACCAAGAACCACAAAAAGACTCCCTATGAGATTATGAAAGGTAGAAAACCAAATTTATCCTACTTCAGGATCTTTGGTTGTAAATGCTATATACTTAACAATGGCAAGACATACCTAACTAAGTTTGCTGCCAAATCCCAAGATGGGATATTTGTTGGGTACAACATAAATAGTAAGGCCTATAGAGTCTTCAACTTGACTACTCAAGTTGTTGAAGAATCTGTACATGTTATGTTTGATGAAACAAGATTAATCAACTGTGAGTTGTCTTGTAGATCAAATGATTCAACAGGTATAAGCAAAAGAATGGACAAGCTCTCTATTGCTGAAGCATCAAAGGAAGACGGAGCATTGGAAAATGAAGGCTACTGTCCAGGGGGAGTACAAAACTCAATAGATGCTGATGAAAACCAAGAGGTTCAGCATGAAGAAGGAGCTGGAGATGTTCAACCAGAAAGGAACCTTCCTCCAGCTACAAGACATTTAAGAGATCATCCAGCTGATCAGATTATAGGTGATCCAAGACAGGGAGTGCAGACTAGAAGCAGAAATCAAAGCACAAACCTGCATTCAAGTTTCCTGTCTCAAGTGGAGCCTAAGAAGTTTGAAGAAGCCATCCAAGACCAGCACTGGACTGATGCTATGCAAGAGGAGCTGAATCAATTCAGAAGGTGCAATGTCTGGGAGCTTGTTCCTAAACCAAGAGGCCACAACATAATTGGCACAAAGTGGATTTATAGGAACAAATTGGATGAGAGTGGAATAATAGTGAAGAATAAAGCAAGATTGGTTGCAAAAGGATACAGGCAGGAAGAAGGGATTGACTTTGATCAAACCTTTGCCCCAGTAGCAAGGCTGGAGGCAATCAGAATGTTCCTTGCCTATGCAGCCTATCAAGACTTCAGAGTGTACCAGATGGATGTGAAATCAACATTCCTGAATGGTGATTTAAAAGAGGAAGTCTATGTAGAGCAGCCATCAGGATTTGTAGATCCTCTTAAACCAGATTATGTCTATAAGCTTAGGAAAGCTTTGTATGGGTTAAAGCAAGCCCCAAGGGCTTGGTATGAAACCCTATCTACTTTCCTTATTGAGAATAAATTCTCAAGAGGAAAAATAGACAAAACTCTATTCCTTAAGGAATCCAAAGGTAAGATCATCTTAGTTCAGATCTATGTTGATGACATAATCTTTGGATCTACTGAAAACAACCTTTGTAAAAAGTTTGCTAAACTTATGCAAGGGAAGTTTGAGATGAGCAGTATGGGGGAACTTAAGTTCTTCTTGGGACTCCAAGTAAGACAGACTGATGATGGCTTGTCCATATCCCAGTCTAAGTTCACCATAGAATTAATTAATAAGTATGGTATGGAGTCATCCTCCACTATGAGAACTCCTATGGGAACAAGTATGCCTATATGCAAAGATAATGCAGGTAAACCTGTTGATGAATCTTTGTATAGAGGGATAGTTGGCTCTCTACTATATCTCACTGCTAGTAGACCAGATATTATGTATGCTACATGTGTCTGTGCTAGGTACCAAGCCTGCCCTAAAGAATCTCATTATACTGCAGTCAAAAGGATTCTGAGTAATCTTAAGGGCACACCTAATCTAGGCCTTTGGTACCCTAGGAATAGAGATTTTCTACTAACAGGTTATTCAGATGCAGACTTTGCAGGCTGTAGAGAGGATGGAAAGAGTACAACAGGTACATGTCAATTCTTGGGAGGAAGATTGATATCATGGAGTAGTAAGAAGCAGACCAGTGTGGCAATATCCACAGCTGAGTCAGAATATGTTGCTGATGGCAGCTGCTGTGCATAGCTATTGTGGATACAGCATCAGCTTAAAGATTATGGTATTAAAGTAAGTAGAACACCTCTTTTGTGTGATTCTAAGAATGCAATTTCTATTGCTAATAATCCTGTTTCTCATAGTAGAACTAAGCATATAGAAATTAAATACCATTTTCTTAGAGAACATGTAGAAAGAGAAGACATCTCATTGGAATTTGTTAAAACAGATTATCAAATAGCAGATGTATTTACTAAGCCACTAGATGAAACAAAATTCAATAAATTTAAAATTGAATTAGGCATGTTGACCATTGATTAGGTTATCAACAAACTTACAAGTGGCATTAGATTATCAAGTGGTATTGACAAAAACAGAAATTGGCTAAGTAAAATTGTGTCGACACATTCAGTGAAAATGTGTCGACTCAGTAAAGTCATGTCGACTAGTCAGAGAATATGTGTCGACACAGAGAATTTGTGTCGACACTTAAGAATCAAATAGTCGACTCATGCAGGAATGTAGTGTCGACTTCACCATAATAGTGGTGTCGACACTTACAGATTTTGTGTCGACACTTATCCTAAGAGTCGACACAGAATTTCTGATGCTCTTCTATGTCTCTCAGGATTGGTGTCGACAAATAGTAGACAGACTTGCTGTCAAGACAATAGAAGTTTGTGTCGACACACTCCATCTGTGTCGACACTTATAGACTGTTTGCCCGCCTTTTGATCTTCTTTCAATAGAAGGTATAAATAGGTCAAGAACTTATTCTGTCGACACGCTTACAAGGTTTTCGAGACTGAAACCCTGTGTCGACATTCTCTCTCTCTCTTCTCTCCAGCTTTCTCGTCTGATCAATGGCACCAAAGGTTGAAGATAACATCAACGAAGGATATGAGTTGGTACGCAATGCCTTTGCTGATGCCCCGACAGATATTCAAAGGGTTATAACTCTAATCTCTGAATCTGGAATAGAGTTTCTAGTTTCTGAACCTTCAAAGATATGGAAGAAGGAGGTGCTTGAATTCTTTACCTCTGCATCAGTGGATTCAGCTAGTCTCAAGATAAAATCCACAGTTCATGGGACAAAGGTGAAAATCACACCAAGAAGTTTGAGAAAGATTCTACAATTGCCTATAATTGAGAATGAAGAAGAGGTCCCAACTTCTAAGTCAAGGGAGGCTCTCCAATGGTGTGGATTGGATCCAACCCTGAAGATTGGAGCTGCTTTCAACAGAAAAGGAATGAATCAACAAGGAAAATTTTTGTCTGAAGTGGTTGGGAAAGTAATTTTGTGCAAACCAGGTGGACATGATAGGATTTCAGCCTATATGTTCAGCCTAATGACCAGAATTGTATTTACAATACCAACTAACTGGTCAGCTATAGTATTTGATAAGATCAAGGAAAGAATAAAGAAGCCAAATCTGGCTAGAATTGTGAGTTTATACCTGACTAAAGTGATCCCTGAGGTTATGCAACAACTGCCTGGGACAAAAATTAATCACATGAGGAAAATGGATATAAGATTATTTTCAAGGTAGGATAGGGTGCTGTCTAAAGATATGCCTGATGAGAACAAGCAGGACACCCCTGTGAGATCCCCTGCACATGATTTAGGCACTGCCCAGCATCAAGAAGAGCAAGTGAGAAAGCAGGTTGAAGATCAGCCTGAGTCTATTCAAGATGAAACCATTCCTGCCCAAATGCAGGGGGAGCAAGCTCACTCTCCTGCCCAGAATGTATCTACTTCAGAACAGGTAAAGGGAAAGCAAGTGAGTTTTCCTGCCAAGGACATTCCTAATATTTTTTTCTCCTGCACAGGTACAGGGGGAGCGAGTACATTCTCCTACCCAGGAAATTCCACATACTGAACAAGTGCAGGAGGTGCAAATGTCTGAACAAGTGCAAGAGGAAGAACAAATTGATTTATCAAAAGATTTGAATATTGCAGATCTGGATGATTCAACATCTGTTCAAGCTCAGAAGGAATACACTCTAGATGAGTTATTTCCTAATATTGAAATTACTACTGATAGAATAGAGGAGGAGCAAGAAAATGAGAAGGCACTAGATATGGAGATAGAACAAGAAGCTGAGAAAGAACAAGGAGTTGAGAAGGAGCAAGTAGTTGAGGGGGAGCCTGTGCATATTGAGGCTGAACAACATGGCACTGAGACAGCTATTCCTCCTACTTCTCCTGACAGAGTTCAAATTGAAAGTTCATCTGATTCTGAGAATGAAGAAGCCAGACTGACCAAGAAGAAAAAGCTCATGGTCTTTAAGAGAAGGATCAAAAGCTATAAGCAGACTCTACAAACTACTCCTCTCCAATCTCCTTCTGAATTTAATTATAACAAGTTTATGATAGACTTGCAAGTTAAGTTGGATGAACACAGATTGGCTGTTGAAAAGTATGTTGATGAGAGCAATAAATCCCTTCAATTTGACTTGGCTCAAGATATTAAATCTATTAGATTTGAAGAAAATATGAATAAGAAGAAAATGATAGATTGCTTCCATAAGGGAGGTAATGCTGTAGTGTTTTTGGCAAAACAACAGCAGTCTATCCTCACTAAAGTGGATGATATTGCTTTAAAGCAAGGTTATGTTTTGGAGAATCAGCTAAGGATGAATGATAATTTGTCTGACTCTCACCATGAAATTCTTGAAAAGTTCACAAAGGCTACTGCAGGGATGACTGAAGCAAGAGCAAAGGAGATGGAAGAGTTTGATAAGAAACTTCAAGAAGCCATTGAATCAGTTAAGACTGCCATCACTACATCTCAGAAGGACATATCTGACAAACTACAAAAATTGAAACCATATTTTAAAGAAGGTGTAAATTATCTAGATGGCCAGATCAGATTTCAAAAGAATGATCTAAGAGATCATATTACCAGAGAAGTCATAAAGGGGGAGAGGTTGTTAGTTCATGCTGGCTCAGAGCACACCAAATGGGTGACAAATGGTATTCGAGCCACATTGGGATATCCACCTTTGTGTGATGATGTTATGGTGGCTGAGTCCGGAATTCAAACAGGTCTACTTGAAGGCAATCAACCTGAGATTGCCCAAGTCATTTACCCTCCTCCTGATTTTGATATGATTGATTAGCAAGTTCAAGATATGTATAGTCCTCCAAAGGAGGTTACCAAGGTTGTTATTGAAAAAGTTGATAAGCTTGATGCCAACTTGCAAGAACAGCAAGATGCTCTACTATCAAAAAAAAGATTTAGAGAGCAGGCTGAACTTAAGCCAGATTTTGAGCAATGGAGCCCTACTTCAAGAAATATTATACTAACTGCATGGAAGGCTGTAAAAGACAAAGTACATGAAAGAGGAAAGTGGTATAATGAAATGGAATGGCAAAAGTATGAAGCTAGGTAGGAAGCCATAGTACAGTTCAGGAGAAAAGCCAAGCTGGGAAGGCTGCCACCAGATGCTCAGGAGCCGAGCAAGTACTTTCCAAAGCCCTTTCATTACTTTGAAAGGCAAAGGCTCAAGGAAGAAGCACAGAAGAAAGCTGAGCTAAAAGGCAAGAAGCCAGCTGAAGTTGCTGAAGCTCCTATGAAGGCTCAAATCCAATCTGGCAAAGGAATTGTCATAAAAGAGCTTGATCAGTCTTAGTTCTAAGTTCTTTCAAAAGTGTTTTGTAATGTTCTGTTTAATCATTCAATGTAAACATCTGTAATCAAACATTACCAAGTTATAAACAAAATTTTATTTGGAATCATATATTCATGTTCACTCTGTGATGAATTGTTAATATTTTGTTTATATTAAGTATTTTTGTAATGTCATACATCATCATATTATATTTGTTATAAATGGTGTATATCATTAACTAAAAGGGTTATGACTTCTCCAAATAGGGGGAGATTGTTGGTTACATTGGAAAATGTGTACCTGATTTGAAGAAGCCTAACTTAGCTTAATGATATACATCAAGGTGTATTTGATGTTGCTTTAAGTTGACATGTGCAGGTGAAGAAGTATTAAAGAATACAGAAAATTATTCTAAGTCCATATGTCGACACCTGAAGAAATTGTGTCGACACTTCAGAGTAATTGTGTCGACACTTGAAGGAAGCAGTGTCGACTCACAAAAAGATAGTCGACCACATTTGTGTCGACACTGGGAAGCAGTGTCCACTCACAGAAAGATAGTCGACCACATTTGTGTCGACACTGGGAAGCAGTGTCGACTCACAGAAAGATAGTCGACCATATTTGTGTCGACACTGGGAAGCAGTGTCGACTCACAGAAAGATAGTCGACCACATTTGTGTCGACACTGGGAAGCAGTGTCGACTCACAAAAAGATAGTCGACCACATTTGTGTCGACACTGGGAAGCAGTGTCGACTCACAGAAAGATTTTCGACCTCAACTATGTCGACACCTGAAGGCAGAGTCGACACATACTGAGTTCTGAATCTACAACAACTGTGTCAACACACAGGACTTGTGTCGACACACTGCCAAGTCAAGACCAAGTTATTTTCTGAAGAAAGATGAAGTGTTGTGTCGACACAAATTCTCTGTGTCGACTCATTCTCAAGATGAAGTTCTGAAGAAGCAGTGTTAACTTAAAGGCAAACTAGTCGACATCATCAAAGGCTGTGTCGACACCAAAGTCACTTGTGTCGACACATATAGACAGTTGGTCTCGACACTTTCTGACAGTCTGTCTCAACACTTTGCTGTCCAAGACTAAGGCACAGGATCTGTTTGAAGACTTGACAACTTTGGGTTGCAACCGGTTAACTGATGTTGTCAGACTTGTCAGAAGTCAGTTAGAAACCGGATCAGCTGGTTACCATGAAGAAGATCTATAAATAGACAGATTTAGAGAGAAGAAAAAAAAAGGGGGAGATTAAGAATTTTGGCAATCAATTTGAGAAATCAAATCAAGGAGTAATACACAAAAGAAGATCTTCATCAGAAGATCTAAGAAGACGATCTCAGGATCTGTCTAAGTAGAGTTCTTTCAAGAATTCAGAAGTATCATCAATGGTGTTGGATAGAGAGGGATCCAGCCTCTTGAAGAAGAAGAAGGAAGCCATCATTGGTTTCTCAAGAAGCTGTTTGGAAATCAAATCAGCTAAGTTCAGATTCAAGAAGCTTTGAAGAAAGCTCAGATTCAGTTGATTTCATCAGCTGATCAAGATTTGTCTTGTTCTTTTCTCTCTCAACAAAGGCAAGACATTAAAAACTTCTTTTCTAATTTCTGTAGGATCTGTCAATACAGATCTGAGTTGTAAGCCTGTGTTATAAAGGCTGAGTGTAGGAGAGTTGATCTCTGAGTGGTAGGGCTGTTTGCCTGAGTGTAGGAGAAGGTTCTTCTCTGAGTTGTAGGCTTTGTGATAAGGCTGAGGTAGGGCTGTTGAGCCTGAGTTGTAGGAACCTTTTCAGGTTCTGAGCTGTAGGATCTGTGGATCTGAGTAAAGAGGAAGTTTGGCTGAATCTAGCATACTGCTAGATAGGTGAAGGGGGAAAGTGGATGTACCCAGACCTTGGGGAACCACTATAAAACAGTGTGCAATCTGTGATGATTAAATTTCTGTGACTGCTGTGCTGTGTGTTTTAATTTTGTAATTGAATTCTGCCAAAAAGTGTTAACAAGCTTTAGAACCTATTCACCCCCCTCCCCTCTAGGTGTTTAGGTTGTCTTGAAAGTAAAACTATCAAGTTCTACGGTAGTGAGTGGTAAAGTAGAAAGATAACAAGTAATATATATATAAGAAGACAAATAGAAAATAAGTAAGTAACCTTAACTTATATGAATGCCCATACAAACTTATAAGTTAAGGGATCTTCTACAAGGCTCCCATCGTATAAAAAGTCCCATACCGATTTATACGTTTGAGTGTCGGTTGTATGAAAATATGAGTGTAGTGATATGTTATGCCATGATTCATACAAGTGCAACTCACGCACACAACTCTATGCGCACAGACCTTTAGTTCCCCCTTCTCGGGCAGCTAGCTTCACTCCCAGGAACCTCCGTAGTGGCAAACAGAGGCAGTGGGTCGGGCCCCCCCACTCCTAGGCGGATATCCACACTACCGGGCCTAGCCCTTCCGTACGCCCCTAGAAGAACACAACCTACAGTATCCGCGTACTAGTGCTGGCTGTATCTACCAGACTTTCTTTGGCTAAGTGTCCCATACCGCCGAGTCTATATACCGACGTCGGTGTGAACGACAGTCAAATACCGAAGACCCACCACCTTATTCTGTATTTAAACCCTCGAGCCCTCGGCTCCCCGGACTGTCCCGTCCGTGCATCTACCTTCGGAAGCTACCGACTGAAAGACAATTAAACCAACCTTATCTACCTTCCTAACTACCGGGGTGTGTGAATGTGCAACCCTAGTTATACTAGTTGCTCTTTTAGTTTATTATTCCTACAGTTTACGTTAACCCAGGACTGCCTCCGGCATACCCAGTGAAGGGCTCTCAAAGGGCACTAGGAACTACGATGGGCTGATGCCCAAAACTCCCTTTCACAAGGCAATTACTTTTATTGGTTATTACCCATTACCCGATCCCTTTCAAATTACTTTGGATCAAACCTAGTGTATTAAGACTCTTCCTCTCCTGCCGGGTGGACGATCTTTCGTCGGTCTCGAGCACCTCTTATGACTAGACAACCTACCAACCCATCCTCATCTTGGTTACTGAGGATGCATTCATACACATTTCCAAACCATTATCCCAATATCCAAATCCTCTAAGTTCATCATGTAGCTTAATATGATTTCAACAGTTTTTACTAAACGCAGACCATCCTAAGCTATATGAGGTATACAAAGGGAGGTACTCCAAACTGTCTTCCAAATCTCCTATAAAATTTACTGGAGGTCTATCATGACATAATTAGCCAAAATCCAAAAATTAATAATTTTCCTAATTAATCTGATATTTATTTAATTTTTCCAAAAGATTGGCCATGGGTGATTTTAAACATGAACTACATGATTTTCTCAAGTAATGACAACCCAAAAATTATAATCACTAAATAACAGAGATATATCATTAAATATTAATTTCCATGATTTTACAGAATTGATTTAGCCTCTAATTAATTTATCCAATATAATTCCATTAACCATATGTAAAGAAGGAAGTACAAAAATTATTCATCCGAAAATTACATAAAAATTACAGAACTCTAATATGGTACAGAAAGGGTCATTGTGCAAAAATCATAATTTTACAGGCTTGCTAGACACCAAAATAAATTTAATTTAGTTTTCATGGGAAACAATACTTAATGAAGCAACCCTTAGAAATAATCTTCCAAAAATCCCATAAAATTTCACAAAGCTTTAAAACAAAATAAAAAGTCTTCGAGCTAAATTTCATTAATTTCCAGAAAGTATTTTATCCATAATAAATTTCTAAGCAAATAATGCAAATTACTAAATTGTTAATGAAGCATTCAAAATAATAGTCCTAAATTAATAAAAAAATCTCCAGAGCTTGTACTAACTTTAAACACTAATCTACCCAAATCTCATCACTATTTAGTGAGTTTTAGTGACATCTTCTATCACTACAAGTTTTGTGCCCTAAACTAGGGTTAGGGTTTTGAGGGACTTATTTACTTTAAAATCCATTTAGATTTCTGCAAGAGGATTTTAGCTACCCTAGAATTCTCTCTACCAAGTTTCAAATCATAACCAGGTCATTTGACCACTTACCCTTCACAAACCACAAAGAACCATCCTTAGGGTTTGGCCTTGGGTCCTAGGGAAATTCTACCCCGATCCACCTCAAAATCCATGAGAGGGTGCTAGGAATCATGTCTAGTCAGTGGTCAAAATCTCAGCCTTTGTTGAGGTGATTTGACCACTCAAATCACAAAGTACACTCTTGACCTAAAAATTGCTTAATTGGGCAAAGCTTAGGTTTGTTCATTTCTAATCTAAAACATCTCCAAATGAGATGAAAATTTATACAGAACCTTATGATGAACCCAGGGACCACTCACCAAAATTTGGGAGGGTTTGGAAGTCATTAAGCCATCTAATTTATTTACCCTAAGATTATTAAATTTTTCTAAAAACTATAGAAAAAAAATTATCCAAAAATTCCCATTTTTGGACAGGCCCTAGGTATAGCTAGGGTAGACTCCCTGCCCAATTTCAGATCCTTTGGACAAGGTATGAAGGATGGGCACACATTTTAATCTCTGCTTAGATCTAGGTATAGATTCCACAAAAAGAGGTACCCTGGTCAAACCAGTTGACCAAATTTACCCAAATAAATTTTAAATTAAAATAGACTCATAGGGCTACAAATTATATGTTGACCATTTCTTCATATAGAGCCTCTAAGTATTTTTTCATTAATTTTCTAAAGTGACTGTTATCTTAGTACAAAAAATTCATTTAAGAGAAAGAGATTAAATAACCAGCACAGATCTTGAAGCAGATCCAACAGTGTTGGGTCGTCTTCTTCCTCCAGCCAAGGGCTGAGATTAGCCTGACCTGGAGCGCATTCCAGACGCTGCCGCCGGCCATCCAGCCTCCTCCCTGGCCGACCACCGCCTCCGTTGAGGTGGTGGCCATCGTCGGGCGGCAGCGCGGCCGCTTGAGAGGTGTTTTCCGGCGAACCCGAAAGCTAAGTTTGTTGCGGGAATAAAAGAAATAGGAAGAGGAGCCCTTACCGATTGAGCACCGTTGAGCTCAATTATCAATCCTAAAGAGTTCTAAGATCTACCCGTAGAAAGAGAGGAGGGGAGGACTATGTTAGTGGTTTGGAGACGAGCCGATCATCGGGATGTCATTGGCGCAGTGGTGGCATCACCGGAATTCTTCTACAGCATAGTACAAGGCTCCAATCTGTCGGGTCAGGGTGGAAACTTTATCTCTAAGTCTATGGAGTCTTTTAAAGGGAATAAATGGGGATGCGGGCGGGTATAGGCTGTCCAGCCATTAATGCTTCCTTAAAAGCATGCTTCGGCCATGGTGGAGGGGAGATGAAATGGCTCAAAATAGCTGGAGGAAGGCTGGAAACTCCTCCTCTCCCCATGAGGACTTGAATCCAGCCGTTAAAGAAGAGGGGAAGGGGCCACAACATCAAGTGCCATTTATGGCCGTGAAAGCTGGTTTCCGGCCATGGCCGTGGCTCCTCCTCATTTTCAAAAACTGACGGCCACGTGGCATTGATCGGTCAATATTTTAAAATAAGACTTAATTGGGTCTTAATAAGAGAAACGGCCCAATAATGCATTCGGGCCCATTTCCTGGAACGGCCCGATTCAACTGAACCATCAGCCAAGCTAAAACCTTGCCAAAAAATTTTCTAAGTAAAATGGCGTTGAGTGAGCTCAGCTCACTCAACGTCATCCAGGCTACGATGTTGAGGTAGCTCTGCTCACTCAACGCCATCCTGGCTGCGGCGTTGAGTGAGCTCTGCTCACTCAACGCCATCCAGGATATGGCGTTGAGTGAGCTCTGCTCACTCAACGCCATCTAGGATACAGCCCTTCCAGACTACGGCGTTGAGTGAGCTCTGCTCACTCAACGCCATCCAGACTATGCGTTGAGTGAGCTCTGCTCACTCAACGCTAGCCAGACTATGGCGTTGAGTGAGCTCAGCTCACTCAACACCATCCAGATTACGGCGTTGAGTGAGCTCTGCTCACTCAACTCCATTCAGACTGTGGTGTTTAGTGAGCTCTGCTCACTCAATGCAATCCAGATTACGGCGTTGAGTGAGCTCTGCTCACTCAACGCCATCCAGACTATGGTGTTGAGTGAGCTCTGCTCACTAAACTCCATCAAGATTACGGCATTGAGTGAGCTCTGCTCACTCAACGCCATCCAGATTATGGCATTGAGTGAGCTCAGCTCACTCAACGCCATCCACCCTACACAGGATGGTGTTTAGTGCAGTCAGTGCACTCAATGCCGTTCAGCTTTTGGCGTTGAGTGCACTCGACGCACTCAACGCCCGAGCCCAAATCCTGTTTTAAGTAATTTTCTTACCCTACCATTTGCAGACCAAGGTGATTTTCACTTGAGCCCGGGTCACTTGGCCTTCTTGGGCTTCCTAGGGTTTTGCCATGACTTGGTCATGACAAAACCTCTCCTAGGGGTCTGGTCGAAAATGGGATGTAACAAATCCCAATATACAAAAATAAAAATTTCATCCCTGAAATTAAGGTTAAGCCTACGGGGTTTCTACTGGAATAGAATAAATTGTAACATCCCTACGGTTTAAGGTATACCTGACTCAAAGAGTTCCGGATACTTTTGCTGCATCAAGTCCTGTGGCTCCCATGTATGCTCCTCCTGCCCATGGTTGCTCCACAGAACCTTTACTAACAGAACCTTCTTACGTCGCAAGACCCACACTGCCGTGTCATCGATCCTGATTGGCTCCAAGTTGACTGATCGATCTGAGGCCACCGGGCCGTCTGCGGTGGAAATCAGCTGCTCAGGGTGTAGTAGAGCCCTTCGTAGTGAGGAGACGTGGAAGACATCATGCAATCCCGCTAACTCCAGTGGTAGCTCCAGTATATAAGCCAAGGGTCCGATCCGCTCCTGGATCCTGTAAGGCCCCATATATCTCGGACTGAGCTTCTTCCGCCCGTGAACCCGCGAGACTCCGTGCATCGGCCGTATCTTCAAGAAAACTCGGTCTCCCACCTGGAACTCCACCTGACGATGCCTCGCATCGTAATATTTGGCCTGCTTACTCTGGGCTTCCAACATCCTGTCCCGGATTAATCTAATCTGAGCATTCGTATCTCCCACAAACTCCGAGCCTAGTGCTTGCGGATCCTCATCCTGAACCCATGATAGTGGGGTCCTGTACCTTCGTCCATACAACGCCTCATATGGAGCCATGCCTATGCTGGACTTATGAGCGTTGTTATATGAAAAATCGACCAGTGGTAGAAACCTCTCCTAAGTCTCGCCGCGGTCCAAAATACACAGGCGCAAAATATCTTCTAGTGTACGGTTGGTGCGCTCCGTCTGCCCGTCGGTCTGAGGGTGAAAAGTTGTGCTGAATGTCAACCGAGAACCAAGATGGGCCTGAACTGACTTCCACTCCCTGGATGTAAATCGCCCATCCCGATCCGAAACGATAGTCTTGGGCACCCCATGATAACGCACAAACTGCTCAATGAACCTCCGTACTAATACACCAACCAGGGTGTCTTTCGCCACTGGAATGAATCTGGCCACCTTCGTTAGTCTGTCTACTATCACCCAGATCGAGTCATTTCCCGCACGGGATCGAGGTAGCCCATGTATGAAATACATGGCTATATCCTCAAATTTCCACTCCAGCACCGGAAGTGGCTGCAGCAAGCCGGACGGGTTCTTACACTCTGCCTTTATGAGTTGGTATGCCTTGCAATGCGTCACAAAGTACGTAATGTCCTTCTTCATACCCGGCCAATACATCGTCCTCTTCAAATCTTTTACCATTTTGGTGATTCCCGGGTGCACCGAGTATCGGCTGCAGTGAGCTTCTGTCATGATGTCCTCCCGGATCTGGCCTCCTGCCAGTATATAGACCCTGCCTCTGAAATACAGGATACCATCCCTCAAAGAGTAATCTCCTGTCATGTCTTCCTCCAAGGCTCTGAATATTGGCTCAGCTCTCACATCCAGCTTTTGCCTATCTCTGATGCGGTCCCGAATATCATCAGTGGTAACCATCAATCCCAGGTACTCCATGTATAACTCCGGGTCATCCTCGGACACTAGTGATATCTGCATCTCCTCGAATGATTTAACCAACTCCAAGGCAATCAGCTGCGGGCCTGCTCCTGTCGTACTCGCTCTCCGACTCAAAGCGTCTACGACCACATTCGCCTTCCCTGGATGGTAGTGCATGGTATACTGGTAGTCCGACAGAAACTCCACCCAGCATCTCTGCCTGATGTTTAGCTCCTTCTGTGTGTCTACGTATTTCAAGTTCTTGTGGTCTGAGAAGATTTCGCAATGAACTCCGTAGAGGTAGTGTCGCCAGATCTTAAGAGCAAAAACGACTGCCCCCATCTCCAAATCATGCACGGGGTAGTTCTGCTCATGCTACTTCAACTGACGGGAGGCGTAGGCTATTACCTGCTAGTTCTGCATCAAAACAGTACCCATCCCTGATAGGAAGCATCTGTGTACACCTGGAATCCTTCCTTCCCTGATGAAAGAGCAAGGATGGGAGCCGATGTAAGACGATCCTTCAGCTCCTGAAAGGAAGATTCACATCGTGGCATCCAAATAAAAGGAGACTCCTTCTTCGTCAGAGACATAAGAGGGAGGTGTTTGGTACATTGGAAAATATGTACCTGATTTGGAGAAGCCTCACTTAGCTCAATGATATACATCAAGGTGTATTTGATGTTATTTTGAGTTTATATGTGCAGGTTAAGTATTGGCTAAAATGTAGAAAAAGTTTCTAAGTCCATGTGTCGACACTTAAGGAAGTCTGTGTCGACACTTGGAAAAGCTGTGTCGACACCTGAAGCAACTGTGTCGACACACAAAATTTATTAGTCGACATCGACTGTGTCGACACCTGGAGGCAGTGTCGACACACAAATTCTGAGACTATATCAACTGTGTCGACATACAGGACTTGTGTCGACACTCAGCAGAGTTTCAACAATGTTGATTGCTGTGTACTGAAGAAGTGTCTATGTCGACACAAAGAGGCAGTGTCGACACATTCTACAGATGCAGTGTCAAGAAGCTGTGTCGACACCAAAGGAGTTATGTCGACATCACCAAAGCTTGTGTCGACACTTTATCTACTTGTGTCGACATATAATGACAATCAGTCTCGACGCTTTGCTGACATTGACAAAGGTTCAAGAACTGACTGGAGACTTGACAGCTGTGCATTCCAACAAGTTTACTGAAGCTGTCAGACTTGTCAGAAGTTGGTTAGAAACCGGATCAGCCGGTTACCATGGATGAAGTCTATATATATATATATGGATTCTGTCAAATCAAAAAAATAAGGTGAACAAAGTGAACAACAATTGAAGTGTTGATCATTGATCAAGAAAGTGCACGTCACACAGAAGAAGATTTTCGTGAGAAGATCTAAGGAGAATTCAAGCAAGAATTCTGAAGAAACTTCAGAAGTTCTGGAGAGAGAGAGAGAGATCTCCATTTGTTGAAGTAAAGGAGGAGACATTTACAAGTCTCCTAAGAAGCAGATCTTGAACCAATCTGCTAAGAAGGATTCAGATTTATTTCTAGATTCTAAGAAGGAAGCTGGCAGTCAGTCGACTTCAAAGGAGATCAACCCTACTGAGTTCAGATTTAAGAAGCTTTGAAGAAAGCTAAGAACAGGTTGATTTCAGTCATCAGTCTTATCAAGAAACTGATCAAGAAACCTCTTATCCCTTCTCTCTCAACAAGGATAAGAGTCTATCTAAAAACACTCATCAAATTTTGTAGGATCTTTTCATAGATCTTAGTTGTAAGACTATATTATGAAGGCTGAGTGTAGGAGATATAGATCTCTTAGTGGTAGGGCTTTTGAGCCTGAGTGTAGGAGAAATTTTTCTCTGAGTTGTAGGCCTTGTGGGAAGGCTGAGGTAGGGCTGTTTGCCTGAGCTGTAGGAGTGTGGTTACACTCTGAGTTGTAGGAACCTTTCAGGGTTCTGAGTTGTAAGATCTGTTGATCTGAGAAGAAGGAAGAAGTTAGGCCGAATCTAGCACACTACTAGATAGGTGAAGGGGGAAAGTGGAAGTACCCAGACCTTGGGGAACCACTATAAACCTGTGTGCAATCTGTGATGTATGTGTGATTGTGATTTTTGTGCTATGATTGCTGTAGAATAGTTAGATTCTATTTTAAGATCTTAATAATTATTCTGCTTTAAGTAAAAAAGGAAAAGAACCTATTCACCCCCCCCCCCTCTAAGTGTTTGGGTTATCTTGAAATTAATTCTATCAAGTGGTATCAGAGGGAGGTTACTCAAAGAAGGACTTAATAGTCTGAGTAAGATCCATAAGGCAGATTCAAGATCAATAAAATGGGTTCAGGAGAAAATCATAAGGAACTAGGTTCTATGAAATTACCCATATGTAGGAAAGAGATATTTGGAATATGGAAAGAAAGGGTCAGGCTTTTCATGGAGGCTTTTGATCCAAGGATTTACATTACTGTAATGGAAGGTCCTTATGTTCCAATGAAGGTGACAGTTCTAGATGCAAATCAAAGAACTCCCAAAGATTTTTCTGAGATGACTAAGGATGAGATCATCCTGGAAACTATGGATAAAAGAGCCCAGAATATCATAGTAAGTGTCATAGATGATTCAACCTTTCAAAATTTGATTCACTGCAAGACCTCCAAGGAAATGTGGGACACTTTGATAGTCTACATGGAGGGTTTTGAAGAAGTCAGACAAGATATAAACTCTATGCTGAACCAGGAATATGAAAGTTTCAGATAGGGAAAGTCAGATGGTATAACTTAGTGTTATAAAAAGTTCTATAGAATAGTAAATTAGCTGATGTCCTATGGAAGGATCTTCAGTACATATGAACTGAATGATAAATTCTTAAGATCCTTAACAAAAGATTGGGACACTAAGATTTGTGTCATTAGGGAAGTGGCCAAACTTGCAGATATCTCTCCTCCAACTTTGTTTGGAAAATTGCTGTCATATGAGATGCAACTGATGGATAGGAAAGAGGAAGAGAAAAGTGCTAAAGGGGAGCATAAAGAAAAGTTTGTGGCCTTCAAGGTGGAAGCCACTAGGAATAATAGGAGGATGTCTCCATCACGTCCTGAGATTGTTGCTGAAATTACTTCAGATAATTCAGACAACAAGAGTTCAGACAACAGTGACTCAGATAAAGACTTTGCTTCCTTCACAAGGCAGTTTCAGATATTCCTGAAGAAGAAGCAGTGGAAGTCAAGGCCCTCCACATCTCAGCCTATGGATGACTATTATCAAAAGAGGAAGTCATCAAGGAAGGACAGGAGCAGGTCTAAGCCTAGCAAATCTACAACATCAAAGATAGTTTGCTACTGCTGTAATAAGCCTGGACATGTTGTGGCTAAGTTTCCAGACAAAAGAAAGGAGTCTGCTGATAAAAGGAAGACTCAACAAAAGAGCAAGAAGGAGAAATCATTTGTTGCCAAGAAAGAGAAAAGCTTGACAGACCAATCAACTTCAGAGTCTTAATCTGAAGATGAGGCATACATTGGTCTTTATGCAGCTGATGAAGTAGATGAGTTTATGCAATTGTTGAATTCTATCTATGAACAAGAAGACCATCAGTGCATGGGACTGATGGCTGTATCAGAAGAAGACAAGTGCCAGGATCAGCCTGGTCCTAGTAAGGTACAATGTATTTCTAGAAATTCAGATTGTAGTACTGGTACAGAGTTAGATACATCTACATCAAGTGATGTGGATGGGTTTGAATCTGAAGGTGATATTCATCAGCTGATAGATGAATATGGGGACTTGTTGCAGGCACTAAAGAAAAGCAAAAACCTGGCCAAAACTCAGGCTAAGGAGATTGCAGATCTTAAGATGGCTGCATCTGACTTAGAGAAAGAATTGGATCAAAAAGTGAATGAGATTGCCAAGCTAAAAACTATAACTGTTATTCAGATGGGCACAATCACATACAAAAATGATCTAATTAAAAGTCTGGAAACCAGACTTCAAAAGAAGAAAGATTTGGTGGCTAGTTATTCCAAGCCAAAATCAGTTTTACCCTTAATAGATGAGTTTGTGGCTCAAAAGGGTAAGACTGGAATAAGCTTTAAAGGTAACACCAGGGCTGTCCAATTCAAGAGAAATGGCAAAGCCTCAGTTTAGCCACTGAATTTTAAAGTCCCTGCAATTTTTAGAAAGGTACAAGTATGTTCTAACAAGTATGACCTTGAGAATACTCATGGTCATAGTAAGACTGAAGTTCTGAATGACAAGGGTGTTTATGTCAATAAGGCAGCTCATGTTCATAAACCCCATGTTCTTAAGAAAATAGTGGGTGTAGCTGCAGCAGTACCAGCACAATACAAAAGATTTGTTGTCAACCAGACTGTCAAGAATGTATCTAAAAATAGATATAACAAGTATGAATGCTAGTGCTGTGGTAAGACAGGTCATTATGCCATAGATTTCTGGCACAACACTAGTGTCAGGAAGAACAACAGTCTACCTGTTAGAAGAGCTGCAGGTAGATTTGTTAAGTATGAAGCTAACTTGAACCAAGGACCCAAGACTTACTTGGGTTCTAAGGGAAGGTAATTCTTTATTGCAGGTGAGGCCAAGTTACCATGCCCCTATATGGTACTTGGACAGTGGATGTTCCAGGCATATGACTGGAACAAAGGGGTTGCTGAAGGAGTACTTGTCTATCATAAATTGGTCTAAAGTAATCTTTGGTGGTTCTGAAAAGGGAATCATCAAAGGATTTGGTAACATTTCTAATAACCAGATTACTATCACTCAAGTGGCCTATATGAAGGGTTTTATTAAGTGGCCTATATTAAAAAGGTCATATTGACAGGATATAGAAAAAAAATGTGTATTGTCTTAATTTTGAGTGTGAGAACAATGTTTCTCCTATTTGTCTTGTAGCTGATGAGAGAGCCTCTCATTGTGTAAAATGGCACAAGAGGCTGGCTCATCTTTACTACAAAATAATTGGCCAACTCTTTAGCAAAGAGTTAGTAAGGAATGGTCCAATAGTTAAGTGTATAAAGGATGGGATATGCTCAGCTTGTCAAAAAGGCAATCAGACAAAATCCTCCTTTCATAGGCTTGAAAACAAGGATTCAATGAGGTGTCTATACCTCTTGTATATGGATCTTTTTGGTCCTATGCCAGTTCACAGTCTAGGTAGGAAGGTCTACACTTTTGTGGTGGTAGATGACTATTCTAGATATTCCTGGGTATTCTTTTTGAGACAAAAATAAGAAACCTCAAGTGTTTTATATAGTTTTGTTAAGAAAATTCTGAATGAACTTGATAGTACAGTGGTCAAAATAAGAAGTGACCATGTCACTGAATTTCAATCTGAGAGTATGACAAGACTGTGTGAAGAATTTGTGATTTTTCAAGAATTCTCCTCACCTAAAACACCACAGCAAAATGGTATTGCTGAAAGGAAGAATAGAACATTGATTGAGGCTGGTAGAACTCTATTGAGTGACACTTCTCACCCAGAATATTTCTGGGCTGAGGCAGTAAACACTGCATGTCATGTGATCAATAGGACATCTATCACCAAAAGCCACAAAAAAACTCCCTATTAGATTATTAAGGGTAGAAAACTGTTAGAAGCGAACTAAAACAAGCTGGAAATGGTATAACTGAAATTTTATTATCAGAAAAAGGTATATATTACAAAGGTATGGCCTCCCTTATATAGAATGGAGGAGAGAAGAGAGAATACAAATAAGAGATGTGGGACTAAAAACACGCAGACTGTACAAACACAAACCGCACAAGCCACGCGGTTAGACAGAAGGGCTAACCGCTCGGCCACTGCCAGAGAGAGAGACAAGCCGCCATGAGAGACCGTTAGACCGCCCGGTCTCCAAGTCATCAGTGACAAACCGCTAGACCGCTTGGACCTCAGACCTCAACACAGCAACCAAACTGCTGAAGGCAAACCGCCAGACCGCTCGGTCAATAACCCACAAAGCCAGACCGACAGACCGCCCGATCTCCAACTTCAACACTCCCCCTCAAGCTAGAGCATATATGTCGATCATGCCCAGCTTGTCACATATATGAAGAAACGAGGCGGATACTGGCTTGGTGAAGATGTCAGCCAGCTCTTTTTCAGACGTGACGAAGGGGGTGCAAATTTGTTCCTTCAGAATCTCTTCACGAATGAAATGACAGTCAACCTCAATATGCTTGGTTCTCTCATGGAAGACTGGGTTTTTGGAGATGTATATAGCAGCCTTGTTGTCACAGAACATAGGTAGAGGATGGTTGTAGACCTCTCCTAAATCCAACATGAGAGCCCGTAGCCATTTTAGCTCACAAGTGGTCGATGTCATACTCTGATACTCTGCTTCAGCACTGGACCTGGAGACAACAGACTGCTTCTTGCTCTTCCAGCTTACCAGATTGCCCCCAACAAAAGTACAGAAATCGGAGGTAGACTTGCGGTCCCCTTTGTCATCAGCGTAACTCGCATCTGAGTAAGCTTCAACCCTCAAATGATCATTCTTCTGAAAGAGCAATCCTTTCCCAGGGGCTGCTTTGACGTACTCAAAGATCCGCAAGGCGGACTGAAGATGGCACTCCCTGGGAGCTTGCATGAATTGACTCACCTTGCCCACAGCATAGGAAATGTCGGGTCTAGTCACGGTGAGGTATATGAGCTTACCAACCAGACGCCTGTACCGCAAAGCATCTGAAAGAAGAGGCGAATCATCTGTCCAGGTTTTGTCTTCTCCAATAGCCATGGGACATCGGGCAGGTTTGGCCCCATTCAATCCTGCTTCTTTTAAAATATCAAGGGCATACTTACGCTGAGAGAGGACTAAAGAGTTGGGCTTCTGAGAGATTTCGATCCCCAAAAAGTACTTCGGAGAACCCATATCTTTCATGACCAGATGTTGGCGAAGATGCCGTTTTGTCAAGGCTACTCCTTCTTGGTCATCGCCAGTGAGAAGAATATCATCAACATATACTGCAAGAACCACCAGTCCCAAAGAGGTTTTGCGAATAAATAGAGAGTGATCAGTAGCGCTGCGAGCAAAACCAACAGCCGCCACGATGCCGCTGAACTTGTCAAACCAAGCTCAAGGGCTCTGCTTGAGGCCATAGATTGCCTTCTGTAGCTGGCATACTCGTGTCTCCCCCTGAGCAACATACCCAGGAGGTTGCTCAATGTAGACGGCCTCCTGAAGATCACCATAAAGGAAGGCATTCTTGATATCCAGCTGGGAAAGTGGCCAGTCTTTGTTGACCGCCACAGAGAGAAGGACCCGTATAGTGCTGAGACGAGCCACGGGAGAGAAGGTGTCAAAGTAATCAACCCCATAGGTCTGAGTAAAGCCCTTAGCAATAAGACGGGCCTTATAACGGTCCACAATGCAAGGGCAACTTCATCTGTATCAAAGGGAGGAGGGACAAGAGTCCAGGTACCCCGCTCTGTTAGGGTCGCCATTTCCTCATCCATGGCCATCTTCCAGTGAGGAATAGCAAGGGCCTCCTGGTAGGAATGAGGTGTGGTAGTGGCAGAGATAGCCAGCGCAAAGGCCCTGCGAGAAGAGGTAAGACGATCATATGAAACTACAAAAGCAAGGGGGTATAGGGTACACGTCCGCACCCCTTTGCAAAGAGCTACAGGAAGATCCAGGTCGGCGGGCTCCTCGGCATCCAGAGCATCCGTGGCAGAGAGAGCTGGCCCGGGAGGAGAGAGCGACGGCAGCGGAGATGAGGGAGATGGAGGCGGAGAGAGAGGTAGAGGGAGAGGAGTGGGCAGAGATGGAGGAGGGGCGGATATCGCAGTAGGAGACGAGGGGACGAACGGAATAATAGGAGAATCAGAGGTGGGGGAAGAGAAGAGGAGTCTTCCGAGAAGTAGGAGGCATTCTCGAAAAAGGTAACGTCAGCGGAGACGTACTGCTTACGAAGAATAGGGTCAAAGCAGCAGTAGCCTTTCTGAGTGGCGGAGTACCCCAGAAAGACACATTTGGTGGAGCGAGGGGAGAGCTTATCACGGGTGGCAGATGGGGCATGCACAAAAGCAGTGCACCCAAAGATTCGGAGAGGGAGAGGAAAAGGCTCCTTGCCTGGATAAAGGATGAAAAAAGGGGGTTTTCCCTTGAGAACGGAGGAGGGAATGCGATTGATGAGATAGCAGGCAAGAAGAACCGCATAGCCCCAATATGAGCGAGGGACATGCATTTGAGTCATCAATGTTCGAGCGGCATCGAGGAGGTGACGGTTTTTGCGTTCCGCCACCCCATTTTGTTGGGATGTATAGACACAGCTTGTCTGATGAATAACGCCATGTTGCACACAGAAGGAGGTAAAAGCATGACTTAAGTACTCTTTTGCATTATCAGAGCGAAAGGTTTTAATACCAACACCAAACTGATTTTTGATTAAATGATAATAGGAGGTCCATACATTAAAAAGTTCAAAGCGATCTCGTAAGAGATACACCCAAGTACATCTAGAAAAATCATCAATAAAGGTTACAAAATAAGAACTACCCCGACCAATAGTAAGGGTAGGAGCAGGTCCCCAGATATCGGAGTGGACTAGATCAAACGGACAAGTAGAGCCCCGACCTTGCTTCAGCGGGAAGGAGGAACGATGATGCTTGCCAAGTTGACATGCTTCGCAGTTGAGAGGAGTATTGGAGGGAGGGAGGTGGGGTAGAAGCTGATGTAGAAGCCGTGGTGGAGGATGACCGAGACGGAGATGCCACTGGAGAAGATCCGTACAAGAAGAAGAGAAGGCGGACAAAGCAGAAATGTTGTCGAGGAAGTAGAGGCCGCCGCTCTCAGTCCCAGTAGCAATCATCCGCTGGGAGCTCGGATCCTGAAAAGAACAAGAAGATGGAGTAAACGTTACAGAACATTGAAGCTGCTTGCACAAAGAAGTAACCGACAATAGATTGCACGGAAACTTGGGCACATAGAGAGTGTCCTCTTGTCGAAGGGACGGAGTAACATGAACCACTCCCGACCCATGAACCGGGGAGGGAGAACCATCTGCAATGAGGACCGGGGGCAACCGATCATGCTGTTCGAGGAGAGAGAAGCACTGAGGATTGCCCGTCATATGATTAGTTGCACCGGAGTCGATAAGCCATTTACCTTGAGTGACCACATGGGCACTACCTGATGATGTGACCACGGAAGCAGATGGCTTGGAAGAGGAGGTAGAAGAGTCACCCGAGGGACGAAGATGGGGATGCTTTGTCCAGCAGCGGTCAAGAGTATGTCCGGTGCAGCCGCAGTGAGAGCAGAGGTAGCGGGAAGAATGACGTTCGCCAGACTGATGACTGCGACTACCAGAGACACTCCGCTGAGTTTGATGAGCATAGTTATCCGGTGGAGAAGGAGCGGGCAGAAGCGGGCGCTGAAGGAGAGAGGTGACAGCGGCGATGCGAGCAGCGGTGGCATCTAAAGTAGGAGATTCCGCCTCACCCAGAATTTGTTGGCGGATCATGTCATAAGTGTCAGGAAGACGGAGCAGATAACACACAACCAGAAGCTCCTGGAAGTGCTTGTGTTGTTGAGCCAGGTCCGCAGAAAAGGGGCGATTCTGAAGAATCTCAGCCCCAAGAGCTTGAACTTGTTGGTAGGCAGCAGCAGGAGACAAGGTAGGCCGGGCAAAGAGGTCCGCATACAACGTATAGATGCGGGACGTCTGAGCCCCTTTGGAGTACAGAGCAGTAAGATGAAGCCAAGCGGCCTTCACCGTCTCATAATGACGGATGATGGGAAGGCACTCATCAGATAGACTGTTAGCGAGCCAAGTATGCACAAGCGCGTCACTCGCATCCCAGTCATCAAAGAGAGGTGAAGTGGTAGGAGGAGGGTCATCAACGAGATGGTGGCGTTTGCGTTGTGAGCGAAGGAGAAAGGTGAAAGAGACGCTCCAATCCGGGTAGTTGGATCCGACAAGCTTGGAAACGGTGCCAAGGTTCCCGGAAGGAGTAGGAGGTAGAGGCGGAGCCGGATTGGCAACAGGGGTGGCGGCAGGAGTGGTGGCAGTGGAAGCATCAGAAAGAGCCATAAGAGCAAACAACAGGAAGCCGCACGGTTAGGAAACAAGCCGCGTGGATAGGCAGAAGAAGAACTGCAGCGGTCAGGATGTCAAACACCAGCGGCCAGAAAGACCACGACCAAGCCGCAGTATCAAGCAGAAGGGTAGAAGTCGAGCGGCAAGCAGACAGTCCGCTCGAACAAAAGTACAAGAGAAGGCAAGGCACACGGCGATAGGTCGCGACGAACAGGGCGAAAGATCTCAGCGAACAAGGCAACAGGTCGCGCACACAGAGGGCAACGACAAAGAGAGAAGGATACCGCGCGGACAGGGCGCAAGCCGGAGAAGCAAGTCACGCGGACAGAGAGGGATCACAGAATCAGGAGGAAAAGATCGATTCCTCTGATACCATGTTAGAAGCAAACTAAAACAAGCCGGAAATGGTATAGCTGAAATTTTATTATCAGAAAAAGGTATATATTACAAAGGTATGGCCTCCTTTATATAGAATGGAGGAGAAGAGAGAATACAAATAAGAGATGTGGGACTAAAAACACGCGGACTGTACAAACATAAACCGCACAAGCCGCGCGGTTAGACAGAAGGGCAAACCGCTCGGCCACTGCCAGAGAGAGAGACAAGCCGCCATGAGAGACCGTTAGACCGCCCAGTCTCCAAGTCGTCAGTGACAAACCGCTAGACCGCTTGGACCTCAGACCTCAACACAGCAACCAAACCGCTGAAGGCAAACCGCAAGACCGCTCGGTCAATAACCCGCAAAGCCAGACCGACAGACCGCCCGGTCTCCAACTTCAACAAAAACCAAACTTATCATATTTTAGGATCTTTGGTTGCAAGTGTTATGTCCTTAACAATGGCAAGTCTTATTTAACTAAGTTTGCTGCCAAATCCCAAGATGGGATATTTGTTGGGTACAACAACAATAGTAAGGCTTACAGAGTCTACAACTTGATCACTCAAGTTATAGAAGAATCTGTACATGTTGTCTTTGATGAAACAAGACTGATTAACAGTGAGTTGTCTTGTAGCTCATGCAGTTCTACAGGTATAAATGAGAAATTGGACAAGCTTACTATTACAGAAGAATCAACTAAAGTGCAGGAATTGGAAAATGGTGACTACTGTCCATGGGGAGTACAGGACTCCCTAGATGCTGTTAAAAACCAAGAGGTGCAGCATATTGAAGAGACGGGAGAGGTTCAACCTGAAGATAACCTACCTCCAGCTATTAGACACTTAAAGGATCATCCAGCAAATCAGATAATTGGTGATCTAAGACATGGAGTGCAAACCAGAAGCAGGAACTTGAACACAGTACTTGCTCAAGCTTCCTATCTCAACTGGAGCCAAATAAATTTGAAGAAACTATTCTAGACTCACATTGGATTGATGATATGCAAGAGGAGCTGAATCAATTAAGAAGGTGCAAGGTCTGGGAGTTAGTTCCTAAACCAAAAGACCATAACATCATTGGAACAAAGTGGATCTTTAGGAACAAACTGGATGAGAATGGGATCATTGTGAAGAACAAAGCAAGACTTGTTGCAAAATGATACAGGCAGGAAGAGGGTATTGACTTTGATCAAAACTTTGCCCCAGTAGCAAGACTGGAAGCAATTAGGATGTTCCTTGCCTATGCAGCATATCAAGGCTTCAAGGTATTCCAAATGGATGTAAAATCAACATTCCTAAATGGAAATCTAAAAGAAGAGGTCTATGTAGAGCAGCCCTCAGGTTTTGTTGATTCTCTTAAACCTAATTATGTTTATAGACTTAGGAAAGGTTTATAAGGGTTAAAGCAAGCCCCAAGGGCTTGGTATGAGACCCTGTCTACTTTCCTTATTGAGAAAAAATTCTCAAGGGTGAAAATAGACAAAACTCTATTCCTAAGGAAATCCAAAGGAAAGATAATCTTAGTCCAGATTTATGTAGATGACATAATATTTGGGTCTACAGAAAGCAACCTTTGCAAGAAGTTTGCAAAACTTATGCAAGGGAAGTTTGAGATGAGCAGCATAGGAGAACTTAAGTTCTTCTTGGGCCTTCAAGTAAGACAGACTGATGATGGCTTGTCCATATCCTAGTCTAAGTTCACCAAGGAGTTAATTAAGAAATATGGTATGGAATCATCCTCCACCATGAGAACTCCTATGGGAACAAGTATGCTTATATGCAAAGATGATGCAGGTAAACATGTAGATGAGTCTTTGTATAGAGGAATAATTGGCTCTCTTCTATATCAAACTGTTAGTAGACCAGACATTATGTATGCAACATGTGTCTGTGCTAGGTACCAATCATGCCCTAAAGAATCTCATTACACTGCAGTAAAAAGGATTTTGAGATATCTAAAGGGCACACCTAATCTAGGCCTTTGGTACCCTAGGAATGGAGATTTTCTACTGACAGGCTATTCAGATGCAGACTTTGCAGGTTGCAAAGAAGATAGAAAAAGCACTACAGGCACCTGTCAATTTCTAGGAGGAAGATTGGTGTCTTGGAGCAGTAAGAAGCAGACTAGTGTGGCAAATCCCACAGCTGAGTCTGAATATGTGGCAGCAAGAAGTTGCTGTGCACAGCTGTTGTGGATTCAGCACCAGCTATGAGACTATGGTATTCAGGTAAGTAGAACACTTTTGTTTTGTAATTCTACTAGTACTATTTCTATTGCTAATAATTCTGTTTCACATAGTAGGACTAAGCATATAGAAATTAGATACCATTTTCTTAGAGAACATGTAGAGAAAGAGGACATCTCACTAGTATTTGTCAAAACAGATTATCAGATTGCAGATATGTTTACTAAGCCTCTAGATGGAACTAAATTCAATAAATTTAAAATTGAATTAGGAATGTTTAATATAGATTAGTCTAACAAATTTGGCTAAGTAAATCTGTGTCGACATATTTAGAGAAGTGTTGTCGACACTTCAGTAAATCTGTGTCGACACATCCAGAGAAGTGGTATCGACACTTCAGTTAGTTGTGTCGACACTACCAGAGTAATGCTGTCGACACTTCCAGAAATTGTGTCGACACTTGCAATAAGAGTCGACACAAAATTTCTGATGAACTACTAAGTAAGTCTAGTGTCGACATATCATCCAATTGGTGTCGACACATAGTAGTCAACGCCATTGTCGAGACAATAGAAATATGTGTCGACACATTTCAACAGTGTCTACACTTTTAGACAATTTTTGCCCGCCTTTTGACCTTCTTTATTTAGAAGGGTATAAATAGGTCAAGAACATATTCTGTCGACACGCTCTCCAGATTTTCGAGACTAAACCCTTATGTCGACAAACTCTCTTCTCTCAATCCAAGTTTTCTCTCCATCCAATGGCGCCAAAGGTTGAAGATTACATTAACGAAGGATATGAATTGGTTCGTCATGCCTTTGATGATGCTTGACTCTGAAATTAAAGGAGTAATTACCCTAATTATTAACAGTGGTTTGGAGTTTCTGGTATCCGAACCAACAAAGATATGGAAGAAGGAGATTCTTAAGTTTTATGGCGCGGCTACAATAGACTCAATAGGACTTAAGATTAGATCAACAGTTCATGGAGCAAGAGTCAAAGTGACCTTGAAAAGTTTGAGAAAAATTCTTCATCTTACAAGAACTCAGGATGAAGAAGAAGTACCAGTATCAAGAACAAGGGAGGCACTACAATGGTGTGGATTGGATCCCACCATGAAGATTGGATCAGAAATAAACAGGGAAAGGGATGAATCAGCAAGGTAAATTTCTATCTGAAGTGGTTGGAAAGGTGGTTCTGTGTAAGCCAGGGGGACATGATAGGATTTCAGCCTATATGTTCAGCCTCATGACAAGGATAATCTTTACACTCAATACAGATTGGTCTATAGAACTTGTTTGAGAAGATTAAGGAAGGCATCAAGAAGCCTAATTTGGCTAGAATAATGAGTCTATACTTGGCTGGAGCCATTCCAGAAGTAATGAACCAGATTCCTGGTTCTAAAATCAATTATATGAGAAGAATGGACATCAGTATCATCTAAAGATTGGATAGAGTCCTAACAAAGGACATACCAGATATAGAAAGACAGGAAGTTGCTGAGAAATCTCCTGAACAGGACCTTACTGAGACTGCACAAGTGCAGAAGGAAACAGTTAGTGCACAAGTGCAGGGGGAGCTAGATAGTGTACAAGTACAGGACCTGACTGAGAATGCACAAGTACAGGGGGAGACAATTACTGCACAGGTACAAGGGGAAGAAAGAATTCACTTGGCAAGTGAAATGGATTCACAATCTATTCTTGAGAGACCTCATATCAACAGTCCAGCACTAGATGTGATCATGGAGGATACATTTGTGGTTGTTGATGCTCCTGAGAAAGCAGTATCACTAGTTCACACTCAATAAGAGTTCACTCTGGAAGAATTGTTTCCTGACATAGAGGGAGAAGCAAATGAGGGGGAGCAGGCTAATATTGAGGGGGTGCAACATAGGACTGAGAAGGAGCTGCCTCCTAGTCCTAAGGAAAGAGTAGACATCCCCAGTTCATCTGCTTCAGAAGATGAAGAGATCAGAAATGCAAAGAAAAGGAAACTGATGGTCTTTAAGAGAAGAAGTCAGAGCTATAAGAAGGCATTGCAAACTCCTACTTCACAACCTTCCCCAGAGGTTGATTACAGCTCATTAATGGTGGCTTTGCAAGTTAAATTGGATGAGCAGAGAATGGCTCTTGAGAAGTATGTGGATGAAAGCCATGAATTACTTCAATTTTATTTGGCTCAAGATATTAAATCCATATGGTTTGAAGTCAATCTCCATAAGAAAGAGATGACAAATTGCTTCCACAAGGGGGGCAATGTTGTAGTATTTCTAGCAAAGCAGCAAGCAAAAGTCAAGAAACAAGTGGATGATATTGCTGTCAAACAAGGCTATGTCCTTGAAAATCAGATTAGAATGAATGACAATCTGACTGAATCTCATAATGAGATAGTCACTGAAGTAAAGAAAACAGTTATTGCAATGACTGAAGCAAGGGCTAAGGATAAAGAGGAATTTGATCAGAAGCTACAAGAAGCATTGGATTCATTTAAGACAGCGATTAATACTTCTCAGAAAACAATTTCTGAACAGCTTCTTAAGTTAAAATCATTTTATAAAGATGGTGTCAATTTTCTTGATGGCCAAATAAGATTTCAAAAAGATGACTTATGAGATCACATTGTAAGAAAAGCCATAAAGGGGGAGAGAGTGTTAGTCAATGCAGGCTCAGATCATTCCAAATGGATATCCAATAGCATCAGAGCCACTTTGGGATATCCACCCCTTTGTGATGATGACAATGTTGCTGAGTCTGGTGTGCAACCTGCTTATGTTGGAGGTTGTTGGAACACCCTATTACTAATTTGGGCAAAGATCACTATGTTTGTATAGTTAAAAAGGTCAACATTAGAATGTGTTTAGGGCTTAGAATTTAGGTTTGAAGCTGCCCCCAGGACCATTCAAGGAATCAGACTTAAAGCTGAGGCAAAGACAATTATCGTCGAGCTTAGGTCGACGAAACGTCGAACTCCGTTCGACGCTCTCTGAGCTCAACTTTGCTAAATCGTCGAGCTCCGATCGACGATCTTCTAGCTCAGATCGACGATCTGTCTTCAGCTTATTCTTCAGGTCACTGAGCTCCGGTCGACGATCTTCGAGCTCAGGTCGACATTTTTTGTCTAATCTTCATTCCAATCTCTGAGCTTAGGTCGACGATCGTAGAGCTCAGATCGACGTTTTTCCTGAGAGATCGACGATTTTAAGGATTCAAATTCAGTCAGACTTTGGAATGTTTTTCAAATTATCTCAGCATTTATTTCAAGAGATCTGCCAGCCGTTTTCCTTTATTCTGGAGCAAGTTTCAAGGAATTCTTTTTGAGAATGTTTATTGGACTTTCCTCTAGAAGACAAGACTTTTATGGAGGACATTTAATGTCTGTTAACGGCTATCTTGGATAGAGGATCTTCAGAGAATAAATCATTTTTTTTAGTCTGACAGAGATACATAACAAGCGACTACAACAAGAAATTCTTAGTACAGATTCACAAGATAGAGAGATCAATTCAAAAATTAAAGTGATCAATTCTGAAGAATCAGTTGAACATTTTGGCATACTGAAAAAGTGATCATAGCTTCGTCACAAGGACTCCAGACAATTCAATTTTCTCAGCCTCTGCTGAAACCATCTTCTGCTGGAGATCCGAAACTTCTGAAGACCTATCACCCTGAAGCAAAGCTTCCACTCCTGAACTAGTCTACGTCTCAGGGGGAGCTTTGACAACACAATCAATCCACTTGTACTTCTCTCTTTGATTGAGACAGAGAAGACAACTTCACTCTTTTTCCTTTTCTTTCCTGCTGTAAAAGGGTTACCAAAACTCCCTTCAAAAGTTTTGATTCTGGTTCTGAGAACCTTGTCAAAACTCGGTGGTGGCAAGACACCTGATCAAAAAATCTAGTTTGGTTTTTGAGCACCTTATCAAAAGCTCATTGGTGCCCAGGACACCTGATCAACCCTTCCTGCAGTGGATTCCTACCAAGGGTGGTAGAAGAGTGGATGTACCCAGGTTTTTGGGGAACCACTATAGTTCCTTGTGTCTTCTGGTTGCTTGAGTATTTTTTTTGCTGTGTGCTGTGATTTTCTTTTTGTTGTCTTAGTTTTAAATTATATAGCAAGACGCCTTACACTTATACATAAATTAAATCTTAATTGTTTTGCTTGTGTAAATTGTAAAGTTATTTTAAAAATACTCTATTCACCCCCCCCCCCCCCCCTCTAGAGTGGAGATAGATCTTTGTCTCACTTTCAATTGGTATCAGAGGCAGGTTGGTTGTTCATACAGGCTAACACCCGAACCAAAAGATCCTTGATAAGATCAATCTTTTAAGAGGGTTATTTTCATTATATTTAATTTTATATAAAGACATGGCACAGAACAAAGATTATGCAAGCACCAGGCCTCCAGTGTGCAATCTATCCAAGTTTGCACTTTGGAAAGCAAGGATTAGACTTTACATGAACTCTATTGATGAAGACATATTTAATTCTGTTTTGACAGTGTGCCCAAGTCCACCAGTAAGCTCAAGTATAAATGTTGTTCCACCTCCTTCAGGAACAGATGCTGAACTAAAGAAGTGGAAGACTGCAGATGCCAAGGCCATGAACATCTTAGCTCAGACAATGTCTGATGAGATATTTCAGAAGGTAGCTGAATACAACTCAGCCAAAGGAATTTGGGACAAGCTCTCTGAAATTGTCTCAAGATCTGCTGATGAAAGGAAAGACAGGAGATCCCATCTTATAAGCCAATATGAGAATTTCAAAAAGGGAGAAGCTGAATCAGTGGCTGACATGTACAATAGACTAAGTCTGATTGTCAATGAGTTAAAGACTCTGGATAAAGAAATCTCATTGACTGAGCTGAATGACAAAATCCTAATGTGCTTCCCCAGCACTTGGGATTCAAGAATCTGGCCAATGAAAGATGCCAAAAGTCTAAATGAGATTACCACTGAAGCTCTCCTGGGCAAGCTCAAATCTTATGAGCTGCTCATTAAAAATAGAGAAGAAGAACAAAAGGCTACTTCTCCAGTCACAAGGAAAGAGAAGACCATAGCCTTTAAAGCTATAGAAGAGGAGCCTGAAGATAAAGCTACAGGAAATGATGATCTCCTAAGTCTACTGGCCAAAAGATTCTACAAGATGGCCAGAAAAGACTTCAGAAAGAGATCATACAAGGGACATGATAAGCCAAGGTATGATAAATCAAATAACAATAAAGAAATTATATGTTTTGATTGCAGGAAACCAGGCCATATTGTGCGTGACTGTCCAGAAACAAGGACAAGAAAGATAGAAGAGAGAGAAGAAAGGAGAAAGACTTCAGAAAGAACAGCTCAGACAAACCCTCCTCCAGCAAGAACAAACATACAAGGAAGGGATTTGTTGCTGAGACATGGAGTGAAACTGAAGAGGACTCTGAAGCCTCATCCAGCTCCAGTGATGATGAGGATGATGCTGATGAAAAGGAATTTTGCATGATGGCTATCAATGCCTCTCAAACAGATTCAGAAGTAGAAGAGTCAGAATCAGATTCAGAAGCTCAACTAGAAGAAGATCAGGTAATCAATTCATTTGATTTCAGTTATGAGGACTTTAAACATGAGTTTAAAGTACTATGCCTAGATCTGTTGGAGTCTGAGAAAGAAATCACTTCCCTCAGAAAACAATTGTCTGAGTATAGCACTTTAAAATCAGAGAACCTCAAACTCTCTGAAGAGTTAGAATGCTATAGAGAGTAGATAGCTTCACTAAAGAGTGAACTATCCAAGGCCAAGAAATTTGAAGAATCCCTTAATGGGAGAAGTATCAAATTAATGGCCATCACAAGCACAGTGAACTCAAGATTAAATAGTACACTGGGCTTGGGTGCTTCATCTAGCCAACCCATAGTATTAACAACCCCAATCAAATTTATTTCTGATAAAGGGAAGGGTGTTGTAGAGGTAGCTAGGAAGAATTCAGATCTACCTAAGAAAAGCAAAGTTCAACAGAAAACGTCGAGCAAAGGTCGACGATCGTCGAACAGAGATCGACGATCTCAGGCTGAAACGTCAAACTCAGCTCAACGATTTCTGAACTCTGAACTCCCTCACAGTAGATCTTCAAACGGTGCTCGACGATTTTACCCAAGATCGTCGAACTCAGCTCGACGATCGTCGAACGGAGTTCAGAGCTTTGAACCTTCTTTCAGAGGCAAATCTCAATTCAATCCTAGAAGTGCTTCATCCCAATGCTTTAATCCTTATACTGAATGGATAATACCTCCTAGGAGATACCATCCTGAAGGTTATAATAGTCAACCTGGGATGTCTTTTATTTCTGAATTTAAGGGATATCAACCTAGGCCCAAGGTAAATTGGGTCAAAAACATATAAGCTGTTTATGTGCAGGTGAAGACCTATCCAACATCAAACCAGCTATGGTATCTGGATAGTGGGTGCTCAAAGCACATGACAGGGAATAAGGACAACTTCACATCCTTTAAAGCCAAGCTTGGACCCAAAGTAATCTTTGGTGATTCAAACTTTGGAACAACAAAAGGATATGGTGCAGTCCAAATTGGGACAGTCACCTTCAAGAAAGTAGCCTATGTTGAAGGACTCAAGCACAACCTGATAAGCATTAGTCAGCTGTGTGATGAAGGATATCAAGTGACTTTCAACAAAGAAATATACAAGATCAAGTCAGAAGACAACACAACTGTGTTGACAGGTAACAGGAAAGGTAATATTTACTTAGTAGACTTTCATTCATCTAAGGTAGATATTTGCCTGTTTAATTCCATATCTAGACCTAATATTCTATGGCATAAGAGACTAGGACATGTTAACCTTAGAACCATTGCTAGGCTATCCAAGGACAACCTTGTCAGAGGACTGCCTTCTGGCCCCTACAAGAAGGAAGGACTCTGCAAGACTTGTCAATTAGGAAAGCAAACTAAAAATAGCTTTAAATCAATTAACAAGAGTGATTCACCTAGGATTTTGTATCTGTTACACATGGATCTTTTTGGACCCATTACAGTACAAAGCTTAGGAGGGAAATCCTATACTTTAGTGATTGTAGATGACTTCTCAAGATTCACATGGGTATTCTTTCTGAGGAAGAATTCTGATAACTTTAAGTGTTTGACAGAGTTTCTCAAATGCATTCAGATTGAGTTCAACACTCACATTGCCCTGATCAGAAGTGATCATGGGATAGATTTTGATTCTCTTCTCATGCAAGAGTTCTGTCAAAGTGAAGGGATCAGGCATACTTTCTCAGCTCCTAGAACTCCTCAACAAAATAGGGTAGCTGAAAGGAAAAATAGAACCCTCATTGAATCTGCAACTACATTATTGACAGATGCTCACCTACCTCTATCCTTTTGGGCTGAGGTAGTGAACACCTCCAATTATGTGTTAAATAGAAATCTAATACATAAACTGAAGGGCAAGACTCCCTATGAATTGCTCAAAGGGAAGAAACCTAAAGTAGACTATTTTAAAGTTTTTGGTTGCACTTGTTACATTCACAATAATGACAAGAAATATTTAGCAAAATTTCAAGCAAAAGCTGATGAAGGAGTATTTCTGGGATACTCCATGATCAGTAAAGCTTATAGGGTTTATAATAAAACTACTCTAAAAATAGAAGAATCTGTCCACATTTCCTTTGATGAAACTCATTTGTCTTTCAAGGAGAAGAATACTTCTACCATAGAACATTTGCAGGTGCATTCTCTAGCTGAAGATTTGGATAGATTACAAGTTACTCAAAAGGATGAAAGTAGTGAAGATGAAGAAGCTGCTCCACATCTGGAAGAAAATCTTCTTGAAGAGCCAGTTATTGTCCCACAAGAGGAAACAACAACACAGGTTGGTGAACAATCAACACCCCCTGTTGATCTAGTAACAACAAGAGATCATCCAATCTCCCAAGTGATTGGAGACATCTTAGCTGGTGTGCAAACCAGAAATCAGGTCAATCAAAAACTGATGCACACTTGCTTTCTCTCTCAAATTGAACCTCAAACCATTCAAGATGCAAAGCAAGATCCACACTAGATCATTGCAATGCAAGAGGAGTTGCATCAATTTGAAAGAAACAAAGTATGGGAACTAGTGCCTAAGACAAAGGATCATTCCATTGTTTGAACAAAATGGGTGTTCAAAAATAAGCTGGATGATCAAGGAATTATTGTAAGGAACAAGGCAAGGCTAGTTGCACAAGGATATTCTCAATAAGAGGGGATAGACTATGACCAGACCTTTGCACCTATTGCAAGGTTAGAGGCCATAAGAATCTTCCTGGCTTATGCTGCTCACAAGGGATTCAAAGGCTATCAAATGGATGTGAAGAGTGCTTTTCTCAATGGGGAGATCAAAGAAGAAGTCTATGTCAGACAACCTCCAGGTTTTATCTCTCTAACTCATCCAGATTATGTTTTTAAACTACACAAAACATTATATAGTCTCAAACAAGCTCCTAGAGCATGGTATGAGACTCTAGCATGCTTTCTGCTGAAGAATGATTTTGTTAGGGGGAGAGTAGACCAAACTCTTTTTATTAGAACCCATAAATCCCATACCCTACTAGTACAAATTTATGTAGATGATATTATATTTGGGTCTACTGATTCAAATTTGTGCAAAAAGTTTTTCAAGCTTATGCACTCTAAATTTGAAAATGAGTAGCATGGGTGAGCTATCCTTCTTCTTAGGATTGCAAGTCAAACAACATGCTGAAGGCATATTTATTTCTCAAACCAAATATGCAAAAGAATTTGTTAAGAAATTTGGGATGTCTGATGCATCATGTATGAAAACACCCATGCCTACCAATGCTGTATTGGATGCTGATGAACATGGGAAACCAGTTGATCAGACAACATATAGAGCAATGATTGGCTCTCTATTATATCTTACAGCCAGTATGCCTGACATAATGTTTGCTACATGTATATGTGCTAGATTTCAAGTTAGCCCTAGAGAGTCACACTTAACTTTAGTAAAGAGGGTTCTTAGGTATGTTAAAAGCTGTCCAAATCTAGGTCTCTGGTATCCAAAAGATTCAGCATTTGACTTAACTGAATTTTCAGATGCTGATTATGCTGGATGCAGAATAGATAGGAAAAGCACCAGTGGAACTTGTCAGTTTCTTGGTGATAGACTTGTCTCATGGTATTGTAAGAAACAAACATCTGTGTCAACCTCAACTGCTGAAGCTGAATATATGGCTGCAGGCAGTTGTTGTTCACAAATATTGTGGATACAAAACCAACTCCTAGACTATGGTTACAATTTAGAGAAGTCTAAAATATTTTGTGACAACACCAGTGTTATTTCCATTGCACAAAATCCAGTCCTCCATAGTAGGACAAAACACATAGAAATTAGGCATCATTTTCTAAGGGATAATGTTGAGAAAAATAAAATTGAACTTCAATATATCTCAACTGATTTGCAAATGGGAGATATTTTCACCAAGACCTTGGATGAAAAGAAACACAACTTCTTCCTCAATCAGTTAGGCATGTTAGATGGAGGAAGCCTAAAGTAATTTACAAGATTTTGAAAAGCTAAAAACAGACCAAGATTAGGCTAAAAACTCATCCCTTTTTGTGTCTATAGGATAGTTTCTGTCTCTGAACTGCGCTCGACGTTTTCCCCAGAAAGCGTCGAACGGAGATCGACGATTACCAAAAAAACGTCGAACGGAGATCGACGTTTTCCCAAAACGTCGACCTGAGTTCAGAGCGTGTCAGATAGTTGTATACTATCTCTTTCAGGCCTTCGATCGTCGAACTGAGCTCGACATTCTCCCTAGATCGTCGAACTGAGATCTACGATATTGAAGACCTTTCAGCTTCCATCAGGAGTCCTGATCGTCGAATGGAGATCGACGATCCTTCCTTTTTCGCGTCGAACCCTAATATAAAATCATTTTTCGGCCGGCGCTCGTCGTTTACGCTTTCATACTCTCTGCAACTCTTTCCCTCCAAACTTTCTACACTTGGTCGTGTTTGCTCAATCTATGCAGGTACAGATGGCTGCGTTAGTTGCTGCTCTTTCAAAAATGAAATTTGATACAGGCTTCGGCATCGACATGAATTCTTTCGATGGAAGCGACCAGAGATTCAAAGACATCTTAAATCTTTTCCAAGAACAACGGTTAGTTCAGATTATGTCCACCAGAGTGAAGCTTGCAGCAGACGAAATAAAAGAATGGTGTTTTTCTGCCACAAATGAGAATGAGAATTCTATAGTCGGCTCGATCAAAGGGACTCAGGTACCATTGTCCCCCGCTCTACTAACAGAAGTTTTCAACCTCAGTACTGGAAATGATTCTATTGATTTGTCTGGAGAAGAGTTTGATTCAATGCTAGATAGAATGGGTCACTCTGCTGTGAACCCTAATAAATTGCTGAAAAAGAATTTATCTATTGAATTTCAATTCTTGGCTGATGTTGTTGGAAAAGTGCTCCTGGCAAAGCACTTCGCCCATGATACAATTTCAAGATACCAGTTCTGTCTAATGGGAGCATTGGTTAATAAAAAACATCTGGACTGGGGATCCATCTTCTTTAATTTGATCAAGAAGAAACTTAGCAAAAGCTATGTAAACTTTGGGAGGATCTTAGGGGTTTACCTGCACTCCATGTGCCTTGATCTGCTGACATCAAGTGGGATGTACATCAATGCATCCAAAAGACTTACTTGTGCCCTCTTCAGCAGGTGGGACAGGCAGATCATAAACCCCAACAGGGCTGCTACAGCAACACCTGCTTTAGGCACAAGGACTGCCTCAGTCACTCCTCCTCAGGTCTCTGCCCCAGCAGAAGATTTGCCTGCTTCTTCTCCTCCTCCAGCTGTCTCTGCCCCAGTCATCTCAACCTCACCACCAATCTCCACCATAACCATATCTTCCCCCCATTACAATCTCATCACCAATCTCACCTCCTCCAGCCACTACCTCTGAATAATTCCATCCTTTATTCTACTATCCACCTGTCACCACTCCATCATTTTCTCTCTTGGATGACTCCTTCATGGATGATTCTCCTCCTGAGCTTCCCTCTACATCCTCCTACTAACAACTTCTTCAAGGCATACTCTCTCAACCATCCTTCACCCCATCCTTTTCCCCTACCATCTCATCCATCTCCAACCCAGTTACATCAATCTCAACACCTCCTACTCCTAGGCCATCCATCCCTACACCTCCTACCTCCACATTCTCCATTCCATCAGCTCCAGCCAACATCATTCCAGCCACTTCATCTCCTACCTATACTCAAGCCCCTCTTGAGTATGTAGATCTTTAAGCTTTGGCAGACAGGCTGTATGAGCTGCTAGCCCCCAGGCTAACCTCATTGCTGGAGACCACCTTGGCTCCACTGCTGAAAAGTGTTTAGGAACTGTCTACCAGGCTATCTCCCTTCCTCTCCTCTCAGGCAATCCCTTCTTCTGGGTGCCTTGATCCAGTTACCACTGAATCCAGGCAGGGGGAGATGCCTTATGAAGCTCTGGTTGTGCCTGAGGCTGCTGAAGGTTCAGTTCCTACTCCTGTCTTTGCAGTGGATCTTCAGAGTCTGCTATCAGTATTTGATTCTGTGTATTTCAGTTCTCTGCCAGTGCAACAAGTTGAAGATCTTACTAAGGCTATTGTGCCTATCTCAGTATGTGATCCCAGCTTGATTGCCTCATATGTCAATTCTTTCAAGGCTGTGGATGTTATTACTTCCATCTCTATTGCTGCTGTTACTGCTTCCATTAAATCTTCTGATATTGAAATGTTGCCTATTGTTGATGATACTGCTGCTAAAGAACTTGCTACATATCTGGAAGAATCTGCTCCTGCTGTTGCTCCAATTTCTACTGCTGCTGTTGTTCCTGCTCTAACTCCTGATCAACTGAAACAACAAGAGAAATATATAAAGAGCATTGATGAGTTGTATGATAGACCCCAAAGTTCAGAAAGTGATCAGTTTCACACTGAATCTGATGACTCTTCTGGTACTATTGCCAAGAAAAGGAATGCCAGAAGCAAGGCCATGATGAAGGTTCCTCCTGCTCAAGCCAAAGATGCCAATGACATTCCATACTATATTCTGCATGACTATCCAATCTCTGAGCCCTGGATGCAGTTCTCCAAAAATCAATCGAAAGCTATGAAGAAAAGAAGGAAATTGGATAGATATGAGAAAGGATGTTCTCGGTTTCAGCCTCCTCCTCCTCCTCCTCCAGATTCAGGATCAGGTGGAGGCTCAGCTTCTCAAACCCCAGCTTCAAAGCAAAGTTCCTCCCAGTCCTCATAAAGATATCATCCCAAGGGACAATACCAAAGGGGTTATCAGTCCAGAAGGGGACAGTATAGAGAAAATCAAAGAGAACATAGATTTCATGCAAGGGAAGGACAAAGGCACATGGACTCAACTCTAGGTCCTTTCCCTTATAAACTCAGAGAAAATGTTGATACTAGAACTCCTACTGCTTCAGAAACTGTCAATAGATATGAGCCTGCAGTTCCTTTTGAAGATCCAGAGAACAATCCATTATCATAGACTGCTAGGATGAAAGAAATTGCTGCTTTAGATCAGTTGAAGAAAGCCAGAGAACAAGGAAAAGACTTCTCCAATATTACTACTTTATCAGATCAGAGAAAAGCAGAACTGGAAAGGTATGCATCAAGAAAATTCTTTGACTCAGTGGACTACATGAAATTGCATCCTGAGGCTGTGGTTCCCAGGGCTAGATCTCAAACCTCCTTAGGTGCAGAGGATGATAGAAGGTCAAAGAAGGAAGCTCTTAATCCCAACAGGGAAATTCTATTTAAGAAAGGAAGTGAAAAGAATTAATATTTGTAAGCAGACAATACAATCATTCTGAACATTTGCTGATATTCCATATGACTGCTGCCTTGTTGCTTGCTCTGTTCTTTTTGTTTCAGTTTATTGCTCTTCAGTATGTTGTTGTTATTTTTATTTCTGAGATTTGTAAATAATAATCCTAACCCAAATAGGGGGAGATTGTTGGAACACCCTATTACTAATTTGGGCAAGGATCACTATGTTTGTCTTAGGAAACCAGTTTGACCTAGATGTATAGTTAAAAAGGTCAACATTAGAATGTGTTTAGGGCTTAGAATTTAGGTTTGAAGCTGCCCCCCAGGACCATTCAAGGAATCAGACTTAAAGTTGAGGCAAAGACAATTATCGTCGAGCTTAGGTCGATGAAACGTCGTACTCCGTTCGACGCTCTCTGAGCTCAACTTTGCTAAATCGTCGAGCTCTGGTCGACGGTATTCTAGCTCAGATCGACGATCTGTCTTCAGCTTATTCTTCAGGTCGCTGAGCTCCGGTCGACGATCTTCGAGCTCAGGTCGACGTTTTCTGTCTAATCTTCATTCCAATCTCTGAGCTCAGGTCGACGATCGTAGAGCTCAGATCGACATTTTTCCTGAGAGATCGACGATTTTAAGGATTCAAATTCAGTAAGACTTTGGAATGTTTTTCAAATTATCTCAGCATTTATTTCAAGAGATCTGTCAGCCGTTTTCCTTTATTCTGGAGCAAGTTTCAAGGAATTCTTTTTGAGAATGTTTATTGGACTTTCCTATAGAAGACAAGACTTTTATGGAGGACATTTAATGTCTGTTAACGGCTATCTTGGACAGAGGATCTTCAGAGAATAAATCATTTTTTTTAGTCTGACAGAGATACATAACAAGCGACTACAATAAGAAATTCTTAGTACAGATTCACAAGATAGAGAGATCAATTCAAAAATTAAAGTGATCAATTCTGAAGAATCAGTTGAACATTTTGGCATACTGAAAAAGTGATCATAGCTTCATCACAAGGACTCCAGACAATTCAATTTTCTCAGCCTCTGCTGAAACCATCTTCTGCTGGAGATCCTATGCTTCTGAAGACCTATCACCCTGAAGCAAAGCTTCCACTCCTGAACTAATCTACGTCTCAGGGGGAGCTTTGACAACACAATCAATCCACTTGTACTTCTCTCTTTGATTGAGACAGAGAAGACAACTTCACTCTTTTTCCTTTTCTTTCCTGCTGTAAAAGGGTTACCAAAACTCCCATCAAAAGTTTTGATTCTGGTTCTGAGAACCTTGTCAAAACTCAGTGGTGGCAAGACACCTGATCAAAAAATCTAGTTTGGTTTTTTAGCACCTTATCAAAAGCTCATTGGTGCCCAGGACACCTGATCAACCCTTCCTGCAGTGGATTCCTACCAAGGGTGGTAGAAGAGTGGATGTACCCAGGTTTTTGGGGAACCACTATAGTTCCTTGTGTCTTCTGGTTGCTTGAGTATTTTCTTTGTTGTGTGCTGTGATTTTCTTTTTGCTGTCTTAGTTTTAAATTATATAGCAAGGCACCTTACACTTATACATAAATTAAATCTTAATTGTTTTGCTTGTGTAAATTGTAAAGTTATTTTAAAAATACTCTATTCACCCCCCCTCTAGAGTTGAGATAGATCTTTGTCTCACTTTCAGAGGTGATCAACCTGAAGTTGCTCAGATCATCTACCCTCTAGCAGATTTTGATATGATTCAACAATAGGTTCAGACAATGTACAGTCCTCCACAGGAAGTTGAAAATGTTATTATAGAGAAAGTTGAAATGCCAGAAGCTGCCTTGAAAGCTCAGCAGGAAGCTAAACTTTCAAAGAAAAGATTCAGAGAACAGGCTGAGTTAAAGCCTGATTTTGAGCAGTGGAGCCCCACTTCAAGAAATATAATTTTGACTGCCTGGAAAGCTGTGAAAGATCAAGTTCATGAAAGGGGCAAGTGGTATAATGAACAAGAATGGCAGAAGTATGAGGCAAGACAAGAAGCCAGTGTACAACATAGAAGAAAGGCTAAGATTAGGAAGCTACCTCCTAATGCTCAGGAGCCTAGCAAGTACTTTCCTAAGCCTTTTCATTATTTTGAAAGGCAAAGGATTAAGGCTGAAGTTCATAAAAAGGCAGAGTTGAAAGGAAAAAAAACCTATTGATGATGCAGAACCTCCTGTGCAAGCTCAGATTAAGCCAGGAAAAGGCATAGTCATTAGGGATCCTGATCAGCCTTAGGATAGATTTACTAAATTTTGCAAGAACAATGTAACTTTTAGTTTTTAAAAGAAATCTATGTAATCAGTTGTTAAGAAACTTTTTATTAATATAAACAAAACAATGTTTCATGTTCATTCAAGTTGCATTCTTATTATGTGATGTGATTTTGATATATGTTTTGTTTATAAGTTGCTCTGTCATATAATGCTTATATACATCATAGGGTTTTTTTATTATAAGTGGTGCATATCATTGACTAAAGGGTTATGACTTCTCCAAATAGGGGGAGATTGTTGGGTACATTGGAAAATGTGTACCTGATTTGGAGAAGCCTCACTTAGCTCAATGATATACATCAAGGTGTATTTGATGTTATTTTGAGTTTATATGTGCAGATTAAGTATTGGCTAAAATGCAGAAAAAGTTTTTAAGTCTGTGTGTCGACACTTAAGGAAGTCTGTGTCGACACTTGGAAAAGCTGTGTCGACACCTGAAGCAACTGTGTCGACACACAGAATTTATTAGTCGACATCGACTGTGTCGACACCTTGAGGCAGTGTCGACACACAAATTCTGAGACTATATCAACTGTGTTGACACACAGGACTTGTGTCGACACTCAGTAGAGTTTCAACAATGTTGATTGCTGTGTACTGAAGAAGTGTCTATGTCGACACAAAGAGGAAGTGTCGACACATTCTACAGATCAGTGTCAAGAAGCTATATCGACACCAAAGGAGTTATGTCGACATCACCAAAGCTTGTGTCGACACTTTATCTACTTGTGTCGACACATAATGACAATCAGTCTCGACGCTTTGCTGACAAAGACAAAGGTTCAAGAACTGACTGGAGACTTGACAGCTGTGCATTCCAACAAGTTTACTGAAGCTGTCAGACTTGTCAGAAGTTGGTTAGAAACCGGATCAGCTGGTTACCATGGATGAAGTCTATATATATAGATGGATTCTGTCAAATCAAAAAAACAAGGTGAACAAAGTGAACAACAATTGAAGTATTGATCATTGATCAAGAGAGTGCACGTCACACAGAAGAAGATTTTCGTGAGAAGATCTAAGGAGAATTCAAGCAAGAATTCTGAAGAAACTTCAAAAGTTTTGGAGAGAGAGAAAGATCTCCAACTGTTGAAGTAAAGGAGGGGACATTTATAAGTCTCCTAAGAAGCAGATCTTGAACCAATCTGCTAAGAAGGATTCAGATTTATTTTTGGATTCTAAGAAGGAAGCTGGCAGTCAGTCGACTTCAAAGGAGATCAACCCTACTGAGTTCAGATACAAGAAGATTTGAAGAAAGCTAAAAACAGGTTGATTTCAGTCATCAGTCTTATCAAGAAACTGATCAAGAAACCTCTTATAATTTCTCTCTCAACAAGGGTAAGAGTCCATCTAAAAACACTCATCAAATTTTGTAGGATCTTTTCATAGATCTGAGTTGTAAGCCTATATTATAAAGGCTGAGTGTAGGAGATATAGATCTCTGAGTGGTAGGGCTTTTGAGCCTGAGTGTAGGAGAAATTTATCTCTGAGTTGTAGGCCTTGTGGGAAGGCTGAGGTAGGGCTGTTTGCCTGAGCTGTAGGAGTGTGGTTACACTCTGAGTTGTAGGAACCTTTCAGGATTCTGAGTTGTAAGATCTGTGGATCTGAGAAGAAGGAAGAAGTTAGGCCGAATCTAGCACACTGCTAGATAGGTGAATGGGGAAAGTGGATGTACCCAGACCTTGGGGAACCACTATAAACCTATGTGCAATCTGTGATGTGTGTGTGATTGTGATTTTTGTGCTATGATTACTGTAAAATAGTTAGATTCTATTTTAAGATCTGAATAATTATTCTGCTTTAAGTAAAAAAGGAAAAGAACCTATTCACCCCCCCCCCCCTCTAGGTGTTTGGGTTATCTTGAAATTAATTCTATCAGGAGGGAAATCTGAGAGAATCCCTTTACAAACTTCCGGTAATAAGCGGCAAGTCCTAAGAAACTTCGAACATCTGAGGCCGACTTCAGTAGTGGCCAATTCCGTACCGCCTGGACCTTCGCCGGATCTACTGCCAAACCTGCTCCACTGATGACATGGCCCAAAAAGGCCACCTACTTTAGCTAGAACTGGCACTTGCTGTACTTGGCATACATCTTATGCTCCCGCAGCTTCTCCAAGGTTAAGGCCAAATGCCTCGCGTGCTCCTCCTCCGACCTCGAATAAGTAAGGATGTCGTCGATGAATACAATAACGAAGACATCCAGATACTCTTCGAACACCCGGTTCATCAAGGTCATGAATGAGGAGGGTGCATTCGTGAGCCCGAAAGGAATCACAGTAAACTCGTACAAACCATATCTGCTGCTGAAGGTCGTCTTCGGGATGTCCTCCTCCCGAATGCGAAGCTGGTAGTACCCTGATCTCAGATCCAGCTTTGAGAACCAATGTGCTCCCTCCATCTGGTCAAATAGCTCGTCTATCCTTGGCAAGGGATAAGTATTCCAGACCGTCAACCTGTTCAAGGCCCGGTAATCTATACACAGCCGAAGAGTTCCATCCTTCCTTTTGACGAATAACACCGGAGCTCCCTATAGTGAAGAGCTAGGCCGGACGAACCCGGCCTCCACTAACTCCTGAAACTGGCTTCGAAATTCCACTAACTCCTTCGGGGCCATTCGATAGGGAGCTCTGGATACCGGCTTAGCCCCCGGTATGAGCTGAATCTGGAAGTCCCTATCTCGGTGCGGGGGTTGACCTGGTAGCTTCTCCGGAAAAACATCGACAAAGTCTCGTACTACTATAATATCCGAAATTGAGTCCTTGGTCACGGCCGCCTCAAAAAGAACCTGATAAACCTCCTCCCCCTACAGATGGGCCTTGATGGCCTGCACAGGTGATAATATTATGTGGGGTGCTGGTATAATACCTTCGATAACAATGAAGGAGTCCCCGTGCCTTACGGTGATCCTCTTCGCCACGCAGTCAATCTTGGCATGGTTCCAGCACAGCCATGTCATGCCTAGAATCAGATCATAATCTGGCATCCTCAGAATCGTCGTTGGTGCCTCAAACGCTTTCCCGCCGATCTCAGCCTCCATATTACAATGAGCATAGGTCATTAGCTCTGATCCATCTGGTAGGCGCACCCTCATTATCTTTTAGGTGAACCGCTCCACGCCTGCTAGTCCTTTCACGAAATATTCCGACACAAACGAGTGTGAAGCACCGGTGTCGAAGAGCGTGTGAGCGGGTTTGCCGCCGATAAAAACTATGCCTGAGGTATTTAAGTATCTTAGTATTCTGGTTATAGTTTGTCTTCTCTTAATTTCTAACTAGGCTATGTACAAGAAAACTAGTTCCTAGGAAGGGAAAGAAAAATTTAAATATACTGCCATACCTGCGATAACCTGCTCCGGGTTCCGGGGCTGTGCCAGGTATAGAGCATACACCTGCTCCCTCTCTGGCGCCCTGATATCCTCATCCTCGATCGTGTCCTCGGCCGCCAAACTGTCGGGGAGGTTGGGCGCCCTGAAGTGCTGGTGGGGGTGCTCGTCTCATAAGACAATTCCTCTTGACATGCCCCGGTTGATTGCACTGAAAGCATACTGGTTCCTGCTCTACTGTCCTTGGCATCTCCAGCATCTATAAAGGCTGGGGAGCAAATACCCCCTGACTCCTCTGCTCCTGCCCAATCTCCTGACGAGGTTGATCCCCATTCCTTCTCTCCCTAATCACCTGGCCTCGAGGACGGTCTCTATGACCTCCAATCACTGCATCGTCAGCCGGTCTCTTCCGGCTCTTGACTGTAAGCTTATCCGCTTCTCTCTTTTTTGCCATCTCCAGAATCCTGGCAAAACTCCCCTCTAAGACAAAGAAGAGGGCCTGTCTCATGTCATCTTGCAGTCCCTTGTAAAACCTCCTGGCATAACCAGCATCGTCCAACTTATAAGCGTCCGCATAGCGGGCCAGGTGAGTAAACTCCTGATAATACTCCAGCACCGTCCTGTTCCCCTGCCTCAACCGCAAGAACCTATCCTCCAGCTCGTCCCTCGCCGACTGAGGTATGAAATGTCCCAGGAGCGCAGCTCTGAACTCCTACCAAGTAATATCTGCGCAACCCATACCCGTAATGGTGGTGCCCAGCTGTGACTTCCACCACCTCTTTCCATGTGACTCCAGGCAGGAGACCGCCAAAGCAACTGCCTCCTCAGTGGAGCATCGGATCCCCGTAAGCATCTCGTAAATGGTATCTAACCACTCCTCAGTGCGTACTACCAATTCCGTCCCCAGGTAGGATGGAGGGGAAGGTCCCCGGAAGACGCTCAACCAGTTGGCCCCGGGGTTTGGTTGTGGAGTCGGGGCTTGCTGAGCTCTGAAGGCCTCCAAAATGGCCGTCAGTGTTTGCCCCATCTCCGTCTGCTGGAACGGAGCTGGAGTGGCGGAGGTGGGACCACATTCAGAGCCTAAGGTGTCCCCTGCTGTGGTGTAAGGTACGTCGCAGGCTACAAGGAAAAATTCTGTTTGTTAGATAGCGTATGAATGGAATATAAGAAAGGGATGGGATGGACTTTCATATGTGATTTCCCTTATGGGAATACCACTGCTTCCCTTGCTAGTTTGTCAGCAAACTAAGCTCGCACGGGAGTGGCCCAAGGTTTGTGGACTACTTCTCTTTCGATCGAGGTCTCCTATGATACCACTTGTAAGACCCATTTTTTTTTCTTTTCAACCACCGGGGTCTTATGCCCAGAATCGCCGCTTTTCGGTGGCACCGACACTCAGGAAGGCCGCCACTACAAAATGTCAATTCTGCCAGCCTTTTTCGATCACATAGAGAGAGAAGTAAATGCAATATGTCCACATAATCATATATGAATAAAAATCACAGCAAGTTCATCAATATATAGAATGTAGAAAGTACTACAAAAGAACAGTACAAATGAAATATCTAATCGGGCTCAAGCCTGGTACATCAGAGTTCTCACTACAAATCACTCATCGCGGAAGCTATAAAAAGTCTAATCACTCAAGGAGTTGGTCACAGGTACTCTAGAACTAGACTGACCCACCTCCATGCGCACTGTACTCCGCTGGTGCTGGTCCCTGGACTGTTGGTCCCTGTCTCCCATCCGGAGCTCCTATAATGTTGTGGTTCGAAAACCATTAGTCATAAAGACTAAGCCCTATCATCCCCTACCCCTCCCCCACGGCTCCTAGGCACCGAGCGGAGAGGAGGAAAGGGAAGCTACAAAGGTGGAGAATAAGCAATGCGGGTGACATCGGAACTAGTCTAACAGTAATCCATGGTGTATAAAAAGCTAACTAGAATAAAAAACATCTAGCAGTTCTACGGTAGTGAGCCGTAAAGTAGACATGTAACAAGTAGTATATATATAAGAAGACAAATAGAAAATAAGTAAGTAAGTAACCTTAACTTATATAAATGCCCATACAAACTTATAAGTTAAGGGATCTTCTGCAAGTCTCCCATCATATAAAAAGTATCATATCGATTTATACGTTTGGGTGTCGGTTGTATGCAAAATATAAGTGTAGTGATATGTTATGTCATGATTCATGCAAGTGCAACTCACGCACACGACTCTATGCGCACAGACCTTTAGTTCCCCCTGTTCGGGTAGCTAGCTTCACTCCCAGGAACCTCCGTAGTGGAAAATGGAGACAGTTGGTCAGGCCCCCCACTCCTAGGTGGGTATCTACACTACCGGACCTAGCCCTTCCATACGCCCCTAGAAGAACACAACCTAGAGTATCCGCGTACTAGTGCTGGCTGTATCCACCAGACTTTCTTTGGCTAAGTGTCCCACACCGCCGAGTCTACGTAACGACGTCGGTGTGAACGACAGTCAAATACCGAAGACCCACCACCTTATTCTGTATTTAAACCATCGAGCCCTCGGCTCCCCGGACTGTCCCGTCCGTGCATCTACCTTCGGAAGCTACCGACTGAAAGGTAATTAAACCAATCTAATCTACCTCCCTAACTACCAGGATGTGTGAATGTGCAACCCTAGTTATACTAGTTGCTCTTATAGTTTATTATTCCTACGGTTTACGTTAGCCCAGGACTGCCCTCGGCATACCCCGTGAAGGGCTCTCAAAGGGCACTAGGAACTACGATGGGCTGAAGCCCAAAGCTCCCTTTCGCAAGGCACTTACTTTTATTAGTTATTACCCATTACCCGATTCCTTTGAAATTACTTTGGATCAAACCTAGTGTATTAAGACTCTTCCTCTCCTGCCGGGGTGGACGATCTTTCGTCGGTCCCGAGCACCTCTTATGACTAGACAACCTACCAACTCATCCTCATCTTGGTTACTGAGGATGCATTCATACACATTTACAAACCATTATCCCAATATCCAAATCCTCTAAGTTCATCATGTAGCTTAATATGATTTCAGCAGTTTTTACTAAACGCAAACCATCCTAAGCTATATGAGGTATACAAAGGGAGGTACTCCAAACTGTCTTCCAAATCTCCTATAAAATTTACTGGAGATCTATCATAATATAATTAGCCTAAATCCAGAAATTTATAATTTTCCTAATTAATGTGATATTTATTTAATTTTTCCAAAAGATTGGCCATGGGTGATTTTAAACATGAACTATATGATTTTCTCAAGTAATGGCCACCCAAAAATTATAATAACTAAATAACAGAGAGATATCAATAAATATTAATTTCCATAATTTTACAGAATTGATTTAGCCTCTAATTAATTTATCCAATATAATTTAATTAACTATATGTAAAGAAGTAAGTAACAAAATTATTCATCAGAAAATTATATAAAAATTACAGAATCCTAATATTGTACAGAACGGGTCATTGTGCAAAAATCATAATTTTACAGGCTTTTTAGACACCAAAATGAATTTAATTATGTTTTCATGGGAAACAATACTTAATGAAGCAACCCTTAAAAATAATCTTCCAAAAATCTCATAAAAATTCACAGAGCTTTAGAACATAATAAAAAGTCCTCTGGCTAAATTTCATTAATTTCTAGAAAGTTTTTTCTCCATAATAAATTTATAAGCAAATAATGCAAATTACAAAATTGTTAATGAAGCATCCAAAATAATAGTCCTAAATTCATAACAAAATCTCCAGAGCTTGTAATAACTTTAAACACTAATCTACCCAAATATCATCACTATTTAGTTTGTTTTAGTGGCATATTCTATCACTACAAGTTTTGTGCCCTAAACTAGGGTTAGGGTTTTGAGGGACTTATTTACTTTAAAATCCATTTAGATTTCTGCAAGAGGATTCTAGCTAACATAGAATTCTCTCTACCAAGTTTCAAATCATAACCAGGTCATTTGACCACTTACCCTTCACAAACCACCAAGAACCATTCTTATGATTTGGCCTTGGGTCCTAGGGCAATTCTACCCCAATCCACCTCAAAATCCATGAGAGGGTGATAGGAATCATGCCTAGTCAGTGGTCAAAATCTCAGCCTCTGTTGAGGTGATTTGACCACTCAAATCACAAAGTACACTCTTGACCTAAAAATCACTTAATAGGACAAAGCTTAGGTTTGTTCATTTCCAATCTAAAACATCTCCAAATGAGATGAAAATTTATACAGAACCTTATGATGAACCCAGGGACCACTCACCAAAATTTGGGAGGGTTTGGAAGTCATTAAGCCATCTAATTAATTTACCCTAAGATTATTAATTTTTTCTAAAAACTATAGAAAAACATTCTCCAGAAATTATCATTTTTGGACAGGCTCTAGGTATAGCTAGGGTAGACTCCCTGCCCAAATTTCAGATCCTTTGGACAAGGTATGAAGGGTGGGCACACATTTTAATCTCTGCTTAGCTCTAGGTATAAATCCCACCAAAAGAGGTGCCCTGGTCAAACCAGTTGACCACATTGACCCAAATCAATTTTAAAATTAAAAAAACCCATAGGGCTACAAATTATATGTTGACCATTTCTTCATATAGAGCCTCTAAGTATTTTTCATTAATTTTCTAAAGTGACTGTTATCTTAGTACAAAAAATTCATTTAAGAGAAAGAGATTAAATAACCAACACAGATCTTGAAGCAGATCCAACAGTGCTGGGTCATCTTCTTCCTCCAGCCAAGGGCTGAGATTAGCCCAACCTGGAGCGCATTCTAGATGCTGCCTCCCGCCATCCAGCCTCCTCCCTGGCCGGCCACCGCCACCACCGCCTTCGTTGAGGGGGTGGCCATCGCCGGGCGGCAGCTCGGCCGTCGGAGAGGTGTTTTCCGGCGAACCCGAAAGCTATATTTGTTGCAGGAATAAAAGAAACAGGAAGAGGAGCGCTTCCCGATCGAGCACCGTTGAGCTCAATTATCAATCCTAAAGAGTTCTAAGATCTACCCATAGAAAGAAAGGAGGGGAGGACCTTGTTAGTGGTTTGGAGACGAGCCTATCGTCGGGATGCCATTGGCGTGGTGGTAGCGTCGCCAGAATTCTTCTACAGCATAGTACAAGGCTCCAATCCGTCGGGTATGGGTGGAAACTTTATCTCTAAGTCTATGGAGTCTTTTAAAGGGAATAAATTGGGATGCGAGCGGGTATAGGCTGTCCAGCCATTAATGCTTCCTTAAAAGCATGCTTCAGCCATGGTGGAGGGGAGATGAAACGGCTCAAAATAGCTGGAGGAAGGCTGGAAACTCCTCCTCTCCCCATGAGGACTTGAATCCAGCCGTTAAAGAGGAGGGGAAGGGGCCATGACATCAAGTGTCATTTATGGCCGTGAAAGCTGGTTTCCGGCCATGGCCGTGGCTCCTCCTCGTTTTCCAAAACCGACGGCCACGTGGCATTGACCGGTCAACATTTTAAAATAAGACTTAATTGGGTCTTAATAAGAGAAATGGCCTAATAATGCATTCAGGCCCATTTCCTGGAACGGCCCGGTTCAACTGAACCATCAGCCAAGCTAAAACCTTGCCAGACAAATTTTCTACGTAAAATGGCGTTGAGTGAGCTCAGCTCACTCAACGCCATCCAGGCTACGACGTTGAGTGAGCTCTGCTCACTCAATGCCATCCAGGCTGCGGCATTGAGTGAGCTCTGCTCACTCAATGCCATCCAGGATATGGCGTTGAGTGAGTTCTGCTCACTCAACGCCATACAAGATACAACCCTTCTAGATTACGGCGTTGAGTGAGCTCTGCTCACTCAACGCCATCCAGACTATGGCATTGAGTGAGCTCTGCTCACTCAACGCCATCCAGACTATGGCATTGAGTGAGCTCAGCTCACTCAACGCCATCCAGATTACAGCGTTGAGTGAGCTCTGCTCACTCAATGTCATTCAAACTGTGGTGTTGAGTGAGCTCTGCTCACTCAATTCCATCCAGATTACGGCGTTGAGTGAGCTCTGCTCACTCAACGCCATTCAGATTGTGGTGTTGAATGAGCTCTGCTCACTCAACGCCATCCAGATTACGGCGTTGAGTGAGCTCTGCTCACTCAATGCCATCCAGACTATGACGTTGAGTGAGCTCAGCTCACTCAGTGCCATCCACCCTACACAGGATGGTGTTGAGTGCAGTCAATGCACTGAACGCCGTTCAGCTTTTGGCATTGAGTGCACTCGACGCACTCAACTCCCAAGCCTAAATCCTGTTTTAAGTAATTTTCTACCCTACCATTTGCAGACCAAGGTGATTTTGACTTGAGCCTGGGTCACTTGGCCTTCTTGGGCTTCCTAGGGTTTTGCCATGACTTGGTCATGATAAAACCTCTCCTAAGGGTCTGGTCGTAAATGGGATGTTACATTAATAACAATCAACACCGACCAAATACATAAGTTCAAGACAATCTTGTTATTAATCAATGAATTATCATTCATTCACTTGGGGTCTATACAATAATTTCATCACTCGTTGAATCATCACGATTAGACATATTATAATTCATCAAAACCTCAACGACAATTTGTTACAAGATCTCTGCCGAGTCTAAACCCGATTCTACACCAACCAACGAAATTCAGGTGCAGAGCACTTTCTGGACAACAAATTCGACCGGAGATTCCCGAGGCTACAGTGTTGGGTACATTGGAAAATGTGTACCTGATTTGAAGAAGCCCAACTTAGCTCAATGATATACATCAAGGTGTATTTGATGTTGTTTTAAGTTGACATGTGCAGGTGGAGAAATGTTAAAGAATGCAGAAAAATATTCTAAGTCCATGTGTCGACACCTGAAGAAACAGTGTCGACACTTCAGAATATTTGTGTCGACACTTGAAAGAAGCTGTGTCGACACAGAGAAAGATAGTCGACCACATTTGTGTCGACACTGGGAAGCAGTGTCGACTCACAGAGAAAGATAGTCGACCATATTTGTGTCGACACTGGGAAGTAGTGTCGACACACAGAGAAAGATAGTCGGCGACATTTGTGTCGACACTGGGAGGCTGTGTCGACACAATGAGACAGAGTCGACACACATTGGCAGAAGTCGACAATACTTGTGTCGACACCAGAAGACTAAGTCAACACATACTAAGTTCTGAATCTGCAACAACTGTGTCAACACACAGGACTTGTGTCGACACACTGCAAAGTCAAGACCAAGTTATTCTCTGAAGAAGCTGTGTCGACTTAAAGGCAAACTTGTCGACATCATCAAAGACTGTGTCGACACCAAAGTTACATATGTCGACACATACAGACAGTTGGTCTCGACACTTCCTGACAGTCTATCTCAACACATTGCTGACCAAGACTAAGGCACAGGATCTGTTTGAAGACTTGATAGTTGTGGGTTGCAGCCAGTTAACTGATGTTGTAAGACTTGTCAGAAGACAGTTATAAACCGGATCAGCCGGTTACCATTAAGAAGATCTATAAATAGACAGATTCAGAGAGAAGTAAACAATGCATGAGAAGATTGAACTTTGGCAATCAAATTGAGAAATCAAATCAAGAAGGTGTAATATACTAAAGAAGATCTTCATCAGAAGATCTAAGAAGACGATCTCAGGATCGATCTAAGAAGAGTTCTAACAAGAATTCAGAAGTATCATCAAAGGTGTTGGATAGAGAGGGATCCACTCATTTTGAAGAAGAAGAAGGAAGCCATCAGTGGCTTCTCAAGAAGCTGTTTGGAAATCAACTCAGCTAAGTTCAGATTCAAGAAGCTTTGAAGAAAGCTCAGATTCAGTTGATTTCATCAGCTGATCAAGAATTGTCTTGTCCTCTTCTCTCTCAACAAAGGCAAGACATTAAAACTTCTTTTCTAAATTTCTGTAGGATCTGTTTTACACAGATCTGAGTTGTAAGCCTGTGATATAAAGGCTGAGTGTAGGAGAGTTGATCTCTGAGTGGTAGGGCTGTTTGCCTGAGTGTAGGAGAAGGTTCTTCTCTGAGTTGTAGGCCTTGTGGCAAGGCTGAGGTAGGGCTGTTGTGCCTGAGTTGTAGGAACCTATCCAGGTTCTGAGCTGTAGGATCTGAGGATCTGAGAATAGTGGAAGTTTGGCCGAATCTAGCATACTGCTAGATAGGTGAAGGGAGAAAGTGGATGTACCCAGACCTTGGGGAACCACTATAAAACATTGTGCAATCTGTGATGATTAAATGTCTGTAAATGCTGTGCTGAATGTTTTAATCTTTGTAATTGAATTCTGCCTAAAAATTTAAACAAGCAATTAGAACCTATTCACCCCCCCCCTCTAGGTGTTTAGGTTGTCTTGAAAGTAAAACTATCAAGTGGTATCAGAGGGAGGTTCCTCAAAAAGGACTTAACAGTCTGAGGTAGATCTGAAAGGCAGAATCAAGATTCAAGAAGATGGGTTCTGGAGAGAATCATAAGGAGCTAGGGTCTATGAAATTACCCATATGCAAGAAGGAAATCTTTGGAATTTGGAAAGAAAGAGTCAGGTTGTTTATGGAGGCATCTGACCCAAGAATATACATCACAGTTCAAGAAGGACCCTTCATTCCAATGAAGGTATCAGTTCTTGATGCTAATATTCAAACTCCAAAGAGTTATTCTGAAATGACCAAGGATGAAATCATTTTGGCAACCATGGATAAAAGAGCACAGAATATTATTATAAGTGCCATAGATGATTCAACATTTCAGAATCTGATTCACTGCAAGACCTCCAAGGAAATGTGGGACACATTGATTGTCTACATGGAGGGATCAGAAGAAGTAAGACAGGATAGGAAATCTATGCTCAATCAGGAATAGGAAAGTTTTAGACAAGGAAAATCTGATAGCATAACTGAGTGCTACAAGAAATTCTATAGAATTGTGAATGAGCTAATGTCCTATGGAAGAGTCTTCAGTACTTATGAACTGAATGACAAATTCTTGAGATCCTTAACAAAGGATTGGGACACAAAGATCTGTGCCATAAGAGAAGTGGCTAAATTGGCAGAGATCTCTCCTCCCACCTTGTTTGGAAAGCTGCTATCCTATGAAATGCAACTTTTGGTGAGGAAGGAGGAGGAAAAGAATTCTAGAGGAGAGCATAGAGAAAAGACTGTGGCATTCAGTGCAGAATCTATCAGAAAGAATAGGAGGATATCACCATCCCCTCCTAAGGAAATTGCAAAAGTCAGTTCAGAAAATTCAGACAATCAGGGTTCAGAAAGTTGTGATTCAGATGCAGACTTTGCTGCATTCACAAGGCAATTCCAGAGGTTCTTGAAGAAGAAACAGTGGAAGTCTAAGCCCTCTACTTCACAGCAAGTTGATGACTATTATCAGAAGAAAAAGTCATCAAGAAAAGAAAAGAGCAGATCAAAGCCCAGCAAGGCTACTACTTCAAAGATTGTCTGCTATTGTTGCAATAGACCTGGACATGTAGTGGCTGACTGTCCTGATAAAAGAAAGGAGTCTTCAGACAAGAATAAGACTCATAAAAAGGGCAAGAAGGAGAAATCCTTTATTGCAAAGAAGGATAAGAGCCTAACAGATCAGTCAACTTCAGAGTCAGAATCTGAAGCAGAAGCATATATTGGACTATATGCTGTATCTGAAGAAGAGGAGTTTCTGCAGTTGCTAGACTCCATCTATGATCAAGAGGATCATCAGTGCATGGGATTGATGGCAGGATCAGAAGAGGACATATGCCAGAATCAGTCTGGTCCTAATAAGGTACAATGTCCTTCTATGAAATCTGTTTGTAGTACAAGTACAGAATCAGCTACATCTGCATCAAGTGATGTAGATGCATCTGAATCTGAAGGAGATGTCTATCAATTGATAGATAAGTATGGGGACTTGTTGCAGGCCCTTAAGAAAAGCAAGAACCTGATTAAGTCACAGGCTCATGAAATTGCTGAACTAAGGGTAGCTGCAACTGAGTTAGAGAAAGTAATTGATCAAAAGTTAAATGAAATTGCCAAGCTGAAGAATATAACTATTATTTAGATGGGCACAAATAATTATACCAATGATCAAGTGAAGAGTCTGGAGGCCAGACTAAGAATTGAAAAAGATTTAGTGGCTAGTTACTCTAATCCAAAGTCTGTCTTACCCTTGATTGATGAATTTGTGAATCAAAAGGGTAAGGCAGGATTAGGATTCAAAGGTAACTCTAGGGCTGGCCAATTCAAGAGGAAAGGCAAAGCTCCTGTCAAGCCACTGAACTTTTCAGTCCCTATTAAGTTTAGAAAGGTGGAAGTGCCTTCTAACCTATATGATCATGAAAATATTCATGGTCATATTAAGTCTAATGTTCTGAAAAACAAGGGTGTAAATGCCAACAGGCCTACCTATGTTCATAAACCCAATGGTTATAAAAAATCAGTGGGTGAAGCTGCTGCAGCACCAGCAATGGACAGAAATTCTTTTGTCAAGGATGTATCTAGAACTAGATACAATAGGTTTGAATGTTGGTGCTGTGACAAGAGAGGCCATTTTGCACTAGACTGCTGGTATAACACAAGTGTTAGAAAGAACAATAGTCTACCTGTTAGAAGAAATAATGGTAGCTTTGTTAATGCTAACTTGAACCAAGGACCCAAGACTTGCTTGGGTTCTAAGGGTAAGTAAATCTGTGTTGCAGGTGAATCCAAGTAACCATGCCCCTATATGGTACTTGGATAGTGGTTGTTCCAGGCACATGACTGGAACAAAGGGGCTGCTGAAGGAGTATTCATCTGTCAAAGATGGACCTAAAGTGATCTTTGGTGGATCTGAAAAAGGAGTCATCAAAGGGTTTGGTAATATTTCTTCTAACCTAATTACTATCACCCAAGTGGCTTATGTAAAAGGTTTGAAACATAATCTAATAAGCATAAGCCAGCTGAGTGATTTAGGATATGACATTTCATTTGTTAAGGATGGATGTCATATCAAAAGGTCAAGTGATCAAGAGATCATTTTGACTGGGTATAGGAAGAAAAATGTTTATTGTCTTAATTTTGTATGTGAGAATAAAGCTTCTCCCATTTGTCTTGTAGCTGATGACAATGCTTCTCATTGTGTTAAGTGGCACAAGAGATTGGCTCATCTTAACTACAAGACAATTGGCAAACTCTTTATCAAAGAGTTAGTGAGGAATGGTCCTCAAGTTAAGTGTATGAAGGAAGGGATATGCTCAGCTTGTCAAAAGGGCAAGCAGACAAAATCCTCCTTTCAAAGCCTTGAAAACAAGGATTCTGTGAGGTGCTTATACCTCTTGCATATGGATCTTTTTGGTCCTATGCCAGTTCATAGTCTAGGTAGGAAGGTCTACACTTTTGTGGTTGTAGATGACTATTCTAGATTTACATGGGTGTTCTTTCTGAGACAGAAATCTGAAACCCCAAGTGTCTTACTTAATTTTGTAAAGCAAATTCAGAATGAACTGAATAGTACAGTGGTCAAAATCAGAAGTGATCATGGTACTGAGTTTCAATCTGAAAGCATGACAAAGTTATGTGAAGACTTTGGGATTTTCCAAGAGTTCTCCTCACCAAGAACACCTCAGCAAAATGGAATTGCTGAAAGAAAGAATAGAACATTAATTGAAGCTGGTAGAACCCTATTGAGTGACACCTCTCTACCAGAATATTTCTGGGCTGAGGCTGTAAACACTGCTTGTCATGTAATCAATAGGGCTTCTATCACCAAGAGCCACAAAAAGACTCCCTATGAGATTATGAAAGGTAGAAAACCAAATCTATCCTACTTCAGAATCTTTGGTTGCAAATGCTATATACTTAACAATGGTAAGTCATATTTGACTAAGTTTGCTGCCAAATCCCAGGATGGGATATTTGTTGGGTACAGCACAAATAGTAAGGCCAATAGAATCTTCAACTTGACTACTCAAGTTGTTGAAGAATCTGTGCATGTTGTGTTTGATGAAACAAGATTAATCAACTGTGAGTTGTCTTGTAGATCAAATGACTCAACAGGTATAAGCAAAGGAATGGACAAGCTCTCCATTGCTGAAGCTTCAAGGGAAGATGGAGTATTGGAAAATGAAGGATATTGCCCAGGGGGAGTAGAAGACACAATAGAAGATGAAGAAAACCAAGAGGTTCAGCATAATGAAGGAGCTGGAGATGTTCAACCAGAAGGGAATCTTCCTCCAGCTACAAGACATTTAAGAGACCATCCAACTGATCAGATAATAGGTGATCCAAGACAGGGAGTGCAGACTAGAAGCAGAAGTCAAAGCACAGTTCTGCATTCAAGTTTCCTGTCACAAATGGAGCCTAAGAAGTTTGAAGAAGCCATCCAAGACTTGCACTGGACTGATGCTATGCAAGAGGAGTTGAATCAATTCAGAAGGTGCAATGTCTGGGATCTTGTTCCTAAACCAAGAGGCCACAATATAATTGGGACAAAATGGATGTACAGGAACAAGTTGGATGAGAATGAAGTAATAGTGAAAAATAAAGCAAGATTGGTTGCTAAAGGATACAGGCAGGAAGAAGGGATTGACTTTGATCAAACCTTTGCCCCAGTAGCAAGGATGGAGGCAATCAGAATGTTCCTTGCCTATGCAGCCTATCAAGACTTCAAGGTATACCAGATGGATGTGAAGTCAGCATTTCTGAATGGTGATCTTAAAGAAGAAGTATATGTAGAGCAGCCATCAGATTTTGCAGATCCTCTTAAACCTGATTATGTTTATAAGCTTAGAAAAGCTTTGTATGGGTTAAAGCAAGCCCCAAGGGCTTGGTATGAAACCCTGTCTACTTTCCTTATTGAGAATAAATTCTCAAGAGGAAAAATTGACAAAACTCTATTCCTTAGGGAATCCAAAGGCAAGATCATCTTAGTTCAGATCTATGTTGATGACATAATCTTTGGATCTACTGAAAACAACCTTTGTAAAAAGCTTTCCAAACTTATGTAAGGGAAGTTTGAGATGAGCATTATGGGGGAACTGAAGTTCTTCTTGGGACTCCAAGTAAGACAGACTGATGATGGCTTGTCCATATCCCAGTCAAAGTTTACTAAAGAATTAATCAAAAAGTATGGTATGGAGTCATCCTCCATCATGAGAACTCCTATGGGGACAAGTATGCCTATATGCAAAGATGATACAGGTAAACCTGTTGATGAGACTTTGTATAGAGGAATAGTTGGTTCTCTACTATATCTTACAGCTAGTAGACTAGATATTATGTATGCTACATGTGTCTGTGCTAGGTACCAAGCCTGCCCTAAAGAGTCTCATTATACTACAGTCAAAAGGATTCTGAGATATCTTAAGGGCACACCTAATCTAGGTCTTTGGTACCCTAGGAATAGAGATTTTCTACTAACAGGTTATTCAGATGCAGATTTTGCAGGCTGTAGAGAGGATAGGAAGAGTACAACAGGTACTTGTCAATTCTTGGGAGGAAGACTGATATCTTGGAGTAGTAAGAAGCAGACCAGTGTGGCTATATCTACAGCTGAGTCAGAATATGTTGCTGCTGGCAGCTGCTGTGCACAACTATTGTGGATACAGCATCAGTTTAAAGATTATGGTATTCAAGTAAGTAAAACACCTCTTTTGTGTGATTCTAAGAGTGCAATTTCTATTGCTAATAATCCTGTCTCTCATAGTAGAACTAAGCATATAGAAATTAAATACCATTTTCTTAGAGATCATGTAGAAAGAGAAGACATCACATTGGAATTTGTTAAAACAGATTATCAAATAGCAGATGTATTCACTAAGCCTCTGGATGAAACAAAATTCAATAAATTTAAAATTGAATTAGGCATGCTGACCATTGATTAGATTATCAACAAACTTACAAATAACATATAAGATTATCAAATGGTCTTAAGTGGTGTAGACAGAAACAGAAATTGGCTAAGTAAAATAGTGTCGACACATTCAGTGATAATGTGTCGACTCAGTGAAGTAATGTCGACAAGTCAGAAATTTAGTGTCGACACAGAGAAAATGTGTCGACACTTAAGAATTAAATTGTCAACTTATCCAGGAAGGTAGTGTCGACTTCACCAGACTAGTGATGTCGACACTTACAAATTTTGTGTCGACACTTATCCTAAGAGTCGACACAGATTTTCTGATACTCTACTATATCTCTCAGGTGTCGACATATCCACATTTGGTGTCGACACATAGTAGACAGATTTGTTGTCGAGACAATAGAAGTTTGTGTCGACACATTCCATATGTGTCGACACATATAGACTGTTTTTGCCCGCCTTTTGATCTTCTTTCAATAGAAGGTATAAATAGGTCAAGAACTTAATCAGTCGACACGCTTACAAGGTTTTCGAGACTGAAACCCTGTGTTAACTTTCTCTCTCTCTCTTCTATTAAGCTTTCTCACCTGAACAATGGCGCCGAAGATTGAAGACAACGTCAATGAAGGTTATGAGTTAGTAAGGAATGCCTTTGCCGAAGCCCCAGCAGATGTTCAACGAGTTATCTCTCTCATTTCTGAATCCGGATTAGAGTTCCTAGTTTCTGAACCTTCCAAGATATGGAAGAAGGAGGTGCATGAATTCTTTATCTCTGCATCAATAGGTTCAGATGTTCTCAAGATAAAGTCCACTATGCATGGGTCGACAGTGAAGATTACCCCAAGAAGTCTAAGGAAGATTCTACACTTACCAATAATTGAGAATGAAGAAGAAGTCCCTGCTTCTAAGTTAAGGGAGGCTATCCAATGGTGCGGATTGGATCCCACTCTGAAGATTGGAGCTGCTTTCAACAGAAAAGGAATGAATCAGCAAGGGAAATTTCTGTCTGAAGTAGTTGGCAAGGTGATTCTGTGCAAACCAGGGGGACATGATAGGATTTCAGCCTATATGTTCAGCCTCATGACCAGAATTGTGTTTACAATTCCAACTGATTGGTCAGCTGTAATCTTTGAAAAGATCAAGGAAGGAATAAAGAAGCCAAATCTGGCTAGGATTATGAGTTTATATCTGAATGGAGTGATCCCTGAGGTAATGCAACACCTGCCAGGAACAAAGATCAATCACATGAGAAAGATGGACATGAGATTGTTTTCTAGGTGGGATAGGGTGCTGTCTAAGGATGTGCCTGATGAGAGCAGGCAGGACACCCCAGTGAAATCCCCTTCTCATGCTTAAGATACTGAGCAACATCAAGAAGAACAAGAGAGGAAGCAGGATGAAGATCACCCTGTGTCTACTCCAGCCCAGCAAGACACTATACCTGCACAGATGCAGGGGAGCAAGCTCATTCACCTGCCCAGATTGTATCTACTCCTGACCAGGTACAGTTACAGGGGGAGCTGGTGTATTTCCTTACTAAAGACATTTCTAATATTTCTATTACTGCACAGGTGCAGGGGGAGCAAGTATACTCACTTGCCCAGGTCATTACCAATACTGACCAAGTACAGGGGGAGAAGATGTCTGCCCCAGTGCAAGAGGCAGTCCAAACTAATATCTCCAAAGATCTGAATATAGAAGATCTAATTGATACATCTTATGTTCAAGCTCAGAAGGAATATACTCTAGATGAGTTGTTCCCTAATGTTGATATGGCTACTAATAGAGTAGAAGAGGAGCAAGAGATTGAAAAGGCCCTTGACATGGAGATAGAAATTGAGAAGGAGCAAATGGTTGAGGGGGAGTCTGTGCATGTTGAGGCTGAACAACATGGCACTGAGACAAATATTCCTCCTCCTCCTCAAGTTAAAGAGTTCAAGTTCATAGTACATCTGAATCTGAGACTGAAGAAGCCAGAATGGCTAAGAAGAGAAAACTTGTAGTCTTCAAGAGAAGGAGCAAAGGTTATAAGCAGGCTCTACAGACTACAACTCAACCATCCCATTCTGAATTTAATTATAACAAGTTTATGGTTGATTTGCAAGTTAAGTTAGATGACCATAGAGTGGCAGTTGAAAAATATGTAGATGAGAGCAATAAGGCCCTTCAATTTGACTTGGCTCAGGATATAAAGTCAATTAGATTTGAAGTCAATATGCATAAGAAGGAGATGACAAATTGCTTCCATAAAGGAGGTAATGCTGTAGTATTCTTGGCAAAACAACAGCAATCAGTTATTACCAAAGCAGATGATATAGCACTGAAGCAAGGCTATGTTCTTACAAATCAGATAAACATGAATGCCAATCTTGAAGACTCTCACAATGAAATTCTTAATGAGTTGAAAAATACTACTGAAGGGTTGCCTGCAGCTAGAGCAAAGGAAATGGAAGAATTTGATAAGAAATTTCAAGCTGCTATTGAATCTGTTAAAACTGCTATCACTACCTCTCAAAAGGACATATCTGACAAGCTTCACAAGTTAAAACCATTTTTTAAAGAGGGTGTGAATTATCTGGATGGACAGATCAGATTTCAGAAGGAAGATCTAAGGGATCATATTACCAGAGAAGCCATAAAGGGGGAGAGGTTGTTAGTTCATGCAGGCTCAGAGCACACCAAATGGGTGACCAATAGTATTCGAGCCACATTGGAATATCCACCTTTGTGTGATGATGCTATGGTGGCTGAGTCAGGAATACAAACAGGTCTACTTGAAGGCAATCAACCTGAGGTTGCCCAAGTCATTTACCCTCCTCCAGATTTTGATATGATTGATCAGCAAGTTCAAGAAATGTATAGTCCTCCAAAGGAGGTTAACAGGGTTGTTATTGAGAAAATGGATAAGCCTGAGGCCACTTTGAAAGAACAGCAAGATGCTCTACTATCTAAGAAGAGATTTAGAGAGCAGGCTGAACTAAAGCCAGATTTTGAGCAGTGGAGCCCTACTTCAAGAAATATTATACTCACTGCATGGAAGGCTGTGAAAGACCAAGTTCATGAAAGAGGAAAGTGGTATAATGAAATAGAATGGCAAAAGCATGAAGCTAGGCAGGAGGCAATAGTACAGTTCAGAAGAAATGCCAAGCTGGGTAGGCTACCACCAAATGCTCAGGAGCCGAGCAAGTACTTTCCAAAGCCCTATCATTACTTTGAAAGGCAAAGGCTCAAGGAAGAAGCAAAGAAGAAGGCTGATCAAAAAGGCAAGAAGCCAGCTGAAGATGTTGAAGCTCCTGTGAAGGCTCAAATCCAATCTGGCAAAGGGATTGTCATAAGAGAGCCTAATCAGTCTTAGTTTTAAGTTCTTTCAAATGTGTTTTGTAATGTTTTGTTTAAATCATTCAATATAAAACTCTGTAATCAAACATTATCAAGTTATAAACAATATTTTGTTTGGAATCATATAATGTTCACTCTGTGATGGATTGTTCATATTTTGTTTATATTAAGTATTCATGTTATGTCATATATCATCATATTATACTTTTTATAAATGGTGTATATCATTGGCTATAAGGGTTATGACTTCTCCAAATAGGGGGAGATTGTTGGGTACATTGGAAAATGTGTACCTGATTTGAAGAAGCTCAACTTAGCTCAATGATATACATCAAGGTGTATTTGATGTTGTTTTAAGTTGACATGTGCAGGTGGAGAAATGTTAAAGAATGCAGAAAAATATTTTAAGTCCATGTGTCGACACCTGAAGAAACAGTGTCGACACTTCAGAATATTTGTGTCGACACTTGAAGGAAGCTGTGTCGACACAGAGAAAGATAGTCGACCACATTTGTGTCGACACTGGGAAGCAGTGTCGACTCACAGAGAAAGATAGTCGACCATATTTGTGTCGACACTGGGAAGTAGTGTCGACACACAGAGAAAGATAGTCGACCACATTTGTGTCGACACTGGGAGGCTGTGTCGACACAATGAGACAGAGTCGACACACATTGGCAAAAGTCGACAATACTTGTGTCGACACCAGAAGACTAAGTCAACACATACTGAGTTCTGAATCTGCAACAACTGTGTCGACACACAGGACTTGTGTCGACACACTGCAAAGTCAAGACCAAGTTATTCTCTGAAGAAGCTGTGTCGACTTAAAGGCAAACTTGTCGACATCATCAAAGGCTGTGTCGACACTAAAGTTACTTATGTCGACACATACAGACAGTTGGTCTCGACACTTCCTGACAGTCTATCTCAACACATTGCTGACCAAGACTAAGGCACAGGATCTGTTTGAAGACTTGACAGCTATGAGTTGCAGCCAGTTAACTGATGTTGTAAGACTTGTCAAAAGACAGTTATAAACCGGATCAGCCGGTTACCATTAAGAAGATCTATAAATAGACAGATTCAGAGAGAAGTAAACAATGCATGAGAAGATTGAACTTTGGCAATCAAATTGAGAAATCAAATCAAGAAGGTGTAATACACTAAAGAAGATCTTCATCAGAAGATCTAAGAAGTCGATCTCAGGATCGATCTAAGAAGAGTTCTAACAAGAATTCAGAAGTATCATCAAAGGTGTTGGATAGAGAGGGATCCACTCATTTTGAAGAAGAAGAAGGAAGCCATCAGTGGCTTCTCAAGAAGCTGTTTGGAAATCAACTCAGCTAAGTTCAGATTCAAGAAGCTTTGAAGAAAGCTCAGATTCAGTTGATTTCATCAGCTGATCAAGAATTGTCTTGTCCTCTTCTCTCTCAACAAAGGCAAGACATTAAAACTTCTTTTCTAAATTTCTGTAGGATCTGTTTTACACAGATCTGAGTTGTAAGCCTGTGATATAAAGGCTGAGTGTAGGAGAGTTGATCTCTGAGTGGTAGGGCTGTTTGCCTGTGTAACATCCCATTTCCGGCTAGACCCCTAGGAGTCGGTTGGTTGTGGTAGAGCCCTAGGGAGCCCAAAACATGAAATAAATCGACTAAGGAATCGGCTCACGGGTTGGTCACGCCCGTGACCCGCCATGTCACGCCCGTGACAAAGGGCGTGACACGCTCGATGATCGTCGATCCCAACTCGACGATCGTCGAACCAAACTCGGCCTCACGGGCCTGTCACGCCCGTGACCCGTTATGTCACGCCCGGGACAAAGGGCGTGACACGCTCGACGATCGTCGATCCCAATTCGACGATCGCCGAACCAAATTTGGCCACACTGCCCGTCACGCCCGTGACGCTTAATGTCACGCCCGTGACATAGGGCGTGACCATGACCGTCGACTTCAGGTCAACGGTCGTCGACCCAAAATTGACCACACGCCATGTCACGCCCGTGACTTGCATTGTCACGCCCGTGACATTGGGCGTGACCGCGCTCGACGATCGTCGATTTCAGTTCGACGATCGTCGACCCAGAACTAGTCATCAGGCATGTCACGCCCGTGACCCTCATTGTCACGCCCGTGACATTGGGCGTGACCACGCTCGACGATCGTCGATTTCAGCTCGACGATCGTCGACCAGAATTAGTCACCAGGCCTGTCACGCCCGTGACCCAAGTGTCACGCCCGTGACCACCCTTCGACGATCGTCGATCTCAGTTCGATGATCGTCGAACCCAGAACTGCTAACCGGGCCTGTCACGCCCGTGACCTATGTGTCACGCCCGTGACCAAGGCCGAAACGTCAGCCAGACTTTAAATTTCGGTAACCGACATCTTAATCAATTCTGATTATGGAACGAAGAGCAGAAATATTTATTAGCCGTTTCTGTCCTTAATTATTTAATAGAACAAGGAAATGGGGTCCAATAGGTACTCGCCACCTGGCAAACGTCTCTTCGTCTACAGCAATTAAACTCTCTGCATCATAACCGAAACGTTGATATAGTTAATGGCCGGAACGTTTCAACCTTTCCCCTCCCTCCTTTCTTCCCTTTAAAAAGGCCCCTTAGGCTCAAGAATGAAGTTTCCAAGCCCTTACCTGAAGTTTCGAGCCTACTACTGTGCTGTAGAAGAATTCCGACGACGCCACCACCGCGCCATGACAGTCCAACGTCCATCTCGCCGTCAAGCCATGAATAAGGTCCTCCTCTACTCTTTCTTCTATGGATAGATCTTAGAACTCATTAGGAGAGATATCGGGCTCAAAAGAGCCGGATCGGGTGAGCGTTTCCATGCTTTTCCGAAATTTGCATGGAGGCGGGTTCGCCGGAAACCGCCTCTCCGGCGGCCGTGCCGCCGCCCGACGTTAGCCCTCGCCTCAACGGAGGTGGTGGTGGTGGTGGCCGGCCAGGGAGAAGGCTGGGTGACCGGGATATAGCTTTGGAAAAAAAAAACTACCGGAAAAATGAATTTTTAGGTTTCTGGTTTCGGGCTGTTGAAGAAGATGAACAGTGCCATGAGAATTAAATTCTATTTTTAAAGCAATTTCTGAGTGAAAATATCTATCACCTTAGATAATTTGGGAACAATACCTAGAGGCTCCTACAGGAAAAATGAACAACAAAGGAAATGTAGCCCTTGAAGGCTACTTTAATTCAAAATTAATTTTACTCGTTTTGGAATCCTGGTTAGACCACAGCACCCTTTTTGGTGAGGTCTATCCAGAGGGCTGCCTTGACCTTAGAAAAATTCCCCACTCCAATCCAGTCATCCAAATGACTTGAAATTTGGGGTGTGATCTAATCTTACATATATCTAGGTGCTATCCAAAAATGAGAATTTTTGGAGAATATTTTTCTATAGTTTTTAGAAAAATTCAATAATCCTAGCCGAATTTAATTAGATAGTTAAATAATTTCCAAACCCTCCCAAATTTTGGTGAGTGGTCCCTGGGTTCACCATAAGGTTCTGTATAATTTTTCATCTCATTTGGAGATGGTTTGGTTTAGAATTGATCAACCCTAAGTTTTGCCCTAATAAGGGGTCTTAGGTTAAAAGTGCACTTTTGAAGTTTGAGTGGTGAGATCACCTCAACAGAGGCTGAGATTTTTACCACTGGCTAGTAATGTTCTCTAGCACCCCCTCATGGAGTTTGAGGTGGATCGGGGTAAGTTTACCCTAAGGACCAAGGCCAATCCCTAAGGATGGATCTTGGAGGTTTGTGAAGGTCATGTGGTCAAATGACCTTGGATTGACCCGAGGTTGGGTGATGAGGACCATAGGGCTAATATGGTTCTCTGGATGAAATCCCAGCAGGTTTGGAGATCGTTGGGATATCTAAAAATCTAACCCTAGTTTAGGGCGCAAAACTTGTAGAGATAGGAAATGACACTAAATCACATTGAAAAGTGATGAGATTTGGGTAGAGTGAATTATAGGGATGGTACAAGCTCTGGATATTTTCTATGAATTTTATGATCATTATTTTGGATACTTCCTTTAATGATTTAGTAGTTGTATGATTTGCTTAGAAAATTTATCATGGAGAGCACACTTCTTGGAAATTAATGAAATTTAGGCAGAGAACGTTTATTAGGATTGTATATCTCTGTGAATTTTTATGGGATTTTTGGAAGCTTAATCCTAAGGCTTGGTTCATTAAGTATTATTTATCATGGATATCGGATTAAATCTATTTTGGTGCTTAGCAAGCTGGTAAAATTATGATTCTTTGCACAATGATCTTTTCTGTACCATACTATTAATCAGTAATTTTTCTATAATTTTATGATGAGTAATTTCAGTACTTCCTTCTTTACATGGGAATAATGGGATTATAATGGATAAATTAATTAGAGGCTAAATACCTTCTGTAAAATTCTGCAAATTAGTATTTGATGATACCTTACTGTTATTTAGTGATCATAATTTTTGGGTGGCCATTACTTAAGAATATCATGTGGTTCATGTGTAAAATTACCCATGGCCAATCTTTGAGAAAATTAAATAAATATCGGATTAATTAGGAAAATTATAAGTTTCTGGATTTATGCAAATTATGATATGGTAGACCTCCAGTAAATATTATAGGAGATTTGGAAGATAATTTGGTGTATCTCCACTTGTGTACCTCATATAGCTTAGGATGGTCTGCATATAGTGAGCCATGGAATTTTGGTAGTTGATGGTTGGTAGGGCAAATTAAGATTGAGGTCATCATTGAAAGTCAGGATAAGTGGAGTGTGAGACTGGTTAGGATAAGGGAGTACGGGAACGACGAAAGATCGTCCGTCCCGGGAAGAAGAGGAAGAATCCTAATACTCTAGGGATAGAACTAAAGCAACTAAAAGAGGATCGGGTTAAGGGAGATCAACCAATAATAATAAGTGCCTTGCGAAAGGGAACTTCGGGCCGTAATGCACCGTCTTGGTTCCTAGTGCCCCTTGAGAGCCCTTCACGGGGTATACCGGGGGCAGTCCTGGGCTAACGTAAACCATAGGAGTAATAAATCAAAAGAGCAACTAGTATAACTAGGATTGCACACACTCACTCCCCGGTAGTTAGGAAAGTAGAATTATAGGATTACTTGCCATCAGACAGTAGCTCTGAAGGTAGATGCACGGACAGTACTGTCCGGGGGGCCGCGGGCTCGAGGGTTGGAGTACGGAGAAAGGTGGTGGGTCATCGGTACTAGGCGATCGATCACACCGACAGCGATACGATGACTCGGAGAAAAGTCTGGAGGGTACATCCAGCAGCAGTACGCGGATACTCTAGGTTGTGTTCTTCTAGGGGCGTACGGAAGGGCTAGGCCTGGTAGTGTGGTTACCCACCTAGGAGTGGGGGGCCCGACCCACTGTCTCCGTTTGCCACTACGGAGGTTCCTGGGGGTGAAGCTAGTCTCCCGAACAGGGGGAACTAAAGGTCTGTGTGCATAGAGTCGTGTGCGTGGGTTGCACTTGCATGAATCATGGCATAGCATGTTTGCATATAACCGTCACCCCAACGTATAAATCGGTATGGGACTTTTTATACGATGGGAGCCTTGCAGAAGATCCCTTAACTTATAAGTTTGTATGGGCATTCATATAAGTTAAGGTTACTTACATACTTACTTACTGTTCTCTAGTTGTCTTTTTATATAAATTGCTTCTTATTAATTGTTCTACCTATTACAACATTTATACTGCTCCCCGATATAACTTGCTAGTTAGGTCCACCGACACTTGCTTGTCTACTCTCCACTTTTGTAGCTTCCCTTTCCTCCTCTCCGCCCGGTGCTTAGGAGCCGTGGTGGGAGGGGTAGGGGATGATAGGGCTTAGTCTTTATGACTAATGGTTTTCGAACCAAACATTACAGGAGCTCCGGATGGGAGACAGGGACCAGCACCAGCGGAGTACGGTGTGCATGGAGGTGGGACAGTCTAGCACCGGTGCACCTGCGACCAGCTCCGTGAGTGATTAGCATTTTCTTAGCTTCCGCGATGAGAGACTTGTAGTGAGGACTCTGATGTACTGGGCTCAAGCCCATTTATCTATTTTCCTATTATTGTATTGATGGACTGGATATGATTCTCTTTTATATACATGTTTTCTGTGGACTTGTTTACACTTTTGTATAAATGCTTCTCTCGTTTGTGATCGAAAAGGGCCGGCAGAATTGGCGATTTGTAGTGGTTGCCTTCCCGAGATGTCGGTGCCACCGCAAAGCGGTAATTCTGGGCTAAGACCCCCGGTGGTTAAAAAGAAAAAAAAAGGGGGGTCTTACAGCCTGAGTGTAGGAGAAGGTTCTTCTCTGAGTTGTAGGCCTTGTGGCAAGGCTGAGGTAGGGCTGTTGTGCCTGAGTTGTAGGAACCTATCCAGGTTCTGAGCTGTAGGATCTGAGGATCTAAGAATAGTGGAAGTTTGGCCGAATCTAGCATACTGCTAGATAGGTGAAGGGGGAAATTGGATGTACCCAGACCTTGGGGAACCACTATAAAACATTGTGCAATCTGTGATGATTAAATGTCTGTGAATGCTGTGCTGAATGTTTTAATCTTTGTAATTGAATTCTGCCTAAAAATTTAAACAAGCAATTAGAACCTATTCACCCCCCCCCCTTTTTTAGGTTGTCTTGAAAGTAAAACTATCATACAGGAATCCGGTGAATGCGTGTATCCCATCGATGGAAAGGTATTTCTATGGGTTACAACTTTCATGTTCAGTCTACAACCCAAATCAGACAGTATTACACATGAAATTGGCTCCAAAGTCTGCTGCGTATAGAATACATTTTCTGCACGCTTAGCCTGTCAGCCCTCTACTTCGATCATACTTTCCCGTGGCTACAGACTTCGCTTGAAGACGTGTAACCACTCGTTGGAATTGTATTTCTAAAGGATACAACTTTCGTGTTTAGTCAAAAGCCCAGATCTGACCATATCATGTCTGAAAATGACCAAGAAGATTGCTTCGTGCAGAACACAGATTTCTACACGCATCTTAAGGCGGAATGAACGACACCGGTTCATCTTCCTCCTCTAGCCGACATTCCCAAATCACACCAGAAATTCCTCCTCCCTTATTCATCCTCATAAGGTCATTTCTCTTCCCGAAACCATCTCCCTATCATCACATAGAAGAAGGAGAGGTTGAAGACATCACTATCCGTAGAGCACAAGCCCTAGAATGGCCTCTTCCTAGGTAGATCATCATCTTACAAGTCTAGACTCTTTTGAGTCGACATCTCACCTAGGAATAACTACAGATCTAACACCAAGGGAGAGGGGAGGAAGCTCACCTCGTTTCCGGCGTTTCCACCATTTCCAGCCATGGATCTCGTCACCCTTCGCGGCGGCATCATCTTCTCCTTGGAGGCGGCGGCGGTTCTTCACGGAGTATAGTTGATTCCAGCAAGTCCTTCCCTCCTCCAGCAGTTTCTCCAAAAAAATGGCTTGGAAGAAAATGAAAAACGGCTAGGGTTACATTTCCCCTTTTATACAGAAACGACACGGGTAGGGACACGCTCGTGTCCCTACCCGTATCCTGCTCTAGTGAATCGGCAACGACGGTTAAAGTGTCGCTTGGACACCAACACGGGTAGGGACACACCCGTGTCCACTACTCATATCACGCGACACGGCCGTGTTCAAGCCTGTGTTCTTACCCGTGTCCTACTCAGGAGACACGACCGGCTTCCTGGAGATATGCACACGGGTAGGGACACGCCCGTGTCTCTACCCGTGTCCTACTCGGGACACATTTCGTTGATCTCCACTCAACGCACACGGGTAGGGACACGCCCGTGTCTCTACCCGTTTCCTGCTCGGGACAGGCCTTGTCGAGTTCCACATGACACCTCTCGAATTCTACTCGACGCATACGGGTAGGGGCACGCCCGTGTCTCTACCCATGTCAAATTCTGGACCAATTTCTCTTTTCTACACGAGTGTAAGCCTAGTCGCTTGCACTCCCTGAGCCCAAGTCAGCTCTCTTGACTCAAAAGCACGCACGGGGGAACTAGCGCGAATCGAGACGTTACATCATCACTCAACGCATCTAGACTTAGCTGATTTTTTTTGTATGAAGGTATCGAGTGAGTTGTCTTCACTCAACACTTTCTGTCTTTGTCTGTTTTGGTTAAGAAGCGTTGAGTGAACTACCTTCACTCAACGCTTCTTTCCTTAGACAGTGTTTCTATTGAATAAGCATTTAGTGAGTTGACATCACTCAATTCTCCTGTCCTTAGACAAAATTCTGTATCAAATAATACATCAACTCTGACTGAACTATGATCTGTCGACGCTTTCTCTGCATGGCGTTGAGTGAACTGCCTTCACTCAACGCTTCTGCACTTAGCCAGATTTTTTGGCAGATCCTTCTGCGGCTTTGACTGCTTGAGCTTTACTCAATGCTTCTGGCTCTTGGCATTGAGTGAACTGCCTTCACTCAACGCTTCTGGACTTAACCAGATTTCTTCCTTGGCAATGCTGAGACTTCAACTGTCTAGTCTTTAGTCAATGCTTAAGGTCATCTAGCGTTGAGTGAACTGCCTTCACTCAACGCTTCTCGACTTAACCAGATTTCAGCCTTGTTAGCATCCTGCCTTTTGTCCTCCTGTCATTGCCACTTGGATAACCTGTCTAATCAAAGTAACAAAGATCCCCCTATATACGTAGAACTTATATCATGCATTAGATACAAACATGTGTATACCATTGTTTTGTAGACCTTCTTCAAATCTGGGACATTATGATCAATGGACCCAACACTCTGCCTCCATCGTCTTGGCAAGGTGGACAATAATCTCAAACGGAGCATGTGATGCAGTCATAAATGATTGTCAGTTATAATCATTAAGGCCCTGAAAGAACCTTTTGGCCTGATCTCTGCCCTTAGTGGCTATGATCCCCGCATACCGAGCGAGGTAGGAGAATTCCTGCTGATACTCTATGACCGTCATAGTTCCCTATCGAAGGTGAAGAAAATGCTCTTGAAGCTCTATTCGGTCGACATCGGAAATGAAATGCTCCATCACTCGGGTGGAGAAGTCCCTCCAAGAAATGTCATCTAGGCGGTAGTGCCTGTAGGTGGTATGTAAGATGGACCTCACCACTGCCACGCATATCCCTCCAAAAGTGTGGTAGGTAGAGAAACTCCATCGTCAGGAGGGCAATGCATTCCTCGATCCTATCCAGCCAGTCCTCTATCTGGATGACCAACTCTGTCCCTCTAAAGGCCGGGGGATGGAAGCTCCTAAAAATCATTAGTCTCTCAGCATCTGTAGGGCCATGTGTCCATTGTGATTGGTGCTGCTGAAACGAGGCTCGAAAGGTGTCCAATAATGCTGTTAGCGTCTGCCCCAACTCTTTTTGGTGGAACGGGGTCGTATGAGCCGATACTATAGGGGCAAGGGGTACAGCTAGTGGTGGAGGGGCCCAGTGCTCAGCCGGGGTGCCTGGATTGTACATGTCCTCATTGGTATCCTCAGAGTAGTCCCCATCTCTCACCCTGAGGCTGGGTTCACAAAATTCCTGCTCAGATTTGTTAAAACAGACTAGGTATTAAGGGCCAGTTTGAATAGGCTTTTAATCTTCCTTTTTTTTTAATGCCACCACACTTCAAAGCCTGTTTGGAAAGTCTACTGGTGGGTTAAAACATTTTTTCTCTTTCTGAAAAGTCACGGGACTCCTCGCTTTTTCAACTGTAGCACATTCCCCTTTCTCCTCCCGATCGCTGCTCCCGACACTGATTTATCGTCCCGATCATTGTCCTCTCCCGATCCAATTCATGATTCCCGGATACCCATTTTTCCCGATCGCTGCTCCCGACGATCCAGTGGATACCTATTTCTCCTCCCGATCACTGTTCCCGGCGATCCACTTCGACGACGAAGAAGATCCAGCTCGAGAGCTTCTCTTCTCTAGTTCTCGAGTCCCGTCTCTTCCGAGTGCCGATCCAGTTCTCTTGTCTGGATCCTGTTTGCAATTCCTCTCGTCTCCCTGTCGTCTACCCAGTTCCACAGGTATGATCCTCGCAATTTCTCCTCCTGCTCTGCAAAAAACAGATCTGAGGATCATAGCATATTTCTTTTGCAAAAATACATATCTGAACATCAGTTGTTTTCGATTTTGAGTGTTTTATTTTTTTGGTATTCCATTTCAGTTTTGTTATGATTGAGAAGAAAATTGTAGCTCTATGTTAATCGATTTTGAGTGTTTGATTTTTTTTGTTATTTCATTTTGATTTTGTTGTGATTGAGAAGAAAACTGTAGCTCCATCATGCTTTATCACATTGCAAATATTGAACTCCAACTCACACATCATTGTAACCATGATAATACAAAAGATTTACTATCAGTACAATGTTATGTAGATGATGGTGTCATGTTTACGAATCATTACCTGTAGAATGTAGTTCTTTTGTTTCAATGTTACCTTACACTGTTCTTGAATCATCAGGCTGGATTATAGATGCAGAAGAGAGAAATTAAAATAACTACCATTGAAGACTTCTTCCTCATTGATCCTTTGAATCCATTATAATGAACTCACTTCATCAAGGAGATTACCGAGGAAATCAAATTACTAGACTTGAGCAATAATTAAGATATATAGCATGATAGTAGAGGTGTTTTTTAGAGTAAATTGTGGATTTTTGAAAGCAAAATCCACAATTAAATGATCTCTTGGGGTGTAATTATGGAATTGTTGAATTTTAACCATATACCAACACTCAAGCCTTTATCCCATTATAGTGGGGTCGGCTATATGGATCCTTTGTCGCCATTGTGCCTTATCTTTTGTCATAATCTCACTAATGCCTAAGTACATCATGTTTTTCCTTACAGTTTCTTTCCAAGTCTTTATTGGTCTACGCCTCCCTCGTTTAACATGTTCAGTGACTAGACTCTCACAACGCCAAACAGGTGCCTCTAATGGTCTCCTTTGTATGTGTCCAAACCATCTTAAACGAGCTTCTCACATCTTCTATGCAATTGGTGCTACTCCTGTCTTATCCTTGATACTTTCATACCTAATTTTATCCAATCTCGTGTGTCCACACATCCATCTAAGCATTCTAATCTCCGCAACTGCCATTTTTTGCTCATGTACACAATTCACTGCCCAACACTCAAAATTATAGAGCATCGCGGGTCTAATTGCAGTACGGTAAAACTTGCCCTTAAGTTTTATGGAATTGTAGAATTTTAACCATACACCAACAATCAAGCCTTTATCCCACTATAGTGGGGTCGGCTATATGGATCCTTTGTCGCCATTGTGCCCTATCTTTTGTCATAATCTCACTAATGCCCAAGTACATCATGTATTTCCTTACAGTTTCATTCCAAGTTTTTATTGGTCTACCCCTCCCTCGTTTAACATGTCTAGTGACTAGACTCTCACAAAGCCTAGCAGGTGCCTCTAATGGTCTCCTTTGTATGTGTCCAAACCATCTTAAATGTGCTTCTCGCATCTTCTCTGCAATTGGTGCTTCTCCTGTCTTATCCCTGATACTTTCATTCCTAATTTTATCCAATCTCATGTGTCCACACGTCCACCTAAGCATTCTCATCTCCGCAACTGCCATTTTTTGCTCATGTACACAATTCACTACCCAACACTCAAAACCATAGAGCATCGCGGGTCTAATTGCAGTACGGTAAAACTTGCCCTTAAGTTTTATGGAATTGTTGAATTTTAACCATACACCAACACTCAAGCCTTTATCCCACTATAGTGGGGTCGGCTATATGGATCCTTTGTTGCCATTGTGCCCTATCTTTTGTCATAATCTCACTAATGCCTAAGTACATCATGTCTTTCCTTACAGTTTCATTCCAAATCTTTATTGGTATACCCCTCCCTCGTTTAACATGTCTAGTGGCTAAACTCTCACAACGCCTAACAGGTGCCTCTAATGTTCTCCTTTGTATGTGTCCAAACCATCCTAAATGAGCTTCTCGCATCTTCTCTGCAATTAGTGCTACTCCTGTCTTATCCCTGATACTTTCATTCCTAATTTTATCCAATCTCGTGTGTTCACACATCCACCTAAGCATTCTCATCTCCGGAACTGCCATTTTTTGCTCATGTACACAATTCACTGCCCAACACTCAAAACCATAGACCATCGCGGGTCTAATTGTAGTACGGTAAAACTTGCCCTTAAGTTTTATGGAATTGTTGAATTTTTACCATACACCAACACTCAAGCCTTTATCCCACTATAGTGGGGTCGGCTATATGGATCATTTGTCGCCATTGTGCCCTATCTTTTGTCATAATCTCACTAATGCCTAAGTACATCATGTCTTTCCTACAGTTTCATTCCAAGTCTTTATTGGTCTACCCCTCCCTCGTTTAACATGTTTAGTGACTAGACTCTCACAACGCCTAACAAGTGCCTAATGGTCTCCTTTGTGTCCAAACCATCTTAGACGAGCTTCTCGCATCTTCTCTGCAATTGGTGCTACTCTTGTTTTATCCCTGATACTTTCATTCCTAATTTTATCCACTCTCGTGTGTCCACACATCCACCTAAGCATTCTCATCTCCGCAACTCCCATTTTTTGCTCATGTACGCAATTCACTGCCCAATATTCAGAACCACAGAGCATCGCAGGTATAATTATTGAATTTTAACCATCTTAAGAAAAAATTAAACCCTGAAATTTAGCTGGATTTTAGATGAATTGAATTAAAGCAGATAATAATTTACATATTGTGTTCGAATGATATTGAGATGAGGTTGTTAAGTGAGTTCAGGTGTCAAAAAGTCTAGATAAAATAAACTTAGAACAACTTCTAGTTTGACAAACTTTCAGATGATGAAATGATGTGTATTTTTAGAGCAATTTTTAGAGTACTTCTGTTAGAATCTTCAAGCTATAATTAGAACCATATATACCCTTCCTTGTTTGCTTCAGGAGTAGTCCTCCGGAAACAAATTCATGGGCTGATAAACAACCTTCTAATTCCTTCTTCTCTCCTGCAAATACGGATCCATTATTCTCCTTCTCCATTCTCCCCTCAATAAAGTTGCTTCTCTCAATGTTGCGCATGCAATAGTACTTATTACAATTATAAAACACCAAAGTAATTACTTTAAAATCCAGCTTCTACCACTTAATTACAGAGAGCTAGATAGGTACCGGTGGCTGCTCCGGTCGTCAATGCCGTGATATCTCTGGTGGAATTCGCGTTTACAACTTGATACTGATATGTTAGAGGCGGCTGCTATGCTGCCAACATTATTTTTCAGCGGTCGGGCTGTACTTACCCTGAGAAGCCCAACTTCAAGCCCTCCCATCTCCACATTCTTGCTTAATTTCTATTTCCCCCTTTATGAAAAAGAATGCTGTAATTCTTCGGGCCGGCGACCAGCTACTACAGATTAATGCAGAACATGTTGTCCATTGAGTATATTATGCACATTTTCACCTACAAAATATTGATGTTATTTGAGTATATTTATGTCTGGTTTAATGTTATCTTACATGAATAAATTCAATGGTGATGATTTGATCTTTGTTGGAAGTTTGTCAAATAAGCTTAATGTTTGGGGCAGTAGTGCTTGGTTGGATGCGTGCTCTATTTATTTTAGGCAAAAATGTTAATTCAACTCCATTTTTGTGTAGTTTCATTTGAATTTATGTCACATTTCAACTGACATTTGGAGATTACTACAGCTGCTGGTGCTGCCTACTTCATAGTCGCTGACAAGACGGTTTTGGCGAAGGCTAGAAAAAACACTTTCAAGAAAGCAAACAAATTAGAATTCTCACCGGAACAATGTTGTAATCAGAGCTCATTTATCTTTTTTTATCACATAATCTCTACATAGATTATGTAAATGAAAGCAAGGTTGTTCTTTGTGCTGGAATGTTGAAAAATTAGTCATGATGAAATAAAATTAAGCATATTTTCTGATCATTTTAGCTGTTAATGATCTTTGTTTATCGGTTAATCCCACGCCGGATAGCTGTTAATGATCTTTGTTCTTGAAATGATTGTTTTCTTTATAAGTAACGACAACGAAGATTTATCAAATAGTTTATAAAGTGTTTCTCCTTTTTTAAAAGTTCTGCAAAAGGAGTTCACCCAAACAAATCTCCTTTTGTAATATACATTTTCCAAAAGCTCCTTTTCCTACCCTCCTTTTGCCACCGCTCCTTCTCCTTTTTGAAAAGCTCTCCCAAATAGGCCCTAAGTTAAGGACTTGGCTCATTTGGGTTTTTATTTACGGAGATTTGCGTGGAATTTCATCATGATTATGATGCGGTCCACCACGCTTCCATTGTATAGTTAGTCCGCAAACTATCTATCGTGCTACGGTAGACCGACTGTGATGATTTTTATAATTTGGATCGTTTTTATAGCTGATACCATTTATAAGGACCCCCTTCAAAAACCAAGGGAGATCCTTATGCCTAGGGCAAGTGTCACCCCAAAAGGTTCGTGTGTCCGAAGAGGTGTCACCCTCTTGCCTGACCCATAACCCAATTGGCGGAACGTTCGCCTAGTAAGGCTACACATCATACCAAAACATTCACAGATAATAAAAAATATTTACGCCGAAGCAGTTCATCACAGGATATCTCAGAATGAAAATGGAAATATAAATCATGAATGAAAATCCACGAAGGGGTATACAGAGTCCAATAGAAAAAAATCATAATCATAAAATGACCCAAACAAATAGTCCAATCGAGAAAGTAAAAATCTCTCATCCTCTCCTCTCCTCAGAGTAGTACCCTCACGCCCTCATAAATCTCCCGAGCAGGCTCAGGGAACTCCTCTCAAATGGGTGTACGTCTACGCTCCTCCATCCGCTCCTGCTCCATCGGTAGGTGTATCGAGTCCTAAAAATATACGTACAAAAGCATGACCAAATAAATCTCACGCTCCTCCCCAGCACTCTAGTGGGTACCAGGAAGGAAACCTACAAGAAGAGTTAGCACAATAATCGAAGCAATATATATATACTAGTAACCAGTAAGAGAAACAGTAATATCATCCATTAATTAAGCTAGTTTCTAGCAATATAAGTGTATGAGCATCAACGAAAGAAGCAGTAGCATCAACAATTGAATAAGCATGACTTTCTAAATTTATAAAAGTTCCCGTCATCGTGTAATTCATCCTAACGGCAGTTATATGATGTCAGTCCAATATGTGAGTACAGGTAATGCACATGAGTATATGTATATATATGGTATGTTATGTATGCATGTTTAATCTCTCCATCACTCATATGATGTGTCACAATGACTTTCCCATATGTCGACATAGTGACCTGTTAAGAGAAGGAGTTCACTTCTCAGGTCTCACCGCTGTGGCCAGAAGGTGACAGTGGGTCGGTCGCTCCCACTTCTAGGTTATGGATACACACCAACTTCTTAGGCCTTCGTACCTCTATAAAGAATAGGTATTCTTGGTGGGAACACATCCTCACCCGTGCGGAGATCAACCCTTGACACATAACCAAATAGGTGTGAGACTGACCTATATGGAAGGGGTAGCTAGCCCCCGATCCTCTTCACCACCACAAACAAAAGGGTTTGTCGTCGTAACTTCTCCCGTAGTATATAATAGGGGAAAGCCGACGAACTCGCCACATAGGCATTCATGCACCCTCTCATATTCCCAGGCAGTGGAAGATGAATGATATGCATACATGACAATACAAATGAATTTAATAAGTAATTACGGATCGACTCGTAAATACGAGACACCCTCTTCCAGATATTCATCACGTGAGTAAGCTAATTTCAACAACTTATATATTTGAAGAGTCAAACCTTCATGAATAGAATATTTGAAAACATCTGTACATGTTCAATAAAATCATGACTGTACCTGTCCATTTATTTCTCTTTAAGTAATTACGGTAATAAAACTGTTTAGAATATGTTTGTCTTTTGCAGAAGAATATGAAATGCCTTGATGATACTTTTGGACAATTAATTTTATCCAACGTAGAAGAATTACTACGAATTACTATTAAAACATTTCAAGATTTGCAATGCTCAAATATAAGATCTACCCAAATTTAAACTCAGTAGAGCGAGAGACGGCTAAATTTGCACCAATCAAAAAAAGACTTGGTATAGCGAACGAGGTAAGATATTGATGGCTAAGACAGAAAAATTGTATAAGAGCATGTTTCTTTGTACCAAATTTAATAAACAATTAGGTATAGTGAAACAAGGTGATGAGGATTGTATCCATTTTATATCTTTAGGGGTGCACATAGCAATCCCCAAAATGAAATCCTGGGGTTGACTAGTCAACCCCATGATTCCCTTCATGATGGGAGAAGTGGAGGACTCACTTTCTCTCATATTTTATCTCCTCCATCCAATTCCCCCCTCTTTCTCTCCCACCAAAAATGAGATCCACAAAAAGGGGAAAGAGGGGAGAGAGAATTTCGCCGCCCGAACCTCCACCATCCGATCATGACGCGCTACCACGGCCGTCCGATCAAGGGGAAACCACCCACTAACCCACTACGTTAGTGGTGGGGCCCACCATGATCTCCCCCCTGGAGCCTATAAAAGGACCCCAGGGGCTCTTTATTTATGATCTAATTCTCTCCTCCTATTCTTCTCCTTCTTCTTCCTCAGGTGAGAGAACTCCCGCCTCCTCCACCGAGTCGGCCGCCGCTCGCCACCAACCACCAGCGGCCATCGACTGCCACCGGCGGCCACCAACAACCTCCAGCGGCCACCATCGGCCATCAACACCTGCCATCGGTTATTGGCACCCCACAAATGCGCAGTTAGGAAGGAGTCGCCCAAAGTGAGAGGAAGCCGAGCAAAGGAGACAGTCGAAGCCCGCAAGCGCGCCGCCTCCAGGCGCACGCGTCAGAAGCATCCCGCGCGTTCCACCATTTAAGTCACTTTGGCGGAGCAGTTTGTTGCCCGCCTGCAGTTATAGCCATCCTCTCTCCCCACAAACTGTAACGGGAGCGGCCTGTCGCCCCGATTCACTCAACATACTGTAATCAGTCCTGATCTAGTGGATTTTGACTGGCAGCGAACCGGTCACGTGGTTTTTCACCCGGTTGAAGGGTTTTCCACGTTAAAACTCCTTGTGTACATTTCCCCTCTTCAACTGACTGTGTGCGCGCTCGACCGCTCCGTGAGCTAAGGCGGTCCAAGTTAGTCCGGATCGACCGGAGCGCCGAGTTTGGCCGCAACAGTTTGGCTCCGTCTTGGGAAAACATTCCCAGTATCCTTCGCAGAGCAAGTTTATCATCCCTATTACCGCAATGGCAAAGAGAAGTGTCCGCACTGCTGAAGGATCCACACTTGGCCGAACACACTGAACCAGTACGATCTCACTCTCTGGTAGACTGCCACTGACCGCTGAAGCAGTTTTTGCCCCCGTGTCTTGGAAGGGCGTGTCCTGCCAAATGGAAGAGCAGCAGACAGAGATGCTCGCACTACTTCGGAACCCGGGAGCACCTCCAGCTCCACCAAGGTCACCTCCGCCAGCTTACAATCCTCCACCACTTAATACAACAAGGAACCAGGAAGCCCTGCGGGGCAAGAAGAACTTGAAGACTACTCTGAGGCCGCCAGTTCGACTCATCCCCCTCCAGGAGCAAGGGCAGATCACCCCTGCCACAATCTAGTTAACGATGCTCGCATCCACCCCTCTCCTCACTCGCGAAGAAATCAGGGAGGTCGTTGCTGAAGAATACCGCCAAGCCGCGAGGAGAGATTTTCACCCTCATCGACCGCTTTGCCAAGGCTCCCCCTTAGCCCCACAAATCCTCGACCATCCAATCCCGCAAGGATTCAAACTCCCAAGCATTGAGACATTCGATGGAACCGATGATCCGCTCGAACATGTCAATCATTTTACCACTATCATGAGGATTTTCAACGCCTCTGATCCACTGCTATGTCAAGTATTCCCAACCACCCTCAAAGGGCAAGCTCGAACGTGGTTTCACTCTTTAAGAGCAGGCACCGTTACCAGCTTCGCCGAACTGACCAGACAGTTCTCCGACCAATTCATCTCCAATCGAAGGATCGTTCGCGATCCATCACATCTCTCTGGAATCCGCCAAAATGAAGGGGAAACCCTCAAAGAATTCTTCCGACGATTCACTGCCGAAGCCCGCCAGATCCCAGGAGTCGACCCCGAGCTCCTACGGGGAGTGTTCCTGGGAGGTCTCCGTCCTAGCGGCTTCTACTCAGCACTTATGAGAGAAACCGTCCCCAGCTATCCAGATCTTGTACACAGAGTCGAGGCTCGGATCGCTGCCGACGAGGCTATTGAAGCTCATCGTCAACAGTTTAACGATAACCAGAAGCGAAAAAGGGAAAATGAGTCGGCCACTCAACACCAAGAAGGAATATTCCGACACAACCATCAGAGAGATCAGTCGCTCCGGGAGTACACACCCCTCAACACCTCCAGGACAAATGTATTTTATGCAATCCAAGGCAAAGAGGCGCTCCGCAAGCCCAGACCTCTCGCTAAAAATACTGGGGACCAGACAAAGTACTGTGAATTTCACCATGGACAAGGACACGACACAGAAGACTGCTCAAAGCTGAAGGAGGAGATCGAGTATCTCATCAAACAAGGCCTCCTGGGGAGATTCTTACGGGGATAGGAACCAAGTCCACGGAAAGGAACGCGGCCCACCGTTTGCTAGACCGCACTGGGGGGGCAACCCCTTAGACGACCAACCCAAGAGAGGGCTTCGCACCTCAGAAGGGTTCTATCTAATATAGTGTTTATCAATTTTACTTTACTATGAATTCTATATTCCCACAAGAACAGCTTCGCGGCTGTAACTCTAAAAAAGTTAACATTTTCTCATTTTAGGCATGTTGATGGCGAGCGTCATCCGTGCAGTTTAAAATGCGTACTCATTTCACCCAAGTATGAAGACGTCCATTTACCCTCACAGCAACTGCCTCCGTGCAGCGCGCTCCGCACAGCAACTGCCTCCGTGCAGCGCGCTCCTCACAGCAACTGCCTCCGTGCAGCGCGCTCCTCACAGCAACTGCCTCCGTGCAGCGCGCTCCTCACAGCAACTGCCTCCGTGCAGCGCGCTCCTCACAGCAACTGCCTCCGTGCAGCGCGCTCCTCACAGCAACTGCCTCAGTCCAGCGCGCTCCTCACAGCAACTGCCTCCGTGCAGCGCGCTCCTCACAGCAACTGCCTCCGTGCAGCGCGCTCCTCACAGCAACTGCCTCCGTGCAGCGCGCTCCTCATAGCAACTGCCTCCGTGCAGCGTGCTCCTCACAGCAACTGCCTCCGTGCAGCGCGCTCCTCACCTGCCTCTGTGCACAGCAACCGCCTCCATGCAGCACGCTTCTTACAACAACAACCCTCGCGCAAATTCCCCGCAGGGGCTTGCCCTCCTCACGATGAAACCGCAAGCAGCCCTCGCGCAAACTAAGCCCCGTGCAATTCTCACGCAAACTAAGCCGTGGTCGCAACCGCGCAAATCAAGCATCAAACCAAGCTCGTGCGAGCAAAAGTCACGAGCCAAGCTCGTGCGAGCAATAATCGCAAGTCAGTCTCGCGCAAAATGACGCTGCACGTCAAACTTACGTAAAATAGCATCAACCTCGCAAACTGAGGTATCATTCAGCCTCGATAAAAATGGAGGCGCCGTGTTTGCACCCATGCGCCTTGCCGCAGCAAGTTTCTCCTTTCAACCTTGTACAAGAAGTACTCGATGCAGAAACTCCACATCTCAGTAATCTCTTCCCTTGGGCGCTTAGTCCGTCATGCATGTTACACCTCGCACACACCACACCCACCACGCATACAAACTGCGCTTGTGCAGCTCGCAAACTGCGCCCTCACAGCGCGCAAACTGCGCCCACGCGGCGCGCAACTTACGACCGCAAACTAGGCACTCGCAGTGTTTGTGATGCAGCGCGCTAAATGTGTGCGCACAACGCGCGCATAGCACGCTAACTGCGTGCACACCGCGCTAAAATGCGCATGCACTGCGCACAACAGCGAACACACAGCACGAAACAGCGTGCACTGCACGCGCAACAGTGCGCGCGCGCATTAAAGTGCGCGCGCGCGCAACAGTGCGCGCACTGCGCGCGCAACAGTGCGTGCGGCAATTGCGCGCTGCAATTAAATTGCAGCGCACTGCGCGCTGCAATTAAATTGCAGTACACCCGCGCAACAATTAAATTGCAGCGCACTGCGCGCTGCAATTAAATTGCAGCGCACTGCGCGCTGCAATTAAATTGCAGCGCGCACTGCGCGCTGCAATTAAATTGCAGCGCGCACTAAATTGCAGCGCGCACTGCGCGCTGCAATAACCCGTGCGCGCGCACTGCGCGCGCGCACTGCGCGCAACAGTGCGCGCGCACTGCGCGCAACAGTGCGCGCGCACTGCGCGCAACAGTGCGCGCGCACTGCGCGCAACAGTGCGCGCGCGCGCAACACTTTGCGCAACAATGCGCGCGCACTATGCGTAACAGTGCGCACACACTGCAATTAATTGCAGCGCGTAGTGTGCGCGCACTGCGCACACAACAGTGCGCGCGCAACAGTGCGCGTGCACTGCGCACGCTGCAATTAACTACATCACACAGTGCGCGCAGTCCGTGTACTACTGCCCGCTATAGTTTTTCGCGCACACCCACACGACTTGGTCCGCGCGCCTCGCATGCCCGTGCGTTGGCTGCCGTCACGTCGTCCGATCATGGACGCGTCGTCTCCCCTTCTCCCGCAGAAATTTTTTAATATGCAGCTACATGGGCTCGCCGGGTGTCGCTCGCGGACGTTTCTAGCATGTCATTGGACGTTGTCATAGTAAAAAAGAATGAGGAAAAATCCTTGTTTTGTCGCTTGTGCCAACCTCCGACAACAAAGGATTTGGGGGGCAATTGATGGGGATTGTATCCATTTTATATCTTTAGGGGTGCACATAGCAATCCCCAAAATGAAATCATGGGGTTGACTAGTAAACCCCATGATTCCCTTCATGATGGGAGAAGTGGAGGACCCACTTTCTCTCATATTTTATCTCCTCCATCCAATTCCCCCCTCTTTCTCTCCCACCAAAAATGAGATCCACAAAAAGGGAAAAGAGGGGAGAGAGAATTTCGCCGCCCGAACCTCCACCATCTGATCATGACGCGCTACCACGGCCGTCCGATCAAGGGGAAACCACCCACTAACCCACTACGTTAGTGGTGGGGCCCACCATGATCTCCCCCCTGGAGCCTATAAAAGGACCCCAGGGGCTCTTTATTTATGATCTAATTCTCTCCTCCTATTCTTCTCCTTCTTCTTCCTTAGGTGAGAGAACTCCCGCCTCCTCCACCGAGTCGGCCGCCGCTCGCCACCAACCACCAGCGGCCATCGACTGCCATCGGCGGCCACCAACAACCTCCAGCGGCCACCATCGGCCATCAACACCTGCCATCGGTTATTGGCACCCCACAAATGCGCAGTTAGGAAGGAGGCGCCCAAAGTGAGAGGAAGCCGAGCAAAGGAGACAGTCGAAGCCCGCAAGCGCGCCGCCTCCAGGCGCACGCGTCAGAAGCATCCGACGCGTTCCACCATTTAAGTCACTTTGGCGGAGCAGTTTGTTGCCCACCTGCAGTTATAGCCATCCTCTCTCCCCACAAACTGTAACGGGAGCGGCCTGTCGCCCCGATTCACTAAACATAATGTAATCAGCCTGATCTAGTGGATTTTGACTGGCAGCGAACCGGTCACGTGGTTTTTCACCCGGTTGAAGGGTTTTCCACGTTAAAACTCCTTGTGTACATTTCCCCTCTTCAACTGACTGTGTGCGCGCTCGACCGCTCCGTGAGCTAAGGCGGTCCAAGTTAGTCCGGATCGACCGGAGCGCCGAGTTTGGCCGCAACACAAGGTATATGAAATCACGGACAATCTTTGGAAAATTATATATATATGGTAGATTAGCTTGAATATATAAATAATGCATTATAGTATCATCAAAAATTTAGAATATGCATTATAATTTAACTATATTTTCAGGCATTTAGAATATTGATGCGGAAATCCTAACCATGAGGAACATATGTATCTCTACATTTAATCACTAGCGTTTTACATAAGGAACTAATAAGACATGGGCCGTGTCGTCCTAGTCGCCGAATTAGTGATAACATTAACAAAGATATGATTGATTTAATTTAGAAAGATCACCTGCACATTAATGATTCCCTGCACACACACACACACACACACACACACACACACACACACACACACACACACACACACACACACACACACACACACACACACACACACACACACACACACACACACACACACACACACACACACACACACACACACACACACACACACACACACACACACACACACACACACACGAGTGACAGGCACGGGCCTTCGGCCCGGGGGACATTCGTCGTGGGAGCGACATTTGTCGTGGGAGCGACATATGTCGTGGGAGCGACATATGTCGTGGGAGCGACATATGTCGTGGGAGCGACATGTCGTGGGAGCGACATGTCGTGGGAGCGACATGTCGTGGGAGCGACATGTCGTGGGAGCGACATATGTCGTGGGAGCGACATATGTCGTGGTGGCGATATTTGTCGAAGAGACGACATTTGTCGAAGAGACGACATTTGTCGAAGAGACGACATTTGTCGTTGGGGCAACATTTGTTGTGGGTGTGATATTTGTCGTGGAGGAGACATTTGTCGCGGTGATGACATTTGTCGTGGGTGGGACATTTGTCGAGGGAGCGACATATATCGTGGTGGCGACATTTGTCGAAGAGACGACATTTGTCGTGGGGGTAACATTTGTTGTAGGTGGCGACATTTGTTGTGGGTGCTATATTTGTCATGGGGGTTACATTTTTCATGGGGGTGACATTTGTCGTGGTCCTGACATTTGTCGTGGGGGCGACATTTGTCGTGGGAGTGACTTATATCATGGGAGCGCCTTTTGTCGTGGGAGCGACATATGTCGTGGGAGCGACATATGTCGTGGGAGCGACATATGTCGTGGGAGCGACATATGTCGTGGGAGCGACATATGTCGTGGGAGCGACATATGTTGGTGCGTCATTTGTTGTGCGGGTGGCAATTGTCGTGAGTTAGACATTTGTCTTTGGTGCGACATTTGTATTGTAAGCGAGATTTATCATGGTCGAAATATAGCTCATATGTGATCTTGCTGGAAGGAAAAATAAATGAATAGGTAAGTTCCTGTAGTCGATATCAAGTGCAGAAAGAGCATGAAACTCTAAGAACAAAAAAAAACATAGATTGTAATAGATTTTAATAGATTGAATAGGTAAGTTTTGTCCAAAACCCGTAAGAACAAAAAATTTATAGATTTTAATAGACTGATCCAAATTCTGTAGTTGCAAAACATTCGTCGTGAGTGCAAAATTAAGTACGTATTTATCTTACATGATTTTGATTTTGTTTGGGATTTAGGTTTTGTCGACTATGGTTTCAGGTTGAGGATTTCTCGTACAATTTCTGAAATTTTTTTAAAAGCTCTTGAGATTAACAAATACCTGAACAAATTTTATTTTAACAACCAGAAGAGAAAACAAAAAGGCCGAAATCAAAAACTAATTCAAAACTGAAATCCTAAATAATATCAAAAACTGATTTCAGATTTTCATTTCAGATTTCTGATTTCAAAAAATGGGGGAAATATGGATCTGAAATAAAAAAAACATCAAAAATTGAAATTAAAATCTGGAATGAAATTTAAAATAAGTAATGAAGTTGAAAGTGAAATTATCAGCGGAAGATCCAATACCAGAGGAAGATCCAATATTTAAATTCGAGTTCACTTCTCCGTTCTAAACTCAAATGATACCTAAACTATGCAGGTTCTTCTTCTGCTTTATCATTAATGAACTGAAAAACAGAGTTGTGGATTTTGTAAACGAAATCTAAAACGGTTTTAAAGAACAAAATCAATATTGATCTCAGAATTGAAATCCTAAACTTTTAATTTAAATCGTAACTGTAAACACTTTCTTATACGAAATAAAATACCAATCGTAAATCTGGAAAGCATAAGAAATCCTAAATGAAATTTAGGTGCTACATATACAGCATTATTGAATGTTCTAAACATCCATTCAATTATCAGATCATATTTAGTTGGTGGATATTTGGGTGCTCCAACTCAATACCCAGAAAAATTCAATTGGCAGTTTTTGGAAATTTTCAAGATTATTGAATGTTCTAAACATCCATTCAATTATCAGATCATATATGCACTCAATATTGAGTTGTCTTAAAGATCTAAAGCAGAAAATGAAAAGCGTAATCAACACTGAAATGAAAAACGTAATCAATGAAGATTGGATGGCTTTCTCCTGAGCGAAATCGAAATGGAAATCTGTGAAAAAATAAGAGAGCGAGGGAGAGAATAAGGTGTTCTCACAGAGATTCTGGGTGGCTTTCTCCTGAGCGGTGATTGGCGGAAAGAGAACATCCTCCTGTGAGGCGACTGGCGTAAAGAAAGTGGCCGTCCGTTGAGGTCGTCGGCTGCGGGAAGGTTGGCTTTGGAGGTCGCCGGCATTAGGATCGCTCCTCAAGAGGTTTGCGGCACCGGTTGGAAGAAGTGCGCGACAGAGAGAAGTTTTGCAGAGTCGGGAAGAAGAAGGGCTTCGTGAGCAGGGCGGAGAACGACATGCGGGATTTCACGGGGGTCTGCGGGTTTAGGGTTAGGGGAAAACTGTATTTACAAAGGTTTGGCATTAGATCAGACGTTCAGCGTTTTATCAATCAAGATTGGATGGCCTATATTTTTTGTTGTAATTTTGAACTCACGCTATTAGCAGGTCTCAGTATTTCTTTTTAATATAGTATGTATATATATATATATATATATATATATATATATATATATATATATATATATATATATATATATATATATATATATATATATATATATATATATATATATATATATATATATATAAACGGCGTAATCTTCGAGGATCAAACATGGATTCTACTCATGGCCGGTCTGAGCCACAACTTCCCCGGCCATCACCCAGTGGGTGCGCCTGGGGTTGGGTACACCGTCTAGGTGCCAGCTGGCAGCTGAACGGCACCGGAGGGCCCAAAACCTGGAAGGAAAATCCTTCCAGGTCTATGGTGGCAGCATGCATGCTGCCACCGTGAGCCTTTAGCTCTGCAGGTGCAGGGCCTCCCTACCTCCACCGGTGGAATTTTAACCCCGAACACCACCTCAATTGGATGCGCCCTGAGAGGGACCTCCAGTGGGGCACCTGCCGGCGGCCGACCGCCACCGGCGGTGGCCGAAAAATAATACTACATGTATATATATATATTTTTATTTTCTTTTTTTGGATGGACGAGGCCGTCGGATCGGATTCCGATGGGTTCCTCCGCCTCAAGAGCCATGAGAGAGGGTCTTAGTGTCCCTCTCTCCCCTTCACACACCCCATGCGAGGCCGGAACCCGCAAAGGTGGCAGAGATCGTGGGGGTGGTCCGAAGCTATCCATGGCCGGGATCGCCGTCTCCGACGGTCGGATACGGCGGGGGTCGACGATAAGTAGATCTAGGGCAGGGAGGAGTCAGAGGAATTTATATGCGTGTCGTTTAGGCGAGGGGATCGACGGGTGGCCATGGGTGGTGGAGATCGCCGGAGTTGGGGGTGAAGGCTCGTCGGGTGGTTATCCAAGCTCCGGTCCTTGCTGGTTAGGGGTGTAAGGTGGTAGAGAAACAAACTCCAATATTCTTTGGGGTTTATATTGGGGTAGGGGTGGATTTAGAATTTTAGGAAGGGAATAATTCCCCCTTCCTTGGGGAGAAAACCTCCCCCTTGATTTCTGCCTCCATAATTCTCCCCTAGGCTTCTAAAGGTAAGGAATTTAATTCTCTTAGCTGACTCTTAGCTTGGTGATGAAGAGAATCAATTTTTGGGGGTTTATTACCTATTTGGGCACCAAAAATATAATAACTAATTAAGTACAAATAAATTTGAATTTAAAATTTAACCATAGGCTTTTGGTACCCTCAAGAAGCTTCATTAATTATTTCATAATTTTTGGACGCGTTTTTATATTTTCTTTAATTTTATTATTGTGTCTAGCATGATTAAAATAAAATGAAATAAATTTAATTTAAGTAATTTATTTTAATTCATAAAATCAATCTTATTATTTTTAGGGTCTCTTGGTAAAAATTTGAGATTTTTCGGATATGTTTTGTTATTTTTTACCATTTTTCCTTAATTATTTAATTTAATAATTATTTAAATAAATAATTTTATCTAAATATTTTAATTAACTTTTAGGTCATCCCTTTAGTCATGTGCCCCAATGAAGCTACTTTAACATGTTGCTGGCCCAAGGGCACCTCACATCGATAGGATGATCGAGTCGGGTGGCTTGGTGTGCGTTTAGCCTAATTATAATAATCTCGAGTTTATGCAAGCTTAAGTTGATCGGCGCGACAAGTGTGTGTCTTAGTAGATCAATTTGACTTGTTTAGAGTATCAATGCACTTTCATGTCTTAATTGGACTTACTAGGACCTAATGAGTCTCTTGCGCACATATAAGCGTCTAATATTCGTTCAAGCCGAATATTGCTCAAAAGACACGGTGGGTGGATTGAGTGACTTATTAGGTCAATCACACCCAATGGGGAATTAACCTATTATCTGGGTTTCGAACAAGCCCGTGGAACCCTAGTGGGTCAAATAACACCAAGGGGGTCTAGAAGCCGAATTGGGATGTTACACGTGGTGTATCGACATGTATATTCGACGAATTCGACGAGTATCGATAGATACATTCGACGTGTATACACGATGATACTCGACGACTTTTACTTAACTGATTTCCAAGAATTTGAAGATTATTCTCTAAGTAAATACGACAAATTTGACGAGTGGCAGTAAGCATACATGACGAATTCGACGAGTATTCATGAGTATACTCGACGAATTCGACGAGTATCCTTTACTATACTCGACGAATTTTACTTAGAGAAAATCTTCTCTTCTGAAGGCCGCAACTTGATCTTCTTGGATTCTTCCAATGTACTTGAAATAGAAGTACACCCCAATAGAGAGATTATACGTGAGTTAACATATTGGCCTACACAATGAGGGATTACATTGTATTGTTCTGTGTTGCAAGACCCACTATAACCTGACATTGGGTTGTACTTAGCAATATCGTCCTGCAAGCACACAACTATAAAACAATATCGAATACAAACTCAATTCATCTTAGTTCAAGAGAAACTTCTTCAAATCAGAGTTATTGTGGATACAATACCTAATAGTGTTTGCACTAGAGAGTGACTGGATGTGTGGACTTGGTATGGTTTGCACCAAGTCTGGTTGTGCTCAATTCGCAGAGTTCGTCTGGTTATGCAGACTGCATTTCTATCCGCCGAGCTCGACAACTTGTCAGCTTGGTACTCTAGTTGCGGGCTTGGTGTGTGCGGACTGGAGTAGTGTCTGCAAGGTGTGTGGATTGGAGCTGTATGCAGGATGTTGCAGACTGGTGGCAGTATCCGCAGTGTCTGCAAGTGTGGCAGATTGGTCTCGGTCTTGTGATGTTCAAGGCGGATGAGGTTTCTATCCAACCTTGATGGGGATGACAAGACGGGTTGTCTGTGTTTGCACTGTGTGAATACGATTTGTGCTCGCCGCGAGATGAGCGATGTTCCTATTGACTAGGGCAATGACCACACTCCTCTCCGTGCATATAAATAGGACCCCCTATCACATCATATGTACAACTGAATGAACAGTAAGTGAGCTTGGTCGGTTGGTGCGGACATGATTTTGTATCTGCTGGATTTGAGAAGTTGACTGGGTTATTGATGTGCAGATTGACCAGATAACACTGAGAAACCAGAGACTTGGTTATGGCTTAGGTCAGGGATCAGTGCGAACTTTGCGGTTACAATCGACGGCTAGCAGCAGGTCACGGCTTGCGACCCAGTGGTCTTCTCTTTGGCAATCTTTCCCTGTTTAATAAAATTGTCCGCTTCTAGCGGTCTGTTCAGTTCGGCAGCAGCTGTTCGCGAATAATCTGGCAGCTAGGGGACCTCGCAGTTAGGCGGCTATCAGATTACAGACAGAGTTCTTCAGCATTAGAATAACGGGGTGTTCGCGCAGTTGGTTGCAGTCTCGCGACTTAGCTGCTTTAACGGACTTCGTAGATCAGTTCAGCAGAGTTGACGGAAACTTTTTCTATCTACGCGGCTAGCTTTTGCCTTGTTGTTTTTTTGTTTCCATCGGGTACATTGGCGAGTCATGTCTCGCGATGTATGCCTCGCACTATAAAGATTTTTGATAGTAAAAGATTTACTTGGTCTTCTGTTTGCATTTTGTTTACTTAGATTGGTTTGGTTGAGTGTTCTTGCAACCTGGTTTCCCATTTTTTGCTTTTCACAAATTTTTACAAGGTATCAGAGGGAACATAGGTTTGAGTAGTGATCAAGCATCAGACTTGCTTTTTGCTTCTAGAAGTCTAGTAGACCAGTGTTAGTGCAATGGAAGAAGGATTCACAAGTGGTTTTGGAATTGAACTTTTAACGATGACTAACTTCAAGAAGTGGAGGTCGTGCATGGAAAGTTATCTTCTGGGCAAGGACCTTTAGGAGGTCTTCTGTGGAGACGAGAGGCAAGAAGTTACTGCTTCACTGGCAATGCTGAAGCGGTGAGAGCTTGGAGGAAGAAAAACGCAAAGGCGGAGTTTTCTCTCAAGTGGGCTATCTCACCGGAGCTCTTCGACCACATCATTGGATGTCGGTCAACTACGAAGATTTGGACTTCCCTTGATGGGCTATTCAATAGGAAGAATATAGCGCAGCTTCAGTTCCTAGAGAATGAGTTGGCGAGATCCACTCCGGGTGATTTATCCATCTCAACATTCTTCTTGAAGATGAAGAACTTGTGTACTGAAATTTCGGCATTGGACCCTGATGAGACGATTTCATAAGCGAAGCTTAAGTGGCACATAATCTGCGGATTGTGGAAGGAATATGTTGCCTTCATTACTTCTTTTCAAGGCTAGGCCACACAGCCGGCATTGCTTGAGCTGGAGAATCTACTGGCTTCGCAGGAAAGCCTAGTAATGCAGATGGCTAGAGTTACTATCTTTTAAGGAGGTAGTGAGACGCTATTCTCAGGAAAGAAGAAGAGATGGGACAAGAAGAAGTCATCTGCTGACGATGGCCCTTCAAATTATTATCAGCAAGAGAGGAGTGTTGCTCCTAAGTGGGATTGAAAGAAAAAGGAATGGATAAGGTGCAATAGATGCAACCAGCTAGGTCACTTCAAGAAAGACTTCAAAGTCAAGCTGCAGCCGGGGCACGTTGTAGATAAAGAGGGAGCTAGTTCCAATGCTGAGGAAGGAGGATGGGGGAATGCGTTTATGATGTGCACGTGTGTTCGTGCTTTATCCACCATTGACTACCAAGATGATTGGATCGTTGACTCAGGGTGTGGTCACCACCTCACCGAGGATGTGTTAAAGTTCTCTTCTCTATGGGCGTACTCAGGTAATGATGCTATTATTAACGTTGATGATTTTGTTCATGCAGTTGAGAAGGAGGGTGTCATTTTTTTGGATAGTGATAAGGGTCCACTCACCTTGAGGAGTGTTTATCATGTACAAGGCATGAAGAAGAACATCTTCTCTGTGACCAACATGGTGGACGTGGGTTATCACATTCTGTTTGGCCTGATAGAAGTGAGGTTTCTCTACAATGTGTTAGTGGTGAAGGCTGACGTTGTTCATGTAGGGAGAAGGGTAAAAGACTTGTTTATGTTATCAAAAAGTTCTTATGTTGATCAGATGAGAGCTAATGATAGTGTTATTATCTGGCACGAGAGGTTGAGACATGTCGGGATGGACAAGTTGAAAGCTATAGTGGTAAGGAGCCTCGTGAAAGGCTTGCCTAAATTTTCATCCTTCGACGATGGGCATGTTTGCGCGGGATGTCAATATGGTAAAGCTTATCGCCTTCTGTTTGACAAATCACAGACCAGGTGTAAAGTACCATTGGAGTGTATCCATCGTGATCTGATGGGTCTGACCATCACCGCCAGTCTTAGAGGCAGTAGATATATGTTGGTGTTGATTAATGACTATATGAGGTACACTTTGGTGTAATTTATGAATAAGAAGTAAGATGTGTTCCAATTGTTCGTTAAGTTCAAGGAACTAGTGGAGGGTCGGCTTGGCCTGCAGATTAAGAAGTTGAAAACGGACAATTGAGGTAAGTTCATTTCAAATGAATTCTCTAACTTATACAATGGAATCTAGAGAGATCTCACTTGTACACATACTCCATAATAAAATGGAGTAGCAGGGCGGAATATTGATCATCTGATGGAGAACTGCAAGTGTTGGCTTCATGCCAAAGGAATTCTTAGGTCCTTCTGGGTAGAAGGGATGGCCTACGCAACATACGTCATCAATCAGATGCCTCTAAGTCCGATCAACATGAAGTATCCTCATGAGATGATGTTTAAGGAGAAGCCTAGCATTCAATACCTTCGGGTGTTTGGGTCGACCTGCTATGTACACGTTCCTGATGCTCTAAGGACTAAGCTGGATGCGAAGACGAGGAAGCTTGTCTTTGTGGGCTATGACGAGAGGAAGAAGGTATGGAAGTGTATGGACCTTGTGACAAAGAAGTTCGTCATCTCCAAAGACATGGTCTTCGACGAACTGACTTCGTATGGAAGTGGTTTATCTGTGGAGCTACAGGAAAGCTGGTCGGACGATGGGAAGGAGGAAGTTGCAAAGGATCTTTTGGTGGGTCTGCATGTATCACTAGGGGCTCCGGGTGTTTCTAGCTATGGGGCAGAGGCTTCTGGTTCAGGAAGCAGGGGGATCGATGCTCCAAGTATGCTCGGAAACGGAGCTAGTTTAGAAGAAGCAACAGAGGTGGTGAGCCATGGTCTGGTACTTCAGAGGTCGAAGAGGACCATCAAACCACCGACTCGGTACAACGAAGGGAACATGGTGAGCTTTATCTCTTGTTTCTTTGCAGGCCCTCTGGAAGAGCAAGAGCCTTCTATCTTTGAAGATGCCACAGGAGTCAAGGAGTGGGATGATTCCATGAATGAGGAGATGGCTGCCCTCATAAGGAATGAGACTTGGGATCTTGTGCCCAAGGTCGATTGCATTACTCCTATGACATGTAAGTGGGTGTATAAGCTAAAGAAGAAGGAATATGGAAGCATCGAGCGATACAAGGCTTGACTTGTAGATCGAGGGTTCTCCTAGCAGTATAGAGAAGACTATGAGGAGATGCTTACTCCTGTTGCAAAAATTACTTCAGTACGGGTCGTGATTGCCTTTGCGGCTTGCCAAGAATGGAGGATATGACAGCTTCATGTAAAGGATGCTTTTCTTTACGAAGAAATTGATAAAGACATCTTCATGGTTCAGCCACCGGGGTACGTATCTGAAGATCTTCCAGGAAACATCTGCAAGCTTAGGAAGGCCCTTTACGACTTGAAGCAGGCGCCTTGGGCGTGGTACGGGAAGATCGAAGAATACCTCGAGTTCTGCGGGTATTTTCCTTCTGATTCTAACTCGGGCCTATTTGTAAAGAAGAAGGGGGAGCTTCATGTCTTGGTGCTGCTGTATGTTGATGACATGATCGTCACGGAGAACTTTGAGGAGGAGGTAGCTAGGCTTAGGGCAGAACTAGCTATTTGTTTCGAGATGAAGGATTTGGGTGAGCTCCACCACTTTCTTGGACTCAAGGTGGAGAGGATAAAAAGCAACATACTCATTTCCCAAAGGGGCTATGCAGAATGGATCGTTCTGCGATTCGACATGCGGGAGGGGAAGAGTTGTTCTGCTACACTAGATGTTGATCTTAAGCTTCGATATGATGAGGGGAGGGCTCTTCCAGATCCCTTAGTGTTTCGGGCTTTGGTCTGAAGCTTTATTTACTTGACAATTATGAGGTCAGACATTGCTTATGTTGTAGGCTGAGTAAGTCGTTATATAGCAGAGCCTCAGAAGCCTCATCTAGTGGCGACGAGGAATATTTTGAAGTATGTGAAGACTACTTCTGATATGGGACTCCTTTATAGGAGTGAAACGAGCTTCAACCTGTACGGTTACACAAATGTTGATTATGGGGGAAACTCAGATGATTGGAAGTCGACGTCTGGCTATGTTTTCACATGTTGATCAACAAGTATCTCGTGGTGCAGCAAAAAGCAAGACTCGGTGTATGTCTCTACTACGGAAGCGGAGTACAAGGCTTCGACCTTGGCAGCTCGGGAAGCCATCTAGCTTAGGAGGCTAGTAGAGGACATCCATGAAGAAGTGCGGGGTCCTACTCTACTATGTGGTGACAGTGAAAGTGCCCTAAAACTCGTTAACAATCCAGTTTGTCACACGAGGACTAAGCATATTGAGATCGAGCATCACTTCATTCGATAGAGGGTGTCAGAGGAGTCTCTTTTGGTTGAGCATGTGCGAAGAGAGGACAATATCGTGGACATCTTCATAAAGCAACTGTCGAATGGGCCATTTGGACGGTTACGGGGATTGCTAGGGCTTGTTTTCACTTCTTACTTCAAGGGAGAGTGTTGAATTTTTTAAAGTGAAAGTGGCAGCCTGGGTGGACTGTCCATGCGAACTGGGCGGACAGAAGTGGTGGCCTGGGTGGTCTGACTGTGCAGACTGGGCGAACAGGATCAGTGGCTAGCCAGGTTGGCCAGTGGTTCTACATTCAGCTTGTTCCCAGGGAGTAACCGGGCGGATAGGATTGGTATCCGCGGGATCTGCGGACTCATCCAGAGTTCGCCGAGTTCGGCATGTTGTGGACTAGTCTGGAGCTCGCGAGTTTGGCATAGGATTATGCCTTGGAATTGCTTTGGAGTGGTTTTGTGGAAACCGTAGAGTTCGCCAGTTAGTGCGAACTATTGTTTGAGTCCGCTGGTTAGTGTGGATTGGCTCTTGTTTCCACCGGTGTTGTGTTCACACTAGGGAGTGACTAGAGGTTTGGATTTGGTCTGGTTTGTACCAAGTATGGTTGTGCTCAGTCTGTAAAGTCTGCTGGGTTATGCAGACTTCTTTTCTATCCACCGAGCTCCGCAGCTTGCCAGCTTGGTACTCTAGTTGCTGGCTCGGTGTGTGTGGAGCGGAGCAGTGTCCTCAAAGTGTGTGGACTGGAGCAGTGTACTCTAGTTGCGGACAAAAAAGCCTTACAGCTGGCCTCCAGCGCCATTAGTGGTGAATTCCAGCTTTCCTGTAATGAATTTGAATTTCGTTTACTTAGGTTGACTTTTGCTGACATCGACATCTATGGACTTAGTCAAATTTTCAGATTCAATCCAGGCATTGAGTGCGTTGTGTGAGTGGCCTTCACTCGACGAATTTGGACTTAGCCAATTTCTTTGTATCTTCGTCATTGAGAGCGTTGAGTGAATGACCTTCACTCAACGCTTTTTGACTTGGCCAAACTTTCTGCGATGCCAGACGTTGAGTGCATTGAGTGATCCTTCATCACTCAACACCCCTGGACTTAGCTGCTCCATTGACTACATGTCTTCATGATGAGGCGTTGAGTGAACTAGCTTCACTCAATGCTTCTGTACTTAGCCGCAACTCTGAAATCTGCCAGCTTGCTAAGGCATTGAGTGCGTTGAGTGAACTGGCTTCACTCAACACCTCTATACTTAGACAAATTTTTCTGTCTAACTCCATTAAGCTTTGAGTGACCATAGCTCTGTCGACGCTTTCCTCTTTTGGCATTGAGTGAGCTGACCTCACTCAATGCTTCTGGACTTAGTCAATTTTTCTGTCTCCTTCTTCTTTGGCTTTGACAGAATTAGCATGACGTTGAGTGAACTGGATTCATTCAATGCTTTTGGACTTATCCAAATTTCTTTGATAGATTCTCTATGGCTTTGTCTGAAGTAGCTTGATTCAACGCTTCTGGCTATATGGCATTGAGTGAGTTGACATCACTCAACACCTATAGACTTAACCATTTTTCATTCTTCCTTCTTCTTAAGCTTTGACTGCACAATCTTTCCTCAGCGCTTTTTGTCATATGGCGTTGAGTGAACTGCCTTAACTCAACGCATGTGGACTTAGTCACTTTTTTTCACTATCAAAGCAAAGGCTTTGCCTGTCTGGTTCTTTACTCGACGATTCTGCTCATCTGGCATTGAGTGAGCTGTCCTCACTCAATGCCTGTGGACTTAGTCATTTTTTGCTTGCCACTGCTAAGTTTTTGACAGACACAGCTTTACTCAGCGCTTGTTATTGTATGACGTTGAGTGAACTTCCTTCACTTAATGCATATGGACTTAGCTGCAGAATTACTTTGCAGACTGCTAGGATTTAACTGTCCACACCTTACTCAATGCTTTTTGGTATTTGGAATTGAGTGAACTAGCTTCAATCAATGTCTGTGGACTTAGGCGATTTTCAGCCTTTCCAGCATCCTTCTTTGACATTTGTTATTGAGTGAACTGGCTTCACTCAATGTTTGTGGACTTAGACAGATTTTTGTCTCTCAACTCCTCAACCCTGTGACCACATGTCACAACCACTTGGAATGACTATCTAACCTACAAGCATGAACTTAAACATACATCAAATACAACTATGTGTATATCATTGACTTGTTTGACTTCTACAAATCTAGTATAATGCGAGCAATGGATGCAACAATCTCCCCCTATTTGAAGAAGTCAAAACCCTCAAACAAAATTCTTAGTCAATGGTATACACTAACATATGCAATAGATAAAATAGTAATTTGGAAAGCTTAACACCATATAACAAGAGTAGTAATTTGGAAAACTTAACACCATATAACAAGAGTATCAAGTTATAGGTTACCACATTTTCCTTGCCTGATGCTTGATCATTTCCTTCTTCCCATCAATCTCCCCATTTACCTTACCTGCAGGGTGATCATTACTACTCCTTGCTCCCCCTATTTTGTTGTATAGCCCAATCTCCCCATTTACCTTGCCTGCAGGGTGATCATTACTACTCCCTGCTCCCCCTATTTTGATGTATAACCTTGATCATTTCCTTGATCACTTCCTTCTCCCCCTTTTTGACTTCTGTAAAATAGTCAGGGGGGGGGGGTGTTGGCCTTTGATTATCTTCTCCCCCTTTTTGATTTCAGATAATCAACTGTTGCATCTTCTTGTTCTCTACAGGAAGCTGAACTTGCTCCCACTCAACTAGAGCATCTTGTATCATCCTTTCTGATAGACTCTTGAACCACTTGGATAGCTTGATACCACTGAATGTATTTTCAACCTGCAAGAAGTTGTACAACTAACAACAAAAACAACATGAGGAGCATCTGAAGCTTGACCAAGTTCAACATACCTAACTCAAATTTGAAGGTGTTGAACTTTGCTTCATCTAGTGGCTTAGTGAAGATGTCAGCCACTTGCTTGTCTATAGGAACAAACTCAAGACTGATATCTTCGCATTCCATATGCTCTCTTATAAAGTGATACCTAATCTCTATGTGCTTAGTCATGTTGTGTGAGACAGGATTCCTAGCTATAGAGATTGCACTAGTAGAATTAAAAATATGAGACTTCTACTTATCTGGAGGTTATAGTCCTGGAGCTGATACTGGATCTACAACAACTATGCACAGTAGCTCCCAGTAGCTATATATTCTGACTCTGCAGTTGAAATTGCAACACTTGTTTGCTTCTTGCTGCTATAAGACATTAGTCTTCCTCCCAAGAGCTGATAGGTGCCTGAAGTGCTTTTCCTGTCCTCTTTACAGCCTGCAAAATCTGCATCTGAATAGTCTGTTAGTTCAAAATCCCAATTTCTAGGGTACCATAGGCCAAGATATGGTGTGGCCTTAAGATACCTCAAAATCCTTTTAACAGCAGAGTAGTGAGATTCTTTAGGGCATGCCTGATACCTAGCACAAACACATGTAGCATACATAATGTCTGGCCTACTTGCAGTAAGGTATAGAAGGGAGCCAATTATCCCTTTATATAAAGTTTCATCAACAAGTTTCCCTGCCTCATATTTGTCTATAGGCTTACTTGACCCCATGAGAGTTTTCATGGTGGAGGCATTCTCCATACCAAACTTTTTAATCAACTCCCTAGTGAACTTAGATTGGGATATGGACAAGTCATCATCAGTCTGTCTTACTTGGAGGCCCAAGAAAAACTTGAGCTCATCCATACTGCTCATCTCAAACTTCCCTTGCATAAGTTTAGCAAATTTCCTGCAAAGGTTATTATCAGTAAATCCAAAGATTATGTCATCTACATAAATCTGGATTAGGATGATCTTTCCCTTAGACTCCCTTAGGAATAGGGTCTTGTTTATCTTCCGCCATGAGAATTTGTTCTCAATAAGGAAGATAGACAATGTCTCATACCATGCTCTAGGGGCTTTCTTCAACCCATATAAAGCTTTCCTAAGCTTATAAATAGAATCAGGTGAGTTAGGAACAACAAAACCTGGAGTCTGTTCAAAATAAACCTCTTCCTTTAAGTCACCATTTAGAAAGGCTGACTTCACATCCATCTGGTAGACTTTGAATCCCTTGTGTGCAACATATGCAAGAAACAGTCTGATGGATTCCAATCTTGCTATAGGGGCAAAGGTTTGATCTAAGTCAATACCTTCTTCTTTTAGCTACCAGCCTAGCTTTGTTCTTGATTATAATGCAATTTTCATCAAGTTTATTCCTATAAATCCACTTGACTCTAATGACATTATGTCCTTGTGGTCTGGGAACTAGCTTCCAGACCTTACACCTCTTAAACTGGTTTAGTTCCTCTTGCATAACTACAATCCAGAACTGATCTATATTGGCCTCTTCAAATCTTTTGGGCTCTACTTGTGACAGGAAGCTTGAGTATAGTGTTGTTTTGATACTCCTGCTCTTAGTCACTACTCCTTGGCTAGCATCACCAATAACCAGGTGTCTTGGATGATCCCTTAGATGCCTGACAGCTGGAGGCAATCTTACTTCAACATCCTGTGCTTCAATGTTTGCATCCTACTAACCTTCATCCACATCATTAGTGCCTGGTACTTCCTTTGGAATATCCACTCCATCTTGGACAATTGGAGCAGCTTCCTTGATGGTTAGTTTGTCCATCAACAGCTCTATACCTGCAGGACTAGAAGAGGAGCTTGGTAGCTCAATGTTAATCATAGTTGACTCATCAAATACTACATTAACAAACTCTTCTACAACTTGACTTGTCAAGTTGTAGATCTCATGGGCCTTACTATGATTGTTGTACCCAACAAAAATCCCTTCATAGGACTTGACGGCAAACTTGGTTACATAGAATTTCCCATTATGAAGCACATAACACTTGCTATCAAAGATCCTGAGATAGCCCAGTGATGACTAGGATGCCCCGCCTTTTGCTCGTACCGACATGGGTCTCTCTTTTGATCCCCGCCGCTACATGTTCGTGGACATTGATGGTCGTTGCCGCAACTGTCGCCTCCATCTGCCGCCGCCGCCGCCCCATCTGCCGCATCCGCCATTATGTCACTTCATTATTATTATAATGTTATTTCATTTTTGAAATAATATTATAATCCTAATACTTTCATTATCCTTTTTAAGTCACTAGATTTATAACTTATAGGTTATAATTTATAAACCTTTTTATTATTATGTTGTTTTATTTTTATTAGGCATTAGTAGTGGCTAGGATTAGTTTATTTTGGATGAAGGGTTGGATGGAGTGGTGTATTGATTATATATATATGTATGAGGAGATGGAGACAAGATAGAAGAGAAGATTAAAAAAATAACCCTAACCTGCTCACGGTTTGCTCCCAGCCCCCCCTCGCTCGACCGAGCCGAATCCTCCCCGACACCTTCGTGAAATCGCCTACCAGCTGCTGCCGCCCCCTCTTGGTGGTGTTCTCTTGCTGCTCCGACGACCTACCTCCTCCGGTGCGACTCCGAAGAAGGCAGTTTGGTTCTTCCTCATCTGGTGTGCCTCCGGTGAACCCGTGAAAGTGGGACTCTTCCATAGTTATCTTTCTCCCCCTCCTCCTCCTCCTCCTTGATTTTAGATTTTGGATAACGATTTCCTTTCCCCTAACTTGTGTAATTCTTCTTATTATATTTGTGAGGTTGGTGGAAATTTTGGTAGCATGTTTTATCCTAAAAATTAATTCTATCTCGCATTTATAAAATCTGAAGTCATATTGTGTTTCATCCGATTTTTCCGCGAAGATTTTGCAAGGGTAGGTCTCTTTGGACATTTGCAAACCGGGGTTTGTTTAGCCTTTAGTTTCGAATGGATTCAAACGGATTTGGTATATCCTCGTTGGTTTTGTTTTGAGGGTTGTATTTGGACTATTTTTCGAATTGAATCCTTATTCCGGATCGCTCTCCATGTGGATGGAAAATATTGTGATTGTGATGCTAGATGTATGGCTAGGTGATGGATAAGGTACTTGTGAGTGCTTGTGTAGGCTTGGGCGGGAAATTCCCACTTGTGAGATCGCAACGTTATAAACAAAACTCTGCTGAAAATTTGAGTTGTTGCGCGCGCACAACGCGTTCGCTCAAATTCCCCATAGGAATCCTTTTGTATTTTCGAGCCTTAATTCCATTTTTGGGGGTGGCCTGCATCAATTTGGTATCAGAGGGAGGTTTGCTAATTTCTCAACCCCCCCATTTGCACTTAGGGACGTTCGTTGGTCTTTTATTTTTATTTTTATTTTAGTTATATAAAAAAAGGAAGAAAAAAAGAAACCCCCTAAACCTAATCTCACGGTTTCCTCCCAGCCCCTCTTTCTCGGCCAGGTCGAATCCCGTCCCCGACCTCCTGGACTCGCCGAACAAGCTGCTGCTGCCGCCCTCTTGGTGGTGTTCCCTGCTGCTCCAGCGACCTCCTACCTCCTCCGGTGTGACTCTGAAGAAGGCGGCTCAGTTCTCCCCATCCGATGTGACCCCGGTGAACTCGTGGAAGTTGACTCTTCCATAGTTATCCTCCTCCTCCTCCTCCTCCTCCTCTTAATTTCAGATTTTGGGTAACGATTTCTTCTCCCTAAAACTTGTGTAATCTTCCTATTGGATTTGTGAGATTGGTGGAAACTTAGATTTCATATTTTATCCTAAAATTTGATTCAAGTTGCATTTTAAAATCTGATTTCTTACATTGCTTTTCATCCGATTTTCGCAAAGATTTTGAAAGGGTAGGTCCCCTTGAATGTTTGCAAACCAGGGTTTGTTTAGCCTTTGGTTTCGAATGGATCAAGAGGATTTGGTATATCCTCGTTTGATTTTATTTTGAGGGCTGCATTTCGACTATTTTTCCGAATCGAATCCTCAGTCCGGATAACTCTCCACGTAGATGGAAATGTGGTGATATGAAAATTAGATGTATGATTAGGTTATGGAAAATGTATTTGTGAGTGTTTGTGCAGGTTTGGACGGGAACTTCCCACTTGTGAGATCGCGACTTTATAAACGAAGCTCTGCAGAAATTTTGAGTTTTGCACGCACACAACGTGTTCGCTTAAATTCCCCATAGGAATCCCTTTGCCATTTCGTGCCTTAATTTCATTTTCAGGAGTGGCCTGCATCACCCAGGTTTGGTTTTCTGCCCTTCAAGATCTCATAGAGAGTTTTCTTGTGGCTCTTGGTGATAGAGTCTCTATTAAGGACATGACATGCAATATTCACTACCTCAGCCCAGAAATATTCTGGGAGAGATATGTCACTCAACAAGATCCTTCCAGTCTCTATGAGAGACCTATTCTTCCTCTCAACAATCCCATTTTACTGGGGTGTTATTGGAGAATAAAATTCATGATGAATCCCTTGCTCTTCACAGAACCTTGTCATGCCATCAGACTGAAATTCAGTCCCATGGTCACTTCTAATTTTGACCACATTACTATCCAATTCATTCTGAATTTGCTTGACAAATGTCTTGAAGACATTAGGGGTTTCATTCTCTTTCTTGTGAATGAACACCCAAGAAAACATAGAATTGTCATCAACCACCACAAGGGTGTAGACTTTCCTACCTAGATTATGAATTGGCATAGAACCAAACAAGTCCATATGCAAGAGGTATAAACACCTTACAGAGTCTTTGGTCTCAATGACCTTGAAGGAGGCTTTGGTCTGCTTGTCCTTTTGGCATGCTGAGCAAATGCCTTCCTTAGTGCATTTCATTTTAGGACCATTCCTAACTAGCTCTTCACTAAACAGCTTGCCAATTGTCTTATAGTTCAAATGAGCTAGTCTCTTGTGCCATTGGGCATAGTATGAGACTTTCTCATTTGCAACTAGGCATATAGGAGAGTCTATATCTAAACACAAAAAATTTAAACAATAGACATTCTCACTCCTAGTTCCTGTCAAGATGACCTCTTGGTCACTCAACCTCTTAATATGACACTCATCCTTGTGGAATACTATGTCATAGCCAAGATTATAGAGTTGGCTTATGCTTATCAGGTTGTGTTGCAACCCTTGCAAATAAGCTACTTTTGTGATAGTGACTATGCCATTTGTGATCTTACCATAACCACTGGTCACTCCTATTTCTAAATCATCAAAGATCACTTTGGGTCCATCCTTTCCTGGAGTGTACTCCTTCAAGTTGCTCCTTGTTCCAGTCATGCGCCTGGAACATCCACTGTCCAAGTACCATATAGGGGTATGGACACTTGTACTAACCTGCATGACATCTTAAGACCCCAATATGTATTGGGTCCTAGGTTCTTATTAGTCTTAAAAGAGACTTGTCTACCGGCAGCTTTTCTGACTGGTGGACTAACTATTTCTCTAGCAACACTGGGATTTTGCCAGCAATCTAGGCATAGTGGTCCACTTTGCCACAACACCAACACTCATGTACCTTCTTTTCTGAGCTGATCTGCTAGCTGTGCTGATAGCAGATCTCTATCCAGAAGGAACAACATCACTTTTCTTCAGGTTCCTTTTAGCTAGGATCTGACTGAAGGTAAGTATTCCAGTAGAATTATTTGGCCTGCTCTGAATGCCATCAATAGCAGTCTTCTTTGCAGAAGTCATGCTCTTGATAACATCAGAAATAACCAAATCTGGCTTGCTGATAGACTGATCCTTGGTAAGAGTCTTTGCTGGATGGCCCTGAACTTTAGCTGTAGCCACATTCTTGAGAGTGGGGGCTGTTGCACCAAAGATAAATGGTCCATGATGGGCCATTTGAATTTCTTTATGGGCTGCCTTGAAGGCACTCATCCCCATTCCTCTTCTCCTTCCATTGGGAGGTACACTTGTATTCTTCTAGGAAGAATTCCCATTCTTCCAGTGACCATACATGGAGTCCTGGTCATACCTATTAGAAGGGAGAATTTCCCTATCAAAGGTAATGGGTGGCTGAACTGGAGCTTTTCCCTTTCCTTTGAAGGGGGCAGCTCTTGTGTTTCCCTTGAAACCTAATCCCCTCTTATTTCTCTGAGAGGAGAAGGAGTCAATAATGGGCAACATAGAATTGGGCTTAGAGTAACTGGCCACAATCCTCTTCTTTTTTTGGAGTTTCTCTTCTAGATCCCAAATGAGACTATTCTTGTACTTAATGGTGCCAATCTGAAAGACTGTGATGTTCTTCAGTTGGCTAACTTCCCTGATTTTCTGTTCCAGTAAGGTTGTTGAGTCAGACTGTAGGGAAGCAACATGCTGGAGGGAGATAATCTCCTCGGCCTGCTTTTTGGCCAGCTTCTTTCTTTTCTTGAAAGCATTCAGTAGTGCACCATACTTGTCAATCAATTGATTGACATATTCCTCAGAAACTGAGCCCTCTTCACCACTGGATGAAGAAGCTTTATAATCTAGACTAGTCTCATAGCCTATCTTAGAAGAAGAACTAAAAAAAATATAACTTGCTTGGACCAGGCTAATCCTGGCCGAATTCTTCAGCAGACCTAGCCATCAGCCCATAGCAGCTGATATCATCTTCATTTTCTTCGTCCTCCTCTAAGTCATTGTCTGACTATGATAGAGGGCCCTGCTGCCTATCCTTGCTGGAGGATAGTCTTCATCTTCATCTGCCTTATCAGCAACCAACCCTATGTAGGCTTCTTCTTCTTCTTCAGACTCAGATGAAGATGAGTCAGTCCAGCTCCTCTCCTTCTTAGCCATGAAGTACTTTTCCTTATTGCCCTTGTACTGGGTCTTTTTCTTCTCACCAGCCTCCTTTGTCTTGACTGGGCAATCAACTATTACATGCCCAGGTTTGCTGCAATAGTAACAAACAACTTTAGTGGAAACATGTTTACTGGTATTTGAGTCATACCTGCCTCCCTTGGAGTGCTTCTTCTCTGCCTTGTAGTAGTCCTCCTTGAGATGAGAGGAGGAGGAAGGTATGCTCCTCCACCCCTTCCTCTTCATTAGCTTCAGAAATTGCCTAGAGAAGACAACAAATTCCTCATCAGACATATTGCTTTCAGATGAGGTAGAGCCTGAGCTGTCTGAATCAGCTGGCCTTCTTGGAGGAGAGGCAATCCTCTCCTTGCTCCTCTTTGATCTCTCTGCCTTGAAGGTCACTGCCTTCTCCCTGATCAGTGATCTACTAATTTTCTCTTCCTCTTTCCTGGCAGTTAGCTACATTTCATAAGACACCAGCTTCCCAAACAGAGTTGGTGGTGGAGCATCAGCCAGCTTTGCCACCTCCCTGATAGCATAAATCTTTGTGACCGAGTCTCTAGTTAGAGATCTTAGTAACTTGTCATTAAGTTCATAATTACTAAATACCCAGCAATAGATCGTTAGCTCATTTATTATTCTGAAGAATCTTTCATAGTCGTTAGTTATACCCTCTTCATTGGACTGCCTGAAAGCCTCATACTCTTGGTTGAGCATGGACTTTCTTTCATCTCTGACCTCTTTTATGGCCTCCATGTAGACCACGAAAGTGTCCCACATCTCCTTGGAGTTCTGGAAATGAACAAGGTTCTGAAAGGTTGAATCATCCACAACACTGACTATGATGTTCTGGGTTCTTTTGTCCAAGGTGGCAAGAATGACCTCATGCTTGGTCATCTCTGAATAAGTCTTTGGTATCTAGACTATTGCATACAGAGCTAATAATTTCATAGGGATGATAGGTCCCTATTTGACTATGACAAAGATCCTTGGGTCAGATGCCTCCATGAATAGTCTGACCCTTTCCTTCAAAATTCCAAAGCCTTGCTTTCTGCAGATAGGAAGCTTCATGGAACCAAGCACCTTATGGTTCTCTCCTGAAACCATAAGTATAATCTGACTGCTACCCTTGGAGATCTACTCAGACTGTTAAGTCTTTCTTGAGCAACCTACGTCTAATACCACTTGAAAGTCTTTGTTTGCAAGGGTAGTTAAACACCTGGGGGGTTAATAGGTTTTTAGGTCTTTTTAAGATTTTCTTTGCCTTTGTGTGTTTTAGGGTCTGATGTGATTAGATTAGTTTTGCTTTCAAGAAGATCACACACAACTCACACAATATTTATAGTGGTTCCCCAGATTATGGGTACGTCCACTGTCCCTCACCTTTCTAACAGTTTGTTAGACAAGGCCCCTTCTCCAAAACTCGACTCCTAAGAGCTTACAACACGATCCTGTAGGACCACTCAGTCTCCTCTAAGACCTACAGCTCGAACATAAAGCCCTACAACTCAGTGATCAAAATATCACCTACCTCAGGCCAAAAAGGCCCTACCACTCAGGCTAGGAGGATAGCCCTACCTCAGATCCAAAGGATCCTACCACTCAGGCACAAGTGCCCTCTAACTCAGGCCAAAGCCCTACACTCAGATTCTTAACAGAATGCTACCACTCACTTCTATACAAGATCCAACACTCAGCCTTTATAAATAGGCTTACAACTCAGATCTAAAAAGATCTTATAGAAAAGTATATTTGTTGATGTTGAATAGACAATAAAGAAATGATCTTTGTATCTTCCTCCTTCTTTCCTGAGAAAACTCAGTTCAGATTCCTGCTCCACAGCTCCAAAAAATTATCTTCAGGATAAGCTCTGCTAGGGCTGTGAAGTAACATCAGCAGGGGTGGGCCTTGGCTGCTTTTCTCTTAGAGAAATGTGTCTGAACTTGTTGTTGCCGATGTTGATCGCAGCAGCTAACTTAATGAACTTGTGGGTTCAGGCGATTTTTAACCTCTACTTCGAGCTCGACAATAATGGCGAGGAAGAAGAAGTTTTCGCCACTATTCGAAAAGAGAAAACCCTAGAAAGGATCTCTTCTCCTCCTCTGATCTCATTCATTTTATCATTCACCATCCAACGGCTCTTTTGACTCATTGGCCCCGCATTAATTACAGATATATATACTTCATTTTATAGAAAAGCCTTACAGCTGGCCGCCGACGCCATTAGTGGTGAATTCCAGTTTTCCCGCAATGAATTTGAATTCCATTGACTTAGGTTGACTTTTGCTGACGTCAGCATCTGTGGACTTAGTCAAATTTTTAGATTCAATCCAGGCGTTGAGTGCATTGAGTGAATGATCTTAATTTGGACATAACCAATTTTTCTGCATCTTAGGCGTTGAGAGCGTTGAGTCAATGACCTTCACTCAATGCTTTTTTGACTTGGCAAAACTTTATGCGCTGTTAGGCGTTGAGTGCGTTGAGTGATCCTTCATCACTCAATGCCCCTGTACTTAGCCGCTCCATAGATTGCCTATGTTCATGCTGAGGCATTGAGTGAACTGTCTTCACTCAACGCTTCTGTTCTTAGCCGTAACTATGAAATCTTCCAGCTTGCAGAGGCATTGAGTGCAATGAGTGAGCAGGCTTCACTCAACGTCTCTGAACTTAGAGAGATTTTTCTATCTAACTCCATTAAGCTTTGAGTGACCATAGCTCTGTCGATGCTTTCCTCTTTGGGCGTTGAGTGAGTAGACCTCACTCAATGCTTCAGGACTTAGTCAATTTTTCTGTCTCCTTCTTCTTTGGCTTTGACAGAATTAGCGTGGCGTGAGTGAACTGGCTTCACTCAATGCTTCTGGACTTAGCAAAATTTCTTTGATAGATTCTCTGTGGCTTTGACATAAGTAGATTTATTCAACGCTTCTGACTGTATGGCATTGAGTAAGTTGACATCACTCAACGCCTGTAGAATTAGCCAATTTTCATTCTTCCTTCTTCTTAAGCTTTGACTGCACAGTCTTTCCTCAGCACTTTTTATTGTATGGTGTTGAGTGAACTGCTTTCACTCAACACCTGTGAACTTAGTCACTTTTCTTCACTATTAAGGCAAAGGCTTTACTGACTAGTTCTTTACTTGACAATTCTGCTCATCTGGCGTTGAGTGTGTTGTCCTCACTCAATTCCTGTGGACTTAGTCATTTTTCTGCTTGCCACAGTTGAGGCTTTGACAGACACAACTTTACTCATCGCTTGTTATTGTATGACATTGAGTGAACTGCCTTCACTCAATGCCTGTGGACTTAGCCACATAATACTTTGCAGACTGCTGGGCTTTGACTGTCCACACCTTACTCAGCGCTTTTTGGTATCTGCCGTTAAGTGAACACGCTTCACTCAACGCCTATAGACTTAGGTGATTTTTAGCTTTTCCAACATCTTTCTTTGACATCTGGCATTGAGTGAACTGACTTAACTCAATGCATGTGGACTTACACAGATTTCTGTCTCTCCAATCCTCAACCTTGTGACCACTTGTCACAACCACTTGGAATGCCTGTCCAACCTGCAAGCATGAACTTAAATATACATCAAATACAACTATGTGTATACCATTGACTTGTTTGACTTCTATAAATTTGGGACATTGTGAGCAATGGACTCAACACCTATGTTTACAGAACGAAATCTTATTCCCATTGACATAAGATATTTTATTTTCTAGGAGCACATCTCTTAGATGCTTGCGTGCGTAAGAAAACATGCCAAGCAAAAAAATAGATAGGGGTTTTCAAAAATAATTTTGATAAAGATTTTGAGATCAACTATAATAATTTGAAAATTCCTATATTTCATTAAGAGTGAAGTTGAGATAATTACAATCTAGAGATGTTTAGCTAACATAATACACATACCTCTATTTATTAAAAACTAAAAGTAGTGCTCAAAACAAATCTTCTAACTTTAAATTAAATACACAGGATATTCTTTAAAACTTAATCCTGAATATTTATATTTATCTATTTATAATAAATAAACGACTAGTAAATTGAAAAACTAGATAACTGTTTATACATCAACTCAAAAATAATTTTAGTTTTGAAAAAGAGACAAACAAAGTAGGGGTTTTAATTTTATTTTCGGATGATTGATTAAACAAAATATATACACAAGAAGATTTTTATTTCATTTTTATTCTTATTTTTATTATATATATATATATATTTAAGCAAATATATACATAATTTTGATAAGAAAATATTATGTATAAAAAAAAAGATTAAAAAAAAGATTTTGAAAAATACATATATGTATAAATGAAGTTTATAAGAAAGAAAATACACCCCCATACTTATGTTGTGCATAAGTATGAAGAAAAAGATGATATATACAAAACTGAAAGTACAATAGAGTAAAGAGGCTTTCCAGGTCGGGGAGGCCGTAAGAAAAACCTATAAAAACATATATAAAAAATAAATAACTATGGGGTGCCTCCCACAAGCGCCTTGTTTATCTTCGCGTAGCATGACTTATTTAGTTGGATGATTCATATGTTAGGAAGGGTGTATGATTCTATTTGTTTAGTTGAATAGCCCCCCGCAAGCAAAAGTTATAAGCGGTGCTCGTTTACTTAAAAAGAGTCGAATTCGAGGTGAGAAATAAGAATAGCCTCATATGGCCAAACCTCTTTAACAGTAAAGGAGCCGGACCATCTAAATTTTAATTTCTCGGGAAAAATTTTAAGGCGTGAGTTATAAAGAATGACGAGTCTACAACCCCATATTCACTGGGTGGGACCAAGATGCCTTAAGGAACCAGATTAGACTATCCTTAGGCTAGCTTTGGGCTGAAATCGGATCAGACAAGTAGGCGAGAGGGTTCTCGCCCAGAGCAGGCGAAAGGGCTTTCCCCTCAGGCCAGCGGGAGCCCTTAGGCTCCTGGCGCTGAGTGACGCTTCCCTCGCCTCTCGCCGCTGTAGTCTTTTGGCTCCCGCCAGGGGCGGGAAGGCTCGCTCTCATGGTAAGCGGGAGGCCCGCAAAAATTAGCAGAAAGGCTTCTGCCAGGTAGGGTCCAACCAAGTAGGGTCCAGAGGTGAAATTACCTAGATTCCCCTAGGTCTGCATTTAGCTCATCAGAACAGCGGAGTTTGGCTATTGGCAGGCCTGCCCAGGGTATTTTAGTAATTTTAGAATAGCGAAATTATGCTTTTGGCAGACCGGATACTGAAAATCTATAAATAGACCCGTAGAGTACCATAGAATGCAGGGCTTTCATATTTTCTCAAAATCTTCTTGTGCTTTGTAAGGTACTCCTAGCCCAGCAATTTTCTTAGGAGGGGAAGCGCTCAAGAGCTCTTCCAGGTTAGTAGAGGGACCTCCCGGCTGAGGCTTAGGGTCAATTCTTGGTTCTTTATTACTATTTAGGGGTCTGAGTTTTGGAGATGTAGGTGCTAGCTAGACCCCAAGGTCCGAACTCTCATTAAGGATAGTTTTTGGCTTCAACATTTTTGGTTCGGTGAGCGTGGACCGTAGCTGGTACAATAAAATCTCAAGATAAGTCTCATGGCTGGAGACAAAGGTGAAGGAGCTAGTTAGGAGGTTCCCCCCTCGGGAAAGCGGGGTGATGCTGGGGATGTTAGAGGACTTCAGGCGGGAAGTATTGCAGACAATCCACTTGGCCTTCTCGGTGAGAGGTGAGTGGGCGACGTCGTCAGCTCCGGTGGTCGCGGCTCCTTCACTGAGCGAGAACGCTCCCGAACAGCGTCCCAGGAAGGAGGTTCTGACAGAGGTTGTTGAGAGGGATGTAACCGGGAGGGAGCTTTTGTCACAACCCGCATTTTCTCCGAATTAAGAATTATCAGAGTAAGAGAAAACACGCGTCATGATGCCACGTCAAGCAGGGGATAACTGCTGACGCTCAGGCAAATCCAACTACAATCTTTATGCAAGGAAATCATGTGCTTAATGAATAGAAAATCAGTTATGTTTAGAGTCCGTATCCCTCGGCTCAGTGGATCATCTAGTCCACAAAAGAAAACTATATTTAAACGCTGCGGAAAAATACTTTGATTAGGTTTTACACCCTAAATAGCGCATAAGGATCCCAAGAGAACCACTCATGCTATGCAAGACACTACACTTAGTTTATATAATACATATAAGAAAACGGTTTTCGTACGTGATTTGGAAAATAGTGATTAAGTTTATAAAAAACATGCTGATCATGAGCTTCATTTATAATAGTATTTATAGTTTAAAAATAACTAGCAACCTAGCATAAAACCTTCTCAAAGCAAGTAGACTATCTCCAGAAAATAAATGGTAGCAGCAATAGTGTATATCTAGTACAAGGTAAAAACTACTAGTGGGCGCCAACAACCTGACACGAACCCACCAGCACACATATATGTCTGTAAGAAAGTACTGAAAACAACCTCACTAACAAGGTAAACAGAACTCCAAAGGTCCGGAAGTCCACCAACAACACCACCTCCAATTAGCCACCAGACTGGCTACAGCTCAGAACCTGGGGTATTCCAAAAGAAAACAGAATACCTCAGCAAGCAAAAATCAAGGTAAAACTGCATGAAAGAGTCAACCAAAAGGACAAAAATAACAGGAAACATGTAGTAGAAAGAGTCACAACTGTCCACAACAGGACCACAAGAAATGCACAACGTGCAAAGAAACAGCAACGACCCAGCCCAGGAACCACATCCTGCAGGGCCTACTAGGCTACCAAGAGCCAGAATGCTGCAAACTACCAAAGAAGAAACTTCTAACACCCTAAACTGCGGGAAGTGATAGTAGCAAAAACAACAACGAGGAACCGGATCGAAGGCAAACGCAGTCCCCCAATCCACCATGTCCAAGTCAAAAGCTCGAGGGTCAACACGTGAAAACACAAGGGACCTTCCACCCGACATGCCCAGCCTGTACCTGGAGCAAGAAATCCATGGGTGGCCTTGGCTATATCACACAACTCCACCCCCATAAAGAGCTACAACCACCACTACTAACCACGACCCACGATTCGGCCTTTAGGAAAATAAAGAAAACGGCCGACAAGGAAAACCCAGAAATACAACTGGAAATCCACTCGGAAATGAAATACAAGGTAAAGGAAGAGTGTTGTAAATCAACACGACTAGGCGTTGAGTGAAACGCACTCAGCGCCTACCTAAACTTTGGCGTTGAGTGAGCTAGCCTCACTCGCCGCCAAAATTATACCACTACCCACAAGCCCACTAAAGAATGCGGAGCTCGACGACAGTCGAACGACCAAGGCAGAAGATCCAGAACTCGAGTAGTTGCCTGCCACTTGAGTATCTAAACTCCCGCACTCGAAACCATCTAAATTCGCTTATCAACAGAAAATATACAAAGCGCACGATCAGTGACGCACGATCAGTGGTCGTGCGCACTCATCGGCTGATGATCGTGCGAAACGAACCTGGAAAACCTGACAGAAAACCTAGCAACTGCGCACGATCAGTGTCGCACGATCAGTGGTCGTGCGCACTGATGTCAGCGCTCGTGCGATTGCCCGAGACAGAACTTTGGAAACTGAAGTTTATACGCGCACGAACAGAGGCACACGACCAGTGGTCGTGCGCCCTAAAGGTTGATGACCGTGCGCGGTCAACCTGCACCGTTTGGAATTTCCCGAACGACACCGGAACGCGCATACGACTCACGCCACTGCAGTAGCAGTAGACAACTATCATGTCGCACGCTACTACCCTTAAAACTATGCCTAACCATTCGAATAATATCTTAACGAAGGAAATTGGCAACCACACCCCCTCCTAACTCTCTCTCTCGGCTACACCCAAACCAGAGCAACATTCAAAAATAAAGGAAAACAACGGCTCCACGCCGACAATTTGGATTCCAAACATCACAACATAGGGGGGGTTTCAGTAGGAAGAACTAAGCCCTATAGTTAGCAAGAAAATGAGAACAACAAGGCCTCTAACCTGGGCTAACCGGGATTTCAATTTCAGAAAATAAATTCAAAGAAAACACTTGGCAAGGGCAAGAATACCACTTGCCTCAAATCTCAGCGAAGCTTTGGACTGCTTTCCTCCTCTTCGCACGGATCAAAACGGCCGCAACACCTAGAACAAAGATTTGGCCATTAATGGCGGAAAACTTCCAAAACCGAAAATTCCAATCCTTCCAAAACTCCACGAAAATCGAATTTCTTACCGCAGGAATGAAGGTCTCGACGAGAGCAATCCGTATCCACTCTCGGAATCGAATTCCGTCCACAAACGCTCCGGGAATCGGCGTCCGAAGGGAAGGCTCGGCGGTTACTCGTTTCTCTCGTACAAGGGGCCGGCGGTTTTCTATCGTGAAGAAGATGATGGCTCTCTCATTCTAATACTATATATATATAATTATATAATTATATTATTAATTACAAAATTACATAAAGCACCAAATCGACTCGAAAACCGATTCACCTCGGAATTCGACGAAATTCGCACCGTAGCTAAATACCCATCCTACGAACACAACGGCGAAGTCGAAATTAACTTTCGACGAACAGAACTCGAGTTACACCCAAACGAAGCCAAACACAAACATCCCCCCGAGAGGCCACGCCGGTCACCAAAACGACTCGATTTGCTAGGGAGATCTTGCCAACAGGCTACCAAACAGGGCACTCAGTTCTAAGGAGCTAAACCATACTCCACACATGGCACAAACCACGGAAACGCGTCATCGTAACGCCAAACGAGAATAAAAATAATCGCTGAAAAAAAAACGGGGCGTTACAGTCACTCCCCCTAAAAGAAAGTTTCGTCCCGAAACTTTACGCACAACCCTCCTACCAAAGGAGGAAAAGTAACAAACAGAAGTTACAAAGGGAAACATACCGATCAAATCAGAGAAACAGGTGAGGGTACGCCCTCCTCATGGCCGACTCTAGCTCCCAAGTCGCGCTCTCCTAATCCTGATTCTTCCATAGAATTTTCACCATCGGTATGGACTTCTTTCGCAGCACACGCTCCTGAGTATCCAAAATACGAACTGGAACCTCAACGAAAGAGAGGTTGGGCTCTAACTGGGGCACAACATCCAAGAGTTACCCACTGCTGTGCACACACTTCCGCAATTGGCTAACATGAAAAACATTATGAACACCAGGGAAGTTCGCTGGCAAATCCAATCTATATGCAGACACACCAATCCGCTCCAAAACCTCAAACGGGCCCACATACCTTGGGTCCAATTTCCGATTTTTACCAAATCTCTTTACACCAACCATTGGAGAAACCTTGAGGTATACATGATCCCCTACTAAAAACTCCAAGGCAGACCTACGCCGATTGGCGTTCTTTTCATACCTCTCCTGGGCTAAACGAAGCTTCTCCCGAATAAGCTTCACAGCGACTTCCAACTCTTCCAGAGCATCAGGACCCAACAAAGGCTTCTCACCAGCCTCAGCCCAAAACAACGGAGTCCTACAGCGCCTCCCATACAAAGCTTCGAACGGAGCCATCTGCAAGCTTTCCTGATAACTGTTATTATAAGCAAATTCCATGAGTCGCAGACGCTCATCCCACGCTCCACCGTGGTCTAAAATATAGCACCGGATCATATCCTCAACAATCTGATTGACCCGCTCCGTCTGCCCATTGGTCTGAGGGTGGTACGCAGTAGAATACCTCAGATCCGTACCCAAACCCTCCTGCAGACTCTGCCAAAAACGAGAAGTAAACCGGGAGTCTCGATCAGAAATGATGCTAACCGGCACACCGTGGAGTCGGATGACTTCGTTCAAGTACAACTCCGCTATCTTCTTCATCGGGTAATCAATCTTATAAGACACGAAGTGAGCACACTTCGTCAATCTATCCACTATAACCCAAACAGAATCAAATCCTCTCGGGGATTTTGGCAAACCCGTAATGAAGTCCATTGATATACTCTCCCACTTCCAAGTCGGGATATCTAGCGGAGTCAACTTACCACCGGGCCTTCCATGATCAGCCTTCACACGCTTGCAAGTGTGACACTCAGCAACATATCGGGCTATATCTCCTTTCATACCATACCACCAAGCAATTTGCCTTAAGTCACGGTACATCTTCGTAGATCCTGGATGGTAGGCAACGCTGGAACCATGAGCCTCACTGCAAATCATACTCTTAATGTCCCCAACAGCGGGAACGCAAAACCTGCCGCGGTACTTCAAAGTACCCGCATCATCAATAGAAAAATCTGGCAACTCTCCCTTCTCTGTCCTGGTAAAAAGGTGCAACAGATCCGGATCGTCCTTCTGATGCAGTCTAGTCAAAGAAATCCAGGACGGCTCTTCCACTGATAAGCTACTCTGCAAACTACAGCATCCCACTGAAATATCCATAAGGAGGAACTCCTCAACTAATCGATCGGCGGAGAGGTTAAAGATCTTTCCCGTCTTTCGGCTCAGGGCGTCGGCCACCACATTGGCCTTGCCCGGATGATACTGGATTTCCACATCATAATCTGCCACATACTCAAGCCACCGCCGCTGACGCAGATTCAACTCCTTCTGCGTGAACACGTACTTCAGGCTCTTATGGTCAGTAAAAATCTTGCACTAAGCCCCATAAAGTAAGTGCCTCCACAACTTCAACGTATAGATAACCGCTGCAAACTCAAGGTCATGCGTTGGATAATTCTTCTCATGAGTCTTCAGCTGCCTTGACCCATAAGCGATTACTTTTCCATCCTGCATTAATACACATCCCAGTCCTATATGCGAAGCATCCACATATACATCATAATCCATGCCCTCAGTAGGAAGGGTCAGAACGGAAGCAGTACACAATCTCCTCTTTAACTCTTGAAAAGCTTCTTCGCACTTCTCGCTCCAAACAAATGCCACATTCTTCTGAGTCAGCTTGGTCAACGGTGCGGCTAGAGAAGAGAAACCCTCCATGAATCTCCTGTAATAGCCAGCCAACCCTAAGAAACTTCTGATCTCCTTAGGAGTATTCGGCCTACTCCAATCCGTCACTGCTGCAATCTTTTCTGGGTCAACCGAGATCCCATCTTTGTTCACCACGTGGCCTAGAAAAGAAACCTGAGGCAACCAAAATTCGCACTTGCTCAACTTGGCGAATAACTTGTGGTTCCTCAACTCTGATAGGACCAAACGCAAATGCTGCTCGTGCTCCTCAGCACTGCGAGAATAAACCAACACGTCATCAATGAAGACCACAATGAACTTGTCTAGGAAATCCTTGAACACCCTATTCATCATATCCATGAAGGCTGATGGTGCGTTGGTCAGACCAAACGACATCACCAAAAACTCAAAGTGCCCATGCCTCGACCTAAACGCAGTCCGTGGAATATCTGCCTCACGGATCCTGAGCTGATGATAGCCCGAACGAAGATCGATCTTGGAGAACACCGTGCTACCACGCAACTGGTCAAATAAATCATCGATCCTCGGCAGAGGGTACCTGTTCTTGATAGTGACCTTGTTCAACTCTCTATAGTCGATGCAAAGCCGCATCGACCCATCTTTCTTCTTTACGAACAAAACAGGAGCACCCCAAGGCGACGAACTCTGCCTGATAAAACCTTTAGCCAACAACTCATCTAACTGAATTCGCAACTCCTCTAACTCACGAGGGGCCATCCGGTACGGCGCCTTAGCAATAGGACGCGTACCCGGCTCCAAATCAATAACAAACTCCACATCCCGCTCAGGAGGGATACCAGGAAGATCATCAGGAAAAACATCGGCGAAACCACGAACAATAGGAATCTCCTCCAAGCGTGGCACGCTAATAACGGTTCCAACCGCCGAGACTAAACAAACACAACAATCAGAAAGAAACAATCTCTGAACACATACCGCAGAGAGAACAGGAGAATCCTGACACGGGTCAGCATACACGCTGCCGGGCTGACCGTCGTCCCTGATGAAGTCCAAGCGCTTTCCCTTGCACTGAATGACCGCATCATACCGAGAGAGCCAGTCCATGACCAAAATGACATCGAAGTACTCTAGATCAATCATCTTCAGATCCGCCTTCGCAAGAAAATCCCCCAACAAAACCGAGCAATCCAAAATACCCAAATCTGACAACACAGATTCACCAGAGGGAAACTTGACACGGAAGGAATCCCAAACACGATCTAGAGACAACCGATGACGCTCCACAAAGGCTCTAGCCATGAACGAGTGGGTAGCGCCGGAGTCAAACAGAACACGCGCCCAGCGGTTCTTCACCTTAAATTTCCCTATAGGAACGCACAAAGCTAAGGAACTAGCACAACAGTACCGCAAATAATCTAGCAACTAAACTACAGGCTAGAAAGAAAACAACAAACTACTAACCTGAGATCACCTGGGCCGAAGTCTGAGCCTCCTCGGAAGAAATCACGTTCAGCTTCCCTTTTCCCTTGTCCACACGCTGAGGTGGAGGTAATGCCTGCAATGGAACTGCAGGAAGAGCTGACTGGACCTGAGGACACCTCGACTTAACGTGACCCTTCTGCCCACACTGATAGCAAACTCTATCCCTGGACCAACACTAGGCTGCATCATGCCCGGATCGCTTGCAAACTGAACAGGAGACATCTCTCCCAGGAGCACCCTGAATAGCATGAACCTGCTCCTTCTTCTGAGCTGCCGCCTTCTTGAAACACCTCTCAACAGGATGGCCTGACCGGCCACAAAAACTGCACACCACCCTGCTCCTCTTTCCCGGAACAGCATTGGGTACCAGGGGTTTCTTCTCCTCTACCAACTTCCTCTTATCATTCCTCAACTGCTGGCCTCTGCTCTTCGCCGTCTCAATGGCCTCAACCTTAAGAGCAGCCTCTACAACTCCAGCATAAGACACTGACCCATAAGCACTGGCCAACTACTGCACCTCACTCCTCAAACCACCGAGGAATCGCTTAACTCAATCAGCCTCAACGCTGACCAATCCAGGGGCAAAACGGCTCAACTTACTAAACTCTATCTCATACTCACCCACCGTGAGCTGCCTTTGCTTCAGATAGAGGAAATCATTCATGAGGCGGTCACGCTCGACCGAGGGTAAGAACTTCCTCAACAGCATCTCCTTGAACACTTCCCAAGAGCATCCGGCTACCAGGCTCTCCTTCTCTCTCAGCCACCAACTCTTAGCCAAACCTTTAAGCTGATAGGCGGCTATCATCACCCTCTGATCATCTGAAATCCCTGAGTACGAGAACATCTCCTCCATGGAGATCAGCCAGTCGTCTATCACCATGAAATCTGCCTTCCCATCATAAGTGGGAGGGCTCAGCCTCTGAAACTGCGAGATGAAGGCCATCTCTGCTGGCACCACCACTGGAGGCCTCAAGGGTGCAAGAGGAGGAGGAACAGCTAACCCCCCTGCAGGAACTTGCGCACCCTGAGCCTGCCCTGCCACAACTGCCACCAAAGACTGAATCTGGGCTTGCACCTCCTCCAACTGCCTACCCATAGCTTCGCTACTCTGACGCAGACCCTCGATCACCGCATCGTTCTGAGCTCCAGAAGATTCACCCTCAGACAGGGGAGTTGATCGAGTCGCAGGACGCCTAGCCATCCTAAAAAATCAATACAACGCAAATCAGATCCCAAATCCCACGACTAGAACCGACTACCAGTACAGACAATACATATGTAGATATAGACTTAAAGCTGCTAAACTTGCTCTGAGAGTTTATCTTCTTCACAATAATTAGATGATATGCCCTAACCTAGGATGGTTAACCACCACCTCACTAACTCTTGTGCCTAGATCGGATGCATGAACTTATGTTAGTTTGAAAATTTATGTGTGTACATATGTCATCCTGCAAATCTTTAGCTCGGCGCGTTGTGCTTATGCAATGTTATGATATGCATGATTGTGCTATGCATTCTAAAAAAAAGGCCCTAATGCATGATATGAGCGGCGTACACATGAAAATATTATGCATCCCATACTACATAACATTTCCATGCAACGAAAAAGAAACGTGCTAGTCGCAGTCATATGGTGAGGTTATGCATCCCATACTACATAACCCTCACATGTAGCCCCTATGGTGGATCCATATACGAACACATATTATGCATCCCATACTACATAATATGCCCCGTATACTTCATGTTATGCTATGAGTGTAGTGTTCGTGCTTTTGCCAAGACGTGCTGATGACATATCGGTGTGTGAATGACATGATGCTGAACTACTAAAAGCATCCAAGGAAGGTTGCCCAACTAACTTGTCAAGCAACCTCCCTCTGATACCAACTGTCACAACCCGCATTTTCTCCGAATTAAGAATTATCAGAGTAAGAGAAAATACGCGTCATGATGCCACGTCAAGCAGGGGATAACTGCTGACGCTCAGGCAAATCCAACTACAATCTTTATGCAAGGAAATCATGTGCTTAATGAATAAAAAATCAGTTATGTTTAGAGTCCGTATCCCTCGGCTCAGTGGATCATCTAGTCCACAAAAGAAAACTATATTTAAACGCTGCGGAAAAATACTTTGATTAGGTTTTACACCCTAAATAGCGCATAAGGATCCCAAGAGAACCACTCATGCTATGCAAGACACTACACTTAGTTTATATAATACATATAAGAAAACGGTTTTCGTACGTGATTTGGAAAATAGTGATTAAGTTTATAAAAAACATGCTGTTCATGAGCTTCATTTATAATAGTATTTATAGTTTAAAAATAACTAGCAACCTAGCATAAAACCTTCTCAAAGCAAGTAGACTATCTCCAGAAAATAAATGGTAGCAGCAATAGTGTATATCTAGTACAAGGTAAAAACTACTAGTGGGCGCCAACAACCTGACACGAACCCACCAGCACACATATATGTCTGTAAGAAAGTACTGAAAACAACATCACTAACAAGGTAAACAGAACTCCAAAGGTCCGAAAGTCCACCAACAACACCACCTCCAACTAGCCACCAGACTGGCTACAGCTCAGAACCTGGGGTATTCCAAAAGAAAACAGAATACCTCAGCAAGCAAAAATCAAGGTAAAACTGCATGAAAGAGTCAACCAAAAGGACAAAAATAACAGGAAACATGCAGTAGAAAGAGTCACAACTGTCCACAACAGGACCACAAGAAATGCACAACGTGCAAAGAAACAGCAACGACCCAGCCCAGGAACCACATCCTGCAGGGCCTACTAGGCTACCAAGAGCCAGAATGCTGCAAACTACCAAAGAAGAAACTTCTAACACCCTAAACTGCGGGAAGTGATAGTAGCAAAAACAACAACGAGGAACCGGATCGAAGGCAAACGCAGTCCCCCAATCCACCATGTCCAAGTCAAAAGCTCGAGGGTCAACACGTGAAAACACAAGGGACCTTCCACCCGACATGCCCAGCCCGTACCTAGAGCAAGAAATCCATGGGTGGCCTTGGCTATATCACACAACTCCACCCCCATAAAGAGCTACAACCACCACTACTAACCACGACCCACGATTCGGCCTTTAGGAAAATAAAGAAAACGGCCGACAAGGAAAACCCAGAAATACAACTGGAAATCCACTCGGAAATGAAATACAAGGTAAAGGAAGAGTGTTGAAATAAATCAACACGACTAGGCGTTGAGTGAAACGCACTCAGCGCCTACCTAAACTTTGGCGTTGAGTGAGCTAGCCTCACTCGCCGCCAAAATTATACCACTACCCACAAGCCCACTAAAGAATGCGGAGCTCGACGACAGTCGAACGACCAAGGCAGAAGATCCAGAACTCGAGTAGTTGCCTGCCACTTGAGTATCTAAACTCCCGCACTCGAAACCATCTAAATTCGCTTATCAACAGAAAATATACAAAGCGCACGATCAGTGACGCACGATCAGAGGTCGTGCGCACTCATCGGCTGATGATCGTGCGAAACGAACCTGGAAAACCTGACAGAAAACCTAGCAACTGCGCACGATCAGTGTCGCACGATCAGTGGTCGTGCGCACTGATGTCAGCGCTCGTGCGATTGCCCGAGACAGAACTTTGGAAACTGAAGTTTATACGCGCACGAACAGAGGCACACGACCAGTGGTCGTGCGCCCTAAAGGTTGATGACCGTGCGCGGTCAACCTGCACCGGTTGGAATTTCCCGAACGACACCAGAATGCGCACACGACTCACGCCACTGCAGTAGCAGTAGACAACTATCACGTCGCACGCTACTACCCTTCAAACTATGCCTAACCATTCGAATAATATCTTAACGAAGGAAATTGGCAACCACACCCCCCCTCCTAACTCTCCCTCTCGGCTACACCCGAACCAGAGCAACATTCAAAAATAAAGGAAAACAACGGCTCCACGCCGACAATTTGGATTCCAAACATCACAACATAGGGGGGGGGGTTTCAGTAGGAAGAACTAAGCCCTATAGTTAGCAAGAAAATGAGAACAACAAGGCTTCTAACCTGGGCTAACCGGGATTTCAATTTCAGCAAATAAATTCAAAGAAAACACTTGGCAAGGGCAAGAATACCACTTGCCTCAAATCTCAGCGAAGCTTTGGACTGCTTTCCTCCTCTTCGCACGGATCAAAACGGCCGCAACACCTAGAACAAAGATTTGGCCATTAATGGCGGAAAACTTCCAAAACCGAAAATTCCAATCCTTCCAAAACTCCACGAAAATCGAATTTCTTACCGCAGGAATGAAGGTCTCGACGAGAGCAATCCGTATCCACTCTCGGAATCGAATTCCGTCCACAAACGCTCCAGGAATCGGCGTCCGAAGGGAAGGCTCGGCGGTTACTCGTTTCTCTCGTACAAGGGGCCGGCGGTTTTCTATCGTGAAGAAGATGATGGCTCTCTCATTCTAATACTATATATATATATATATAATTATATAATTATATTATTAATTACAAAATTACATAAAGCACCAAATCGACTCGAAAACCGATTCACCTCGGAATTCGACGAAATTCGCACCATAGCTAAATACCCACGCTACGAACACAACGGCGAAGTCGAAATTAACTTTCGACGAACAGAACTCGAGTTACACCCAAACGAAGCCAAACACAAACATCCCCCCGAGAGGCCACACCGGTCACCAAAACGACTCGGTTTGCTAGGGAGATCTTGCCAACAGGCTACCAAACAGGGCACTCAGTTCTAAGGAGCTAAACCATACTCCACACATGGCACAAGCCACGGAAACGTGTCATCGTAACGCCAAACGAGAATAAAAATAATCGCTGAAAAAAAAACGGGGCGTTACAGCTTTTCCCTGGGCAGGCCAGCGCTGACAGGGCTTGCGAGCCGAGGCAGCAGGAGGAGCCCTCTCGACAAGCAATGGGCAGGAGCCCCTTTAGTGAGCTTGAAAGATAGGGTAAGCTTTGAACAACTCTAGAGGGGGGGGGGGTGAATAGAGTTTTTAAAGTCTTTTTTTATTTTTGCGGAAATAACAAGTCTTTAATCAAATATGTTACTATGATATAAGTGTATAAGTGTACAAGTGCAGCAAGTGAATTAAAGAAAAGGTAACTAAGCTACACAACAAAATATATCACAGCACATGCAATTATATCACAGTATAAGCATACAAGAAAATCACAGCCACATAGACAACAAGAGAATTTTATAGTGGTTTCCCAAACTTGGGTACATCCACTCTTCTACCACCCTAGGTAGGAATCCACTACAGGTTTTGATCAGGTGACTGCCACCAATGAGCTTTTGATCAGGTGCTCAAAAACCAACCCAAGTCTTTTGGAAGGAGACTTACAACCAGAATAATTTTGAAGGGAATTAAAACCCTGTACAGAGATGGGGAAGAGAGGTTGATTGAAGTCTTCTATTCTCAAATCAAAATGAGAAGACTTTGTCGATTCTGTGATGTTGTCAAAGCTTCCCCTGAGAACTTGAATGGTTCAGGAGTGGAAGCTTTGCAAAGGGTGAGTAGGCCTTCTGCTGTAAGATCTACTTTCTGAGATCCTTTGACTGATTTGAATATTTTTGTCACTTGAGATCCCAGAAAACAAAGAAGGAGAAGAAAGACTCTTGATAGTGATTGTTGTTCTTTCTTCTTCTTTTGAGAGCAGTTGATTTTTCTTCAGAGAGCTGTATGCACTTCACTTGTTGTTTTTCTAAAAAAAATTTGTATTCTGAAAGGTTTCTGTGTATCTTGCTTCTTTTTGGCTGAGAGATTATATGCTCTATGACTGCCTCAAGGTCGAATTCAAAAACCTGCAATTAATGCTTAGCCGAAATCTCGGAAAATGAAAACGGCAAGTATGCTGTCATATATTCTATTGTATGTTTGTCTCGAGATATTAGCAATTAATTCCATGGAGGATATTAGCAATTAATTCCATGGAGGATATTTTCAATCAATGCTGCCAGTAACAACTCGATTCAATGGATATAAGAGCATTGATTATCCAAGGAATTAACAGTCTATAATAGATATAAAATAAGGAGACAAAAAAGAAAGAATAAATAACAATATGTCTTACAGTTTTCGTCGACCAGAGATCAGCGAACAACTGCACTGCATAAAATGACAGATTCTGTACTCTGAGTTCGTCGACCTGAGAATGGCTTTCGTCGAGCTGAGAATAGCTTTTTGTCGAGCTGAGATCTAAGATCGTCGAACTCTGAATGCTGCTTGATAACATTCTTCTTCTATGCATCAAGTTCGTCGAGTTGAAGTCTGAGATCGTCGAGCTGAGTCTGCAATATAGACTTAGAATATTTTCTGATGTTGAGTATTTAAGAATATTCAGGCGTTGAGAGCATTGAGTGATCTTTGGCTCTGTGAGTTGAAGTGTTAGTCGACCTGAGGACAGAGTTCGTCTAGCTGATGTTCTTAGTTCGTTGACTGAAGTTTGACTAGAGGAGTTATCACTTTGTCCAGAGTTCGTCGAGCTGAGATCTAAGTTCGTCGAGCTTAGCTTAGAGAATTGTCTCTGAGTTAGTCGAGCTGAGCACGACAATCGTCGATCGGAGATCGATGAACGTAGATCTCCTTTTTCCAAAACTTGAATTCTCTAAGTCTTGAGTCTTTGGCAGTGTTGGAGGCTGGTCCTTTGTACTGTTGATTCTAAGGACTTGACCTAGACTTTAAGACATAGTCATGACCCTGATCTATACATGTTGGGTCATATCCTAATTTAGTGAACCTAGCCCAAATCCAACTAGGGATCCAACAATCTCCCCATATTTGGGTGAGGTCACTAATTACAGACTCAATACAAGAAAATATACAAAGCAGAAATACAATATATATCTGACAGATAATTTGATAGCAAATGCAACAGATATATTTACATAGTCAGCTTTGTAACAGAAAACATAGTTTAACAAAGTATACCAAAGATAAGTAGCAAATCTTCTTCAGGATTTTCTGTTTTTACTTCTTGGATTTTTCTTCCTTCTTCTTTTCTCCAGGCTTGGTAAATATAATCTCCTTGTTAGGACTGACAGCTTCTCTTTTTGATATATACAGATCTGCTGCTCCACTTATTGTCTTGGTTGAAGTTTTGGGAACAATTGCCTCTAGATATCTAGCCATATAATCAGCAGGGTCAAACAATTTCTTGCTCACCTGAAGTCTTTCAAGTTCTTTTTCTCTATAAGTAGACATTGTAGAGAATTTAGTTTGATCCTGTCCTTCTTCACTGGCCCTTTTCATCTGTGACAGAGCAATCAATTCTTGAAGCCTAGCAATCTTGAAGTTTGGATCATCATCCTGACTGACAAGTGACTGATCTTCTTGAGAGGGTAGCAGGGTGACAGGACTGAATTGTGTTGACTGTTCTTGGAAGTTTGTTGCAATCTGGCTTTCACTACTTTGAGTGTACAGTGATTTTGGAGGTGCATCTTCACTGTATTTTCCTTTAGGTTTATGTGATACAGAGTGTCTTCTTTGTCCAGTCTGTGGTTGAGGAGGAGAGAATTCTGGTTTCTGATATACTATTTCTTTTATCTGTTCGGTACAACTAGTACTTCTTTGCTGACTGCTTCCATGTGATTGCTGTTTAGATGTCCTTTCCTGCCTCTGATAAGTTCGGGTGAATGAGGGCTTGGAGGGTGCATCTGACTTTTGAGAGCTGATTCCAGAATCACCAACAGCTGGTGGAGGAGGAGGAGGGGGATCCTTCCTATATTTGTAAGCTGGGGGAGGAGAGTACCTCCTACTTTTCTTCCTAGCCTTTTGTTCATTCTTTGAGAGCCACATCCTGGTCGGCATTCCCTTGTATGGGGTTATTTTTTGTAGGATATAGTAGGGAGTATCATTGGTGTTTCCAGGTTTGGGAGCAGGAGGAGGTGGAGCCTTCCTTTTCTTAGAGATTTTCCTTTTCTTAGATTCCTCATCATCATCATCATCAAAGGATTGAGGATTGTCATACATGGCATCAATCTCTCTTAGTGCTTTATTAGAGATTGTTTTCTTTGTTGCATGAGATGGAACTAGGGAGGGAACTAGAGAACTGTATACTTCTGTGCTCTGAGCAGCTAACTTGTTTTCTTCCTCTATGTCAGCCATAATCAATGCATTTAGATTTGGTACTTGAGAATCATCCATTACAAAGACTGGGGCCATAGGAGAAGATACAATTGGGGAGGCAATCTGTCTAGATGATGGAGTGGCAAGAATGGGAAAACTGGCCTTTAGTTGTTTGACAACATCAGGGCTTATTGGGGAAGAATATGGAATAATAGCTAATGATGGCTTGGTATACTCAGCTGGAGGAAGACTGTGATGAGCTGTATCAAAAGATCTTAACAAACTCATCAAGTATACTATGGAATTAATGAAAATATCACCAACAGTATTTATTTTTAGTATAACTGACTCATCAATGTCCATGTCAATTTCAATAAAATGAATCAAATCTAATAAATCTTCTTCTGCTTCTGTATCCATGTCTGCTGTATCTGATATATGTACACCTGGTCCTGATGCTGCTGGTCCTGCTGCTACTACTGCTGCTACTTCTTCATCAAGTATCTCCCTTGCCTGGTTTCAGCATATGCTGAAGCCAGGCCCCCAACTGAAGATGGAGTAGTAGTGAGGGCAGATATTTGGGTAGCAAGAGATGAGATGGAGGCAGCAAGAGGAGAAATGGCCTCTGCTATAAGGGTTTCGAGTAGTGGGGTGAGAAGAGTGATGAGAGTGGTGGTAAGAGAGGGATCCGGGGTTGGAGAGGCAGATGGTGGGGCAGTAGCTGAAGGAGTAGATGTGGTTGATGGAGGTGGAGGTGGAAGTGGAGTTTCTAAGGGGAAGTAATTTTGTGGAGATGGAGAGTTCAGGGGAGAGGATAATAAGTTAAAGGAGGGGAGGGAGGAGAGTTTAATGTGGGGGATATCAACCAGGTGAGATGGTAGAGGGGATGGAGGTGGTGTAGGGATGGAGGTGTCAGGTTGAGGTGAAGGAGGAGGAGATGGTAGATGTGTAGGGGAAGAGCGAAGTGGAGATACTGGTGGTGTTGGAGTATGGATGGGGATGGTAGTAGAGGGTGGGGTTGGTGGGACTTGTTGTTAGGATGGAACTAGAGGAGCGGGAGGTGGTGGAGGGGTGGAAGGGAGCCGTTCAGTAGGGTGGGGAGAGGCTGGTGCAGCCCTTGTACTCTTGGAAATTTTAGTGGAGGAGGAGATAGCCTTAGTTGGCTTGGTGATTATCCTCTCCCACTTGCCAAAAAGAGCACAGGTGAGTCTCTTTGAGGCATTGATGGATATGGTCGAGGAGACCAAGGATCCTGCAGCCTTTTCCTTTAGGAAGATCTCTAGGATCCTTCCAAAGCATACCTCTTTCTTGCTGTTCTTCTTTGTGATCAAATCGAACAGAATCTGTGCCCAGTTCACAGCTTTCTTATTTACAATGGCGCACATGACTAGGAACTGATGCCTGGGGATATAATCATGCACAGTGTGCTTCCCGAGCAACACTTTCCCAACTATATCTACGAAAAATTTATACTCGGCAGATAGAAGTTTCTTGAGGAGCTTATTTGGGGTGTCTCCAGAATACCCCATTGTATTCAGCATTAAATCAAACTCTTCAGAATCAATTTCTAAATTCTCCTCACCATTTTTAAATCCAAAAATTTCAGTAATAATATCGGGGGTAAGAGAAATTGCATTACCCTCGATGGTGCCGGTCATCTTGTTCTCATCGACAGTAGTTGTATATACCCATTCCCTGAATTTGGTGTCAGATATCTTGATTCGGGTTGAGAGCAGAGTCTTCGGTTGTGGTTCTTCTAGTAGTTGGAGAATGTTCAGGAAAACTGGATCAGAATACTGGAATGATTCAAAGTCTATGTCGAAACCAGCATCAAATTTCATGGCAGTGAGAGAACTAGCGGGAATCGCCTTGAAAGCACCTGCAAAAGGAAAACGATGATCAAGTGCAAAGGGAACTGAAAGCGCGGGATGGAGGTCGAAGAAAACCTAAATATAATGTTTTCCAGAATATGAACCGAAAAGCTTTGGTCCACGAAAAAGAAAAAATCTTCGTTCTGAGGTCGACGAAATAATTTAAGGTTAAACAGTTCGTCGAACTCATTTTGAAGGATATAAGACATTTCGTCGATCTCTGGTCGATGAAAGGTTTCTGAAGTAAGTTCGTCGATCTCGGGTTTACGAAAATCACTTCACAAAGATATTTCGTCGAGCTCAAGTCGACGAAAAATCTCAAGAACAGTTATCAGTTCGTCGATCTTAGGTCGACGAACAGAGAAAATTCTTTGACTATAGATAGAGCATTAAATTAAATCCTGACCATTTATCATACCAAGCTGATTGAAAAAGGACAGATGCTTGGATGAGTCCAATGGCTTAGTGAATATATATGCTCTTTGCAAATCAGTAGAGATAAATTCAAGTTTAATTTTTTGTTTGTCAACACAATCTCTAATGAAGTGGTGTCTGATATCTATATGCTTGGTTCTAGAATGCAATACTGGATTTTGTGCAATTGAAATAGCACTTGTATTATCACATAGAATAGTTGAATTATTTAAGTTGACACCATAATCCAGTAGTTGGTTTTGTATCCACAAAATCTGTGAACACCAACTGCTTGCAGCCATATATTAAGCTTCAGCAGTGGATGTTGAAACAGATGTTTGTTTTCTACAAAACCAAGATACAAGTCTGTCACCAAGGAACTGACAAGTTCCAGAGGTGTTTTTCGTATGTACTCTACATCCAGCATAATCAATATCAGAGAATCCAGTTAACACAAATGCTGATTCTATTGAATACCAGAGGCCTAGATCTAGACAACCTTTTATATATCTTAAAATCCCTTTCAAGAAAATAAGGTGAGATTCTTAAGGGTTCACCTGGAACCTAGCACAAAGACATGTGGCAAACATAATATCTGGTCTGCTTGCTGTCAAATACAGTAAGGATCCAATAATGGCCTTATACATGGTCTGATCAACTGGTTTTCCAGATTCATCAGCATCTACAATAGCACTGGCATCCATGGGAGTTTTCATGGCAGAGGCATCATTCATCCCAAACTTCTTAATAAGCTCTTTAGCATATTTAGACTGAGAGATGAAGATCCCTTCAGGGGTTTGTTTCACTTGGAGACCAAGGAAATATGATAACTCACCCATACTACTCATCTCAAACCTTGAGTGCATTAAATCAGAAAATCTTTTGCACAGTTTTGGATCAGTAGAACCAAAAATTATGTCATCTACATATATTTGAAATAAGAGAATTTTATCATGATGCAGTTTTGTAAAAAGAGTTCTATCTACCATGCCTCTAGAAAAACCATGCTCTAAAAGAAAGCTGGCTAAGGTCTCATACCAAAATCTTGGAGCTTGCTTTAAACCATAGAGAGCCTTATGCAATTTAAAAACATAAGAGGGATGAGATGGAGAGATAAAACCTGGTGGTTGTTCAACATACACCTCTTCTTTGAGTTCTCCATTTAGAAATGCACTTTTCACATCCATCTGGTAGACTTTAATCTTTTTGAATGTTGTATAGGCTAAGAAAATCCTTATAGCTTTAAGTCTGGCAACTGGAGCAAAGGTTTGATCATAATCAATTCCTTCCTCTTGCCTTATCCTTGAGCAACAAGCCTTGCCTTGTTCCTCACTATCACACCTTGGGCATCAAGTTTGTTTCTGAATACCCACTTAGTCCCAATTACTGGATAGCGCCTGGTACTTGGAACTAAGTCCCAAACTCTACACCTCTCAAACTGGTTGAGTTCATTTTACATTGCAGTGATCCAGTTTGGATCTTGCTCTGCATCAGATATGGATTGAGGCTCAATTTGAGAGAGAAAGCAGGAAAGCATCACATTAGGGTTGAGTGAATGTCTTGTCTGCACTCCTAATGATATGTCTCCAATTACTTGAGATCTAGGGTGATCCCTAAGTGTGACAAGATCCTTAGGTGGACTTGGTTCAACAACAGTTATTTGATTTAATTCCTCTTGTGGAATTGTATCAACTGTTGGAGGAAATTGAACTGCTTCCACAGTCTCTTCTTTACTTTCAACTTCTGATATAGCTTGTGGAGAGGGATGTGATTCATCCTTTAAAGTAAGATTTAGATCATCCAAGCTCTCACACAAATTTTGTACCTGTAGATTATTGTTGGTAGAAATGTCTCTCTCCTTGTAAAACATATTAGATTCATCAAATATTACATGCATAGATTCCTCAATTTTTAATGTTGATTTATTAAACACCCTATATGCCTTGCTGACTTGGGAATATCCAAGAAAAATTCCCATTACAGCCTTAGCTTCAAACTTTCTAAGATGTTTCTTGTCATTATTGTGAATATAGCATATACATCCAAATACTTTAAAATAGGTTATTATAGGTTTCTTCCATTTGAGTAGTTCATAGGGAGTCTTAAGCTTTAGTTTATGTATTAGGCTTCTATTCAGGACATAATTTGTTGTGCTTACTGCCTCCACCCAATAGGAAAGAGACATGTAAGCATCTGCAAGCAATGTACCTGCAGCTTCAATGAGTGTCCTATTCTTCCTTTCAACTACCGCATTTTGTTGAGGAGTTCTTGGAGCTGAGAAACAATGTCTGATACCTTTCTTCTAACAGAATTCTAGCATAAGAAAAGATTCAAACTCAGTACCATGATCACTTCTGATCAATGCAACTCAATCTGTATGTTCTTGAGAAAATCTGTGAGAACCTTAAAAGTATCTGACTTAGTTCTTAAAAAGAAAACCCATGTGAATCTGGAGAAATTATCTACAATAACTAATGTATAAATCCTTCCTCCTAGACTTTGTACTGTAATAGGGCCAAAAAGGTCCATATGGAGCAAGTACAAGATTCTAGGTGAATCACTCTTATTAATGGATTTAAAACTAGATTTAGTTTGCTTTCCAAGCTGACAAGCCCTGCAGAGGCCTTCCTTCTTGTAGGGACCAGAAGGTAAACCTCTAACAAGATTGTCTTTAGATAACCTAGCTATATTTTTATGGTTTACATGTCCTAGTCTTTTGTGCCATAGCTAGTTTGTAATGCTAACCGAATTGAATAAGCAAATTTCAGATTTAGCTGATTCAAAATTTACTAAGTAGATGTTGCATTGTCTAATTCCTATTAAAATAGTTGTGTTATTTAAAGAAATAAGACACAAAGAGTTAGTGAAGCTTACTTGATAACTTGTATCATATAATTGGCTTACTGATATCAGGTTATACTTAAGACCATGTACATAGGTCACTTTCTTGAATGTGACAGCTCCACAGTTGAAGTCTCCATAGCCTTCTGTCAGTCCAAAGCCTGAGTCCCCAAAGATTACTTTAGGTCCAATCTTGGCTTTATAGTTGATAAGGCATTCCTTGCAACCTGTCATATGTTTAGAGCAACCACTGTCCAGGTACCACTTGTTTTGAGTGACAGGGTTCTCTTCTTCCTGCAAGGAGGATTAGCAGTTTTTGACCCAGATTACCTTGGGTCCTTGTTGTTTAACATAACTGAAACTTGAAATAAATGAGCATTCAGGTTGATCCTTATAACCTAAAGGATGATACCTTCTAAGAAGTATGACCCACTGACTAAAGGGATTAAAGGATTTATCAGTTTTTAGGTTACTCTGTTTATGAACTGAGTTTGAAAAATTTGAGTATGTTCGTTGATCTGAGCTCGACGATCTGGGTTGAGTTCTTCGATCTCTGCTCGAAGAATGGAGGTATCCATTCTCAAAGCCCCAGAAACGTCGATCTCTGGTCGACGAACCATACTGATTTCGTCGATCCCAGTTCGAAGAATAGTTTACATTATTATTTGCATTCAGGGTTTGTCGTTCTGAGGTCGACGAACCATACCCATTTCGTCGTTCTGCGTTCGACGAAATATGCTAAACATAGTTATGCTGTTTGTTTTCCCTTCTGATTGGTTTTATTAAGTTCTAACTGTTTAAGAACTTTGTTAACCTTCTCTACCTGTTCAGTATTTTTCTTACCATTTTCAGAGATGAAGTTAATAGGTTTTGACAATTGATTTTTTTGAATTAGGATTGGTTCACTAGATGAGGCTCCTAATCCTAGTTTGTTATTGTTAGATCTTGTATTAACTGTGTTAGTTATATCTAACAGTTGTAAGCTTTTACCATTCAGGTATTCTTCTAGTTCCTTAGCCTTACTTAATTCAGATTTTAGAAAAACTATTTGTTGATTGGCTAAGCTTAATTCTACAGTTAATTTTTCACTTTCAGCAATGATTTTTGTCTTGTTCTAAAAGTTGTTCCCTGAGAAGTTTGATTTCCTTCTCAGATCCTATTAGGTCTAAACACAAGAGTTTAAATTCAGATTGAAATTATTTAGATTGAAAGTCATAGGAAGCAATTACCTGATCCTCTTCAGAGAGGAATTCTTCATCATCTGATTCTTCTGAATCTGATCTGCTGCTTCCTGCATCTATTTCCATAAGGCAAACTTCCATTGCCTTCTTTTCTTCTTCATCATCTTCACTATAACTGGAGGAGGATGTTTCATCTTCAGTATCACTCCAAGTTTCAGCTACAAAGCCCTTCTCCTTCTTTTTGTACTTGTTGGAGGAGGCCTTGCTGTGCTGATGTCTTCTTGAGTCCTTTTCTTGCCTTCTGTCTTTCTTTTGGACTTATGGGCATTCTGAGATGAAGTGTCCAGGTTTCCTACACCCAAAACAGACAACCTCTTTAGAAGGAGTCTTTTCATACCTGGGTTTATCTTCATTCCTTGAAGGCTTCCTCCTGAAGTCCTTCCTTGCCATTTTATAGAATCTCTTAAAAAAGAGACTCATGAGTTCTTCATTGACTGGCAAGCTAGGGGATTCTTCTACAGCTTTGAATGCTAAGATCTATTCCTTCCTGGTGGGTGTTGGAGCCTTTGGTTCAACTGCAGCTTCTCTTGACTTGATCAATTGCTCATAGGATTTGAGCTTTCCAAGCAGAGATTCTGTTGAGATTTCAGCCATACTTCTGGCTTCTCTGATGGGCCAGATTCTAGAGTCCCATGTGCTAGGGAAGCACATGAGGATCTTGTCATTGACCTCAGTCAGAGTAATTTCTTTGTCCAGTGTTCTGAGCTCACTAATGATGGAGCTCAGCCTGTTGTACATTACTTCCACAGATTCTGCTTCATCTTTCCTGAAATTCTCATATTGGGATATGAGGTTGGATCTTCTATCCTTCCTCTCATCAGCAGATCCTACTACCATTTGGTTAAGGGAATCCCAAATGGCTTTGGCAGATGTGCATTCAACAACTTTTTGAAATATGTCATCTGACATAGTTTGTGCCAGTATATTCATAGCTCTGGCATCAACAATCTTTGCTTTCTTATGTGCATCAGTTTGATCTGGAGGAGGCACTGCATTGAGATTTACTGGGGTTGAAGTAGAGGCCACTAGAGCTGGGGGTCCTGTCAAGATGGAATTAAAAATGTCCTCATCAATAAAGTTCATATAAAGTTTGATTCTTTCCTTCCAGATTCCAAACTTTTGCAAGCTGCAAACTGGAGGTCTGGTGCTGGCATAATCCTTATTTTGTGCAATGATATCAGAAAGTAAAATTTAAACTGAGAAACTAGTAAGACTTATTCAGAGTTTATCCTGAGGATCTTGATTAATCTAGGTATGAGCCTGTATGATGTGATTAACCACCCTTTGATATCAATTGAAAGATAGGGTAAGCTCTGAATAACTCTAGAGGGGGTAGAGGGTGAATAGAGTTTTTAAAATCTTTTTGATTCTTGCAGAAATAAGAAGTCTTTAACAAAATATATTACTATGATATAGATGTATGAGTGTACTAGTGTAGCAAGTGAACTTGAGAAAAGAAAACTAAGTTACACAACAAAATATATCACAGCACAGGCAATTTTATTACAGCACAAGCACACAAGAAAATCACAGCCACACAGACAACACAAGAATTTTATAGTGGTTCCCCAAACTTGGGTACATCCACTCTTCTACCACCCTAGGTAGGAATCCACTACAGGTTTTGATCAGGTGACTGCCACCAATGAGCTTTTGATCAGGTGCTAAAAAACCAACCCAAGTCTTTTGGAAGGAGACTTGCAATAAGAATAATTTTGAAGGGAATTAAAACCCTGTACAGAGGTGGGGACGAGAGGTTGATTGAAGTCTTCTTTTTTCAAATCAAAATGAGAAGACTTTGTGGATTCTGTGATGTTGTCAAAGCTCCCCCTGAGAAGTTGAATGGTTCAGGAGTGGAAGCTTTGCAAAGGGTGAGTAGGCCTTCTGCTGTAAGATCTACTTTCTGAGATCCTTTGACTGATTTGAATATCTTTGTCACTTGAGATCCCAGAAAACAAAGAAGGAGAAGAAAGACTCTTGATAGTGATTGTTGTTCTTTCTTCTTCTTTGAGAGCAGTTGATTTTTCTTCAGAGAGCTGTATGCACTGCACTTGTGGTTTTTCAAAAAGTTCTGTATTCTGAAAGGTTTCTGTGAATCTCCCCTTTTCTACTGAGAGATTATCTGCTCTATAACTGCCTCAAGGTCGAATTCAAAAACTTGTAATTAATATTTAACCGAAATCTCGGAAAATGAAAACGGCAAGTATGGTGTCATATATTCTATTCTATCTCTGTCCCGAGATATAAGCAATTAATTCCATGGGGGATATTTGCAATCAATGCTGCCAGTAACGGCTCTATTCAAATGTAGTGATTATCTAGGGAATTAATGGCCTATAATAGATATACAATAAGGAGACAAAAAAGGAAAGAATAAATAACAATATGTCTTACAGTTTCGTCGACCAGAGAACAACTTTTCATCGACCTGTGATCAGCTTTCGTCGACCTGGGATCAGCTTTCGTCGACCTGAGTTCTGCGAACAACTGCACTGTATAAACTGACGGATACTATGCTCTAAGTTCGTCGACCTGAAAAAGTGAAATTAGTCGACCTCAGAACTTGGTCAAACTGACAGCGTTGAGATAATATCACATTTGGCATTGAGTGATCTCTGTCTCTGAGAGTTGAAGAGTTAGTTGATCTGAGAACAGAGTTCATCGAGCTCAGGTCAAGATCGTCGAGCTGAGTCCTGAAGTCTTGACTTAGAATATTTTTCTGGTGTTGAACTACTTCAATCAAATTAGTTGATCAAAGATCAAAGTTCTTCTGGCTAATGTTCTTGATTCGTCGACTGAGTGTTAGACTTAGAAGGTATTACTTCGTCGAGCTGGGGACTGAGTTCGTCGAGCTGGGCTCAGAGAATTTTCCCTGAGTTCATCTAGCTGAGCTCGACTTTCGTCAACCGGAGATCGACGAACGTAGAACTCCTTTTTATAAGTCTTGATTACTCCAAGTCTTCAGTCTTTAGCAGTGTTGAAAGCTGGTCCTTTGTACTGTTGATTCTAAGGACTTGATCTAGACTCTAGGATATGACTATGACCCTGATCTATACAAGTTGGGTCATATCCTAACTTAGTGAACCTAACCCAAATCAAACTAGGGGTTCCAATAAAGATCCCGCTGCCAGGCTCTCACCAAGCTGGCAGGGCTGGATATCACTCGGAGGAGCCTACCCAGACCTCGAGTAGATCCCGCTGCAAGGCTCTCACCAAGATGGTAGGGCTAGTTGTCACTCAGAGGAGTCTACCCAGACCCCGAGCAGATCCCGTTGTCAGGCTCTCACCAAGATGGCAGGGCTAGATGTCACTCGGGAGAGTCTACCCAGACCCCGACCAGATCCCGCTGCCAGGCTCTCACCAAGCTGGCAGGGCTTGATGTCACTCGTGGGAGTCTACCTAGACCCTAAGCAGATCCCGCAGCCAGGATCTCACCAACCTGACAGGGCTGGATGTCACTCGGAGGAGTCTACCCAGACCCCGAGCAGATCCGGCTGCCAGGCTCTCACCAAGCTGGCAGGGCTGGATGTCACTCGGAGGAGTCTACCCAGACCCCGAGCAGATCCCGCTGCCAGGGTCTCACCAAGCTGGCAGGGTTGGATGTCACTCGGAGGAGTCTACCAAGACCCCGAGCAGATCCCGCTGCCTGGCTCTCACCAAGCTGGCAGGGCTGGATATGACTCGTAGGAGTCTACCCATACCCCGAGCAGATCCTGCTGCCAGGCTCTCACCAAGCTGGCAGGGCTGGATGTGACTCGGAGGAGTCTACCCAGATCCCGAGCAGATCTCGCTGCCAGGCTTTCACCAAGCCTACATGGCTGGATGTCACTCAGAGGAGTCTACCAAAACCCTGAGCAGATCCCACTGCCAGGCTCTCACCAAGCTGGTAGGGCTGGATGTCACTCAGAGACGTCTACCCAGACCCTGAGTAGATCCTGCTGCCAGGCTCTTACCAAGCTGGCAGGTCTGTATGTCACTCGGAGGAGTCTACACAGACCCCGAGCAGATCCCACTGCCAGGCTCTCACCAAGCTGGCAGGGCTGGATGTCACTCGCAGGAGTCTACCCAGACCCATAGCAGATCCTGTTGCTAGGCTCTCACCAAGATGGCAGGACTGGATGTCACTCGGAGGAGTCTACCCAGACCCCGAGCTGAACCCACTACCAGGCTCCCACCAAGCTGGCAGGGCTGGATGTCACTCGGAGGAGTCTACCCAGACCCCGAGTTGATCCCGCTTCCAGGCTCGTACCAAGCTAGCACGGTTGGATGTCACTCGAAGGAGTCTTCCCGGACCCTGAGCCGATCCCGCTGCCAGGTTCTCACCAAGATGGCAGGGTTGTATGTCACTCGGAGGAGTCTACCCAGACCCCGAGCAGATTCCGCTGTCAGGCTCCCACAAAGCTGGCATGGCTGGATGTCATTCCGAGAATCCACCTGAGCTCCCAACTGTCTAACGGGATGGAAGACTGGGAGAACACGGTGCCTAAAGTGGTGACCTAAGCACTCAGAATACGAAGGCAAAGGTTGCAGGGCCGCTGGGATGGCCTTAATGGGTCGGCAAGCCAGGAATGCCAACCCTGGCCTATGGTTCGACAAACTCTCGGAAAGAAACCAAGACGACGAGGTCTCAGACCGCGTCGAGACTCCCAGGGCCCGGCTCGCGTGAAGCCAGGCGGCTCGGGTGCGATCTGAGTCGGCTCGCCGGCTTTGCACCATGAATGGCATGGCGAAACCGGTCGAATGATGCGGGTCTCCGCTCGCAGTGCGGTTGACTATCGTGCCTACTATTCCCAAGCCTAATATAATCCAGGATGAACATACTACCTAGCTCGTAAGCAGCAACCAACCAGAAGGATCGAAACGAAGCACGAGTGCGAAAAAGAAAAGGCAGATTTCAATTAAAAAGGGGCGAACACTATAAAACTGTTTCAGGGAGTACATTCTGTAGACCAACAAAAAGTTACAAGTCCTGGGCCTCGGCCCGCACCCCTATTACAACAAAAAAATTTTTGGGACGAGGCGCAAGCTTTCAGCAAGGCCATCCACTGAGCGGCGAGCCCCCTAAATAGGATGGTAGGGCCTGTCGCATGGCTTCGGTACCGGAAGGAATAATTCCGGTACCACGTCGCTCGCAGAAAGCTTCTCTCCCTCGACCTTGATCAGGTCAGCTCGCCGCAAAGTTTGGAGAGTGTATTTCGTTGCGCTGGCGGCATTCTTCTACATCAAAACCTCCAGCTCGTATTCAGTATAGTGCGTGAGCTGGCAATCGTTGCCATACGGCGGCGGAGCGGACGCTGCGACCTCTAACTCGCGCACTCGGCCCTTCAATGCTCGCCTTTTCTTGTTCAAGGGTGGAGATTTCGATGCCCAGACGGCTGGCCGTCGCCGCATCCTGCGAGAAAGAAGGTGATTGGAATGAGCTCAAGAAAGGGAAAATAATAAGTGAGAAATACGAGTTGAGGGACGTACCCCCCCCCCCCCCCCCCGCAGGTACTGAGCAAGGGCAGCCTCGGCTGCGTCGGCTCGCTTTCTCTGGCAATCTGCCTCCTCTTGGGCAAGCTTGAGGGTTGCTTCCTTCTCATCAACCAGCTTCTTGAGCGAGGGGGCGTTCTTCTCTATCCGGATGCATCGCCGACCAACCATGTTGGCCAGCTCAAGGCTGCGGAGCTGGGCCTGCGCGCTTTCATGAATCAGCACCCGCGTGGCCTCCTCGTCATAGATGGCGGCATCCTCCCGTGTGTAGAGGCCGAACGAGAAATTATAGGCCTCCCTGCCGATGGTATCCTGCTCCATCCAAATCGACAGCAATGAGGAGATGAAGACCCGGTTTGTCTCCTTGTCCCATTAGAGGAGCGGAATGTCGAGCTCATCCAAAGGACCCTCGCCGTAGCCAAAATTACGGTGCCCTCTTGGCACCGGCTTCGCGGCGGGCTAAGCCCCTTCTTGCAGCCAGGAGGTGTTGGCCTCCCCGACGGGAGAGCTGTCGGTCGAAGGGGCCGCGGGGGCGAGATCCCCACCTGGTTGGCCCACCGGGGCCTTATCTTTCTCGCGAGCTAAGAGAGGCACGCTGCTCGCTTTCTTCGGTTTATTGAATAGTGGCGGGAGCAGAGGCTGCTCGCAGCTAGATCGCTTCGGGCCAGCAGGGATTGTGATCTCGCTGTGAGCGGAGGCCGCCACCTCAGCATGGGCAAGCTTGCTGGAAGCAAGCCGCACGCTCTCATAAGGAGGATGCACGGGGATGTCACGCTCGCCTACGAGAAGGATAAGACTTAGAACATGGAGAGGATGGATAAAAAGGTGAAAGCGCGAACCGCTTACCTTCTCTGGGCGGGACGGGGGAGAGATCGTCCAAGTTCCTACGAAAGAAGGCGACTTCAAAGTTCTTTCCGACGAAGAACCCGAACAACTCCGCTTTGTGGCCCCCCAGGCTAGGGGGAGGTAGCTCGCCTTGCTAAGATTGATTGGCGTGAAGGGAACATTGCCGAAATCCCCTTTGACGAAGATAAATTTATTGAGCTAGTTGTGGCTCTTGTTGACGGTCTCCCGCACCTTCACATGGTTGCTGGAGAAGAAGGCGGTCCCATCCTTGTTCGCCCTGAAGGAGAACAGCTTGCGGAAGACCGCGAGACAAAAATCAATCCGCTCTTCCCACAGGAAGCAGGCGAATCCAACCACCACCGCGATGGACTTAGGATTTATTTGCCTGGGGATGACCCCGAAGTATTTAAATATCTGGCAGACCTCCGACCATAGAGGTAGTCGGATGCCCGCCTCAAAGTGGGTTGTAGTGATAGCGAGCTCATCGGCGAAGAGATTGTTAATCCTCTCTCCCTTCCTAGGCCGCCTCGCAATGAAACCTGGCGGCACGAAGCTGCCTACGACGTCAAGGAACTCGCGCTCGGTGACGGCGGCTTGAGAGAAATCATGCTCAGAGAAGGTCCAGGCACACTTGCTCCTCCCGTCCGCATCGCTGCTGCCGCCACCCATCTCGCAGGAATTCTGCCAAGCGGGACAAAGAGGTTCTCGCTGAGGGCTAAGAAGGAGAGGAAGTATTAAATGCGGTAGGTGAAAAGAAGGTTGGCAGGGCCTATTTATAGAATGGAAGAGGGTGGGAAAATGTTCTGCCGGCGGGAAAAGTGCAGATAGCAAAATGAGCACTGGTGTTTCAACTTCCGGAACCACCCCGGATTCTCGTCAGCTCGCTGATATGATGCGAAGCATTTTTTGGCCACGAGCTGCCCTCATCCTCATCCGCGCGAGAGATGGGCGTCCGCGATTTGGGATCTCCTGAATCAGCGCGCGAGCCACCCGGACTCGCGACCCGCGGGCAACCGACTTGCTCCCGCCAGAACTGGATTAGCGGGTCGGGCGATCCGATTCAGTAATATCGCACCCGCTTGAAGAAGAATCGGGCGAGACGGTGCGTCTCGTCCCCCCCAAAGAAAATGACGCATCATTGCAGTAAAAAGAAACATGCAACGAACAATCACCTGGTGGTGGGCGAGGACGGTCCCAAATTATTATAAACATCAAAATGTCCTGAATAAAGGAAGTTTCATAAACCTATAACACGAAGTAATCCAACATATGGGGATGATTCAGGCCTGGCGGCCAATAGCGAGGAGGAGGTAAGCGGCTCAGTACTGAATCCACTTCCACCTGCCTCGCCTCCCCGTGCCAGATCGGGGCGGTATGCGAGGATTGTGATACTCGCGGACCGCCATTAGCTCCCGCTGGGTCAGATCGACCTGCTCTGAGACATGCCTTAGCCGCTCCTCGGCTCGCGTGAGGTGTACACCCGGAGAGGTCACCCCGTCCCCGTCATCTGGATGCCTCGCCCCTTCCAAGACCGCAAACCACTCCTCCGCCTCGGCCTAGTCCTTGTCCACTCTGTTGAAGACCTCCTGCATCAATAGCGTGTGTTTCTGAAATAGCCGCGCCACCTGCTTCTTAATCTTCTCGGCATCCAGCGGGTCCCCCAGGTACTCTGAAATGTGATCCATATCAGGTGGAGGCGAATACCCCTCGCTCATCTCAACGTCGAAAGAGGAGATTGCGTTATAACCTGCAGGGATAAATTAGAGGGAGCAGGCAGTGGTAAGTGGGCAAAAGTGAAAAGATCACCTGGGGTTGGCACGTCGCTCGCACCAGCAGATAGTCGAGAGGTAGCCGGCCAGCCCTGGAAGGGTTCTCCTCCAAGAGTAACAATAGGTTTCCCCAGACTAGGGGGCATTGGAGATGGAGGCGTTGCAGGAGGGACGTACCCCTGGGCCGAGGGGCTAGCGACCCGATTAGCTATCAGCAGGGTGGAATGCCCCAGTTCTCCCCTGTTACTGTATAGACCTAGGCGGACAGGCGGCTAAGACTGGCGGTTTGGTTGTCGGGCGGTAAGCCGGGTAATCTCTGGGATCTCGGTGGTCGGCGGCGTGTTCTCTGGTGGTGACCGGGCGGTTAGTGCCTACTAACCGCACGGTTAGGCGGTCTCCTGGGCGGATTGGCGGTTAGCTTTGTAGATGATGTATTTGTGTATTTAGTCCCACATTGGGTATTTGTATTCTCTCCCATCTCCTCCATTCTATATAAGGGAGGCTATACCTTTGTAATACTTAGTTTTTTGGATAATAAAAATTCCATTACTCCTCTTTCCGGTTTCTTTTCGCACATGGTATCAGAGGAACCGATCTAGTCCTCCTGATTGCGTTTTCTTCTGTCCGTGCGACCTCTGTCTACTCGCCGCGGCCTGTCTTTCAGCTTGCGCGAGCTCTCTTCTCCCGTGGATTCTTCTATCCTCTGTTGCTTCTCGGGATTTCCTCTCGCGGTCTCTTCTTCTCGCCCGAACTCCTGAGCGGGCATCCTTCTTGTTCTCACACGACCTGTCTTGTTGTGCGATCTTCTTCCCCGTTGCTTGACCGCAGCTCGGTCGTGGCTTCTCTAGCCGCTCAGGGTCTCCCCTAAGACCGCTGCGAGTTTCTTATTCTTCCCGCCCGGTTTCCCTTGTTAACCGTGCGGCTTCTCTTCTTGTGCTTCGCAGCTTGGTCGTGGCATTGCTTGCCGCTGGTCTCAGTGTGACCGCTGTGAACTCTTCCTTCCTTTGCTCGCCCGGTCTCTCCTCTTAACCGCGCGACCTCTCTTCCAGGATGACCAATTCTGATGGCTCCACCTCGTCTACTGTCGTTGTCCCACCGCCTCCTCCTCATCCTCCTACTTCCGGGAATCTTGGCACCGTCTCTAAGCTTCTGGGGCCCAATTATCCCGACTAGAGTGTCTTATTCACTTTTCTTCTCCGCTCTCAGCGCAAGCGTCAGCATCTTACCGATGACCCTCCGCTTGCGGACTCTGCCCAGTTTAATGACTGGGATGCGAATGATGCGCTGGTTCGTACTTGGCTGGCGAACAGCCTGTCCGATGAATGTCTTCCTGTCATCCGTCACGATCAGACGGTAAAACAAGCTTGGAATCACTTGTCCGCTCTCTACTCCAAGGGGGGACAAACATCTCGCATCTATACTCTCTATGCGGATCTCTTTGCTCGCCAGTCCATGTCCCCTCCTGCAGCTTACCAACGGGTCCAAGCCCTTGGAGCTGAGATTCTACAAAATTGTCCTCTCTCGGCAGATGTGGCCACTCAGCTGAAGCACTTCCAGGAACTCCTAGTGGTCTGTAACCTTCTGCGGCTTCCGGACTCATACGATATGATCCGGCAGCAAATTCTTGGAGAGGCTGAGTCTCCTACCCTGGATGCTACTGCTGTCCGCATTGCCGCTGTTACCTCTCTGCTCCAACGCCCCTTGCTTGCCGCTCCTCCGGCTCCGGATGCCTATGCCCACCAGGCTCATCGTGGTGGATTTAGTGGTCGTGGTAACCACTCTGGCGGGCGTGGCCCTTCTCGCTACCTCTATACTCATTGTGGCCGCCCAGGACACTTGGTTGACCGCTGCTGGACAAAGCATCCGCATCTTCGTCCCGCTAGTGATGCTCCTACTTCTTCCACGCCATCTGCCTCCGTGGCCACGACTTCAGGTAGTGCCCACGTGGTTACCCAAGGTAAATGGCTAATCGACTCTGGCGCCACTAATCATATGACGGGCAATCCTCAGTGCTTTTCTCTCCTAGAAACACATGATCGGTTGCCCCCTGTTCTCGTTGCGGATGGTTCTCCCTCTCCGGTGCATGGAACGGGCATGGTTCAAGTTACTCCGTCACTTCGTCTGGCGGATACTCTTTATGTGCCCAAATTTTCGTGCAATTTATTGTCGGTTACTTCTCTTTGCAAGCAACTTCAGTGTTCGGTAACATTTACTCCTTCTTGTTCGTTTCAGGACACGGACTCTAAGCGGACGATTGCTACTGGGACTGAGAGGGGCGGTCTCTACTTCCTTGATGATGTATCCGCACTTTCCGTCTTCTCTCCCGCTTCTACAGATCTTCTTCAGTGGCACCTTCGCCTGGGGCATCCTCCCTCGCGTCTCATCCACCAACTGTTCCCTCACCAACCTCAGCACGACTCTCCTCTCAACTGTGATGCCTGTCAACTGGGCAAGCATCACTGCTCCCCCTTTCCTCCTAAGAAAGGTCGTGGCTCTTCCAAGCCGTTCGACCTTATTCACTCTGATGTTTTGGGACCTTCCCCTACCCTCACCATCGGGCATGGGAGTTCCTATTTTGTAACCTTTATTGATGATTATTCTAGATGTACGTGGGTGTATCTATTAAAGGATCGCTCCGAACTTTTTTCTGTATGGACGTCATTTTATTATATGATTAAAAATCAATTTGCTGCTTCTGTCAAAATTTTTCGCTCTGATAATGCAAAAGAGTATCTGAGTAGTGATTTCGCTTCTTTCTGTACGCAACATGACATCATTCATCAAACTAGCTGCGTATATACCTCCCAGCAAAATGGGGTGGCGGAACGTAAAAACTGTCACCTCCTCGATGTCGCTCGCACTCTCATGACGCAGATGCAGGTTCCTCGTAGCTATTGGGGCTACGCGGTCCTCATCTCCTGCTACCTCATCAATCGCATTCCCTCTACCGTCCTCAAAGGCAAAACCCCATTTTCCATCCTCTATCCCACCAAGGACCCCTTTCCCTTACCACTCCGCATTTTTGGGTGTACTGCCTTTGTTCATAGCCCTGCCGCAACTCGCGACAAATTGTCCCCTCGTGCTACGAAGTGTATCTTTTTGGGTTACTCCACAACTCAAAAAGGTTACTGCTACTTTGACCCTATTCATCGCAAGCAGTTCGTCTCGGCGGATGTGACATTCTTTGAGAATGCCGCCTACTTCTCTTCTGACATCCCACAGGTCGATGGATCGAACCTCCCTCTTCCTCCTACCGACTCGACCTCTCCACCCATTCTCTCCACCACATCCACTCCTCTTGAGATTCCTCCATCACCACCTCTACCAACTGCTCCTTCTATTGATCATGATCCTTCTCCCTCGTCCCCTCGGCCGTCTCTCTCTTCTCCCGGGCCAGCTATCTCCGTCACGGATGCACCGGTGACTGAGGAACTCGAGGACCTGGAGCTGCCCATTGCCCTTCGCAAAGGGGTTCGGACGTGCACCCAGCACTCGTTGGCAGCTGTTATTTCTTATGATTGGCTAACACCTTCTCGCAGGGACTTCGCCCTAGCCATCTCAGCGACTACCACACCTCGCACCTACCAGGAAGCCCTTGATATTCCTCACTGGAAGGCTGTCATGGATGACGAGATTGCTACTCTCTCTGACCGGGGCACTTGGACCCTTGTGCCTCCTCCTTTTGGCACGGATGTGGTTGGTTGTCGCTGGGTGTTTGTCGTCAAGTTCCGTCCGGATGGCAGTGTGGACCGGTACAAAGCCCGTCTTGTTGCAAAAGGGTTTACTCAGACCTATGGTGTTGATTACTTTGACACGTTCTCGCCAGTTGCTCGCCTCAGCACTATTCGGGTCCTTTTATCGGTGGCGGTCAACAAGGATTGGCCTATTTCACAGTTGGATGTCAAGAATGCCTTCCTCTATGGTGACCTTCACGAGGACGTCTACTTGGAGCAACCTCCTGGGTATGTTGCTCAGGGGGAGACTCAAGTATGCCGGTTGAAGAAGGCCATCTATGGCCTAAAGCAGAGTCCCAGGGCGTGGTTCGATAAGTTCAGTAGCATCGTTGGGGCTATCAGTTTCACCAGGAGTTCGGCTGATCACTCCTTGTTCATTCGCAAGACATCTTCGGGTCTGGTTGTGCTAGCTGTTTACGTGGACGATATTCTTCTTACTGACGACGATCAAGCTGGTGTAGCCTTGACGAAGGTCCATCTCCGCCAACACCTAGTCACAAAGGATATGGGTTCTCCAAAATACTTCTTGGGAATTGAAATCTCTCGGAAACCGTGTTCCTTGGTTCTCTCCCAACGGAAGTATGCTCTTGATTTGTTGAAAGAGGCAGGATTGACGGGTGCTAAACCTGCCCGGTGTCCCATGGCTCCTGGAGAAGACAAGACATGGACAGATGAATCACCACCTCTATTGGACACTACGAGGTATCTGCGTCTTGTTAGCAAACTCATCTACCTTACGGTGACCAGACCAGACATCTCCTATGCAGTGGGAAAGGTCAGCCAGTTTATGCAGTCGCCTAGGGAATGTCATCTTCAATCCGCTCTAAGGATATTGGAGTATGTGAAGTCCGCACCTGGGAAAGGTCTTCTCTTTCAGAAAAACGGTCACCTAAGAGTCGAAGCGTACTCCGACGCTAGCTATGCGGATGACAAAGGGGATCGCAAGTCGACTTCCGGCTTTTGCACGTTTGTTGGAGGAAACTTGGTTAGCTGGAAGAGCAAGAAGCAGTCAGTCGTCTCCAGGTTTAGTGTGGAAGCAGAGTATCGTAGCATGGCATCAACCACGTGTGAGTTAAAATGGTTGCGGGCTCTCATGCTGGATCTAGGAGAGGTCTACAACTATCCTCTTCCCATGTTCTGCGACAACAAAGCTGCGATCTACATTTCTAAAAATCCGGTCTTCCATGAGCGAACAAAGCACATAGAGGTTGATTGTCACTTCATTCGAGAAGAAGTGCTGAAGAACCAGATTTGCACTCCGTTTGTTACCTCGGAGAAAGAGCTGGCAGATATATTCACAAAACCTGTGTCCGCCTCTTTCTTCCACATTTGCAGCAAGCTAGGCATGATTGACATCTATGCTCCAGCTTGAGGGGGAGTGTTGCTGTATAGACCTGGGCGGACAGGCGGCTAAGACTGGCGGTTTGGTTGCCGGGCGGTCAGCCGGCTAATCTCTGGGATCTCGGTGGTCGGCGGCGTGTTCTCTGGTGGTGACCGGGCGGTTAGTGCCTACTAACCGCACGGTTAGGCGGTCTCCTGGGCGGATTGGCAGTTAGCTTTGTAGATGATGTATTTGTGTATTTAGTCCCACATTGGGTATTTGTATTCTCTCCCATCTCCTCCATTCTATATAAGGGAGGCTATACCTTTGTAATACTTAGTTTTTTGGATAATAAAAATTCCATTACTCCTCTTTCCGGTTTCTTTTCGCACATCCCCCATCCTCTCCATCCTCGCGAGGCGTCTCCTACAGAAAGAGAAATCAGAGAGCCGAGCGGCGACTCAGACAGAAGAATCACATACCTCAGGGGCGACCTCGGCACTGCCGGCCGAACTAGATGCGTGGTCGTCACCCACAAGAGACTGCTTAATGATCTTTCCTTTCTTTAGCTTGAAGAGGGGGCCAGGCGACCCGCGCGCCAACCACGGTGTAACACCAAAAGCCGGCCCCCGAGTACCCTCCCTCACAGCCTTTAGGCGAGCCCACATCTCCTCGAATACAGGCATCGATCAGCTACGACTCGTGGAGAAAAGTGATAGGAGTGCGAGTTTCTTCAAAAGTCTTGATGGCATATTTATAACAGACTAGAGGGACCCACCAAAAGATTCCCTCCAACTCAGCAGGGCATTCACCGAACAAATTCGGTTGGATGTTTCTTTCCGAGCTTTTGCAAACCTCACAAAGAGCGAAGATTATGTACAACCCCGTGTTCTCCGAGTAGACCCAGCTGGGCGAGCGAGCCAAGACAATCGGCCCACACCAATATAGCAGGTGGGCGAGTCTAGAAGGGTGGCTCTCTCTCCTTAATGCCTGGGAGGCCAGCTAGGCAAGCCAGCCCCAGCCCGCGCCTTCCTGGGCGGCCTGGTCGTGAGGCCAGCTGGGCGAGCTAGCCCACGCCTGCCTGGGAGGCCTGGTCGCCAACCCGCCCATATAGGGTGGCGAGCTTGCCTGCCCAGGCGATCCGGGCACTAACTGGCTCACGCCCAGTAGGGTGGCGAGCTGACTCAGAGGCTAAGAAACCCGTCCACGTAGGGCCCAGAGTCCAAATTACCTAGATGCCCTTGTAGGGGGTGCAAATATCCTTCTAGAACAGCGGAGTTGCACTGCTAGCAGACCCAGTTTGGCTACACATAGCTATTCAGAACAGCGGAGGTTGGCTTTAGGCAGACCACTTTCAAAAAACTATAAATAGACCCAAGGGGTACCTCAGAAGGCAGGCTCACTTGTCTCCTAACCTTCTAGCGCTTTCTGAGGTACGTTTGCCCGACATTTGGCTAAGAAGGGGAAGCACTCAGAGATCTTCCGGGTGTGTGGTGGTTCCTCCGCGTCGGGCCCTTGGTTTTGTCTCCTGTTCTTTTTCCTTGTTGTTTTTCTTGCATGAGAGAAGTAGGTGCGCGATCACCCCTTCCCCAAGAGTGAACTCCATCGAGACCGAATTCTCGGTTTCAACACTATCATGCCCACCATTATGACCCATTTCCCTCCAGTTCTCTCCCTACTAGCTCTGCCATCACTATATTTAATGAATTTTTATTCCCTCTTTCAAACGATGTTGTCCTAGAGGAACTACCCATATAACTCCTCACATCATTTACCTCTTTCACTCCAATTCCTATAGATTTATCATATCATTGGCCACTATCTGACTGTGGTATACTTCCTGCTTCTTTTACTGATTTATCCCACTCACCTTCCTCCTAGCTTATAGCTTGACCTTCCTTTGTTATGCACGTGATTCCTCAGGATACTCCTATTATTCAGCCTTGTGTTGGCCGATCACCCTGATCTCGGGGATCTCTCATCCGGGGTAGCCACCAAAGTCAGATGTGACTAGCCTCATCGGTCTTGAATTCTAAGATTTTTCATGTTTACAAGAAAGGTAAAGGCATCGGTGGGCCCTCTGTAGTCATGGGTTGGGGGAAACCTCAACAATTCATCACTTGGGGGAGCTTATTAAGCATCATGGTCCCTCTATAGTTAATGTTGTTGAGACTAGATTATCATGTTCTTATGCAAAGCTATTAAAACGGAGCTGGATGTTGGATGAGATTTTTGTGGCAGCTCGGGGAAGCATCAGTGGTGTAATGCCCCGAAATTCAAAAGAGGGATAGGTGGCATTTTGAGCCAAGTCTGGGACTTGCTAGAGGTTACACGGCCTGGGACACGGGCATGTACCAGGGGCATGTCGTGCTCCTGTTCAACAATGGTTGAGTGGTTGACAAAATTTAGGTCGACAAGCGTCGAACAACGAACACGGCCTGAGACACGGGCATGTACCAAGCCGTGTCCTACTCGGGTTGTTAGCCGAGTTATGTTGGGGGAGAGACACGGCCTGAGCCCAGGCATGTTCGGGTCCAACAAGGGCGTGTCAAATTCAACACGGGCGTGTCGAATACCCGTGATCTCCTCGGGTTGGTTCTTGACCTGTGTCGATGGAGGAACATGCCCAGCTACACGGAAGTGTACTGGATGACACGGGCGTGTCAATCCTGACACGGGCGTATCGAGTGCCCGTGTTCTTTTCGGGACATGACGGTTTCAACGTCGAATGAGGCACACGACCTTGGACATGGGCGTGTCGCAAGCCGTGTTCGGCCTAGGTTGTTCATTTTAAGTGTTAATCGTGGCCGTCCGTTTCCTTATTTTGGGATCCAATGGCTCAGGACTGTTCTTGTTGGGTTATACCCGGGAATAGGGCTTAGAAACCCTCATTTCTTTTGGGTTCAATCTCTTTCTAAGTTCTAGAGAGAGGGGAGAGCAAGGAGGAAAAAGGAAGAGAGATTCAGTCGCAGGAGGAGATTCAGAGCGCTAAATCGCAAGCCGAGTCCAGATATACGGAGACGAGATCATCGCGGTGCTTTCCATCCGTATAGATTTCAATGGCGCCAAATAGGAATGCTAGGGTAACGATTCTATTCTTGAGCATGTGAAGCTCTCCTTCTTTTGCATAAGGAAACCCGCTCCCGCGAGTGTGCGGTGAGTGTGCGGCGTTCCTTGGGGTAGAGGTGAATAGTCCCCCTTTTTTGCATGTAGAGTCCGAAATCGAGATACGAACATAGGCATGGTGTGTGAAGCCTACCCAGACAAGTTGGTCTTGATCGGTGATGTTTCATTATGCATGATTAGCCGGAGAAGACTCCGTTCCTTTGGTTGTTTTCAGGTTTTCTATGCCGTAGATTGCAACAAGGAGTCTTGGGGATTAACTCCAAGGTGCTCCTGGAAAACTGGGCGGAAACGCATTTCTGCCAACATGGTGGCCTAGGAGCCATCCTTGAACATAACTGGGTTATGTGCATGTTTAATCATTTTGGGACTCGGGGATGCTTAACCCGCTCATATGACTTAATTTGATGTTGCGGTGTGAGCACCGGGTTAGGCGGAACCGTACCCGGTCTGTGTCGTTCGGTTAAAGAGGCCTAAAGTACATGACACTTACCATTGGCATAGATGGAGGGTTTTGGGCTTAGGCTGGAAAGACTAAAATGCTCATGAGTATTGCCGTTCAAGGAACGGTGGTGTGACCGCGATTTTGACCGGGTTCACCGTGTAAGTGCCCTAAGAGCACGGGGTGTGCGGCCGTGTGTGCCTGCACCTGTGATGTTGTGATTATTCGCTACATTGCTTATTATGCTAATAAGTGCAGGGAAGGAGCATCGCCGCCCCGAGTTTGGGGCGGGATCGTTATAATTTGCTCAGCTTTAGCTGATCGATACTTTTGTTTGCCACCGTTGCGGTGAATTATGCTTGCAGGTGCTGCGGAGCCGAGCGACAAATAGCGGGCCAAAGCCCTTGTTGCTGAGCCGGCCCTCAAAGGACTTGTTGTGTTTACTTGCTTTAATTCATGTGTTACCGTCCTGCGAGCCGAAGTATGGAAGACACTGTTTTAAATTTAGTGAACTATTGTAAGGCCATAAGGTCGGTACTTTGTAATTTCATTCCTGTCGGGATTTGCTAGTGGACATTCATTCTTGTGGCTGGGTTCTTATTTTCTTGCAACTTTATAAATTGCTTCTGCTAGATTCTCTGTGTAGGACGTTACGATTGGAAGAATGGTTTCAATGAGTAACCCTTTGGTCTGTCTATAGTATATGGCATCGGGCCCCGACCGGACCTACTACTATATGCTATGTGACAGATAGAGGTGTTACAATTTGGTATCAGACTATCGGTTTTTGTCAGGCTTAAATGAATTCGTGGACTAATTCACTTTAAGGGGGGTGAGCACATTTGTGTGCGTCATCGTTATAACATGTAAAGAACCCATGAATGTCCACTTAGGAATGAAAATACACATGTTTGAGAAACCTGCGTGTTCCTATAGTTGCTTTTTACAATTTTTTTGGGTCGCTTAATGGTGTTTTGTATGACTATAGGTGACCAGGAGTGGTGTGGGGCCGTCAAAACGTCCAGTTTCTGAGGCAAGTAGTGCACCAAACGATGCGTCGGCAACACCTCCTTTGGATGAGACCATACGATTGGTAGCTGAAGTAGTGTTTGCGATGATTAATGCACAGCCTGCGAGGCAAATGCAGCAGCCTACCCCTGCTGTGGAGCAAGTGCCGCTCTAAGCGGCGGAGCCAAAGAGAGTAGAGCAGGTTGTGGTGGAGCCAATGATTCCTAGGAGAGCAATAGAGAAACAACTCAAGCACGTTATGGGATTTAATCCTCCAGTGTTCTCGGGGACGGGAACCCTAACCCAAGCAGAGGATTGGTTCTCCAGAGTTAAGAGAGTTTTGATAGCTATAGAGACGGAAGAGTGGCAGAAGACCACTATTGCCACTTTCTTGTTGGATGGCGACGCAAGACTGTGTTGGGAAGGTTTGGAGTTACACCATTTAAGGGGTAGACAACTTACTGACGTCTCGATAGAAGAATTCTCGAGAATGTTGTTGGCTCGATACCTCTCCTCGGCTCAGAGGATTGCATTGGAGAACGAGTTTCAGAAGTTGGTGCAGGGAGAGAGTAGCGTGAATGAGTACCTCCACGAATTTACACGTTTAGGTCGGTATGCAAGTGCTACTTTCCCTGATGAGGAGCAAAAGACAAACTGATTCTATGAAGGTCTGAGGGTTGACTTAAGACTACTGCTCTCGGGGTCGATGACGCATGACGTCTTGACCCTGGTCAACACGGCCTGGTCTTTGGAAAAAGATATGAAGAACGTGCAGGCGAAGAAGGACTACAGTGTTAATATGACAGAGTTCAAGGTGCCGACTACCTCAAAGTCTGGGTATCGTAAGTTCTTTAAGAAGGCTAGGACTTCGGGTCCAGCTCTTTCTTCTGGTGCTTTAGGAGCGACCACGGGCCGAACCCCGGGCGCTTGCTTTACTTGTGGGAAGCCGGGGCATTTTGCCCGTGACTGTTGGAGCGGACGTCCAAAGTTTGAGAGGAAGCAGGGAGCAACTTACGAGGAAAAGGGCAAGGTGGTTGAGTCAACTTCATCCTATTATGCTCCGACTCAATCAAGAATCTACAATCTTGGCCAGCATGAGGCCATCAAACAAGCGGATGTGGTGATATGTACTGTTTAAATTTATAGCAATTTAGCTTTAAATACTGTTACCTTGTTCTTGTTAGCTTATTACTATTTGTATAGGCTTTGTTTTGATTTGTGATAATCCGGCAAGAGCACTCTTTGATACGGGAGCTTTGCACTCCTTTTTGTCCGAAGGTTTCTTATCGCGCATCGGAGTCCCCTCTTCTATAGCAAAGAACAAATTGGGAGTGTTGTTTCTGAATGGGTGTTCTATACGCGCGGACAGAGTTTGTGCCGTAAAGATTCGTATTGGGAGTCAGGAGTTTGACTTGCTAGCGTCGTTACTGCCGCTAGTAGAATTCGACGTCATTTTTGGTATGGACTGGCTTTCGGAACAGAAAGCATACATAGATTGCAATCATAAGGAAGTCAAGTTGGGAGCTGACCGGGAGACAACGTTTACGGATTTGAAGGGGTCGAGCAAGACCTTAATGTATGCTCTTTAGGTGGTCAAGGAAGTTCGTGATGGTGTAGAGTTGTTCTTCACTCTAGTGGAGGTTACGAAGCCTAATCCCAATTTGGGTAGCATCCCAGTAGTGTGCGAGAACCCTGACGTGTTCCAAGAAAATCTTCCCGGGGCCCCACCCCAGCGGGAGATCGACTTTACGATTGAGCTAGTGCCAAGTGCCAAACCTGTGTCACGCTCTCCTTATAGGTTAGCGCCTAAGGAAATGGCGGAGCTAAAGGTTCAACTTGAAGAGTTGTTGGAGCAGGGTTATGTGCGTCCAAGTTTGTCGCCTTGGAGCGCACCTGTCCTCTTTATCAATAAGAAGGATGGAAGTTTGCGGTTCTGTATCGACTATAGAAAACTGCACAAGTTAACGGAAAAGAACAAGTACCCGATCCCAAGGATTGATGATCTGTTTGATCAGTTAGTCGGGTCATCGGTGTACTCAAAGTTGGATCTTAAGTCCGGTTACTATCAGTTGAGAATAAGGGAAAGTTATATCCCAAAAATAGCGTTCAACACGAGATATGAGCATTTCGAGTTTACAGTGTAACACCTCAAAAACCTTAAGTCCCAAAATTGGGTCAGGCTGGTGACACAGCCTGGGACACGGGCATGTCCCAAGGAGTGTCCAGGGAACATGGCCTGGGACACGGGCGTATCCCAGGGCGTGTCCTTTACGGTGTATGTCAAGTCGAGTTCTCGAGACAGCACGGTCGATATTCTTCGAGAGGCGACACGGCCTGGGACACGAGTGTGTCCCAGGGCGTGTACTGCTCGGGCGGCGTTGAGTGGAGTGGCGTTGAGTGGCGTTGAGTGGAGTGGCGTTGTGTGTGGGACATGGCCTGTTACACGGGCGTGTCACAGGGGCGTATTGGGCACACGACCGAGGAAACGGGTGTGTGCCTTAGCCGTGTTCTTATCGAGTGTTTCGGCCTAGTGTTGATGAGGTGACACGGCCAGCCACAGGCCGTGTACTGGTTGACACAGGCGTGTCAGGGAGTTACACGAGCATGTCGTAGCCCGTGTTCTTATCTAGATTGAGTCGGTTCTGTAACCGCTCAAGGGACACGGCCTGTGACACGGGCGTGTCATAAGCCGTGTCAGCTCTGTTTAGATGCTTTTCAAAGCAGATCGAGGTCGTTTGTTCCCTTGAGTTCGGATCCTGTGGTCCAAGTTCATCCCTGCTCTTATAAGGACGAGAATGGAGATTAATATCTCATTCTTATGTTAGCCATTCTCTTTCTAAAGAGAAGACAGAGAGGAGAGCAAGGGAGGAAGAAGGAGAAGCTTTCCTGTCGCCGGTGGAGCTTCAGCGGTCCGAATCGAGAGCCGAGTTTAGCGTTGTGGAGGCAAGGCCACCACGGTGATTGCCATACGGCTAATTCTTTCATGGCGCCGAAGCGATCGTCAAGGGTAACGGTCTTTCTTTCTTGGGCAGGTGAAGACCTTTGTTTATGCATGTGTATCTGTAGAATCCACCATCAAAATAGGGAAGAGCGTAAGTGATTCCAGCGGTTGAGTCTGCATTTAGAGCCGGAAATGTGTAGTACGGCGTAGCCATGCTGTGTGAAGCCCATCTGGATGGATGTCTAGATTGGTGATGCTGCAAACCGGAGAAGACTCCATGTATAAATCGGTTAACCTACGAAGATTGTGAGGACGATTGTGATGGTGAGAAGGAAGCTTTGCATAGCTCCTTTGGTTTTATGCTCGACACGAGCTGTATTGACGGAATGGAAAGTGGCACTGTGTGCCTGTGTTATGAGATGAATATGAGATGGATTACGAGCACCTTTGAGTGGGTGGGTACGAGAGGCATCCAACAGGGGTTTGGCGGCTAACGCCCATAGCCAACAAGTTAAGAACCTCTGAGTGGGTGGGCCACCCAACAAGTTCAGTGGTAGGATTGGGTGAGCGGTCGATTGGTAGCAATGCAGCGGGGCGATTTCCCTAGGCTTGTTACACTACGGGGGTAGGTCGACTGATAGAGCTCACAGTTTTCCATGAGGTGCGTGCCTTTGAGTGGTCGGGTGCGTGAGGTCTTCAACAGGGGTTTGGAGGCTTATGACCGGCCAACAAGTACACATCTCGAATCGGCGGTGGAACCTTGAGGAGCTTGGTACTCCGTAAGCGTGCCCTGAGTGCACGGAACGTCTGGCACGAAGGCCGGCATTTGTGATGATATTGTGTATTGTATATATGTGTTGAGACTGGAATACATGCAGGGAAGGAACCACTGTCTCGGGTAAGGGGTAGGGTCGTTATAATTGGTCAGCTGAATGCTGACCGTTGCTTTGTTTATCACCCATGGGGTGGATGTCCATATGCAGGTGCTGCCCTTGTAGATGCTAAAATGGATTGAGCGGGCTGAAGCCCTTGCTGCTACTATTAGGCCCTCGAAGGCCGTGCGAAGATTTGGATTTCATGTGTTGTTGACCTGCGTGCCGATGTATGAAGTCATATGTTTATAAAGAGAAACTTGTAAGGCCATAAGACCGTGAGCGGTGTGCTTGTATACATTCCTGGTCTTGTATATAAATAAGTTATTTATATAGTAGTGGACATTCATGGATTGAGTTCGTGCAACTTATAAACTTCCGCTAGAATGCTCTGGGTTAGGATGCGTTGGTATTTTGGTATTAACCTGTGATCACACCGTCTATTTGTGGCATATAGTGTGGGGCCCTGACCAGACCTTCTATTATATGTTATTTAACGGGTTGGGTTGTTACATTTTTGTATCAGAGGCCCCTCGGTTTTCCACTTTCGAATTCGTGGCCGAATTATTTTGTCGGGTGGCGAGCACGTGTACGTGCAAACCATTTTAACATAATGGAACTCTAGAATGTCCGCCAGGAATGTGCGCGTGTGTATTCAGTATGTTTACCGTTTGGGATTGGAGGTTTATTATTGATATCTTGTTCACATATAGGTGACAAGGAGTGGTGCTGGGCAGTCTGAGCCCCAGTGTTCAGATGAGAGTGCGGCACCAGCCGAGGTGCCCACACCTCCTCCTTTTGCAAAAACCGTATGCCTAGTTGCGGAGGCGGTATTTGCCATAATTCAAGCACAACCTGTTGGGCAGGCAAGGTGAAAGTATCTAGTGTCGACTAAGTCCACCTATGGGGGGGGGGGAATAGGTGTCGTGCAGTCTTTTGCGGAATTAAATTTTCCTGCACAATTAAACAAACACAGCACAGAAAACACACAAGAAATTATAGTGGTTCCCCGATTTAGGTACGTCCACTTTCCCCCTTCGACCTATCTCCCACTAATGGACGACTCGGTCACTTCACCAAACGGATTGAAATCCAATCCTCACACTACGGAAGGAACCCTTCCAAAAACGGAGTCACAACTCCACCACTACGGGTTGCACCCAACCCTTACAACTAGGAATACAAATTCCTTTACAACAAAACCAAAAATAGAATGTATTAGAAAATACAAACAATGCTTTTGGAGATCCCGATGTCCTTCTTCGTTCTTTGAAGCTTGCTTTAAGATAACGAAGAATCAACAACCAGACTTCTCTCTTGGAGAGGATCTTGTCAAGATTGGCGGCGGTGATGCTTTGTAGATCCAAACTTCTTGACGAAGCAAGCAAGGTCTACGAATGATCTCAGTCGGATCAGTCGTCTCAATCGATTCAGAATGAAGAACAAACCTCGTTCAACGAATCGAGAGACAAGAGATCTCAAGAGAGATGCGTGAGACGCACTGCTAGCCTCGGTACTGTCATCGGAAGATCAAAGAAGCTCTGAGATCTGCTGCGGCGACGAGCTTGCGAGCGGCGACAGCGATCGACGATTTTCCGCGATCTGCTAGGGCACGACGTCGGCTTTGTGATTTCGCATGAATGAGTTACTGTAGAGGTTCGAAATACACATGTATATATATACCCGAGCCAACCATAAAAGACCGTTGTGGGACCCACAAGGAGAAACCCTAACCCCGGCCGAAACAGCACACGGTCTCTTGGTTCGTTCCAGCGAACAGGCGAACATTGCCTATAGCAAAATCGGCGAGAATCGTTGGTGATTCCTGTCAAAGTCGGCAGGAATCACTCATGATTCCCGTCGATTCTACCTTGGTCGATTTCCAGTTGTAAAGCTTGTCAGCCTTTGGGAATCGGCGGGAATGCAACCTGATTCTCGTCGAATCGGAGGGAATCAGAACGATTCCCGTCGAAGTCGGCGAGAATCACTTGGTGATTCCCGTCGATTCTGCCTTAGCAGAATTTCTGTAGGAAAACAGTCATTCGGAAGAGGTCGGCGGGAATGCAGACTGATTCCCGTCGAATCGGCGAGCATCACAAGTGACTCCCGTCGAAGTCGGCGGGAATGACTTAGTGATTCCCGTCGATTTTAACTTAGACGATTTTTCTCTTCCTTCCTATGAACTTGGTCTTTGACCCATCTTTACTCCTCTTCTGCTCTTGATCAATCTTGACCCTATACTTGAAAATATGTACACTCCAATAGAGAGAGCACACATGAGTCAACACACTGATCTGCTCAACGTGGGATTACGTTGCGCAGACCCGTGTATATTGACCCACTGTACCCTGACATTGGTATGTACTTAGCATGGAATAGCTGCAAGCACAACTTGATAGAAGATCGTCAAATACATTGTCAATTCAACTTAGCTTGTTCAGGGGCTTCTTAAAATCAGGTACATTGTGGATACAATACTCAACAATCTCCCCCTATTTGAAGAAGCCTAAAACCTACAAGCTAAGGTGAATAGAACAGAGTGGAATGAAAATCATAAACTAAAAAATTCAGTTGAGAGTGAAATTCATTACCATTTTCCTTAGAGCATACTTAAAATTGGCAGCCACCTTAGCCTTAGCCGAGAGGGTAATCTCCCCCTTTTCGGCTTCTGCAAATCTGAGACTTCACTTGGAGCCAAATGCTCCCCCTCAGTTCTTGCATCCGTGCTCGATCTTGAGTTCCTTGTTGATGCTCCCCCTTGATCTAAGAGCCTTGAGCCCTTAAGTCTTCAATCTTCATAGTTCAGCATACCGATTTCAGTTTTGAAGAGACTGAACTTGGCCTCGTCTAGGGGCTTTGTGAAGATATCTGCAATCTACTTATCCGTGGGGACATAGCAGAGAGAGATATCTTTGTTTTCCACATGCTCCCGAATGAAGTGGTAGCGCACTTCAATATGCTTTGTTCTGCTGTGCGACACAGGATTGTTCGCAATTGCTATTGCGCTCGAGGAGTCGCAATACATCAGAACTTCTCTGAACTGCAAGTCATAATCTTTGAGTTGATTTCTGATCCATAGAAGTTGTGCGCAACAGCTGCCTGCTGAGATGTACTCAGATTCAGCCGTGGATGTTGCGACACAGTTCTGCTTTTTACTGTTCCATGAAATAAGCCTTCTTCCGAGGAATTGGCACGTCCCGGAAGTGCTTTTCCTATCATCCCTGCTTCCTGCAAAGTCAGCATCTGAAAAGCCTATCAGCTCGACATCATTGTTTCTTGGGTACCACAAGCCAAGATTTGTTGTACCTTTAAGGTATCTAAGAATTCGCTTTGCAGCGACATACTGAGATTCCTTAGTGTTCACCTGATATCCGGCACAAACGCATGTGGAAAACATAATATCCGGTCTACTAGCAGTAAGGTAGAGCAGGGATCCAATTATGCTTCTGTATTTGGTTTCATCAAAAGGTTTCCCTTTCTCATCCTTGTCCAGAGACACAGTGGATCCCATTGGAGTACTCATAGAGGTTGCATTCTCCATTCCGAATTTCTTGAGGAGTTCATTTGTGAACTTCGTCTGAGAAATGAAAATTCCATCCTCAGATTGTTTCACTTGAAGTCCCAAGAAATACTTTAGCTCTCCCATGCTGCTCATTTCAAACTTTCCTTGCATAAGTTTAGAAAACTTCTTGCAAAGATTGTTGTCCGTTGAGCCGAATATTATGTCATCGACATAGATTTGCACCAACAAGATCTTTCCTTTTACTTCCCTAAGAAACAATGTCTTATCTATTTTTCCTCTCGAGAACTTGTTCTCAAGAAGAAAGCTAGACAGAGTTTCATACAGAGCTCGAGGAGCTTGTTTTAAGCCATATAATGCTTTATTAAGAAAATAGACATGATTAGGGAGCAATGGATTAACAAAACCTGGGGGTTGCGCGACATATACTTCCTCTTTCAAATTTCCATTTAGAAATGCAGATTTCACGTCCATCTGATAGACAGTGAATCCTTTGTGAGAGGCATATGCCAGGAACAATCTGATCGCCTCCAGCCATGCAACTTGTGAAAAGGTTTGGTCGAAGTCAATCCCCTCCTCCTGTCTGTAACCTTGAGCCACTAGTCATGCCTTGTTCTTGATGATGACACCGTGTTCATCCAGTTTTTTTCTGAAGATCCACTTCGTGCCGATCACATTCTGGTTCTTTGGTCTGGGAACAAGCGTCCAGACGTTGCATCGTTCGAATTGATGCAGTTCATCTTGCATGGCCAATATCCATGATGCATCTTTGTTCGCTTCGTCGAACTTCTTTGGCTCAACCTGTGATAGAAAACTAAGGTGCAAAATCTCGTTAATTGTACCTCTCCGAATTCTGACATCGTCACGAGGATCTCCTATGATCTGATCTTTGGGATGATCCCTCACGTGTCGGAGCTCTAGGAGTCTGGCATCTGTTGCTCTGATAGCTTCTCGGGCTTCTCCTTCTTCTGGGAGATTTTCTCCATCCTGATCGTCAACTTATCCAGTTGGCGTTGAGGTGGAAACCTTTACGTACTTGGGAGTTGCACCTTTTGCAGTCTCATCGAGACTTAGCTGTTCAAGCCTTGCACCTGCATCTTCAAGAATGCCACTGGAAGAATTGCTATGAAGCAAGCTTCCTTCATCAAAAACAACATTAATGGACTCCACTACCACTAGGGTTTTCTTATTGAAGACCCTATATGCCCGATTATGGCTACTATATTCCATGAAGATGCCTTCGAAGCATTTTTCTCCGAATTCAGTATGTGGGTACTTCCCATTATTGAGTACATAGCATCTGCAGCCAAAAATCCTTAAATAGGACATGGTCGGTTTCCTGCCTTTCAGTAGCTCATAAGGCGTCTTACAATGATTATTGTTGATCAATGCCCGTTTCTGCACATGACAAGCCATATTGACAGCCTCTGCCCAGAAGTACTCTGGAAGAGAAGCGTCATTCAACATTGTCGTACATGCTTCAATGAGTGTTCTATTTCTCCTCTCCGCGACTCCGTTTTGCTGAGGAGTACGCGGGGAGGAAAACTCATGAAAGATACCATGTTCTTCACAAAATTCTGTCATAGCACTAGACTCGAATTCTGTTCCATGGTCACTTCTGATTTTGACCACGGAGAAGTTAAGTTCGTTTTGAATCTGCTTGATAAAATTAGTGAGGATGTCAAACGTATCTGACTTTCGTTTCAAGAAGAACACCCACGTAAACCGAGAGTGATCATCAAAAATCACTAGCGTATACGATTTGCCTCCTAAGCTATAAACTTGCACTGGACCAAACAAGTCCATATACAGAAGATAAAGACATCTAGAGGAGTCTTTGTCTGCAATGCCCTTAAAGGTAGCCCGAGTCTGTTTGCCCTTCTGGCATGCAGGACAGGGGCTATCTTTGATGCACTTAATAGTAGGGGCATCCCTTACTAAATTCTTGGAAAACAACATATTAATAGTCTTGAAATTAATATGTGCTAATCTCCCGTGCCAGTGCTCACAAAGAGATGCACTGCCTTTTGCTACTAGGCACACGGGGGTAGAAGAGTCTAAGCTAAGAAAATCTAAGCAAAAGATATTTCTGCTCCTAATGCCAGTTAATACCGTCTCCGAAGAGGCACACGATATTATCAAGCACTTATCCTTGCAGAACTTAACGTCGTATCCTTTATCACACAACTTGCTTACACTGATCAGGTTATGGTTTAACCCTTCAACATAGGCCACGTTAGTGATAGAGAATACACCGTTGGAAATCATACCATAACCCTTGGTGACTCCTCGATCAGATCCTCCAAAGATGACTTTGGGTCCATTTTCGACTGGGGAGTAATCACGCAACAGGCTTCTGGTCCCGGTCATATGCCGGGAACATCCACTGTCCAAGTACCAGATTGACATTTTGGTGGCCTTTGGACATACCTGCAAAACAGAATTAGTTTCCCTTAGGAACACAATCGAACTTGGGTCCTAGATTCCTTGTTAGCACACTCCCCCTCGGGTGGTTAACCCTACGAGTGGTCGGTCTCGCATTGCTAACATGAGGAGTCTCGTTGAATCTTGGATTAAACCAGCAATCCACGGCAAAGTGACCAACTTTGCCTCATCACCAACAGTCAAACCTGTTGTACCGCTTCCTAGGCTCCAGCTTTACCCTTGGAATGGTGGGTCCAGTCGGGGCCTTGGATCTGGAGGTGGAGGCATCATGATGACAGCAGTCACATGATTTCTTCACTTCCTCTTCCTTCAGTATAACAGGCTTGGCTTTTGGTGCCTGCTTCCTATTATGACCGCTAGAGAAGTGTCCATAATTCTCCACTTGGATTTCCTCATAAGGTGCCTTGAAGACACTCTCACCGTAGTTTCGGGGGAAGGTCCAACCATCATACCGGCTCTTGGGCTTTTCAACCGAGGGCCGGAAGAAGTGGTCATAGGTTGGCTCAAAGTCCTGCTCATTGTAAGGAAAGCCAGGCTTTCTGAATAAAACATGATAGAGTGGGGCCTTTCCCTTTTCTGCAGCAGAAGTCTTCTTGGCAGCCTTATTTTTCCTCTGTTTTCTGTTTCTCCTAGATGATTTACCAGGCACACCCACATGCCCTAAGCCAGCCCCTTTAGCCTGTGCAGAGAATTCATCAACCAGAGGAAGAACAGTCTTGGGCATGGAGAAGCTTTTGACAATCTTCCTTTCTGCCGCAAGTTGTTCTTCCAACTTGTTGATTTCTTCCTGTTTTTGGTCTAGGAGCCTTAGAGACTCTGAGTGCTCAGAAGTCGGGTACACGTGTTCCTGTCGGAGAGAAATAAAGCTAGTGATCTCTTCTCTTAGGGACACACCCTCAGCCTTAAGGAATTTGGCTCCCTTTTTCTTAGCCCTAAACCTCTTACGGCATTCCTCAAAGGTATTGAGCAGAAGATCATACTTTTTGAGGAGCTCAGCTTCACGGGCAGATGGGCTGTCCTCGAGATCATCATCAGGATACTCAGAGTCAGAGTCAGAGAGGGGGGTACGATCTTTTACCTTCCCAGTAAATGGGGGCAGTCTCCTTCTGAGTCGGAGCGACCCATTAGCCCGAAGTAGGCTTCCTCATCATCACTGGAGTCTGAAGAATTAGATTCACTCAGTGTCTTTGGCTTTTTAGCAATGTAGCTCCTCTCCTTCTTCTTATCTCTAGAGGACTTGTGCTCCTCTCCCTTCCCCTTATCTCTCTTGCTTTGGTGGCAGTCAGCAACGACGTGGCCTGGCTTATTGCATCCAAAACAAATAATGTCATCAGAGCGATGTTTGTTCTGTTTGGATTCATACCTGTCAGAAGAATAATTCTTCTTCTTATGTCTAGAGGAGGAGCTGTCTCTCTTTATTTGATTCCTCAACTTGAGGAACTTCTTGAACTCTCGAGTGATGATGGATAAGTCTTCTTCAGATAGCTCTGAGCCGGAAGAGCATGGCTCAGAGTCTTCTTCCTCATCCTTTTTCCGAGAGTGGGATGAGGCTGCACCCTTGCCTTTCCTTGAGTGATTGGCTTTCAGGGCCACAGTCTTTTCTCTAACAGCGGCTTTATTGGCTTCTTCTTCAGCTTTTCTGGTGTTCAGCTGAAGCTCATAGGACAAAAGTTTCCCAAACAGAATCTGGGGATCAGTTTCTGCCAGCTTGCAAAATTCTCTGATGGCGCAGATCTTGGTGTCTCATTCCTTAGTAAGGGATCTAAGGAATTTGTCATTTAGTTCACCATCAGTGAACACTCTGCCATAACCCTTCAGGGCATTAACGATCTTCAGGAAGTTCTCGAATGTCACTCCGATTTCTTCCTTGGGACCTTGCTTGAAGGCCTCATACTTCTGGTTCAGAAGGGATCTTCGATCATCCCTTACTTCATCTGTGCCTTCCATCAGAATGATCAGGCAGTGCCATATGTCCTTGCAATCCTGCAGTTGTAGAAAATTTACATCATGGAATCATCGACGATGCTTACTAGAATGTTCTGAGCTTTCTTGTCAAGTCCGACAAGCACCATCTCATCCTTATCCATTTCAGAGAGTTTCTTGGGCACTTTCTTGGTTGGATCAATGGTGGAGGCTTTAGTGGGGATATAAGGTCCCTCCTCCACTATCATGAAGAGTTGGGGGTCAACTGCTTCCATGTAATACCTGATACTTTCCTTCCAGATAGGAAAGTTCAGCTTGGTGCACACTGGGATCTTCCCTGAATACTTGAGTCCGTCCATTTCAGAGATCTTCTTTCTTCTTGACACTAGACACTGGATCTTACTCAAGGTGTTAACCTTATTGATGAGCAACCTCCCTCTGATACCACTTGAAAGTATCTAGTGTCGACTAAGTCCACCTAAGGGGGGGGGGGAATAGGTGTCACGCAGTCTTTTGCGGAATTAAATTTACCTGCACAATTAAACAAACACAGCACAGAAAACACACAAGAAATTATAGTGGTTCCCCGATTTGGGTACGTCCACTTTCCCCCTTCGACCTATCTCCAACCAAGGGACGACTCGGTCACTTCACCAAATGGATTGAAATCCAATCCTCACACTACGGAAGGAACCCTTCCAACAACGGAGCCACAACTCCACCACCATGGGTTGCACCCAACCCTTACAACTAGGAATAAAAATTCGTTTACAACAAAACCAAAAATAGAATGTATTAGAAAATACAAACAACTCTTTTGGAGATCCCGATGTCCTTCTTCGTTCTTTGAAGCTTGCTTGAAGATAACGAAGAATCCACAACCGGACTTCTCTCTTGGAGAGGATCTTGTCAAGATCAGAGGCGACAAGTGATTGCGGCGGCGATGCTTTGTAGATCCAAACTTCTTGACGAAGCAAGCAAGGTCTACGAACGATCTCAGTCGGATCAGTCATCTCAATCGATTCAGAATGAAGAACAAACCTCGTTCAACGAATCGAGAGACAAGATATCTCAAGAGAGATGCGTGAGACGCACTGCTAGCCTCGGTACTGTCGTCGAAAGATCAAAGAAGCTCTGAGATATGTGGCGGCGACGAACTTGCGAGCGGCGACAGCGATCGGATATTTTCCGCGATCTGCTAGTGCACGACGTCGGCTTTGTGATTTCGCGTGAATGAGTTACTATAGAGGTTCGAAATACGCATGTATATATACCCGAGCCAACCCTAAAAGACCGTTGTGGGACCCACATGGAGAAACCCTAGCCCCGACCGAAACATCACACGGTCTCTTGGTTCGGTCTAGCGAACAGGCGAAAATTGCCTAAGGCAAAATCAGCGAGAATCGTTGGTGATTCCCGTCGAAGTCGGCGGGAATCACTCACGATTCCCGTCAATTCTGCCTTGGCCGATTTCCAGTTGTAAAACTTGTCAGCCTGTGGGAATCGGCGGGAATGCAACCTGATTCTCGTCGAATCGGCATGAATCAGAATGATTCCCGTCGATGTCGGCGAGAATCACTTGGCGATTCCCGTCGATTCTGCCTTAGCAGAATTTCTGTAGGAAAACAGTCATTCGGAAGAGGTCGGCGGGAATGCAGACTAATTCCCGTCGAATCGGCGAAAATCACAAGTGACTCTCGTTGAAGTCGGCGGGAATGACTTAGTGATTCCCGTCGATTTTAACTTAGACGATTTTTCTCTTCCTTCCTATGAACTTGGTCTTTGACCCATCTTTGCTCCTATTCTGCTCTTGATCTATCTTGACCCTGTACTTGAAAATAAGTACACTCCAATAGAGAGAGAACACGTGAGTCAACAAACTGATCTGCTCAACGAGGGATTACGTTGCGCAGACCCGTGTATATTGACCCACTGCACCCTTACATTGGTGTGTACTTAGCATGGAATAGCTGCAAGCACAACTTGATAGAAGATCGTCAAATACATTGTCAATTCAACTTAGCTTGTTCAGGGTCTTCTTCAAATCAGGTACATTGTGGATACAATACCCAACACAAGGCTTGTAGTGGAGCCAGTTCGGGTTGGTGCAAGGCAAGAGCGTGTGGAATCTCGGGTGGACGAGCGAGCGACTGACGAGCAATTGAAGCGGTTTATGGATTTTCATCCACCTACGTTTGTCGGGGCACATTCCCCAACACAGGCGGAAGATTAGCTTTCAAGAGTGAAGAGGATCCTGACAGTGCTCAGGATTGATGAGGGGAAGAGAGTGACGTTAGCCACCTTCGTACTGGAAGGAGAGGCGAGACTGTGGTGGGATGATGTCGAGATGCACCAGTTCGAAGGCAGAGGCTTGGGAGAGATTTCAATGGACAAATTCTCCAGATATTTTGGGCAAAGTATTTGCCAGTATCGCAGAGAATTGCTATGGAGACCAAATTCCAATGTCTGGTGCAGGGTGAGAAGACTATAGATGACTACTTGCATGAGTTTACCAGGCTAGGACGTTATGCAGGGTTGACTTTTGCGGAATAAGCGCGGAAGACGAACAGATTCTATGAGGGACTCCGAGATGAGTTGAGATTGGCGCTTCTGAGTTCAGTGAACCAAGGCTTCCAAGCCTTAGTAGATACAGCCTGTGCGCTGGAAAAAAGATTTGAAATGAGTACACGACAAGAATAACTTGGCGGAGGACAAGTCAGAGTTCAAAGTTCCGCAGTCCGAACAGTCCGAGTTTAGGAAACAGGATAAGAAGAGGTTCAGGCCTGCTGAACAAACGTCTTCGGATGTTTCTTCGGGCACGACGTTTGGTCAAGGACGTGTTCAGTCGCATACCTATTTCACTGGTTGGTGATGAGTACAATTATGATAGATTCTGACTATCATAATTGTAATCATGTCCACTATTTTCTACCTCTTTACTCAAGTAATTGCGCAAAATAGTTGAGAATTGGTATTGTCATGAATAGTAGAGCATAGGTTAGAGTCTTTACTATTTTATGTATTGAACTCCCCACTTACTACGTCATTTTTCTAATGCAGGTACGACTAATCAGTGGAACTAAAAGTCTTGGAGCAAACAGGGGAGTTGACGGGACCAGGAGGGCTGATCAAAGCAGAAGAATTGGTCGAACACGGGTAGGAACACGCCCGTGTGCCTACCTGTGTTCTATCCTAGCTGGAACTATTTGTCCACACGGGTTTGCACACGCCCGTGTGTCCAGACCGTGTCCTTCTCGGGACAAAATGAAGAATTAAATCCGGCCTACCCGTGTCCGAAGAACATGAAGAACAACACGGCCGTGTTCTCCAACACGGCCGTGTCAGTACCCGTGTCATCCAACACGGCCCATGACCAAACACGTCTGCTCGTGTGGAGCTGCCTTGGAACTGCCGACACGGCCTGCAACACGGCCGTGTCGGAACCCGTGTTCGACCATGTTTGCTATGAGACTATAAAAACCTGGAGAAAAATTGTATTCTGGACTTTTGGATCAGTTTTGTTTGGAGATTTTCTGGAGAACGAAAGTGGAGCACCCAAGAGAAGGAAGGCTTGAAAGAGATATTCGTATGCATTTATTCTTCAATTTATCTCATTTAATCTTGTATCTCTCTTGGTTATCCAACTTTATTTATCTTTTAATTTTTCATGAACAATGTGTTTGAACAAATTAGTAATCATGTATCTTCTTGTTTTAATCAATTTCACGGTATTTTGTTCGTATATGGGTTTTCAAACATTGAAAAATATCCTTGTTATAAATGATTATTTACTTTTACATGAATTCCAAATGTCTAGATTGAGAAATTGGAATCTTTGGATGATGGTTAAACTTCATATTTATGTGTTATTTCTCTTTGTAATCTAAAATTCATGATCGAGAGATATGTTTCTTGGAAAATTAGAATACGAAATGATGGAATTATGGTATTTTAGAGATAAAGTTCCATGAATCTATGTAGTAGATAGGGTATTTCATTCAATGAAAATTTGAGTATTGTAAATTGTTCGAGAGAAGATTTACTTAACTTAGATTTAAATTTCAAATTGCTCGAGAGAGAATTTGATAATTAATTTAACCCTTTACAATACAATGAATTTGATAGTTTTGTTATTTCATGATTACATAAAATGATGATGTTCATTGAACGCCTTTAACTTTCGGCTTGAAATTATTTTTGTAACTCTCCAATATAATTTTTATCCAAGTAGTCATAGTTAGGATTAATCTATGTTAGAACGAAATTTTAAATGTAGGTATGATAACAGAGTGAGAGTGAGTACAAGTAGTTGAAAGGACCCTATGGAATACGATACGAGATGTAAGCTTCTCTTATACTATGATTGATAGGTGCACTTGCCTGAAAGATAATTCAATCTAGCTTATGCCCATCTACATAGTTACGATAAAACGTAGAATGACTCCGCATCAAGGTTAGGCTTTGTGAAAATGTTCATCAAGTTTTTGGCGCCGTTGCCGGGGACCCTTTTTTAATATTTTGAAAGCTTTAACTCTATTAATCTACCATTTTTGTTTACTAATAAATATATGTAATATAGTTTATAGTATAATTATATTATTTAATCTCTGTTTTGTAGTCTGTTAGTCTATGACCAGGGCAAGAAATTCTGGGCTAGAACCATTTCAATCTGATCCAGAACGACTTATTCATAACACCAATCAAAGAGACGTGGGTATTAACACCACAGATATTGTAACCGAACTGTCAGAAGAAGAAACAGTGAATCAAGGAGAACACCATCCTGAGGATTTAGATATCATGGCAAACCAAAATGAGCAAACCATGTCTGACTTTGCTAGACCTAATCTCCAAGGAACTGGGTCAAGCATTGTTTGACCTCCCATTCCAACCAATATATTCGAACTGAAGCCGAGCGTGATACAAATGGTGCAATAATATGTTCAATATGATGGCTTACAAGACGAGGACCCCAATACACACTTAGCCGGATTCCTAGAGATATGTGATACTTTCAAGATTAATGGTGTCTCCAACGATGCCATTCGATTGAGATTGTTCCCATTCTCATTAAGGCATAAGGCAAAGCAGTGGCTCAATTCGTTACCTAGAGGTTCCATTACTACTTGGGACATGATGGTTGAGAAGTTTTTGATGAAGTATTTTCCACCGGCAAAGACCGCAAAGTTAAGAAACGACATCTCTACGTATGTTCAATTGGAGGCTGAATCATTGTACGATACTTGGGAACGATTCAAAGAATTATTAAGGAGATGCCCCCATCATGCCTTACCTTCTTGGCTTCAGATTCAGACCTTCTACAATGGTCTAAATCCAGCCACCAGACAGATGATTGATGCGACAAGTGGAGGCACCTTGAACAATAAGACACCTGAGGCCGCCCAGCAGTTGATAGAAGAAATGGCAATGAATAGCTACCAATGGACTACTGTGCGGCCAAAGTCTACTAAGCCTGCCGGAATGTATGAAGTGGATGCCGTAACAGCCTTAGCAATTCAAGTGGAGAAGCTCCATCAAAAGATGGACAACCTTTCTTTAGCTACGCCCCCATGGTACCTCAACAATGGGACCCTTCCCTTGTTGGAATACCTAGTGGTGAACCTCAAGTGCAAGAACATGTAGACTACATGGGTAATAATCCCAGACCACCTTTCAATCCTGCAAACAACCCATATAGTTTTACATACAACCAAGGATGGAGGAACCACCCCAATTTCTCTTGGGGAGGGCAAGGCAACCAAGGCAAACAACCCATGTTTGGACAACAACAACAACAATTGGAGCTAAGGAAACCAACATTGGAAGATGTCCTTGCAAAGTTCATGCAAACTACCGATGTTGCCTTCCGTAATCAAGAGGGTTCTATTCGAAATTTGGAGAATCAGATTGGGCAGTTGGCAAGGATGGTATCAGAGAGACAACAAGGGACACTTCCAGGAAATACTGAGACAAACCCAAAGGAGCATGCAAGAGCAATTCAGTTGAGGAGCGGGAAGGAATTACAAGACCCAAGGCTTGCACAGGATGCACCTCAAGAGGAGTCCAGTGGAGAAGCACCGAACGTGACACCAATGGAATATCAACCGGCCGTACCATTTCCAGCAAAGATAAACAAGGAGCGCATGGATGCGCAATATGGTAAATTTTTATCTAAGATTAAACAATTGCATGTTAATTTACCTTTTTCCGATATTATTCAAATGCCCAAGTATGCAAAATTTTTGAAGGATTTAATTTCTAATAAAAGGAAAATAGAAGAATTATCTTTAGTTACACTTAGTGAAGAATGCTCTGCTATTTTACAAAATAAATTACCACAAAAACTTAAGGATCCCGGTTCTTTTTCAATTCCATGTTTAATCGGTGATTTGCAAGTTAATAAAGCTTTAGCGGATTTAGGAGCTAGTATAAATTTGATGCCTTATAAATTATATTTGAAACTAGGCCTAGGGGAACTTAGCCCGACTCGGATGAGCATTCAATTAGCAGATAGGTCGGTTAAGTACCCAAGAGGTATAGTGGAGGATGTATTAGTTAAGGTAGACAAATTTATATTTCCTGCCGATTTTGTTATTTTAGATATGGACGAAAATATAGAAGTACCACTTATACTTGGTCGTCCATTTCTATCCACTTCTAGAGCTCTTATTGATGTTTTTGATGGTAAATTAGTTTTGAGAGTAGGGGAGGATGAAGTCACTTTTCAAATTGGCAATACTATGAAACAATCTTTGGATAATGATGATTGTTGCTACTTTTCTCATGGTGTTGATGATTTAATGACTTCTATTGATTCTAATTTTTATTATAAAGACCCTTTAGAAATTTGCATTACTAATTGCTTTCTAGAAGATGAAACTAGTGAAGACATTGTTGATCATTTATTTTTTCTAGATAGCTCAGTTTCGATGAATGAAAATACTGAATATAACTTACTTACAGAAGGAAAACATGAAGTTCATAAGAATAATACTAAGAATCCACCTATAGTTGAATTAAAAAATTTACCAGATCATCTTGAGTATGCATTCTTAGGAACTAATTCGTCTTACCCAGTTATCATTTCTTCTCATCTTTCTGAGATTGAAAAAACCAAATTATTAACTGTGTTGAAAAAATGTAAAGGTGCAATAGCCTGACAAATATCTGATATAAAAGGTATTAATCCTAGTTTTTGCACTCATAAAATCCTTTTGGAAGAAAACTATAAGTCATCTATTCAACCGCAACGTAGGCTTAATCCTAATATGAAAGAGGTAGTTAAGGCTGAAATTGTTAAATTGTTAGATGTTGGTATGATATACCCTATTTCCGATAGTTCATGGGTTAGTCCTGTCCAAGTCGTTCCTAAGAAGGGTGGTTTAACTGTGGTAGCAAACGATAAAAATGAATTAATTCGAACGCGAACAATAACAGGTTGGCGTGTCTGTATAGACTATAGGAAGCTAAATGATGCCACTAGGAAGGACCACTTCCCTTTACCCTTTATTGACCAAATATTAGAACGCTTGTCAGGGCATGCATATTATTGTTTTCTAAATGGACTTTCTGGGTATTTCCAAATCCCAATAGCCCCAGAAGACCAAGAGAAAACAACATTCACGTGCCCATTCGGCACCTTTGCCTATAGGCGTATGCCTTTCGGTCTATGTAATGCCCCCGCTACTTTCCAAAGATGCATGTTGGCCATCTTCAACGAGTATGTTGAAGATATCATGGAAGTGTTTAAAGATGACTTCTCCGTCTTTGGAGATTCCTTTGATTTATGTTTGAATAATTTAGAAAAAGTTTTGAGGAGGTGTGAGGAAACAAACTTAGTACTTAGCTGGGAGAAGTGCCATTTTATGGTACAAGAAGGGTTAGTACTTGGTCATAAAATCTCCAATCACGGAATTCAAGTAGATAGAGCGAAGATAGAGACAATAGAAAAGTTACCACCACCCACAACCGTTAAGGCTGTGAGAAGTTTTTTAGGCCACGCCAGATTTTACCGTCGGTTTATTAAAGACTTTTCCAAAATTGCTAAACCACTTACGAGACTTTTAGAAAAGGACACACCTTTTCTCTTTAATCAAGAGTGTCTACATGCTTTTGAGTTCTTAAAAGAGAGATTAATTAATTCTCCTATTATGATAGCGCCTGATTTTACTCAGCCTTTTGAAATCATGTGTGATGCTAGCAGTTTTGCGGTAGGGGCTGTTCTAGGACAACGCCGAAACAAACATTTTCATCCTATATTTTATGCTAGTAAAACACTTAATAATGCACAAGAGAATTATACTACTACTGAAAAAGAACTTCTAGTAGTAGTTTTTGCCTTTGATAAATTTAGATCCTATTTAACATTGTCCAAGGTAGTAGTTTACACGGATCACTCTGCACTTAAATATTTGCTAGCCAAAGCGGACGCAAAGCCTCGTTTAATCCGTTGGGTTCTTCTATTGCAAGAATTTGATTTGGAAATTAGGGATAAACGAGGAGCAGAAAACTTAGCGGCAGACCATCTTTCACGTTTAGAAAATCCATTACGAGCAATGTTAGAAGAATCTGAAATTTCTGATGCATTCCCTGAGGAATCGTTATTTGCCTTATCTTCGAAAGTAAACAATGATTATCCATGGTTTGCAGATTATGCAAACTATCTTGTGGCTAAGGTCCTCCCACAGGATTTTTCATATCAGCAGAAAAAGAATTTTTTCTCCGACTTGAAATATTACTTTTGGGAGGACCCTTTTCTTTTTCGGATATGTGCAGATTCCGTGATCCGAAGGTGTGTATCAGACGAGGAAGGGTGGAAAATCCTGGAGCAGTGTCATTCAGGTCCTACTAGTGGTCACTATGGAGCAAATCGCTCTGCGAAAAAGGTTCTTGATTCGGGTTTTTATTGGCCCTTTCTATTCAGGGATGCCCAAAGGTATGTGCTTTCATGTGATTCTTGTCAGAAAACAGGTAATATTTCTAAATTTCATGAAATGCCGCAAAACTTTATTCTTGAATGTGAAGTATTTGATGTGTGGGGAATAGATTTTATGGGTCCATTTCCAGTTTCATTCGAGAATAAATTTATCTTGGTAGCCGTAGATTACGTATCAAAGTGGGTTGAGGCGCAAGCTTTACCTACTAATGATAGTAGAGTAGTAATTCAATTCCTAAAATCTCTATTTGCGCGATTTGGCACACCACGTACACTTATTAGCGATAGGGGTTCTCACTTTTGCAATCTACAGCTGGATAAGGTATTGTAGAAATATGGAGTCACACATAGGATAGCTACACCATATCATCCGCAAACTAGTGGTCAAGTTGAGGTATCCAATAGAGAACTTAAACGTATCCTAGAAAAATCTATAGAAGGGAATATAAAACAATGGTCTAGGAAACTAAACGATTGTTTATGGGCTTATAGGACCGCATTTAAAACACCTATTGGGACCACCCCCTTTAGATTAGTCTATGGTAAATCTTATCACTTACCTATAGAATTAGAGCACAAGTCATACTGGGCAATACGATCTCTAAATTTTGATACTAAGTCTATAGGGGAAAAACGCAAACTTCAACTTAATGAACTAGACGAATGGAGGACTATGGCATATGAGAACTCAAAAATTTATAAGGAGAAAACCAAACTATTTCATGACCGTCACCTCCGAAAAACCAAAACATTCAACGAGGGTGACCAAGTTCTCCTTTTTAATTCTAAGCTGCGTCTATTCCCAGGGAAGCTTAGGTCTAAGTGATCCGGACCCTTCCAAGTAAAAAAAGTTTTCCCCTATGGCACCGTCGAACTAACTCACTGATGATTACAATTATGGTAGATTTTTATTGTAATAATTGTAATCATATCCGCTGATTTCTACCTCTTTATTCAAGTAATTGCACTAAATAATTGAGAATTGGTATTGTCATGAATAGTAGAGCATAGTTTAGAGTTTTTACTATTTTATGTATTGAACTTCTCCCTTATTATGTCATTTTTTCTAATGCAGGTACAACTAGCCAGTGGAACTAAAAGTCTTGGAGCAAACAGGGGAGTTTACGGGGCCAACAGGACTGAACACAGGAGAAGATTTGCTCACACACGGGTAGGAACACGGCCGTGTGCCTACCCGTGTTCCATCCCAGCTGAAGCCAATTTCCCAGCCCCCGTGTCTGAAGAACAGGAAGAACAACACGGCCGTGTTCCAAAACACGGCCGTGTCAGTACCCGTGTGATCCAACACGGCCCATGATCAAACACGTCTTTTCGTGTGGAACTGCCCTGGAACTGCCGACACGGCCTGCAACACGGCCGTGTCGGAACCCGTGTTCGACCATGTTTGCTATTGGACTATAAAAACCTGGAGAAAATTTTATTCTGCACTTTTGGATTATTTTGCTTGGAGATTTTTCTGGAGAACGAAAGTGGAGCATCCAAGAGAAGGAAGGCTTGAAGGAGATATTTGTATGCATTTATTCTTTAAATTTATCTCTTTTAATCTTGTATCTCTCTTGGTAATCCAACTTTATTTATCTTTTACTTTTCATGAACAATGTGTTTGAACAAGTTAGTAATCATGTATCGTTTTGTTTTTGTCAATTTCATTGTATTTTATTCGTATTTGGGCTTGCAAACATTGAGAATTATCCTTATTATGAATGATTATTTATTTTTACATGAATTCCAAATGTCTAGATTGAGAAATTGGATTGTTTGGATGATGGATAAATCTTCATATTTATGTGTTATTTCTCTTTGTAATTCAAACCTCATGATCGAGAGATATGTTTCTTGGAAAATTAGAATACGAATGAATGGAATTATGGTATTTTAGAAATAAAGTTTCAGGAATCCATGTATTAGATAGGGTATTTCATTCAATAAATATTTGAGTATTGTAAATTGTTCGAGAGAAAATTTACTTAACTTAACTTAGATTTTTAAATTGCTTGAGAGAGAATTTGATAATAGTTTAACCCTTTACAATAAAATGAATTTGATAGTCTTGTTATTTCATGATTACACAAAGTGATTATGTTCATTGAATACTCTTAACTTTCGACTTGAAATTATTTTTATAACTCTCCAATACAATTTTTATCCAAATAGTCATAGTTAGGATTAATCTATGTTAGAACGCAACCTTAAGTTAAGGTATGATAATAGAGTGAGAGTGAGTACGAATAGTTGAAATGACCCTGTGGAATACGATACGAGATGTAGAATTCTCTTATACTATGATTGATAGGTGCACTTGCCTGAAAGATGATTCAATCTAGCTTATGCCCATCTACATAGTTATGATAAATTGTAGAATGAATCCGCATCAAGTTTAGACTTAGCGAAAATATTCATCAAGTTTTTGGCGCCGTTGCCGGGGAGTCTTTTCAATATTTTGAAAGCTTTAACTTTATTAATCTACCATTATTGTTTACTAATAAATCTTTGTAGATTAGTTTAAAGTAAAATTATATTATTTAATCTCTGTTTTGTAGTCTGTTAGTCTATGACCAGGGCAAGAAATTCTGGGTTAGAACCATTTCATTCTGAACCGGAACGAATTATTCACAACACCAATCACAGAGACGTGGGTGTTAACACCACAGAAATTGTAGACGATCTGAGAGAAGAAGACACAGTGAATCAAGGAGAACACCATCCTGAAGATCTAGATACCATGGCCAACCAAAATGAGCAAACCATGTCTGACTTTGCTAGACCCAATCTCCAAGGAACTGGGTCAAGCATTGTTCGACCTCCTATTCCAACCAATAATTTCGAACTGAAACCGAGCGTGATACAAATGGTCCAACAATATGTTCAATATGATGGCTTACAAGACGAGGATCCCAATACACACTTGGCCGGATTCCTAGAGATATGTGATACTTTCAAGATTAATGGTGTCTCCAACGATGCCATTAGATTGAGATTGTTCCCATTCTCATTGAGGCATAAGGCAAAGCAGTGGCTCAATTCGTTACCTAAAGGATCCATTACTACTTGGGACATGATGGTTGAGAAGTTTTTGATGAAGTATTTTCCACCGGCAAAGACCGCAAAGTTAAGGAACGACATCTCTACGTATGTTCAAGTGGAGGCTGAATCATTGTACGATACTTGGGAACGATTCAAAGAATTATTAATGAGATGCCCCCATCATGCCTTACTTTCTTGGCTTCAGATTCAGACTTTCTACAATGGTCTAAATCCAGCCACCAGACAGATGATTGATGCGGCTAGTGGAGGCACCTTGAACAATAAGACACCTGACGCAGCCCAGCAGTTGATAGAAGAAATGGCAATGAATAGCTACCAATGGACTACCGTGCGGCCGAAGTCTACCAAGCCCGCCGGAATGTATGAAGTGGATGCCGTTACAGCCTTAGCAATACAAGTGGAAAAGCTCCATCAAAAGATGGACAACCTTTCTTTAGCGCCACCCCCAATGGTACCTCAACAATGGGACTCCTCCCTTGTTGGAATCCCTAGTGGTGAACCTCAAGTGCAAGAACATGTAGACTATATGGGTAATAATCCTAGACCACCTTTTAATCCAGGAAACAACCCATATAGTTTTACATACAATCAAGGATGGAGGAACCACCCCAATTTCTCTTGGGGAGGGCAAGGCAACCAAGGTAAACCACCCATGTTTGGACAACACCAACAACAACAACAATTGGAGCCAAGGAAGCCAACATTGGAAGATGTCCTTGCAAAGTTCATGCAAACTACCGATGTTGCCTTCCGTAATCAAGAGGGTTCTATTCGAAATTTGGAGAATCAGATTGGGCAGTTGGCAAGGATGGTATCAGAGAGACAACCAGGAACACTTCCAGGAAATACTGAGACAAACCCAAAGGAACATGCAAGAGCAATTCAGTTGAGGAGCGGGAAGGAGTTACAAGACCCAAGGCTTGCACCGGATGCACCTCAAGAGGAGTCTAGTGGAGAAGCACCGAACGTGACACCGATGGAATATCAACCAGCCGTACCATATCCAGCAAAGATGAACAAGGAGCGCATGGATGCGCAATACGGTAAATTTATTTCTATGATTAAACAATTGCATGTTAATTTACCTTTTTCTGATATTATTCAAATGCCTAAGTATGCTAAATTTTTGAAGGATTTAATTTCTAATAAAAAGAAAATAGAAGAATTATCGTTAGTCACACTTAGTGAAGAATGCTCTGCTATTTTACAAAATAAATTACCACAAAAGCTTAAGGATCCCGGTTCTTTTTCAATACCATGTTTAATCGGTGATTTGCAAGTTAATAAAGCTTTAGCGGATTTAGGAGCTAGTATAAATTTGATGCCTTATACATTATATTTGAAACTAGGCCTTGGAGAACTTAGCCCGACTAGGATGAGTATTCAATTAGCAGATCGGTCGGTTAAGTACCCAAGAGGTATAGTGGAGGATGTATTGGTTAAGGTAGACAAATTTATATTTCCTGCCGATTTTGTTATTTTAGATATGGACGAAAATATCGAAGTACCACTTATACTTGGTCGCCCATTTCTAGCCACTTCTAGAGCTCTTATTGATGTTTTTGATGGTAAATTAGTTTTGAGAGTAGGGGAGGATGAAGTCACTTTTCAAATTGGCAATACTATGAAACAATCTTTTGATAGTGATGATTGTTGCTATTTTTCGCATGGTGTTGACAACTTATTGTCTTCTATTGATTCTAATTTTTATTATAAAGATCCTTTAGATATTTGCATTACTAATTGTTTTCTAGAAGAAGAAACTAGTAAAGATATTGTTGATCATTTACTTTTTCTAGATAACTCTGTTTCGATGAATGGAAATACTGAATATATCTTACTTACAAAAGGAGATGATGAAGTTCCTAAGAATAATACTAAGGATCCACCTGTAGTTGAATTAAAAAATTTACCGGATCATCTTGAGTATGCATTCTTAGGAACTAACTCTTCTTACCCAGTTATTATTTCTTCTAATCTTTCTGAAATTGAAAAAGCTAAATTAATAACTGTGTTAAAGAAATGTAAAGGTGCAATAGCATGGCAAATCTCTGATATAAAAGGTATTAATCCTAGTTTTTGCACTCATAAAATCCTTTTGGAAGAAAACTATAAGTCTTCTATTCAACCGCAACGTAGGCTTAATCCTAATATGAAAGAGGTAGTTAAGGCTGAAATTGTTAAATTATTAGACGCTGGTATGATATACCCTATTTCTGATAGTCCATGGGTTAGTCCTGTCCAAGTGGTTCCTAAGAAGGGTGGTTTAACTGTGGTAGCAAACGATAAAAATGAATTAATTCCGGCGCGAACAGTAACAGGTTGGCGTGTCTGTATAGACTATAGGAAGTTAAACGATGCCACTAGGAAGGACCATTTTCCTTTACCCTTTATTGACCAAATATTAGAACGCTTGTCAGGACATTCATATTATTGTTTTCTAGATGGACTTTCTGGGTATTTCCAAATCCCAATAGCCCCAGAAGACCAAGAGAAAACCACGTTCACATGCCCATTTGGTACCTTTGCCTATAGGCGTATGCCTTTCGGTCTGTGTAATGCCCCCGCTACCTTCCAAAGATGCATGTTAGCTATCTTCAACGAGTATGTTGAAGATATCATGGAAGTGTTTATGGATGACTTCTCCGTCTTTGGAGATGCATTTGATTTATGTTTGAATAATTTAGAGAAGGTTCTAAGGAGGTGTGAGGAGACGAACTTAGTACTTAGCTGGGAGAAGTGCCATTTTATGGTGCAAGAAGGGTTAGTATTAGGTCATAAAATCTCCAATCAGGGAATTCAAGTAGATAGAGCGAAGATTGAAACGATCGAAAAGTTACCACCACCCACATCCGTTAAGGCAGTGAGAAGTTTTTTAGGCCACGCCGGATTTTACCGCCGGTTTATTAAAGACTTTTCGAAAATTGCTAAACCACTTACGAGACTATTAGAAAAGGATACACCGTTTCTCTTTGATCAAGCGTGTCTACATGCTTTTGAGTTCTTAAAAGAGAGATTAGTTAATTCTCCTATTATGATAGCGCCTGATTTTACTCAGCCATTTGAAATTATGTGTGACGCTAGCAGTTTTGCGGTAGGAGCTGTTTTAGGACAACGCCGAAACAAACATTTTCATCCTATATTTTATGCTAGTAAAACACTTAATAATGCACAAGAGAATTATACTACTACTGAAAAAGAACTTCTAGCAGTAGTCTTTGCGTTTGATAAATTTAGATCCTATTTAACATTGTCCAAGGTGGTAGTTTATACGGACCACTCTGCACTTAAATATTTGCTAGCCAAGGCGGAAGCTAAGCCTCGTTTAATCCGTTGGGTACTTCTATTGCAAGAATTTGATTTGGAAATTAGGGATAAACGAGGAGCAGAAAACTTAGCGGCAGACCATCTTTCACGTTTAGAAAATCCGTTACGTGCAACGTTAGATGAGTCTGAGATTTCAGATACGTTCCCTGAGGAATCGTTATTTGCCTTATCTTCGAAAATTAATAATGATTATCCATGGTTTGCAGATTTTGCAAACTATCTTGTGGCTAAGGTCCTCCCAAAGGATTTTTCATATCAGCAGAAAAAGAAATTTTTCTCCGACTTGAAATATTACTTTTGGGAGGACCCTTTTCTTTTTCGGATATGTGCAGATTTCGTGATCCGAAGGTGTGTATCCGCCGAGGAAGGGTGGAGAATCCTGGAGCAGTGTCATTCTGGTCCTACTGGTGGTCACTATGGAGCAAATCGCTCTGCGAAAAAGGTTCTTGATTCGGGTTTTTATTGGCCCCTTCTATTCAGGGATGCCCAAAGGTATGTGCTTTCATGTGATTCTTGTCAAAAATCAGGTAATATTTCTAAATTACATGAAATGCCGCAAAATTTTATCCTTGAATGTGAAGTATTTGATGTGTGGGGGATAGACTTTATGGGTCCATTTCCAGTTTCATTCGGGAATAAGTATATCTTGGTGGCCGTAGATTACGTATCAAAGTGGGTTGAGGCGCAAGCTTTACCTACTAATGATAGTAGAGTAGTAATCCAATTCCTGAAATCTCTATTTGCGCGATTTGGAACACCACGAACACTTATTAGCGATAGGGGTTCTCACTTCTGTAATCTACAGTTAGATAAGGTATTGCAGAAATATGGAGTCACACATAGGATAGCTACACCATATCATCCCCAAACTAGTGGCCAAGTTGAAGTATCCAATAGAGAACTTAAGCGCATCCTAGAAAAATCTATAGAGGGGAATAGAAAACAATGGTCTAGGAAACTGAACGATTGTTTATGGGCTTATAGGACCGCATTTAAAACACCTATAGGTACCACTCCCTTTAGATTAGTCTATGGTAAATCTTGTCACTTACCTATAGAATTAGAGCACAAGTCATTTTGGGCAATACGCTCTCTAAATTATGATACAAATTCTATAGGGGACAAACGTAAACTTCAACTTAATGAACTAGATGAATGGAGGACTATGGCGTATGAGAACTCCAGAATTTATAAGGAGAAAACCAAACTATTTCATGACCGTCACCTCCGGAAAACCAAAACATTCAAAAAGGGTGATCAGGTCCTCCTTTTTAATTCTAGACTGCGTTTATTTCCCGGGAAGCTTAGGTCTAAGTGGTCCGGACCGTTCCAAGTTAAAGAAGTTTTTCCCTATGGCACAGTCGAACTAACTCACCCTGAAAAGGGAGATTTTAAAGTCAATGGGCACCGATTAAAGCTTTATAACAGTGCACTTCCCCAAGAACTTATTCGACTAGAATCATGCCTTCACCTAGACTAAGGGAATATATAGAAAAGTATAGTATAGTATCTTGTCTATATAGGAAAATTAAAATTTTAATGAAATTTTAATTAAAAATAAATAAATTTCGTAATCAGGAGAAATCAACTAATTAAGAGGTGTACACGGCCATGCACACGGCCGTGTGCCTGGCCGTGTCTAGCACACGCCCTATCCACCCAGCCATGTGATCACCCGTGTCGATACGACGAATTTAATTGTTTCAAGTCAGAGAAGTACACGGGTTTACACCAACCCGTGTTCTTGACCGTGTGTAATATACACGGCTGCCCACCAAGCCGTGTACATAGCCGTGTGTCATATACACGGCTGTCCACCCAGCCAGGTGCGTACCCGTGTCAAAACGATGAATTTAATTTTTTTCGAGTCAGAGAAGTACACGGGTTTCCACCAACCCGTGTTCTTGACCGTGTCCTCCAGGGTTGACCACACGGCCAGGGGACACGGCCGTGTTGTTGACCGTGTCCACCTGACACGGGCAGTTTCCCGCGATTTGACCACACGTCTCCTTGGAGACCGTGTTTCCCGCGCAGAACGATTCCTCAACACGGGTACACACACGGCCGTGTGTGTACCCGTGTTCGACTTCTTTTTATAGGGGGCCGAATTCTTCATTTTCCTCATCACTCTCACTATCTCCTCTTTCCATTCTAGCTTCCATTCCAGCCGGGAAATCACTCTCCTCCTCCAAAATTCGCGGAATCGTCTCCTTTCTTTGCACTCAACATACGCGGTAAAACTCCTGGGTTATTTCCATCCAATCTCCTCTTGATCATTTCTATTCCTATTTTCCTTCTAAATTCACTTTAGATTTGTTTTTTTTTATTATTATTTTCAGATCATGGCATCTTCTCGTAGCCAAGGTGGTCGCCGGCGCCGCCCAGATCTTCAAGCATTATCGACCGAGAGACGCGACGTCGCTCCGCCACTAGCTTTCACAGATCCTATCCACACAAACCGCTATAATCGGCTACAGGCCAAGAAGTATCAGGACAAACGAATCATAGACTGGGATGTCCTCGAATCTATAGAGCTAGCGGATACTGTGAGGGAGTTGATTTCTGTAGTGGGGTGGCAAGGGTTCTTTGCCATAGAAGAGATAGGATTTAGAGAGCTGACCCTCGAATTTTTATCCACTTTCTATGTAAACCTTCGATCCTGTGTGGCCGATGATGGAAGACCTACAGAGGGGAATATTTCTTTTCGAGTGGGGGGCACCTTCTACACACTTTCTCTCTACCAGTTTACACGGTATTTAGGAGTATACGATGAGGCATTCCTCCTTAGTGCCGCCTACTCTGACTTGAAATTTGATCTCCCCAGTCGCGAGCAGGCAGGTGGCGTTTGGCGACGTTTATCTTTCGACACCGGCGCCTACGAAGCAAAGAGGTCTAAGGCCTCCAAATTGGTCTCCCCCGCCGTGCATTATATTCATCACCTACTTAGCCATACACTGAGCGGCCGGGGCGAAAGCTCCGGTGTTGTGAGTCGACAAGACATTCTTTATCTGCACAGCATGACAGCCCACTATCCTATCCATTTGGGCTATATGCTTGCTCATTTTTTTCTTCATCAGGCGGAGAATTCCCGAGTCGGGTCTATCTGTGTAGCCCCCTACATCACGCGTCTAACCAAGAATATGGGCATCTTTTTACCTCTTCCCCCGATGGCGGTGGTAGCGAAAACTGTGCCTATCACCATGGCCAGTCTTCGAGCCATCCGCCTCGTTACTGCTCGTCAAGGCCGAGGAGGGACTATATATACCATTGCGCCTCGTGGCCTTCATATCCACGACGACGACGATGATGAGGTCGATCCAGATCTCGATGAGCCTCTCATTCCGCCTGCCCGTTCGACGCGTACTCAGGGGGAGTCATCATCTGCCCAGCCTCAGCGACAGTCTCGATTTGCACAGGAGTTGCAGCGTTTTTATGACCTTCAGCTATCGCCGCGCCTTCAGCGTATCGAGGAGACGCAGCAGCGGACTGAGGACGCCATCTATCAAATCCGGCAGCACATGGGGATTACCAGCCCACCGCGACCAGCTCCTCGTCCATCTCACCCTCAGGATGATCCGACTGATCAAGATGACTCACCTATGTATTTCTGATATATCTGGCTTTACATTTCTGGCTCAGTAGTGTTATATCTTTAGTATTGTTTTTATCATCTAGTATTTGTATAATCAGTATATCTATAATCATCTAGTATTTGTAAAAATTAAAAATGTTTTATTTCATATTTTGCTCCTGTTTCGTGCTGTGATACTTTATATTCATGATTACAATTTGTCCCCTTGTTCTTTATGTAGTGCAATATTTGTCCCCTTGTTTTACTTTATATATTGCGATGAGGACATTGCAACTCAAGTCTGGGGGTATGCTGTATTTTAATAATGAGTATTGACAGTGGAATACATGATTACAATTACTTATATTCTATTTATCATAATACTCTATACACCCCCTCGAAAAAATTTGATTACTTCTCTTTAAGCTTTCATTACTTCACTCATTGGGAATATAACTATCTAATTCACTTTCGCACGCTGATTAAACCGAATTCGTGTTCAAATTTGTTGATTAGTAACTACGTATAGAAATTCATTAGATTACTTTTCTCCATATAATTTGGTTTAAAAATATTGTCCTTTATATTATTAACTAATAATCACTCCATTTTAGAAAAAATTATTTATCTATACTAAAGTGAGTTGATGAGTGTAATATTTTGATAATTTCGTATTAGTAGATCAACAATAACAAAAATTTTCTCTATTGGTGTCTAGAACTTACTAGCGATCCTCAAAACCTTTTGCACATGTAAATTAGTAAAAGTGGAAATGATTTAGGCCTCCTTTTGGATAGCTTGAGCCTTTCTCATCCCAAAACCTTAAACATTATACCTTTGCTCACCCAATTTGAAACTTATCCCTATATTTTTGTGGTATTCCAACTCTAAAATACACCAAGGCCAATTCTCGTCTAGTAGCACCTATCATTGAGTTCGTCATGAAATGATTTTTCATAGTGATATGTGGCCTGAGTGCGTGTACACTTGCACCCATTCGGAATGATCCCTACTATGAAATCCCTACAAAAACATAGTGATATGTGGCCTGAGTGAGTGTACACTTGCACTCATTCAGAATGATCCCTACTATGGACCTTTGGTTAAGAAACAAAAGAAGAAAATATAAGGGAATGATAATACGTGCAAAGTCTGGGGGTGCTCATAAAATATCAATGTATGTTAAAGGTCCTTATCATACAAAGGGCTCAATTGTGATCTAGTTTATTTTGCTTACCCCACCTATAATCACCTATCCTAAGCCAAAACAATACACCACCATACAAGTCCTAAGGATCCAACTTTACTAATTCTCATGAGTGTTATGGAGAGGGTGTGTAAAGGGAAGTGTATGATTATCAATAGGGAGATTTTTTATTTTTGAAAGACTAATGCATATGTTATCAAGATTGTTATTTTCTCCTTACAATAGTTATGGATAACTATAATTATAATTCTAAGAAAGAGTGAAACGTAGTTAAGATATGTATTGGAGAAATTTTTAAGAAAAAGTTATATTTAGAAAAGTCTGCTATACTATTTCCTATACAATTGCAGCATCAAATCTCTATTCGAATTCAAAACAATCAGTGTGCGGAAGAAGAATTATGTATTGGTAACCCAATTGTTTGAATTAGTTTGCTTAGGGACAAGCAAACACTTAAGTCTGGGGATGTGTGATGATTACAATTATGGTAGATTTTTATTGTAATAATTGTAATCATATCCGCTGATTTCTACCTCTTTATTCAAGTAATTGCACTAAATAATTGAGAAATTGTATTGTCATGAATAGTAGAGCATAGTTTAGAGTTTTTACTATTTTATGTATTGAACTTCTCCCTTACTATGTCATTTTTTCTAATGCAGGTACAACTAGCCAGTGGAACTAAAAGTCTTGGAGCAAACAGGGGAGTTTACGGGGCCAACAGGACTGAACACAGGAGAAGATTTGCTCATACACGGGTAGGAACACGGCCGTGTGCCTACCCGTGTTCCATCCCAGCTGAAGCCAATTTCCCAGCCCCCGTGTCTGAAGAACAGGAAGAATAACACGGCCGTGTTCCAAAACACGGCCGTGTCAGTACCCGTGTGATCCAACACGGCCCATGATCAAACACGTCTTTTCGTGTGGAACTGCCCTGGAACTGCCGACACGGCCTGCAACACGGCCGTGTCAGAACCCGTGTTCGACCATGTTTGCTATTGGACTATAAAAACCTGGAGAAAATTTTATTCTGCACTTTTGGATTATTTTGCTTGGAGATTTTTCTGGAGAACGAAAGTGGAGCATCCAAGAGAAGGAAGGCTTGAAGGAGATATTTGTATGCATTTATTCTTTAAATTTATCTCTTTTAATCTTGTATCTCTCTTGGTAATCCAACTTTATTTATCTTTTACTTTTCATGAACAATGTGTTTGAACAAGTTAGTAATCATGTATCGTTTTGTTTTTGTCAATTTCATTGTATTTTATTCGTATTTGGGCTTGCAAACATTGAGAATTATCCTTATTATGAATGATTATTTATTTTTACATGAATTCCAAATGTCTAGATTGAGAAATTGGATTGTTTGGATGATGGATAAATCTTCATATTTATGTGTTATTTCTCTTTGTAATTCAAACCTCATGATCGAGAGATATGTTTCTTGGAAAATTAGAATACGAATGAATGGAATTATGGTATTTTAGAAATAAAGTTTCAGGAATCCATGTATTAGATAGGGTATTTCATTCAATAAATATTTGAGTATTGTAAATTGTTCGAGAGAAAATTTACTTAACTTAACTTAGATTTTTAAATTGCTCGAGAGAGAATTTGATAATAGTTTAACCCTTTACAATAAAATGAATTTGATAGTCTTGTTATTTCATGATTACACAAAGTGATTATGTTCATTGAATACTCTTAACTTTCGACTTGAAATTATTTTTATAACTCTCCAATACAATTTTTATCCAAATAGTCATAGTTAGGATTAATCTATGTTAGAACGCAACCTTAAGTTTAGGTATGATAATAGAGTGAGAGTGAGTACGAATAGTTGAAATGACCCTGTGGAATACGATACGAGATGTAGAATTCTCTTATACTATGATTGATAGGTGCACTTGCCTGAAAGATGATTCAATCTAGCTTATGCCCATCTACATAGTTATGATAAATTGTAGAATGAATCCGCATCAAGTTTAGACTTAGCGAAAATATTCATCACTCACCCTGAAAAGGGAGATTTTAAAGTGAATGGGCACCGGTTAAAACTTTATTATAGTGCACTTCCCCAAGCCTTTGCTCGCCTTGAATCCTGCCTTCATCTAGACTAAGAAACTATATATATATATAATTCAATAGTAACTTGTCTAAATAGTTTATAAAAATTTTAATGAAAACTTTATTTAAATTTCTACCCCGAAAAATAAAATAAAATAAAATAAAGTAATTAGGAGAAATCACTATTTAAGAAGAGTACACGGCCAAGCACACGACCGTGTGCTTAGCCGTGTCTAGCACACGCACAGTCACCCAGCTGTGCACCCTATTTAAACCAGGAAAGGCAGAAATTTACAGAGCACCACACGGGCAAATACACGCCCGTGTGCGTTGCCATGTCATTCATCGCCATTTCAATTTTACGCTAGCGCATAACACGGGTCTCCACACAACCGTGTTTGTGGCCGTATTTTAATGTACACGGCTGCTCACCCAACCATGTGCTCACCCGTATTGATACGGCCAATTAAAGCGAATTCATACAGAGAAGGACACGGGTCCACACACACCCGTATTGTGGACCGTGTCAGATCCAACCACCTGTCAGATTGACCACACGAGTTGTGGACATGGCCGTGTTGTTGACCGTGTCCAACTGACACGAGCAGTTCCCGCGAAATGACCACACGTCTCCTTGAAGACCGTGTTTCCCGCCCACGTCGATTCCCTAACACGGGTGCACACACGGCCGTGTGTACACCCGTGTTCGACTTCTTTTTATAGGGGCAAATTTTTTGGAGTTCATTCTATCAGTTCCACTTTCTCCCCTTTTCATTCCTGCAACCAGTACAGCCGGAGCTCCCCCAATTTCGTGCAATTGCCTCGTCGCTTCGCTATTTACATCATCGGTATAATTCCTGGGTTTTTATCCATCAAATCTCTTCTTATGTATTTGATTTTTTTTCCATCTTCATTCGCTTTAGAATATTTTTTTCCTTTATTTTCAGATCATGTCATCTTCACGTAGCCAAGGCGGTCGCCGACGTAGACCGGAACTACAAGCGTTGTCTACTGAGAGACGCGACGTCGTTCAGCCCTTAGTTTTCACGGATGCAGTGCATACTAACCGCTATAACCGCCTGCAAGCCAAGAAATTTCAGGACATACGAATGATCGACTGGGACGTCTTGGAAGCCATCGGTCTTACTGCCAATGTTAAGGAATTAATTTCTTTAATAGGGTGGCAAGGTTTTTTTGCAATAGAAGAGTTAGGTTTCCGCAAACTCACGCTCGAGTTTTTGTCCACCTTCTATTTAAATCTTCGACCCTCCATGACCGATAATGGAAGACCAACCGAGGGGAATATCTCCTTTCGGGTAGGAGGCACCTTCTATACGCTATCTCTCATCCAGTTTACACAACATTTAGGAGTGTACGAAGAGGCATTCCTCTTTAGTGACGCCTACTCTGATCTGAATTTTAGTCTCCCCAGTCGCGACCAGGCGGGCGATATTTGGCGCCGTCTCTCTTTTGACACCGAGCCCTATGAAGCCAAGAGGTCTAAGGCCTCAAAGCTGGTTTCCCCCGCCGTACATTACGTTCATCATCTGCTTAGCCATACTCTGAGCGGCCGGGGCGAAAGCTCCGGCGTAGTTAGCCGACAGGGCATCCTTTATCTGCAAAGCATGACAGCCCGTTACCCCATCCACTTAGGTTATATGCTTGCTCACTTCATTCTTCATCAGGCGGAGAACTCCCGCGTCGGATCCATTTGTGTAGCCCCTTACATTATGCGCTTGGCAAGGAATATGGGCATATTCTTGCCTCTTCCCCCGATGACGGTGGTAGCAAAGACTATGCCCATCACCATGGCAAGTCTTCGATCCATCCGTCTCGTTTCAGCACGTCAAGGCCGGGGTGGGATTACTTACACCATTGCGAGTCGTGGACGCCATGTCCACAACGATGAGGAGGAGGTAGATCCAAACCTCGATGAGCCTCTCATTCCCCCACCCCGCTCGACGTATACTCAGGGGGTGTCCTCTTCTGCCCAGCCTCTGCGGCAGTCTCGATATGCACAGGAGATCCAGCGCTTCTATGACACTCAGCTATCGCCGCGCCTTCAGCGTATCGAGGAGACGCAGCAGCGGACTGAGGACGTCATATATCAGATCCGGCAACACTTAGGGATTACTAGCCCACCACGAGCAGCTCCTCATCGATCTCGCACTCAGGATCATCCGGCTGACCAGGATGATACGCCTATGTATTTTTGATTTTATATCCCTGTATATCTGGCTTTGTAGCGTTGTATCCTTTTTATTGTTATTATCATGATCTTGTATTAGCATATACAGTATATCTAGAAGTTTTTTTTTGCTCATTGTTTTGTTCTGTGCTCCTTTATATTCATGATCATCAATTCTCTCTATCCTGGTGCAATAATAACCTCAATTTTTTTTAATTTTTTTTGCAATGAGGACATTGCAACACAAGTCTGGGGGTATTGGTGTTGACAGTGGGGTGCATGATTACAGTTACTGATATTATCTCTATCATAGTACTCTCTTTCTCTATCACAGCATTCTATTACTTCTCTTTAAGCTTTCAGTACTTCACTCATTGGGAATATAACTATCTAATTTACTTTCGCACGCTGATTAAACCGAATTCGTGTTCAAATTTGTTGATTAGTAACTACGTATAGAAATTCATTAGCCTACTTTTCTCCATATAATTTGGTTTAAAAATATTGTCCTTTATATTATTAACTAATAATCACTCCATTTTAGAAAATATATTTATCTATACTAAAGCGAGTCGATGAATGCAATATTTTGATAATTGTGTATTAGGAGATCAAAATAAAATAACAAAACTCTTCTCTATTGGTGTCTAGAACTAACCAACAATCCTCAAACCTTTTGCACATGTTAATTAGTAAAGGTGGAAATGACTTAGGCCTCCTTTTGGATAGCTTGAGCCGTTCACATCCCAAAACCTTAAACATTATACCATTGTTCACCCAATTTGGACCTTATCCCTATATTTTTGTGATATTCCAACTCTAAAATTCACCAAGGCAAATCCTCACCTAGTAGCACACCTATCATTGAGTTCGTCATGAAATGAATTTTCATAGTGATATGTGGCCTGAGTGCGTGTACACTTGCACCCATTCGGAATGATCCCTACTATGAAGTCCCTAAAAACAAAAATAAATAATAATAAAAAAACATAGTGATATATGGCCTGAGTGAGTGTGACTTTGCACCCATTCGGAATGATCCCTACTATGGACCTTTGGTTAAGAAACAAAGAAAAAAATATATGGGAAGTATAATACGTGCAAAGTCTGGGGGTGCTCGTAGAATATCAATGTTTGTTAAGGTATTGACCATACCAAGGGCTCAATTGTGATCTAGGTGTGCAAAGAAGAAAAAAAAACCCATCGAGTTATTTTTTTTAGTTGCTTACCCCACCTATAATTACCTATCCTAAGCCAAAAAGGTTACACCACCATACAAGTCCTAAGGATCCAACTTTACTAATTCTCATTAGTGCTGTGGAGAGGGTGTGTAAAGGAAAGTGTATGATTATCAATAGGGGTATGTTTAAGTTTTGAAAGACTAATGCATAAGTTATTAATATTGTTCTTTTCTCCTTACAATAGTAATGGATAACTATAATCCTAATTCTAAGAAAGAGCGAAAAATAGTTAAGATATGTATTGGAGGAATTTTTAAGAAAAAGTTATATTTAGAAAAGTCTGCTATACTATTTCCTATACAATTACAGCATCAAATTTCTATTTGAATTCAAAACAATCAGTGTGCGGAAGTAGAATTATGTATCGGTAACTCAATTGTTTGAATTAGTTTGCTTAGGGACAAGCAAACACTCAAGTCTGGGGGTATTTGATGAGTACAATTATGATAGATTCTGACTATCATAATTGTAATCATGTCCACTGTTTTCTACCTCTTTACTCAAGTAATTACGCAAAATAGTTGAGAATTGGTATTGTCATGAATAGTAGAGCATAGGTTAGAGTCTTTACTATTTTATGTATTGAACTCCCCACTTACTACATCATTTTTCTAATGCAGGTACGACTAATCAGTGGAACTAAAAGTCTTGGAGCAAACAGGGGAGTTGACGGGACCAGGAGGGCTAATCAAAGCAGAAGAATTGGTCGAACACGGGTAGGAACACGCCCGTGTGCCTACTCGTGTTCTATCCTAGCTGGAACTATTTGTCCACATGGGTTTGCACACGCCCGTGTGTCCAGACCGTGTCCTTCTCGGGACAAAATGAAGAATTAAATCCGGCCTACCCGTGTCCGAAGAACATGAAGAACAACATGGCCGTGTTCTCCAACATGGCCGTGTCAGTACCCGTGTCATCCAACACGGCCCATGACCAAACACGTCTGCTCGTGCGGAACTGCCTTGGAACTGCTGACACGGCCTGTAATACGGCCGTGTCGGAACCCGTGTTCGACCATGTTTGCTATGAGACTATAAAAACCTGGAGAAAAATTGTATTATGGACTTTTGGATCAATTTTGTTTGGAGATTTTCTGGAGAACGAAAGTGGAGCACCCAAGAGAAGGAAGGCTTGAAAGAGATATTCGTATGCATTTATTCTTCAATTTATCTCATTTAATCTTGTATCTCTCTTAGTAATCCAACTTTATTTATCTTTTAATTTTCATGAACAATGTGTTTGAACAAATTAGTAATCATGTATCTTCTTGTTTTAATCAATTTCACGGTATTTTGTTCGTATATGGGTTTGCAAACATTGAAAATTATCCTTATTATGAATGATTATTTACTTTTACATGAATTCCAAATGTCTAGATTGAGAAATTGGATTCTTTGTATTATGGTTAAATCTTCATATTTATGTGTTATTTCTCTTTGTAATCTAAAATTCATGATCGAGAGATATGTTTCTTGGAAAATTAGAATACGAAATGATGGAATTATGGTATTTTAGAGATAAAGTTCCATGAATCTATGTAGTAGATAGGGTATTTCATTCAATGCAAATTTGAGTATTGTAAATTGTTCGAGAGAAGATTTACTTAACTTAGATTTAAATTTCAAATTGCTCGAGAGAGAATTTGATAATTAATTTAACCCTTTACAATACAATGAATTTGATAGTTTTGTTATTTCATGATTACATAAAATGATGATGTTCATTGAACGCCTTTAACTTTCGGCTTGAAATTATTTTTGTAACTCTCCAATATAATTTTTATCCAAGTAGTCATGGTTAGGATTAATCTATGTTAGAACGAAATTTTAAATATAGGTATGATAACAGAGTGAGAGTGAGTACAAGTAGTTGAAAGGACCCTGTGGAATACGATACGAGATGTAAGCTTCTCTTATACTATGATTGATAGGTGCACTTGCCTGAAAGATAATTCAATCTAGCTTATGCCCATCTATATAGTTACGATAAAACGTAGAATGACTCCACATCAAGGTTAGGCTTTGTGAAAATGTTCATCAGTTGGAAGCAGGGGCATATAGCCCGTTACTGTTGGAAAGGCCCGTAAAAGAGTTAGCAAAAGACAGGCGCGTCCTATGAGGAAAAGGGTACGACAGTGGCGGAATCATCTGCATCCCGGGAGCAATTGAGAGTGTACAATCTCGGAGTGCAGGAGCCGCAAAGCTTACATCATGAAGTGCAACAACCTCGATTGTTTAACCTGGAGTTGCAGGAGGCTGTCAAGAAGCTGCTTAGAGACGCGGATAAGCGGAAATAAAGTGGAGGGTGCACTTTATTGCTTGTATATTGTACTTTGTATATATTATATGTATGTGTGTTTGTGAAAACACTTATGTTGGTGCGAGGCCGTGGGGAGAGTAACCCCGGATCATCGTGTGTATTTACAATAAAGGAGTTGTTGTGTTGGTTTCTACGTTGCGGTAAATTTCAGGACGAAATTTCTCTAAGGAGGGGAGGAATGGAACACCCCAAAAAACTTAAGTCCCAAAATGGGGTCAGGCTGGGTGACATGGCCTGGGACACGGGCGTGTCCCAGGGAGTGTCCAGTGAACACGGCCTGGGACACGGGCGTATCCCAGGGCGTGTACTTTGCAGTGTTTGCCGAGTCGAGTTCTCGAGACAGCACAGTTGATGTTCATCGAGAGGCGACACGGCCTAGGACACGGGCGTGTCCGGCTCGGGTAGCGTTGAGTGGAGTGGCGTTGAGTGGAGTGGCGTTGAGTGGCGTTGAGTGGAGTGGCGTTGAGTGTGGGACACGGCCTGTGACACGGGCGTGTCATAGGGGCGTGTTTGGCACATGGCCGAGGACATAGACGTGTGTCTTATCCGTGTTCTTCTCGGGTGTTTCGGCCTAGTGTTGATGAGGTGACACGGCCAGCCACACAGCCGTGTACTGGTTGACACAGGCGTGTCAGGGAGTGACACGGGAGTGTCGTAGCCTGTGTTCTGATACAAATTGAGTCGGTTTTGTAACCGCTCAAGGGACACGGCCTGTGATACGGGCGTGTCACAAGCCGTGTCAGCTCTGTTTAGATGCTTTTCAAAGCAGATTGAGGCCGTTCGTTCCCTTGAGTTTTGATCCTGTGGTCCAAGTTCATCTATGCTCTTATAAGGCTGATAATGGAGATGAATATCTCATTCTTATGTTAGACATTCTCTTTCTAAAGAGAAGAGAGAGAGGAGAGCAAGGGAGGAAGAAGGAGAAGCTTTCCTGTCGCCGGTGGAGTTTCAGCGGTCCGAATCGAGAGCCGAGTTAAGCGTTGTGGAGGCAAGGCCGTCACGGTGATTACCATCCGGCTAGTTCTTTCATGGTGCCGAAGCGATCGTCAAGGGTAACGGCCTTTCTTCCTTGGGCAGGTGAAGCCCTTTGTTTATGCATGTGTATCTGTGGAATCCTCCATCAAAAGATGGAAGAGAGTAAGTGATTCCAGCAGTTGAGTCTGCATCTAGAGCCGGAAATGTGTAGTACGACATAGGCATACTGTGTGAAGCCCATCTGGATGGATGTTTGGATTGGTGATGCTGCGAATCAGAGAAGACTCCATATATAAATCGGTTAACCTACGAAGATTGTGAGGACGATTGTAATGGTGAGAAGGAAGCTTTGTATAGCTCCTTTGGTTGTATGCTCGGCACGAGCTGTATTGATGGAATTGAAAGTGGCACTGTGTGCCTGTGTTATGAGATGAATATGAGATGGATTACGAGCACCTCTGAGTGGGTGGGTACGAGAGGCCTCCAACAGGGGTTTGGCGGCTGATGCACATAGCCAACAAGTTAAGAACCTCTGAGTGGGTGGGCCACCCAACAAGTTCAGTGGTAGGATTGGGTGAGCGGTCGATTGGTAGCAATGCAGCGGGACGATTTCCCTAGGCTTGTTACACTACGGGGGTAGGTCGACTGATAGCGCTCACAGTTTGCCATGAGGTGCGTGCCTCTGAGTGGTCGGGTGCGTGAGGTCTTCAACAGGGGTTTGGAGGCTTATGTCTGGCCAACAAGTACACATCTCGAATTGGCAGTGGAACCTTGAGGAGCTTGGTACACTGTAAGTGTGCACTGAGTGCATGGAAAATCTTGCACGAAGGCCGCCGTTTGTGATGATATTGTGTATTGTATATATGTTTTGAGACTTGAATACATGCAGGGAAGGGACCACTGCCCCAGATAAGGGGTAGGGTCGTTATAATTGGTCAGCTGAATGTTGACCGTTGCTTTGTTTATCACCCATGGGGTGGATGTCCATATGCAGGTGCTTCCCTTGTAGATGCTGAAATGGATTGAGCGGGCTGAAGCCCTTGCTTCTGCTGTTAGGCCCTCGAAGGTCGTGCGAAGATTTGGATTTCATGTGTTGTTGGCCGGCGTGCTGATGTATGAAGTCATATGTTTGTGAAGAGAAACTTGTAAGACCTTAAGGCTGTGAGCGGTGTGCTTGTATACATTCCTGGTCTTGTATATAAATGCGTTATTTATATTTTAGTGGACATTCATGGATTGAGTTTGTGCAACTTATAAACTTCCGCTAGATTGCTCTGGGTTAGGATGCGTTGGTATTTTGGTATTAACCTGTTACCTCGCCGTCTATTTATGGCATATAGTGTGGGGCCCCGACCGGACCTTCTATTATATGTTATTTAACGGGTCGGGTTGTTACATACGGTCATGTCGTTTGGGCTCACTAATGTGCCATCAGTGTTCATGGATCTGAGGAATAGAGCGTTCAGGGAGTACTTAGACCACTTTGTGATCATCTTTATCGACGACATATTGGTGTACTCGCAGTGCGAAGAGAATCACTTCAAGCATTTGCATTTGGTTTTAGAGACGCTGAGGAGGAACGAGTTATACACAAAGTTCTCCAAATGCGAGTTTTGGTTACCCTCAGTAGCATTCCTTGGTCACATAGTCGGTGGAGAAGGAATTGAGGTGGATTTGGCAAAGATAGTTGCGATACGGGAGTGGCCTGTGTTGTCTACGATAGAGGAAGTCCGGAATTTTCTGGGGCTTGTCGGCTATTACAGGCGCTTCGTAGAGAACTTTTCGCGGATAGCGTTACATCTCATGACTTTGAGAAGGAAAGATCAGAAGTTTGTTTGGACGCAGTAGTGCGCGCAAGCTTTTGAAGAGTTGAAGGGTCGATTGACCACGACGCCGGTGCTAAGTTCGCCGAGTGGGACCGAAGGCTTTGAGATCTACAGCGATGCTTCGGGCGGTGGTTTTGGCTTCGTGTTGCTGCAATATGGAAGTGTTATAGCTTATGGCTCGCGTCAGCTAAAAGTGCATGAGAGGAATTATCTGGTTCATGACTTGGAGTTAGCGACCGTGATTTTTGCTCTAAAGCTTTGGAGGCATTATTTGTACGATGTAAAGGTCGATATTCATACCGACCACAAAAGCCTGAAATACCTGTTTTATCAGAAGGATCTGAATATGAGGCAGCGGAGGTGGATGGAGTTCCTGGGGGACTATACATACAAAATTCATTATGTGCCCGAGAAAGGCAATGCAATTACGAATGCGTTGAGTCACAGGGCTCCCGCATAAGCCAACTGGTTATCGGTTCATGACGAGCGGTTGATTTGGGAGTTGGAGGCGTTAAATATCTCTTGTGTTGACAAGCAGACTAGCGTTGAAGAACTATTGAACTAGACGAAAGTTCAGTATGACCTGGCTGATCGGATTCGGCAGGCTATGGCTTTGGATAGCAGCATGAAGCAAATCATGGAGGCGGTTTCGGATGGGTCAAATTCCCAATTTTCGGTTGAAGATGGACTGCTAAGGAAGGACAGTCATTTGTGCGTCCCAAACATGGGTAATTTACGGGTGTAGTTAATGTACGAGGCTCATCATACCAAGTACTATATTCACCCAGGGAGCACAAAGATGTACCGAGATCTGAAGAGGTTATTCTGGTGGCCAGGTCTCAAGAAGGATGTGGCACTATATGTGGCGAAGTGTCAGACTTGCGCCTTAGTGAAGGCAGAGTGCCAAAAGCCAGGGGGTTTCATGATGTCTTTGCCTATTCTGGAGTGGAACTTTGACGATATCTCAATGGAATTTGTACATGGATTGTCAAGGTCGCAGAAGGGAAATGATGCCATCTGGGTGATCGTAGATCGGTTGACAAAAGTGTCGTAATTCTTTCCGAATAGGAAGGATGATTCAGTGGAGAAATTGGCAAAGCTTTATGTGGACAACATTGTTAGACTGCACGGTGTGCCCCGCAGCATCATGAGTGATAGAGATGGGCGGTTTACGTCCAATGACTGGAGGTTGGTGCAGCAAATGCTGGGAACTAAGTTGAAGTTTAGCACAGCTTTTCATCTGCAGACGGATGGTCAGACCGAGAGGGTCAATAGGACGATGGAAGACATGCTTCGCATGCGCGTCCTAGATTTTGGGAAGCAGTGGGAAGATCATCTGTATTTGGTGGAGTTTGCGTACAACAATAGCTACTAAGCGAGCATACAAATGGCACCCTTTGAGGACCTATATGGTAGAAAATGTTGCACGCCGTTATCGTGGTTAGAAACGGGTGAGGCGAGGTTATACAAAAATCAAGAGGTGGAAAGCGCCACTTCATTGGTACGAACCATTCGAGAGCGTTTGCTGATCGCTCAGGATAGGCAAGATAAATACTATAATGCCAATCATCGGAACGTGAAGTTCGTTGTGGGCCACTGGGTGTATTTGAAGATAAAGTTGTTCAAGGGTGTTTCACGGGTACGATGCTTGAAGAAACTGAGCCCGAGGTACCTTGGGCATTTGAGATCCTGGAGCGGATTGGTGAAGCGGCTTATCGTCTAGAGCTATTAGCGAAGTTGAGTGGTCTACACGACGTATTCTACATATCAGCGTTGCGGAAGGCGGTGCAAGAGCCTTCGTAGGTGATTGCGGTTGATAGAGTACCGGTGGATGAAGGGTTGGTGACAAGGGTCAAGCCCGTTCGTATTGAGGCCTCTGAAGTCAAGCGACTTCGTAACAAGGAGATCAGGATGGTAAAGGTCCGTTGGGACAATTGCGGTTGGGAGGAGCTCTCATGGGAGTGAGAGAAGACCATGTTTGAGGAGTACCCAGAGTTATTCCACTAAGGTACTGCTTTTGGTTTTGTGTATCTTTTCCTTTCGGTAATTTCGTGGACGAAATTCTTTTAAGAGGGAGAGAGCTGTAATGCCCCGAAACTCAAAAGAGGGGCGGGTGGCATTTTGAGCCAAGTATGGGACTTGGTAGAGATCACACGGCCTGGGGCACGGGCGTGTCCCAGGGGAATGTCATGTTCGGGTTCGGAGATGGCTGAGTGGTTGACAAAATTGAGTCGACGAGCATCGAACAACAAATACGTCCTGAGACTCGGGCGTGTCTCAGGCCATGTCTTGCTCGGGTTGTTAGCCGAGTTGTGTTGGGGGAGAGACACAGCCTGTGCCCAAGCGTGTTCGGGTCTGACACGGGCGTGTCAAATTCTACACAGGCGTGTCGAATACCCATGTTCTCCTCGGGTTGGTGCTAGACCTGTGTCGATGGAGGAACACGCCCAGCTACACGGGCGTGTACTGGATGACACGGGCGTGTCAAGCCTGACACGGGCGTTTCGAGTGCCCGTGTTCTTTTTGGGACGCGATGGTTTTGGCGTCGAATGAGGAACACGACCTTGGAAACGGGCGTGTCGCAAGCCGTGTTCGGCCCAAGTTGTTCATTTAAGTGCGAATCGTGGTCGTCCGTTTCCTTATTTTGGGATCCAACGGCTCAGGGCTGTTCTTGCTGGGTTATACCCGGGAATAGGGCTTAGAAACCCTCATTTATTTGGGTTCAATCTCTTTCTAAGTTCTAAAGAGAGGGGAGAGCAAGTAGGAAGAAGGAAGAGAGATCCGGTCACCGGAGGAGATTCAGAGCGCCAAATCGCATTCCGAGTCCAAATCTACAGAGGCGCGATCATCGCGGTGCTTTCCATCCGTATAGATTTCGATGGCGCCAAAGAGGAATGCTAGGGTAACGATTCTCCTCTTGAGCATGTGAAGCTCTCCTTCTTTTGCATAAGGAAACCCGCTCCCATGAGTGTGCGGTGAGTGTGCGACGTTCCTTAGGGTAGATGTGAATAGTCCCCTATTTGCATGTAGAGTCCGAAATCGAGATACGGACATAGGAATGGTGTGTGAAGCCTACCCCGACAAGTTGGTCTGGATCGGTAATGTTTCATTGTGCATGATTAGCCGGAGAAGACTCTGTGCCTTTGGTTGTTTTCGGGTTTTCTACGCGGTAGATTACAACAGGGAGTCTTGGGGATTAACTCCAAGGTGCACCCAGAAAACTGGGCGGAAACGCATTTCTGCCAACATGGTGGCCTGGGAGCCAGCCTTGAACATAACTAGGTTATGTGCATGTTTAATCATTTTGGGACTCGGGGAAGCTTGACCCGCGCATATGGCTTAAATTGACGTTGCGGTGTGAGCACCGAGTTAGGTGGAATCGTACCTGCTCTATGTCATTCGATTAAAGAGACCTAAAGTACATGACACTTACCATTGGTATAGATGGAGGGTCTTTTGCTTAGGCTGGAAAGACTAAAATGCTCACGAGTATTGCCGTTCAAGGAATGGTGGTGAGACCGCGGTTTTGACCGAGTTCACCGTGTAAGTGCCCTGAGAGCACGGGGTGTGCGGCCGTGTGTGCCTGCACCTGTGATGTTGTGATTATTCGCTACATTGCTGAAAGACTTGATTTCAAGAGCATAGAAACCTAGAGGGGGGAGGGGAATGAATAGGTTCTAATCTTTTTAACTATTCAGGCAATTAACAAGATTTAACACAGCATAAAAAATCACAGTTCTCAGAAAAATAAACACAGCACAGCACAGTAAGATTTATAGTGGTTCCCCAATTTGTGGGTACATCCACTTTCCCCCTTCGACTATCCAATAGAGAACTGGATTCCGCCAAACTTCCTTCCTTTATCTCAGATCCACAGATCTTACAACTCAAAACTTGATAGGTTCCTACAGCTCATACTTCTTCAAGTCCTACCTCAGATTCTTCCCAAGAACCCTACCTCAGGCAACAGCCCTACCTCAGCCTTTATCTTAAGGACTACAACTCAGACTTTAAAAAGTCCTACACCTCAGGCACTCAGCCCTACCTCAGCCTTTATAAATACAGGCTTACAACTCAGATCTATATAAGATCTTACAAGAAAAAGTTTATTTAATGAAATAGAAATTTCACCCAGATTGAAACCTAAATGAGTGAGAGCTTCTCGATAAGTTCTTGAATGACTGAATACTTCAGATCCAACCTGACTTAGCTTCTTCAAAGCTTCTTAAATTTGAACAAAATAAGGTTGATCTTTACTTGGTGTAGAAGTTTATCTTTAATCAGCTTCCTTCTTAAATTCAGAATCAGATCTGAATCTTTCTTGCAGACTTGTTTAGGATCTGCCTTCTTCTGGGTTAGCCTCTTGCTCTCCCTTACTTGTTGTTAGTTCTATATATTTATTCTGTTCGATATCTTGGTTGTTATGGATCAGCCCTTTATATAGAGTTCAACCACAATTAACGGCTGATCCGGTTTATAATGGCCTTCTGACAGTACTGACAGATGTGTCAGTCTTTTTTACTTATGACAGCTATCAAGTATTCAGTCATGACAACTGACCCTTCATTGAAATTCTTTCTCAGCAGGACACTGTCAGCAAACTACTTCAAATGTGTTGACACAAATAGACCAAGTGTCGACATAATGCTTGATGATGTCGACACAGCTTCAAATATGTCGACACAGTCATTCTTTATCTTCTCGACACAGTTTTTATTATATGTGTCGACACAAGTCCTATGTGTGGACATAACTGCTCCTGGTCTCGACATAGCTGATGCTGATAGATGGCGTTGAGTGTATGTACAGACGTCGTTGAGTGTGTGTCCAGACGTCGTTGAGTGTGTGTTGACACAGTCCTGTGTGTCGACACATGCCTTTCAGACTCAGTATAGCTGTTGTTGATAGATGGCGTTGAGTGTGTGTCGACACAAGTCCCATGTGTCGACACAGCTCCTTCTTCAGGTGTTGACATAATTCCTGGGTGTCGACACAGACCTTGCTTTTGGTGTCGACATAACTCCTGGGTGTCGACACAGCTCCTACTTCACGTGTCGACACAATTCTTTACAAGTGTCGACACTTGTACTTAGAAATTTTCCTGCATTTCTTAAAGCTGCACACTGAAACTCAACATCCCATCAAATACAAATTGATGTATATCATTGAGTACAGTGAGGCTTCTCCAAATCTTGTACACAATTTCCAGTGTACCCAACAATCTCCCCCCTATTTGGAGAAGTCATAACCCTTAGTCAATGATATACACCACACATGATAAAACCATGAAAACATATGTGTACATTCATTTCACAGCAGGGTAACATATAAACACAAATAACAGCTAATATTAATATTGAAAATGATATCATTCATTAAATACAAAATTGTTTAGCTTTACAGATTTCTTTATAGAACAAAAAGATTACATTGTTCTACATACTAGCCTATCTATCCTAAGATTGACTTGGCTCCATGATTACTATTCCTTTTCCAGACTTGATCTTAGCTTGCGCATTGGCTTCAATATCTTCAGCTGACTTCTTCCCTTTCAGATCCTTCTTTTTGAGCATTTCAGCCTTAATCTTCTGCCTTTCAAAGTAATGAAAAGGCTTTGGAAAGTACTTGCTAGGCTCCAGAGTATTAGCAGGTAACTTCCCAGCTTTGGCATTCCTTCTTAACAGAAGTATGGCTTCTTGCCTTGCCTAATACTTATTTCATTCTAGTTTAGAGTACCACTTGCCTCTATCATGCACCTTATCTTTACCCTCTTTCCAAGCAGTAAGAATAATGTTCCTAGAAGTAGGACTCCACTACTCAAAGGCTGGCTTCAATTCTATTTGTTCTTTAAATCTTTTCTTAGAAAGCTGGGCCTCTTTCTGAGCTTCCGTAGCAGCTATATACATTTCAACTTTGTCAATGATGACATTCTGTGCCTCCTGTGGAGGGCTATACATTTTTTGAACTTCCTGTTGTACTATTTCAAAATCTGCTGGAGGATAGATAACCTGTGCAACTTCCTGCTGAACACCTTCAATATGATCTGGTTGAACACCAGATTCAGCAGTGTTATCTTCATCACACATGGGTGGAAATCCAAGGGTAGCTCTGATGGTATTAGATACCCATTTAGCATGATCAGAGCTGGTTTTGACTAATATCATCTCCCCCTTTATGACTTCTCTGGCTATATGGTCTCTCAGATCATTCTTTTGAAACCTTACTTGATCAGCCAGATATTCAGTACCTTCTTTGTAGTAGGCTTTGAATTTAGTAAGGTGATCAGAAATAGCTTTTTGAGAAGCTTCAATGGCTGTGTGGATAGCTGCTAGATTATCTTTAATTTGTTTAGAAAGTTCATCTTTCACATCAGTGGCTATACCTCCAATTTTATTGAGAATTTCAGTATGTGAGTCCTTGAGATTTCCATTTGATCTGAATTGATTTTCTAGAATATATCCTTACTTGATTGTAATGTCTTCAATTACAGTCTTCATTTCTTGTTGTTTGGTAGCCAGATATACTACAACATTACCTCCCTTGTGGAAGCAATCTGTCATCTATTTCTTATTCACATTTACTTCAAATCTGAAGGATTTAATTTCTTGAGCAAGCTGGAACTGCAGTTCTTTATGTATCTCATCCACATACTTCTCCAAAGATTGTCTTTGCTCATCCAATTTTACTTGTAGTTTCACCATCAGTGAACTAATGTCCATCTGCATGTTTGATGATTGAGAGACTGTTTGTAAGGCTTTCTTATAGTCTGTGCTCCTTTTCCTGATAACGACCAGCTTCCTTTTCTTAGTCATGGAGGCTTATTCATCATCAGAAGATTGTGTTGTGATTTGTATATTCATAGTGTCCATATCAGTAGGGGTATGCTGAGACATCTCCCCCTCAGTTCCTTGTATCTCTTTCTCAATCCTTTGCTGCTCCCCCTCAGTCCCTGTTTTATTGAAGTCAGGGAACAGTTCTTCCAAAGTGAACTCCTGCTGCATCTGAACAGGAGGAACAAGGTTGTCTTTTTGAACTAATGGTTCCCTCTAGACATCAAGATCTTTGTCCAGGGTCTTCACAACACTGGAGAAGTGGACTTGCTCATCTTGAGCTTGATCTGTCATTTGCACATCTTATGTTTCATTCTCAGTATTGACCTGTGCTTCCTTGTTTATTTCTGATATAATATCCATCATAGTATCAGCAGCATACTCACTTTCTAGAGCAGCTTCAGCAATACCTCCCCCTTGGGCAAGCAGTTGTGATTGTTCAGTGTTTTGGACAGTTATTTCAGTATTCTCTCCCCCTGGAGTCGAGACATCTGATTCTCTAGTTGCTGACTGCTCTCCATTTGAGCTTGAGCTTCTTTTTCCTGTCGGTCTTCATCTGAGCTGAACACCACTTCTTCTTCAGAATCAATGGAGGATTCTGTTTCTTGGACAATGGTTTTCTTCTTCCTATCCTTCTTTACCTGTTTCCGTGGAGTAGAAACTTGCTTTGTCAAGACTCTATCCCATCTGGATAGAATTCTCATATCTAGGGCTGATATTGAGTCAAGTTAGAGCGATTTTGGCTCGGCTCGAAATCGAAATTTTTGACTCGAACTCGGCTTGAAATCAACTCGAAATTGAAATTGATTTCGAGTCGAGTCGGCTCGACTCGAAATGGCTCGATTCCGAGTCGGCTCGAAATCGAATCGAGTCGACTCGAAATCGAGTCGATTCGGCTCGAAATCGAATCAAGTCGGCTCAAAATCGAATCGAGTCAGCTCAAAATCGAATCAAGTCGGCTCGAAATTTAGAAATTTTTCGTTTTATTCCTAGCTTGCTCAAAATAAAATTTAGCAACATATAAATTTAGCAAATGAAACACTTAAAGGCTTCATTCTTTTTATTTAGTTTTAAATTTTGTTATTTTTAATCTTAAAATAAGAATATATTAATAAATACATAATTTTTTAAATTAATTCGAGTTGATTTGAATCATATTTCGAGCGATTCGGGGCTGGCTCGAAATCGACTCGAAATCAGATTCGAGTCAAATTGAATCGACTCAAATTGAGTCGAATCAATTTTAACCGATTCCGATTCGGCTCAATTTTCGAACGATTTTCGAGCGATTTTCGAGTTTCGAATAATATGCTTAGCCCTACTCATATCCATCCTCCTCATGTAATTGATCTTAGATCCTGGCAGTTGATTCATAACATTTGGGATAGTGGAAGCTAGATACAAGCTTAGTATTCTACCCAGATTTGGCTTCTTAATAGCTTCTTGAATCTTATCAAAAACTACTGATGAACAGTCTGTTTTTACACTGAATATGACTCTGGTCTTAAGGTTGAACATGTAAGCAGAAATTCTATCATGTCTACCTGTTTTGCAGAGAATTAACTTGCCTATGATCTCTGAGAGAAATTTACCTTAGGAATTCATTCCCTTCCTGGTAATTGAGGATCCTACCTTGGTATTTGGATTCAGTCCACACCAACTGAGTGCATCCTTTGTCATTGATGGAACAATATCATCATCTTCTTTAACTCTAGGGAGTTGAAGCGACTTCCTGATCGTCTTCTGTGAGATTTTCACTCTTGTACCATGAATAGTGGCTTTCATCTTCTTTCCTTCAGAATCCACAGTTGCAGACGAGTAGAATTCAAGCACTTCCTTCTTCCAAATTTTTGTAGGTTCGGAGACTAAATACTCCAACCCATTCTCTAAGATTAAGGTAATCACACCCTTGATATCTTGTGAAGCTGTCTCGAATCCCCTGCGAACTAGCTCGTATCCTTCATTGATCTTGTCGTCCTGGTGTGGCTCCATTGATGAGAGAGAGAGAAGGGAAGAGAAGATAAGATAATATCTTTGTCGACACAAAGTCTAGAATCGAGAATTCTGAAAGCGTAGTCGACCAGATTATGTCTTCTTCTATTTATAGTCTACTGGTAAAGGGTAGGTCAAAAGACACGCCTTACTTAGTAATAATACTAGTCGACAAAAATATACATGTGTCGACAGAAATGACTTAGGTTGTTGGGTACATTAGAAAATGTGTACCTGATTTGGAGAAGCCTCACTTAGCTCAATAATATACATCAAGGTGTATTTGATGTTATTTTGAGTTTATATGTGCAGGTTAAGAATGTGCTAGAATGGAGGAAAAAGATTCTAAGTCTATGTTTTGACACCTGAGGAAGTTGTGTCGACACTTCAGTAAGATTGTGTCGACACTTGGAAATAGCTTTGTCGACACTTCAGAGAATTTGTGTCGACACCGGGAGGCAGTGTCGACACACTGAAGATTATAGTCTACATCGACTGTGTCGACACCAGGAGGCAGTACCGACACACAGAGGCAGAGTCGAGAACAACTGTGTCGACACCTGGAGGCAGTGTTGACACACACTATGTTCTGAGTCTACATCAACTGTGTCGACATACAGGACTTGTGTCGACACACAGCTGAGTCTAGACCAATTTGATTGCTGATGAATGGTGAAGTGTTTGTGTCGACACAAATAATCAATATCAACACATTCTCAAGATGCAGTATCAAGGAGCTGTGTCGACATCAAGGCAGCTTTGTCGACATCACCAAAGGTTGTGTCGACAGTTAAGTCACTTGTGTCGACACATATTGACAGATGGTCTCGACACTTTATGGCAAACAGACTCAGCGCTTTGCTGACAGATTCAAAGGCTCAAGAACTGTTTGAAGACTTGACAGCAGTGGGTTATGATAGGTTTGCTGAAGCTGTCAGACTTGTCAGAAGTTAGTTATAAACCGGATCAGCCGGTTACCAGGGATGAAGTCTATAAATAGATGGATTCAGAAGAAGAAAAATAACAACATACATAGAGAAGAAGTATTGTCACCACTAACACAATTAGAGATTAATCTCTGATCAAGAAAGTACAAGTAACAAAGAAGAAGATCTTCGTGAGAAGATCTAAGAAGACGATCTGAAGTAGTTTACTATTCAGATTCTGTCTAAGTGAAATTCAATCAAGAATTCAGAAGTATCTTCAAGAGATTTTGATAGAGAGAGATCCAGCTATTTGAAGACAAGGAGGAGACATTCACAGGTCTCTCAAGAAGCAGATATTGAACTAATCTGCTAAGGAGATTCAGATCTATTTCTGAAGTCTAAGAAGGAAGCTGCCAGTCAGTTTTATTCAAAGGAAATCAACCCAACTAAGTTCAGATTCAAGAAGCTTTGAAGAAAGCTAAGATCAAGTTGATTTCAGCCATCAACCTCTTCAAGAAGCTGATCAAGAAAGTTCTTATCCCTTCTTTCTCAACAGGGGTAAGAGATTAAAAAATTCCTTATCAAATTCTGTAGGATCTATTCATAGATCTGAGTTGTAAGCCTATTTTATAAAGGCTTAGTGTAGGAGATTTATTCTCTGAGGTAGGGCTGTTTATGCCTGAGTTAAAGGAGAAGGTATTCCCTGAGCTGTAGGCCTTATGGCAAGGCTGATGTAGGGCTTGTTAGCCTGAGTTGTAGGAGAAGGTATTCTCTGAGTTGTAGGCCTTGTGACAAGGCTGAGGTAGGGCTTGTTAGCCTGAGTTGTAGGAATCCTTCTGGATTCTGAGCTATAAGATCTGAGGATCTGAGTTAAAGGAATAAGTTAGGCCGACTCTAGCATACTGCTAGATAGGTGAAGGGGGAAAGTGGATGTACCCAGACCTTGGGGAACCACTATAAATCTGTGTGCAATCTGTGATATGTGTATGATTGTGATTGCTGTGCTGTGTTAACTTAGTTATATCTGATTTATTCAAATAACTATTGTTATATTTTTCCTTAAGTTAAATCAAGGAAAAGTACCTATTCACCCCCCCTCTAGGTGTTTAGGTAGTCTTGAAAGTAAAACTATCAAGTGGTATCAGAGGGAGGTTACTCAAAGAAGGACTTAACAGTCTGAGTTAGATCCCTAAGGCAGAATCAAGAATCAAGAAAATGGGTTCTGGAGAGAATCACAAGGAATTAGGGTCAATGAAATTACCCATCTGCAGGAAAGAGATTTTTGGAATCTGGAAAGAAAGGATTAGATTGTTTATGGAGGCCTCTGACCCAAGGATATATATCACAGTAAAAGAAGGTCCATATATCCCAATGAATGTGTCTGCTCTTGATGCAAATCAAAGAACTCCTAAGGATTTTTCTGAAATGACCAAGGATGAAATTATATTGGCAACTATGGATAAGAGAGCTCAGAATATCATAGTGAGTGTCATAGATTATTCTACTTTCCAAAATTTGATTCACTACAAAACCTCCAAGGAAATGTGGGACACCTTGATTGTCTACATGGAGGGTTCCCAAGAAGTTAGACAAGACAGAAAGTCTATGCTCAATCAAGAATATGAGAGTTTTAGACAAGGGAAGTCTGATAGCATATCTGAATGCTACAAGAAATTCTACAGGATAGTGAATGAATTGATGTCCTATGGAAGGGTCTTCAGTACTTATGAGCTGAATGATAAATTCCTAAGATCCTTGACAAAGGATTGAGATACCAAGATTTGTGCCATTAGAGAAGTGGCCAAACTAGCTGACATTTCTCCTCCAACCTTATTTGGAAAGTTGTTATCATATGAAATGCAACTAATGGCTAGGAAGGATGAAGAAAGAAATACAAAAGGAGAGCATAGAGAAAGGTCAGTGGCCTTCAAGGTTGAAGCCACTAGAAAGAGCAGGAGGATGTCTCCATCACCTCCTAAGGAAGTTGCTGAAGTTATCTTAGAAAATTTAGAAAATTAGAACTCAGATAGCAGTGATTCAGATGCAGATTTTGCTGCCTTTACAAGGCTGTTTCAGAGGTTCTTGAAGAAGAAGCAGTGGAAGTCAAGGCCCTCCACATCACAGCCAGTTGATGACTATTATCAAAAGAGAAAATCATCAAAAAAGGAAAGGAGCAGGTCTAAGCCCAGCAAAGCTACAACATCAAGAATTGTTTGCTATTGCTGCAATAGGCCAAGACATGTGGTGGTTGAGTGTCCGGAAAAGAGAAAAGAGTCAGCCGACAGAATGAAGACTCAACAAAAGGGCAAGAAGGAGAAATCCTTTATTGCTAAGAAGGAGAAGAGTCTTACAGATCAATCCTCCTCAGAGTCAGAATCTGAAGCTGAAGCATACATTGGACTATATGTAGCTAGTGAAGAAGAGGAGTTTATGCAATTGCTGGACTCCATCAATTAACAAGAAGACCATCAGTGCATGGGACTGATGGCTGAATCAGAAGACAACAAGTGCCAGAATCAGCCTGGTCCCAGCAAGGTACAAAGTAATTCTAGAATTTCTTATTACAGTACTGGTTCAGAGTCAGTTTCATCTTCATCAAGTAATGAGGATGGATCAGAATCTGAAGGAGATATTTATCAGTTGATAGATGAATATGAGGACTTATTGCAGGCACTTAAGAAAAGCAAAAACCTGGCCAAAAATCAGGCTAAGGAAATTGCAGATCTTAAGATTATTGCATCTGGTTTAGAGAAAGAATTGGATCAACATATGAATGAGGTTGCCAAGCTAAAAACTATTACTGTTATTCAGATGGGTACAATCACATATAAAAATGATCTAATTAAAAGTCTTGAAGTCAGACTTAAAGTAGAGAAAGATTTGGTTGCTAGTTACTCTAAGCCAAAATAAGTCTTTCCCTTAATAGATGAGTTTGTGGCTCAAAAGGGTAAGGTAGGAATAGGCTTTAAAGGTAACACCAGGGCAGTCCATTTTAAGAGAAAAGGCAAAGCACCAGTTCAGCCATTAAACTTTAAAGTCCCTGTAGTTTTTATAAAGGTGCATGAGCCTTCTAACAAGTATGATCTTGAAAACATTTATGGTCATAATAAGACTGATGTTCTGAATAACAAGGGTGTTAATGCCAATAAGTCAGCCCATGTTCATAAATACCATGGTTATAAGAAATCAGTGGGTGTAGCTGCAGCAGAACCAGCACAGAACGAAAATTCTTCTGTCAAAAATATATCTAGACCTAGATACAACAAGTATGAATGCTGGTGCTGTGGCAAGAAAGGCCATTTTGCCTTAGACTGCTGGCATAACATAAGTGTCAGGAAGGACAACAGTCTACCAGTTAGAAGAGCTTCTTGTAGTTTTGATATGAATGGTGCTAACTTGAACCAAGGACCCAAGACTTACTTGGGTTCTAAGGGAAGGTAATTCTGTATTGCAGGAAAGTCCAAGTTGCCATGCCCCTATATGGTACTTGGACAGTGGATGTTCCAGGCACATGACTGGAACAATGGGGCTACTGAAGGAGTACACATCTATCAAGGATGGGCCTAAAGTAATCTTTGGTGGATCTGAAAGAGGAATCATCAAAGGATTTGGTAACATCTCTTCCAACCAAATTACCATCACTCAAGTGGTTTATGTAAAAGTTTTTAAACACAACCTGATAAGCATAAGTCAGCTGAGTGATCTAGGATATGACATTTCATTTGGTTAGAATGGATGTCATATCTGAAGGTCAAGTGATCAAAAGGTCATATTGACTGGGTATAGAAAGAGGAATGTTTATTGTCTTGATTTTGGGTGTGAGAACAAAGGTTCTCCTATTTGTCTTGTAGCTGATGAGAAAGCATCTCATTGTGTTAAATTGCACAAGAGGCTGGCTCATCTTAACTACAAGACAATTGGCCAACTCTTTAGTAAAGAGTTAGTGAGGAATGGTCCTCAAGTTAAGTGTATAAAGGAAGGGATATGTTTAGCTTGTCAAAAGGGCAAGCAGACAAAATCCTCCTTTCATAGCCTTGAAAACAAGGATTCAGTGAGGTGTCTATACCTCTTACATATGGATCTTTTTGGTCCTATGCCAGTTCATAGTCTAGGTAGGAAATTCTACACTTTTGTGGGTGTAGATGACTATTCTAGATATTCCTGGGTGTTCTTTCTAAGACAGAAATCTGAAACCCCAAGTGTTTTACACAGTTTTGTCAGACAAATTCAGAATGAACTGGACAGTACAGTGGTCAAAATCAGAAGTGACCATGGCACTGAATTTCAATCTGAAAGTATGACAAGATTGTGTGAAGAGTTTGGGATTTTTCAAGAATTCTCCTCACCTAGAACACCTCAGCAAAATGGTATTGCTGAAAGAAAGAATAGGACATTGATTGAAGCTGGTAGAAATCTATTGAGTGACACTTATCTCCCAGAATATTTCTGGGCTGAGGCAGTAAACACTGCATGTAATGTACTCAATAGGGCTTCTATCACTAAGTACCACAAAAAGACTCCCTATGAGATCATGAAAGGTAGAAAACCAAATCTATCCTTTTTTAGAATCTTTTGTTGCAAGTGTTATATCCTTAACAAGGGCAAGTCTTATTTAACTAAGTTTGTTGCCAAATCCCAAGATGTGATAATTGTTGGGTACAACAATAATCGTAAGTCTTATAGAGTCTACAACTTGATTACTCAGGTTGTATAAGAATTTGTACATGTTGTATTTGATGAAACAAGATTAATCAACAGTGAGTTGCATTGTAGTTCATGCAGTCCAACAGGTATAAGCAATAGGATGGACAAGCTTTCCATTACAGAAGGCTCAACTGTAGATGAAGTATTGGAAAATGTTGGCTACTATCCAGAGGGAGTACAAGACTCTCTAGAAGCTGATGATAACCAAGAGGTGCAGCACAATGAAGAAACTAGAGGTGTTTAGCCAAGTGGAATTTTACCTCCAGCTGTAAGACATCTAAAGGATCATTCAGTAGATCAGATAATTGGTGATCCAAGACATGGAGTGCAAATAAGAAGTAGAAATCTGAATACAGTCCCGCACTCAAGTTTTCTATCTCAACTGGAGCCAAAGAAATTTGAAGAAGCTATCCAATACCAACACTGGATTAATTATATGCAAGAGGAGCTTAATCAGTTTAGAAGATGCAAGGTCTAGGAGTTGGTTCCTAAACCAAAAGACCACAACATCATTGGTATAAAGTGGATTTTTAGGAATAAGTTGGATGAGAATGGAGTTATTGTGAAGAATAAAGCAAGATTGGTTGCAAAAGGATACATGCAGGAAGAGGGAATAGACTTTGATCAAACATTTGCCCTAGTAGCAAGACTGGAAGCAATAAGAATGTTCCTTGCCTATGCAGCATATCAAGGCTTCAAGGTATATCAAATGGATGTGAAATCAGCATTTCTGAATAGTGATCTGAAAGAAGAAGTCTATGTAGAGCAGCCTTCAGGTTTTGTAGATTCTCTTAAACCTGGTTATTTCTATATACTTAGCAAAGCATTGTATGGGTTAAAGCAAGCCCAAAGGGCTTGGTATGAAACCCTGTCTACTTTCCTTATTGAGAACAAATTCTCAAGAGGTAAAATAGACAAAACTCTATTCCTAAGGGAATCTAAAGGGAAGATAATCTTAGTTCAGATCTATGTAGATGACATAATCTTTGGATCTACAGAGAACAACCTTTGCAAGAAGTTTGCCAAACTTATGCAAGGGAAGTTTGAAATGAGAAGTATGGGGGAACTTAAGTTCTTCTTGGGACTCCAAGTAAGACAGACTGATGATGGATTGTCCATATCCCAGTTTAAGTTCACCAAGGAGTTAATTAAGAAGTATGGTATGGAATCATCCTCCACCATGAGAACTCCTATGGGAACAAGTATGCCTATATGCAAAGATGATGCAGGTAAACCTGTAGATGAGTCTTTGTATAGAGGAATAATTGGCTCTCTATTATATCTAACTACTAGTAGACCAGAAATTATGTATGCACATGTGTCTGTGCTAGGTACCAAGCATGCCCTAAAGAATCACATTATACTACAGTCAAGAGGATTTTGAGATATCTAAAGGGCACACCTAATCTAGGCCTTTGGTACCCTAGGACTGGAGATTTTCTACTAACAGGTTATTCAGATGCAGATTTTGCAGGCTGTAGAGAAGATAGAAAAAGTACTACAGGTACATGCCAATTCCTTGGAGGAAGATTGATATCCTGGAGCAGTAAGAAGCAGACAAGTGTGGCAATATCCACAGCTGAGTCTGAATATGTTGCAGCTGGAAGTTGTTGTGCACAACTATTGTGGATGCAGCATCAACTATGGGATTATGGTATTTAGGTAAGTAGAACACCTTTATTGTGTGATTCTAAAAGTGCTATTTCTATTGCAAACAATCCTGTTTCACATAGTAGGACTAAGCACATAGAGTTCAAATATTATTTTCTTAGAGAATATGTAGAAAAAGGAGACATCTCATTAGAATTTGTTAAAACTGATTTTCAAATTGCAGATGTATTTACTAAGCCTCTGGATGAAACTATAATTCAATAGATTTAAAATTGAATTAGGAATGCTGACCATAGGTTAGTTTTACAAAAAAATTGGCTAAGTAAAATGGTGTCGACACATTCAGTGATAAGGTGTCGACACAGAGAATTCATGTCGACAATTCAGGGAAATTGTGTCGACACAGAGAAAATGTGTCGACACCTAAGGGACAAAGAGTCGACACATCCAGAAATGTAGTGTCGACACAACCAGAGTAATGGTGTCGACACTTACAGATTTTGTGTCGACACTTATAATAAGAGTCGACATAGAATTTCTGATGAACTACTAAGTATCTCCTGTGTCGACATATCATCAATTGGTGTCGACACATAGTAGTCAGCGCCGTGGTCGAGACAATAAAAGTTTGTGTCGACACATTCCAACAGTGTCAACACTTTTAGACAGTTTTTGCCCGCCTTTTGATCTTCTTTGATTAGAAGGGTATAAATAGGTCAAGAACTTATTCTGTCGAAACGCTCACCAGGGTTTCGAGACAAAAACCTTGTGTCGACAATCTCTCTCCTCTCCAATCAAGCTTTCTCTTCATTCCAATGGCGCCCAAGGTTGAAGACAACGTCAATGAAGGATATGAGTTGGTTAGGCATGCCTTCAACGATGCCGAATCAGAGATCAAACAGGTCATTTCTCTTCTTACAGACAATGGATTAGAATATCTAGTCTCTGAACCTAGTAAGATATGGAAGAAGGAAGTATTCGAGTTCTATACTGCTGCATCGATGGAGTCAACAGGATTGAAGATCAAATCCTCTGTACATGGAGAAAGAGTCAAGCTATCTCAAAAGAGGTTGAGCAAGATTCTCCATCTTCCTAGAATACAAGATGAGGAAGAGGTACCAGTCTCAAGGACCAGGGAGGCACTTCAATGGTGTGGATTGGATCCAACCATAAAGATAGGATCTGCCATCAACAGGAAGGGCATGAATCCTCAAGGGAAATTCCTGTCTGAAATTATAGGAAAAGTGATCTTATGCAAACCAGGTGGCCATGATAGGATATCAGCCTATATGTTAAGCCTGATGACTAGGGTGATCTTTTAGATTCAAACAAATTGGTCTGTTGTACTGTTTGATAAGATTAAATAAGGAATCAAGAAGCCAAACTTGGCTATGATCATGAGTCTGTACCTGGCTGGAATGATTCTAGAGGTAATGCAACAGATTCCTGGATCCAAGATCAACCACATGAGGAGAATGGACATGAGGTTATTCTCCAGGTGGGATAGAGTTCTTTCAAAAGAGATACCTAAGCATGGTCATGAAGATGCACAAGATCAGGAAAAGCAAGTTAGAGCACAAGTTCAGGATCTGACTGTGACTACCCAAGTCCAGGAAGAGACTATAATTGCACAAGTGCAGGGGGAGCTGGAAAGTGTACAAGTCCAGGATAATGCTGAGAATGCACATTTGCAGGGGGAGCCAGAGTCTGAACAGGTACAAGAGGAAGAAAGAATTAATTTATCAGAGGAAATTGTTCCTCAAACTGATCTTGATATTTCTGGTGCTGCTGCTGCTGAGAAAGTACAATCTTCTGCTCTCACACAACAAGAATTTACTCTTGAAGAGTTGTTTCCTGATATTGGAGGAGAAACAGATAAAATGGAAACCCTTAGGGTTGAGGGGGAGCAAGGTGCTGTTGAGGGGGAACAAGTACATGTTGAGGGGGAGCAACATGGTGCTGAGAAAGAAATTCCTACCACTCCTCCAGAAAGAGTTCATATTGAAAGTACTTCAGAGTCTGAAAATGCAGAGGTCAGGGAGACTAAGAAAAGAAAGCTAATGGTCTTCAAGAGGAGAAGTCACAGCTATAAGAAAGCTCTCCAGACAACAACTCACCAAGCTACTACGCATTTTGATTACACTAAATTTATGATAAATTTACAGGTTAAAATGGATGAGCAGAGATTGCTTCTTGAAAAGTATGTGGATGAAAGCCAAAAGGCTCTTCAATTTGATCTGGCACAAGAGATAAAATCTATAAGATTTGAAGTTAATCAGAACAAAAGAGAGATGACAGATTGCTTCCACAAGGGAGGCAATGCTGTGGTATTTCTTGCCAAACAATAAGATGAAATTAAGAAGCAAGTGGATGAGATGGTTGTTAAAAAGGGCTATGTCCTTGAGAATCAAATAAGAATGAATGAAAATCTTACTGAATCACATAATATGATAGTCACTGAGTTCACAAACACTGTTGTTGCAATGACTGCTACAAGGGCTAAAGAAAAAGAAGAATATGATCAGAAGCTGCTGCCCTAGATGCAGTTAAAACTGCCATCACTTCATCTGAGAAGTTGATTAGTGACAAACTTCAAAAATTAAAGCCATTCTTTAAAGATGGAATCTGTTGGTACCCTAGTTTTGATTTGAGTTCAGTCTTCTCTTTCTGTCTCTTGACCCAAGATTTATCTATGGTCAAAGGTTAGTTGTTTAGTTTGTTGCTCTAGTTTTAGAGGCGTCACTTTTCCAGATGTAAATTTGGTTAAGTTATTTTTCGTTCGACTATGGTCGAACGCCGCTCGACTATCGTCTATCGACTGTTCGACGATCGTCTATCAGTTGGTCGACGTTCTGTCTGCGTTGATAGTTCGACTATCTGTTTGATAGGTTGACTATCTGTTATGTTTGATAGTTCGACTATCTGCTTGGATAGTTCAACTATCTGATAGTTCGACTATCTGTTTGATAGGTCGACTATCTGTCCGCTTTGATAGTTCGACTATCTATTTGATAGGTCGACTATCTGCTTTCTGTGATAGTTCGACTATCTGTTTGATAGGTCGACTATCTGTTCTCTTTGATAGTTCGACTATCTGCTTGGATAGTTCAACTATCTGATAGTTCGACTATCTGTTGATAGGTCGACTATCTGTTTTGGTTGATAGCTCGACTATCTGTTGATAGGTCGACTATCTGTTCTCTTTGATAGTTCGACTATCTGCTTGGATAGTTCAACTATCTGATAGTTCGACTATCTGTTGATAGGTCGACTATCTGTTTTGGTTGGTAGTTCGACTATCTGTTTGATAGGTCGACTATCTATTCTCTTTGATAGTTCGACTATCTGCTTGGATAGTTCAACTATCTGATAGTTCGACTATCTGTTGATAGGTCGACTATCTGTTTTGGTTGATAGCTCGACTATCTGTTGATAGGTCGACTATCTGTTTTCTTTGATAGTTCGACTATCTGTTTGATAGGTCGACTATCTGTTTTGTTTGGTAGTTCGACTATCTGTCCTGATAGATCGACTATCTGATAGCTCGACTATCTGTCCTGATAGTTCGACTATCTGTTGTGGTAGTTCGACTATCTTCTTTGATTGTTCGACTATCTGGATCGTTCGACTATCTGTCTGATAGGTCGACGATCTCTGTGCTTCGGTCGACGATCTCCGAGGGTCGTTCGACGTTTTACTGTATGTCTTGAGTAATTTTGTCATCTTCTATGATGTGATTTATTTCATATTTATTTTGGCATATTTTATAAAAAATTATTTGAATAAAGTTGTGATATTATTTCCATGCAATATCTGCTCCATTCCTTATGCATGAGCTAATCTTTTTCTGACAAAGTTGTTTGTCTTATTAGCTGAGATATGATTTCTGCTTTATCTGCCAGGCTGTCCTTTATAGCCGTTAGACTTAGAAAGTCTTTTTTGGCCGTAAAGAGTCTCTTCTGATGTGACTTTCTCTAGTATTATTTTATCAGAGTTATTTGCAGCTTCTTAGAAAGCTTTATCCTCTTATAGGATATCTGTCTGCAGTATTTGTTTTGCTTTATGCTATTTGCATCCCAGCTTGTAGATTTCAGTAGAAGACAATATTCAAACTCAAATTAGAGCCGTTGCTGCTGCTGCTATATAAAGAATTCTTTGGAGAAAGAAAAAAACTAGTTCACATAGCCAAAAACCAGTTCATTCAGGAAAAAGGAGTTCAAAAGCTAACTGCAGCATTCAAGCTTACAACATACAGTTTACAACTGCTCTCAGCTCGTACACATCCAACTGAGAAGAAGTTTTAGCTCTTCACTCTTCTTCAACCTGAATTCTCCTGCTTACAGGAAGATTTTCACTCAGAGCTTTTTGAAGAAGAAGAAGAAGAAGATAGCTGCCTGAAGAAGAATTTTCATTTCATATTCTTTATCTTCTTGTAGATTTTTCCTTCAGATTTTCTGAAGTGTTTCTGCACTGAAGCAAGACTTCACATGGACGTTCTTTTAGCCAGGGGGAGCCTTGACTCTTTAGAGCTTTCTAGCTCAGTGCAAGTTCTTGTGCTTCTCTAATCTATTGTAAAATAGAGAAGACATCTTAACCTCCTTTCCCCCTCCTGTAAAGGGTTATTACTCCCTTCAAAAGTATACCTTGGTGGCAGGGCACCTGATCAAAAACCTGTGTTGGTTTTTAGACACCTGATCAAAAGTCTAAAGGGTTTCTGGATCTACCTGAAGTAGATCTTGTTGGTGGCAGGGCACCTGATCAAAAACTTGAGTGGATTCCTACCTTGTTGGTAGAAGAGTGGACGTACCCAAGTTATTTGGGGAACCACTATAAATTCCTTGTGCCGTCTGGATTGTTCAATTAATTCTCTGTGCTGATTGGTTGTAATTAGTTTTAACTAGGTTTGCTAGTTGTTGTTTAGGATTCCAAGCCTTAACTGTAATTACAGTTGGCTGCCTTTTGTGCACATCACTTGTGTTAGGCTTTAGGGTTTCATCTCAAATATCTATAACCTTCATTCCGCAATTAACTCCAAGGGAGTTGAGTAGACAGTCAACTTTGCTAGTGCAATTTTTGATTACTCTATTCACCCCCCTCTAGAGTAGTATCTATCCCTTTTCTTTCAATTGGTATCAGAGGGAGGTTGTCTGACTGTATAGGCTAACACCTAAGTCACAAGATCCTGATAGATACCAAGGATTATAGATATTCACTTTCACTATCATGGCCCAGTCCAAGGATTACTCTAGCACCAGACCTCCAGCATGCAACTTAGCTAAGTTTAGCATCTGGAAGGCAAGGATTAAGTTATATATGAACTCTATTGATGAGAGTATTTTTGCTTCTATTTTGACAGGACCACCAAGAGCACCTGCTGCAGCTACTGCTTCATCATCAACTGATATGAGTGCAGTGCCTCCTCCAGATTACAATGATGAATACAAAAAGGCAAAGATAGCAGATGCTATGGCAATGAACATTCTGGCTCAGACAATGTCTGATGAAGTATTCCAGAAGGTTGCTGACTGCTCCTCAGCAAAAGCAATGTGGGATACACTGAACCAGATTGTAGCTGGTTCAGCTGATGAAAGGAAGGATAGAAGAAAGCCTGGACATATTCTTCTAGACTGTCCAGAGGAAAAGAATAAAGAGAAAAGGAAAGACAAGGATCAGCACAGGAAGCATTCCAAGTCATCCTCCTACAAGAACAAAAAGAAGGAGAGAGGTTTTATTGCTGAAACCTGGATCAATTCTGATGAAGAATCTTCCTCCTCAAGCTCTAGTGAGGATGAGGAAGAAAAGAAGGCAAAGGAAGTTTGCCTGATGGCAATTGATGCCTGCAGCAATCACTCAGCTGCAGAGAGTTCAGATTCTGATGAAGAAATGCCAACAGAAGATGAGGTATTGTCTTCTTACGATTTTACATCTGATGAATTTAAATCAGATTTTAAATCTTTATGTTTAGATTTAATTAGTTTTGAAAAGGAAATAAAAGAGCTTAGAAATAAACTAGCTGAATCTGAATTAATTTCTAATGAAAACATTAGGTTAACAGCAGAACTCACTAATTCTAGTGAAGAAATAAAATTCCTCAAGAATGAATTAGCTAAGTCCAAAAGGTTAGAAGAATCTCTAAATGGTAGAAGCCTTAAGTTGCTTGAAATAACCAGCATGTCTAACACTAGGTCAGGCAATAATAAATTAGGCTTAGGAGCATCTTCTAGTGAACCCCCAATCATTCTTAAAAACCATCTTTCAACTCCAGTGAACTTTATCTCAGTTGATGGGATAAAGAACACTGAGCAAGTTAATCAGGTTAATAAAGCTTTAAATAAAGCTAAGTGAGAGAAAAGAAAACAAAAATTTAAGTTAATACAAAGAGCGTCGAACGCTGCTCGACGATCGCAGGCCCAATGGTCGAACGGAGATCGACGATCTGGGCACCCATCGTCGAACGCTGATCGACGTTTTCAACATGAATTTCAAAACTTCAACCAGAACTTTAGAAACCCGAATGTGAATAGAAACCCTAGGTTCATTGACCCATCATCAGCATGGAGAATCCCACCTAGGAGATCTTACCCATTAGGTTATCACCCTCAACCTGCTTATTCATTTATTTCCAGTTTTTCTTATGTGAAAAACTAGGGACCCAAGGTTACCTGGGTCCACAATGTTTAACTTATTTTTATACAGGTAAAGACTTATCCTATCACTCAGAATAAGTAGTATTTGGATAGTGGTTGCTCCAAGCATATGACAGGAAATAAAAAACATCTGTCAAGGTTCAAGGCCAAGCTTGGCCCAAAGGTAATCTTTGGAGATTCAAGCTGTGGTCAAACTAAAGGCTATGGCAGGATGACAATTGGAGCTGTAACATTCAAGAGAGTTGCTTATGTAACTGGACTGAAGCATAATCTCATTTCAGTATGTCAGTTATGTGATGCTGGATACCAGGTATCATTTTCTAACTCTCTTTGTAATATTACTTTAAATAATAATGTTGTATTAGTAGTTATTAGACAAGGTAATATTTATTTAGTAAATTTTAACTCAACTCACTCTGAAATCTGCTTATTTAATGAAGTAATAAATAACAATACTTTATGGCATAAAAGGCTTAGCCATGTTAACCTCAAGAATATATCTAGGTTATCTAAACACAACCTTGTTAGAGGTTTACCTTCTTGCCCCTACAAGAAGGAGAGCCTATGCAAGGCTTGTCAACTAGGCAAGCAAACCAAGAAATCATTTAAATCAGTAAATAAAAGTGATTCTCCTAGAATCCTGTATTTATTACATTTGGACCTATTTGGCCCAATAAATGTACAGAGTTTAGGAGGGAAGTATTACACCCTAGTCATTGTAGATGATTTCTCTAGGTTCACTTGGGTGTTCTTTTTGAGAACTAAGACTGATAACTTCAAAGTCCTTACAGATTTTCTATTATGTGTGCAGACTGAGTACTCTACTCATGTGGCCTTGATCAGAAGCGATCATGGTACTAAGTTTGACTCTCTTATCATGCAAGAATTCTGTGAGAGAGAAGGTATCAATCATAGCTTCTCAGCTCCTAGAACTCCCCAACAAAATGGGATAGTTGAAAGGAAGAACAGAACCCTAATTGAAGCTGCTGGCACATTATTGGCAGATGCTAATATGCCTCTTTCCTATTGGGCAGAAGCTGTTAGTACAGCCAACTATGTCTTGAATAGAAGTCTGATACACAAGCTTAAGTGTAAAACTCCTTATGAGTTGCTTAAAGGAAAGAAACCTAAAATAAATTATTTTAGAGTATTTGGTTGTGTAGTTTATATTCATAATAATAATAAAGAATATCTTAGAAAGTTTGAAGCAAAAGCTTCAATGGGAATTTTTCTTGGATATTCCCAAGTAAGCAAAGGTTATAGGGTATTTAATAAATCTTCTTCTAAAATTGAAGAGTCTGTTCATGTGTCCTTTGATGAATCTCAAATGTTTTACAAGGAGAAGGAAACTTCCCCTTCCTCAAGTTTATTACAGGTACCAGAATCTAGCAAAGATGTCACTCAAGAGATTCTCCATCTTTCAATTCTTCATATCACTGAATCAGACAGTGATGAAGACCTTGCAGAAGTTGTTGATGTACCACCAATAGTAGATCAAATTCCTCCTGAGGAATTAATCCCAACTATTGCTGAAGATCACATCCCACCTGTTGATGTTGTCACACTTAGAGATCATCCTAAATCTCAAGTGATAGGAGACATATCAGCTGGTGTTCAAACAAGACATCAGTTAAGACAGGATGTGATGCATGCTTGTTTCCTTTCACAGATTGAGCCCCTCACCATTAAAGATGTTGAGTTAGATCCCCACTGGATCATTGCCATGCAAGAGGAACTTAATCAGTTTGAAAGATGTAAAGTATGGACTTTGGTTCCAAGACCTAAAGGCCAACTGATCATAGGCACCAAGTGGGTGTATAGAAACAAGTTGGATGCAAATGGAATCATTATAAGGAACAAAGCTAGGCTTGTAGCTCAGGGCTACAGACAGGAGGAAGGTATAGATTATGACCAAACCTTTGCTCCTGTTGCAAGGCTAGAGGCAATATGGATCTTTCTAGCCTATACAGCCTATATGAAGTTTAAAGTTTTTCAGATGGATGTCAAAAGTGCCTTTCTAAATGGTGAGCTAAAGTAAGAGGTATTTGTTGAACAACCACCTGGGTTTGTTTCTTCAACTCAGCCCTCACATGTTTTCAAGTTGCAAAAAGCTCTTTATGGACTCAAACAAGCACCCAGAGCCTGGTATGAGACTCTAGCTAGTTATCTGTTAGAGCACAACTTTGTTAGGGGAGTAGTTGATAGAACCCTTTTCGTCAAGCACCACAAGAACACAATCCTGTTAGTTCAAGTGTATGTGGATGACATTATTTTTGGTTCCACTGATCCCAAACTATGCAAAAAGTTCTCTGACTTGATGCATTCTAAGTTTGAGATGAGTAGTATGGGTGAGCTGTCTTACTTTCTTGGTCTCCAAGTAAAGCAAGATGTTGATGGCATCTTCATCTCCCAATCCAAATATGCCAAGGAATTGGTAAAGAAGTTTGGGATGGCTGATGCTTCAGCAATGCATACACCTATGGCTATTAATGTAGTTATAGATTCTGATGATCAGGGAAAGCCTGTTGATCAAAAGAATTATAGGGCCATTGTTGGTTCCCTATTGTATTTAACTGCAAGTAGGCCAGATATAATGTTTGTTACATGCCTTTGTGCTAGATTCCAGGTCAACCCCAAGGAATCTCATCTGATTCTTCTCAAGAGAATCTTGAGATACCTGAAGGGATATCCAAATCTAGGACTCTGGTACCCAGCTGAATCAGAATTTGAATTAATTGGATACTCTGATTCTGATTATGCTGGTTGTCGAGTTGACAGGAAAAGTACCTCAGGAACTTGTCAGTTCTTGGGAGAGAGATTGGTCTCTTGGTTCTGTAAGAAGCAGGCTTCTGTCTCAACTTCAACTGCAGAAGCTGAATATATAGCAGCTGCTAGTTGTTGTTCACAGATCTTGTGGATACAAAACCAGCTTTTGGATTATGGGTACTCACACAAGAACACAAAAATCATGTGTGACAGTACCAGTGCTATCTCTATTGCACAAAATCCTGTGCACCACTCTAGAACGAAACACATTGAGATCCGACACCATTTCCTGAGAGATTGTGTGGAAAAGAACAAGATCAGCCTTGAGTTCATATCCACAGACCTTCAGAGAGGTGATATATTCATCAAGCCCTTAGATGAACAGAAGCATCTGTTCTTTTTGGTTCAACTAGGCATGATTAATGGGAGAGACTAAGTGTGACGTCTGCCTTGTTGAAACTTGTTTGAAGATCGTCGAACGACGCTCGAAGATAGTCGATCGGATCAAGCCTATCGTCGACCTATGGTTGATGATAGCTTATCTGCTTGAAGATCGTCGACCGACGTTCGAAGATCGTCGAACAGGTCGAGCCTATCGTCGATCTATGGTTGACGACAACTTGTTGTCTGTGAAGACAGAAATAGTCGAACGATGGATCGACTACTCTGCTTCAGGAACGATCGTCGAACGACCGTTCGACCATCATCTCCAGTATCTTTTAAATAGATCGACGATCATTGTTTTAATATAAAGCCGATGGTCGACCTAGGTTAAGAGATCCTTCTTTTTATCGTCGACGGAGAGCGTCTTCTTGCATTCTGTCTTCCCGCTTGCTCTTTGTCTCGCGATTTCTGTCATTTTGCCTTCGCCGTCTCCCTCGTCTTCTCCAACCCCTTCAATGGCGATAGCTCCAGTGCTCCTGACAGTGGTGAAGTTTGATGCAGGCTTCTGTGTGGATTTCGATTCTTTCAGTTGCTGCGAATCTGGAATAGTGGAAATTCTAAATCTATGCAAAGATCAAGGTTTGGAAAAGCTCATGTCCTCCAGGATAAAGATAAATATTCAAGAGATCAAAGAATGGGCATTTACATCGTCTTCAAATGACGATTCTATGACTGGAACAGTTGGCGGAGAAGAGGTAACATTGACTCCCGTCATTTTAACTGAAATTTTTGGATTGATAAATGGGGAAGAAGATTACGAGCAAGATACCCCAGAGTTTGGGAGAATGCTGACAGAGCTGGGACATGCCGAAGGCATTCCCTCTAAGCTGCTTAAGGTGAATTTTCCGTTTAAGATTAAGTTCCTTGCTGAACTCGTCGGAAAAGTGCTACTGGGAAAGCACTCTGCCCATGACAACATTACAAGGCAACAGTTTTCCCTAATGTGTGCAATTGTAAATAAAAAGAAGATTAACAGGGCAGGAGTATTGTTTGATTTGATAAGGAAAAAGAACAGCAAGAAAGAAGTCACCCTGGGTAGGGTGGTTGGGATTTTTCTGAAAGAAAAATATCCCCATTTGTTAGTTTCAGCTGCTACCTCCATCAATGCCAGCAAGAAGATGGATCCAACCTTGTTCGCCAAGTGGAAAAGGACTTTTCTGAAGCCCGCTCCCGCAGGGGTTGCTCCAGCTGCATATGAGAGCACCAGGACTGCCTCAGTCACTCCTCTCCTACAAGAAGCTGGCTCAGCAAACCTCTCCCTTCCATCTTCTTCATCTGTATTACCGTCTACTTCAGTTGAAGTTCCATCAACTTCAATTGAAGTACGACCTTCTACTTCTCACCATGCATCACCTCCTGCATCTCCTCTCCCTTCTCATCTTGCTGGGATCTCACATCCCAGTTTTGATTTATTGGTTTCTGAGATTTCTACTCCTCCTCAGTCTCCAATTCCTTCTTCAGATCACATTGATCATCTTGCATCCACCCATCACTCTCCATCTCCAGTTCATTCTCCAGTTCATCAAGAATACACCATTCCTGCTGATCATCCATCCACTGAGATTCCCCCTTCATAATTTGAAATCACTCCAGCATTCATTTCTAGCATCTTGGAGTTAATTACTCCTTCGATCAAAATTATGATTGAAGAGGCAATTGCTTCCCTTGCATCCTCCATCTCTTCTTTGACTGCTGTCATCCGAGCACTCTCAAAGTCTACTGAGCCCTCTTCATCTAGGGGCCTGGTTTCAGTATCTACTGAAATCAGGCAGGGGGAGATGCTTAATGAAGATGCCTCTGATCTGCCTTTGGCCTCCCCTCCAGCAGATCCTCCTACAGTTGCAGAGAAAGAAATAGAAGAATCAGCTCCTCAAAGTTTGTCTGAAAAAGAAATTTCTGATGCCTTATTGAAGTCTGAATTCATTGTCAAAGTTTGCCTAGAAGAATGTTCTACTCCCCTGGTCGCCATATACCTAGAAGGAGTTATCACTTCCTTTCTAGATGAATTATGGGAGTTAGGACACTTAAAGGACAATTCTGAAGGTATCCCTTTTACTCACTTTTTAGACTTGATAACTGATATGATAGTTTGGGAATACCTGGAAGGAATGATTCGATGTCATTTAGCAAAATTTTATTCATAATATTACAGATAAAATGGAAGAAGTATTAGATGTTCAAGAGCCTGATCACCAACCAGCTCCAGAAGTTCAAACTGAAACAGAACCAGTTGCTCAAGTTTCTGAGGCTGCTCAGCCAGCTCAGCTAGCAGTGCAAGTAGAACTGGTCACCATGACAGTTTCTGATCAACAAGAAAAGGCTTCAGATGCTCAAATTGAAAAGTCTACTGTATGGGATGATTCCCCTATATTGTATTTAGATGCTCTCCTGGCACAGGATGCCATGTAAGAAGAAATAGAAAAAGCTGCTCTAAAAGAAAAGGAAAGAGCTGTGCAAGAAGAAATTGATCCATATGATCTTCCTATTTCTTCAAATTCTGAGGATGATATTGATTCTGATGAATCTGATGAGTCTAAAAGAAAAAGATCTGCTAAAAAGAAAAGGAAAGCTGTGGCTCCTTCTCCTCCAAATCCAGATAATGATACTCCTTACTATATCCTGAAAGGAATTGATCCTAAATCAAAAGATTTCCAGCACTGGATGGCATTCTCTAAAAATCAGCAGAAGCAAAGGAAGAAGTCAAAGAGGTATGACAGTCCTGTCCCAAGATGGACACCTAGAGGTCCTCCTCCTCCACCTCCCGGTGCAGGAGCCTCTGGAAACCCATCTGCAAACCCTGCTGCTCAGTCTGAAAGGTTCAACCCTTCTCAGTCATCACAAAGGAGAAGTTCTCAAGGATATCAAGGTAAAACGCAATCTGGCTATCAAAGACTTGATGTTGATGTTAAGGAACAAGTAAAGGAGGTGGTGTATCAAAGACCAACTTTTTCTCCTCCTCCTTCTAAAGAACTCAAGAGCTCAACCTCTCCAAAGCCAGATCATGCTGTGAAGGATGTTTCAAAAGGTAAGCGAATTATTTTCTTTGAAAAATCTAGCAAGATATTTGCTGAGTCTGCTCCTCCTTCTTATCTAGTTATTCAGGATAAAGAGCCAGTTGATACATCTTCTGAAAATGTGTATGAAAGCCCAGAGCTTGATCCTAATTTCAGGATGGCTCATTTTCTTGAACTTGTTGGCTCAGCTCAAATTAAGAAAGCTAAAGCTGAAGGGAAAGACACTGCAGGATTAACCACGATGTCAAAATACAGAATGAAGGAGCTCGATAAATTCCAGGTTAGACCTGAGGTATTTGATCCTTCAAAATACATGGAAAAGCATCCTGAGACAGTTGTCCCAAGAGCGTTAGAATCGAAAATCATTGGAGAACAAGACCTGAAGTTGTCAAGAAGAGAAGCTCTAGATCCTTCTAGAAAAATTACTTTCATTCCTAGTTCTTCTCAACCTAAACCTAATTCTGAAGCATCTTAAAAATTCATTAATTGACAGTTATTTGCTTATCTGATTGATTGATATTTTCTGCTTAGTTATTTCTCTTCATGCATGTTATTTATTTTAAGTATTTAGTTTTGTATTTAATTGTTGAGAGACTTAACTCAAATAGGGGGAGATTGTTGGTACCCTAGTTTTGATTTGAGTTCAGTCTTCTCTTTCTGTCTCTTGTCCCAAGATTTATCTATGGTCAAAGGTTAGTTGTTTAGTTTGTTGCTCTAGTTTTAGAGGCGTCACTTTTCTAGATGTAAATTTGGTTAAGTTGTTTTTCGTTCGACTATGGTCGAACGCCGCTCGACAATCGTCTATCGACTGTTCGACGATCGTCTATTAGTTGGTCGACGTTCTGTCTGCGTTGATAGTTCGACTATCTGTTTGATAGGTCGATTATCTGTTGTGTTTGATAGTTTGACTATCTGCTTGGATAGTTCAACTATCTGATAGTTCGACTATCTGTTTGATAGGTCGACTATCTGTCCGCTTTGATAGTTCGACTATCTGTTTGATAGGTCGACTATCTGCTTTCTGTGATAGTTCGACTATCTGTTTGATAGGTCGACTATCTGTTCTCTTTGATAGTTCGACTATCTGCTTGGATAGTTCAACTATCTGATAGTTCGACTATCTGTTGATAGGTCGACTATCTGTTTTGGTTGATAGCTCGACTATCTGTTTTGGTTGATAGCTCGACTATCTGTTGATAGGTCGACTATTTGTTCTCTTTGATAGTTCGACTATCTGCTTGGATAGTTCAACAATCTGATAGTTCGACTATCTGTTGATAGGTCGACTATCTGTTTTGGTTGGTAGTTCGACTATCTGTTTGATAGGTCGACTATCTGTTCTCTTTGATAGTTCGACTATCTACTTGGATAGTTCAACTATCTGATAGTTCGACTATCTGTTGATAGGTCGACTATCTGTTTTGGTTGATAGGTCGACTATCTGTTGATAGGTCGACTATCTGATTTCTTTGATAGTTCGACTATCTGTTTGATAGGTCGACTATCTGTTTTGTTTGGTAGTTCGACTATCTGTCCTGATAGATCGACTATCTGATAGCTCGACTATCTGTCCTGATAGTTCGACTATCTGTTGTGGTAGTTCGACTATCTTCTTTGATAGTTCGACTATCTGGATCGTTCGACTATCTGTCTGATAGGTCGACGATCTCTGTGCTTCGTTCGACGATCTCCGAGGGTCGTTCGATGTTTTGCTGTATGTCTTGAGTAATTTTGTCATCTTCTATGATGTGATTTATTTCATATTTATTTTGGCATATTTTATAAAAGATTATTTGAATAAAGTTGTGATATTATTTCCATGCAATATCTGCTCCATTCCTTATGCACGAGCCAATCTTTTTCTGACAAAGTTGTTTGTCTTAGCTGAGATATGATTTCAGCTTTATCTGCCAGGCTGTCCTTTATAACCGTTAGACTCAGAAAGTCTTTTATGGCCGTAAAGAGTCTCTTCTGATGTGAATTTCTCTAGTATTATTTTATCAGAGTTATTTGCAGCTTCTTAGAAAGCTTTATCCTCTTATAGGATATCTGTCTGCAGTATTTGTTTTGTTTTATGCTATTTGCATCCCAACTTGCAGATTTCAGTAGAAGACAAGATTCAAAGTCAAATTAGAGCCGTTGCTGCTGCTACTATATAAAGAATTCTTTGGAGAAAGAAAAAAACTAGTTCATATAGCCAAAAACCAGTTCATTCAGGAAAAAGGAGTTCAAAAGATAACTGCAGCATTCAAGCTTACAACTTACAGTTTACAACTGCTCTCAGCTCGTACACATCCAACTGAGAAGAAGTTTTAGCTCTTCACTCTTCTTTAACCTGAGTTCTCCTGCTTACAGGAAGATTTTCACTCAGAGCTTTTTGAAGAAGAAGATAGCTGCCTGAAGAAGAATTTTCATTTCATATTCTTTATCTTCTTGTAGCTTTTTCCTTCAGATTTTCTGAAGTGTTTCTGCACTGAAGCAAGACTTCACCTGGACGTTCTTTTAGCCAAGGGGAGCCTTGACTCTTTAGAGCTTTCTAGCTCAGTGCAAGTTCTTGTGCTTCTCTAATCTATTGTAAAATAGAGAAGACATCTTAACCTCCTTTCCCCCTCCTGTAAAGGGTTATTACTCCCTTCAAAAGTATACCTTGGTGGCAGGGCACCTGATTAAAAACCTGTGTTGGTTTTTAGACACCTGATAAAAAGTCTAAAGGGTTTCTGGATCTACCTGAAGCAGATCTTATTGGTGGCAGGGCACCTGATCAAAAACCTGAGTGGATTCCTACCTTGTTGGTAGAAGAGTGGACGTACCCAAGTTGTTTGGGGAACCACTATAAATTCCTTGTGTCGTCTGGATTGTTCAATTAATTCTCTGTGCTGATTGGCTGTGATTAGTTTTAACTAGGTTTGCTAGTTGCTGTTTAGGATTCCAAGCCTTAACTGTAATTACAGTTGGCTGCCTTTTGTGCACATCACTTGTGTTAGGCTTTAGGGTTTCATCTCAAATATCTATAACCTTCATTCCGCAATTAACTCCAAGGGAGTTGAGTAGACAGTCAACTTTGCTAGTGCAATTTTTGATTACTCTATTCACCCCCCTCTAGAGTAGTATCTATCCCTTTTCTTTCAGAATCAACTATCTGGATGACCAAATCAGATTTCAGAAAGATGACTTGAGAGAGCATATGGTTAGAGAAGTCATAAAGGGGGAGAGGGTGTTAGTCTATACTGGGTCTGACCATGCCAAATGGGTAACTAACAGCATAAGAGCCACTCTTGGATATCCACCCCTGTGTGATGATGATAATATGGCTGAGTCAGGGGTACAACCAATTCTACTTGAAGGTAATCAACCTGAGGTTGCCCAAGTCATTTACCCTCCTGCAGATATTGGAATGTTAAATGAGCAGGTTCAGTCAATGTACAGCCCTCCACAACCTATTACAAATATGATTATTGAAAAGGTTGATATGCCAGATACTGCTATCAAAGCTCAGCAAGATGCTCTATTATCAAAGAAAAGATTTAGAGAGCAAGAAGAATTAAAGCCAAACTTTGAGCAGTGTAGCCCCACTTCAAGGAATATCATTTTAACTGCATGGAAGGCTGTAAAAGATCATGTACATGAAAGGGGGAAATGGTACAGTAAGCATGAATGGCAAAAGTGTGAAGCCAGACAAGAAGCCATAGTTCAATACAGGAGAAAGGCTAAGATGGGGAAGCTACCTCCTGATACTCAGGAGCCTAGCAAGTATTTTCCCAAGCCCTTTCATTATTTTGGAAGACAAAGGATCAAGGCTGAAGCACAGAAGAAAGTTGATCTGAAAGGCAAGAAGCCCATGGAAGATACAAAATCTCCTGCTAGGGCTCAGATAATATCTGGAAAAGGGATAGTCATCAAGGAGCCTGCCCAGCCTTAGTCTTAGCTTTACTAGTTTTTGTTCAAGAACAATGTAATTGTTAGTTTGTTAAAAGAAATCAATGTAAAACATTTTGTAACAAACTTTTTGAGTTGATATACAAAACATTGTTCTGTGATCATTTATTTTTTACATCTTTATTCTGTGATGTAACTATGATATGTGTTTTGTTTATATAGTACCCTGTCATATAATGCTTATATACATCATCATGTTTATTTTATAAGTGGTGTATATCATTAGCTAAAGGGTTATGACTTCTCCAAATAGGGGGAGATTGTTGGGTATATTAGAAAATGTGTACCTGATTTGGATAAGCCTCACTTAGCTCAATGATATACATCAAGGTGTATTTGATGTTATTTTGAGTTTATATGTGCAGGTTAAGAATGTGCTAGAATGCAGGAAAAATATTCTAAGTCCATGTGTCGACACCTGAGGAAGCTGTGTCGACACTTCAGTAAGATTGTGTCGACACTTGGAAATAGATGTGTCGACACTTCAGAGAATTTGTGTCGACACCGGGAGGCAGTGTTGACACACAGAAGATTATAGTTGACATCGACTGTGTCGACAACAGGAGGCAGTGTCGACACACAGAGGCAGAGTCGACAACAACTGTGTCGACACCTGGAGGCAGTGTCGACACACACTATGTTCTGAGTCTACATCAACTGTGTCGACACACAGGACTCGTGTCGACACACAGCTGAGTCTAGACCAAGTTGATTGCTGATGAATGGTGAAGTGTTTGTGTCGACACAAATAATCAGTGTCGACACATTCTCAAGATGTAGTATCAAGGAGCTGTGTCAACATCAAGGCAGCTTTGTCGACATCTCCAAAGGCTGTGTCGACATTTAAGTCACTTGTGTCGACACATATTGACAGATGGTCTCGACCCTTTATGGCAGACAGACTCGACGCTTTGCTGACAGAGTCAAAGGCTCAAGAACTGTTTGAAGACTTGACAGCTGTTGATTATGACAGGTTTGCAGAAGCTGTCAGACTTGTCAGAAGTTAGTTATAAACCAGATCAGCCGGTTACCAAGGATGAAGTCTATAAATAGATTGATTCAGAAGAAGAAAAATAACAACATACATAGAGAAGAAGTATTGTCACCACTAACACAATTAGAGATTAATCTCTGATCAAGAAAGTACAAGTAACAAAGAAGATCTTCGTGAGAAGATCTAAGAAGACGATCTGAAGTAGTTTACTATTCAAATTCTGTTTAAGTGGAATTCAATCAAGAATTCAGAAGTATCTTCAAGAGATTTGGATAGAGAGAGATCCAGCTATTTGAAGACAAGGAGGAGACATTCACAGGTCTCTCAAGAAGCAGATACTTAACTAATCTGTCAAGGAGATTCAGATCTATTTCTGAAGTCTAAGAAGGAAGCTGTCAGTTAGTTTTATTCAAAGGAAATCAACCCAACTAAGTTCAGATTCAAGAAGCTTTGAAGAAAGCTAAGATCAAGTTGATTTCAGCCATCAACCTCTTCAAGAAGCTGATCAATAAAGTTCTTATCCCTTCTCTCTCAATAGGGGTAAGAGATTACAAAATTCCATATCAAATTCTGTAGGATCTATTCATAGATCTGAGTTGTAAGCCTATTTTATAAAGGCTGAGTGTAGGAGATTTATTCTATGAGGTAGGGCTGTTTATACCTGAGTTGTAGGAGAAGGTATTCTCTGAGCTGTAGGCCTTGTGGCAAGGCTAAAGTAGGGCTTGTTAGCCTGAGTTATAGGAGAAGGTATTCTCTGAGTTGTAGGCCTTGTGGCAAGGCTGAGGTAGGGATTGTTAGCCTGAGTTGTAGGAATCCTTATGGATTCTAAGCTGTAGGATCTAAGGATCTGAGTTAAAGGAAGAAGTTAGGCCGACTCTAGCATACTGCTAGATAGGTGAAGGGGGAAAGTGGATGTACCCAGACCTTGGGGAACCACTATAAATTTTTGTGCAATCTGTGATGTGTGTATGATTGTGATTGCTGTGCTGTGTTAGCTTAGTTATATCTGATTTATTCAAATAAATGTAGTTATATTTTGCCTTAAGTTAAATCAAGGAAAAGTACTTATTCACCCCCCCATCTAGGTGTTTAGGTAGTCTTGAAAGTAAAACTATCATAGGTCATGACAAAACTTAGTTTTAGTCGACACATCTATGTGTCGACATACTTGTGCCAGTGTCGACACAGACTATCAAAGTCTCGATAGAGTGTGTCGACACAAAAATATACTAATACAAGGTCTTGACAGAGTTGTGTCGACACCAACTTTTCTGTCGACACAGATTCTATTTCTGTGTCAACACAAGTCTTTTCTTTGTTGACACAACTAAATGATAGTGTCGACACAGTTAGCATGTGTCGACACAATTTTTTAACTTAGACAAAATTTCTTGAGAAATTTTGGACTTACAGATATCACTTGAAAATTTTTATGTTTACCTATCACTTTATTCTTGGTTCAACATACCAAATTCAATTTTAAAATAATTGAACTTACTTTCATCCAGAGGTTTTGTAAATATTTTAACAATTTGGTTGTTAGTGTTGACAAATTCTAGACTTATGTCTTCCTTTTCAACATGTTCTCTGATAAAATAAAATCTAATTTCTATATGATTAGTTCTATTGTGTGAAACATGATTTTTAGCAATAAAAATAACACTAGTAGAATCACAAAATAATAGAATTCTACTTACCTTGATGTCATAGTCTTCAAGTTGATGTTTTATCCACAACAACTGAGCACAGTAGCTGCCTGCAGCTATATATTCTGATTCAGTAGTGGAAATAGCCACACTTTTTTGCTTCTTGCTGCTCCATGACACCAGCCTACCACTTAGGAATTAACATGTTCCAGTGGTACTTTTTCTGTCTTCTCTGCAGCCTGTAAAGTCTATATCTGAAAAACCTGATAGAAAGAAATCTATATTCTTAGGGTACCAAAGACCTAGATTAGGTGTGCCCTTAAGATATCTCAAAATTCTCTTGACAGCAGTATAATGAGATTCCTTTGGGCAAGCTTGGTACCTAGCACACACACATGTAGCATACATGATGTCTGGTCTACTAACAGTAAAGTAAAGTAGGGATCCAATTATCCCTCTATATAAATACTCATCAACAGGTTTTCCTGCTTCATCTTTGCCTATAGGCATACTTTTTCCCATAGTAGTTTTCATGGTGGAGGCTGACTCCATGACATATTTCTTTATTAACTCCTTGGTGAACTTAGACTGAGATATGGACAATCCATCAACAGTATGTCTAACTTGGAGTCCCAAGAAGATTTTCAGCTCACCCATGCTCCTCATTTCAAACTTCCCTTGCATAAGTTTGACAAACTTACTACAAAGGTAGTTTTCAGTAGAACCAAAGATAATGTCATCAACATAAATCTGGACTAGGATGATCTTACCCTTTGATTCCCTAAAGAATAGAGTCTTATCTATTTTCCCTCTTGAGAATTTATTCTCAATAAGGAAGGTAGAAAAAGTTTCATACCAATCCCTAGGGGCTTGTTTCAATCCATATAGAGCTTTCTTAAGCTATATACATAGTTAGGATAATGAGAATCAAAAAAACCTGATGGCTGTTCTACATATACTTCTTACTTCAAATCTCCATTCAGAAAAGCTAACTTGACATCTATTTGGAATACTTTGAACCCTTGAAAAGCTGCATAAGCCAGGAACAATCTTATAGCTTCCAACCATGCCACTGGGGCAAAAGTTTGATCAAAGTCTATCCCTTCTTCCTGTCTGTAGCCCTTTGCTACCAGTCTGGCTTTGTTCTTGATTATGGTGCCATTCTCATCTATTTTATTCCTATAGATCCACTTGGTCCCTATAACATTGTGATCCCTTGGTTTAGGAACCAACTCCCAGACTTTACATCTTCTGAATTGATTCAGCTCTTCCTGCATGGCATCAATCCAGTTTATGTCTAGCATGGCTTCTTCAAACTTCTTAGGTTCTATCTGTGACAGAAAGCTTGTACAAAGAACTATGTTCATGCTTTTGCTCCTGGTTAGAACTCCCTGGCTTGAATCACCAATGATTTGTTGTGCAGGATGATACTTCAAGTGTCTTCTAGCTGGAGGAAATCTGTCAATCTCTTGGTCTTCTTCACTTTCCTCATTCTGATGCACTTCATTGTCTTCATCTTCATCTAGAAAGTCTTGTACTCCCCCTGGATAGTATCAATCCTTTTCTTCATCCAGTCTTGCAGGTTGGTCCTCACTAATAGTCAGCTTGTCCATCCTTTCCTTTAAACCAAACCCTTTGATGACACCTTTTTCAGATCAACAAAAGATCACTTTGGGTCCATTATCTATGGGAGAATAGTCCTTCAACATCCTTCTTGTTCCATTCATGTGCCTGGAACATCCACTATCCAAGTACCATATAGGGGTATGGCCACTTGGACTCACCTGCATCAAATAAAGATTTACATATCCTTAAAACCCATATTTTTATTGGGTCATAGGTTCAAGTTATCTTGAAATCTGGCATGCTTACCTACAGCCTTTCTAACAGGTCAACTGGCCTTATTTTGAATGCTAGAATTGAACCAACAATCAATGGCAAAGTGACCCACCTTGCCACAACACCAGCACTTAAATCTATTGTACTTTTTCTTAAGTACAGGCTTCTCAACATTATTGTCAGCATTCCTTTTAAGTGTAGGTGTTGGAGCAGCATACCCCAAGGATTCCTTAAGAACATGATGGGTTTGCTTATAGGGTGCCCTATTAGCATGTGCACCCTTGCCATTGAGATCACCATGCTCACAGTGACCATGAGTGAGGTCATGATCATACCTGTTAGTAGGTTGCATCACTTTTCTAAAAGAAATAGGTGGTTTCATAGCTAGTGACTGAACTGGGCCTTTTGCTTTTCCTTGAGAATTGACTACCCTTGTTCTTTCCTTGAAGCCTAGTCCTGTCTTTCCTTTCTGAGATATAAAGTTATCTATTAAAGGCAAGACAGACTTCGGCTTTGAAAATTTAGCCACTAGATCTCTTTCTTTCTGGTTTCATGCTTCCAGATTTTTGGTGTGATTTTCTTTGAAGGAGATTGTGTCCATTTGAATAACAGTTATGTTTTTCAGTTTGGCAACCTCCTTCAATTTCAAATCTATCAGTTTGGCTGAATCTGATGCAGCCTGTTTGAGAGATTCAATTTCCTTGGCCTGCTTCTTGACAAGGAATTTGCTCCTCTTAAGAGCTTGCAACAAACCACCATACTCATCAATTAATTGATGTACATCCCCCTCAGATTCAAAATCATCCACTTCTCTTGATGTTGATGCTACTGATTCTAATCCAGTAAAATAATCAGAAGATAAGGATGGATTGTATACCTTACTTGGACCAGGCTGATCCAGGCATTGATCTTCTTCTGAAAGAGCCATCAGCGCTCTACAATAATAGTCTTCACCTCCATTTATGGAATCCAGCATTTATAAGAATTCTGATTCCATAGAATCCTCTTCTGTAGTAAACAGCCCAATATAAGCTTCTGCATCATCCTCTTCTCCAGATTCTGAGGATGAAGAGTCAGTCCAACTCTTCTGCTTCTGGGCAACCAAGGATTTCTCCTTCTTGCCATTATTTTGAGGCTTCTTCTTATCCATAGTCTCCTTTCTCTTATCAGGACAGTCAGCTATGACATGCCCAGGCCTGTTGCAGCAATAACAAACAATTTTAGAGGTAGTTTGTTTACTAGGATTAGAGACATACCTGTCCTCCTTAGAAGTCTTCTTCTTCTTGTAATAATCATCCTTGAAGGAGGATGAACATGGATTGGTTCTCCATTTCTTCTTCTTTATGAACCTCTGAAACTGCCTTGTAAAGGCAGTAAAGTTTTCATTCGAATTGTGGCTGTCTGATGTACTGATGTCAGGTTTTTCTACTTCAGCCTCAGCACTTCTTCTGGGTGGAGAAGGAGACTTTATCCTACCCTTTCTTGTGGCTTTAGCTTTGAAGGCTACTGACTTGTTTTTATACTCAGACCTACTGCTTTTCTCCTCATCCTTTCTGGCAGTGAGCTGCATCTCATAAGATAGCAGTTTTCCAAACAAGGTTGGTGGAGGTGTATCAGCAAGCTTGGTCACCTCTCTGATGACATATTTTTGTATCCCAGTCATTGGTCAGTGACCTGAGAAACCTATCGTTCAATTCATATGTGCTAAAGACTCTTCCATAGGTCATCAGCTCATTTACAATTCTAAAGAGCTTCTAGTAATATTCTGCTATGCTGTCTGACTTATCTTGTCTGAAGCTTTCATATTCTTGATTCAACATAGATTTCATATCCTCTCTAACTTCTTCAGTTCTCTGTATGTAGACATTAAGGTGTCCCACATCACCTTGGAGGTTTTGCAATGTACCAAATTCTGAAATGTGGCATCATCTATAACACTCATAATTATATTTTGTTCTCTCTTGTCTAAAGTTGCTAGAATGATCTCATCCTTAGTCATTTCAGAATAGCACTTAGGGGTTTTGAGAGTAGCATCAAGAGCTGATATATTCATTGGAATGAAAGGACCTTCTTGTACTGTGATGTAGATTCTAGGATCAGATGCTTCCATGAACAATCTGACCCTTTCTTTCCATATCCCAAAGTTTTCTTTCCTGCAGATGGACAGTTTCATGGATCCAAATTCCTTCTAATTTTCATTTGAACCCATTCTGGCTAATTGTTAATTGTCTTGGAGATTTACTTAGACTGTTAGGTCTATTTTTGAGCAACCTCTCTCTTATACCACTTGAAAGACTTGATTTCAAGAGCCTAGACACCTAGAGGGGGGTGAATAGGTTCTAATCTTTTTTAGCTATTTAGGTAATTAACAAGATCTAACACAACATAAAAAATCACAATTCTTAGAAAAATAAACACAGCATAGCACAACAAGATTTATAGTGGTTCCCCAATTTATGGGTACATCCACTTTCCCCCTTCGCCTATCCAGTAGAGAACTGGATTCAGTGAAACTTCCTTTCACTATCTCAGATCCACAGATCTTACAACTCAGAACCTGATAGGTTCCTACAGCTCAGACTTCTTCAAGTCATACCTCAGATTCTTCCTAAGAACCCTACCTCAGGCAACATCCCTACCTCAGTCTTTATCTCCAGGCCTACAACTCAGACTTTAACAAGTCCTACATCTCAGGCACTCAGCCCTACCTCAGCCTTTATAAATACAGGATTACAACTCAGATCTATATAAGATCTTACAAGAAAAAGTTTATTTAATGAAATAGAAATTTCACCCAGATTGAAACCTAATGGGTAGAGCTTCTTGATCAGTTCTTGAATGACTGAATACTTCAGATCCAACCTGAGACTTAGCTTCTTCAAAGCTTCTTGAATTTGAACAAAATAAGGTTGATCTTTACTTGGTGTTAAAGTTGATCTTTAATGAGCTTCCTTCTTAAATTAAGAATCAGATCTGAATCTTTTTTGCAGACTTGTTCAAGATCTGCCTTCTTCTAGGTTAGCCTCTTGCTCTCCCTTACTTGTTGTTAGTTCTATATATTTATTATGTTTGATATCTTGGTTGTTATGGATAATCCCTTTATATAGAGTTCATCCACGATTACCAACTGATTCGGTTTATAACGGCCTTCTGACAGTACTGACAGATGTGTCAGTCTTGTTACTTATGACAACTGTCAAGTCTTCAGTCGTCACAACTGACCCTTCATTGAAATTCTTTCTCAGCAGGACACTGTCAGCAAACTACTAAAAATGTGTCGACACAAATAGACCAAGTATCAACACAATTCTTGATGATGTCGACACAGTTTCCAATATGTCCACATAGTCATTCTTTATCTTCTCGACACAGCTTCTGTTGTATGTGTTGACACAAGTCCTGTGTGTCGACAAAACTGCTCCTGGTCTCGACATAGCTGATGTTGATAGATGGCATTGAGTGTATATCAAGACGTCGTTGAGTGTGTGTCCAGACGTCATTGAGTGTGTGTTGACACAAGTCCTGTGTGTCGACACAAGACTTTCAGAATCAGTATAACTGTTGTTGATAGATGGCGTTGAGTGTGTGTCGACACGAGTCTCGTGTGTCGACACAACTCCTGCTTCAGGTGTCGACACAATTCCTGGGTGTCGACACAGGCCTTACTTCTGGAGTCGACAAAAATCCTGGGTGTTGACACAGCTCCTGCTTCAGGTGTCGACACAATTCCTTACAAGTGTCGACACTTTTACTTAGAAATGTTCCTGCATTTCTTAAACCTGCACACTGAAACTCAACATCCCATCAAATACAAATTGATGTATATCATTTAGTACAGTGAGGCTTCTTCAAATATGGTACATAATTTCCAGTGTACCCAACAATTGCTTATTATGCTAATAAGTGCAGGGAAAGAGCATCGCCGCCCCGAGTTTGGGGGCGGGATCGTTATAATTTGGTCAGATTTAGCTGATCGTTACTTTTGTTTGCCACCTTTGCGGTGAATTTTGCTTGCAGGTGTTGCGGAGCCGAGCGACAAATAGCGGGCCAAACCCTTGTTGCTGAGTCGGCAATCAAAGGCCTTGTTGTGTTTACTTGCTTTAATTCATGTGTGACTGGCCTGCGAGCCGAAGTATGGAAGACATTGTTTTAAATTTAGTGAACTATTGTAAGGCCATAAGGCCGGTATTTGTAATTTCATTCCTGTTGGGTTTTCTAGTGGACATTCATGCTTGTGGCTGGGTTCTTATTTTCTTGCAACTTAATAAATTGCTTCCGCAAGATGCTCTGTGTAGGATGTTACGATTGGAAGAATGGTTTCAATGAGTAACCCTTCGGTCTGTCTGTGATATATGGCATCGGGCCCCGACCGGACCTACTGCTATATGCTATGTGATGGATAGGGGTGTTACAGGTGGCCTTCTTGTTCTTTGGGACATGCAATTGACAGTTAGCCTATTATCCTTTTCAATATATCATATTGATGTGACAATATTGGGGGATGATTCGGTGTTGTCGTGGAGCTTTACTGGTTTATATGGTCATCCGATGGCATGCTAAAGGAAGCATGTGTGGAGACTCCTTCACGCCTTCTCTATGGCTTTACAAGTGTCGTGGGTGTGTGGTGGTGACTTCAATAAGATTCTCACTCACTCAGAACTTGACAGTTGTTGTGGACGGCCACAATGGATGTTGGAGGCTTTTTGAGAAGCTCTACTCCATTGTCATCTATTGAACTTGGGATTTTCGGGCAAAAAATACACTTGGGCAAATCGAAGAGCGACACCTTTTACTATTCAGAATAGGTTGGAACATTTTTGTGCATCTATGACTTGGTTATCACTATATCCGGAGGCCTCAGTGGTGCATTTGTAGACGGTATATTCAGACCCCCAACCTATTTTACTTACTTTAATGGCTTTGTCCTCTCCTACTTATAGACACTTTCCACTTCGATTTGAGACCTAGTGGGACCATTTTTCTGTGGCTGAAGTGCTGGTTTCTAATGCTTTGATGGCCATTACGGATGTTGGGCCACATTTGGATTAGGGTGCGGGATTTTTAGATGCCTTACTTCTTTAATGCATTAGAGTCATGAGTGGTTTAGCCGTATTCTAGAACATATTTGGCGATTGGAGCGAGATATTGGGGCAATTTGGTGAGCCAATCAATGGGGATTTCACAAAGTCATGAGGCAGCCCTCCGCTCTACTCCTGAAGATCTTATACATGCAAAGGATATGAGTTGGATGCAACAAGGTAAGGCTGCATTTATGCAAGATGGTGATCGGAATACCGCGCACTTCCATGCTCGTGCTTCGACCCAGCGGAAGAAAAACCATATCGATTGGGTTTTAAATGATGGCAGTGTCTGTGTGGATTCTCGAGATGGCATCTGGGAATTGATTTCCTCGTATTTTGGAGCATTATTTATGTAACACCCTCATCTGTCACGTAGAATATAATAGAATATCCGGTCGGGGCCCACCCCATATTCCACAGACATTCAACGGAGTTACACATTGAAGCCAAAACATTCACGTATCCTAACTCAAAGTTGCATTCTTACGGAAGCTTTTAGAGTATTAGGAACCCACAACTAGGAATTTCCACTAAGAAAAACAATAAGAATGAAAGTATTACACAATAGCTTTGCCTTAAGGCCTTACAAACTATTTGCAATATAATAAGTGTTTTTCATATATCGACACACAGGCCGGCAACACATGAAAACAGTAAGACAAACTTTGCTTGGCCTTCGAGGACCGGCATAGCACACAAGGGGCTTCAGTCCGTTACTTTCCACTCGACTATCTAGCACCTGCATAGGGACAATCCACCCAAAAGTGGCAAACAAAGTAACGGTCATCTTTAGCTGACTAAATTATAACGACCCTACCCCATACCCGGGGTAGCGAAACTCCTTCCCTACAAGAAAGAAGCAAGTATAGATATATATCAAGAGTATGCACTTTAAGCACCATCCATCACAAACATTGGTGGGAATGGCCAAATGTCTCGGGCACTCTGGGAAAATTATCGGTGTCCTTGATTACCAAGGTCCCACCACCATCCTCAATCTCAGCCGATAGTAACATTGAGAATTTCCTATTCAAGAGCATATCCACGACTCTTTCCTAAGCCAATGACGATTCCAAGGACCTTAGGAATCCAGCCCGAACGACATAGTGTAGGTACAGATCAAACTAAGCTCGTTGCTCAAATCGCTATATCTACGAGACAACAGTGCGAGTCAGCCCGTCCTTTCCCATTTTTGCATACATAACTGCGTTATGTTCCAAGGCTGGCACTCACGACCAACCAAGCAGGGCACACATAGCTCTAAGCCCTACAAGCTACCCACGTTGTCCCAAATACTTGGGCTTGCAATCACATATCATCTCAGTGGGAGCTACCGCCAGCAGTAACTACTATCGTCGGGCGGTACCAAACAGAACTTCGATTCTGTCCACTTTTCTGGGTATTTCCTGGAGTTAGCCTCCAAGACCCCCCAGCAGCACTCTACAACACTCAAAACCCGAAACATCATAAATCACGGAGTATTCTACAGTATACAAAGAACATTATATCCATTTCCAATCCATACCAACTTGTCCGGATGGACTTCACACAACATGTCAATGTTCGTACATTGATTCCGAACTCTATATACAATTTCTACTAGGGATACTTTGTATCAACCCAAATGAAACCTCTTACTCTCCACCAATTGGTGTGGGTTTCCATGCCAACATGCCAAATAACGACTTCACTTTCCAAGTGGAGAATCGTTACCCTTGAAGTTCTCTTGGGCGCCATGAATCAAAAATCCAAACGGATAGAAAGAACTGCAGCGGGCTGCTCTCCGTGGATCTGGACTCGGCTCGCGATTTGATCTCCCCACTCTCTACCTCTTAGAAAGATAAAGGCCTCAAAGAAATGAGGTGTAAACCCTAAGTCCTCAGCCATATAATAGCAGGAATGCCCTCCAGCCGTTAGATTGTGCTCAAAATCCACCAACAACTCTAATTTAAATGAGACTTTCCGTCTGAGTGCTATCGCCACACGGAAACACGCTACTGCTCTGCGGTACCTGAGTTGGTGACTTCTTCCTCAACCTCATTGCTTAAACACCTCCACACAATCTCTGACACGTGACTTCTAGTACCTGGCATACTACCGCCGCGCGGTATCATACTACAACCGGGCGCTATGCCTTTAGCCAATTTTGCAACCAGTATTGTTAAAACAGTCAGCTTAACATACTACCTCCGACAATAGCACTATCATCAGGCGGTACCTCCTAGAGAACTAGGACAATTAAATCTGCAACGCTAACGCCGACCCTAGCACTACCGTCGGTAGGTACCACTCAATGAGCTATTTCTGTGTAAACTCTGGGGAGTTACAACTCTCCACCCCCTTAAAGAAAATTCATCTCGAACTTCCAGAATTAAAGAAAATAGCAGAATACAAGCAAAACTTGAATGGTACCTTGGCGGAATAGCTCGGGAAACTCCTCAAGCATAGATTGCTCTCGTTCCCATGAAAGCTCTTCATGTCCGCAATTATCCTAGCAGACTTTGACCATTCGGATCATTTTATTCCTCAACTATTTAACTTCAGTGTCCTCGATGCGAATACGCTCGACCTTAGTCTTTAGTCCCCCTATTGACCGGTACTTGATCAACAACAGCCACTTGATTAGGCTCTTTCAATGACTTCCTCAGTACTGACATGTACAACACATTGTGCAAGCCGCTCAACTCTGTCGAAAGAGCAAGCCAATAGGCAGCTTCACCAACGCGCTCCATTACTTTAAGCGGTCTAAGGTATCACGGACTTAGCTTTTTCAAGTGTCGAATCCTTGACACGCCCTTGAATGGTTTGATCTTCAGATAAACCCAGTCACCTACGACAAACTCGATGTTCTGATGCTTCTCGTTATAGTATTTGGTCTGCCTATCCTGAGCGATCAACAATCGCTCCCGTATTGTTTGTATGGTTGAAGTAGCATCTTTAACTACCTTTCGCTTAAACAACTTAGTTTTGTCTGTCTCCGCCCAAGCTAAGGGGGTACGACACTTTCTACTATAAAGGGCCTCGAAGGGCACCATTTGTATACTCATCTGATAGTTGTTGTTGTAAGCGAACTCGATCACTAAGAGATTATCCTCCCGCTACTTTTCGAAATTTGAGGTGCGCATACAGAGCATATCCTCTATTGTCCTATTGGTAATTCCAGTGTGCCCATCAGTTTTAGGATGGAAGGTCGTACTGAACTTCAACTTGGTCCCCAATAGTTTGTTGATTAGCCTCCAATCATTTGAAGTGAAACGCCCATCACAATCACTTATGATGCTACGGGGCACACCGTGCAATCGTACTATGTTATCTACATATAGCTTTGCTAGATTTTCCACTGAATCATCTTTCCAGTTCGGAATGAAGTGTGTCACCTTTGTCAAACGGTCTATGATTACCCAAACGACATTCCTATGCTGCGATCTCAACAATCCATGCACGAAATCCATCGATATGCCGTTAAACTTCCATTCTGGAATCGGTAAAGACTTTATAAATCCATAAGGCTTCTGACATTCAGCTTTCACTAGTGCGCAAGTATGACACTTTGCCACATAGTGAGCTATGTCATTCTTCAAACCCAACCACCAGAACATTATCTTCATGTATTTATACATCTTTGTGCTCCCCGGATGGATCAAGTACTTGGTAAAATGAGTCTCGTACATCAGCTCCTCCCATAAAGTACAAAACTTTGGGATGCACAATCGATCGTCTTTCCGCAAAAGACCATCTTCATAAGAAAACTTAGCATTAGAACCATCCACGGTCTCCGCTACATAGCGCTTCATACTTTCATCAAGCTCCAACACTTAAACCCCATCCGCAATGTCACACTGCACCTCCATCCAGTTCAAGCATGCATTCGTCGTTGTTCCTCTTTCGACGCAAGAGATTCTCAAGGCTTCCAAGTCACTGATTAAACACTCATCATGCATCAAAATCCAATTGGCATATGCAGAAGCCCTTCTATTCAATGCATCCGCAACAAAATTTCCCTTGTCGGGAATATAATGAATCTTTAAGGTATTGTCCCCAAGGAACACCCTCCACCCTTGCTATCGCATTATCAAATCTTTCTGATCTATCAGATACTTTAGGATCTTATGGTTCGTAAAGATATCAATCTTCATTTCATACAAGCAGTGTTGCCAAATCTTAAGAGCAAATATCATAACCACTAACTCCAAGTCGTGAACTGGATAATTTCTTGTGTGAACTTTAAGTTAGAGAGAGCCATAAGCATTAAATTTACCAAACTTTAGAAGAACGTAGCCCAATCCGCTCCCTAAGGCACCACTATAAATCTCATAGTCTTCTGCACCACATGGCGAGCAAAAAATCGACATCGTGGTCATACGACTCTTAAATTCCTCAAAAGCTCACGTGCACTCTGGCATCCAAACAAACTTCTAATCCTTTCTAATCAAGGTAGTGAGAGGTAGAGCTATCTATAAGAAGTTCTTTACGATGCACATATAGTAGCCGACAAGTTCGAGGAAACTTCGGAATTCCGCCACTGTAGACAACACAGACCACTCCCGTATCACAACTATCTTTGTCGGATCCACCGCAAGTCCCTCTCCACTGACCACATGACTGAGGAACGCTACTAATGACAGTCAAAACTTACACTTTGAGAACTTGGCGTACAACTAACTCCTCCACAGAGTTTCCAAAACAGTGCGTATGCGATCCACATGATCTTCTTCCGACTGAGAGTACACCAGGATATCGTCAATGAAGACTATTACGAACTTTCCAAATATTCCCTGAACATTCTGTTTATCAAATCCATAAACACTGAAGGCACATTCGTTAGGCCAAATGACATAACCGTGAGCTTGTAATGCACGTAACACATGCTAAATGCTATTTCTGGAATATCACTTTCCCTGATTCTCAACTGTAAATAACTAGACTTAAAATTCAGATTGGAATAGACAGTTCATCTAAACAACTGATCAAACAAATCATTGATTATTAGAATCGAATACTTGTTCTTCTCTGTCAGCTTGTTCAGTTCTCAGTAGTCAATACATAGACACAAGCTTTCATCCTTCTTCTTCACAAAGAGGACTGACGCACTCCAAAGTGACATACTTGGATGTATATAGCCTTGCTTTAGCTACTCCTGTAACTGAACCTTCAGTTCCGCCATCTCCTTTGGCACCACACGGTATGGTGAGCATGACACAGGTTTCGCACCTGCCACCAACTCAATAGTGAAGTCAATCTCTCGCTGAGGTAGAATCGCAGGGAGATCTTTAGGAAACACATCTGCAAAACTACGACATAATAGGAACGTAATTCAAAATGGACTTCGGCTCTACAACCTCCAATAACGTGAAGAATAACTTCGTGTCCTTTCGAACCACCTTTAACCCTCTTAGAGCAGACATTAATACCTTTCTCGATCCTTGCATACCAACAAACATGGTCTCGTGTTCAGTATCTTGCGCAAGTGTGACTTCTTTTGAATTGCAATCAGTGTATGCACGCTGCTTTGAGAGCCAGTCCATACCAAAGATTACATCAAACTCTGATATCGACAACATCGATGCTTCCACGTCAAACTCATGACTTCTTAACTGTACCTTAACACAATTATCCTCACCCACATTCACCCTTTACCCATATAGAATCATTATACAAACCTCATCTTTAGTAATAATAAAAGCACTTTAATAAATAATATAAGTCCATAATAACACAAGTAAAAGAGTGTTCTTACCAGACATGTGAACATTGGGCTCGAACTTAGATAGTAACATGCCAAGCATCCATACATACATAAGGTATAAGTACATAACATATTGAATGCTATATACTAACTCATACATGTCGTAACATTGCCAGGGTGATAGACTCTTGGCTGAGATAGAGTGCTTAAGGATGCAGTTAACTCCAATGCTTTCCCTTTCCTAGCAAAAGATGCTCTTGTCTTTCTCTCTATCTTTTGCGGACCATTGGGACACTCTTTGGCATAATGTCCCACCTGATCGCAAATATAATAAGTGTGGATCTCGCCTAACCGTCACTCTATAGACTGTAGAAGTAGGTGGCCCAATATACCTGGACTTCTTGTTCCCCACAAAAGGAGCACACGCCTTTGTAACCGTCGTTAGAGGGCCACTACAATAGTCTCGGGCCATATGGCCTAACTTTCCATAAGTAAATCAAATATAAGGACCTTGCCTTTTATTTGATCCTATAACAACAAAAGAAGTTGACTCCAACAAACTAAACTTCTTCTTCCACTTGTGATGGTAAGACTTTGAAAAGTTCGGTACCTTGAACTCTTGTTTTGATCTGACTTTTTCCAAGTCCATTTCCAATGATCTAGCTGTAATCACCAAGGCATGGAATCCAATTAATTTTGGACTCACCAGTAATAGTCGTAAATCATTTCACAAGCCATTATAAAACTTGTTGGCCTTAGTCTCCTCACTTTCAAACATAAGCTCCGTACGTTGTCTTTGCCTAATGAATTCACACAGGTATTCATCAACTGTTTGCTCTCCCTATTCTAAACTCAAACACTAGTTAGGGCGATAGAAGGTATAAACTCCTTTTCTAAAGCTCGTCTCGCTACTCTCTGCTCAGCTATGTCAACCTACATCGGGGAAACTATAAGGGTAGGAGGTTGTACTTGCCCTCCTGGTTGCGCATTAATCAGCGCAAATACGGCTTCAGTAACAAACTATATTATCTTCATTGAAGGAGGAGGTGTAGACACACTAATTGGTTCTCCACTCACCACAAAGAGTCGGTATTGCGACTGTCTCGCACCCCAACTAGTCACCTATAATCGTGAAACACACAATTAAGCGACTAGTAAAATTGCAAAACAACAATCACAGGAACACGCAGGTTCAACAAACATGTGTATTGTCATTTCTAAGTGGACATTCATGGGTTCTTTCATGTTATAACGGTAACACACAAACACGTGCTCACCACCCCTTAAAAGAATTCACCCACGAATTCGAATAAGAAAGACTGATAAAAGAATATGATACCAAATTGTAACACCCCTATCTGTCATGTAAAATATAACAGATGGTCCGGTCGGGGCCCCACGCCATATTCCACGAGCAGTCAGTGGAGTTACGTATTGAAACCAAAACATTAACGTATTCTAACTCAGAGTTGCATTCTAACGAAAAATTTTTGAGTTTTAAGAACCCACAACCAGGAATTCCCACTAACAAAAACAATAGGAATGAAAGTACTATACAATAGCTTGGCCTTAAGGCCTTACAAAATGTTTCCAATATAATAAGTGTTTTCCATACATCGACACGCAAGCCGACGACACATGAAAATAGTAAGACAAACTTTGCTTGATCTTCGAGGGATGTCATAGCACACAAGGGGCTTCAACCCGCTATTTTCCACTCGACTCTCCAGCACCTGCATATGGATAATCCACCTAGAAGTTGCAAACGAAGTAACATTAAGCTTTAGCCGACCAATTTATAATGACCTCGCCCCATACTCGGGGTGGCGGAACTCCTTCCCTGCATGCAAGCAACAAGTATAGATATATATCAAGAATGTTCACTTTATGAACCATACATCACAAACGTTGGTTCGACCGACCAAACGTATTGTGCACTAAGGGCACATTATCGGTGTACCTGATTACCAGGGTCCCACCACCATCCTAAATCCCAGACCAATTGTAACATTAAGCATTCCTTAGTCAGGCGTATAGCCACGACTTTTTCCTATTTCAATGAGGATTCCAAGGACCTTAGGAATCCAACCTGAGCGATATAGTGCGGGTACATATCAAACTAAGCTTGTTGCTCAAATCGCCAATTCTACGAGACAACATCGCAAGTCAGCCTGTCCTTTCTCATTGATACATACATAGCCGCGTTATGTTCCAAGGCTGCCACTCATGGCCAACAATGTTGGGCATACCTATCTCTCAGCCCTACAAGCTACCCACCTTATCCCTAAGACCTGGGCTTGTAATCACATATCATCTCACTAGGAGCTACCACCAATGGTAATTAGTACAGCGGACGGTACAAAATAGAACATTAATTCTGTTCACTTTTTCGGGTAATTCCTGGAGTTAGCCTCCAAAACCCCCCTGCACCACTCTATAGTACTCAGAACCCGAAAACAACATAAATCGCAGAGTCTTCTCTGTCATATAAAGAACATTAGATCTATCACCAATCCAGACCAACTTGTCCGGATGGGCTTCACGAAACATGTCTATGTTCGTACATCGATTCCGAACTCTATATGCAATTTCTATCGGGGATACTTTGTATCGACACAAAATAAACCTCTCACTCTCCACCAATTGGAAGGGTTTTCCATGCTAACATGCAAAATAAGAACTTCACTTGTCCAAGAAAAGAATCGTTACCCTTAAAGTTCTCTTGGGTGCCATAAATCAAAATTCCAATCGGATAGAAAGAATCACATCGGACTGCTCTCTGTGAATCTGGACTCGGCTCGTGATTTGGAGCTCCGAAGCTCCGGCAATGACGGGATCTCTCCTTATTCTTCTTTTGCTCTCACCTCTCTACCTCTTGGAAAGAGAAAGGCCTCAAAGAAATGAGCCATAAACCCTAAGTCCTCGGCCATATAACAACATAAATTCCCTCTAGCCATCGGATCAAGCTAAAAATCCACCAACAACTCTCATTTAAATGAGAATTTTCGTCTGAGAGGTATTGACGTGCGGTATCACAGTATCGATGCGTGGTACCTCGATCGTGGCTTCTTTAGCAAGCCAACCGCTTAAGAAACTCCACACAATCGCTGACACATGGCTGCCAATACCGGACACACTATCGACGTACGGTATCATACTACCGTCGGGTGCTAGCCCTTAAGTCGGTTCGGCAACCCTGGTCAAACGGCCAGCTCAACATACTATCGTCGGTGATAGAACTATCACCAGACGGTACCTCACAGAGAACTACTACAATTAAATCTGTAAAGTCACCGCCGATGCTAGCACTATCACCGGGCGGTACCACTCAGTGAGCTATTTATGTGTAAACTCTGGGGCGTTATAGTTTACTTCTGCAGGCCCTACGGGGGTTGCTTTTAATGAGGTTTTTGTTGGCGAGCATGGGATGGTGACGGATGACATGAATGCAACCTTGTGTCTACCTTTCACTCCAAATGAGGTACATACAGCTCTATTTTCCATGTACCCCTTAAGTCCCCTGGCCTAGATGGTCTCCCGCCAGTCTATTTTAAAATATTATAGCCGACGGTGGATTATAAGGTCACTAAGTTAATTTTCAATTTCTTAAATAATGGTGTGTCCTATCCTACCTTTCATGCTACTAACGTTTTGTTGATTCTGAAATGTGATAGACCGGTATCCTTGAACCAATTTAGGCATATTAGCTTGTGTAATGTTGTTTACTGTATTTCCACTAGTTATATTGTAAACTGCCTGCAACGCAACATGGACTCTCTCATTTCTCATTTCTGGTCAGCATTTATACCTGGTAGACTTATTACTAATAATATTTTTGTAGTCTTTGAAGTTAATTATTTCATGTCTTCTGCTCCGAGGGGGGTTGTTTTATCCTTAGCTCTCAAGCTTAACCTTTTGAAAGCCTATGATCAGATTGAATGGAATTTTCTTGCATAGGCTTTGGCATGTCTAGGATTGCATGACTCTTTTATTGACCTTATTTGGAGATGTATTTCTTCGGCTCGAGACTCCTTATTTAATGGAGAGTCATTTTGAAACCTTATTCCCTCACGCTTAATCCGGCATGGTGATCCACTATCTCCATACTTGTTTTTAATGTGTTTGGAGTTTCTTAGCAGGATGCTGGTGCGCGCAGAGTGGGACGGATCTTTTTCATGGTGTTGCAGTTTGTCCATCAGCCCCATGGATATCACACTTGTTCTTTGTGGATGACACACTCATCTTCGCTCAGGCGGAGGGAAAGGTGGATTTGTCTAAATCTCAGCTACTGACTTCTTTCTCTAGGGCATAAGGCATGGTGATTAACTACCAAAAGTCTAAAGTGATGTTTAGACGTGCTACGTCAGAGTCGGTTAGGCAAAATATTTTGTAGATTTTTGGGGTGGATCATTCTGCTAAGCATGACTTATACTTGGATGTGCCGTCGCTGGTTGGCTGCTTTCGGCGGCTTTTTTTTGCTTATCTCAAAGATAGACTGTGGCAGCGGATCTAGGGTTAAAGGTTCGGTTACTCTCGTAGACATGACGTGAGGTTCTTATTAAGGAGGTCTTGACATCCATTCCCACATTTGTTTTGAGATATTTCCAGATCCCGTGGACTTTCATTCGTGAGATGGATTCTATGATTGCTTATTTTTGGTGGAATAATGCTGGTGGTCGTGGTGTCAGATGGTTGTCATGGAGATCATTGTGCAAGGCAAAGTCAGTGGAGGGCATGGGTTTCTGCTATGTCGAGGCCTTCAACTTTGCACTATTGGCCAAACAAGTACGAAGATATTTTGACGAGGCCTGTTTCCTTGGTGGAGAGGATGTTTTGAGCTCGCTATGTCCCAGATGGTGATGTATTTGGGGCTTCTTTGGGATGTCGACCTTCCTCCAGGTTGTGCAGCTTTGTCCATGTCAGGGGACGGATTGTGGAGACGTTTATCGGTTGGATATGGGGTTACTATCGATATATGTACTTACCGTTGGATTCCTCGACCTACTTCATTCCAGATCCAATCGCCAAGGCCTCCCAATGCTCCTATACGTTGGGTTCGTGTGCTATTCCAATCCTACTGATGAGAGTGGGACCCAAATAAGATCAGGGGCTTGGTTTCTGAGGATGATGTGGTTGTGCTCCATTCTATGCATTTCCCTCAGACACTGTGTGGTTCCGGCTGCTTGGTTCTTGCATTATTCCCCTAATGGTTCTTTTTTCTTTAAGAGTCTCTATCGTCTTGCATTTTGAGCATTAGTTTCTGGTGGGGGGGGCTCTTCCTTCACTACAACAAATTGCACTTTAGTAAGGACCTAAATCGTTACAATAAGTACCAAAAATCATTACAAACACTCTTTGGTAAAAATAATAATTTTATGTAACGGCCGTCCTCTAAATCTCGATGCTAAAACTTCTTATAATGAATGTATGTGTGTCGTTACAAATAAATTAATTATAACAAACGATACTTTCTTGCCCAAAAAAGATTCTTCCTCACAATAAATTAGTTACAATAGTACAAAATTTGATAATAAAATAAAACAAAATTAAAGTTTTCAATTAATTTTGTATCGCTGGCCGGCATGCCCGACGGCCCGCACGCCCAGTCCGGCCGCCGACCCGGACGCACGACCGCCCTCGGCCATAAACCCTTAGTCCTCGGCCATATAACAACATGAATGCCCTCCAGCCATCGGATCGCGCTCAAAATCCACCAAGAGCTCTGATTTAAACGAGAATTTTCGTCTGAGAGGTATTGACGTGCGGTATAACACTATCGATGCGTGGTACCTCGATCGTGGCTTCTTCAGCAAGACAACCGCTTAAGCACCTCCACACAATCGCTGACACATGGCTGCCAATACCGGACACACTACTGATGTGCGGTATCATACTACCGTCGGGTGCTAGCCCTTAAGTCGGTTCGGCAACCCTGGTCAAACGGCCAGCCCAACATACTACCGCCGGTGATAGCACTATCACCAGACGGTACCTCACAGAGAACTACGACAATTAAATCTGCAATGTCACCGCCAACGCTAGCACTATATCCGGGCGGTACCACTCAGTGAACTATTTATGTGTAAACTCTGGGGCGTTATAGTTTACTTCTGCTGGCCCTACGTGGGTTGCTTTTAAGGAGGTTTTTGTTGGCGAGCATGGGATGGTGACAGATGACATGAATGCAACCTTGTGTCTACCTTTCACTCCAAATAAGGTACATACAGCTCTATTTTCCATGTACCGCTTAAGTCCCCTTGCTGGATGGTCTCCCGCCAATCTGTTTTCAAAAATTATAGCCGACGGTGGATTATAAGGTCACTAAGATAATTTTCAATTTCTTAAATAATGGTGTTTCCTATCCTACCTTTCATGCTACTAACGTTTTGTTGATTCTGAAATGTGATAGACCGGTATCCTTGAACCAATTTAGGTATATTAGCTTGTGTAATGTTGTTTACCGGATTTCCACTAGTGATATTGTTAACTGCCTGCAGCGCAATATGGACTCTCTCATTTCTCATTTCTGGTCAGCATTCATACCTGGTAGACTTATTACTAATATTATTTTGGTAGTCTTTGCAGTTAATTATTTCATGTCTTCTGCTTCGAGGGGGGTTGTTTTATCCTTAGCTCTCAAGCTTAACCTTTTGAAAGCCTATGATCAGATTGAATGGAATTTTCTTGCATAGGCTTTGGCATGTCTAGGATTGCATGACTCTTTTATTGACCTTATCAGGAGATGTATTTCTTCGGCTCGATACTCCTTATTTAATGGAGAGTTATTTTGAAACCTTATTCCCTCACGGTTGATCCGGCAAGGTGATCCACTATCTCCATACTTGTTTTTAATGTGTTTGGAGTTTCTTAGCAGGATGCTGGTGCGCGCAGAGCGGGACAGATCTTTTTCATGGTGTTGCAGTTTGTCCATCAGCCCCATGGATATCTCACTTGTTCTTTGTGGACGACACACTCATCTTCGCTAAGGCGGAGGGAGGGGTGGATTTGTCTAAATCTCAGCTACTGACTTCTTTCTCTAGGGAATCAGACATGGTGATTAACTACCAAAAGTCTAAAGTGGTGTTTGGAAGTGCTACGTCAGAGTCGGTTAGGCAAAATATTTTGTAGATTTTTGGGGTGGATCATTCTGCTCGGCATGACTTATACTTGGATGTTCCGTCGCCGGTTGGCTGCTTTCGGCGGCTTTGTTTTGCTTATCTCAAAGATAGACTGTGGCAGAGGATCTAGGGTTAAAGGTTCGGTTACTCTCGTAGACAGGACGCGAGGTTCTTATTAAAGAGGTCTTGACATCCATTCAAACATTTGTTTTGAGATGTTTTCAGATCCCGTGAACTTTCATTCGTGAGATTTATTCTATGATTGCTTATTTTTGGTGGAATAATGGTGGTGGTCGTGGTGTCAGATGGTTGTCATAGAGATCATTGTGTAAGGCAAAGTCAGTGGAGGGCATGGGTTTCTGCTATGTCGAGGCCTTCAACTCTGCACTACTGGCCAAACAAGTACGAAGATTTTTTGATGAGGCCCGTTTCCTTGGTGGAGAGGATGTTCTGAGCTCGCTATGTCTCAGATGGTGATGTATTTGGGGCTGCTTTGGGATGTCGACCTTCCTCCAGTTGGTTCAGCTTTGTCCATGTCAGGGGACTGATTGTGGAGACGTTTATTGGTTGGATCTGGGGTTACTATTGATATATGGACTGACCGTTGGATTCCTCGACCTACTTCATTCCAGATCCAATCGCTAAGGCCTCCCGATTCTCCTATACGTTGGGTTCGTGTGCTATTCCAATCCTACTGATGAGAGTTGGACCCAAATAGGATCAGGGGCTTGGTTTTTGAGGATGATGTGGTTGTGCTCCATTCTCTGCATTCCCCTCGGACGCTGTGTGGTTCCGGCTGCTTGGTTCTGGCATTATTCCCCTAATGGTTCTTTTTCTTTAAGTGTCTCTATCGTCTTGCATTTTGAGCATTAGTTTCTGGTGTGTGTATGGGGGGGCTCTTCCTTCACTACAACAAATTGCACTTATAGTAAAAACCTAAATCGTTATAATAAGTACCAAAAATCGTTACAAACACTCTTTATTAACAAAAATAATTTTATGTAATGGTCGTCCTCTAAATCTCGATGCTAAAACTTCTTGTAACGAATGTATGTGTGTCGTTACAAATAAATTAATTGTAACAAACGATACTTTCTCACCCAAAAAATATTCTTCCTCACAATAAATTAGTTACAATAGTATAAAATTTGATAATAAAATAAAACAAAATTAAAGTTTTCAATTAATTTTGTATCGCTGGCCGACCTGCCCGACCGCCCGCCCGCCCAGTCCGGCTGCCGACCCGGACGCACGACCGCCCTCGGCCATAAACCCTAAGTCCTCGGCCATATAACAACATGAATGCCCTCCAGCCATCGGATCGCGCTCAAAATCCACCAACAGCTATGATTTAAACAAGAATTTTCGTCTTAGAGGTATTGACGTGCGGTATCACACTATCGACACGTGGTACCTCGATCGTGGCTTCTTCAGCAAGCCAACCGCTTAAGCACCTCCACACAATCGCTGACATATGGCTGCCAATACCGGACACACTACCGACGCGCGGTATCATACTACCGTCGGGTGCTAGCCATTAAGTCGGTTCGGCAACCCTGGTCAAATGGCCAGCTCAACATACTACCGCCGGTGATAGCACTATCACCAGACGGTACCTCACAGAGAACTACGACAATTAAATCTGCAATGTAACCTCCGACGCTAGCACTATCACCGGTACCACTCAGTGAGCTATTTATGTGTAAACTCTGGGGCGTTATAGTTTACTTCTGCTGGCCCTACGAAGGTTGCTTTTAAGGAGGATTTTGTTGGCTAGCATGGGATGGTGACAAATGACATGAATGCAACCTTGTGTCTACCTTTCACTCCAAAATGAGGTACATACCGCTCTATTTTCCATGTACCCCGTAAGTCCCCTGGCCTGGATGGTCTCCCGCCAGTCTGTTTTCAAAAATTATAGCCGATGGTGGATTATAAGGTCACTAAGTTAATTTTCAATTTCTTAAATAATGGTGTGTCCTATCCTACCTTTCATTCTACTAACGTTTTGTTGATTCTGAAATGTGATAGACCGGTATCCTTGAACCAATTTAGGCATATTAGCTTGTGTAATGTTGTTTACCGGATTTCCACTAGTTATATTGTTAACTGCCTGCAACGCAACATGGACTCTCTCATTTCTCATTTCTGGTCAGCATTCATACCTGGTAGACTTATTACTAATAATATTTTGGTAGTCTTTGAAGTTAATTATTTCATGTCTTCTGCTTCGAGGGGGGTTGTTTTATCCTTTGCTCTCAAGCTTAACCTTTTGAAAGCCTATGATATGATTGAATGGAATTTTCTTGCATAGGCTTTGGCATGTCTAGGATTGCATGACTCTTTTATTGACCATATTAGGAGATGTATTTCTTCGGCTCGATACTCCTTATTTAATGGAGAGTCATTTTGAAACCTTATTCCCTCACGCTTGATCCGGCAAGGTAATCCACTATCTCCATACTTGTTTTTAATGTGTTTGGAGTTTCTTAGCAGGATGCTGGTGCGCGCAAAGCGGGACAGATCTTTTTCATGGTGTTGCAGTTTGTCCATCAGCCCCATGGATATCTCACTTGTTCTTTGTAGACGACACACTCATCTTCGCTCAGGAGGAGGGAGGGGTGGATTTGTCTAAATCTCAGCTACTGACTTCTTTCTCTAGGGCATCAGGCATGGTGATTAACTACCAAAAGTCTAAAGTGGTGCTTGGACGTGCTACGTCAGAGTCGGTTAGGCAAAATATTTTGTAGATTTTTGGGGTGGATCATTCTGCTCAGCATGACTTATACTTTGATGTGCCGTCGCCGGTTGGCTGCTTTCGGCAGCTTTGTTTTGCTTATCTCAAAGATAGACTGTGGCAGAGGATCTAGGGTTAAAGGTTCGGTTACTCTCGTAGACATGACGCGAGGTTCTTATTAAGGAGGTCTTGACATCCATTCCCACATTTGTTTTGAGATGTTTCCAGATCCCGTGGACTTTCATTCGTGAGATGGATTCTATGATTGCTTATTTTTGGTGGAATAATGGTGGTGGTCGTGGTGTCAGATGGTTTTCATGGAGATCATTTTGCAAGGCAAAGTCAGTTGAGGGCATTGGTTTCTGCTATGTCGAGGCCTTTAACTCTGCACTATTAGCCAAACAAGTACGAAGATTTTTTGACGAGGCCAGTTTCCTTGGTCGAGAGGATGTTTTGAGCTCGCTATGTCCCAGATGGTGATGTATTGGGGCTGCTTTGGGATGTCAACCTTCCTCCAGATGTGCAGCTTTGTCCATGTCAGGGGACTGATTGTGGAGACGTTTATTGGTTGGATCTGGGGTTTCTATTGATATATGGACTGACCGTTGGATTCCTCGACCTACTTCATGCCAGATCCAATCTCCAAGGCCTCCCGATGCTCCTATACGTTGGGTTCGTGTACTATTCCAATCCTACTGATGAGAGTGGGACCCAAATAGGATCAGGGGCTTGGTTTCTGAGGATGATGAGGTTGTGCTCCATTCTATGCATTGCCCTTGGACGCTGTGTGGTTCCGGCTGCTTGGTTCTGACATTATTCCCCTAATGGTTCTTTTTTCTTTAAGAGTCTCTATCGTCTTGCATTTTGAGCATTAGTTTCTGGTGTGTGGGGGGGATATTCCTTCACTACAATAAATTGCACTTATAGTAAGGACCTAAATCGTTACAATAAGTACAAAAAATCATTACAAACACTCTTTGGTAACAAAAATAATTTTATGTAACGGTCGTCCTCTAAATCTCGACACTAAAACTTCTTGTAACGAATGTATGCATGTCGTTACAAATAAATTAATTGTAGCAAGCGATACTTTCTCACCCAAAAAAGATTCTTCCTCACAATAAATTAGTTACAATAGTACAAAATTTGATAATAAAATAAAACAAAATTAATGTTTCCAATTAATTTTGTATCGCTGGCCGGCCTGCCCGACTGCCCGCCTGCCCAGTCCGGCTGCCGACCCGGACGCACGACCTCCCTCAACCATAAACCCTAAGTCCTCGGCAATATAACAACATGAATGCCCTCCAGCCATCGGATCGCGCTCAAAATCCACCAACAGCTCTTATTTAAATGATAATTTTCGTCTGAGAGGTATTGACGTGCGGTATAACACTATCGACGCGTGGTACCTCGATCGTGGCTTCTTCAGCAAGCCAACCGCTTAAGCACCTCCACACAATCGCTGACACATGCTGCCAATACCGGACACACTACCGACGTGCGATATCATACTACCGTCGGGTGCTAGCCCTTAAGTCGGTTCGACAACCCTGGTCAAACGGCCAGCTCAACATACTACCGCCGGTGATAGCACTATCACCAGACAGTACCTCACAGAGAACTACGATAATTAAATCTGCAATGTAACCGCCGACGCTAGCACTATCACCGGCGGTACCACTCAGTGAGCTATTTATGTGTAAACTCTGGGGCGTTATAGTTTAATTTTGCTGGCCCTACGGGGGTTTCTTTTAAGGAGGTTTTAATTTGCTAGCATGGGATGGTGACAGATGACATGAATGCAACCTTATGTCTACCTTTCACTCCAAATGAGGTACATACAGCTCTATTTTCCATGTACCCCTTAAGTCCCCTGGCCTGGATGGTCTCCCGCCAGTCTGTTTTCAAAGATTATAGCCGACGGTGGATTATAAGGTCACTAAGTTAATTTTCAATTTCTTAAATAATGGTGTGTCCTATCCTACCTTTCATGCTACTAACGTTTTGTTGATTCTGAAATGTGATAGACCGGTATCCTTGAACTAATTTAGGCATATTAGCTTGTGTAATGTTGTTTACCGGATTTCCACTAGTTATATTGTTAACTGCATGCAGCGCAACATGGACTCTCTCATTTCTCATTTCTGGTCAGCATTCATACCTGGTAGACTTATTACTAATAATATTTTGGTAGTCTTTGAAGTTAATTATTTCATGTCTTTTTCTCCGAGGGGGGTTGTTTTATCCTTAGCTCTCAAGCTTAACCTTCTGAAAGCCTATGATCAGATTGAATGGAATTTTCTTGCATAGGCTTTGGCATGTCTAGGATTGCATGACTCTTTTATTGAACTTATTAGGAGATGTATTTCTTCGGCTCGATACTCCTTATTTAATAGAGAGTCATTTTGAAACCTTTTTCCCTCACGCTTGATCCGGCAAGGTGATCCACTATCTCCATACTTGTTTTTAATGTATTTGGAGTTTCTTAGCAGGATGCTGGTGCGCGCAGAGTGGGACGGATCTTTTTCATGGTGTTGCAGTTTGTCCATCAGCCCCATGGATATCTCACTTGTTCTTTGTGGACGACACACTCATCCTCGCTCAGGCGGAGGGAGGGGTGGATTTGTCTAAATCTCAGCTACTGACTTCTTTCTCTAGGGCATCAGGCATGGTGATTAACTACCAAAAGTCTAAAGTGGTGTTTGGACGTGCTACGCCTGAGTCGGTTAGGCAAAATATTTTGTAGATTTTTGGGGTGGATCATTCTGCTCAGCATGACTTATACTTGGATGTGTCGTCGCCGGTTGGCTGCTTTCGGCGGCTTTGTTTTGCTTATCTCAAAGATAGACTGTGGCAGCGAATCTAGGGTTAAAGGTTCGGTTACTCTCGTAGACAGGACGCAAGGTTCTTATTAAGGAGGTCTTGACATCCATTCCCACATTTGTTTTTAGATGTTTCCTGATCCAATGGACTTTCATTCGTGAGATGGATTCTATGATTGCTTATTTTTGGTGGAATAATGGTGGTGGTCGTGGTGTCAGATGGTTTTCATGGAGATCATTGTGCAAGGCAAAGTCAGTGGAGGGCATGGGTTTCTGCTATGTCGAGGCCTTCAACTCTGCACTATTGGCCAAACAAGTACAAAGATTTTTTGACGAGGCCAGTTTCCTTGGTGGAGAGGATGTTTTGAGCTCGTTATATCCCAGATGGTGATGTATTTGGGGCTGCTTTGGGATGTCGACCTTCCTCCAGTTGGTGTAGCTTTGTCCATGTCAGGGGACTGATTGTGGAGACGTTTATTGGTTGGATCTGGGGTTACTATTGATATAGGGACTGGCTGTTGGATTCCTCGACCTACTTCATTCCAGATCCAATCGCCAAGGCCTCTCGATGCTCCTATACGTTGGGTTCGTGTGCTATTCCAATCCTACTGATGAGAGTGGGACCCAAATAGGATCAGGGGCTTGGTTTTTGAGGATGATGTGGTTGTGCTACATTTTATGCATTCCCCTCGGACGCTGTGTGGTTCCGGCTGCTTGGTTCTTGCATTATTCCCCTAATGGTTCTTTTTACTTTAAGAGTCTCTATCGTCTTACATTTTGAGCATTAGTTTCTGGTGTGTGTGTGGGGGGGGGCTCTTCCTTCACTACAATAAATTACACTTATAGTAAGGACCTAAATTGTTACAATAAGTACCAAAAATCATTACAAACACACTTTGGTAACAAAAATAATTTTATGTAACAGTCATCCTATAAATCTCGACGCTAAAACTTATTGTAACGAATATATGCGAGTCGTTACAAATAAATTAATTGTAACAAACGATACTTTCTCACCCAAAAAAAATTCTTCCTCACAATAAATTAGTTACAATAGTACAAAATTTGATAATAAAATAATACAAAATTAAAGTTTTCAATTAATTTTGTATCGCTGGCCGGCTTGCCCGCCCGCCCAGTCCGGCCGCCGACCCGGACGCACGACCGCCCGCCCGGACGCTCTCCGCCTGCCCGCCCGAGAGCCCGCCCGCCCGCCCGAGAGCCCGCCCGCCCGAGAGCTCGCCCGCCCGAGAGCCCGAGACTGCCAACACAAATAGTTAGGCCCAGGCCGGGCAATGGGGCCAAACAAGGCACCATATATGAGCATTTTCCCGGCCCGGTGCCCGGCCCGGGCCAGGCCGGGCAAAGCCCGGTTTCTAGGGCCGGGCAAAGCCCGGGCCCGGCTCCTATGCGCCTTTTAAAACTGCGTCTTCTAGGTGCATTTTCGGGAGAAGTGTTCAACATGAAAGTTGTAGATCTCGATGATATCTACAACTATTATGTTGAACACTTTTTGATTTGATGCCGTTTAGGGCCCCGAAAAAAATCACGCGGAACATTTGAAATGTTCCGTGGGATTTTTTTCGGGGGCCAAATCGGGGGCCTAAACGGCTTCAAATCAAAAAGTGTTCAACATGAAAGTTGTAGATATCTTCGAGATATACAACTTTCATGTTGAACACTTCTCTCGAAAATGCACCTAAAAGACGCAGTTTTAAAAGACGTATATTACTTTTTTTAAAAAATTTATTATTTTTTTATAAAAACAGGGCCCGGGCCCGGCCCGGCCCGCCTTAGCAGGCCCCCTCCCGGAGCCAGATGCCCGGGCCGGCCCGGCCCGGCTGCAATCAGGGCCCGGGCACTGGGTCAGGTTCGGAAAAGCCCGGGCTTGGGAGGCCCGGTTTAGGCCGGGGGGCTTTTTGAACACGACTAGCTTATATACATTGTTATTATATTTAATTTAATTTTAATTAATTTTAATTTAAATTTAAATTTAAATTTAAATTTTAAAAAATTAATTTGAATTTTAATTTATTAGCTTATATACTCTATTTCACGCACTGTTCACCCGCAAAATGTTTTATTTTATTTTTTATTTTTTCAATTTAATTTTTTAATATTTTAAATTTAAATTCGTAATTAATTAATTTTTCAATTTAATTTTTTTATGTAAATAAACTTTAATTATTTTTTCAATTCAATAAATTTTAATTTTAATTTTTAAATGTAATATTAATTTTATTTTTAATTTTAATTTATTAGCTTATATACTCTACTTCACGACACTATTCATCCGCAAAATGTTTTATTTTTTTTATAAATTTTTCCAATTTAATTTTTTAATATTTTCAATTTAAATTTGTAATAATTAATTTTCAAATTAATTTTTTAATATAAAAAAAACTTTAATTATTTTTCAATTCAATAAATTTTAATTTTAATTTTTCAATGTAATTTTAATTTTAATTTTAATTAATTAGCTTATATACTCTATTTCACGTTATTGTTCACCCGTAAAATGTTTTATTTTTTTAATTTAATTTTTTGATATTTTCAATTTAAATTTTTAATTAATTAATTTTTCAATATAATTGTTTAATGTAAATAAACTTTAATTATTTTTCAATTTAATAAATTTTAATTTTAACTTTTCAATGTAATTTTAATTTTAATTTTTCAATAAATTTTGTATTTTAATGTAATTAATTTTAATGTAAATAAACTTTAATTATTTTTCAATTTACTAATTAATTAATTTCTCAATTTAAATAAACTTTAATTTGAATCGCCATATAAAATTAATTGAAAACTTTGATAATAAAATAGTATAAAATTTTATAATAAATTATGATATATTTATTGCAACAAAACTTTAATAATAAAATATTACTAATAGTAAGGAAAATCTCTTTTGTACAACCCCGTATCCGGCCGAGCGGGATCCTCCCCAAGTGGCGGACTCGGGACATGCTACGAGCGGCGTTTTGATGTAGCCTCGTTCGGGGACGTGCGGGTCCTCATGCGTGCGTGCGGAGGCCTTGTGTGCATAGGCTTTTATATACATTATATTATATATATTATATTATATATATATATATTATTATATATTATATTATATATATATATGATTTGATAAGAAAAAAGGAGGGCAGGGGGGCTCGGTACAGGCAAGAGGCAGAGAAAAGCAAAAAGGAAAAAGGGAGAAGAAGGAAAGCCACGAGCTTTTTTTCTTAGGGCTAGCCGGATCGGCTGCCTGCAGCACCCCCGACACCCCCCCTTCTCTCTCCCGGCCGCCTGGAGCAGGCCGCCCGCTCCTCTCCCTCTCTCCCCCGTCGCTCGGCCGCCTGGAGGAGCACAGCCGCTCCTCCCTCCATCTCTCCCACCGCCGGCCAAAAAGAGCAAGGCTCCTCCTCCTCTCCCGCCGCCGGCTCCAGGGCTCCTCCCTCCTTCCCTCCGTCCAGGCCGCCTCCAGCGGGGCCGAGCTCCTCTCGGCCGCCCACTTCCCGTCCAGGCCGCCTCCAACTGGGCCGAGCTCCTCTCGGCCCCCCACTTCCCGTCCAGGCCGCCTCCAGCGGGGCCGAGCTCCTCTCGGCCCCCCACTTCCCGTCCAGGCCGCCTCCAGCGGGGCCGAGCTCCTCTCGGCCCCGCACTTCCCGTCCAGGCCGCCTCCAGCAAGGCCGAGCTCCTCTCGGCCCCCCACTTCCCGTCCAGGCCGCCTCCAGCGGGGCCGAGCTCCTCTCGTCCCCCCACTTCCCGTCCAGGCCGCCTCCAGCGGGGCCGAGCTCCTCTCGGCCCCCCACTTCTCGTCCAGGCCGCCTCCAGCGGGGCCGAGCTTCTCTCGGCCCCTCTTCCCGTCACCGACCTAAACAAGGAGCAAAAGCTCGTTTCTCTCTCGGCTCTCCTTCCTCGCCGCCGCATGCAACTAGTTCGGCCGGGAGCTCCTCTCCCAGCGCCGCTTGGAGCTAGGCCGGTCGGGATCAGCTTCCCCAACGCCGCTTGAAGTTGTGGAGGTCGGGATCGACTTCCTCGGTACCATTTGGAGTACGATCGGCCTTGGAGAGGCTCAGCCACGAAGGGAAAAATTACTTGGAGCCTTCAACTCTCCCGCGGAGGTCAGATCCGAGCATGAACAACCACTACGGACGATAGACGTCGAGACTCTGGCGATATGCGCGGTTGCGGCTTCGTCAAAACACGCGTCAAGGGTAACGAAGTTTCTACTCGGGCAAGTGAAGCCCTCAATTTACATATTTGCATGGAGGCCCCTCTCCACCAATGGGTGGAGGAAGGGAGCTCTCCGACGGGTTGACGTGTACGTCCCCTCTATTAATTGCATTTAGTATCCGGAAGTGTGAGTACGGATTTAGGCATGCTGTGTGAAGCCCATCCGGACGTACGAGCTGAATTGGTGATGTTCTGTGTGAAGCCCATCCGGACGTACGAGCCGAATTAATGATGTTCTGTGTGAAGCCCATCTGGACGTACGAGCCGAATTGGTGATGTTCTGTGTGAAGCCCATCCGGATGCGTGAGCCGGATTGGTGATGTTCTGGGGTTCCCGGAGAAGACTCCGAGGAAGTTGGATATTATCTATTTGCAGGGAATGCGCACCGTAGCCCCGCAAAAGGGGTGTACGGAATATATTTGGCCAGCTTATGTTAGCTGACCGTTGTTCAGCTGGCAGTCGTTTGTCGAGACATCGGTGTACAGGTGCTGCAGTAGCAAGCGAGAAGTAGCGGGCTTAAGCCCAAGCTTGTGCCGGCCCTCGAATGCCTAATTTTCTTATATTGCCGGCCTGCGTGCCGAAGTATGGAATTTATATTCTTGTAATTATTCATAATACCTGTGATGCTCTGTGTATGCATGGTTTACTCTTTTTGTCTTGGGCGAGTGGTGTGCTCGTGAACCGCTCGTCCCGTGGGAGCCCCGAGGTTTATGTAGGGAAGTCCCTGTTGGCCTGTTGATAGCCCTTTTGGGACAGCGGAGTCACGCTGTTTGTAGCCCAGTTGGGCAGCGTGTCATAGAATTGCTCGGCGATGTTGCGCCATTAGTAGGGCGGGTGAGGAGCATTTTGTATAGACCCAAGGAGACACATATGGATAGGAGAGAGTTTGTCTTGAGACCCTCCTTAGATGTTCCGGTCGGCCAAGAGCGCCCTCAGAAGGTGTCTTAGCTCAGCCTTTGGCTTGGGAGGGGAAGAGTTTGTTAGTCTTCCGGGTATGCGGTGAGACCTCCACGCTGAGACCTTGGGTCTGTCCCTTACGTTCCTAGTCTAGAGCCTAGATTGTTCATTTGAGTGTAGTAGGTGTGCGGTCACCCCTCTTTTGGGACCCCAAACTCCACAGAAGTCAATTTTGGCTTCGGTCATTTTTGGCTTCAACAGTTATGGAGCGGTGAGCGTGGAGAGTGGCCAGCACAGAAAAACTCAGTTGAACGTCGTGGCTATAGAAGAGGAACTAAGTGACGACCACGGTCATGTGATGAAAGAAGTCCCCTCCCATCCCTCAGGGTCACTCCTGTCGGTCTCGATATTTTATCCCAAATATTTTCCCTGTTCGTGCTTTAAAGAGCCAGAAGGAGATAATATCATTTTCCTTCCAGTGAGGGTGTGCTAGTAGGTCCCCATAGATCTGCATGAACCAAATCTAGTGGACCTAGAGTAGGTAGTTTAGGGGAAGGGCAAGAGATGAGTTTTCCTCCTGCGCACATTTCACACTTTTGAGTGGTGACGGCGAGACTTAGCATTCCTCCAACATGTTTCACATCTTGGACGAGTTTAAGGAAGGAGAAATTAAGATGGCCAAGCCGATGATTTCATAGGAAGGCAATAGGAGTTGGGCAATTCTGAGTGCTGGATAGAACCATAGATCCTTATGAGGAGCTTTTTATGGCATCACTTGATACCCGACCAACCATTGATTCTGGGGCCAGTTCTCCTGATAATTTTTCTGTAGCCTTCATAAAGGAGCGGCCAGGAGAGTCATTCAGAAATCGACATACCAAGTGGTATTGATTTTTTGTTCAAGTTTTGATCTGCAGTCTCTTGCACCATGTGCATCAATGAAAGCATTTAGCAGCATCGCAGTTGTTCTTTTTGCACATCGTACAAAATAGAGGTTCTTCTTCGACATAAAGAAATGGAAGTCAATCATCTGGGAGACTTGGAAGGAAATCAATGTCACCAACTAGCTCGAGAAGTATTGGTTCGTCAAATAGTCATGATAGGGACCAATTCAGCTCTTAGAGTGATGGATCAGCACAAAGCACCTCAGAATATGTTCAGACCACTTATTTCTAGTGTTCCCGCAACAAATTTCCGGCCCATTTTCTCGAGGAACTCTTCTCTTACAACTAGTAGCAATGCAAGCTCAGAACAAGGTGTTATTAATGTTGCATTTGATGTGGAAGGCAGAGAACTTGAATCAACAGAACAACTTATTGGATGGGAAAGGGCTGAAGATGAAACCAATGAGGAAGTATTTCTATTTGACAGAGCGGATGAGATTATCAAAGATGCTAGTCATGAGGCACTCTATAGAAAGCCTAAGAGACTTGAGGAGGACTTTGGTGAAATTTCGTCAAAGAAATTTGATTCAGAAGATATCCAGAATCACATGGTTCACATTGGTATAGAAACTAATACAACTCTCGATTCAGCACATTTTACTGACAGCGATTGTGATGTTGATGGCCATAAATTGATGGGATTTTGCTCCAAATGCTCTAGAAAATTTAAGATTATGTATGTGACTGAAATTACAAATCTATGTCAGGAATGCATTGAAGAAGATAGGACTTGTACTGCAGAAATAGATCTGACTTGTGTGTCTTTGACTAAAATTGTTGGGTCTCAAATGGACGCCACAACGTGTACATTAGGAAAAGGACTGCTCAATATTGATGCGCCTGAGTTTAATGAGGGTAATGATAAAATTATGCTTTATCAACATGACATGAATATCATATCGGAGTCTAATTCCTTACTGAACATCTGCTCTACACAACTGTTGAATCAAATGGAGTTTGAGAGTTCCGATTTGAATCTGGACAGAAATAAGAATATGAATAATACATAGCTATCAAATCATGCTGTTAATTCCAGTTTAACAATTGATATTGATGAAGGAACGGGTGTCTCGATTCTTCTGATGCAGAGAAGGAGCAGTATTAAGTGGCCCATTTTACAAGGAATAACTGTGTCTGCTACAAATATTCTCTGTTCCGAGCTTTCTTATTCAAGAGATAATGCTTATAGAAGAAGCAGTGGAAGAGATAGTCGTTTAACTTCTTCTTCAGTTGATCTAGTAGGATCATGCATGCAGACAGAAAATTCCCTTCAGCACTAGTTGTACAGGGAAGATGCTGTTCTAAAATATGAGGAATGCCACTGATAATGAAGAAACCAGTAGTAGTTATACAAAAATTTTAGGACATGACAGAGAAATACTAGTTGCTACTGAAGAACATGTCGACACTTTGGAGTGATCAAATGTTAATATACCTTCACCTTCAAGGACAGTCTTTTCTGATATTTACATAATATCAGAAGGAACTGATACTCTCAAGGCAACACTCGGTCCTGAAAGTGAACAAATTTTGGAACGAAAAGGAAATCATGATTTACCTTGCCCTTGGGCACCAGAAATTATGTGCGACGAAGACTCTGTGTCATCCATTCATGCTGATGGACATAATAATGGAATCAATGCCCAAAGTGTGGATGGAAGAAATAATATTAGTGGTTGCTAAGAAATGGAGGATGATTATAATAGGTTGGACTGTAATTATCAATAGGATAATGTTGATAAAACTACCAAATATTCTTCCTCACTGAATATTTAATTACTGCGAAGCTTCAGCGCTCTTGTGGACTGCCAACCTGAGTTTATAGGGTCACATTGTCCAGATTATCTTGAACAGTCCAATGGAGATACTGTCCCACAATCAATGTGTGACATATCCTTGTCTACCCCAGAACAAATTATTGTTGTCCAAGAACATGGAAACCACGATAATGCCTTCAAAAAAAAATGTGCCTTGGGGAGAATATCATATGATTGACCCTAGTTCCCAAGAGGGTGGACGTATCGGGTAGAGGTACCTCGTGTCGGATTTTGGCTTGGTTGATCGGGTTAACGGTTCTTTTGAGTTATTGGATTATCTTTATGTTTGATTTATAGTTGTGTTGGAGAGGAGACCCCCAGGTAGACCCGCTGCGCAGGCTCCCATCTAGCTGGCAGGTCCGAAGGCTCGCCTGTGGGGGAAAGGTTTGGTTTTGGGATACTTCGGTTTAGCCACTTCTACGACACCCCGAGCCGGGCTCGGCCCCAGGTAGACCCGCTGCGCAGGCTCCCATCTAGCTGGCAGGTCCGAAGGCTCGCCTGTGGGGGAAAGGTTGGCTTTTGGGATACTTCGGTTTAGCCACTTCTACGACACCCCGAGTCGGGCTCGGCCCCAGGTAGACCCGCTGCGCAGGCTCCCATCTAGCTGACAGGTCCGAAGGCTCGCATGTGGGGGAAAGGTTGGCTTTTGAGATACTTCAGTTTAGCCGCTTCTACAACACCCCGAGCCGGGCTCGGCCCCAGGTAGACCCGCTGCGCAGGCTCCCATCTAGCTGGCAGGTCCGAAGGCTCGCCTGTGGGGGAAAGGTTGGCTTTTGGGATACTTCAGTTTAGCCGCTTCTACAACACCCCGAGCCGGGCTCGGCCCCAGGTAGACCCGCTGCGCAGGCTCCCATCTAGCTGGCAGGTCCGAAGGCTCGCCTGTGGGGGAAAGGTTGGCTTTTGGGATACTTCAGTTTAGCCGCTTCTACAACACCCCGAGCCGGGCTCGGCCCCAGGTAGACCCGCTGCGCAGGCTCCCATCTAGCTGGCAGGTCCGAAGGCTCGCCTGTGGGGGAAAGGTTGGCTTTTGGGATACTTCAGTTTAGCCACTTCTACGACACCCCGAGCCGTGCTCGGCCCTAGGTAGACCCGCTGCGCAGGCACCCATCTAGCTGGAAGGTCCGAAGGCTCGCCTGTGGGGGAAAGGTTGGCTTTTGAGATACTTCAGTTTAGCCGCTTCTACGACACCCCGAGCCGGGCTCGGCCCCATGTAGACCCGCTGCGCAGGCTCCCATCTAGCTGGTAGGTCCGAAGGCTCGCCTGTGGGGTAAAGGTTGGCTTTTGGGATACTTCAGTTTAGCCACTTCTACGACACCCCGAGCCGGGCTCGGCCCCAGGTAGACCCGCTGCGCAGGCTCCCATCTAGCTTGCAGGTCCGAAGGCTCGCCTGTGGGGGAAAGGTTGGCTTTTGAGATACTTCAGTTTCGCCGCTTCTACAACACCCCGAGCCGGGCTCGACCCCAGGTAGACCCGCTGCGCAGGCTCCCATCTAGCTGGCAGGTCCGAAGGCTTGCCTGTGGGGGAAAGGTTGGCTTTTTGGATACTTCAGTTTAGCCGCTTCTACAACACCCCGAGCCGAGCTCGGCCCCAGGTAGACCCGCTGCACAGGCTCCCATCTAGCTGGCAGGTCCGAAGGATCGCCTGTGGGGGAAAGGTTGGCTTTTGGGATACTTCAGTTTAGCCACTTCTACGACACCCCGAGCCGGGCTCTGTCCCAGGTAGACCCGCTGCGCAGGCTCCCATCTAGCTGCAGGTCCGAAGGCTCGCCTGTGGGGGAAAGGTTGGCTTTTGAGATACTTCAGTTTAGCCGCTTCTACAACACCCCGAGCCGGGCTCGGCCCCAGGTAGACCCGCTGCGCAGGCTACCATCTAGCTGGCAGGTCCGAAGGCTCGCTTGTGGGGGAAAGGTTGGCTTTTGGAATACTTCAGTTTAGCCATTTCTACAACACCCCGAGCCGGGCTCGGCCCCAGGTAGACCCGCTGCGCAGGCTCCCATCTAGGTGGCAGGTCCGAAGGCTCGCCTGTGGGGGAAAGGTTGGCTTTTCGGATACTTCAGTTTAGCCACTTCTACGACACCCCGAGCCGGGCTCGGCCCCAGGTAGACCCGCTGTGCAGCCTCCCATCTAGCTGGCAGGTCCGAAGTCTTTCCTGTGGGGGAAAGGTTGGCTTTTGGGATACTTCGGTTTAGCTACTTCATCGACACTCCGAGCCGGGCTCGGCCCCAGGTAGACTCGCTGCTCAGGCTCTCATTAGCTGAGCAGGGCGGTAGGCACACTTGGGGTGAAAGGATTAGCTCTGTGTGTACAAGAGCGTACAAAAAGGTATAGCTTAGATGTTTTACAATGTTATGATGAATTGTATACTTATTATAAGTAATGGTATATACGGCAGTTCGATAGCAGGGAGCGTTACAAGTATCAAGTGGTTCAAAATGATCAAAAGGTGCATGGAGAGTTTAGTGTTTTGAATGCAAATTTTGGATTTTCTCAAAATTTTTCTTTTGGGTCGGCTCCCACTCGCCGGATACTTGGGATTGGACATTTCTTTCCGAGCTTGTACCAATCTTGAAAAGAGCGGGGATTGTGTACAAACCCATATCCGGCCGAGCGGGATCCTCCCCAAGTGGCGGATTCGGGAAATACTACGAGCGACGTTTTGATGTAGCCCCGTTCGGGGACGTGCGGGTCCTCGTGCATGCGTGTGGAGGCCTTGTGTGCATAGGCTTTTATATACATTATATTATATATATTCTATATATATATATTATATTATATATATTATATTATATATATATATATATGATTCGATAAGAAAAAAGGATGGCAGGGGGGCTCGGTACAGGCAAGAGGCAGAGAAAAGAAAAAAGGAAAAAGGGAGAAGAAGGAAAGCCGCGAGCTTTTTTCCTTAGGGCTAGCCGGATTGGCCGCCTGCAGCACCCCCGACGCCCCCCCCTTCTCTCCCCCGGCCGCCTGGAGCAGGCCGCCCGCTCCTCTCCATCTCTCCCCCGTCACTCGGCCGCCTGGAGGAGCACAGCCGCTCCTCCCTCCATCTCTCCCGCCGCCGGCCAAAAAGAGCAAGGCTCCTCCTCCTCTCCCGCCGCCGGCTCCAGGGCTCCTCCCTCCTTCCCTCCGTCCAGGCCGCCTCCAGCGGGGCCGAGCTCCTCTCGGCCCCCCACTTCCCGTCCAGGCCGCCTCCAGCGGGGCTGAGCTCCTCTCGGCCCCCACTTCCCGTCCAGGCCACCTCTAGCGGGGCCGAGCTCCTCTCGGCCCCCACTTCCCGTCCAGGCCACCTCTAGCGGGGCCGAGCTCCTCTCGGCCCCCCACTTCCCGTCCAGGCCGCCTCCAGCGGGGCCGAGCTCCTCTCGGCCCCCACTTCCCATCCAGGCCGCCTCCAGCGAGGTCGAGCTCCTCTCGGCCCCCCACTTCCCGTCTAGGCCGCCTCCAGCGGGGCCGAGCTCCTCTCGGCCCCCCACTTCCCGTCCAGGCCGCCTCAAGCGGGGCCTAGCTTCTCTCGGCCCCTCTTCCCGTCGCCGACCTAAACAAGGAGCAAAAGCTCGTTTCTCTCTCGGCTCTCCTTCCTCTCCGCCGCCTGCAACTAGGTCGGCCGGGAGCTCCTCTCCCAGCGCCGCTTGGAGCTAGGCCGGTCGGGATCAGCTTCCCCGACGCCGCTTGAAGTTGTGGAGGCCGGGATCGACTTCCTCGATACTATTTGGAGTACGATCGGCCTTGGAGAGGATCGGCCACGGAGGGAAAAATTACTTGGAGCCTTCAACTCTCCCGCGGAGGTCGGATCCGAGCATGAACAACCACTACGGACGCTAGACGTCGATACTCGGGCGATATGCGCGGTTTCGGCTTCGTCAAAACACGCGTCAAGGGTAACGAAGTTTCTACTCGGGCAGGTGAATCCCTCAATTTATATATTTGCATGGAGGCCCCTCTCCACCAATTGGTGGAGGAAGGGAGCTCTCCGACGGGTTGACGTGTATGTCCCCGTTATTAATTGCATTTAGTATCCGGAAGTGTGAGTACGGATTTAGGCATGCTGTGTGAAGCCCATCCGGACGTACGATACGAATTGGTGATGTTCTGTGTGAAGCCCATCCGGACGTACGAGCCGAATTGGTGATGTTCTGTGTGAAGCCCATCCGGACGTACGAGCCGAATTGGTGATGTTCTGTGTGAAGCCCATCCGGACGCGTGAGCCGGATTGGTGATGTTCTGGGGTTCCCGGAGAAAACTCCGAGGAAGTTGGATATTATCTATTTGCAGGGAATGCGCACCGTAGCCCCGAAAAAGGGGTGTACGGAATATATTTGGCCAGCTTATGTTAGCCGACCGTTGTTCAGCTGGCAGTCGTTTGTCGAGACATTGGTGTACAGGTGCTGCAGTTGCAAGCGGGAAGTAGCGGGCTTAAGCCCAAGCTTGTGCCGGCCCTCGAAGGCCTAATTTGCTTATATTGCCGGCCTGCGTGCCGAAGTATGGAATTCATATTTCTGTAATTATTCATAATACCTGTGATGATCTGTGTATGCATGGTTTACTCTTTTTGTGTTGGCCGAGTGGTGTGCTCGTGAACAGCTCGTCCCGTGGGAGCCCCGAGGTTTATGCCGGGAAGTCCCTGTATGCCTGTTGATAGCCCTTTTGGGATAGCGGAGTCACGCTGTTTGCAACCCAGTTGGGCAGCGTGTCATAGAATTGCTCGACGATGTTGCGCCATTAGTAGGGCGGGTGAGGAGCATTTTGTATAGACCCAAGGAGACACATCTGGATAGGAGAGAGTTGGTCTTGAGACCCTCCTTAGATGTTCCGGTCGATCAAGAGCGCCCTCCGAAGGTGTCTTAGCTCAGCCTTTGGCTTGGGAGGGGAAGAGTTTGTTAGTCTTCCGGGTATGCGGTGGGACCTCCACGCTGAGACCTTGTGTCTGTCCCTTACGTTCCTAGTCTAGAGCCTAGATTGTTCATTTGAGTGTAGTAGGTGTGCGGTCACCCCTCTTTTGGGACCCCGAACTCCACAGAAGTAAATTTTGACTTCGGTCATTTTTGGCTTCAACATCTTTGTCACAAAACACTTTCATGATATGGTTACTATTGATATATATTGTGAGAAAAATTTACTATCTGTAACGTAACATTAGTGTTGTTACAAATACTTACAATTATAGTAACAAATTAATTATTATTATAACAAAATATAAAATATTCGTTACAAAAAGTACTTTTTGATAGCAACAACAAAAATTCGTTATTAAATATAGCTATTAGTAAAAAACTGTGTTTTAGTTATATTCAGTCCTTACGACAAGTGCAGTTTGTTGTAGTGCTTTTCCTCGCCTCCTTCATGGTCTTTTATCTAGCGGACGCATGTTCAACCAAAGGTTCAGGGTTTTCTCTGTCGTCTTGCTCAGGATATTCTTCCGATGGTTTCTTCATTTCGCCAGCGACATTATTTGGACATCGTGGGGTGCACCTATGTTCCTCTTTTGGTTTGGTGTCCTCTCTTGGCTCCAATTTGGGCTTCGCTTGGACTTCTGAATTTTGCCTCAGACGAAGCTGTTGACACGGGATTGGATTGGCTCCGCGGTGTCCATGGCTCCTTGACTGCGGTGGAGTTTTCTTAATTTGCGATGTCTTACTGGGCTCTTTTGTGGCGATGGAATCATATGCTTTGAGAGGGCTCTCCTCAGCCTTTGGCGGAGACGGTCTCCTTTATCCATTGTTGGTGTGCGCCGTCCGATGAGGGTGTTCGGCCTTTGCGGGTTTCTTCCCCCGAGGTTTGGATTCCTCCGCGCCACAGTGTTTTGAAGCTTAACTTTGATGGGGCGGGGGTGATTGCGCGTGATTCTTTTAGCCGTTGTCTCGCTTCGCGCTCGGGTACTTGGGGCCATGTGTCGTCTCCTACGGTGCCTGAGGCGTATGCGGCTCACTTGGCCATGGATGTGACGGTCAATTTTTGTTGGCCTTCCATTCAGGTAGAAGGAGATTGTGCTACGCTGATTGGGCATTTGGCGAAGGAGGTGGCTCCTCTCTCAATGGATGACACGCTTATTGTTGGCATTATGGAGATTGCTCTACCACTTTCTTGGGTTGTTTTTCTCTACTCTAGTCGTGTTTGTAAACGAGTTGTTCATGCAATTGCTGCGTGTTTGTTTTCCTTACCTTCTGCTCTTTCACCCAATGTACGAGAATTGATCAGTTTGGATCAGCCTAGTGAATGAAATCATCCTCTTTTTCTCAAAAAAAAAAAGTCATATTTTGAATTATCCTATAACAAATTCAAAAATAAACATTTCAATAATACAAAATTTGTGCAAGTCATCAAATTTTTCATTCCCTTGTTTGCTTTCCCGAAATATTTTTCCTAGAAGGCGCCATTCTCTTTCAACTTCTATGCAAAATGTGTATTAAGTTCCGAGCTGAACTGAAATGGATATTTGATATAAGAATGCCATTAGCTTCATTTTCAAGAGGTTACACATGTGCTAAAGCATGATCGAACAAAAAATTTAAACGAAGGAATTGCTGCTTCTAAAACAAAATTATCCTCTCTTACTTTATTCTGCGCCATATATTTTTGGAGTTCAACTAAAGAGCTAAACATGACCCTAGAATTAACCAAGCCAACCTCCCTTATTTACAAAAGGGACCGATCTTGGCAGTAAATCAATGCATCAAATAGCCCAATTATGCTTTTTTATATTAATTACAGAACTGAAGAACCCTGGCCTTCTTCTCACATGAAGGACAATCCTCCATTGCTTTCACTTCTGATCCATAGAACTTCAGCTCATCAAGCACTCTCTTCAGTCTATTGTTCTCATCTCTCAGGTTGTCGCACCATCTCCTCAATTCCTCGCAATCCGTTTCTGTTTGCTTCAACTTAGTCCTGTTAGGGAAATAAACACGCTTTAATTGTAATTTTGCATACTTAAAAATTGGCAGGCATTAAGAAATTGCACCATGCATTTCGATGCGTTATATACAAATGAAATATTTTTTCAATAAATTGTTATACAATTTATTACATATAAGCGTACTCTTTTATTTAAGAAAAAACATGTCATGATCTTTATTAAAACATATTATTTATACTATATTAAAGGTAAACATTTACTTTTAAGATTATTATTGAAAAAAAAAATTAATTTTTAAAAATTATGTGTTTTTTTGTTGTTTCAAAAATATGTGCTCTTATATAAACAAATTTCTCTACCAATAATTAAAAAATATGTCCTCCTGTCGCTCACAAATGCCTATGCACATCACCAAAATGAGGGATCAATGAAATATAACACTTAGAAGTTTATGAGCAGCGGAAACACCGCCATGTCCGGACACCCTGATCGGAATAATCAACTGCGGTGCCTGTCACTTGTTTACTATAAGGATATTAGCTTCAAGGATATTAGTTCTTTTTGAGAAGCAACATAGACGTGTATAATTTAGGCTTGGATTAGTACCTTGCTCTCCGATTCTGGAACCAGACCTCGATTTGGCGGGGTCGAAGGGCCAGCCTTTGCGCAAGTTCTTCTTTATGCACGGGGGTAAGAGTTTGGTTGCAGCGGAAGCTGTCTTCGAGTAGGGTGTATTGTTCCTTCGTGAGGCGGAGTTTTTTCCGCACGCTACAGTTATCCTCTTTTGTTTTATGCGTATCCATTTTCATTGACTCCGTAATTTCTGTCTTTGCTTCCTCTTCTTCTTCCTCATTCCCATCAAAAGGGAACCACAGGTGAAGCCTTACCTGAGGTTTCATTTCACCGTCGCGAATTATTGTGGACGCTGAGTTATCTCCACCGCCCATGGCTAGGCCGAGCTTGGTATCGCATAGCTCTTGTCCCATGAGAGATAGAGAGAAAGAGAGAGTGAGACGTTAGAGGGGGAAGAGGGTGTTGTGTATGAATTCGTACGAGGGAATGATTATATAATGACGACCAAAGTAACTTAATATGGAAACAGGGGAGTTTCTATTCCTTTATTTGGGAGGTAAGAGGCTATAAATTGGTAATCAAGACTGTGAAAGAGGAGAGAAAGAGAAAGGTTTGACGAAAGAAAAAAGAAATTATTGAATCATGATATCCCTCTGAGTCAACAAATGAAGTTTTCAAGCAGTTTCATGCCCAGGGGACACCATCTCTTATTGTCGGTTTATGAGAAATTTAGTGGCAGTAACTCTAGACATTAATAACGATCGTTACTTGATTTTCCCAATAATAACTAAGGCATCAAAGTTTAGTTATTGATGTGGCGGGCGTATTTATCATTATCACCCTTATTACGTACGTAACTCGGTACCGTATATGGGCTGATATATGCATAAATATGAGGAAATGTATTGTGGATAGAGAACTTCATAGAGAAGGAAAGTTTTGGGGATGACTGATTTACAGGTTAGGACCAGACCTATGACCGGTCGCCATGTTGCCAGCCCAGCTAACGGGTGTAAAAATGTACCTCATATGGCGACGACTCATGTAGACAGGAATAGAGAACCGTCTCAAATAATTGCGCTGGGATAAAGAAGTTTCTAGTGTTTTACTTTAATTAATTTGGAGGTAAGAATCTTTAACATAGGTAGTCGAGACACTCTCTCTCTCCCTCTCTCACTCCCTCTCTCTGTAATGAAAATCTTCCTCTTTCAAATTATAGATTGTACAACTCGTGTTGGTCGAGGATTGTTGAGGCTCCGCTCAAAGTATTCTACGTATACCTATCAAGTTTGGAATAGGTATATATAGTACCTCCAGCGTAGAGCGTAGCCCTAGAACGACACGAACCCACTAACCCGTTCCGAGTCGGACCCGACACGAGCGGACATATAACTCATTATTCCTAACAATCTCCTCCTATGTCCGCTGTGAACCCGACGTCGGAAAAAAGGGGGTGGTTTGTGAAATGTTCAGCCAAACGTGAATCATTCACAACCATGTCCTGCACCTGTTACAAATCATTAGACTTAACAAGAAAAATAGTATGCACGCATAAACAGAACGAAAGTTCAGCCACATCACAGTATGTCTCAGATACAATCAGGGCTCAGGCCCTAAACGCCTAGCGTCTCAAATCAAACAGAGAGCAATAAAAGTCCAAACAAACAGGTGAAATAGAAGAGAGCTAAACAGTGCTCTGAAACAGAGATACCAAAAGGAAAGAAATCTAACAATACTCTAACTGTCAATATCCAGACGATCATCATGATCAGAATTCCAGTCTACCAGTGCTCCTCCTAGATCAGCAGCCCCTATAATTTCCAACAGAGAATTTCACTTTAGAATGAATTCAAACCTTAGAAATGTACAGATATCTAGTTCTACTAAAAGAACTTAGTATTATCATTTCCATTACTATTAGTGATTGGCTGGGAGGACGCTTCTATAGAGTATTATAGATTAACTGCAGAATCAGTTATCTATTTCCAAATGAAACGATTTACTGACTTCTGGATGCAACAGCTATATCTGTGTTCCTATATGGAATGTCACGGTTACTGCTCTTCTAGGGTTGACTGGAACTCATCAAGTTTGGAATGGAACCAATCAACAAGAGAAAAGTCCAGCCAAGTCAGATCATGTTATCAAGTTTGGAATAACACTCTCCTCCAAGGCAAGATAGTCGAATCTAGATGAAGTTGTTAGCATCAGATTTGGAATGAAACAACTTACCAGATCCGTATTCAGCAACCAAGAGCATCAACGGAGCACAACATGCTTGTTTGACAAAGGAAATCTGACTAATCAAAACATTTGGACAAAGGCTGAGCTAAGTCGCCTAGTCTTGACCTAAGGCCGAACTAAATCGCCTTTAGTCTCATTTCCCCCACTGTTTTGATTAATCTGTCTTTGGGCATTCCTTTCGTCAATGGATCAGCCAGATTATCCTTCGAACGCACATCGATCAAAGTGATAATTCCTTGTTCTTTTAGATAATTCAACAAGGCATGTCTCAGTCGTACATGTCTCCTCTTAGTGTATAGAGAGCATTCTTTACAACTTGAGCTGCTGCTTGATTATCACAATACAAGCTCAACGAGTTGACTTGTAACTTAGACTAGGGTATGTCTAGAATCAGGTTTCTGATCCAATCTGCCTCTTCACCAGCTGAAGCTAAGGCAAACAACTCGGATTCCATAGACGACAATGCTATACAAGTCTGTCTTTTGGATTTCCAATTAATAGCAGCTCCACCCAAAGTGAATATATATCCACTGGTAGACTTACTGTTCCCAATTTCTGAACACCACGAGGCATCAGAGAATCCATCCACAGCGGGAGGATAACCAGTATAGCACAAGGCATGATCTTTGGTACCTCTTAGGTATCTCATCAGCCTATCTAGGTCATCCCAATGCTCTTTGCCTGGACTACTGGTAAAGCGACTCAGCATGCCAACCGTGAAGGCAATGTCTGGTCTAGTGCAACTTGTGGCGTACATGAGACTGCTAATTATTTTGGAATATTTAACTTGATCAATGCTGGTCTCTTCATTAGGACTCAACTTGACATTATGATCAAATGGTGTCTCAGCCGGCCTACAGTTATCATATCCCCAGGTAGAAAGAAGTTGCTCAATATAATGAGTCTGACTAAGAGTAACTCGACCCTTGTCAACTCTGACCTTCATACCTAACAGGGTATCTACAGGACCAAGGTCCTTCATGTCAAAAGCTTCTGCCAAAGTGGATTTAATATCCCTAACTGCAGCAAGATTAGACCCCAAAATCAACATGTCATCTACATATAAGCATATGATGACTGTTTGATTCGACAATGAGCGGTGATAAAGGCATTTATCTGAGAGACTGGACTGAAATCCGAGACTCTTTACCACCTGGTCAAACTTCATGTGCCACATCTTAGGCGCTTGTTTAAGCCCATAGATTGATTTATCAAGTTTGCACACTTTATCTTTCTGATCTTTCTGCACATAACCTTCAGGTTGTGCCATGTAGATCTCTTCATCAAGCTCTCCATTTAAGAAGGCTGTCTTCACATCCATCTGATGAACAATAAAGTTCTCGATAGACGCTAAGGCCAGAAGAATCCTGATAGTTGATAGGTGACACACAGGTGAATAAACATCAAAATAGTCTATTCCCCCATGTTGTTTATAACCTTTAGCTACGAGACGCGCTTTATACCTGGCTATAGACCCATCACTATGAAGTTTCTTCTTCAACACCCACTTGCATCCTAGGACTTTAGCGCCTTTCGGCAAGTCAACTAGATGCCAAGTGTTATTTTGTAGCAGCGAGTCCATCTCATCATCGATGGCTTCTGCCCACATTAATGAATCTCTAGATCTCATTGCTTCCTGATAGGAGAATGGATCATCCTCTAAGTGGTAGGTGACGAAATTCTCACCAAAATTCTTAGGGATTCTATCTCTTGTAGACGCTCTAACAGGAACAGGTTCCACCTCTAGAGGTTGGGAAGTAGTGCCAGAGGGACTAGCTTCAGGTTCTACAGTAGATTCTACAATCACGTCAGTAGACCCGGAGACGGTTAAGCCAGGTTCTTTGATAAATTTGTGTTCAAAGAAAATAGCATCTCTAGACTCTATCACTGTATTAGTGGACAGATCCAGAAACCTGTCAGCTGCACTATCTTCTGCACTACCTAGATAAACACATGTTGTTGTTCTAGGTCCCACCTTAGGTCTCTTAAGGTCTTGTAACCGCACATAGGCAATACAACCCCAAGTCTTTAGAGTATCGTATCTACAAGGATGACCGTGCCATAGCTCATACGGGGTAGACGTGAGCTGAGAATGAGGCACTCTATTCAGAATGTGATTTGCAGCACGAACTGCTTCTCCCCAAAAGGAATTAGGCATGCCAGCTGTTAGGAGCATAGAGTTCAACATCTCTGTTAAAGTTCTATTCTTACGCTCGGCAACACCATTCGACTGGGGTGAGTAAGGAGCTGTTGTTTCAAGAATTATTCCCTCAGAGGCACAAAATTTCTTGAACCCAGTAACAGTGTATTCTCCTCCTCGATCACTTCTAAATCTCTTAATTTTCAGATTTAACTGATTTTCCACACGAGACTTGAAAGTCTTAAACGTCTCAAAGGCTTCGTCTTTCGATTTTAACAAATATACATGACAAAATCTTGAAAAATCGTCTATGAACGTAATCAGATACTTCCTTCCCCCTCTAGTGACGTGACTACGAAAATCACAGAGGTCTGAATGTATCAACTCAAGAAGTTTCGTGCTCCTAGAAACCGATCTAAAAGGCTTTCTAGTGATCTTGGTCTGAGCACACACCTCGCACTTGTCAAATCGAATCGACAGATCTAAGGGGATGTTATGACTCTTAGCTAACTCTAGCATTTTCCTATAGTTTACATGTCCAAGTTTGTTATGTAACAACTTAGGATCAATAAGGTTCGAACTAATATGGTGAATGCTATCATTGTTTAAGCTAAGTCTATACATTCCGTTGATCAGATACGCACACCCAAAATAATGTGAATTGACCGTTAAGGTCATTCTACCGTTTTGAGTTGTGAAGGTCATCCCAGCCATATCTAATAGACTAATGGAAATCAAGTTCTTAGTTAAGTTAGGAACAACTTTAACATTGAGCAAAAATAAAATTTTACCTGATGAGAATACTATATATACCTATTCCAAACTTGATAGGTATACGTAGAATACTTTGAGCGGAGCCTCAACATTCTCAAAGTATTCTACAAATACACCATCAAGTTTGGAATGGGTATTTATAGTACTTCCAGCGTAGAGCGTAGACCTAGAACGACACGAACCCACTAACCCGTTCCGAGTCGGACCCGACACGAGCGGACATATAACTCATTATTCCTAACAAGGATGACACCCAGCCTCTGGGCTTTCAGAACAACAAGAAGTAGACGGTTGAACACACGGAATAACATCGTCAAAGATATACAAAAAACAACCAGTCATTAAGTCAATCAGTTCGCCCATAGACGAGGCCTCTCTTTAGAGTACTGCCCATAGGCGAAACCTCTCCTGAGGTCGACCATAGGAGAGATTTCTGATAAGATAGCTTATAGGCGAGTTCCCTCTAGAGAGCACACGAGCGAGGCCCCGGGCAGCCCTTTAATGAGCTCGCTCGGCCAGTTTCGGACTCGCGAACCCATTCAAAGCAACCTCCATTGGCTAGCGAAAGCTCAATATCATGACGGATCAGGTTTTTAACAGGGAAGGATATTCGCAGACCACACTCCAGGTAAGTCCCCCTTCCAGAAATAGGCATAGCCAATAAAAATCTTATGCCAAGGGTAACTGCCCTGCAGTAGTTCCAACACACAGGTTAACCCCTACCACAAGTCGTTTAAACTGTATGGCAATTATCATCACATCACATCCTCAATTTATAAGTGGAAGTATAAAATACTAGAAGGATCATGGAAGCTGCAATATTTGCACAGACATATACAATAATACAAGTGAAATGAGTGAAGTATACATTGTATATATTTGTAAAGAAGAAATATATGCAATAGGATGTATCTACAATAATAATTGCTTAACCTATAAGAATGTCTAGACAAAATTATACTTCAAGGGTCCAGGTAAATAAAAGGCAAGAAGTATTTATCATATAAGACCTCTCATATAAATTTATATAATAAGGATCTGCATAATTAGTCGCTTATCAGATAAGAACTCTCATACGAACTTATCGATAAGGTTCCTCCTACGCCATGCAATGTAATATCATGCAAATTTGAGTAAGCAAGTTAACTTGTTCAACTCTCAACGCTACAAAAACACTCTATCTTTAGTTTCCTGCCAAGAGGGTAGTTGAAAGTCCATATTTGAAGGATAGCTAAATCAATTAGAGGGGGGGGGGGGTTGAATAGGTTTCTTAGTTCTTAGTGACTATCTTTTCATTTCTTTATTATATCTTATTGTTTTCTTTTTGCTTTCAGCTTAGAGTGATCTATAGCTTGTTCATAACACCCATAAGTAATAAAAGAAAGAACTGTTGGGTATTGTATCCACAATGTACCTGATTTGAAGAAGCCCCTAAACAAGCTACGGTGAATTGACTATGTATTTGATTACTTGTCTTCTAGTTGTGCTTGTAGCTATTCATTGCTAAGTACACATCAATGTCAGGGTGCAGTAGGTCAATATACACGGGTCTGCACAACGTAATCCCTCGTTGAGCAGATCAGTGTGTTGGCTTAAGTGTACTCTCTCTATTGGAGTGTACTTATTTCCAAGCACAGGGTCATGAAAGATCAAGAGCAGACAAGGAGCAAGGATGGGCCAAAGACCAGCTCACGGGTGGAAAGACGAGAAATCGTCTAAGTCCAAATCGTCGAGAATCACTAGCTGATTCTCGCCGGTTGGAGCCGGCAGTCTCAACGCCGCCAGAAATTTCTCTAAGGCAGAATCGTCGAGAATCACTAAGTGATTCTCGCCGATTCGTCGAGAATGACTTTGCATTCTCGACGATCCGGCGAGAATCAAGTGTGACTCCCGCCGATTCTCCCCGGCTTCTATATCAGTGCAGCCAGAATTCAACTAAGTAGAATTCGGCGAGAATCGTAGGTGATTCTCGCCGATTCGTCGAGAATCACCTATGATTCTCGCCGAATTTGACTTGGGAAATTTTCCGATTCTTTCTGGGCCGGTCCATGTTACCTGCGGTACTTCGAACCGGACTTAGGTCTTTTTGTGGGTGGGGCCCACAACGGTCATGTTCTTGACCTAAGGTATATATACCTCCGTATGTATGAGCAAAAAACGGATGAGATACACGAATTCAAAAGACAAGCCGCCATCGAGCCCTAACGCGCGATCTTGCTCCGCCGACCGCCTCCGTCGTTCGTGCATTTGTCGCTGCTGTTGATCTCAAGTTCTTCCAGATCTCCGGCGACAGAAGCTTAGGCTAGCATAGCGTCTCACGCGTCTAACCAGAGATCCCTTGTCTCTTGATTCGTTGATCGGGAAAAACCTTCCCCTTCCGAATCGATCGAGACGACCGATCCTAGTGTGACAGTTGGAAGACCTTGCTTCCTTTGCTACGAAGTTTGAATCCCCATAGCACTACAGCAGCTCTCCGTCACCGCCGCTTATTCTGAGTACCTAGCCGCCGGTTTCGGGAAGGTTCATTCCAAGAGAGATCTAAGGTTGTAGACTCTTCGTTGACTTCAAGAACACGTCGTCGAACGAAGAGGAACACCTTAATCTCCATAAGTCGTTTGTATTTCTAATTCAATCTAGTTTCAATTTTTTTGTAAAGGAACGATTGGTTCCTAGTTGTAAGGGTTGGGTGCAACCCGTGTTGTGGGAGTGGTAACTCCTACGTGAGGAAGGGTTCCTTCCGTTAGTGCAAGGATTGGATTTCAATCCTGTTGGTGAAGTGACCGAGTCATCCTTGGTTGGGAGATAGGTCGTAGGGGGAGAGTGGACGTACCCAAATCGGGGAACCACTATAATTTGCCTATGTTCTTTTCTGTGCTGTGTTGTTTGATTTACTTGTGCAGGTACAATTTTTAATTTCACAAAAACCCCACAAGACACCTATCCCCCCCCATAGGTGAAGCTAGTTGGCACTAGGTGGACTTTCAAGTGGTATCAGAGGGAGGTTACTCATCAAAGGGGTTAACACCTCGAGTAAGTTCCTGCATCTAGTGTCAACAAGAAGATCTGACTCAAGCATGGAGTTGGATTATGATGTCCCTCCTCTAAGACTCCCCTCATGTACAAAGGAGTACTATCCTGTATGGAAGATGAGAGTACTATTTCATCTGGTGGTCATCGACCCTCGAGCATCACTCATTCTGGAAGAGGGTCCCTTCATTCCCATGAAGGCTTCCTGCTCGGGGAAAGATCTCCAAATCCCCAAGTGTCCCAAAGAGATGTCGGAGACAGAGCTCTCACTATTCAACCTGGACAAGGTGATTCGTCAGATCATCACTGATGTCTCGTCTGGACCATCTCGCTCTAAATTGGACAAGTGTAGGACGGCCATGTCCATGTGGCAAACCATCTCAGACCTTATGGAGGGATCAGAGAAAGAAGGGATCAGTGGTCAGCAAGAGGAAGAGGCATATATAGGGGTCAGCATTTATGAAGAAGAAAGTGATGACCAATTTCTCAGTATCAGGGCTCCTGTGTCTTTATCAGAGACTGAGGAGAAAGTTGAGGAAGACTGCTCAGCTGAAGATGACACAGCTGCCCCGGTCAGTCCTAACGCTATCCCTGATCAGCTAAGTCAGGACCAGGTAACTTCTTCACCTTGCCCCTCTCTTCCTCAAGTTCCTGAAGACAGGAATAGTTTGGATGACTGCCCTTCAGAAAATCCTGATACCCTGAAGAGTGCCCTTCAGAAGAGCAACCTGATTGTTGAGGAGCAAGCTCAGGAGATTGCTCGACTGATGATCTTGTTGGATCTCCATTTGGCTTCCAACAAGGTAAAGGACTCTAAAATCTCTAATCTAGAGAGTCGTCTAGAAAATGAGAAAAGGATAGTATCAAACTTCTCTAAGGTTGATGCTATCAAAAGAAAGGGAGAAAATGGGTGGATCTCCCGTATTATTAAGTCATGGAGAAATGGGAAAACGGTATTCCGACCCCCCACCCCAGGCAGGGAGGGTACTCATCATGCCTTTAGGTATGACCACAGGAACTCTCGTGGTCACTGCAAGGTGAATCAATCCTCATGTGGAGACACCCATAGTGCAAGGGCTGTCATGGCCACTCACTAGAGAATACCTCAGGCTTATACCAAACCCTTTGTATTCTCGGCCTCTGCCCCAACTCGGCATGAATCTGCTGATGTCAACTCTCAATGCGCTTCTCACCACCCTAGGGCACAGAAAAGGGGGGTTAGAAGTCATGCAGTTAGTGCTCATAGGGCCTCTAGAAAGGTGCTGACTGAAAGGAAGGCACCACCTCCCAAGCCTCATGACGCTCTCCACATGCATTCCTTCCACCCTTCCACGTGTCCCGATGGAAGAGACAATTCTGTGAGCAGATCCGGCTCTATCCCGTTTAGACCTAGGACCGTGACTACCTCTGTCACCAGATCAGGTCACAAACGACGATACAACATTCATAAGTGTTGGTGCTATGGCAAAGTGGGTCACTTTGCCTTAGATTGCTGGCACAACCCCTCTGTGTCAAGGGCAAGGGCATATCCACATCCTCGAGGCCAAGTTAGCCATCCCACCAGGGTTCCTGTGGGAAGGCATTCAAGATTTTATGCTGACAAGAACCTAGGACCCAATACATATTGGGTTCCTAAGGATAGGTAATTCTTTTTTGCAGGATAGTCTAGGTACCCATGTATATGATGGGACCTAGACAAGAGATGTTCCAGGCTTGCCATGGAATAAGATTAAGGGAAAAGAGATAACGCTAACTACGGTGCAAGGGTTGAACAGCTAAGTTCAGATGAGACTGCTAAAGGTTCAACTCCCAAGTATGTCAAGGTTTCCACCTCGACGTCAGCTGGAGAAGTTGACGAGCAGGATGGAGAAAATCTTCCGGAAGAAGGAGAAGCCCGAGAAGATGTCAGAGCTCCAGAGGCCAGACTGCTAGAGCTTCGTCACGAAGTAGGGATGATCGGAAAAGCACTTCCGGGACGTGTCAATTCCTCGGAAGAAGGCTTATATCATGTAATAGCAAGAAGCAGAATTGTGTAGCAACCTCCATAACAGAGTCTGAGTACATCTCGGCTGGCAGCTGTTGCGCACAACTCCTATGGATCAGAAATCAATTAGCAGAATATGATCTTCAGTTCAAGGAAGTACCGATGTACTGCGACTCCTCCAGTGCAATAGCCATTGCCAACAATCTGGTATCGCACAGCAGAACGAAGCATATTGAAGTGCGCTACCACTTCATTCGGGAGCACGTGGAGAACAAGGACATCTCTCTCTGCTATGTCCCCACGGACAAGCAGATTGCAGATATTTTCACAAAGCCCTTAGACGAGGCCAAGTTCAGTCTTTTCAAAACTGAATTGGGGATGCTAAACTATGAGGAATGAAGACTACATAAACTCCAGGCTCGTGCTTCTAGGGGGAGCCTCTGCTCGGAACTTAAGTGAAAGCAAAGGTGCAAGAACTGAGGGGGAGCATGGTGTCTCTTGCTACAGTCCCAGATTTACAGAAGCCGAAAAGGGGGAGATTTCCCTCTCGGCTAAGGTGCTAAGGCGTGTGCTCCAAATGCTCTAAAGATAATGGTATGGAATTTCAACTCACTCTCGTTTTTCAAAGTTGTGTTTTCTTCCAAGCCGTTATATTCACCTTAGCTTGTAGGGTTTAGGCTTCTTCAAATAGGGGGAGATTATTGGGTATTGTATCCATAATGTACCTGATTTGAAGAAGCCCCTAAACAAGCTAAGGTGAATTGACTATGTATTTGATTACTTGTCTTCTAGTTGTGCTTGCAGCTATTCATTGCTAAGTACACACCAATGTCAGGGTGCAGTAGGTCAATATACACGGGTCTGCACAACGTAATCCCTCGTTGAGCAGATCAGTGTGTTGGCTTACGCGTACTCTCTCTATTGGAGTGTACTTATTTCCAAGCACAGGGTCATGAAAGATCAAGAGCAGACAAGGAGCAAGGATGGGTCAAAGACCAGCTTACGGGTGGAAAGACGAGAAATCGTCTAAGTCCAAATCGTCGAGAATCACTAGCTGATTCTCGCCGGTTGGAGCCGGCAGTCTCAACGCCGCCAAAAATTTCTCTAAGGTAGAATCGTCGAGAATCACTAAGTGATTCTCGCCGATTCGTCGAGAATGACTTTGCATTCTCGACGATCCAGCAAGAATCAAGTGTGACTCCCGCCGATTCTCCCCGGCTTCTATATCAGTGCAGCCAGAATTCGGCTAAGTTGAATTCGACGAGAATCGTAGGTGATTCTCGCCGATTCGTCGAGAATCACCTATGATTCTCGCCGAATTTGACTTGGGAAATTTTCCGATTCTTTCTGGACCGGTCCATGTTACCTGCGGTATTTCGAACCGGACTTAGGTCTTTTTGTTGGTGGGGCCCACAACGGTCATGTGCTTGACCTAAGGTATATATACCTTCGTATGTATGAGCGAAAAACGGACGAGATACGCGAATTCAAAAGACAAGCCGCCGTCGAGCCCTAACGCGCTATCTTGCTCCGCCGACCGCCTCCGTCGTTCGTGTAGTTGTCGCCGCTATTGATCTCAAGTTCTTCCAGATCTCCGGCGACAGAAGCTTAGGCTAGCATAGCGTCTCACGCGTCTAACCAGAGATCCCTTGTCTCTTGATTCGTTGATCGGTAAAAACCTTCCCCTTCCGAATTGATCGAGGCGACCGATCCTAGTGTGACCGTTGGAAGACCTTGCTTCCTTTGCTATGAAGTTTGAATCCCCATAGCACTGCAGCAGCTCTCCGTCGCCGCCGCTTATTCCGAGTACCTAGCCTCCGCTCCAAGCCGCCGCCGGTTTCGGGAAGGTTCATTCCAAGAGAGATCTAAGGTTGTAGACTCTTTGTTGACTTCAAGAACACGTCGTCGAACGAAGAGGAACACCTTAATCTCCATAAGTCGTTTGTATTTCTAATACAATCTAGTTTCAATTTCTTTGTAAAGGAACGATTGGTTCCTAGTTGTAAGGGTTGGGTGCAACCCGTGTTGTGGGAGTGGTAACTCCTACGTGAGGAAGGGTTCCTTCCGTTAGTGCAAGAATTGGATTTCAATCCTCTTGGTGAAGTGACCGAGTCGTCCCTGGTTGGGAGATAGGTCGTAGGGGGAGATTGGACGTACCCAAATCGGGGAACCACTATAATTTGCCTGTGTTCTTTTCTGTGCTGTGTTGTTTGATTTACTTGTGCAGGTAAAATTTTTAATTCCGCAAAAACCCCACAAGACACCTATCCCCCCCATAGGTGAAGCTAGTTGGCACTAGGTGGACTTTCAAGAACAATCACAGAAAAGCACACAGATATTTATAGTGGTTCCCCAACTGGATACATCCACTTTCCCTCCCACCTATCCAACTATCTTATTGGATTAGGCACTTCTCCAAAGCTTGCTCCAAGGAGCTTACATCTCAGATCCCTCAGGATCTCTAAGTCTCCTCCAAGACTTACTTCTCAGCCACAAAGGCCTATAACTCAGAGGTTAGCAAAACCACCTACCTTAGTCTGTTAAGCCCTACACTCAGGCTGGGAGGACAACCCTACCTCAGATCCACAAAGGATCCTACCTCAGAGCTCTGCAGTGCTCCTATACTCAGTGACCCTTAAACCACCTACCTCAGCCTTATCTCTAAGGCCTACAGCTCAGGCTTTTCAGCCCTACAACTTCAGGCACAAGACCTTACTCTCAGAGTACTGCAGTGCTCCTACAGCTTAGTACCCAATAGGTACCTACCTCAGTGCCCTTCCAGGCACCTACAGCTCAGTGACAAGCTTGTCACCTACCTATGGCCAAAAGGCCCTACACTCAGATCCACACTTGGATCCTACAGGATGAATGTGGGTTAGAGTCTTGATTGGACACAAGAGAAATTTCTCTGTGCCAATCTACCTTGACTGAGTTAGACTCAGCCCAACTTTGACTCCAGGAATGTATTTCCTGAGTCTACCTCACTTGAACTAAGATATACTTAGTCCTAACTTCTCCTTCACAACACCAGAGATTTTTCTTACTGGAGGTGTGAAGTAACTGCAGCTTATAGCTACTACCTGAGCTGAGAATATCTCAGCTCAACTTCTTCACAGCAACAAGTATGTTGTGTTGGAAGCAACTTGCAAAACCCTATTCTGCCCTTCTCTGTTTCCTGGGCCGAGGTGATTCAGCCTTAACTCTGACTCCAAAGAATGGTCCCCTGAGCCTTCTTTCAGATCTCTTCTTCTTCGAGCTTTCTTCTCTTCACAACTTCCAGACAAAGGCCTTAAGGTGCTTGAGTTGCTGGAACTATGAAGAGCCTACAACAAGGGTCGGCCCTTGGCTGCTACCTTATGCTCAAAGAAAGTACTTTGAACTAGGTTGCTGGTGCAGGTGAGAGTAGCACTAGCTATCTTGCTGTTGGTGAAGTTAATTTCAACATCTATCTTGCTCTCTGTCTTGTAGACTTGAGCTTCATGTTCTCTAGCTCCACAACAATGGAAGAGAGGAAGAACTTCCCATGATTATTTTTCCTAAAACTATCATTCTTTGTAAAGGCCTCTATCTTTAATTTGATTTTGTCCAACCAGCTCTTGCGCAGTGGGCCCCATATCATTAATGACCAGCAACAACTTTGCTTTAACACCAACTGTCGTACAGTAGGTCTGCGGTAACATTTGTCGCGTACTGTTGCCATCCCGCCACTTGTTAACTTGCTGACGTCATCAGCTGTGGACTTAGTAAAAAATCTAACAACATTACTATAGGCGTTGAGTGAGTAAGCAACACTCAACGCTAAAATACTTAAACAGATTTACTATCTCTTGGCATTGAGTGAGTAATCTTCACTCAATGCCACACTACTTAGAATATAATTCTGTTTTTAGGCATTGAGTGATTCAACTTCACTAAATGCCAAACTTGCTTTATCAGTTTTCTGCTGCTTGGCGTTGAGTGACTGAGCATCACTCAACGTCAAAACACTTAGACAAAATTCTGTCTCCACTAGGCGTTGACAGCTTTGAGTGAGCAACCTCCACTCAACGCTTTTTGCCTTAACCATGTTTCTGCCTCTGTAGTATCTTAGGCATTGAGAGCATTGAGTGAGCACGCCTCACTCAACGCTTTCTTCCTTAGCCAAAATCCTGTGTTTTAAAAACACTGGCTTAGACTGTCTTACTTTGAACTGAGTTCGATGAATGGTGAACTGAGCTTGGCAAACTTTGAACTGAGTTCGATGAAATCTCAACTGAGCTCGACAAACTTAGAACTCAAGTTCTGAACTTAGCTCGATGAAAGGTGATCTGAGCTCGACGAACTCTGAACTGAGCTCGATAAACTCTAAACTCAGTTCAAGTCACAGCATTTTGCTGTATGACATTGAGTATTTCTTCATCACTCAACGCCAAACTACTTTGCCATATTTCTGCTTATAGATGTATGGCATTGAGTGAATGACCTTCACTCAACGCCTATGGACAACCACATTTCTAGCTTGCCAACATTCTTCCTTACCTCTAGCGTTGAGTGAGCTTGCTCTACTCAATGCCTACTCAACGCCTGTGGACTTGTCTTCATTTCTAATTGCTCCTTGACTTCTGGCGTTGAGTGAGTTTACCTCACTCAATGTCTGTATACTTTGGCAAAATCCTGCCTTTCTAGTATCTTCTCCAAGTGTCCACATTTATGCCTTATGATAACCTGTCACATCACTTAGACAATCTGTCTAGACTTTTTCCATGGAACATCCTATACATGATGATCTTAAACAACATCAAATACAACTATGTTCTTAGTGTTTATGGTGATGCCTCTTCAAATTCACTTTAGGGAACATTGTGGGCAATGGACCCAACAATCTCCCCATATTTGAAGAAGGCAGAACACCAAGCAATACTAAGAGGCATTAACATAATAGGCAGAATAAATCCATGCAGTTGTAGATTATAATCTGCTACAACTGCTAGCTTATGCTAGATTAATTCAATGTGCTCCAATTAATTGTATTGACTCAATAAGTTAAGTCAATGCATCCTCATACTACTTGAGCAATTGCTCAAGTAATATGCACTCTCCTTTATACCACTTAATATTTAAATGGAGCACCACTAGAAGAACTTACCTCAAAATATGCACTGACACAATCATGGCTCAACATGTAGTCAGTCATTGCATTTCTCATACTACTAGAATCTTTTCCAGTAATATGAACTGACTCAACATGACCTAATCATGTCAAGTATTGCTTCTATATCTCCCCCTTATGTATTGCCACAAATCTCCCCCTTTCTATCTTCTTCAATAGGTATATGTATTGAGGGAGGAGAAAGGATCATGGGAGAGATTATCTCTTGATCCTAGTCAAAGTCTTATGTTGATAACACTAAGGAAATTATCCCAGTGATCAATCTACTAGATTAAGAGTCATATGTTTTGTGTTGATACATTTAAACAACACAACACTGCATCACTTGAACTTGTTGCATACATAGTTCCACTTGCTGATGTTGTATCTACAGAATCAGCATCCACTTGTGGTGATATCATTGATACACCACATCACTGCAGCCCCTTGGCATTTGAGTGAACCATGGATCCACTTGAGCTGGCTGGTAGCTGTCTATCTTCTCATGATCTCCCCCTTAGTCTGTGCATTATCCTTAGGACAAACTGGTCAGTAGTGAAGATCTCTGATCTACAGAAGTAACTTCTTGCTCCTTCTCAACAAAAGGTTGATCCTGTTCCAGCAAGTGTTTGACATGCTCCCCCTTAATGGGAGTATCCCTATCATTCCCTCTGCTAGACACTTGAGTCCATCATAGTCTTGATAGCACTTAATGGTCTTTATAGTCTTGATGTCACATCAAGGTCTTATCTACCTGCAAGAGAAGTGAATCCTACAACATAAGTATAATAGGGAGCAAGTGAAGCTATACCAAGTTCAACATACCCAATCTCAACCTAAAGGGTGTTGAATTTGACTTCTTCTAGTGGCATGATAAACATGTCAGCCACTTGTCAGTGAGGACAAACTCAGGATTGAGATCTTCCTTATGCTCCCAAACTTATTGATACTTAATCTACATATGCATAGTCCTGCTATGACAGACAGTATTACTAGCAACTTAGATTACACTAGTATAATATCAAAAAATTATACTTATTTGGAGGTTATGGATCTGGTACCATGGAGCTGATGCTGGATTTACAGCAACTATGCACAACAACTCCTTTGTACCTTGCATAGTCTCTTCTTGCTGAGCCAAATCTTCTCCTTTTCTTGATCACCACATTGATCTGTCCTCTTGATCACCACACTGATACCACATAGTCCTTCTTGAATAGGAGGAATGTTGTCTGTATGCTGTTCTAGTCCCAATGTAGTTCTGATTCCATTGGATACCCAGATAGCATACTCCCCCTTGATCATTGCCTTCTTGGTTTCTGAATAGTTAGGGAGGAGCTGGTCTGCTGTGATTCTCTTCTCCCCTTAGATGATTTCAGATGATACCTAAAAGAGAGGGATAGATCTTATTTACTCTAATTAAATATATGTGTTATATGAAAGAGTAAGCACATCACAAAAATAAAGAAAAAGAAGAGCAAGCAACACAGACAACACAAGGATTATAGTGGTTCCCCAACCGGGGTACATCCACTCTTATACCACCCTGGTAGGAATCCACTGGCAGATTTTTGATCAGGTGACTGCCACCAATGAGCTTTTGATCAGGTGCCCAAAAACCAATCTCAAGTCTTTTGAGAGGAGACTTGCAACCAAGACTAACTTTTGAAGGGAGTTAAAACCCTATACAGTGGGGTGGGGAAGAGAGTGATGTTAGTCTTCTTTATTCTCAAAAGCAACTGAGAGAAGACTTTGTGGATGCTGATGATGTCAAAGCTCCCCCTGAGATGTTGATCTGTTCAGGAAAGAAGGAAGCTTTGCTTCAAGGTGTAGACCTTCAGATTGATGTTGATCTCCAGCAAACTTTCTAGACTGATATAGATTTGTGTCTCTTGAAAGCCTTGAGTAGATGATGAAGAACATTGTATGATAGAAAGCTGTGTTGTGTTCTTCAGAATCTCTATTCTAACTACTGCTTAGTCTTGTTGTCAGTCACTTCTTCTGTTCTTGTTATCTTTCCTGCAAACTTCCAAAACAGTATATATTCCCCCTGACCGTAATTCAAATGAATGAATTAATTCTATCTTGAAACGGCTGAGGCATTCCCGAGAGAGAAAGATGACTGGGGAATTAATCACATTAACTGCTGCTGTTGAACGACTATAAGCATTAAGTCTGAGAGATATTAAATGCCTTAATTAATTCTGTCAGCTGTTAAAATCTCTGTCTGTAAGATTGCACAGATTTCGTCGTCCTCAGTCTGTTATTCGTCGACCTCAGCTCAGAGATCGTTGACCTAAATAATCTTTGCGTCGAGCTGAGATTCTTGCTTGAGATCAGTGATCGTCGACCGGAGCTCAAAGATCGTCGAACTCAACTCAGAGATAGAACTCTGAGTTTCGTCGACCTGAGTTCGACTATCGTCGAGCTAAGTTTTACTATTGTCGAACTGATTTTCTGCTCTTGACAGAACTGATTTCTGCATAATTTCTCTGGAGTTCTTTTGAGGCAAACCTAGAAATAATCTTATGACCCTGACTATAAATTTTCTGTCAATCTAAAAGCATCCTAATAGTATTTTTTGCCCAAATTCAAACTAGGGTTCCAACAATCTCCCCATATTCGGGTGATGATACTATTTACATAAAAGGAAAACCAAGCAAATTTAAAATAAGTGCTTTGATACAAAAAAATAAACAATAACAAAGTTTTTGAACTAAAAATAAGAGAAAAACATTTGACAGGCTATGTAGTTGTTCTTTTATTGTCTTTAACTGATTTCATTTCAGCATATCTGAAACATGGTTCCAACATACTCCTTGATATCATCCCCCAGATTTCTGAATAATTAAAACTGTTGTTGCTGTAACCTCTAAAATAGTCTTCCCATATACAGCTAACCCTGCTCTGAAGGGTCTTTTCCTGAAATAAGAGGTTAGAAGTTCTGGACCCAGATTATCTTGGGTCTTGGTTCTTTTTCATAATAATTAGAAATAAAAGAACATATAGGCTGATCTTTGTAACTGAATGGATGAAATTTCCTAGGAGAGATGAACCATTGGGTAAAAGGATTGACAAAATTTTGAGTTTGATTATAATTTTCAAAAGGATAAAAATTTCTGTTTTGAAATTCTGAGTTCGATGATTTATGTTGAGATCGTCGATCTGAGTTCGACGACCAGTATTGATCTCGTCGATCTCGGTTCACAGAGTAATAATGACTACTATTTGGGTTCCACGATCGTCGATCTCTGCTTGACGAAAAGTGATGATATCGTCGATCCCATTTGCTGAGTAGTTAAACCCAACCTCTGGGTTCAGAGATCATCGATCGCCTTTCGACGAGTAATACTGAGATCGTCGATCTTGGTTCGACGATTTATTTTGAACAAGAATTTTCTGAATATTTTTAGTTTGTTTTGGAAAAAATTCAGTTATTTTGTCTAAATCTATTATATTTTCTTTATCTAACTGATTCTAATGAAGCTAATTGTTTAGAAACATTTTTTAAATCTTCTTTAAGATTTTTGTTTTAAGAAGATAGATTATACACTTTCTCTCTGAGAAGTTTTATTTCCTTCTCAGATTGAATTAAATCATTGCATAAAATTTTAAAATCTTCTTTAAAATATTATGAGGAAAAACCAAAAGAAGAGATAACCTGATCCTCTTTTGATCCAGCTTCTAATTCTTCATCAGATTTAGATTCTTCATCATAGCGGCTGCAAGATGCATTGATTGCCATCAAGAAGAAATCTCTTGCTCTTGTTTCTTCTTCATCCTCAGTTGTATAGGATGAAGCTTCAGAATCACTCCAAGATTCAGCATTTAATGTTCTTTCTTTTGCTGATCCAGCAGCCATTGCTGTGAGGGAGTCCAGAATTTCCTTTGCTGCAGTACATTCATCCACTTCTTGAAAAATGTCATCAGACATTGATTGAGCAATGATGTCCATTGCTCTTGCATCAGCCATCTTTAGCAATTTTTGGGCTTCTGAGTCTGCAGATAGTGTAATGGGACCTTGCAAAATAAAGTTGTAAATGGCTTCATCAATAGAATTCATAAACAGCCAAATCCTTGCCTTCCATAGTGCAAGCTTATCCAGATTACACTTAGGAGGTCCAGTGCTTGAACATTCTTCATTTTGTGCCATGATAAAGTCTTAAAAAATATAAGATCTATCAGATCGTTTTTGTTTAGGTGTTAGCCTGTACCATCAAAGAACGACCCTCTGATACCAATTGAAAGAGAGGGATAGATCTTATTTACTCTAATTAAATATATGTGTTATATGAAAGAGTAAGCACAACACAAAAATAAATACAAAGAATAGCAAGCAACACAAATAACACAAGGATTATAGTGGTTTCCCAACCTGGGTACATCCACTCTTCTACCACCCTGGTAGGAATCCACTAGCTGGTTTTTGATCAGGTGACTGCCACCAATGAGCTTTTGATCAGGTGCCCAAAAACCAATCTCAAGTCTTTTAGGAGGAGACTTGCAACCAAGGCTAACTTTTGAAGGGAGCTAAAACCCTGTACAGTGGGGTGGGAAAGAGAGTGATGTTAGTCTTCTATATTCTCAAAAGCAACTGAGAGAAGACTTTGTGGATGCTGATGATGTCAAAGCTCCCCCTGAGATGTTGATCTGTTCAGGAAAGTAGGAAGCTTTGCTTCAGGGTGTAGGCCTTCAGATTGATGTTGATCTCCAGCAAACTTTCTAGACTAATATAGATTTGTGTCTCTTGAAAGCCTGGAGCAGATGATGAAGAACACTGTATGATAGAAAGCTGTGTTGTGTTCTTCAGAATCTCTATTCTGACTACTACTTAGTCTTGTTATCAGGCACATCTTCTGTTCTTGTTATCTTTCCTATAAACTTCCAAAACAGTATATATTCCCCCTGGCCGTAATTCAAATGAATGAATTAATTCTATCTTTAAACGGCTGAGGCATTCCCGAGAGAGAAAGATGCCTGGGGAATTAATCACATTAATTGCTGCTATTGAACGACTATAAGCATTAAGTCTGAGAGATATTAAATGCTTTAATTAATTCTGCCAGCTGTTAAAATCTCTATCTGTAAGATTGCACAGATTTTGTCATCCTCAGTCTGCTATTCGTCGACCTCAGCTCAGAGAATGTCGACCTGAATAATCTTTGCATCGAGCTGAGATTCTGTCTTGAGATCAGCGATCGTCGACCGGAGCTCGGAGATCGTCGAGCTCAACTCAGAGATAGAACTCTGAGTTTCGTCGACCTGAGTTTGACTATCATCGAGCTGAGTTCGACTATCGTCGAGCTGAGTTCGACTATCGTCGAACTGATCTTCTGCTCTTGACAAATTTGATTTCTGCATGATTTCTCTGGAGTTATTTTAAGGAAAACCTAGAAATAATCATATGACCCTGACTATACATTTTGGGTCAATCTAAAAGCATCCTAATAGTATTCCTTATCCAAATCCAAACTAGGGTTCCAATAATACCATTGGTGCAGTAACCAGCTTTCTCTTCTCATATGGCTGAATTTTCTCCTGCAGCTGCCGGACTTCAAGATCACTTTAACCTTGAATGATCTTTTCATGAGCCATCCTTTCATACTGATACTAAGTCTTTCTTTACATTACTATTCCAATAGGAATATGCTGACTTGTATCACCAATAGCTGGAGCAATCCAGTGTTCTTGTAAGTTGATTGGCTTGCCTTCTTCCAGCAGGTGCCATCACTTGGGTAGTTTCCCTCTCAGCTTCTGTAATGTCCATGGGGACAAACTGATCCTCAGCAGTAATGCTAATCTATTTTGTGCTGGGGAAACTTTGGGTAAGAATCAAGCTTGTCCAGCAACCTTCCCATCAGCAGGAGTATCTTAGCTTGATAGTCTCTCCCTATACATTTGCACAGATACTGTCCATATGACTATCAGTCATTAATTCAGTTGATGATACCACTTGACTGTTTGACCCTTTTGTATAGCGAGTCTGGTCAGCTGAGCACAGTGTGCCTCTTTCTTGCTGCTTGTAGAGGAGCTAATTATGCTCTCCTCAGAGAAGAGTACAGCCTACTTGTCCTTTCCAGATTTGCTGGTGAGGCAATAAGACTTTGTCCATTCAGACATTCCTGCTAGCTGGATCCAGATAGTCTTAGACCAATACTTGTGCAATTTATCCTCCTTTAGGAGTGCAAATAACTTCCTTATCCTTGGGGTATGAACCATAAGATAACTTCCATGTTGCAGTCCAAGTTCTAGAACATCTTCTGTCCAAGTTCCACATGGGGATGGGCACTTAGACTAACCTGAAAAACAGAATTATCTTACCTTAGAACCCCAATAAGTATTAGGTCCTAGGTTCTTGTTAGTCTGAAATCTGATTTGCCTACCTGTGAGAAGCAGCGAACAAAAGACTAAAGTAGCGAACAAACGACTAGAAAATAATCCAGAACTTTGAATAATTGAAATATTATTATCCAAAAAGATATCATTTACAAAGGTATGACCTCCCTTTTATAGAATGGAGGAGAGAAGATAGAATACAAACTAACAATGTGGGACTAAAGCTATACATCAGATCCGGGCGGCTAGAAAAACAGACCGGAACAGGCCGCGCGGTTAGACACTGTTCTAACCGCTCGGCAATACCAGAAGCAAGAGAGAGATGCGGTAGGAGACCGCTAGACTGCCCGGTTTCCAAGCCGCCGGAGATAAACTGTCAGACCGCCAGACACCACAGCAACTGTCTGGATATCAAACCGCCGGACTCAAACTGCCAGACCGCCCGGTCTACAACCCGTCAGGCTCAAACCGCCAGACCGCCCGGTCTCATACTTCGACACTCCCCCTCAAGCTGGAAAATAGATATCAATCATGCCCAGGTTGTCACAGATGTGGAAGAAGGAAGTAGAAACCGGCTTGGTGAAGATATCTGCCAACTCTTTGTCAGAGGTGACGAACGGAGTGCAAATCTGTCTCTTCAAGACCTCTTCTCTGATGAAATGGCAGTCGACCTCTATATGTTTCGTTCTCTCATGGAAGACCAGATTTTTGGATATGTATATAGCGGCCTTGTTGTCACAGAACATAGGTAGAGGATAGTCGTAGACCTCTCCTAGGTCAAGCATGAGAGCCCGCAACCATTTTAACTCACACGTGGTTGACCCCATACTCCGATATTCGGCTTCTGTACTGGACCTTGAGACAACAGACTGCTTCTTTCTCTTCCAGCTCACAAGATTACCTCCAACAAATGTGCAAAAACCCGATGTAGATTTACGGTCACCTTTATCATCTGAATAGCTTGAGTCTGAGTAGGCTTCAACTCTCAGATGACCATGCTTCTGAAAGAGTAGCCCTTTTCCTAGTGCTGCTTTGACATACTCTAGTATCTTCAAGGCAGACTGAAGATGACATTCCCTGGGAGCTTGCATGAACTGACTGACCTTGCCTACAGCATAGGCGATGTCGAGTCTGGTCACCGTGAGATAAATGAGTTTGCCCACCAGACGTCTATACCTCGTGGCATCGGATATAAGAGGTGACTCATCTGTCCATGTTTTGTCCTCTCCAGTGGCCATGAGATACCAGGCCGGTTTGACACTGGTCAATCCTGCCTCTTGTAGAAGATCAAGAGCATACTTCCGTTGGGAGAGAACCAACGAGTCGGGCTTCCGAGAGATTTCTATCCCCAAAAAATATTTAGGGGAGCCCATATCCTTCGTTACTAGGTGTTGACGGAGGTGTTTCTTTGTCAAGTCCATCCCAGCCTGGTCATCGCCGGTAAGAAGAATATCATCCACATACACCGCCAAAACCACAAGGCCCGATGCGGTTTTGCGAATAAACAATGAGTGATCGGTTGAACTTCTTGTAAAGCCAATGACAGCCACAATGCCACTAAACTTGTCGAACCATGCCCGAGGGCTCTGTTTTAGGCCGTAGGTGGCCTTCTTCAACTGGCATACTCGTGTCTCCCCCTGAGCAACATACCCAGGAGGTTGCTCCATATAGACGTCCTCCTAAAGATCCCCATACAGAAAAGCATTCTTGACATCAAGCTGGGAAATAGCCCACTCCCTGTTGACGGCCACAGAAAGAAGAACCCGGATGGTGCTGAGGCGAGCAACCGGGGAGAAAGTATCAAAATAGTCAACTCCATAAGTCTGAGTAAAGCCTTTGGCCACCAGTCGGGCTTTGTAATGATCCACAGTACCGTCTGGGCAAAACTTCACAACGAACACCCAGCAGCAGCCAACCACATCATTACCTACCAGTGGAGGAACAAGGGTCCATGTACCCCTTTCAATAAGAGTGGCGATTTTCTCATCCATAGCAGATTTCCAATGAGGAATAACAAGAGCCTCCTGGTAAGTGCGGGGAGTGGTAGTAGCCGAGATAGCCAAAGCAAAGAACCTGTGAGAGGGAGTAAGCTGATCATAGGAAACAACAGCCGCAAGCGAGTGTTGGGTACATGCCCGCACCCCTTTGCGAAGGGCAATGGGAAGATCCAGGTCGTCTTGTGCCTCAAGGACCGGAGCATCAATGGCGGAGAAATCTGGCCCGGGACTAGAGAGAGACGGCTGCAGAGAAGAAGGAGGGGAGATAATAGGGAGAGGAGGAGACGGAGGAGGAGATGATATAGGAGGGGAGACGTCGATATGCGTGGAAGGATCACAGAGAGATGGTAGAGAGTCAGAGACAGCAGGAGGAAGCGGGGATGGAGAAGAAAAGTAGGATGCATTTTCGAAGAAGGTGACGTCCACGGAAACAAACTGTTTGCGCAGAACGGGGTCAAAGCAACAATAGCCTTTTTGAGTGGTCGAGTATCCCAAAAAGACACATTTTGTGGAACGGGGGGAAAGCTTGTCATGGGTAGAAGACGGAGCATGCACAAAAGCCGTACACCCAAAGATACAGAGAGGAAGAGGAAAGGGTTCCTTTCCCGGGTAAAGAATGGAGAAGGGGTTCTTGCCGTGAAGAACCGAAGAGGGAATGCAATTGATGAGATAGCAGGCAAGAAGAACAGTATAGCCCTAGTAGGAGCAAGGTACCTACATCTGCGTCATTAGAGTGCGAGCGATATCGAGGAGACGACGGTTTTTATGCTCCGCCACCCCATTTTGCTGGGAGGTGTAAACACAGCTGGTCTGATGAATAAGACCATGTTGCATACAAAAAGACGAAAACTCATGACTGAGGTATTCTTTAGCATTATCAAAGCGCAGTACTTTAATAGAAATAGCAAACTGAGTTTTAATCATATTATAAAACGATTGCCATACAGATAAGAGTTCAGAGCGATCTTTTAAAAGATACACCCAGGTACCTCTAGAGAAATCATCAATAAAAGTTACAAAAAAAGAACTACCCCGACCAACGGTGAGAGTAGGAGCAGGACCCCAGACATTGGAATGAATTAGATCAAAAGGGCGGGAGGAACCACGGCCTTGCTTGGGCGGGAAGGAGGAGCGGTGATGTTTGCCAAGCTGACACGCATCACAGTTGAGCGGAGGACTAGTCTGAGGTAAGTGGGGAAGAAGCTGACGAAGAATTCGAGGAGGAGGATGTCCAAGGAGAAGATGCCATTGAAGCAGATCAGTAGACGAGAAAGAGAAGGCGGACAGAGCGGAAACATTGTCGAGGAAGTAGAGACCGCCGCTCTCAGTCCTAGTAGTAATCGTCCGTTGGGTCCTCGAGTCCTGAAAATAACAAGAAGTAGGAGTAAATAAGACAGAACACTGAAGTTGCTTGCATAAAGTAGTAACTGAGAGCAAATTGCAAGGGAACTTCGGGACATAAAGAGTATCTGCTAAGCGAAGCGACGGGGTGACTTGAACCATGCCCGTTCCGTGAACCGGGGAAGGCGAACCATCCGCAACAAGAACCGGGGGTAACCGATCATGCGTCTCTAGGAGAGAGAAGCAGTGAGGGTTTCCAGTCATGTGATTTGTAGCACCAGATTCAATCAGCCATTTACCTTGGGTAACGACGTGTGCACTACCTGAGGTCGTGGCCATAGAAGCAGATGGCCGAGAGGAGGTGGAGGTTGAGGAAGAAGTATCACCGGAGGGACGAAGATGAGGATGTTTCTGCCAGAAGCGGTCAACAGAGTGGCCGATATGACCACAGTGAGAGCAGAGGAATCTTGACGGACCACGCGTGCAAGAGTGGCTGCGACCACTATTGCCACCCCGCTGAACTTGGTGAGCATTGGAGTCCTGTGGAGGAGGGGAGGACAATAGAGGACGGTGGAGCAGTGAAGTAACAACAACGATGCGAGCCGCAGTGGCATCTAAGGTGGGAGACTCGGCTTCGCCCAAGATCTGCTGGCGGATCATATCAAAATACTCAGGGAGCCGTAGAAGATAACAAACAACCAGGAGTTCTTGGTAGTGTTTGTGCTGCTCGGCCAAGTCCGCAAAGAAAGGGCAATTCTGGAGGATTTCAGCGCCAAGAGCCTGAAATTGCTGATAAGCCACAGCATGAGACATGGAAGGGAGAGCGAAGAGATCCGCGTAGAGAGTATAAATGCGGGATGTCTGGGCCCCCTTCGAGTAGAGAGCAGCAAGGTGAAGCCACGCGGTCTTGACTGTCTCATCATGGTGTATGACAGGAAGACATTCATCGGAGAGGCTGTTAGCCAACCACGTGCGGACAAGCGCATCACTGGCATCCAAGTCATCAAATTCAGCAGAGTCTAGAGGAGGAGGATCATCGGTGAGGTGATGACGTGTCCGCTGAGAGCGAAGAAGAAAGGTGAAAGAAACGCGCCAATCCGAATAGTTGGAGCCAACAAGTTTAGAAACCGTGCCAAGGTTGCCAGAGGGAGTAGGAAGCGGTGTCGGAGTGGCGATAGGAGTGGTGGTAGTGGAGATTTCAGAAAGGGCTATAGGAGAAAACAGTGAGAAGCTGCGCGGTTAGAATACAAGCCGTGCGGATAGGAAGAAGAAGAGCTACGACGGTCACGATGACAGATACCAGCGGGCAGAGAAGCCACGACCAAGCCGCAGATCCAAGCAGGGAAAGAAGTCGAGCGACTAGAAGATAGACTGCACGAACAGAAGGGAAGAACAAACAAGGCAAAAAGACAGCAGGTCGTGGCGAGTAAGGATACAGGTCGCTGCGACTGAAAGGAAGGAAAAACGGTCGTGCGGACAGGGCGCAAGCAGGAGGAAGAGACAAACTGCGAGAACAGGTCACGAGAAAAAGAGGCAAGCCGCGCGGACAGGGCGCACAGAATCAGGAGGAGAAGATCGAGTCCTCTGATACCATGTGAGAAGCAGCGAACAAAAGACTAAAGAAGCGAACAAACGACTAGAAAACAATCTAGAACTTTGAATAATTGAAATTTTATTATCCAAAAAGATATCATTTACAAAGGTATGACCTCCCTTTTATAGAATGGAGGAGAGAAGATAGAATACAAACTAATAATGTGGGACTAAAGCTATACATCAGATCCGGGCGGCTAGAACAACAGACCGAAACAGGCCGCGCGGTTAAACAATGTTCTAACCACTCGGCAATACCAGAAGCAAGAGAGAGATGCGGTAGGAGACCGCTAGACTGCCTGGTTTGCAAGCCGCCGGAGATAAATTGTCAGACCGCCGGACACCAGAGCAACAGTCTGGATATCAACCCGCCGGACTCAAACTGCCAGACTGCCCGTTCTACAACCCGTCAGGCTCAAACTGCCAGACCGCCCGGTCACATACTTCGACACTACCTACTGCATTTCTGACAGGTAGGCTAACTCTTGCTCGAGACACAGAAGGATTGTGCTAGCAATCTATGGCAAAATGCCCCACCTTTCCACAGCACCAACACTCATGAATTTTGTATCTTCTTTTCTGAGCAGGTCTTGCAGTGTGGTTAACTACTAACTGAACAGAAGGAAGGGAAGCAACAACCTTCCTCAGATTCCTTTCAGCAAGGGTCTGACTGAAGGTTATTCTTTCAGCAGACTTCCTTTGCTTGCCCTGAATGGTATTTACAGCTGTCTTCTTTGCAGAAGACAAGCTGTTTATATCATCAGAGCTAGCCAAGTTAGGCCTACCGGTAGACTGACCCTTTGTCTGAGTCCTTGCAGGATTGGCTAGAGTGAAAGCCACTGTCTTCTCCTTATGAGTTGGGGCTGAGGCACCAAATATAAATGATTCAGCATGGGCCATTTGTAATTTTTTATGGGGAGCCTTAAAGGCATTCATTTCCCTACCCTTTCTTCTCCTATTGTAAGATACTCTGGTATTCTTACAAGAGGAATTTCTATTCTCCCAGTGACCATACATGCAGCCTTGGTCATACCTATGAGAAGGGAGAATTACCTTATGAAAGGTTGACTGAGGCACAACAGGAGCTTGGCCTCTCCTCTGAGATTGGATAACTTTTTTAATCCACTCAGATTCAGATTTTCTCTTAATAGCATCTATCTTAGATAAATTTGCCACTATACTCTTCTCCCTTTCAAGTTTCTCTTCAAGAACCTTGATCTTAGAGTCCTTATATTTGATGGACTCAACATGGACATCTACCATGATCTTTAGATGAGCTACTTCCCTCTCTTTCAGAGATATCAAGGATGAGGTCTCATCTTGCTAGGAAGTAGCTGACTGGAGGAAGGCAATTTCCTCTGCTTGTTTCTTAACAAGCAACTTGCTTTCCTTGAAAGCTTTCAGAAGTACAACATGATTCTCAATCAATTGATTGATTTCATCTTCTGATAGAGGTCTCTCATCATGACTTAATGAGGAAGCATCACAGTCTGAGCTGGACTCATAGCCTGAACAATAAGAAGAACTAGACAAAGATTGTACCCGATCTGGACCAGACAGATCCTGGCTGAATTCTTCTTCTTCTTCTGGTGTAGCAATTAGCCCATAGCATCTGCATTCACCTTCCTCCACCTATGAGTCACTATCTAAGTGTGATAGAAGGGCCCTGATCTCCATTCTTGCATCTGCATAGACATCATCATCTACAAGAGCTACCAACAGTCCAATGTGGTCCTTGCTCTCACAGCAGACTTGAAATTTCATTGAGCTCAACTCTATATGGTTCTCTTATGAACCCATAAATGCAAACCATTTAGCTATCCTTTGAGGTCTACTCAGATTGTTAGATCCTTTTTGAGCAACATCCCTCTGATACCACTTGAAAGTCCTTATTTGAAGGATAGCAAAATCACCTTGAGGGGGGGGGGGGGGTGAATAGGTTTCTTAGTTCCTAGTGACTATCTTTTCATTTCTTTATTATATCTTGTTGTTTTCTTTTTGCTTTCAGCTTAGGGTAATCTAGAGCTTGTTCTTAATACCTGTAAGTAAGAAAAGAAAGAACAACCACAAAAAAACACATAGATATTTATAGTGGTTCCCGAATTGGATACATCCATATTCCCTCCCATCTATCATACTATCTTGTTGGATTAGACACTTATCCAAAGCTTGCTCCAAGGAGCTTACACCTCAGATCCCTCAGGATCTCTAAGTCTCCTCCAAGACTTACTTCTCAGCCACAAAGGCCTACAACTAAGTGGTTAGCAAACCACCTACCTCAGACTGTTAAGCCCTACACTCAGGCTGGGAGGACATCCCTACCTCAGATCCACAAATGATCCTACCTCAGAGCTCTGCAGTGCTCCTAAACTCAGTGACCCTAAATCCACCTACCTCAGCCTTTTCTCTAAGGTCTACAGCTTAGTCTTTTCAGCCCTACAACTTCAGGCACAAGACCCTACTCTCAGAGTGCTGCTGTTGAAGCCAAAATTGACCTCAACGAATGTTCATAAACCAAAGTGCAGCCGATGCCCACTTCTCTCAAATCTCGACCCCTGAATAGCTGCTAAGGTCCTAAGACTAACCCAAAGCCTCAGCTGGGAGGTCCCACCTCACACCCGGAAGATCTCTGAGAGCTTCCCCTCCAAAACCAATAGCTGGACTGGGAGCTCTTTAGAAAGCACTGGAGTTAGAGAATAAATGAAAAGCCTCCTTTCCAAAGAGCCCCTATGGGTCTTTTTATAGTCTTTTCCTGACCTGAAAATACTGAAATACCCCTGATGGGTCTGCCAATAGCCAAATCCCGCTGTCATCCCAGGGGCATACAGGTAATTTAACCCGAGGATAATGAAATAATAATAATATAATCCTTTTTCCTGGGCGCCAGCCCCCACCTCATGGACCTGCTTGGCGAGAACCCCGGGCGAGAAGGCTCTCGCTGAGCCTTAGCTGGGCTCACCTTGGCGAGATCTCCCGCCAAGAGGGTTCTCGCTCTCGGTGGTCTCGACGTCATTGTCATTGGACGTGGCGCTGAGTGGGTGAAGCTCACTCTATGCCTTCACTGCTAATCATGGCGTTGAGCGAGTGGAGCTTACTCAACGCCCTCTGCTGCCGAATGCGGCGTTGAGTGAGTGAAGCTCACTCAACGCCTTCTCGTCCGCCCCCAGGGAGAGTTCCTTCTAGGCGGGAGCTTTCCTGTCCCGAAGCCTAAAGCTGACCTGAAGACCTGAATCCTGGCGCGAACGATCTCGCCTACCAGTAGGCGGGAGCACCTTAAGGGCGAGAAATCTGCCGGTCCGCCCTAGGGCTAACCCGGGACTAGCCCAACCCTGACCATTGAAGTCTTAGTCTTCCTGGTCCTCCCCAGCGAATATGGGGTTATACACAATCCCCGCTCTTTTCGAGCTAGCCCTGCGCTCGACAAGACAAGTCCAACCCCAAAATATTCGCTGGACACGTGCCTGTCAGCCAAGAGAATCTTTTGGCGGGCCCTACTGCGGCTATAAATACACGCCGACGGGTGACCATAAGTCTTGCCTCCGAACTACTATTTCTTCACTGAGCTCTCGCCCGGGAATTTATGCGCGATACAAAGATGTCTGCTAAGCGTGCTGGCAAGCCCCTTCCGCAGGACCTTCAAGATCGGTTAAACGCGGCTCAAGCGCGAGCCTTAGCAAATAGTGTTGCGGTAGCACCCTGGCTATCGAGGAAATTTTCAGACACCGGCCCTTCTGAGCCGAAGAAGAAAAAGGAGAAGAGGAAAGTGAAGGTTGTCCGGCGAGACCTTGCTCGCGAGAACAGGGATTCACCTTCTCCTACTCCCATCCCTGCGGGGGACCCCTCCCCTCAAAAGGTTTGCCTTCTGACCATGCTTACCGAGCTGATTACGCTACATGCCCCATAGTTAACGCGACCTCTCGCAGAAATCCGCTCCAAATGACGTCGCCGGGTCTTCCCCGATTCCCCCAGATTCGTCAGCCCTCCCTCCTGAGGATCGAACGAGGGTCTCGGAGACAATTCCTCCAGCCGAGACCCGGGTGATAGGTACGCTTTCCGCCACTTCTTAATATTTCAACCGCACCTTTCCTTTTCTGAACTATCTTCTCGCAGAGCCAGCTTCCACCATCCGGGGTCTTGTCACCCGGGAAGATGAAGCGAGAACCGGCAAGCTGCTTCCTTCCGCGGCAAATCCCGCCCTGCAGGCGGAAGGGGTGGCCTTTGACCCTTCCACTACTAAGGATGCCGATCATCCCTTGAGAGAGGACAACTCTCTCCCTGCTTCCGGCCAGGCTGGGACCATTGTGCGCAAACCCTTCCGCCCAGGGCGAGGCAAGCCTCTCCACCTCCTTTATGGAACTGACGGAGGGGTCGGGCCTTCTCACCCGACGCCAGTCAATGGCTCTCGCCAGACTGCAGGTATGTGAGACATTCTTGTCGGCTGATCGTTATGCCTTAATCAAAACCTTGGGCACACTTTTCGCTGGGGATCCTAGCTCTCGGTCGGAAGCCAACGAGGAGAGAGAAGAAGAAGAAGAAGAAGATGATTCCCTTCCTCCTTCACCCGGCGAGATAGAAGAAACCTTGAATGGCGCCGAGAATGCGAAGGAGCGGAGGAGGAAGATCTCGGCCATTTTGGCCAAGCTCATCCGGCGAGACCGCGCCCATGCTGCCGCGGCGAAAGCGTTCCGTGAATCCGTGGAACAAAGGCTGGAGGCCCTGGAGCGGGATTTCTTCTTTGGCGAGACTGATCGACCGGGAGGGCCTACTGCTAAGTCTTCGCCAGGGAGATGCATCGCGCAGATCCGGGATCATGCTAGGCGGATCAACCTAAGGTGTACCACCCTGTCATCTTACTTCAACCCGCTGGTGCCTCCGAGAACTAGGCGGCGGGAGCGAGGGAGATGGTGCTGGGAACCGTATTAGTTCATCTAGGTCTCGCCTCTTCTCCCTTTTTAGTCTTCCCTTCCGCCATGTACATTTATGCCTCTGTAATAACTGTTATTAACTTTATTCAGCTCTCGGCAGCGAGAGCAAGTTACTATCTGTTTCTTCTTTCATTGTGCTGCGAATTTTAAGAACGTATTGGAATTAGGATGCTTGCGCCAAAACTAAGTGGCTTGCGCCGAAACTACAGACGATCGTCGATTGCTGTCACCCCGAGGGGGAAAACCGAGATGTCGCCGGCCCAGATCGTGACAGCTGTACTCCGCTATCATTTTCTCTCTCTATCGGACGGAGCCGTAACGACCACGGTTCCCTATAAATAGAGAAATCTACCAACCGCATTTACTTCTCTGATCCGGAACTTCAATTTACTTTCATTGCTCCCGCACTCTTGCTTCCGCTTCTACCTCTCTATTGTTCTCGCTATTACCCATAAACCCAAAATACCGGGGGAGAACGAGGGTCGCGCTCATTGCGCGGAAGCGTTCCGCAAGCATCTCTTCCCCTCCTGCACGCTCACCTTGGACGAGTACAACCTGATCGTCAACCGCTTCATTCCCGCTGGCTTCTCGGCGCGGAACCCGGGTAATCACGACAAGGTGAATACCCCGGAAGCGGGAGAGCTCGCCATCCCCCTCGAACATTTCGAGGTGGGCTTCCGCCTACCCCTCTGGCCGGAGATTCGGCAAGCCCTCCGCTACTACGAGGTGGTTCCCGCCCAGCTGAACCCGAACTCCATCGCGATCCTTGTGGCATTCATCTGCTACATGCGATCCGAGAGGATCGAGTTTAGTCTGCCGATCTTCCGCAAGCTATTCAACTTCCGCGCCAAAGGCGGGGTGGTCTTCTTCTCCGGGCAGCTGCTCAAGACCACCGGTCTCGCCAATAAACATCACCATTGGGGCGAGAAGTTTGTCTACGTCATCGGGGACTTCGACAACGTCCCGCTCCAACCTGTTCAGTATGAGAATGCTGCTTACAAACTGCCCACTCTGGGGTCGCGCGAGAGCGCACTCCTAAAGTTCTTCGGAACAAAGGAGTTTGGCGTTCTCTTCCTCCGGCGAGACGTCGACTACCTTCCTCCCGTCCACTCGGGCGAAGGTATGGTCTCGCCCTAGATTTGATCTTTTGTTAGGATCTTCCTGTGTTGAATAGCGCTAACTTTGCAGGAGAGCGGGAGGTCCCTCTACACCAACCTTTCGCTGTGGCCCCGGGTGTCGAGGATCGGGCTGCGAGAGGATCTCTCGCTCTCGTGGAGGCCAGCGCTCGCGCCTGCCGGGAAGAGCCCGTTCAGCCTTTGGTGCCCGAAGCTAAGAAGCGAAAAGGCACCGCTCCCGCCCCGCGACCGCTGAAGAGGCTAAAGCCATCCACTGCGGACAAGGGCAAGGGCTTGGCCGTCTCGCCCGCCCGACATCCCGCCTCGGGCAAGTCCTTCGAAGGGCTTCTCTAGATGGCCAGCGAGACGGGTGCTGCCGCCAGGAGACGTACTGAGGCTACTACCGAGAACCCTCCGGCCGCAGACGTGGCTGGAGGAGAGGGAGTCGTTGCCGAGACCTCTGCCCGAACCCCGCCCAAGGAAGTACCGAAAGGGCACAGAAATTATGGCTTCGGTGTGAAGCACGTCAACGCGGAGGGGAAGCCTCTGCTCCAATGGGATCCCGAATCCAACAGGATTGCAGTTTCAACGCTCCTCCCCAACTGGTCGGAGCGGGATGAGGTTACTGGTGAGGCCTTCTCGCTGGGCTATGGCCTCTATAGCCGAGAGGGCGCTAGTGTCTTCGACTAGATGCCTACCCGGCTCCTGGCTTTCGACTCTACCCGGGCCCTGCTTCGCGGGTTCGAGCTTGTGCACATGTGCGCGCGTCGAAGCATCAACATCGACAAGAACTTCGCCGACATGTACAAGGCGAGGGAAGAGGCGGTGGCCAGAGAAAGCTCTTCAGAGACAGAGCTCGCGAGTTCTCGTCAAGAGTTGGCGAATGCTCAACAAGCGCTATCCCTACGCCCCGCAGCCGAGGTAAGCGGGATCTTCCTGGACCCTTGCTCTCGCTACTCGAAGTCACGTTTGCGCAGTATTTGCTGAGCTGATCTCTTCTCCACAGGATTCCGCCCAAGCCATGGCGCTCCGCGCGGAGTTGGCTGACATACGCTGGGAGAATGTCCTGCTGAGGGACCAACTCCGGCGTGCGGAAGCGGCGAAAGGCCCGCCTCCGACGCTTGATAAAAGACTAAAGAGTCATCACTTCTCGGTGTACGACATCGACAAGCTGCTGCAGGCGAACGCTCAGGCTACCGTCAGGCTGACGGTCGAGACGCTGCGAGACGCGAAGCTGCTTCGGTAGGACGGCGTAACAATCGACGCTCGCCAACTCCTCCCTTGGCTATTCGATCCAGTCCCGAAGCCTCCCGGTGCGCCCGACTCTCCTCCTTTGGATATCCCGAAGTCTTCCTCCGCTGCCGGCGAGACGTCTGGGGCAAGCTCGGGCGAGGACTCCGGCGAGGATTCGGGCGAGAGCACCAGCGGGGATTACAGCGCGTACCCTTGAAGTGACTTTTCTTTTTTTGATACTCTTCTGTAATGAGCGAGAAGCTCCAAACCCCTGTAACTATTAAATATAATACAATGTTTCATTTTTCACTGCCGGTGTTTGCTTGAACGAATAGGTTAGTCGACCAAGTGGCTTCCGCGCGAGCTTCCGCCGAGACCTTTAGTCTCTTTAGGGTCACCTCCCTTAGAGATTGATTAGGTAGGAGCCTTGCGCCATCGATTAGGTCGTTCTTCCCAGGTCTGCCGGGGGCCTTCTTCAACGAGATCCCCCCAGCCGAGACCTTTTGGCCGAGACCCCTATTGGCCGAGACCCTGACTGGCCGAGACCTCTACTGGCTGAGACCTTTAGGGCTGTCTCAGATCTAGGCCAGGGTCATGGCAAGATACCTTCCCATAAACTGGATCTATGCTCCGTCGTCGAGCCTTCGGGCCTGCCGGCCTGATGGGAGCCTGCGCAGCGGGTCTACCAGAGGCTGAGCCGGGCTTGTTGTAACACTGAGTAACTATAAATCAACAACCAAGGACCACAAGCCAAAGACTCAACCTATCCCCCACAGGCGAGCCTTCGGACCTGCCAGCTGGATGAGAGATTGCGCAGCGGGCCTGCCTGTGGCCGAGCCAAGCTCGGGGTGTTGATGAAGACCAAGCCAAACCTCTCCCACACAGGCGAGCCTTCGGACCAGCCAGCTAGATGAGAGCCTGCGCAGCGGGTCAACCTGGGGCCGAGCCGAGCTCGGGGTGTTGATGAAGATGAAGCCAAACCTCTCCCCCACAGGCGAGCCTTCGGACCTGCCAGCTAGATGAGAGCCTGCACAGCGGGTCTACCTGGTGCCGAGCCGAGCTCGGGGTGTTGATGAAGATCAAGCCAAACCTCTCCCCCACAGGCGAGCCTTCGGACCTGCCAGCTAGATGAGAACCTGCACAGCGGGTCTACCTGGGGCCGAGCCGAGCTCGGGGTATTGATGAAGATCAAGCCAAACCTCTCCCCCACAGGCGAGCCTTCGGACCTGCCAGCTAGATGAGAGTCTGCGCAGCGGGTCTACCTGGGGCCGAGCAGAGCTCGGGGTGTTGATGAAGATCAAGCCAAACCTCTCCCCCACAGGCGAGCCTTCGGACCTGCCAGCTAGATGAGAGCCTGCACAGCTGGTTTACTTGGGGTCGAGCCGAGCTCGGGGTGTTGATGAAGATCAAGCCAAACCTCTCCCCCACAGGCGAGCCTTCGGACCTGCCAGCTAGATGAGAGCCTACGCAGCGGGTCTACCTGGGGCCGAGCCGAGCTCGGGGTGTTGATGAAGATCAAGCCAAACCTCTCCCCCACAGGCAAGCCTTCGGACCTGCCAGCTAGATGAGAGCCTGCGCAGCAGGTCTACCTGGGGCCGAGTCGAGCTCGGGGTGTTGATGAAGATCAAGCCAAACCTCTCCCCCACAAGCGAGCCTTCGGACCTGCCAGCTAGATGAGAGCCTGCGCAGCGGGTCTACCTGGGGCCGAGCTGAGCTCGGGGTGTTGATGAAGATTCCTTCAACCAGGCCTATTCTATCATCAAGATGGGGAGACATAGTCGGTTAAAGCAAAATCATTTTAGGGTGAAAAGACCTATTCTTATGATAGCATTTTTTAGAGAGTCAACATTCTGAAAAGACTACTTTGAAATGATAATATTTATTCACCATATTACAATCCTTCTCTCCCTTTAAGGGTAGAAACGTTTTAAGTCATCACCGTTCCAGGTGTGGCTCAAGGTCCTTCCCTCCACATCCTAGAGGTAATAACCCCCATTAGCCAGAGCCTTCTCTACTATATAAGGCCCTTCCCAACTGGGGTTGAGCTTGCCCACAGGGGCCGACCTTCCTGCTGCGTCGACCTTTTTTAGCACTAGGTCCCCCTCGGCGAATTGCTTAACCCTAATGTGTTTATCGAAGTACCTGGCCATTCGCCTTTTTATCTCTTCTTGTCTGATGACAGCAACATCCCGTAGCTCTTCCACCATATCTAACGAGAGGCGCAATCCCTCCTCGTTCTCCAACCTCCAAGCTTCGCTTCCCTCACCCGCGGTTGCGACCCGTGGAGACCGAACCTCGAATTCCACCGGGAGGGCCGCCTCACACCCATGAGAGAGCTTGAAGGGGGTCTCCCCTGTGGCCGTGTTCGGAGTTGTTCGCAAGGCCCACAGGACGGAAGGGAGTTGCTCCACCCAGTTGCCCTTCAGGTTCTCCACCTTCTTCTTGAGCAAGTTCACGATGATCTTGTTCGCCGCTTCCACCTGGCCATTGCTCCGGGGGTGATGGACAGAGGCAAACCTGAGGTCAACCCCCAGTTGGGCACAGAAGCTGATGAACTCTTCACTGGCAAACTGAGGACCGTTATCCGTCACTATCGCTTGGGGTAGCCCATGCCTGCATATGATTTCCCCCAAACGAAGTTCCTGATGACCTGGGAGGTAACCTTGGCTAGGGCTTTGATTTCCAGCCACTTTGAGAAGTAGTCGATCATGACTAGGAGGAACCTCCTCTGCCCGCTGGCTGGAGGAAAGGGTCCAACTAGATCCATTCCCCAAATGGCGAAGGGCCATGGGGCCATGATACTTCGAAGCCTTTGCGCGGGTAAGAGCTGGAGGGGGCGTGTACTTGACATTTCAGACATCTCTTTGCAAACTCGACTGTATCCTTCCTCAAGGTCTGCTAGAAGTATCCTTGTCTTATCACTCTTGCCTCCAACGTTCTTCCTCCCGAATGACTGCCGCACTCTCCCGAATGCACCTCCTCCAGGATTCTCGGGACCTCCTCCTCGGTCACACATCTCGCGAGGAGCCCCGATAACATCTTCCGGTGCAAGCCCCCTTCCAACATCAGGTAGTGGGCTGCCTTTCGCCTAAAGCTTTTCGCCTCCTTAACCCCCTCTGACAGCTCGCCTGTGGTAAGGAAGGTCACCAATGGGTCCACCCAAGAGGATCGCCGACCTACCTCCATCAACTCCCCCTCTTCAATCACTGGTCGGAAAAGTTCAGTTATGGTTCCTCCTCCCCGAGGCTCAAACTTTGCCAACCGATCAGCTGCTGTGCTTTCCTCCCTGGGAACGTGTTGAATAGAGAAAGAACGGAACCCTCCGATGATTGCCCTTACCTTGGATAGATACTTCACGAGGGTAGGCTCCCGAGCCTCAAACTCCCCTCTGATCTGCGATGCTACCACCATTGAGTCAGTGAAGGTCTCCACTTCCTGGATCTCCAACTCCCTTGCCAATCGAAGGCCGGCTATCATAGCCTCATACTCTGTCTGATTATTGGTAACAGGGAAGTGGAAAGCTACCGTCTGTTCTATGGTAACCCCTTGAGGACTTACCAACACTACACCCCCTCCCAGGGAGTGCCTTCCCGAGGCCCCATCGACCATCATCTTCCATGCTTCGTAGGGCTTCGGCTCCTTACTCTTAGCTTCAGTAACATAGTCTGCCAGGAAGTCCGCCACGGCCCGAGCTTTGATGGAGAGTCTTGGGACGAACGAGATGTCGAACTCGCTCAGTTCGATAGACCACTTTGCCAGCCTTCCCGAATGCTCTACCCCCTTGAAGATCTTGCGAAGAGGATGGTCGGTGACCACCCTAATCGAGTGCGCTTGAAAGTATGGACGAAGCTTCCTTGCCGAAATGACCAATGCATAAGCCAGCTTCTCCAGGATGGGGTAATTGAGCTCCGCCTTTTTCAGGATTCGGCTTACATAATAGACGGGTAGCTGCTTCTTCCCCTCTTCCCTAACCAAGACGGAGCTCACAGCTTCCACCCCCACCCCGAGATACAAGGCCAGGTCTTCCCCTTCCTTGGGGCTTTGGAGCAGCGGAGCCTGGGAGAGTTGCCTCTTCAGCCCCTGGAAGGCCTCTTCGCATTCGACCGTTCATTCGAACACCTGATTACCGCGGAGCACTTTGAAGAAAGAAGAGCACCTATCCCCGGACCGAGAGAGGAACCTGCTTAGCCCGGCCAACTTTCCCGTCAGGCGCTGGACCTCCTTGGCGTTGCGAGGTGACTCCAAGTCCAATATAGCCTTCACCTTGTCCGGGTTAGGTTCTACCCCTGCCGGAGTCAAGAGGTGTCCGAGAAACTTCCCGCGACTGACCCCTAAGACACACTTCAAGGGGTTCAACCTCATCTTGAACCTCCGTAGGGTGGCAAACGTTTCTTCCAAGTCCCGCAAATGGGAATCCACGCATTTGCTTTTGACCAGTAGGTCATCGACGTAGACCTCTATATTCATCCCCCTTTGGTCTCGAAAGACTCAATCCATCATGCGTTGATATGTTGCCCCTGCGTTTTTCAACCCAAAGGGCATCATCTTATAACTAAAGCATCCCTCTCTCGTGATGAAGGAGACATCCTTGACATCGGGAGGGTGCATCCGGATCTGGTGGTAACCTGAAAAAGCATCCAAAAAACTCATAATAGAAAAACCAACGGCTGAATCAACCAGTGCGTCGATTCGAGGCAGGGGATAACAATCCTTGGGACATGATTTATTTAACAGGGAAAAATCGATACACATACGCCACTTTCCTCCCCCTTTCTTTACCATTACCACATTGGAGATCCAGCCTGGATACTGGATCTCCGAGATGAAGCCTGCCTCCAGAAGCTTCCTGACCTCCTCTCGGATGGGCTCTTCCAGCTTGGTGGCGATGGCCCTCATCTTCTGGCGTACGGGGCGATTCCTCGGGTCCAGGTTCAGGCAATGACAAGCTACGTCCGCATCGATGCCCGGCATGTCTGCCGCGCTCCAAGCGAAGATGTCGATGTTGCTCTGGATGCAGGCTAGCATCCGCCCCTGGTCTTCGAGGCTTAAGCCTCCGCTGACCCGCACCTTCTGTACTTGCCCCGCTCTGGTGAGTACCTCCATCCCCACCACTTCCTCAGCCGGCTCCAGCCTCGACCGCTCCCAACCTGCCCTTGCCTCCTCCTGCTCAAGCTCTTCTCCTTCCGCCTCGCCAACCTCCATCGCTTCCATCAGGCCTTCTCCTTGCCTCTGCTCTCCTTCCCTTGCCTCCTCCATCTTCAAGTCCTCCGCCTCCTGCGGGCTCTCCTCCTCCATTTCTATACTTCCTTCCTGCCCAGCCATCTCTTTCTCCAGCTCCTCCGCCTCAGCCATCCATGACACGGTGTTTACCGCCGTCACATAGCACTGCCTCGCCACCTTCGGATCCCCCCTGATCCTGACCTGCACCCCTCCATTGTTGAACTTGAGGCATTGATGAAATGAGGAGGGGACACAGCGAAAAGCGCTGATGAGAGGACGCCCAAAGATGGCGTTGTAGCTACTTGGGGCGTCTACGATCACGAACCTACAGTTCTGCGAGACGCCCCCAAGCTTCACATGCAGGCCCACTCCCCCTTCTACCTCCTTCCTCTCTCCAGAAAAACCAAAAAGCGGTCCATCGGAAGCCAGGACCCTTTTTCCTTCCACCCTCATTTCATCGAAGGCCTTCTTGAAGATCACGTTCACGGAGCTCCCGTTATCCACCAGTATCCGGGAGACTGTGAAGTTCTCCACCGCTGTCTGGATCACTAGTGCGTCACAGAACGGGTCTTCGTAGTCTGGCATATCCGCGGATGAGAAGGTGATTTTTCCTTCTGGGGGGGGGAGCTAGGGATGTCGAGACGACCCCTCTGCGGAACATGGTTTGAAGGCTCCCCTTGCGGGTTGCCTCGATTCCTACTCCCCCATGGATCACTCTGATCCCTCCTCGGGTCCCCACATCGACCCTATCTTCACATCTATCCTCAGTCTCTCCGTGCTACACCTCGACGATCCTTGCAGGCGGATCTTGCCTTCCGGCTCCTCTGGCCTCCCTCATCTCCATAAACTCTGGGCAGGTGGCCGTTGCGTGACCTTCCTCCTGGTGGAAGTCACAATAGGGCAACGCCACCCTTCCGCCTCTTCCTTCTCCTCCTCCCCTTCTCCCTTCTCCTCGTATTCTTCTTCCTCTTCCTCTTCCCACCTCCATGGCCTCCTGCGGTGGTGGGAAGTGACCCCTCGGTCCCTGCCTCCATCCTCCCTGCTCGAGTCTTCTCGGCTCCCGGAAGTTGTCTCTTCCTTAAAAACCCCCTTGGCCCTGGGGGCGACCTTACTGAGGCCTCCAACCCAATCGGTTGTTCAGCTCCATGTCCCCCCCATGCTGCTGCCCCTGCCCTCGGGGTTCTTCTCTCCTCCTATCTTCCCTTGGTTCCCTCTGCTCTCTCACTTCCCTCTGCTTCCCTGCTGTCGGCTCCTTCACATCATCCTCCGCCAACCTGGCCAGCTTCCTCGCAAACGCAGGGTTCGCCCTCTCGAAGTCTATCTCCTTTGCCGCCCTCTCCATGAGCTCCTCAAAAGAGAGAGGGGGCACTCTCTTCAACTCCATGCTAAAAAACCCCAGCCTCAGCCCCAGGGTCAAGGCAATCATCAGTGCATACCCCGGGACCTCCTGGACCAGGAGAATCTCCTCTTGGAACTGGTCAACATAATGCCCCAACGTCTCCTCCGGCTTCTGCCTCACTGCAAACAGGCACTCAGCCTCCTTCTTCCGCTTCTTCGAAGTCGAGAACCTCAACAGAAAACCCCTGCGCAGATCCTCAAAACTGTAAATCGAGCTCGCCGGCAACTGGTGGAACCAGTCCCTAGCCTTCTCTTTCAGAGTGATGGCGAAAAGCCTACACTTCAAGGCATCCGACATTTGCCTTATCGACACCACATCCTCAAACCATTGCACGTGCTGAACCGGGTCGTCCTTCCCGGTGTAGTAGGTCATATCCGGCTCCCTGAACCCCTCCGGCACTGGAGCTGAGACGATGAGCTCACTAAAAGGGGTCTCGCCCCCTGCCTGGCGAGAGGGCCCGTCCCGCGACCTCGGCTGGCTGGACCGATCCGCGAGACCGTGCCCGGGGAAGAGCTCACGCACTGTCGCCTCCCTCTTGCCCAGATCCACCGGAACCTCCTTTCCGGGACACTGGCCTGGGAAAAGCTCCCGCGCAGCCACATCCCTCTCGCCTGCCTCCACCGGGACTTCCTTCCCGGGGCGCTGCCCTGGGGCGTTATCGCCTAACAGCGGAACTGCCTCCACAGGAGCCTGCGGCATCTCCCACTCATTCCTTGCCGAGAAGGCCAAGCTGATCGTCTGCATGACCTCTCGCCTGAAATCCTCTAACATTTTCCTTGTCGCCTCTTCTCCCTGGGTGAGGGATCCTCCTGCGCCAGATCCTTCACCTTAACCTCCTGCCATGGGACTCGACTCAAGATTTTCTTGCACCGACCGCTTCCACGCTCACCGCACCAGAACTGTTGAAGCCAAAATTGACCTACACGAATGTTCACAAACCAAAGTGCAGCCGACGCCTACTTCTCTCAAATCTCGACCCCTAACTAGCTGCTAAGGTCCTAAGACTGACCCAAAGCCTCAGCTGGGAGGTCCCACCTCACATTCGGAAGATCTCTGAGAGCTTCCCCTCCAAAACCAATAGCTGGACTGGGAGCTCTTCAGAAAGCACTGGAGTTAGAGAATAAATGAAAAGCCTCCTTTCCAAAGAGCCCCTATGAGTCTTTTTATAGTCTTCTCCTGACTTGAAAATACTGAAATACCCCTGATGGGTCTGCCAATAGCCAAATCCTGCTGTCATCCCAGGGGCATACAGGTAATTTAACCGAGGATAATGAAATAATAATAATATAATCCTTTTTCCTGGGCGCCAGCCCCCACCTCATGGACCTGCTTGGCGAGAACCCCGGGCGAGAAGGCTCTCGCTGAGCCTTAGCTGGGCTCATCTTGGTGAGATCTCCCGCCAAGAGGGTTCTCGCTCTCGGTGGTCTCGACATCATTGTCGTTGGACATAGCGCTGAGTGGGTGAAGCTCACTCTACGCCTTCACTGCTAATCATGGCGTTGAGCGAGTGGAGCTTACTCAACGCCCTCTGCTGCCGAACGCGGCATTGAGTGAGTGAAGCTCACTCAACGCCTTCTCGCCCGCCCCCAGGGAGAGTTCCTTCTAGGCGGGAGCTTTCCTGTCCCGAAGCCTAAAGCTGACCTGAAGACCTGAGACCTGGCACGAACGATCTCGCCTACCAGTAGGCGGGAGCACCTTAAGGGCGAGAACTCTGCCGGTCCACCCTAGGGCTAACCCGGGACTAGCCCAGCCCTGACCACTGAAGTCTTAGTCTTCCTGGTCCTCCCTAGCGAATATGGGGTTGTACAGCTGCAGCGCTCCTACAGCTCAATACCCAATAGGTACCTACCACAGTGCCCTTCCAGGCACCTATAACTCAGTGACAAGCTTGCCACCTACCTCAAGCCAAAAGGCCCTACACTCAGATCCACACTTGGATCCTACAGGATGAATGTGGGTTAGAGTCTTGATTAGACATAAGAGAAATTTCTCTGTGCCAATCTACCTTAATTGAGTTTGACACAACCCAACTTTAACTCCAGGAAAGTATTTCCTGAGTCTACCTTACTTGAACTGAGATATACTCAGTCCTAACTTCTCCTTCACAACACCAGGGATTTTTCCTGCTGGAGGTGTGAACTAATTGCAGCTTATAGCTGCTACCTGAGATGAGAATATCTCAGCTCAACTTCTTCACAGCAACAAGTATGCTTGTGCTAGAAGCAACTTGTTGAACCCTGCTCTGCCTTTCTCTCTTTCCTGGGCTGAGGTGATTCATCCTTAACTCTGACTCTAGAGAATGGTCCCCTGAGGCTTCTTTTAGATCTCTGCTTCTTCGAGCTTTCTTCTCTTCACAGCTTCTAGATAAAGACCTTCAGGTGCTTGAGTTGCTAGAACTGTGAAGAGTCTGCAGCAAGGGCCGGCCCATGGCTGCTACCTTATGCACAGAGAAAGTACTTTGAACTAGCTTGCTCGTACAGGTGAGAGTGGAACCAGCTATCTTATTGTTGAAGATGTTAATTCCAACAGCAATCTTGCTCTCTATCTTGTAGACTTGAGCTTCATGTTCTTCAGCTCCACAATAATGGCGGAGAGGAAGAACTTCCCTTGATTCTTTTTCCTAAAAAACTGTCTTTCTCAGTAAAGGCCTCTATCTTTCATTTGATTTTTTCCCAACGGCTCTTGCGCAGTGGGCCCCACATCATTAATGACCAACAAAAACTTTGCTTTAACGCCAACTGTCGTACAGTAGGTCTGCGATAACATTTGTCGCGTAATGTAGCCATCCCGCTACTTGTTGACTTACTGACGTCATCAGCCGTGGACTTAGTCAAAAATCAAACAACATTTGCATAGGCATTGAGTGAGTAAGCAACACTAAAAGCCAAAACACTTAGACAGATTTACTGTCTCTTGGCGTTGAGTGAGTAATCTTCACTCAACGCCACACTACTTAGAATATAATTCTATTTCTAAGCATTGAGTGATTCAGATTCACTCAATGCCAAACTTGCTTTATCAGTTTTCTGCTGCTTGGCATTGAGTGAGTAAGCATTATTCAACGCCAAAACACTTAGACAAAATTCTATCCCCACTAGGCATTGACAGTGTTGAGTGAGCAACCTCCACTCAACTCTTTTTGCCTTAACCATGTTTCTGCCTCTACAGTATCTTAGGCATTGAGAGCGTTGAGTGAGCACGCCTCACTCAATGCTTTCTACCTTAGCCAAAATTCTATGTTTTAAAAACACTTGCTTAGACTGTCTTACTTTGAACTGAGTTCGACGAATGGTGAACTGAGCTCGACGAACTTTTAACTGAGTTCGATGAAATCTCAACTGAGCTCAACGAATTCAGAACTCAAGTTCTGAACTTAGCTCGATGAAAGGTGATCTGAGTTCGACGAACTTTGAACTGAGCTCGACAAACTCTAAACTCAGTTCAACTGACAGCTTTTTGTCGTATGATATTTAGTGTGTCTTCATCACTCAACGCCAAACTACTTAGCCATATTTATGCCTATAGATGTATGGCGTTGAGTGAATGACCTTCACTCAAAGCCTGTGGATAGCCACATTTCTAGCTTGCCAACATTCTTCCTTACCTCTGGCGTTGAGTGAGCTTGCTCCACTCAATGCCTATGTACTTGGTTGCATTTACAATTGCTCCTTGACTTATGGTGTTGAGTGAGTTTACATCACTCAATGTCTGTGGACTTGGGCAAAATCCTGCCTTTCCAACATCTTCTCTTAGTGTCCACCTTTCTGTCTTATGACAACCTGTCACATCACTTAGAAAATCTGTCTAGACTTGTTCTATGGAACATCCTGCATATGATGAGCTTAAACAACATCAAATACAATTATGTTCTTAGTGTTGTTGGTGATGCCTCTTCAAATCCACTTTAGGGAACATTTTGGGCAATGGACCCAATAGTAGTGAACCCCAAGGCTTCATTGGCATGGCAAGATGATAAAAAAAATCACACTACCTTCACTTCATGGATTGTTACTTTACATCACTTTCCTAGGCAACCAATGTTGGTGAAAAAGTGTCAAAAACTTGTTAGTATTTCTGTGGTGATCTGGAAGTAGTCAAACAGTTAGTCTCACTGCAACCGCGATATGATCCTATAGGGTCGCACGTAAGAGTGCTTGAAGAAATTGGAGGAAAGATTGTATTGGCCTTATACATATATGATATGAATAGAGGACCAATCCTATGACTTGTAGAATAATTAGTAAGGTTCGTCGAGTGCTTATCGACTAGATATCGATGGAGAAAACTCAAAGTCAAAGCGGGTATTTAGTCAACTCTACATCCAGTAGATGTCGATGTAACGTCGACTTTTATTCGATGCAAGTGCGCCGACTACGTGTCGACGCAAGTTACGTCGAGTGTCGTTGAGTGCTTCTCGACATTGTGTCGAGTTCTTATCGACACACTTCGACTGCAAGTCAACTCATATCGATGCAACATCGAATTCTTGGAAATTACGATGACTTTGGTCTATTTTATATTCTTGGTTATAAATACACTTGGAAAAGGGTTTTCCTATGTATCTTTTATGTGTGCTTTTAAAGTCATCACTTGGGCCAATCCCTAGATCCTATTGTGACTTCTTCTTATCGCCAACTCTTCTAGAAATAAATCTAGCAATTCCTGGAGACGTTGAGAACACTCCTTCTCTGACCCAATTTTTGTGGGACAAGTCCTTGGGGTTTGTTAGAGTTTGGCAGTTTGATGGTCTAGTCTCAGCAGATTGTAGTTCGGGCGGTCAGGAAGTTTGTCCACGCAGTTTGATTGTGCGATGGTTTGGTTAGTGGCAACGGTTATGTCTGGCAGCTATCTTGGCAGGATTGGTGGTCTGGTTGTTTAGCAGTGTTGTTGTTTGGTAGTCGAATTCCTGCAGGGCTTTCTAATCTTGGAGGTCTTCCTATAGCTGCGGTCTGGAGGCTAGCCACAGCTGTAATTTGAAGGTTAGTCGCAACAGTATTTTGGAGACTTGCCGCAGCAGCGACCTGATGGTTAGCCGCAGCAGCGGCTTGGAGACTCGTCGTAGCAACGACCTAGTGATTAGCCGCAGCAACAGCCTGGAGGCTTACCATAGCAAAAGTGGTGGGAGTCTGTAACTGCGGTCTGATTGCAACCCGCAGTTGCGGTCTGATGGCTAGCAGCGGCGGTCTAGCGGTGTTCAGTGGCAGTTTGGCGGCTTACCTCTCTTGCCGCTAGTGATCAGTAACTTTGTACTGTGGTGTGGTTTGACGGTGTCAAACCGCATAAGTTGCGCAGATTACATTTAGTCCCACATCTCTTTTTGTATTCTCTCATCTTCCCCATTTTCTATAAATAAGGGTGCATACCTATGTATTGTTTATCTTTTTGGAGCAATAAAATTTTCCTTTATTTAGCTCTTTTTCACATGATATCAGAGTGAACCGATCCTTTGCTCCAATTAGATTGCAGTTTGTGTAACATCCCAAGTTTCTATAGGTAGGAAGAGCAGTTACCACGTGGCGGTAGGTTGATACAACGGGGAGGTAGTGTCAGGTGTCGAGAGCGTCGAGGCGTCGAGAGCATTGAGAGCGTCGAGAGCTTTGAGTTGACTCAACGCTTAGTCTAGTGTGGGTGGTAGGTTGTTATCGCGTGGAGTTAGCCAATTAATTAGCCGAGGTCTTTGGAAGTTATCCCTCAGCAGTAGGGATACCGCCGACAATAGCTTGGGTGGTGTGCGAATAGAAAAAGAGAAATCGAAAATTGGACAATAACAGATTTTTTATCTCCATAGATTGTATCTATTACAAAGGTATAGCCTCCCTTTTATAGAATGGAGGAGAAGAAAGAGATTACAAATAAGAAATGTGGGACTAAATATATTTACGGTGATGAGCGGCTAGATAAAGACAGACCGCACAGGTTGCGCGGTTAGATTAAAATGCTAACCGCCTGACCATAACAACAAGCCGCCAGAAGCTAGACATAGAGAAATCGCCAGAGGCTAGGAGAGATAAACCTCTAGAGGCTAGGAGAATGCTTGACTGCCTGGCTACTAAGCAGCTAGAGAGAAGCCATCAGACCGCCTGGCTATCAAGACGCCAGAGTGAAACCGCCAGACCGCCCGGTCTCCAAACCGCCAGAGACAAGCCGCTAGACCGCCCGGTTTCAAAACCGCCAGTGAAAAACCGCCAGACCGCCCAGTTTCCATACTACAAAACTCCCCCTCAAGCTGGAGCATAAATATCAATCATGCCCAGCTTGTCGCAAATGTGAAAAAAGGAAGAAAATACAGGCTTGATGAAGATATCTTCCAACTCGTTGTCTGATGTAACGAATGGAGTGCAAATCTATTTCTTCAAGATCTCTTATCTAATGAAATGACAGTCAACTTCGATGTGCTTTCTTCTCTCATGAAATACCAGATTTTTCGAGATATATATAACAGCCTTGTTGTCATAGAACATAGGTAGAGGATGATTGTAGATTTCTCCTAAGTCCATCATGAGAGCCCGTAACCACTTTAACTCACAAGTAATTGACGTCATACTCCGATATTCAGCTTCGGAACTAGACATAGAGACGACCGACTGTTTCTTTCTCTTCCAGCTCAAAAGGTTTCCCCCCATAAATGTGTAAAAGCCCGATGTGGACTTGCGATCTCCTTTGGCGTCAGCATAGCTAGAATCCGAGTACGCTTCAACCTTTAAATGACCATTCTTCTGAAACAGTAGTCCTTTACCTGGTGCCGCTTTAATATATTCCAATATCCTCAAGGAAGACTGTAGATGACACTCCCTAGGATCTTGCATGAACTGGATAACCTTTCCTATAGCGTAGGAGATGTCGGGTCTGGTTACCGTCAGATAAATGAGTTTGCCGAACAGACACCTATACCTCGTAACTTCTGATAGAGGAGGCAAGTCATTTGTCTAGGTTTTCTTCTCTAGTAGCCATGGGGCACCGGGTAGGTTTAGCCCTAGTCAACCCTTTCTCTTTTAGAAGATTAAGAGTATACTTACGTTGGGAGAGGACCAAGGAGGTGGGCTTTCGAGAGATTTCTATTCCCAGAAAGTATTTTGGGGAGCCCATATCCTTCATGACCAGGTGTTGATAGAGATGTTTCTTTGTCAAGGCTACCCTAGCTTTGTCATCTCCAGTGAGAATAATATCATCCACTTACATGACAAGAACCACCAGACCCAGGGAGGTTTTGCAAATGAACAATGAGTGATCGGAAGAACTTCTTGTAAAACCCATGGCCGCCACAATGTTGGTAAACTTGTCAAACCATGCCAGAGGGCACTGCTTTTGGCCATAGATAGCCTTATTCCGCCTGCATACCTATGTCTCACCCTGAGCAACATACCCAGAAGGTTGCTCCATGTATACATCCTCCTGAAGATCACCATAGAGAAATACATTTTTGATATCCAGTTGAGAAATGGGCCAATCCCTGTTGACAGACATAGAGAGGAGTACCCGAATAGTGCTGAGACGACCAACGGGAGAGAAGGTGTTACAATAATCCACACCATAAGTCTGAGTGAAGCCTTTTGCGATAAAGCATGCCTTGTAGCGATCCACACTACTGTCCGGACTAAACTTCACAACAAAGACCTAGCGGCAGCCAACAATATCGGTGCCCAGTAGAGGATGAACAAGGTTCCATGTACCCCGCTCAATGAGGGTGGAAATTTCCTCATCCATGGCAGCCTTCCAATGAGGAATAGTAAGGGATTCCTAGCAAGTGCAGGAAGTGGCAGTGGCAGAGATAGCCAATGCAAAAGTCCTGCAAGAAGGAGTAAGACGAGCATAGGAAACATACAACAACAAGTGAGTACTGGGTACATGTTCGTACCCCTTTGTGAAGAGAAATGGGAAGATCCAATTCAGCGTGTTCCTTAGTATCTGGTGCATCCGTGGCGGAGACAGCTGGCACGGGAGTAGAGAGATGATAGCGGAGAAGAGGAAGATAGAGGAGGCGGAGAGTGAGGAGGAGGAGACAGTGGACACAACAGAGGAGGGGATGTAAGACCCCATTTTTTTCTTTTAAAACACCGGGGTCTTAGGCCCAGAATCGCCACTTTGCGGTGATACCTTCACGCCCTGAAGGGTCATCACCACAAAGCGCTGATTCTGCCGGCCAATTTGATCACAGAAAAGCAGCAATAGTAGAGTAAACACAAAATGTAGTAAAACTCTAGGCATAACATCCACAATAAAAATCACATCAGAGTAATAATATCTCCACGAAGGGAGAGTCCACAATAATAATAATTGAAGTACAAAAGAAGGGCTTCTACCCGATACATCATGTCCTCGCTACAGATCACTCATGCGGAAGCAAAAACAGAACATCTACTCAAGGTCGATACTAACGGTCCCGGCTGTATGAACTCCAGAGCTAGACTGCCCCATCTCCAAGCGCACCGATCTCTGGGGCAGCTCCCCCATGCTGGGCTCCACGATTCCCTAAAATGATGCGGTTCGAAAACCATTATTCATAAAGACTAAGCCCTATCATCCCCTACCCTTTCCTTCATGGCTCCTAGGTACTGAGCGGAGAGGAAGAAAGGGAAGGACATGAAGGTGGAGATTAAATCAAAGAAACAGGTGGCAGCGGACCTAATCTAGCAATTCTATAATAAATAATGGCGATAAGACAAAATGTGGAAAGTAACCTTCACTTATGTGAGAACACATAAGCAAGGGATCTTCTACAAGGTTCCCATCATATAAAAAGTCTCATACCAATTTATACGTTGGGGTGTCAGTTATCAAACAGCAGTATATATATATATATCAAAATTGACTTTAATTTATAAACTTGTCCACACAAGCTTATAGACCAAGGGGTCGTTTTGCAGGTCCTAATGTATAAGCATCCCATTCCACTTATACCTTAGGTGTCAGGGGTTAAATGGATCGATTATGCTATTACATGCTAGTGGGTATGATGGATCATGCAAGTGCAACACACACACCCGACTCTGTGCACACAGACTTTTCATTCCCCCTTTCAGAGCCGTTACCTCCCAGGATACCTCCGTAGTGGCAGACGGAAGCGGTGGGTTGGGCCTCGGCCACCTCTAAACCAGTAAAGCACTACCGGTCAGACCTATCGTACGCCTCAACGCTTGGTGCACGAAGCGGACTCCTGCGTACTCTTGCCGGCTGGCGTACTGGACTTCTGTTGGCAAAGTGCTAACCACACTTGCCGAGTCAACATATCGGCGTCGGTGCATCGACCTTCCAATACCGAAGACCCACCACCTTTATTTCCTTTCCTTTTTATGCACATGCAAATTTAACGTATCAATCCAATCGAGCCGAAGCTCCCCGGACCATTCCGTCTGTCTCTTAACCAACCGAGCCAAAGCTCCCCGGACCTTTCCGTCCGTCTCTTAACTAATCGAGCCGAATCTCCCAACTATCTTCCTGTGCTAATAGTTTTTGTGAAATGTGCAACCCTAATTACTAAGTTACTCTTTTCAGATTGTTAATACAGTTTACGTTAACCCAGGACTGCCCCCGGTATACCCCGTGAAGAGCTCTCAAAGGGCACTAGGAACTATGTTGGTAGCTGAAGCTCATCGTTCCCTTTTGCAAGGCACTTATTGTTATTGGTTGATTCCTCTTACTCATTGTCTTCTCGTGTTACGATAGACTAACCTAGTGTGATTTTTAACCTTCCTCTCTTCGGGAAAGACAATCTTTCGTCGAACCCGAGCACCTCTACACTCTAGCCAAACCACTTCTTACTACCCTTCCTAAACATCTTCCATGGTGACCCATATTACTTATCCAAAACCAAAGCTATTTGAATTCTCCAATCTTAGGCCTAACCCCACCATTACTCACTTTCTGCATTAAGGCTATTCGCAGTCCTTTCAGGTATGTATAGAGCTTCATAAAATCATGATAAATACTAAACAGTAATTTAACAGTAAATCCAAGATATATGAATTTTTAGAATGGTTTAGGTCCCCAAATAACAATTTAGAACATAAGATCAATAATACCATTTTAAGAATCAATGGTCAGAAATATTATTCCAAAAATTATAACAAAAATCCAGTAAGATTATCATGGCCTAAAAACACTCAAGAAGGATTCCCCTAATTTTTCAGTGAACAGTATCTCCTAATTTAATTTACAATGATAATTCCATACCCTTGGGTATTGAAGAAAGTACTGTAAATAGTCACCTAAAAATTATGAGAAAATTCCAGAACCTACATATTGACTTAAAACACTCACTGACCATCGTATTTTCTATTTTATAGTGTACAAATCATGTCTATTATTAGTTTATTTGTATCATTTTTATGTAAATATTATTACCGCTGACTTTTTCTTGTCTTTTTGCAGGTTTCCAGAAAATTGGCCAAAATGACCTGACACGCCCCCCTGTCACGCCCTCCCTGGGCGTGACCTAGGGCGTGTCACCCGATCCCGAGGACTTCTGCTGGAAGGGACAGGAAAATGAACAAAACCACTGTCACGCCCCCCGACACGCCCTCCCTGGGCATGTCACCAGGCGTGACTATGGGCGTGTCACCCTCTACCGCAAAGCCTGCCGCCGCATTAAATGTCGTTTCTCCACAGCACACAAATGTACTGTCACGCCCCATGTCACGCCCGTGACATGGGCGTGACACCCTCCTTTTTCGGTGACTGACGGATTTCCGACCAATGATTTGGACATGACGTGCCTGTCACGCCCCCCCTACACGGGCGTGACCTAGGGCGCGACCACCGACGTACCGAAGCAATCATCCCTCCCGCCAGAATCCAGAGCCCGAGGTCAACATAGTACTGTCACGCCCCCTGACACGCCCCCCTAGGGCGTGTCGGAGGGCGTGACCAACCCGAGAAAAATTCTATAAATTGAGACCCCCCACTCCATTTCAGTAAGCTTTGGTGGAGAGGGGGAGGTGCTGCCCCTTTGGTTCTTGAGTTTTTTTATGCTTTCTCTCTCTCTCTCTCTCTCTTCCTTTGTAATTTTTGCTTAATCATGGTTTAATATTTTGTTGCTTTAGCTTTCTTTGTAATCTTTGCTCTTGCTTAGTGCTAATTGTAGGGCTAGAATAGGATTTAATTTTCATGCACTTGTAATTTCAATTTCAATAGTGTAACTTGCCCTTTTTTCATTAATAAAAGTGTTCTTCCTTTACTTGTGTTCCTTTATATGCTTTTCTACTCATCTCCCCTCCTCCACTCCATTATGATTAACTAATCCTCCTTGTACTCGATCTTGATGATCTGAGGTTAGAGCGATTATGTTATGATGTTTTAATTAATCTTTTCTTTTTAGGTTAGGGCCTTGAATTACACTTGATTAATCACGAGTTGGAGGTATATTTTCGGTATATACTCTCCGCCTTTGCTTTCATTCTGGGCTAGCCGAGAGGCCGAAAGAATGAAGTGAGAATTCAAGAGTAAAGGGAGTTGTACGCACCCCTCGAGAGAGGCAGACGTCCAAATCTCCCGAATTAGAGTAAAATCCAATAGTGGGGTTCACCGCATAAAGCGAGTTTTAGGCCTCCGATTTAGACGAGAGTCGGTCGGACCTTCCTAAACTCAGTTGGGCACGACTTCGAGAAAAGCGTGTTCAAGCTTTAGGAACCTCCACGGTCAAGGACCTTAATCCTATTAAGTTTATATTTTTATCGCATTTTCTTAATCGTCTTTAGCCGAGGTGAATCTTGATCGAGTGCATTTCCATTTCATATTTTCTACCCTTCGTAGTAATCGTTTTACTTAATAGCTTTACTTAATTGCGGTGTTTCTCTTTCTAGTATAACTTTACTTTCTCCCCTGCACTTAGTTTTTCTCCAAGCCCTTGTTTTTCCGTCGATAAGATAATAGCGTTCGTGTGAGTAAGCATAGCCAACAGTTCCCGGATTTCAATACGACACTTGTGTCCCCTAGCTACAATTCGATAGGTATACTTGCCTCATCGGGTTGCTAGTGCGGTTGCGTTTATTTTCTTCGAACCCTAGCGCGCAACAAGTTTTTGGCGCCGTTGCCGGGGACCCAATTTCCGTTTTATAATGGGCTAAATCAAAGCACGAAGCAAATGATAGACGCAGCTTCTGGTGGTACTTTAAATCATAAGACCCCGGAAGCCGCTCTTGAGCTTTTTGAGGACATGGCCATGAACACTTATCAGTGGAATGTGCCTAGGTCCCGCCCGAACAAGCCTGCAGGTATCTATGAAGTGGACAACGTCTCCCAGCTCGCTCTGCAAGTAGAAATCCTAAGCAAAAAGATAACGGAGATGACTGCTGCCTCCGCCCCTCAGGTATGGGAATCTGCAACCCCTACTCCAGAACATTTAGATTATGTTAATAATACGCCTAGAACTGCTTTTAATAATTTTTCTGCTGCGAATTTTCATCCGCCTGGTTTTAATTTTCCGAATAGTTATAACCCCGCTTTAAGGAATCACCCGAACTTTTCATGGAGTAATCCATCGAATGCGATGCGCCCACCCCCGCAAAATGATTTTTCTGCACCACCACCACCACCTCTTCAAAATTACCCAAAACCTCCAAGCTTGGAGGAATTACTTTCCAAATATATCACCACAAATGACGCCACTATAAGAACTTTAACCGGAAGCGTAAAAAGTCTAGAAAATCAGGTAGGACAGCTCGCGAAAATAATTTCTGAGCGACCCGCAGGGTCTTTTCCTTCCAATACCGAACCCAACCCGAGAGAGCAAGCGAAAGCTATAACTCTTCGGAGTGGGAAGCAAGTCTCCGGTATGGTAAGTGAAGAGCCCGAGGCAAGCTCCGCTCTCGCCTCTAAAAATCAAAGCTCCGCTCCCGTTTTAAAAATTCCACCCTCTGCTGAAGAAGTAATCACCCCCGCTTTAGAAAATAATCTCACTCCACCACCCATCTTCAAAAATAATTCAACTCCTCCATACCCCTCTGAACTTAATAGACAACGTCAAGATGATCAGTACTCCCGCTTCTTAGAAATCTTCAAACCAATCCACATTAATCTTCCCTTCCACGAGGCTATTTCGCAGATGCCGAAATACGCCAAATATCTTAAAGACCTCCTCACAAACAAGAAGAAGTTAGAGAATATTTCACACGTCACGCTAAACGCCGAGTGCTCCGCCGTTTTAACAAACGGTTTGCCGAAGAAAATCAGTGACCCGGGTAGTTTCTCTATCCCGTGTGTCTTCGGTGATCTTTTTGTTAAACACGCGTTAGCCGACTTAGGTGCGAGTATAAACCTGATGCCCTTTTCGTTGTTCAAAAAGTTAGGGATTGGTAGCTTCAACCCCACGCGTATGAGTATCCAGCTAGCCGATAGATCCGTCAAGTACCCGTTAGGAATAGTGGAGGACGTTCTAGTGAAAGTCGACAAGTTCATCTTCCCGGTGGACTTTGTCATTTTGGACATCGAAGAAGACGTCGAGGTTCCCCTGATCCTTGGCCGACCCTTCCTTGCCACCTCCCGAGCCATCATTGACGTAAGCAATGGTAAGCTCTTTCTTCGAGTAGGCGACGACGAAGTCAGATTTTCTATCACCCCTTCGATGAAGAACACCTTGGCAAACGATGACTCATGCTTTTTCGTAGACGCCGTGAGTGATGATTCTTCCTACTGCCTCTCCGACTTTGAAAAAGAATTTTCTACTTTTTGCTCCTCTTCTCTTACAACGGAATCACTGCAAGGAAGTGATGAATCTTCTTATTGTCTTTCCGAGTTTGAAAAAGAATTTTCTGATTTTTGTTCTTCCTCTGTTCTTCCCACTGAATCGCTACAAGAAGCCGTCTTGGCTGCTAGCCCCACCCCTTATTACGTTCCTTATAAAAAAGTTTATGAAGATATTATTTTTGAAAAAGAAAGAATCTCAAAATCCTCTTATGAAGAACCCCCTACCCTAGAACTTAAAGAACTTCCTGAACACCTTAAGTATGCTTTCTTAGAAAAAGATTCCAAGTTACCAGTTATCGTTTCGGCCTACCTCACGGATACGCAAAACGATAAACTTCTTCTAGTTCTACGTAAGCATCGCCGGGCTATTGCTTGGCAAATTTCTGATATCAAGGGCATAAACCCATCTTTCTGTACCCATAAAATTTTAATGGAAGATAAGTCGCGTAACTCTATCCAACCTCAGCGCCGTATAAACCCGAAAATGAAAGAAGTAGTTAAGGGCGAGGTTATGAAACTGTTAGACGCAGGAATTATCTACCCTATTTCGGACAGTAAGTGGGTTAGCCCCGTTCAGGTAGTTCCAAAGAAGGGAGGGATAACTGTAGTTAGTAATGAGAATAATGAATTAATCCCGACACGGACGGTGACGGGTTGGCGTATATGCATAGATTACCGTAAGTTAAATGACGCCACCCACAAGGACCACTTTCCTTTACCGTTTATCGACCAGATTTTAGAACGTCTCTCCGGCCATAGCTTTTATTGTTTTCTCGATGGCCTCTCGGGGTACTTTCAAATACCCATCTCTCCCGAGGACCAAGAGAAAACTACGTTTACTTGTCCCTTCGGCACCTTCGCGTACCGAAGAATGCCGTTTGGATTATGCAATGCGCCAGCTACATTCCAGCGATGTATGCTCGCAATATTTGACAAGTACGTAGAAAGCATTATGGAGGTATTCATGGACGATTTCTCCGTGTTCGGCGATTCCTTCGATAGGTGTTTAGAAAACCTCGAAAAAGTCTTAGAACGATGCGAAGAAACTAACCTTGCCCTAAATTGGGAAAAATGCCATTTTATGGTGAGGGAAGGGTTAGTTTTGGGTCATAAAATTTCTGTTAAAGGTATTGAGGTAGACGTTGCCAAGATAGAAGTTATTGAGAAGTTGCCGCCGCCTACAAACATAAAAGCTATAAGAAGTTTCCTAGGCCACGCTGGTTTTTATCGTCGTTTTATAAAGGACTTCTCCAAGATCACAAAGCCCCTCACCCATCTCTTAGAAAAAGACGCTCCATTCATTTTTGATGACTCTTGTATTTCTGCCTTTGAATCAATTAAAGAAAAGTTAATTAACGCAGCGATTGTGATAGCTCCGGTGTGGGACCTTCCATTCGAGATTATGTGCGATGCGAGTAGTTTTGCGGTGGGGGCCGTATTAGGTCAACGCATATCTAAAAACTTCCACCCCATCTATTACGCTTGTAAAACCCTCACATCTGCACAAGAAAATTACACCACAACCGAGAAGGAGCTCTTAGCTGTAGTATTCGCCTTTGATAAATTCCGCCCTTACATTACACTTTCAAAAATCATTGTTTTTACGGACCACTCGGCCCTTAAGTACCTTCTTGCCAAAATGGATGCCAAGCCTCGCTTGATTCGCTGGGTCTTACTTTTCCAGGAGTTTGACTTAGAGATCCGTGATAAGCGAGGAGCCGAGAACTTGGCCGCCGACCATCTATCCAGATTAGATAACCTCTTTATAGAAAAATTAAATGAAAAATCTTTTAATGACTATTTTCCTGATGAGAAGCTGCTTTTAGTTAATACATCTACTTCTCCTTGGTTCGCGCACATTGCCAACTATCTAGTGGCCCGGGTGCTCCCAAGAGAGTTCTCCTCTCAGCAAAAGAAGAAATTCTTTTCTGAGCTGAAGAACTACTTTTGGGAAGACCCGCATCTTTTCAAAATTTGTGCGGATCAAGTGATAAGGAGATGTGTTTCTTATGATGAAGGAATTGATATTATAAAACATTTGCATGAAGGTCCGACAGGTGGGCACTTTCAAGCTGCTCGCACCGCTCATAAGGTGCTTTGCGCGGGTTTTTACTGGCCTAGCCTGTTTAAGGACGCGCAAGCCTTTGTGAGCAGGTGTGATAGTTGCCAACGGTCGGGCAACATCTCTAATAAAAATGAAATGCCGCAAAATTATTTCTTAGAGTGCGAAATTTTCGACCTCTGGGGAATTGATTTTGTTGGCCCCCTTCCTTCTAGCTTCGGAAACAAATATATTTTAGTTGCTGTTGATTATGTTTCACGATGGGCTGAGGCCCAAGCTCTTCCTACGAACGACTCCCGAGTTGTAGTGACGTTTTTAAAAAAATTATTTTCTAGATTCGGCACGCCTCACGCAATCGTTAGCGATAGGGGTTCCCATTTTTGTAACGCGCAATTTTCAAAAATCCTTACCAAATACGGCGTTACGCATAAGCTTTCCACTGCCTACCACCCCCAAACTAACGGACAAGTCGAAGTAGTTAATAGAGAAATAAAAAGAATATTAGAAAAGATTGTTTCAACTTCTAGAAAAGACTGGTCAGCCAAACTTAACGATGCTCTATGGGCCTACCGAACAGCATACAAAACCGCCCTCGGATGTACGCCGTATCGGCTAGTCTATGGAAAATCGTGCCATCTGCCCGTAGAGTTAGAACACCGCGCCTTTTGGGCCTTAAAATTTTTAAACTTCGATCCCCACTCAGTCGGTGACCTTCGAAAATTTCAACTAAATGAACTTGACGAGTGGCGCTCTTATGCTTATGAAAATAATAAACTTTATAAAGAGCGGACGAAGCGTTTACACGATAAACACTTAAGGCACCCTAAAAACTTTATGCCGGGCGACCAAGTCCTTTTATATAATTCTCGTTTACGTTTATTTCCGGGCAAATTTAAATCTCGCTGGTCTGACCCATTTTCTGTTTTAGAAGTATTTCCTTATGGAACTGTTTTAATTTCTCACCCTAATAAGGGTAATTTCAAAGTGAATGGTCAGCCTCTTAAACTCTACTTTTCTGGTGATGATGATGTCAGTCCAAACATTATTAAGTTTCTGCTTCACGAACTTTAATCTTGAACTTTTAATTTTTTGCTAAAGACAATTTTATTTCGGGACAACAATATTTTTGGACAATATTATTTTTTTTGATGCGTCGAGCTCAACGACGCTTTAACCAAAGGGCGCTCTTGGGAGGCAATCCAAGTTATCTTTTTCTGTTTTCTTTATTTTACAATTTTTGCCTCGGACGGCTCCGACAAGCTGAAGCTTCCGCGATCGCCGGCTCCAACATTGCTGAATCCATCACGAAGTCCAAAGAAGACATTCGGAGGAGCGGCATCACTCAGCTTTCGCAGCAAATAAATCCGGGGAAGTACCTGTCTTTCAATTCCATCTTTCAATTCTGTACTTTACTTTTCTCTCCTTCTTCAATCCCTTTCTTTAGCCATTGAGGGCAATGTCTGTTTTAAGCTTGGGGGAGGACTTCCTCCTCCATTTTTGCTTAGTGTAAATATTTTTCTTTTTGTATATATTTTAAATATTTCCAAAATAATAATAAAAAAATGAATATCTTAAAATTCCAAAAAAAAAAAAAAATATTTCTCAAAATTAAAAAATATATATATGTGTTTTTGAATGGTTTAGACATTTTGGTATTTCAATAGTACCCCTAGTTTTTGTTTTTGTTTTACTCAAAATCTCCTATAAACAACTTAGTTAATTATAATATTTCTAATCGTCCTTTTTAATTATGTTTCACAAGTAAAATGTTGGTCATGCTGTGTTTCTAATTCACGGTAACATGTTAAGGTGAAATATTTTTCTAAAACTCGCATTTCTATTATGGTTTTTTGTTTTTTATTTCCTTTACTTTCTCAAAAATTCATCATCCACTATTTTCTTTTTCGTTTTTGAATAATTTTTGTAAAGTCAACTTTTGAATAACGTAGTAGATGTGAACGATCCAAGTCACCTATTATTTCTATTTTCAAGTTAATTTCATCAATCTTCTTTTATTATCTAGGACTCGCTTTTTGAAAATTTTCAAACCTTTGTTTTAAATAAATTCAAAAGCGTGAAAATGATTTAGGCCGTTTTTGTTTTCGTTTGAGCTTTCCTGCCAACCTAAAAAACTTTTACGGCTAGTTAGCCATTTTTTGAGCCTTTTTCCGATTTCATTTGATAGCTCCTCCCTTCATTTCAGTTTCACCAAAGCCAAAATTTCCAACCTATCGAATCGCACTAGCCTTTTTGAGTTTCATAAATTATTTTGACGATTTTGATAGGGTATTTTGTGATTTTTGTGGGAGAAAGGTTTTCAAAAAAAAAGAGTATGTTCGAAAGTGATGTTTATTTTTGTTTGGCCAACTCAAAAAGGAAAATAAAAATATTTATGGCCTTTGTTTTGAAAAAAGAAAAAAAATGAAGAAAAAAGAAAAAAAATGAAAAAAAAAGAAGAAAAAGAAAAAAATGTGTATATATTTTTATGAAAGTTTTGGAAACTCTTTGCTTTGGTTTAGTGTGATTTTAAAACCTTCACGTTTATCTTTGAATTCCACTCCTAATCATTTTCCTAAACTAAACGTTTCTGTCCTATTTAAGTCCTTTTGATTCACGCTTTTTGATTTTTATTTAATAACTAAGAAACGAAAAACAGTAAATCAGTTTTAGTTTTGGATTTAAACTTAGATTTTAGTTAATTAAATTGATATAATTATAATGCGTTACTTGGATCCAGTAACAACTCAATGCGTGTTTTTCATTTTCGTTGCTTTGCTTAAGTCTATTTAAAAAATCTCGTTAAAATTTTGGATGATTTGTTTTTATCAAGTAAAGTTTATAAAAGTTTTACCATACCTAAATAATTGTTTTAGACTTACATTTTACCTTTTCCCTACTAAGAATTTTGCATAGTACTTGTGTAGGCATAATTAGAACTTTTTGATTAGTCCTTTTTATAAATATCTAGTTTTTATATTTTTGCTTGGGGACAAGCAAAGCTTAAGCTTGGGGGAATTTGATAATACGTTTTATAGCCTAAACTATTATCGTATTTTCTATTTTATAGTATACAAATCATGTCTATTATTAGTTTATTTGTATCATTTTTATGTAAATATTATTGCCGCTGACTTTTTCTTGTCTTTTTGCAGGTTTCAAGAAAATTGGCCAAAATGACCTGACACGCCCCCCTGTCACGCCCTCCCTGGGCGTGACCTAGGGCGTGTCACCCGATCCCGAGGACTTCTGCTGGAAGGGACATGAAAACGAACAAAACCGCTGTCACGCCCCCCGACACGCCCTCCCTGGGCGTGTCACCAGGCGTGACTATGGGCGTGTCGCCCTCTGCCACAAAGCCTGCGGCCGCATTAAATGCCGTTTCTCCACAGCACGCAAATGTACTATCACGCCCCATGTCACGCCCGTGACATGGGCGTGACACCCTCCTTTTTCGGTGACTGACGGATTTCCGACCAATGATTTGGACATGGCGTGCCTGTCATGCCCCCCCTACACGGGCGTGACCTAGGGCGTGACCACCGACATACCGAAGCAATCATCCCTCCCGCTAGAATCCAGAGCCCGAGGTCAACATAGTACTGTCACGCCCCCTAACACGCCCCCCTAGGGCGTGTCGGAGGGCGTGACCAACCCGAGAAAAATTCTATAAATTGAGACCCCCCTCTCCATTTCAGTAAGCTTTGTTGGAGAGGGGGAGGTGCTGCCCCTTTTGTTCTTGAGTTTTTTTATGCTTTCTCTCTCTCTCTCTCTCTTCCTTTGTAATTTTTTCTTAATCATGGTTTAATATTTAGTTGCTTTAGCTTTCTTTGTAATCTTTGCTCTTGCTTAGTGCTAATTGTAGGGCTAGAATAGGATTTAATTTTCATGCACTTGTAATTTCAATTTCAATAGTGTAACTTGCCCTTTTTCATTAATAAAAGTGTTCTTCCTTTACTTGTGTTCCTTTATATGCTTTTCTACTCATCTCCCCTCCTCCACTCCATTATGATTAACTAATCCTCCTTGTACTCGATCTTGATGATCCGAGGTTAGAGCGATTATGTTATGATGTTTTAATTAATCTTTTCTTTTTAGGTTAGGGCCTTGAATTACTCTTGATTAATCACGGGTTGGAGGTATATTTTCGATATATACTCTCCGCCTTTGCTTTCATTCTGGGCTAGCCGAGAGGCCGAAAGAATGAAGTGAGCATTCAAGAGTAAAGGGAGTTGTACGCACCCCTCGAGAGAGGCAGACGTCCAAATCTCCCGGATTGGAGTAAAATCCAATAGTGGGGTTCACCGCGTAAAGCGAGTTTTAGGCCTCCGATTTAGACGAGAGTCGGTCGGACCTTCCTAAACTCAGTTGGGCACGACTTTGAGAAAAGCGTGTTCAAGCTTTAGGAACCTCCACGGTCAAGGACCTTTATCCTATTAAGTTTAGATTTTTATCGCATTTTCTTAATCGTCTTTAGCCGAGGTGAATCTTGATCGAGTGCATTTCCATTTCATATTTTCTACCCTTCGTAGTAATCGTTTTACTTAATAGCTTTACTTAATTGCGGTGTTTCTCTTTCTAGTATAGCTTTACTTTCTTCCCTGCACTTAGTTTTTGTCTAAGCCCTAGTTTTTCCGTCGATAAGATAATAGCGTTCGTGTGAGTAAGCATAGCCAACAGTTCCCGGATTTCAATACGACACTTGTGTCCCCTAGCTACAATTCGATAGGTATACTTGCCTCATCGGGTTGCTAGTGCGGTTGCGTTTATTTTCTTCGAACCCTAGCGCGCAACACAGGGTAACTACTCTAACATGAGTTAAGTATCTAGCAAGTCTGTAACATTAATTTAGCAGTTCTATATAGCATGACAAATAAGAGCAGTAGTACTGAAAATAAGTGCAGAAGAAAAGTAAGGTAAAGTAAGGTACTGAATAGAAGGTAAACTATCTACAGCTATTCTATTATCACGGTAGTACCCTAACTTATATGAATGTTTATACAAACATATAAGTTGGGGTTTCGGGGGTTATACCTTATCATATAAAAGAGCTCATACTAATTTATATGATAAGGATCTGCAATATGAGTGTTCTAAGTATGTGTGTATGCTATGATGTTCTATGCATGTTTTGATTCAAAAAGTGTAACTCACGCACATGACTCTGTGATCACAGACCTTTAGTTCTCACTTTTTGGAGTTAGTTGAACTCTCGGGTACCACTGTTGTGGCTACGGCAGCAGTGGAGAGGGCATCTCCACTTCCTAGGTGGGTATACACACTATCGGGCCTAGACCCTTCGTACGCCTCTATACACATCCTAAGTGCACTATAGAGTCCCTGCGTACTAATTTGCTGGCTATCCCAACCAGTCTTATTGGTTGACTGTGCATTTTCGGGGTTAATCCTCCAGATCGTAGTGTAAAATAACTCACTGGCCCCTCAAACCCTCACACCTCGCCAGAGTCACCGTACTGCTGTCGGTGTGATGATTGGCCTAGTACCGTATGACTCGATACTAATATGTTTTATGCACATGCAAGTTATTTCAAACCCGAGCCTCCAGCTTGCAGGACTAAACCCGTCCTGAATCCCTCCAACCCAAATAAGGGTGAGAATCCTATGAAGCTCCCAAGGCTCCAGCTCGCAGGACTAACCCGTCCTGTATCCCTACAACCCAATAAGGGTGAGAATGCAACATTATTTCTTCAACCTGACCTATTAAACTATTCTTGTCTACCTTTTAATTGTTCTTAGAGATTTAGGGTTAATCCTGGACTTCCTGAGGTCTACTCGGTGAAGGACTCGCAGTGGTACTAGGGAATACGATAGGCTGAATCCCAAATCCCCCTTTTCAGGACACTTACTATTATTAATGGCTACCCATTATTAATCCCACACTCTCGTTGTTGCGCTTATGTAAATCTAATGATTTAAGGTACTTATTGGGAGAATGACGATCTTTTGCCGGACCCCACCCTAATTGTTCTTCTTGGTGACTTGCACTACAACATTCGATGTTATGTAGTGACCTACTTATGGCCCTGACCAGGGTTTCCAACTTTCTAATACATCTCTCTATTTATCCTTATCTCATCACCCCTTGTAACCTAATGCTTCACATCATTTTAGTAAACGCAGCTCATGACTTAATTCTAACCCATATGAGTTGACTTCGGTTCCTTGGGCTAAAGGCCTCCAAATCTTTATCATGGTTTGATCATATGGATATTATTTGTCATTCAAAATTTCTTAATTTTTCTAACAATTTTGGATCATAATTAAAATTATTTGATTAAGTGACCTAGGTCAGATTGAACATGTACTACTACAACCAGTTGTCCTTTAAGTTTAAGTAAATTATCTGAAGTTCACCTAGGTTAAAAATATCTATATATCAATTATCCTAATTTTCCAAGGTGATTTGATCCTTATTTTCTATTCATGACTAAAACCACAATAATTAGATTTTTCAAATGAAGTACCTCAAATATTCACCGAAAAATTCAGGAAAAATTACTGGTCATTTATATTGTCAAAATAATGCTAAAAACAAATTTTCATAATTCTAACCGGTGATTTGACCAAAGATATCCATAATTTAATATATCTACGAAAATGCCACTATTAAATAAATCACCATAAAGAATCATCCAAAATCTTAATAAAATTTACAGGGATTCACAATACAGAAATAAAGGTCTAACCATCATCTCATATTTTCCAAGAATTATTAATCCTGTTTTTAAATCAAAATTACATAGGACAAAATTGTAATTACACTATTTACACAAGGACTAATACTAAAAAATTTTCAAAAATTTTACCTAAGAAGTAAAATGACTTTTGGGGTTGTGTCATTAATTTGGAATTTTCTAAATCCAATTGCCCTAGTAATCCCTTTTTACACCTAAGTGTACTATTTTTGAAATAATTCTAACTCCTGGGATTTTTAATTCCAAAAATCCTAATTTTCCCATGGTAGAAGTGTTACACCATCATAGACCTCTGTCCAAATTTCAGGGACATGCATTGGGTCGAATGGGCTAAATTCCCATTTCCCCCTTTTTACTATTGGCACACCACATTCATTCATGCATTCTCTATGCATGTTGAATCCTCTAACATGCAGGGGTCCAAATAGATACAAATTTTTACTAAGGCTTTATAATGACCTAAGAGTCATGCCACCCTAATTTGGGTGCATTTGAAGTTGGGAATCTTCCTAAATTCCATTTATTTAATAAATAAAATTTATTCTAAAACTATAGAAAATTATCTCCTAGAAATTCTGATTTATGGGCATAATCTAAGTCTAACATACACACATGCATGGCCTAAATTTCACAGCATGTGGACCTATAGTTTAACCTAGGCACTCATTTTAAATTCTGCCCTAACTTAGGAGCAGTCCTAGGAAAACTGTCCTACAAGGAGCTATATTGCTCCAAATTGCAGGTTTAGGGTGTCAAATTAAAGTTAAGACATATGGATACATTTTCTATGTTGGACAGTTTTTCTGAATTTTCATCTATGGGTCCTAAAATAAACATGCAAGTACTTGTATAAAATATGACAGAAACCTACATTAAATAATCTTAACCCTATAGTTTATATTGATTAATTCGATGGCATCGGTTCATCTTCCCCGATGGCCAATGGCTGTGATCTATCCCGCCTGTAGCAACTTCAAATCTTATTTACCAGTCACACCTCAGACTCTCCGGGCGGCTACCTCCACCACCACCTCCGTTGATGTAGTGGACAGCGATTGGCGGCGAAATGGTGGCCGGAAACCACCGCTCCGGCGATCCCGAGCAAGCTCAAAAGCTTGCTATTTTCTCCCACACCTCACATGGAATCTGGCTCAGTTGAGCCCTATATCTCTCCTAAATGATCTAGGAAGCTAAAATAGAGAGAGGGGAGGAGAATCGGAACCGAATGCGAGCTTGGCGGTGGGTTTGGTGGTGGTGCGCCATGTCCGATCCTTGCTCAAGCGATCTTTCTCCATAGCTTGTTTCTCCACCGTTTTCCTTGATCCAGTAGTCAAATTCCACTCCTTTGGGCTCAATGAAGGTGATGGTGAGGTCAGTTTTGACTGATCTGGGTTGTATAGAGAGATGCCATTTTGGGGTGGTCAGCCATAAGCTTTGGTTGCTGCTCCTTGGCTCCAAGTGGCATGTAGCTGGCTAAAAAAGGCAGGGAATGATTGTTGGAGCTCATGGGTGAGATTGGGAAGAGAGGAGGAGGGCCAAGTGGCCTTCATTGCCCATTTTCCTCCTTTCCTCTCTCCTCCACTCGGGTAATTTCCCAAAATATCTACATGCATGTCACTACCCTCCAAAACTAGAGGGTAGGGGCTATAATTAGACACTTGGGTTGGTCATGGGCCATGTCTCATGGGCTTGGCCCATTGGAAATGGACTTGGCTCTTAATTTTCTTCTTTAGGCCCTATGTTGACCAAGTTGACTTTTAGGGTTGACTTGGTCAATTTGATGAGTGGGCTAGCCCCACTTGATGGTCATGGACCCAAGGACATCCCCCAACATTGGTTGGTCCATGATGATGCCCCACTTGGGCAAATTGGGCATATGTGTGTGGTTTTGACCAAATTAGGGATAGGGTTGACTTTGGTCAAATTGGGTTAATGAGTGACCCTATGATGGAGTCTTTGGGTCACTTAGATTTCTTTTAGGGTTAGGGACATAATGGTGAGGCCAAGTGCACTTATGGTTCCCAATTGGGCTAGTTTTGACCTAATGTTGATTTGAACCCTATGGTGGGCCTACCCTAACCCTTGGGTCCTAAGGTCACTATCTAACCAAAACCATCACCCTGACCACATGTCCTACCCTAATGTGCATGTTAAGTGGTCTAGAAGAAAAAGAGATGTTATAAATCCCAATAAATAAAAAAACAATTTCGTCCTTGAAATTCAGGTTTGGGTCTACGGGGTTTCTATGCATAAGAATTTAAGAAAATTTTCAACAATAGCTAAGATATACCTGAGGCGAAGAGTCCTGGATATTGTTCCCGCATCAGGTTCATCGGCTCCCAGGTGTGCTCTTCCCGTCCGTGGTTGTACCACAATACCTTAACCAAGGGAACCTTCTTCTTCCGCAGATCTCTGATCGTCGTATCATCGATCCGGACTGGCTCCAAATGAACTGATCTATCAGGTGCTATTGGGTCTGCTGTAGTTGTGATATGCTACTCTGGCCAAAGTAGTGCTCTCTAAAGCAAGGAGATGTGGAAGACGTCATGTAGGTTCCCCAACTCTGGCGGCATCTTCAACCGGTAAGCTAAGGGACCGATCCGCTCCAGGATCAAGTATGGCCCCATATATCGAGGGCTAAGCTTCTTGTGCCTCCGCACTCACGAAACACCATGCATTGGATGTATCTTCAAGTATACTCGGTCTCCCACCTGGAACTCCACTTTCTGATGCCTCACATCATAATACTTGGCCTGTCTTCTCTGTGCCTCTAGCATCCGATCCCTGATCAGCTGTATATGTGCGTCTATATCCTAAATATAATCCGATCTAAGAGCTCTTGGATCCTCATCATGGACACAAGGTAGTGGCGTCCGACATTTCCTCCCATATAAGGCCTCGTACCATTCCATTCCAATGCTCCTCGTATGACTATTGTTATAGGAGAACTCGATCAGGGGCAACAATCTCTCCCAGGACTTCCCTGTATCCAAGATACATAGCCAAAGTAGGTCCTCATGGTCTGAATGGTCTGCTCCATCTGACTGTCGGTCTGGGGGTGGAAGGATGTGCTGAAAGTAAGATGAGAGCCCAAGTATGTCTGCACTTCCCTCCACTCCCGAGAGGTAAACCGACTGTCGCGATCGTAGACAATCGATCTGGCTACGCCATGGTATCTCACCAGCTGCTCCACAAATAACCTCACCAAGACTGCAACTGGACTTTACTTCCTGATAGGTATGAACAGGGCCACCTTGGTTAGTCTATCAACAATGACCCAAATAGAAATTGTTCCCAGAGTGGGAGTGAGGCAATCCGTGAACGAAATCCATAGCTATATCCTCAAACTTCCACTTTGGCACTAGCAATGGCTGTAGAAGTCCTCCCAGGCTCTTGCACTCTGCCTTCACCCGCTGGCAGGTCTCGCAATGTGTCACATAAGTTATTATCTCCCTCTTTATCCATGGCCAGTACATGTCCCTTCGTAGGTCTGCTATCATCTTGGTGATCCCGGGGTGCACTGAGTACCGAGTGTAGTATTCCTCCCTGAGAATATCCTCCCGGATCCCACCTCCTACATGTATGTAAATGTGGCCACGGAAGTGAACGAGGTCGTCACGCAGTGTGTAATCCTCTGACTTGCCCTCTTCCAGGGCTCTGAGTATGGGATCCAAGGCTACATCCTGTCTTTGTTGTGCGCAAATATGATCCCGTATATCACATATAATTCTCAAGGAATCCAGGTACTCTCTATAAACCTATGGCTCGACATTGGAAATGAAAGAAATATGCATGTCCACTAGCATCTGCACCAACTTCATAGCAATTGCCCGGGGATCCGGTTCAGTAGTGCTGGCTCTCCTACTCAAGGAATCTGCCGCAGTGTTTGCCTTCCCCAAGTGATAATGCATGGTATACTGGTAATCACACAGAAACTCAAGCCACCTTCTCTAGCGCAGGTTTAGGTCCTTCTGTGTATCGATGTACTTGAGGTTCTTGTGAACAGAGAAGATCACACAATGAACCTCATACAAGTAATGTCTCCATGTATTCAGTCCAAATACCACTATCCAAAGCTCCAAATCATGTACCAGATAGCTCTACTCGTTCTTCTTCAGTTGTCTAGGAGTATATGTGATGACATGCCCATATTACATCAAAACTTCACGCATACCCTGGTATGAGGCGTCGGTGTCAATGTGAAATTCCCTAGTATGGGGGGAAGAGGTGAATCTGTCCTTAAACTCTTGGAACGCCGCCTCACATTTCTCTGTCCAGAAAAATGACACATACTTCTTCGTCAAGGACATGAGGGGGAGTGCTGTCCTCGAGAATCCCTCCACAAACTTACGGTAATACCCTGCCAGTCCCAGGAAGCTACGAATGTCTGAAGCTATCTTTGGCCGCGACCAATCTCTCACAACCTGCACCTTGGTCGGGTCCATAGCCAACCCGACCCCACTGATGACATGTCCAAAAAATGCTACCTCTTGTAGCCAGAACTGACACTTGGAGAACTTTGCATACATCTGATTCTCCCACAATTTTCTCAACGCCAGTGCCAGATGTTGGGAATGTTACTCCTTCATCTTAGAGTAAATCAGGATATCATCGATTAAGACTATACCGAGCCAATCTAAGTAGGGCTCAACTACCCAGTTCATCAAGTTCATAAATGCAGAAGGAGCATTCGTGAGCCCGAAGGGCATCACTGTGAACTCGTAGTGTCCATATCGTGAACTGAAGGTTGTCTTTGGAATATCCTCCTCTGTGATCCATAATTGGTAGTATTCGGACCTCAAGTATAGCTTGGAGAACAAAAGGCTCCTTGCAGCTGGTCGAACAGCTCATCAATTTGGGGTAAAGGATATGCATTTCACACAGTCATCCGGTTCAGCTCCCGGTAGTCGATGTAGAGCCGCAATGATCCATCTTTCTTCTTCACAAATAGCACCGGTGCTCCCTATGGCGATGAACTCGGCCAGACAAAGCCAGACTCCACAAGCTCCTGTAACTAAGTTCGGAACTCTACTAGCTGTGGGCGCCATCCGATAAGGTGCCCGAGACACGGGCCTTGCTCCTGGCACCAACTGGATTCGGAAATCATATCTCTAGCTGGAGTCAATCTGGGCAATTTCTTCGGGAATACGTCGAAGAAATCTCGAACTATCGGAATATCAGCAAAGGAGGCTTTTGCTTCCACCATATCGAAGTAGATCAGGTACACCTAATCTCCCTACTCGTTGGTCTTGATATCCTGCACAGAAGATAATAAAGTATGGGAGATGGGTCTAATACCTTCTATGAAAACCTCCGAATCTCCATGTCATAGCAAGATCCTCCTCATCGAATAATCAATCCGAGCATGGTGCCAGTGTAATCACAACATGCCCAGGATCAAATCAAATCCGACATCCTCAAGATCATCGCCGGCGTCTCGAATATCTTTCCTCTGATCTCTGCCTCCATGTTTCACTTTGAAGATGATAGAAGCTCTAATCCATCTGGTAGACGCACCCTCCTGGTCATGCTGTTGAATCGGTCTATGCCTTCCAGTCCCTCCAAGAAGGCTTCAAATACGAAGGAGTGAGAGGAACCCGTATCGAACAAGGTATGGGCTATAAAACCCCTTTTTTCTTTTTAAACCACTGGGTATTATCCCAGAATCGCCGTTTTGTGGTGAAATCGACACTCGGGAAGGCCATCACTACAAAACGCCGATCCTGCCGGCCTTAATGATCACGAAATAGAGAGAAGCAAATACATATTTCAAATATATCCAAGCCCACATATAAAAAATAAGATATAAAAAGGAAATCACATCAAGTCCACATGATAATAGAAGTACTAAAATAGAACAGTACATAGAAATATAAACGAGCTTAAGCCTGGTACATCAAATCCTCACAACAAACTCTCGCAGAAGCTAAGTAAACTAATCACTCATGGAGCCAGTAGTCGGTGCTCCTGTGCTAGAGTGGCCCACCTCCATGTGCACCATGCTCCGCTGGTGCTATATCTCCTTCTGCTGCTCCCTGTCCCCTATCTGGAGCCCCTAAAATGTTTGGTCCACAGATCGTTAGTCAAAAAGACTAAGCTTGATTTCCCCAACCCCTCCCCCAATTTCTCCTAGGCACTGAACGGGAGGAACGATAGGAAAGCTGTGGTGTTGGAGAGTAGATAAGAGCAGCTGACGATGGAGCTATTATAGTAGTTGGATAATAATGTTGATAGAGCTAAAGAAGGATAGTACAACTAGAAGTTCTATAGTAATATGCAGAGAAGGCTGAAAGTAAAGCACATCACAAGGCAAGTGATAAATATCCATAAGAAGAGTAACCATAACTTATAAGAATGCCCACACAAGCTTATAAACCATGGGATTGTTTGGCAAGGCCTAACGTATAAAAATTCCCTTACTGATTTATACGTTAGGGTTAAGTGTTGAATGATGTTGTCATGGTATGTTATGTTATGTGGGTTTAATGATATGTTCATGCAAGTGCAAAAAATACACACAACTCTATGGGCACAGACCTTTAGTTCCCCCAAATTGGGCAGCTAGCTTCACTCCCACGAACTTCCGTAGTGGCAAACAGAGACAGTGGGTCGGGCCCCCCACTCCTAGGCGTGTATCCACACTACCAGGCCTAGCCCTTACATACGCCTCTGTAAGGACACACCCAGAGTCACCACGTACTAATGTTGGCCATATCCACCAGTCTTCCTTTGGTTAAGTGTCAACCACACCCGCCGAGTCAGCGTATCGACGTCGATGTGAACAACCGTCCAATACCGAAGATCCACCACCTTTTGCTCATATATCCAGGAATTCCCGAGACATCGGCTCCTCGGAATAACCTGTCCGTTATAACTACCTTCCGAGCCCTTGACTCGCCGGGCCAACCGACCCACATACACAACCACCGAGCCTACCGCTCGGATAACCCCAACAAACAAACCTCCCGAGTTACCGGGGTGTGTGAAAGTGAATCACTAGTTTTATTAGTTACTCTTAAACATTAACTATTCTACGGTTTAAGTTAGTCTAGAACTTCCCAAGGTATTCCCGGTGAAGGGCTCTCACAGGGCACTAGGAACTATGATGGTAGCTGAAGCTCATCGTTCCCTTTCGCTAAGCACTTACTATTATTGTTTATTACCCAATTCCCAATCCCATTTAATGTTATACTAAGTCTAACCCTAGTGTATTTTGACTCTTTCTCTCTCCACAGGAAAGACAATCCTTCGTCAATCCCAAACACCACTTATACTTGTCAACCCATCACTTCTCCCCATGATGAATCCTAATGAATCTAGCTTTTTCATCTTACCAAATCATCATACCATTACTTCCAACTTCTTATATCCTGGCCACATGCTAACACAATTCTGGAGTTTTACTATATGCAGACCAACCTAAGCTATATGATGGGTGTGAAAGGTGACCCCTTCAAATATTCCTCCAAATGCCCTAGCATTGTTTTTGGGAGTCTATCATGACATACTTAGGCTAAATCCAAAAACTTATAATTTTCCTAATTAATTTAGCATTTATTAAATTTTCCCCAAAATTAGACCATGGATGGTTTTGAACATGAAGTACTAGATTTCCTTAAGTTATAGCCTTCCAAAAATTATGATCACTGTATGATGTCAAAATATCAGAGAGTACCAAGTTACACAAACTTTCATAAATATATTAGCCCCTACTTAATTAATTTAATATATTTGCAGTAATTAAATTTAAAGAAGGAAGTACCAACAATCATAATCCAAAAATTACACAAAAATTACCAGAGCATAAACATTATCATAAAACATTACTGACTGAGTTTCATACAATTCCAACTTAGTTCAACCATGAGTTTATCAAAATCATCAATAGGGGCAACAAAAAGGTTATAACTACAGTATGTGTTACTCTCTTCCAAACACCCTACAATAAATTTAAGAGACTCGAAATGGTATAAAAACTCTTCCACCAGAATATCATAAAGATCCAAGATCATATGACCTTCAATATTTCCATAAAAGGTATAGGCCTAAACAATCCCTAATTGATTTAAGTTGTGTGCCTAAGTCTAAATGTCACCAAATTCCTTCCTAGGGCTATTTACCATCCTAGGATTACAAAGACTAAACCCCAAGTCCATACATGGACATATCACACCATGTCCTTCTCCAACCCTCAAGGTTCAACCTTAGGGTTTGAACTAGGGTCCTAGGGCAAACCCACCCCAATCCATCTCCTACTCCATGAGGGGGTGTTTAAACCAACCTTGGGGATCTAGCGAAGGTCCCAACCCCTTTGGGTGAGAATTGGCCCCTCCATGCCCCAAGCTTACTCTTGCCCTAATTAACCCTTAAAGGGCCACACTTTGGTCTCACCAAAACCTATTCAAATCAAACCCAATTGGGCTGAGATTTTTATCAGTCATAATATGATCCTAAGAAACAGCCACCAAAACTTTGGGGACTTTTGGGGTCCTTGGACCCTATAATTAATTCATACATGGTTTATTAAATTTCTACAAAAACTTTAGGAATTTTTTTCTAAAAATTCACATTTTTAGATATGTTATAGGAATAGATAAAAGTGACCCCCATCCAAAATCTCAGGTCATTTGGAAGAAGGGTTTGATAGTTGTACTCATTTTAATTTCTATCTAGCCCTATGTATAGGTTGCACCATTTTGATTGATGTGGTCAAACCACTGAACCAAATTGGTTGAAACTAATTTTAAATTAAACTAGACATCAAGGGCTACAATTTTTTATGTAGGACACTTTCACTGTTGGGGGCTCTAAGTATTTTTAATAAATCAAAACATTCACAGCCTTTTAAGTAACAGAATTGAATTAAAAACAAATAATAAATTATTAGATTCTGCACGAATCTTGAAGCAGGATCGATGGGATCGGTTCATCTTCCCCAACGCGCCAACGACCAGGATTAGCCCATCTTGGGTTGTTTTAGCTGGCACTTTCCCAGCCACCCGCGCCTTTTCCCGGCCGGCCACGGCCACCACCACCTTCGTTTAGGTGGTGGCTGGCGATTCGCGGTAGTTGACCGGTCGGTGGTGGCTGGAACAGTGGTTTGTGGGTAGAAGAAAAAGCTTGAAAAAACAAGCTTTTGGCCATGTCGATCTTGGGCCAATTGGCCTCAATTCCAGCAGCCGTTGAGTGTAGATCTACCTACTAGAAGAGAAGAGAGGGATAGGACCTTAGTGGGGGCTGGAGTCGGGTCGATCGTCGGGTTGCCATGGATGGTCATGGTGCTGTCGGTTGCTCTGCAACAACACAGTAGAAAGCCTCAATTTCTTCAGGGGAAGAGTGGAAATGGCTCCTCTATACCCTGTGAAGCTTTTAAAATAACCAATTGGGGAAGGGGGAGGGTCAATCTTCAATGTCCATTAATGGCCATGGGGAAGCTTTTTTGGCCAATATAGGTTCACTGCGCCCAGCCACTAAAAGGGCATGGAAAGTCCCTAATCTCCTCTGCACTAATGGGGGAGATGAATCAGCCCATTGGAGATGAAGGGAGAGGGCCCTTGGCCTCCCTTGGCCATGAATGGCTCTCTTCCTCCTCTCTCTCCTCCATAAAAGGGGGAGTGGAGTTTTTCTCTCTCCTAGTCACCATGGCCAAATTTGATGGCTAATTCAGCCTAAAGGCACCCCCATATTATTAATGGAAATAATGTTAGCTCATGTGGATTTGGCTTGAGCTTGAGTTAGCCTATTTGAGCTAGTTTGACCTAATACTAGGGTTGAGTTGACCTTGGTCAAATTGACCTTTTTGGTTGCCTCCAATGGGTCCATGGTGACCCATTGGCCTCCCCTATGGTCTAGGTAGGGTTGGGTAGGGTTGTCTTGGCACCTTGAAGTCCACTTGACCCTTAGTTAGGGCACTTTGACTATTTTGAGGCTAGGGTTGACTTGGGTCAAATTGACCTTTTGGGTTGACCCTAATGGGTCCTTGGTGATCTATTGACCTCCCTTTAGGGTTAGGAAGGTATAGGTGGGGTCCATTTAGCTAAGGGAAGTTCAATTTGCCCTAAATAGGTTAGTTTGACCCATTTAGGGTTAGGGTGGACTTTGGTCAACTTGACCACTTTGATTGCCCATAATAGGTCCTTAGTGACCCTATGGACCACCAATGTGGTTAGGGGTGTTGTGGTGGGGTCATGGAGTCAAGTTAAAGCCCTAGGTTCAAACCCTAGGTCTGGTGGTTAGGTTGTGTTATAGGCAGACCAAGGTGATTTTCACCTTGTGCCTTTGCTCACTTGGTCTTTTGAGATTCTTAGTGTTTTGTCATGATCTAGTCATGACAAAACCACTCCTAGGGGTCTAGTATTTTGAGGGATTTTACAAATCACAATATATAAAAATAAAAATTTCATCCCCGAAATTATGATTAAGCCTACGGGGTTCCTACTGAAGTAAAAGTATGTAATATCCCTAAGGATTGAAGGTATACCTGACTCTAAGTGGTCCGCGTACCTTTGTTGCATCAAGTCCCGTGGCTCCCAAGTGTACTCCTCCTGCCCATGGTTCCTCCACAAGACCTTGACTAGCGGAACCTTCTTGCACCGTAAGACCCGCCTGTTGTATCATCGATCCTGATCGGCTCCATGCTGGCTGATCGATCTGAGGCCACCCGGCCATCTGTAGTGGAAATTAGCTACACATGACATAGTAGAGCCCTTCAAAGTGAAGATATGTGGAAGACATCGTGTAATCCCGCTAACTATGGTGGTAGCTCCAGTCTTTAAGCCAAGGGGCCGATCCGCTCCAGGATCCTGTAAGGCCCCATGTATCTCGAATTGGGCTTCTTCGGCCCGCGAACCCGCGAGACTCCATGCATTGGTCGTATCTTCAAGAAAACTTGGTATCCCACCCGGAACTCTACTTGACGATGTCGTGCATCGTAGTATTTGGCCTGCCTGCTCTGGGCTTCCAACATCCTATCCCGGATCAATCTTACCTGAGCATCTATGTCCTCCACGAACTCTGAGCCGAGAGCCTTTGGATCCTTATTCTGGATCAAAGATAGTGGGGTCCTGCACCTCCGTCTGTATAATGCCTCGTAAGGGGCCATGCCTATGATGGACTGATGGCTGTTGTTGTATGAGAACTAGATCAGCGATAGCAATCTTTCCCAAGGCTCATCGCGATCCAATATGCATAGGCGCAGAAGATCCTCCAGTGTCCGGTTGGTGCACTCCATCTGCCCATCTATCTGAGGGTGGAATATTGTGTTGAATATCAATCGTGAGCCCAGATAAGGTTGAACTGACCTCCACTCCTTGGACGTAAATCGTCCATCCCAATCGAATACGATTGTCCTGGGCACTCCGTGGTAATGGACAAACTGATCGACGAACCAGCACTAGAAAACTGACCAGAACATCCTTTGCAATTGGAATAAATCGGGCCACCTTCGTAAGCCTATCGACGATCACCCAAATCGAATCATTCCATGCATGAGATCAGGGTAGCCTATGTATAAAATCCATGGCTATGTCCTCAAACTTCCACTCTGGCACCAGAAGTGGCTATAATAATCCGCCCGGACTCTTGCACTCCTCCTTTACAAGCTGGCAAGCCTCGCAATGCGCCGCAAAGTATGTAATGTCCTTATTCATGCCAGGCCAATATATCATCCTCTTCAGATCCGCTAACATCTTCGTGATCCCTGGGTACACTGAATATCTGTTTTAATGTGCCTCTGTCATGATATCCTCCCGAATTCGGCCTCCCGCCAGAATATAAATCCTGCCTCTAAAGCATAGCAGCCCGTCTCTCAGAGTGTAATCCTCTGTTGTGCCTTCCTCCAAGGCCCTGAATATCGGCTCTATCCTCACATCCAGTCTCTGCCCGTCCCAGATGTGATCCTGAATGCCATCGGTGGTAATCATCAACGCCAGGTACTCCTAATATATCTCTGGATCATCCTCGGATACAAGAGATATCTGCATATCCTCCAACATCTGCACCAACTCCATAGACATCAGCTGAGGCCCTGCTCCTGATATAGTGGCTCTCCAACTTAGAGCATCTACAACTAAGTTTGCCTTCCTAGGATGGTAGTGCATGGTATACTGGTAGTCTGATAAAAACTTTACCCAGCGTCTATGTCGGATGTTTAGCTCCTTCTACGTATCTATGTACTTCAAATTCTTGTGGTTAGAGAATATATCACAGTAGACACCGTAGAGGTAGTGTCGTCATATCTTCAGAGAAAAAAATGATCGCTCCCATCTCCAAGTCGTGCACCAGGTAGTTTTACTCATGTTTTTTCAACTGACGGGAGGCGTAAACTATCACATGCCCGTTCTGCATCAGAACGACACCCATCCCTTGATATGATGCGTCCATATAAACCTAAAATCCTTCCTTCCCAGATAAAAGAGCAAGGATAGGAGCCGAGGTAACCCGACCCTTTAGCTCCAGAAAGGAAGCCTTGTACCATGGCGTCCAAACAAATGGAGTCTCCTTCTTTGTCAGAGATGTGAGAGGGAGAGAAATCCAAGATAATCTATCCACAAACTTCCAGTAGTATCCGGTAAGTCCTAGAAAACTCACATTAGTTGCTATCTTCAGCGGTGGCCAATCCCGTGCTACCTGAACCTTTGTCGGATCCACTGCCAGTCCTGCTCTACTGATAATGTGGCCCAAGAAGGCCACCTCCTTCAACCAAAACTGGCACTTGCAGCTTGTTCTCTCGGAGCTTTTCTAAGGTCAGAGCAATATGATGCACATGCTCTTCTTCAGTCCTCGAATATATAAGGATGTCATCAATAAACACGATGATAAATACATCCAGATATGGCTCAAATACCTGGTTCATCAAACTCATGAATGCGGATGGTGCATTCGTGAGCCCGAAGGGCATCACATTGAACTCGTACAACCCGTATCTACTACTAAAAGCAGTCTTTGGGATGTCCTCCTCCCGAATGCACAACTAGTAGTAACCTGACCTCAGATCCAGCTTCAAGAACAAATGAGCTCCCTCCAACTGGTCAAACAGCTCGTCAATCCTCGGTAGAGGATATGTGTTCCGGAACGTCAGCCTGTTCAGAGCCCTGTATTCAATGCATAGTCGGAGTGTCCCATCTTTCTTCTTGGCGAACAACATCAGAGCTCCCCATGGTTAAGAGCTTGGTCATACAAATCCGGCTTCCAATAGCTCTTGCAGCTACCTTCGAAAATCCACCAACTCCTTTGGGACTATCTGGTAAGGAGCTGTGGATGCCGGCTTAGCCCTCAGCACGAGCTGTATCTGAAAATCCTTCTCCCTATGCGGTGGTAGCTCTAGCAACTTCTCCGGAAATACATCTGCAGAGTCCTGCACCACCGAAATGCTAGCTACAGGGTCCTGGGCCTCGTTCATCTCGAATAACACTTGTAGACCTCGTCTCCCTACATATGGGCCTTGACGGCCTGGGTAGAAGAGTAGATGGCGAGAAACTGGGGTAATACCTTCGAAGGTCGTATAGGTGTTGTCGTATCTGAGTATGACCTTCCTTGCTGGGCAGTCAATCTGAGCGTGGTTCTAGGCAAGCCATGTCAATCCCAGAACTAGATTGAAATCCGGCAAGCTTAAGATTATCGCTGGAGCTTCGAAGGTTAACCAATCAATGGTCACTCTTAGGAGGCATTTTGCCGTGGACTGGATCTCCATCCCATTGGGGAGACGCACCCTCCTTGTGACTCCCTCGTATAATCTGATTCCCTCCATGCCTTTGATAAAGTCCTCCGAGATGAAATTGTGTGAAGCCCCCGTGTCGATAAAGGTGTGGGTAGGCTTGCCGCATACCATGTCTACCCATGAGTTAGTTAAATGTCTTAGAAATCTAGTTATAGTTTTTTCCTTCCTATTTCTAGTAATTTTATATCCCTGTAACCTAGCTTCTAGGAAAGAAAAGAAAATTTAAGTCATCGGCATACCTGCTATCACCCGCTCTAGGTTCTGGGGCTGAGCCAGATCCAAGGCATAGACCTGCACTCTATCCTTTCTACGGTCTCTATTCTGAAATCCACATCCTCGGTCGCGTCCGCGGCCACCAAACTGTCGAGCAGGTGGGGCTTACTGAAGTGCTGGTAGGGGTTCTTCCCTCATGGGCAGTTCCTCTTGAAGTGCCCCTACTGATTGCATCGATAGCATGTCGGTGCCCCCTCCACTGGTCTTGGCATCTCCCGAATCTGTAAAGGCTGAGGAGCCAACACCACCAGGTTCCTCTGCTCCTGCCTGTCCTACCGGCGATGTTGATCCTTATTCCTCCTTTTCCCAATGACATGACCTCTGGGCTGGTCTCTCCTGCCACCAATCACTGCGTCGTTAGCCGGTCTCTTTCAGCCCCGGATTATAAGCTGATCTGCCTCTCGCTTCTTTTCCATCTCCACGATCCTGGTCAAGCTCCCATTAGAGACGAAGAGTAGGGTCTATCTCATGTCATCATGAAGGCCCTTGTAGAACCTCTTCTCGTAGCCTGTGCCATCCAGCTGATATGAGTCCTCATAGCGGGCTAGATGTGTGAACTCCCGGTAGTACTCCAACACTGTCATGTTGCCCAGCCTCAACTGCAGAAACCTGTCCTCCAACTCATCCCTTGCTGACTGAGGTACAAAATGCTCCAATAGATCTGCTCTGAACTCGTCCCAAGAGATTTTTGCGCAATCCACTCCAGCAAAGGTGGTGTCTAGCAGTGACTTCCACCATCTCTTCACATGCGACTCTAAATAAGAGACTGCCAAAGATACTTCCACCTCTGTCAGACATCGAATTCCAGCCAGCATCTCGTAGATGATGTCCAACCACTCCTCTGTATGGACTACTGACTCCGTCCCGACGTAGGATGAAAGTGAGGGTAAGATCTATCTCAACTCTAGAGGGGGGTGAATAGAGTTTACTTAAAATAATTTTTCACAGATTAATAAAATAGCACAAATTAAAATTCTATTTAAGCTATAGTGTAGAGTGCTAACAGAAACTTAAAAACTGAAAGGAAAAGGACACAGCACACAGCAGACAAATCACACAAGCACAACCAGAAGACACAAGGGAATATAGTGGTTCCCCAAAACTGGGTACATCCACTCTTCTACCACCCTTGGTAGGAATCCACTCAGGACTGAGTTGATCAGGTGTCCTGACACCAATGAGCTTTTGATAAGGTGCTCAAAAACCAAAGCTAGATTTTTTGATAAGGTGTCTTGCCACCACTGAGTTTTGACAAGGCTCTCAGAACCAGACAGAACTTTTGAAGGGAGTTCAAGAACCCTTTTACAGCAGGAAAAGAAAAAGTAAAAGTTGAAGTTGTCTTCTCTGTTCTCAGTCAAATGAGAGAAGCACAAGTGGATTGAAGATGTCAAAGCTCCCCCTGAGATGTAGAGAGGTTCAGGCAGAGAAGCTTTGCAGAAGGGTGATAGGTCTTCAGAACTTGATCTCCAGCAAAGAATGGTTTCAGCAGGACAGCTGAAAGATGATGTGTCTGGAGATCTAAGATGAGGATGCAAGAACACTTAGTCAGCTAGAAGATCTTGATGTTGTAGTTTTCTTGTTCTTCTACTAACAGTATTCATCTGTGTGTTTTCTTTTTTTTTCTGTCTATCAGCTCTATCAATTTTTTGTTGTTATGGTTCTGTATATCTAAGGACCATAGTAATAGAATTGATTTTCTGAATATTCTCCTTGTCCAAAGATGGCCGTTGGTCAGTCATAAATGTTTTCCATAAATGGTCTTGTCTTTTAGAGGAAAGTCCAGCAAACAATCTCTGAATGATACCTTGAAACTTGCTCCAAACGGCTGGGAGATCTTCTATCATAAATGCTGATAATATTCAAAAACATTCCAAAGAATCAGCAGCATTTGAAATCTTGAAGACGTTGATCTCTCAAAATAATCGTCGATCTGAGCTCTACGATCGTCGAACTGAGCTCAGAGATGAACTGAGATAAGCAGACAGAAATCGTCGAACTGAGCTCAAAGATCGTCGAACTGAGCTCAGCGACCTGAGAAACAGCTGAAGGAGGCATCGTCGAACTGAGCTAGACGATAGTCGAGGGGAGTTCGACGACTAAGCAGAAGCTAGCTAAAAGCAGATAGTCGATCTGAGCTCGAAGATCGTCGACCGGAGTTCGACGATTTGTTGAAGTTGAGCTCAGAGAGCGTCGAACTGAGTTCGACGATTCGTCGACCTGAGCTCGACGAAAATTGCTTTAGACTTAGCTCTTCATCCTTGATCTTTGAGTGGTCTTGGGGGCAGCTTCAAAACTAAGTTCTATGCCCTAGACTCATTCTAATGTTGACCTTCTCAACTATACAACTAGGTCAACTAGGATCCTAAGACAAGCATAGTGATCCTTACCCAAATTAGTAATAGGGTGTTCCAACAATCTCCCCCTATTTGGGTTAGGATTACTATTTACAGACAATCATAAAGAGCATTCAATAATACAGAAGTTAAATACAAAATGCAGAGAAACAGCAATGCATATCACAGATAAATAGCAGCAGATATCCAAAGGTGGATGATATGTTTGCTTACACAGATCACTTCTTTTCAGTTCCCTTTTTAAATAAAATTTCTCTGTTAGGGTTTAGGGCTTCTTTCTTGGACCTTCTGTCATCTTCTGCACCTAGAGAGGTTTGAGATCTTGGCCTTGGAACTACAGCCTCTGGGTGCAGCTTCATGTAATCTTCTGGATTGAAGAATTTCCTTGAGGCATACTTTTCCAGTTCTTTCTTTCTTTGTTCTGATAAGGTTGTAATGTTGGATATTTCTTTGCCTTGTTCTCTAGCCTTCTTAATCTGATCAAGAGCAGCCAACTCTTTCATCCTAGCAGTCCAGGCCACAGGATTGTTCTCAGGATCCTCATATGGAACAGCAGGTTCATATTTGTTGAGAGATTCAGGAGCAGGAGAGGTCCTTGGAGCAACTGTGTCTTTCAGTTTGTAAGGGTAAGGACCTGAAGTAGAGTCAGAATGGCCTTGTCCTTCCCTTTGATAGGGTCTCTGTCCTCTTTGATTTCCTCTGTAACTACCCCTTCTGGGTTGATATCCTCTTTGATGTTGTCCCTTTTGGTAATACTTAGAATAGGATTGAGAGGAACTTTGTCTAGGAGCTGGAGCTTGAGGAGCTGAGCCTGATCCAGAGTCTGGAGGAGGAGGAGGAGGAGGAGGCTGATGTTGAGATGGTCCTTTTTCATATTTGTCAAGCTTTCTTCTCTTTTTCATGGCCTTTAGTTGGTTCTTGGAAAATTGCATCCATGGTTCAGTGATGGGGCAGTCATGCAGAATGTAATATGGAATGTCATTGGAGTCTTTGGCTTTGGCAGGAGGAACTGACATCATTGCTTTACTTCTGGCTTTTCTCTTTTTGGCAATTGTGCTGGCAGAATCATCAGAATCAGTTCTGTACTGATCACTTTCAGAACTCTGAGGTTGATCATATAAAGCATCAATTCTTCTGAGATATTCTTCTTGAGCTTTGAGCTTTGCAGCAGCAGCAGGAGCAGGAGCAGGAGCAGGAGCAGGAGCAGGAGCAGGAGGAGAGGAAGCAGCAGGGATAGCAGAATCAGCAGTAGGAGGAGTGGGATCTTCCAAGTATGAGGTAAGCTTTGCATCATCAGTTTCAACAACATTTTCCTCAGCATTAGGTGCTGGAATCATTTCTATGTCAGCAGCAGCAGCAGTATCAACAAAAGGAGGCACAGTGGCCTTAGTAGCAGCATCAGATACATCCACAGCCTTCCATGACTTGATATAGGAAACAATCTGGCTGGGATTATAGACAGGTACAGGCACAATGGCCTTGGACAGATCTTCAGTAGTAATTGGAGGCAGATAGCTGAAATAGGCTGTATCAAATCTGGATAGCAACCTCTGCAGATTAAGTGCAAAAGCACATCCTGAGCTTGCTGAGAGAGTAGAAGCTGGAGCTGGAGCTGGCACATCCACTTCTTCATAAGGCATCTCCCCCTGCCTTGGTTCAGAGAGAGGTGAACCAAGGCACCCAGTAGAAGGGATTGCCTGGGAGGAGGAAAAAGAATCAAGCTTGGTGGACAGCTCCTGGACTTGCTTCAGGAGTGGAGTCAGGGAGGACTCCAGCAGAGATACCAGCTTGGGAGCTAGCAACTCATAGACCCTGTCAGCCAGGCTAGAAAGATCTACATGCCCAAGTGAGGCTTGAGCAGAGGTAGTAGTCAAGGTGGATGGAGGGATGGTGACTGAAACTGAAAAGGTGGAGATAGGTGGAGTAGGGATTGTTGGTTCAGAAGATGGAATGATGGGGATAGAGAAGGTTGAGGTGGAGAGTGGGAGAGTAAAGGAGGGTATGAAGTAGGGTTGAGAGAGGATGTCAGTGAGCATTTGGTGGAGGGAAGATGTCTCAGGAGGAGAAGAGGGAGAGTCATCCATGAAGGAATCCTCTAAAAGGGAGAATGATGGTTGAGTGTGGATTGGATAGGAAAAGAGAGGATGGAAGTCCTCTGAGGAGGATGGTGGAGGGGATGACATAGGTGAGGAAATGGTAATGGGAGATGAGATAATGATGGTGGAGACTGGTGGTGAGGAGGTGATGGCTTGGGTATATATGGCTTGGGTGGATATGGCTTGAGGAGAAGAAGAAGCAGGCAGCTCTTCTACTGAAGGAGTGACCAGATTGGTCCTTGTGCCTGAGTGAAGTGTTGCAGCAGCCCTGGAGGGGTTGATTATTTGCCTGTCCCATTTACTGAAGAGGGCACAGGAGAGCCTCTTGGATGCATTGATGAACATCCCAGAAGAGGTCAAAAGGTCAGGGCACCTTGAGTGCAGAAAGACCCCCAAGATTCTTCCAAAACTGACTGCAGACTTGCTTATCTTCTTCTTAATCAGGGTGAAGAAGATGGAGCCCCAGTCGAGGTGTTTCTTATCCAGTAAGGCTCCCATCAGGCAGAACTGATACCTGGAAATTGTGTCATGAGCCGAGTGCTTGGCCAACAGCACCTTCCCAACTACATCAGCCAGGAACTGGAATTCTATAGCCAGATTCTTTTTCAGCAGCTTATTAGGGTTAAGTACATTATGACCCATCCTATCTAACATGGAGGCATACTCCTCTCCAGACAGGTCAATGGAGTCTTCTCCAGTACTGAGTTGAAAGACTTCAGTTAATAAAGCCGGGGATAGAATTACCTGGGTCCCCTTAATGGTGCCGACAACAGTATTCTCAGTCTCATCTGCTGCGGTATAACACCATTCCTTAATCTCCTCTGATGCAATCTTCATCCTGGTAGTCATTATCTGGGTTAGCTGTTGTTCTCTGAATAGATTCAGAACATCCTTGAAGCGCTGGTCGCTTCCATCAAATGAGTTTATGTCTATGTCGAAACCGGTGTCGAACTTCATCTTGGCAATAGCAGCACTCGAATCAGCCATGTGTACCTGCAACAGAAAACCAAAAACGACCAAGCGTAGAAAATTTGGAGGGAAAGGGCAGAAAGTTGCAGAGTATGAAAGCGTAAAAAGGAGAACGACGACTGATAAATGATTTTATATTAGGGTTCGACGGCGAAAAAGAAAATCGTTGAGCTCAGCTCGACGAAGCGTCGATCTCAGCTCGACGATTTAGGCTACAGAGGGAATCTGAAGAGTCGTCAAAATCGGCGATCTTCATTCGACGATGTTGAAAAACGTCGAGCTCAGCTCGACGGCCTCTGAACAGAAGAAGAAAAATTCTAGATCTAGCGAAGGCTCTGATCTCAGATCGACGATAGCAAAAGCGTCGATCTCTGGTCGACGATTTTTGGAAAATCGTTGATCTCCGTTCGACGATTTTTGAGAAAACGTCGAGCGCAGTTCAGAGTCTAAACTCATTTAAAAGACAGAATTTTGAGCCTAGTCTTGGTCTGTTTTAGCTTTTCAAAATCTTGGATTTTAATTAAGACTTCCTCCATCTATCATGCCTAACTGATTTAGGAAGAACCTGTGTTTCTTTTCATCCAAGGGTTTGGTGAAAATATCTCCCCTTTGCAAATCGGTAGGAATATATTGAAGTTCAATTTTGTTTTTCTCTACATTATCCCTTAGGAAATGATGCCTGATTTCTATGTGTTTTGTCCTACTATGGAGGACTGGATTTTGTGCTATAGAAATAGTACTAGTATTATCACAGAAAATTTTTGACTGCTCTAAGTTGTAACCATAGTCTAGAAGCTGATTTTGTATCCACAATATTTGTGAGCAACAACTGCCTGCAGCCATATACTCAGCTTCAGCAGTTGAAGTTGACACAGATGTTTGCTTCTTACAAAACCAGGAGACAAGTCTGTCACCAAGGAACTGACATGTTCCACTGGTGCTTTTCCTGTCTATTCTGCATCCAGCATAATCAGCATCTGAAAATCCAGTTAATTCAAATCCTGATTCTTTTGGATACCAGAGTCCTAGATTTGGACAACTCTTTACATACCTAAGAATCCTTTTAACTAGTGTTAGGTGTGACTCTCTAGGGTTAACTTGGAATCTAGCACATATGCATGTAGCAAACATTATATCTGGTCTGCTAGCTGTAAGGTACAGTAGAGAGCCAATTATTGCTCTATATATTGTCTGATCAACTGGCTTCCCATGCTGATCAGCATCCAATACAGCATTGGTAGGCATGGGTGTTTTCATACAAGATGCTTCAGACATACCAAACTTCTTGACCAATTCTTTTGCATACTTGGCTTGAGAAATAAAGATGCCTTCAGCATGTTGCTTGACTTGCAATCCTAAGAAGAAGGAGAGCTCACCCATGCTACTCATTTCAAATTTGGAATGCATTAGGTTGGAGAACCTCTTGCACAAATTTGAATCAGTAGAGCCAAATATGATATCATCTACATAGATTTGTACTAGTAGGGTGTGGGACTTATGGGTTCTAATAAAAAGAGTTTGATCTACTCTCCCCCTAATAAAACCATTTTCCAGAAGAAAGCATGCTAGGGTCTCATACCATGCTCTGGGAGCTTGCTTGAGACCATACAATGCTTTATGCAGTTTGTAAACATAATCAGGGTGAGTTAGAGAGATAAAACCTGGAGGTTGTCTAACAAAGACTTCCTCTTTGATGTCCCCATTAAGAAATGCACTTTTCACATCCATTTGGTATACTTTGAATCCTTTGTGAGCAGCATATGCTAGGAATATTCTGATGGCATCTAACCTTGCAACTGGTGCAAAGGTCTGATCATAATCTATTCCTTCTTGTTGAGAGTACCCTTGAGCAACAAGCCTTGCCTTGTTTCTGACTATGACTCCTTGATCATCCAGCTTATTTCTGAAGACCCACTTTGTTCCAACAATGGGATGATCTTTTGGCTTAGGCACTAGTTCCCAAACCTGATTTCTTTCAAATTGATGCAGCTCCTCTTGCATTGCAATGATCCAGTGTGGATCTTGCTCTACATCTTGAATGGATTGAGGCTCAAATTGAGATAGGAAGCAAGTGTGCATTAGGTTCTGGTTGACCTGATTTCTGGTTTGCACACCAGCTGAGATGTTTCCAATAACTTGGGAAATTGGATGATCTCTTATTGTTACTAAATCAACAGGAGGTGTTGATTGTTCACCAGCCTGTGTTGTTGTTTCCTCTAGTGGAACAACAACTGGTTCTTCAAGGTGATTTTCTTTTAGATGTTGAACTTCTTCTTCATCATCACTGCTATCATTCTTTTCAGTAACTTGCAGTTTGTTCAAGTCTTCAGCTAAAGAATGTACCTGCAAAAGTTCTATGGTAGAAGCATTCTTCTCCTTGAAAGACATGTTAGCTTCATCAAAAACAACATGAACAGACTCTTCAATTTTACAAGAAGATTTGTTGTACACCCTATAGGCCTTGCTGATCATAGAGTATCCCAGAAACACTCCTTCATCAGCTTTGGCTTGAAATTTAGCTAGATACTTCTTGTCATTATTATGAACATAGCAAATACAACCAAAAACTTTAAAATAGTTTACTTTAGGTTTCTTCCCTTTGAGCAGTTCATAGGGAGTCTTGCCCTTCAGTTTATGTATCAGGCTTCTGTTCAACACATAGTTGGAGGTGTTCACTGCCTCAGCCCAAAAGGATAGAGGTAGGTGAGCATCTGACAACAATGTAGTAGCAGATTCAATTAGGGTTCTATTTTTCCTTTCAGCTACCCCATTTTGTTGAGGGGTTCTAGGAGCTGAGAAAGTGTGCCTGATCCCTTCACTTTGACAGAACTCTTGCATGAGAAGAGAATCAAACTCTGTCCCATGATCACTTCTGATCAGGGCAATGTGAGTGTTGAACTCAATCTGAATGCATTTGAGAAAATCTGTCAAACACTTGAAATTATCAGACTTCTTCCTCAGAAAGAATACCCAAGTGAATCTTGAGAAGTCATCTACAATCACTAAAGTATAGGATTTCCCTCCTAGGCTTTGCACTGATATGGGTCCAAAAAGATCCATATGCAATAGATACAAAATCCTAGGTGAATCACTCTTATTAATTGAGTTAAAACTACTTTTAGTTTGCTTGCCTAGTTGACATGCCTTGCAAAGTTCTTCCTTCTTGTAGGGACCAGAAGGTAGTCCTCTAACAAGGTTGTCTTTGGATAGCCTAGCAATGGTTCTAAGGTTAATGTGTCCTAGTCTTTTATGCCACAAAATGTTTGGTTTTGAAATGGAGTTAAACAGGCAGATATCTACTACAGGTGAAAGAAAATTCACTAAGTAAATGTTACCTCTTCTGTTATCTGTCAACACAGTTGTGTTGTCCACTGACTGGACTTTGCATATGGCTTTGTTGAAGGTTACTTGATATCCTTCATCACACAATTGACTGATACTTATCAGGTTGTGCTTGAGTCCTTCAACATATGCCACCTTTTTGAAGGTGACTGAGCCAATTTGGACTGCACCATATCCTTTTGTAGTTCCAAAGCTTGAGTCTCCAAAGATTACTTTGGGTCCAAGCTTGGCTTTGAAGGAAGTGAAATTGTCCTTGTCCCCTGTCATGTGTTTTGAGCACCCACTATCCAGATACCATTGATGGTTTGATGCTGGATAGGTCTTCACCTGCACAAAAATAGCTTATTTGTTTTTGACCCAGTTAACCTTGGGCCTAGGTTGATAACCTTTAAATTCTGAAATAAAGGACATCCCAGGTTGACTCTTATAGCCTTCAGGATGGTATCTCCTAGGAGGTACTATCCATTCAGTATAGGGGTTGAGTCCATGGGATGTGCAACTTCTAGGATTGAATTTGACTGAGCCATTGAAAATGTGTTCACAATTCTGAACTCTGTTCGACGATCGTCGAGCTGAGGTCGACGATCTTGGGTCAGATCGTCGATCTCTGTTCGAAGATCGATAGTGCTTGAGTTCGGAGTTTGGGTGTCGTCGAGCTGAGGTCGACGATCTTTGGTAAGATCGTCGAGCTTCGTTCGACGATCGTCGAGCTCTGCTCGACGCATTTTGTTGAACTGAAATTTTCTCTGGCAAGTCTGCATTCTTCCTAGCCACCTCTACTACTCCCTTTCCTTTGTCAGAGACAAATTTGATTGGAGTTGTTAACACTATAGGTTGGCTGGATGAGGCACCCAAGCCCAGTGTACTATTGAATCTAGAGTTCACTGTGCTTGTGATGTCCATCAGTCTGATACTTCTCCCATTTAGAGATTCTTCAAACTTTTTGGCCTTTGATAGTTCACTTTTCAGTGAAGCTATCTCCTCCCTACAGCATTCTAACTCCTCAGAGAGCTTGAGGTTCTTTGAGTTTAGGATACTATGCTCAGACAATTGATTCCTGAGAGATATTATCTCCTTCTCAGATTTTAATAGGTCTAGGCATAGTGTCTTAAATTCACTTTTGAAATCTTCAGAATTAAAATCAAAAGAATTGATTACCTGATCTTCATCTGGGTGAGTGTCTGAATCTGATTCTGATTCTTCATCAGAGTTTTGTTGTGATGCATTGATGGCCATCATGCAGAACTCCTTTTCATCTGCATCATCCTCATCATCACTGGAACTGGATGAGGCTTCAGATTCCTCTTCAGTCTCACTCCATGTCTCAGCAACAAAGCCCTTCCTTGTATGTTTGTTTTTGCTGGAGGAGGCTTTGTCTGAGTTGTTCTTCTTGTGATCCTTTCCTTTTCTTCTTTCTCTTCTATCTCTCTTGTCCTTATTCTTGTTCTCTGGACAGTCAGGCACAATGTGTCCTGGTTTCCTGCAACCAAAGCATATGATTTCTGTATTGTTATTTGATTTATCATACCTTGGTTTATCATGACCCTTGTATGGCCTTTTTCTGAAATCTTTTCTGGCCATCTTGTAGAATCTCTTAGCCAGTAGACTTATGAGCTCATCATTTCCTGTGGCTTTATCTTCAGGCTCCTCTTCTGCAGCCCTGAAGGCTATGGTCTTTTCTTTCCTTGTGGCTGGAGAGGCAGCCTTCTGTTCTTCTTCTCTATTTTTAATGAGCAGCTCATAGGATTTGAGCTTGCCCAGGAGAGCTTCAGTGGTAATCTCATTCAGACTTCTGGCATCTTTGATTGGCCAGATTCTTGAATCCCAAGTGCTGGGAAAGCACATCAGGATTTTATCATTTAGTTCAGTTAAAGAGATTTCCTTGTCCAAAGTCTTTAGCTCATTGACAATTAGACTTAGTCTATTGTACATGTCAGCCACTGATTCAGCTTCTCCTTTCTTGAAGTTCTCATATTGACTTATCAGATGAGACCTTCTATCCTTTCTTTCATCAGCAGATCCTGAGACAATTTCAGAGAGTTTGTCCCAGGTTTCTTTGGCTGAGTTGCATTCAGCTACCTTTTGAAAAATATCATCAGACATAGTTTGGGCTAAGATGTTCATAGCCTTAGCATCTGCAATCTTCCACTTCTTTATATCTGCATCTGTTCCAGAAGGAGGTGGAACAGCACTTGTACTTGAGCTTGCTGGTGGAGTTGGACACACTGTCAAGACAGAATTAAAGATATCCTCATCAATAGAATTCATATATAATCTAATCCTTGCCTTCCAGAGTGCAAACTTGGAGAGGTTGCACACTGGTGGTCTGGTGCTTGCATAATCTTTGTTCTGTGCCATGTCTCTAAATGAGTAGATAGATGTATAGAAAGTAATCCTCTACAGAGATTGATCTTATCAGGGATCTTTTGGTTCAGGTGTTAACCAGTATGAGCAACCAACCTCCCTCTGATACCAATTGAAAGTGAGGGTAAGATCTATCTCAACTCTAGAGGGGGGTGAATAGAGTTTACTTAAAATAATTTTTCACAGATTAATAAAATAGCACAAATTAAAATTCTATTTAAGCTATAGTGTAGAGTGCTAACAGAAACTTAAAAACTGAAAGGAAAAGGACACAACACACAGCAGACAAATCACACAAGCACAACCAGAAGACACAAGGGAATATAGTGGTTCCCCAAAACTGGGTACATCCACTCTTCTACCACCCTTGGTAGGAATCCACTCAGGACTGAGTTGATCAGGTGTCCTGACACCAATGAGCTTTTGATAAGGTGCTCAAAAACCAAAGCTAGATTTTTTGATAAGGTGTCTTGCCACCACTGAGTTTTGACAAGGCTCTCAGAACCAGACAGAACTTTTGAAGGGAGTTCAAGAACCCTTTTACAGCAGGAAAAGAAAAAGTAAAAGTTGAAGTTGTCTTCTCTGTTCTCAGTCAAATGAGAGAAGCACAAGTGGATTGAAGATGTCAAAGCTCCCCCTGAGATGTAGAGAGGTTCAGGCAGAGAAGCTTTGCAGAAGGGTGATAGGTCTTCAGAACTTGATCTCCAGCAAAGAATGGTTTCAGCAGGACAGCTGAAAGATGATGTGTCTGGAGATCTAAGATGAGGATGCAAGAACACTTAGTCAGCTAGAAGATCTTGATGTTGTAGTTTTCTTGTTCTTCTACTAACAGTATTCATCTGTGTGTTTTCTTTTTTTTTCTGTCTATCAGCTCTATCAATTTTTTGTTGTTATGGTTCTGTATATCTAAGGACCATAGTAATAGAATTGATTTTCTGAATATTCTCCTTGTCCAAAGATGGCCGTTGGTCAGTCATAAATGTTTTCCATAAATGGTCTTGTCTTTTAGAGGAAAGTCCAGCAAACAATCTCTGAATGATACCTTGAAACTTGCTCCAAACGGCTGGGAGATCTTCTGTCATAAATGCTGATAATATTCAAAAACATTCCAAAGAATCAGCAGCATTTGAAATCTTGAAGACGTTGATCTCTCCAAATAATCGTCGATCTGAGCTCTACGATCGTCGAACTGAGCTCAGAGATGAACTGAGATAAGCAGACAGAAATCGTCGAACTGAGCTCAAAGATCGTCGAACTGAGCTCAGCGACCTGAGAAACAGCTGAAGGAGGCATCGTCGAACTGAGCTAGACGATAGTCGAGGGGAGTTCGACGACTAAGCAGAAGCTAGCTAAAAGCAGATAGTCGATCTGAGCTCGAAGATCGTCGACCGGAGTTCGACGATTTGTTGAAGTTGAGCTCAGAGAGCGTCGAACTGAGTTCGACGATTTGTCGACCTGAGCTCGACGAAAATTGCTTTAGACTTAGCTCTTCATCCTTGATCTTTGAGTGGTCTTGGGGGCAGCTTCAAAACTAAGTTCTATGCCCTAGACTCATTCTAATGTTGACCTTCTCAACTATACAACTAGGTCAACTAGGATCCTAAGACAAGCATAGTGATCCTTACCCAAATTAGTAATAGGGTGTTCCAACATAGGATGTAGGAGAAAGCCCCCGAAAGGCACTCCGCCAGTTAGCCCCGGGATTTGGCTGTGGAGCCGGAGCCTGCTAAGTCCTGAAGGCCTCCAGAATTTCCATCAGTGTCTGCGTTATCTCCGCTTTCTAGAACGGAGTCGGAGCCGGCAGGGGTGGAACAACATTCTGTGCCTGAGATGTACCCTGCTGTGGAGTAGGGTTCGTCATAGACTATAAAGGAAAAATTCCAATTGTTATATAATGTACAAGTAGAACTAAAGAAAAAGTGGACTTTTACATGTGATTCCCCTTATAGGCACACCATTGCTTCCGCTGCTAGTTTGTCCGCTAACTAAGCTCGCGGGGTGGCCCAGGGTTTTTGTGGACTTCTTCTCTTAGATCGATGTTTCCTCTGATACCAGTTTGTAAGACCCCTTTTTTTTTAAACCACCGGATCTTATGCCCAGAATCGCCATTTTGCAGTGACACCGACACTTGGGAAGGTTGCCACTACAAAATGTCGATCCTGCCAGCCTTAACGATCACAAAAGAGAGAGAAGCAAATAGATATTTCAGATATATCAAAGACCACATATCATATATAAGATATATAAAGGAAATCACATCAAATCCACATGATAATAGAAGTACTGAAATAGAATAGTACATATAAATATAAACAAGCTTAAGCCAGGTATATCAAATCCTCACTACAAACTCTCACGGAAGCTAAGTAAACTAATCACTCCCGGAGCCAGTAGTTGGTGCTCCTGTACTAGAATGGCCCACCTCTATGTGCAACGTGCTCCGCTGGTGCTGTATCTCCTACTGCTGCTCCCTGCCCCCAATCTGGAGCCCCTGAAATGTTTGGTCCACCGACTGTTAGTCAAAAAGACTAAGCCTGATTTCCACCACCCCTCCCCCAATGGCTCCTAGTCACCGAGTGGGAGGAATGATAAGAAAGCTATGATGGTGGAGAGTAGACAAGAGCAAGTGAAGGTGTAGCTATTCTAGCAGTTGGATAATAATGTTGATAGAGCTAAAGAAGGAAAGTACAACTAGCAGTAATATAATAATAAGCAGAGAAGGCTGAAAGTAAAGCTTATCACAAGGCAAGTAATAAATATCCATAAGAAGAGTAACCATAACTTATAAGCATGCTCACACAAACTTATAAACCATGGGGTCGTTTAGCAAGGCCTAACGTATAAAAAGTCTCATACTGATTTATACGTTAGGGGTTTGGGTTGAATGATATTGTCATGGTATGCTATGTTATGTGGGTTTAATGATATGTTCATGCAAGTGCAACACACTCACACAAATCTATGCGCACAGAACTTTTTCCCCACATTTGGGCAGCTAGCTTCACTCTCAGGAACCTCTATAGTGGCAAACAAAGACAGTGGGTCGGAACCCCATATCCTTGGTGGGAATCCACATTACCAGGCTTAGCCCTTACGTACGCCTCTACAAGGACACACCCAGAGTCACCACGTACTAATGCTTTGCCATATCCACCAGTCTTTCTTTGGCTAAGTGTCAACCACACTAGCTGTGTCAGCGTATCGACGTCGGTGTGAACGGCCGTCTAATACCAAAGACCCACCACCTTTTTCTCATGTATCCAAGAATTCCCGAGCCATCGGCTCCTCGGACTAACCTGTCTGTTATAACTACATTCCGAGCCCTTGGCTCGCTAGGCCAACCAGCCCACTTCCACAACCACCGAGCCTACCGCTCGGATAAACCCAACAAACTAACCTCCTGAGTTACCGGGGTGTGTGAAAGTGAATCACTAGTTATACTAGTTTCTCTTAAACATTAATTATTCTTAAGATTTAGTTTAGCCTAGGACTGCCCAAAGGTATTCCCAATGAAGGGCTCTCATAAGGCACTAGTAACTATGATGGTAGCTGAAGCTCATCATTCCCTTTCACAAGACACTTACTATTATTATTTATTAACCAGTTCCCAATCCCATTTAATGTTATACAAAGTCTAATCCTAGTGTATTTTGACTCTTTCTCTCTCCACAAGAAAGACGATCCTTCACCGATCCCGAGCACCACTTACAATAGTTAACCAATCACTTCTCCCCATGATTACTCCTAATGAAGCTCACTTTTTCATCTTACCAAATCAGCATACCATTACTCCCAACTTGCTATATCATTCACACATGCTAACACAATTATGCAGTTTTACTATACGCAGACCAACCTAAGCTATATGATGGGTATGAAAGGTGACCCCTTCAAATATTCTTCCAAATGCCCTAGAAGTTTTACTGGGGGTCTATCATGACATACTTTAGACTAAATCCAGAAACTTGTAATTTTCCTAATTAATTTAACATTTATTAAATTTTTCCCAAAATTAGACCATGGATAGTTTTGAACATAAAGTACTAGATTTCCTTAAGTTATGGTCTTCCAAAAATTATAATCACTGCATGATGTCAAAATATCATAGAATACCAAGTTACACAAATTTTCATTAATATATTAGCCCCTACTTAATTAATTCAAGATATTTGCAGTAATTAAAGTTAAAGAAGGAAGTACCACCAATTATAATCCAAAAATTACACAAAAATTACCAGAGCTTAAACATTATCATAAAACATTACTAATTGAGTTTCATACAATTCCAACTTTGTTCAACCATGAGTTTATCAAAATCATCAATAGGGGCAACAAAAAGGTTATAACTACAGTATAAGCTACTCTCTTCCAAACACCCTACAATAAATTTCAGAGACTCATAATGATATAAAAACTCTTCCCCCAGAATATCATAAAGATTCAAGATCATGCGACCCTTCAATATTTCCATAAAAGGTATAGGCCTAAACAATCCCTAATTGATTTAAGTTGTGTGTCTAAGTTTAAATGTCACCAAATTCCTTCTTAGTGCTATTTACTATACTAGGATTACAAGGATTAAACCCCCAAGTCCATACATGGACATATCACACCATGTCCTTCACCAACCCCCAAGATTCAACCTTAGGGTTTGAACTAGGGTCCTAGGGAAAACCCACCCCAATCCATCTCCTACTCTATTAGGGGGTGTTTAAACTAACCTTGGGGCTCTTCCAAGGTCCCAACCCCTTTGGGTGAGAATTGGCCCCTCCATGCCCCAAGCTCACTCTTGCCCTAATTAAGCCTTAAAGGGCCACACTTTGGTCTCACCAAAACTTATTCAAATCAAACCCAATTAGGCTGGGATTTTTATCAGAGTAATAATATGACCCTAAAAGACAGCCACAAAAACTTTGGGGACTTTTGGGGTCTTTGGACCCTATAATTAATTCATACATGATTTATTAAATTTCTACAAAAGCTTTCATCAAAACATTCACACCCTTTTAAGTAATAGAATTGAATTAAAAACAAATAATAAATTATTAGATTGTGCACGAATCTTGAAGCAGGATTGACGGGATCGGTTCATCTTCACCAACGCGCCAACGACTAGGATTAGCCTGTCCTGGGCCATTTTGGCTGGCGATTGCCCGGCCACCCGCCCCTCTTCCCGGCTGGCCACCGCCACCACCACCTTCGTTGAGGTGGTGGCTGGTGATTCGCGGTGGTTGGCCAGCCGGTGATGGCCGGAACAGTGGTTTGTGGGTGGAAGAAAAAGCTTGAAAAACAAGCTTTCGGCCATGCGAATCTTGGGCCAATTGGCCTCAATTCTGGCAGCCGTCAAGTGTAGATCTACCCGCTAGAAGATAGGAGAGGGACATGACCTTAGTGGAGGGCTGGAGTTAGGTCGATCGCCGGGTTTCCATGGACGGTGGTGGCGCTATCGGGTGCTCTGCAACAACACAGTAGAAGGCCTCGATTTCTTCAGGGGAAGAGTGGAAATGACTCCTCTCTGCCCCGTGAAGCTTTGAAATAACCAATTGGGGAAGGGGGAGGGTCAATCTTCAATGGCCATTAATGACCATGGGGAAGCTTTTTTGGCCAATGTGGGTTCACTACACCCAACAACTGAAAGGGAATGGAAAGTCTTTTGATCTCCTCAGCACTGATGGGGGAGATAAATGAACCCATTGGAGATGAAGGGAGAAGGACCTTGGCCTCCTAGGACATGAATGGCTCTCTTACTCCTCTCTCTCCTCCATAAAAGGGGAGTGGAGTTTTTCTCTCTCCTAGTCACCATGACCAAATTTGATGGCTAATTCAGTGTAAAGGCACCCCACTAACCCATATTATTTGTGCGAATAGGTAATAAAAGATAGAAGAATAAGAAAAATAGAAATTTTTATTACCTAAAAAGATATCTTTTACAAAGGAATAGCCTCCCTTTTATAGAATGGAGGAGAGAAGAGAGAATACAAACAAGCAATGTGAGACCAATAATAAGCGGCTATATACAAAATAGACTACACAAGCCGGCGGTTAGACTAACCACCCGACTATACCAACAACCCAGGAAAGACAAGACGCTGGTGAGACTGCAAGACCGCCGAGCCACCAAGCCGCCTGTGCCAGGCCGCCAGACCACCTGGACACCAGACAACAACATCACAACAACCAAACCGTTGGAGTGAAACCGCCAGACCGCACAGTACCAAGCCTTCAGGGTCAGACTGCAAGACCGCTCGGTCTCCAAGCCTCCATAGTCAGACCGCCACACCGCCCGGTCTCCATACAAAAACACTCCCCCTCAAGCTGGAGCATATATATCAACCATGCCCTTCTTGTCGCAAATGTGAAAAAGGGAACCGGACACAGGCTTCGTGAAGATATCTGCTAACTCGTTGTTGGAGGTAACGAACGGATTACAAATCTGTTTCTTCAAAACTTCTTCCTGAACAAAATGGCAGTCGACTTCAATGTGATTTGTCCTCTCATGGAAGACCGAATTTTTGGAGATATATATCGCGGCCTTGTTGTCGCAGAACATAGGTAGAGGGTAGTTGTAGACCTCTCCTAATTCAAGCATAAGAGACCGCAACCAATTTAATTCACATGTGGTCGATGCCATACTTCGATATTCCGCTTCTGCACTAGACTTGGAGACAACAGACTGTTTCTTGCTCTTCCAGCTCACAAGGTTTCCCCCCACAAAAGTGCAAAAGCCCGATGTGGACTTGCGATCTCCTTTGTCATCAGCATAGCTAGCATCCGAATATGCTTCTACCTTTAAATGACCGTTCTTCTTAAAAAGTAATCCTTTACTTGGCGCCGCTTTAATATATTCCAGTATCCTCAGGGCAGATTGTAGATGACACTCCCTAGCTAGTAGCTTGCATGAACTGGCTAACCTTACCTACAGCGTAGGAGATGTCGGGTCTAGTTACTATGAGATAAATGAGCTTGCCGACCAGGCGTCTGTACCTCATAGAATCTGATAGAGGAGGCGAGTCATCTGTCCAAGTTTTATCTTCTCCAGTGGCCATGGGGTATCGAGTAGGTTTAGCCCCAGCCAACCCCATCTCTTTTAGAATATCAAGAGAATACTTACGTTGGGAGAGAACCAAGGAATTGGGCTTTCGAGATATTTCTATCCCCAAAAAGAATTTTGGGGATCCTATATCCTTCGTGACCTGGTGTTGACTGAGATTTTTCTTTGTCAAGGCTACCCCAGCTTGGTCATCTCCAATGAGAAGAATATCATTCACATACACGACAAGAACCAACAAACCTAGTGAGGTTTTGTGAACAAACAATGACTAATCAATAGAACTTCTTGTAAAACCCACGGCTGCCATAATGCCGCTAAACTTGTCAAACCAAGCCTGAGTGCTTTGCTTTAGGCCATAGATGGCCATCTTTAACCTGCATACCTGTGTCTCCCCATGAACAACATACCCAAGAGGTTGCTCCATATAGACATCCTTTTTAAGATCTCCATAGAAAAATGCATTCTTGACATCCACTTGTGAAATGGGCCAATCCCTGTTGAATGCCACAGAAAGAAGAACCCGAATAGTGCTGAGACGAGAAACATAAGAGAAGGTATCAAAATAATCAACACCATAAGTCTGAGTGAAGACTTTGGCTACAAGGCGTGTCTTGTAAAGATCCACATTGCCGTCCAGTTTGAACTTCACAACAAAGACCCAGAGACAACTAACAACATCAGTGCCCAATGGAGGGGAAACAAGGGTCCACGTACCGCACTCAGTGAGGGTGGAAAATTCCTCATCCATGGCAGCCTTCCAATGAGGAATAGTAAGTGCTTCCTGGTAGTTATGGGGAGTAGAGGCGGCAGAGATAGCCAATGCAAAAGTCCTGTGAGAAGGAGTAAGACAATCATAGGAAACAACAGCAGCAAGCGAGTGCTGAGTAAATGTCTGCACCCCTTTGCGAAGATCAATAGGAAGGTCCAGGTTGGCGAGTTCCTCAGTATCCGGAGCATCCGTGACAGAGAAGGATGGCCCAGGAGTAGGGAGAGATAGCTGCGGAGAAGAGGGAGAGAGCTGAGGCGGAGAGAGAGTAACAGGAGACGGTGGAAGTAACGAAGGAGGAGAGATCTCGGCAGGGGTAGATGGGACGGAGGGGATGGTAGGAGGAGAAAGCTCGGTAGGAGAACTAGGGACATCAAGAAGACGGGCTGAGTCATGAGAGAAATAGAACGCATTTTCAAAAAAGGTGACATCCGTGGAGACGAACTGCTTGCGAAGAACGGGGTCAAAGTAACAATAACCTTCATAAGTGGTAGAGTAACCCCGAAAGACACATTTAGTGGCACGTTCGGAGAGTTTATCGCAGGTGGAGGAGGGAGCGTGCACGAAGGCCGTACAACTAAATATACGCAGAGGAAGGGGGAAGGGTTCCTTACCCGGATAGAGAATGAAGAATGGGGTTTGACCGTGGAGAACCGTGGAGGGAATACAAATGATGTGGTAGTAGAAGCTAAGAATGGCATAGCACCAATAGGAGCGAGGAACCCTCATCTACGTCATCAGAGTGCGAGCAACATCAAGGAGGTGGCGGTTTTTGCATTCTGCCACACATTTTTGCTGTGAGGTATAGACACAGCTAGTTTGATGAACAATCCCATTTTGCATACAAAATGAAGAAAAGTCATGACTAAGATATTCTTTGGTATACTCAGAGCGAAAAACTTTGATAGAAACTTCAAACTGAGTTTTAATCAAAAGATAAAAAGATGTCCATACAGAGAATAATTCGGAGCGATATTTTAATAGATACACCCACGTACAGTGAGAGAAATCATCAATAAACGTTACAAAATATGAACTACCCCGACCTATGGTGAGGGTAGGAGCAGGACCCCAAACATCGTAGTGGACGAGATCAAATGACCGGGAAGATCCACAGCTTTGCTTTGGGGGGAAGGAGGAGCGGTGATGCTTGCCAAGCTTACATGCATCATAGTTGAGTGGAGGACTGTTCTGGGGGAGGTGAGGCAGAATCTGTCGAAGAAGCCGCAAAGGGGGATGACTGAGGCGAAGATGCCATTGCAGAAGGTCGGTAGAAGAGGAGGATAATGCGGATAGAGAAGAAACGTTGTCGAGGAAGTAGAGTCCTCCGCCCTCAGTCCCAGTAGTAATCTTTCATTGGGAGCTCGGATCCTGAAAAGAATAAGAAGTAGGAGTGAATGTGATGGAGCACCGTAGTTGTTTACATAGGGAAGTAATGGATAACAAGTTGCAGGGAAACTTGGGCACATAGAGAGTATTCGCCAAGCAAAGAGACGGAGTGACTTGAACCACTCTTGTCCCATTGACCGGTGAGGGAGATCCATCCACAACAAATATTGGGGGCAATCGATCACATGTTTCTAGAAGAGAAAAACACTAAGGATTGCCAGTCATATGATTGGTAGCACCAGAGTCGATCAACCATTTACCTTGAGTAACCACGTAAACACTACCTGAAGTCGTGACCACCAAAGCAGATTGCTTCGAAGATGAGGTGGAAACGTCCTCGGAAGGGCGAATATGGGGATGTTTCTTCCAGCCACGATGAACAGTATGGCCGGTGCGGCCACAATGAGAGTAGAGCAAGAGGGAAGGACCATGCCAGCCGGTTTGGTGGCTGCGACTACCAGAGCCACTCCACTGAGTCTGGTGAGTATAGTTGTCCAATGGAGGAGGGGAGGATAACAACGTACGTTGAAGCAGAGAGGTAACCGCGGCGATGCGGGCAGCAGTGGAATCCAAGGTGGAAGAATCTACTTCACCAAGGATCTGTTGACGAATTATGTCATAAGACTCGGAAAGCCGGAGAAGATAGCACACAACCAGAAGTTCATGGAAGTGTTTGTGTTTCTCAGCCAGATCCGCAAAGAATGGGCGATTTTGGAGAATCTTGGCTCCGAGAGCCTTAACATGGTGGTAAGCAGCAGTAGGAGTCATGGAGGGATGGACAAAGAGGTCCGCATACAAAGTATAGATGTGATACATCTGAGACCCCATGGAGTAGAGAGCAGCAAGATGAAGCCAAGCAGTTTTGATGGTTTCATCATGACGTATGATAGGGAGGCACTCATCAGAAAGATTGTTAGCTAGACACGTCTTAACAAGAGCGTCGCTAACATCCCAATCATCAAAGAGATCAGATTCTGGAGGTGGAGGGTCATCAGTGAGATGATGGCGTTTGCATTGTGAGCAAAGAAGAAAGTTGAAGGATACACTCCAGTCCGGGTAATTGGGACCGACCAGTTTGGAAACAGTGCCAAGGTTACTTGAAGGAGTAGGAGGAGGTGGGTGAGCAACGGGAGTAGTGGTGGTGGAGATATCGGAAAGAGCCATAGAATAGGGAGACTACACGAGCAGAAAAAAGAGGCTACACGAATAGAAAGCCAGAGAGACCGCGCGAACAGAAGGAAGTCGCACGAAAAACAAGCGAGAGAAGGGAGCAGAGAGGCCGCGAAGACAGGTCGCGAGAAGGAGAGCGGGCAAACCACGCGGACAAGGACGAATAAACCGCGCGGACAGAGAGGCACACAGAATCAGGTGGAAAAGACCGAGTCCTCTGATACCATTTGCGAATCGGTAATAAAAGACAGAAGAATTTGAATAATAGAAATTTTTATTACCCCAAAAGATATCTATTACAAAGGTATAGCCTCTCTTTTATAGAATGGAGGAGAGAAGAGAGAATACAAACAAGCAATGTGGGACTAATAATAAGCGGCTATATACAAAAAAGACAGCACTAGCCGCGCGTTTAGACTAACTTCCCAGGTACACCAATAAACCAGGGAAGACAAGACGCTGGTGAGACCGCAAGACCACCGAGCAACCAAGCCGCCTGTGCTAGGCCGCCAGACTAAATGGACACAAGACAATAACATCACAGTAACCAAATCGCTGGAGTGAAACCGCCAGACCACACGGTCGCCAAGCCTCCAGGGTCAGACCGCCCGGTCTCCAAGCCATCATAGTTAGACCGCCAGACCGCCCGATCTCGATACAGTAACATTATATATGGAAAAAAGGTTAGCCCAAGTGGATTGGGCTTGAGTTGAGTTAGCCTATTTGATCTAGTTTGACCTAATACTAGGGTGGAGTTGACCTTGGTCAAATTGACCTTTTGGGTTGCCTCCAATGGGTCCTAGTGACCCATTGGCCTCCCCTAAGGTCTAGGTAGGGTTGGATAGGGTTGGCTTGGCACCTTGAAGGCCACATGACCCTTAGTTAGGGCACTTTGACCACTTTGGGGCTAGGGTTGACTTGGGTCAAATTGACCATATGGGTTGACCCTAATGGGTCCTTAGTGACCTATTGACCTCCCTTTTGGGTTAGGAAGGTATAGGTGAGATTCATTTAGCTAAGGGAAGGTCAATTAGCCCTATATAGGTCAATTTGACCCATTTAGGGTTAGGGTGGACTTAGGTCAACTTGACCATTTTGATTACCCCCAATGGGTCCTTAGTGACCTTATGGACCACCCAAGGGATTAGGGGTGTTGTGGTGGGGTCATGGAGTCAATTTGAAGCCCTAAGGTCCAACCCTAGGTCTAGTGGTGAGGTTGTGCAATAGGTAGACCAAGTTTATTTTCACCTTGTGCCTTTGCTCACTTGGTCTTTTGAGCTTCTTAGGGTTTTGTCATAACCTAGTCATGAAAAAACCACTCCTAGGGGTCTAGTTGTTTGAGGGATGTTACATGGGCGGGCTTGCCACTAACAAAGACTATACGTGGGGTTTTTGTATGGTTTGGTTATTTCATGATTGTTGTTCTACCAAGGTTGTAAGGTACTACAGATGAAAAGTATAATTACATATAGAAAAATTAAGTACCTGTGATAACTTCCTCGGGATTCCTCGGCTCGGCGAGATCCAATGCATATGCTTACTCCTGTCCTCGACCTCTACCATAAGGTCCTCGACCTTGGTGTGCTGGAGAGGCTGTTGGAGGTCGGTGGCCATAATCATCATGTCTCCTCGGGTCATGGGTCTGCAAGGGTAGTGGAGTTAGTACTGCAAGAGGCCTCTACTCCTTTCAGAATTTAGGACGATGATGTCCTCCACCTCTCCTATAGCTCATAACTCAGCTCTGCTGTAAGCCCCTGCAGCTCTCCCCAAAGGATGACTCATCAAGCGGTCTCTTCCCTCTATTCTGCACCATCAACTGATTCACCTCCAATTTCTGTGCCAGCTCTATAATCTAGGCCGAAGTGCCATGAGATATAAATAGTAGTGCCTTTCTCATTGGGTCTCTAAGCCCCCGATAGAACCTCTTTGCATAACTTTTATCGTCCAAATCGTGTATCCCTACGAATATGGCCAAATGGGAAAACTCCCTCTGGTATTCTATCACCGACCTGTTCCCTTATCTGAGGTTTAAGAACCTCTTATCCAGCTCATCTCTGTTCGTAGTTGTCATGAAGTGGTCCAAGAAAACATCACTGAACTCCACCCATGAAATTTCAGAAGGCTCTCTATGTGCATAAGTGGAATCCATCAGGAAGTTCCACCATCTATTCGCATGGGCATCTAGTGCGGAAGTTACTAAGGAAACCACCTTGCTGAATGGGCAGCTGATGCCTGCGAGCATCTCCTATATAGTCTCGAGCCATTCCTGTAACATCCCATTTCCGGCTAGACACCTAGGAGTCGGTTGGTCGTGACAGAACCCTAGGAAGCCCAAAAATTGAAATAAATCGATCGAGATTTCGGGTCACGGGTTGGTCACGCCCGTGACCGATCCGTCACGCCCGTGACCTAGGGCGTGACTTCTTCGACGATCGTCGATCTCAGGGAGACGATCGTTGGGCGCAGAATTTTCAACCCGGTCCTGTCACGCCCGTGACCAAGGTGTCACGCCCGTGACCTAGGACGTGACCGCCCTTCGACGACCGTCGATCTCAGTTCGACGATCGTCGACCTCAGAATTTGCCATTCGGGCATGTCACGCCCGTGACCCAGGTGTCACGCCCGTGACCAAGGGCGTGACCCCCCCTTCGGTTATCGTTGATCTCAGCGCGACGATCACCGAGCGCGGAATTTACCTCATGACCCTGTCACGCCCGTGACCAAGGTGTCACGCCAGTGACCTAGGGCGTGACCACCCTTCGACGACCGTTGATCTCATTTCGACGATCGTCGACCTCAGAATTTGCCATTCGGGCATGTCACGCCCGTGACCAAGGTGTCACGCCCGTGACCTAGGGCGTGACCACCCTTCGACGACCGTCGATCTCAGTTCGACGATCGTCGACCCCAGAATTGGCCACCCGGGCCTGTCACGCCCGTGACCTATGTGTCACGCCCGTGACATTGACCGAAACGACGATTTAGGCCCGAAATTATTCTAACACGCTTGGTAATAAATGCTGGTGTGGGAAGTTACACCAGGAGTAATTACGGGCCGTTTTTCCTTCTGTAATTATATAATAAAGGAGGAAGTGTTGGTCCAATAGGAATCGCCACCTGGCAAACACCTATTCATCTTCCACCGTTTCTTATCCCTTCACTGTAACCGAAAGGTTATTAAGAGGAGCCTTCATGACCATTAAGGCTTTACCCTTTCACCTCCCCACTTGCTGACTTATAAAAGACCCCTTAGAGCAAGATGAGAAGGTTACACTCTTGACCAAACGGACTCAGATCTTTGTACCTTGCTGCAGAAGAAGTTCAGCAACGCCACCACCGCGCCATGGCACCCCGTCGTTCATCTCGCCTCCAAACCGCGAACAAGGTCCTCCTCTGCTTCTTCTTTCATGGGTAGATCTTAGGATTCTTAGAACGGAAGTTCGGGCTCAACGGAGCCGGACCTATCTCTCGTTTTTATGGAAAACCATGAAAAATGTATTTTCGAGTTCGCCGGAAACCGCCACCTCCGGCGGCCAAACCACCGCTGACCGATAGCCATCGCCTCAACGGAGGTGGTGTTGGTGGTGGCCGGCTAGGGAAGTGACCGGACAACCAGTAACGGATCGCAAAAGAGCTACAGGATATATGAGTTTCTGTGTTCTGGTTGTTCGGGTTCTGTAGAAGATGAACAGTAAAAGCTGTTTATAATATATAAATTATGTAAATAATTTGTAAGGAAAATATACTTAGATGAGCACATTTTGATGATGCAAAACGAGGCATTTAGAGGCCGTTTTAGGAAAAATGACCAGTCACGAAAGTTGTAGCCCTTTGAGTCTAGTTTAATCTAAAATTAATTTCAACCCGTTTGGGAAGGCGGTTCGACCGCAGCACCCGTTTTAGTGGGGGCTGTACCTAGAGTTGGGCAGAAATTAAAATGGATGCCCACACTTCGTCCCTTGTCCAAATGACCTGAAATTTGGGCAGGGGGTTAACCTTAGCTATACCTAAAGGCAGACCAAAAATGGGAATTTTTGGAGATACTTTGCCTAAAGTTTTTGTTTTAATTTAATTAAGTTAGAGAAATTTATTTAAGTGGTCAAATGACTCCAAACCCTCCCAAATTTTGGTGAGTGGTCCCTGGTTATAAAACCTAGATCTGTACAAAATTCCAACTAGTTTGGAGGAGTTTTGGGTAGGAAATCTTCTGCCCTTAACTAGGCATTAGTGAGACATCTGTTAGTAAAACGTGCACTAAGAGTTTGGAAAGGTCAAGTCACCTCTACTGAGGCTGATATCTTGACCACTGACTTGTAAGGGTTATTATAACCCACTTGGAGAAAATGGTGTGGTTTAGGGTTGGTTTACCCTAGGATCCAAACTCAAACCCTAGATGGAGGGTTTTGAGGGTTGTGAAGGATATGGGGGCAATTGCTCATGTATTACCTTGAAACTCTGTAGAGTTGATAAAGGCCTGATAAGAATCGTCTGGATGGAATCTTGGAGAATTTGGAGACAAGTAGATACCTTAAAACCCTAACCTTATTTTTAGGGTAAAATATAAAATAGGTAAAACCAGTCACTAAACTTTACTTAAAAGCTGTGAAATTCAGGTAAAGTGAGTTTTGAATCAGGTAGAACTTATAGCAATTTTTCTGGAATTTTATGTTGATTATTGCTAGCACTTCATTTGTAAAGCTTGCTATGGCCTTAAATGATGTTTTAATTGTTTAGAAATTTCTGTTCATTGAAACCTCATGAAATCTTCGATGTAAATGTTTTAGGTCAGAATAGTTGCCCCTGAATTGTTGTATGATTTTTAGTTGAGTAATTCTAGTACTTCATTCACAGATGTTAGAAAGGGGTTTTATGGTTTAAAAATTAATTATGGATGATATACTTGTTGGAAAATTATGAAACCTGGCCAATGTTATTTTGAATGTGTTATCTGCTTAGTATAATTAATTTATAATTTTTGGATGGATATTTTCTGTACTTGATTCATAAATAACAAAAGATAGAGATTATTTCTAAAATAGTTTTAGTGCCCTTTTGATGATAGAAAAATTGTGATACTTTGGATTTACCATATTGGGATAACATAATATTTATAGTAATATTTTTGGACATCTTGCATGATTACTTAGGGTAGTTCATGTTCAAACCGGTAACCCTTGGGTCTTTCGAGGAAATTAATTAAACATCAGATAAATTAGGAAAATTACCACTTTCTGGATTTAGGCTAGTTATATCATGATAAGTATCCAGTAAATAATTTAGGGCATTTGGATGAGTATTGGATCATTGCATAGCCGGTTCGACATATAGTCTAGGTCGGTCTGCATATAACAAATTTGTGAAATACAATATGATATGATCTGAGGAAGTCATTGGAGTTAATCATTTTGTCTGAGTGGACAATTGTGGATGATATCACGATAGGATGATATGAAGAGCAGTGAGAAGTGGTGATAGCTAGAGTTAAGGGGTGCTCGGGTTCGACGAAATATCGTCTTCCCCGAAGAGTGGAAGGTTTAAAATCACCCTAGGATAGTCTATCATAATATGAGAAGGGAATAGGGTTAAGGGAGATCAACCAATAACAATAAGTGCCTTGCGAAAGGGAACTTCGGGCCGTAATGCCGCCGTCTTGGTTCCTAGTGCCCCTTGAGAGCCCTTCACGGGGAATACCGGGGGCAGTCCTGGGCTAACGTAAACTGTAATAACAAACCGACAAGAGTAACTTAGTAACTAGGGCTGCACCCTTCACAAACACTGTTGGCACTGGAAGATTGATGAGAGCTTCGGCTCGATTGGTTAAGAGACGAACGGGATGGTCCGGGGAGCTTCGGCTCGGTTGGTTTGGAGACGGACGTTTTGGTCCGGGGAGCTTCGACTCGGCTTTTGTGTGTTTACGATTAAACTTGCATGTGCATAAAAAGGAATGAAAATTAAGGTGGTGGGTCTTCAGTATTGGAGGGTCGATGCACCGACGCCAATACGCTGACTCAGCAAGTGTGGTTAGCACTTTGCCAATAGAAGTCCGGTGCGCCAGCCGGCAAGAGTACGCAGGCGTCCGCTTAGTGCACCAAGCGTTGAGGCGTACGATAGGTCTGACCGGTAGTGCTTTACTTGTTTAGAGGTGGGCAAGGCCCAACCCACCGCTTCCGTCTGCCACTACGGAGGTATCCTGGGAGGTAACGGCTCCGAAAGGGGGAACTAAAGGTCTGTGTGCATAGAGTCGGGTGTGTGAGTTGCACTTGCATGTTTCATCACACCCACTTGCATGTCATAGCATAATCGATTCATTTAATCCTGACACCTAAAGTATAAGTGGTATGAGACGCTTATACGTTAGGACCTACAAAATGACCCCTTGGTCTATAAGCTTGTGTGAGCAAGTTTATAAATTAAAGGTTAATTTCAATATATATACATGCTGTTGTTTGATAACCGACACCCCAACGTATAAGTGGTATGAGACACTCTATACGATGGGAGCCTTGCAGAAGATCCCTTGGCTTATGCGCTTTCGCACATAAGTTAAGGTTACCTTTCTTACTTTCTGTTTCTGTCATATTATTATAGAATTGCTAGATTAGTTCCGCTGCTATTTGTTTCTTGATTAAATCTCCATCTTCATGTCCTTCCCTTTCTTCCTCTCCGCTCGGTACTTAGGAGCCATGGGGGAAGGGGTAGGGGATGATAAGGCTTAGTCTTTATGACTAATGGTTTTCGAACCACATCATTTAGGGGATCGTGGAGCCCAGCATGGAGGAGCGGCCCCAGAGACCGGTGTGCTTGGAGATGGGGCAGTCTAGCTCCGGAGTTCATACAGCCGGGACCGTGAGTCTCGACCCTGAGTAGTTTTTATTTTAGCTTCCGCATGAGATATTGTAGTGAGGACATGATGTATCGGGCATAAGCCCGCATTTATAGTACTCTGATTATTGTTATTCTGTGGACACTTCCTTCGTGGAGATTTTATTTTATATATGTGATTTACTTTCTGTGGACTTGCTCTTACTTCAATTATTGTGCTACCTTTCTGTGATCGAATTGGCCGGCAGAATCGGCGCCTTGTGGTGATGACCCTTCAGGACGTGAAGATGTCACCGCAAAGCGGCGACTCTGGGCCTAAGACCCCGGGTTTTATAAAGAAAAAAAGGGGGTCTTACAAGTGGTATCAAAGCAAAAAAACATCGATCAGAAGAAAGTAGCAGTCCACAAACCCTGGGTCACCCCCGCGCGAGTTTAGTTTGGGGACAAACTAAGCAGCGGAAGCAGTGGTGTGCCCATATGGTGATCACATATAAATTGTCCACTTCTTCAACAAATGAAATTCTTCTTTGTAGCTTGAGGCAAACCCTGCCCCCAGCAGGGAGCACCTCCGGCTGTAAAGACCTCATCTTATAATTCTTTAGTCAATAAGTTAGACTCAACCTAGTAGGACACATGACTAACCCTGACGACTTATAACATGCCCTAGTTCGAAATAGACCCTGGGTATGAACTTGTTTAAGGTAAGGAGATACCCAAACAGAATAAAAGGAGGAGTTTTACATGAGAATGACAACCTGATAGATAAACTCAGGTGACCCTACGACCCCTATCAAGAATTACTCAAATCAGTAGACTGCTTTAAGGAGAATTGAGATCAATAATACTTTAGCAGAATGGTAGAAGAAAAGTAATCTTAACCCTCGTACCGGTAATAAGATTACTCGGAGACAACCACCAAGACAAACACTGAGGGTCGGATAGGAATTCAAGTTCGGAAAATACCCATTTGGGATTAGGAACATTTTGACTGGGATAAGGTTGTCATAAATGTGACTCAGAGTGTTTTATGTATGAAGTATATCAATAAGTTTCAGGTTGGAACCCTAAGTCGAAGATTGATGCCCTAGGGATTGTGCACCCAATTGGGACGGAGATAACATGGTAATATCAAAGATGCTTAGCCCAAGGTAGGTAGGGGCTTATCTTTTGTTTATTGGGGGCTAAACTTTTGTTTATTGGGCAAATTAGTACTGGCTTGGGTTCCCTCAGACCAAGTTTAGGGAATGTGGCACTTCCGAAGCCGGGCCCCAGGTCATGTCTTTAGAGATATTGCGGAGCTTTGAAGATATACACATCACCTTGGTATCGTCCGAAGACACTGAGCTGTACGAGGAGTACCTGGACGCTACGAGCACCACCTATGATATTCATGACAGAGTCAGAGATTGGCAGAGGCGGGATGCCAAGCTAGAGCTGATTTTCCGGGCCTTGGAGGCAGGCTCAGCTGGGGACTACTCGATGCGAGATGGACTGATATGTTTCAGAGGTCGGACTTACATACCGGATGGAGGCCAGATTCAGGAGGATATCATGGCCGAGGCTCATCATAGCAGATTTTCTATACATCCCGGGATCATAAAGATGACGGTAGATTTCAAGAAGACTCTATACTGGCCGGGCATGAAGAAGGACATCATCTGCTTCGTGACCCATTGCGAGGCGTGTCAGTTGGTGAAGGCGGAGTGCAGGAACCCCGTAGGATTGTTGCAGCCACTCCCGGTGCCGGAGTGGAAGTTTGATGATATAGCTATGGATTTTATACATGGTCTTCCCCGGTCTCGGACGGGGAATGACTCGATCTGGGTGATTGTTGATCGATTGACGAAGGTGGCCTGCTTTATACAAATCAGGAAAGATGACTCGGTGGGAGAGCTGGTACGGAAGTTCGTGGAGTAGTATGTCCGATATCATGGCGTGCCCCGGACGATAGTGTCGGACTGCGATGGACGGTTTACATCCAGGGAGTGGCGGTCAGTGCATGCATACCTGGGAACCCGACTGACTTTTAGCACGGCCTTTCACCCTCAGACGGACGGGCAGACAGAGCGCACCAACAGGACGTTGGAGGATCTACTACGACTGTGTATACTGGACCGAGGGGAGCCGTGGGAGAAGATGTTGCCATTGGTCGAGTTCTCCTATAACAATAGCTACCAGTCCAGCATCAGGATGGTGCCTTATGAAGCCTTGTATGGAAGAAAATGTAGGACCCCACTTTCTTGGGTCCAAGACAAGGATCCGAAGGTGCTGGGATCGGATTTTGTTGAAGACACTGAGGCACAGGTGAGACTGATCAAAGATAGGATGTTGGAGGCACAGAGTAGACAAGCTAAGTACTATGACCCCCGACATCGTCAGGTGGAGTTTCAGGTAGGGGACCGAGTGTTCTTGAAGATCCGGCCCATGCACGGAGTCTCACGAGTGCGCGGTCGGAGGAAGAAGCTCAGTCCTAGGTATATGGGCCCTTACCGGATACTGGAGCGGATCGGACCCCTAGCCTACAGGCTAGAGTTGCCACTAGAGCTGGCAGCTCTACACGACGTCTTCCACATTTCTTCGCTGAGAAGGGCTCTACTACGCCTGGAGCAGCAGATTTTGACCACCGAAGGGCCGGTAGCTTCAGACCGATCTGTTCCATTGGAGCCGGTCCGGATCGACGACAAAGGAGTACGGATCTTGCGCCGCAAGAAGATCCCCTTAGTCAAGGTTCTGTGGAGAAACCACGGTCAGGAGGAGCACACCTAGGAACCGCAGGACCTGATGAGGCAAAAATACCCGGAGTTGTTCAGTCAGGTATACCTCACCACCTCTTGGTATACTATAAATTACCTTCTTGTACAAAACCGGTAAGATTAGATAAGGAAAATTGAGAACCTAGGCATGCGCAGGAAAGTAGGGGCTAATCTTTTGTTTATTGGGGAGATTGTCTTCATTTATCAAACAAGTAGTCGCTTGAACCCAATAGAAAAATCGTATGGGATGTTACAAGTTTAATTTATTCCGATAGAAATCCCCGTAGGCTCAACCTCAATTTCGGGGACGAAATTTTTGTTTTGTTTATTGGGATTTGTAACATCCCATTTCCGGCTAGACCCGTAGGAGTCGGTTGGTCGTGACAGAACCCTAGGAAGCCCAAAAATTGAAATAAATCGACCGAGATTTCGGGTCACGGGTTGGTCACGCCCGTGACCGATCCGTCTTGCCCGTGACCTAGGGCGTGACTCCTTCGACGATCGTCGATCTCAGGGAGACAATCGTCGGGCGCAGAATTTTCAACCCGGTCCTGTCACGCCTGTGACCAAGGTGTCACGCCCGTGACCTAGGGCGTGACCGCCCTTCGACGACCGTCGATCTCAGTTCGACGATCGTCGACCTCAGAATTTGCCATTCGGGCATGTCACGCCCGTGACCCAGGTGTCACGCCCGCGACCAAGGGCGTGACCCCCCTTCGGTGATCGTTGATCTCAGCGCGACGATCACCGAGCGCGGAATTTGCCTCATGACCCTGTCACGCCCGTGACCTAGGGCGTGACCACCCTTCGACGACCGTCGATCTCAGTTTGACGATCGTCGACCTCAGAATTTGCCATTCGGGCATGTCACGCCCGTGACCAAGGTGTCACGCCCGTGACCTAGGGCGTGACCACCCTTCGACGACCGTCGATCTCAATTCGACGATCGTCGACCCCATAATTGGCCACCCGGGCCTGTCACGCCCGTGACCTATGTGTCACGCCTGTGACATTGACCGAAACGACGGTTCAGGCCCGAAATTATTCTAACACGCGTGGTAATAAATGCTGGTGTGGGAAGTTACACCAGGAGTAATTACGGGCCGTTTTTCCTTCTGTAATTATATAATAAAGGAGGAAGTGTTGGTCCAATAGGAATCGCCACCTGGCAAACACCTATTCATCTTCCACCATTTCTTATCCCTTCACTGTAACCGAAAGGTTATTAAGAGGAGCCTTCATGACCATTAAGGCTTTACCCTTTCACCTCCTCACTTGCTGACTTATAAAAGACCCCTTAGAGCAAGATGAGAAGGTTACACTCTTGACCAAACAGACTCAGATCTTTGTACCTTGCTGTAGGAGAAGTTCAGCAACGCCACCACCGCGCCATGGCACCCCGTCGTTCATCTCGCCTCCAAACCGCGAACAAGGTCCTCCTCTGCTTCTTCTTTCATGGGTAGATCTTAGGATTCTTAGAACGGAAGTTCGTGCTCAACGGAGCCGGACCTATCTCTCGTTTTCATGGAAAACCATGAAAAATGTATTTTCGAGTTTGCCCGAAACCGCCACCTCTGGCGGCCAAACCACCGCCGACCGATAGCCATCGCCTCAACGGAGGTGGTGGTGGTGGTGGCCGGCCATGGAAGTGACCGGACGACCGGTGACGGATCGCGAAAGAGCTACAGGATATATGAGTTTCTGTGTTCTGGTTTTTCGGGTTCTGTAGAAGATGAACAGTAAAAGCTGTTTATAATATATAAATTATGTAAATAATTTGTAAGGAAAATATACTTAGATGAGCACATTTTGATGCTGCAAAACGAGGCACTTAGAGGCAGTTTTAGGAAAAATGACCAGTCACGAAAGTTGTAGCCCTTTGAGTCTAGTTTAATCTAAAATTAATTTCAACCCGTTTGGGATTGCGGTTCGACCGCAGCACCCATTTTAGTGGGGGCTGTACCTAGAGTTGGGCAGAAATTAAAATGGATGCCCACTCTTCGTCCCTTGTCCAAATGACCTGAAATTTGGGCAGGGGGTTAACCTTAGCTATACATAAAGGCAGACTAAAAATGGAAATTTTTGGAGATACTTTGCCTAAAGTTTTTGTTTTAATTTAATTAAGTTAGAGAAATTTATTTAAGTGGTCAAATGACCTCCAAACCCTCCCAAATTTTGGTGAGTGGTCCCTGGCTATAAAACCTAGATCTGTACAAAATTCCAGCTAGTTTGGAGGAGTTTTGGGTTGGAAATCTTCTACCCTTAACTAGGCATTAGTGAGACATCTGTTAGTAAAAAGTGCACTAAGAGTTTGGAAAGGTCAAGTCACCTCTACTGAGATTAATATCTTGACCACTGACTTGTAAGGGTTATTATAACCCACTTGGAGAAAATGGTGTGGTTTAGGGTTGGTTTACCCTAGGATCCAAACTCAAACCCTAGATGGAGGGTTTTGAGGGTTGTGAAGGATATGGGGGCAATTGCTCATGTATTACCTTGAAACTCTGTAGAGTTGACAAAGGCCTGATAAGAATCGTCTGGATGGAATCTTGGACAATTTGGAGACAAGTAGATACCTTAAAACCCTAACCTTAGTTTTAGGGTAAAATATAAAATAGGTAAAACCAGTCACTAAACCTTACATAAAAGCTGTGAAATTCGGGTAGAGTGAGTTTTGGATCAGGTAGAACTTATAGCAATTTTTCTGGAATTTTATGTTGATTATTGCTAGCACTTCATTTGTAAAGCTTGCTATGGCCTTAAATGATGTTTTAATTGTTTAGAAATTTCTGTTCATTGAAACCTTATAAAATCTTCGAGGTAAATGTTTTAGGTCAGAATAGTTGCCCCTGAATTTTTGTATGATTTTTAGTTGAGTAATTCTAGTACTTCATTCACAGATGTTAGAAAGGGGTTTTATGGTTTAAAAATTAATTATGGATGATATACTTGTTGGAAAATTATGAAACCTGGCCAATGTTATTTTGAATGTCTTATCTACTTAGTATAATTAATTTACAATTTTTGGATGGATATTTTCTGTACTTGATTCATAAATAACAAAAGATAGAGATTATTTCTAAAATAGTTTTAGTGCCCTTTTGATGATAGAAAAATTGTGATACTTTGGATTTACCATATTGGGATAACATAATATTTATAGTAATATTTCTGGATATCTTGCATGATTACTTAGGGTAGTTCATGTTCAAACCAGTAACCCTTGGGTCTTTCGAGGAAATTAATTAAACATCAGATAAATTAGGAAAATTACCACTTTCTGGATTTAGGCTAGTTATATCATGATAAGTATCCAGTAAATAATTTAGGGCATTTGGATGAGTATTGGATCATTGCATAGCCGGTTTGACATATAGTCTAGGTCGGTCTGCATATAACAAATTTGTGAAATGCAATATGACATGATCTGAGGAAGTCATTGGAGTTAATCATTTTGTCTGGGTGGACAATTGTGGATGATATCACGATAGGATGATATGAAGAGTAGTGAGAAGTGGTGATAGCTAGAGTTAAGGGGTGCTCGGGTTCGATGAAAGATCATCTTCCCCGAAGAGTGGAAGGTTTAAAATCACCCTAGGATAGTCTATCGTAATATGAGAAGGGAATCGGGTTAAGGGAGATCAACCAATAACAATAAGTGCCTTGCGAAAGGGAACTTCGGGCCGTAATGCCACCGTCTTGGTTCCTAGTGCCCCTTGAGAGCCCTTCACGGGGAATACCGGGGGCAGTCCTGGGCTAACGTAAACTGTAATAACAAATCGACAAGAGTAACTTAGTAACTAGGGCTGCACCCTTCACAAACACTGTTGGCACAGGAAGATTGATGAGAGCTTCGGCTCGGTTGGTTAAGAGACGGACGGGATGGTCCGGGGAGCTTCGGCTCGGTTGGTTTGGAGACGGACGTTTTGGTCCGGGGAGCTTCGGCTCGGCTTTTGTGTGTTTACGATTAAACTTGCATGTGCATAAAAAGGAATGAAAATTAAGGTGGTGGGTCTTCGGTATTGGAGGGTCGATGCATCGACGCAAATACGCTGACTCGGCAAGTGTGGTTAGCACTTTGCCAATAGAAGTCCGGTGCGCTAGCCTGCAAGAGTACGCAGGCGTCCGCTTAGTGCACCAAGCGTTGAGGCGTACGATAGGTCTGACCGGTAGTGCTTTACTGGTTTAGAGGTGGGCGAGGCCCAACCCACCGCTTCTGTCTGCCACTATGGAGGTATCCTGGGAGGTAACGGCTCCGAAAGGGGGAACTAAAGGTCTGTGTGCACAGAGTCGTGTGTGTGAGTTGCACTTGCATGTTTCATCACACCCACTTGCATGTCATAGCATAATCGATTCATTTTACCCTGACACCTAAATTATAAGTGGTATGGGACGCTTATACGTTAGGACCTGCAAAACGACCCCTTGGTTTATAAGCTTGTGTGGGCAAGTTTATAAATCAAAGGTTAATTTCAATATATATACATGCTGTTGTTTGATAACCGACACCCCAACATATAAGTGGTATGGGACACTCTATACGATGGGAGCCTTGCAGAAGATCCCTTGGCTTATGCGCTTTCGCACATAAGTTAAGGTTACCTTTCTTACTTTTTGTTTCTGTCATATTATTATAGAATTGCTAGATTAGTTCCGCTGTCATTTGTTTCTTGATTAAATCTCCACCTTCATGTCCTTCCCTTTCTTCCTCTCCGCTCGGTACTTAGGAGCCATGGGGGAAGGGGTAGGGGATGATAGGGCTTAGTCTTTATGACTAACGGTTTTCGAACCGCATCATTTAGGGGATCGTAGAGCCCAGTATGGAGGAGCGGCCCCAGAGACCGGTGCGCTTGGAGATGGGGCAGTCTAGCTCCGGAGTTCATACAGCCGGGACCGTGAGTCTCGACCCTGAGTAGTTTCTGTTTTAGCTTCCGCATGAGAGATTGTAGTGAGGACATGATGTATCGGGCATAAGCCCGCATTGATAGTACTCTGATTATTGTTATTCTGTGGACACTCCCTTCGTGGAGATTTTATTTTATATATGTGATTTACTTTCTGTGGACTTGCTCTTACTTCAATTATTATGCTACCTTTCTGTGATCGAATTGGCCGGCAGAATCGGTGCCTTGTGGTGATGACCCTTCAGGACGTGAAGATGTCACCGCAAAGCGGCGACTCTGGGCCTAAGACCCCGGGTTTTAAAAAGAAAAAAAAAGGGGGTCTTACAATTCCTCTGTCTTGATTTCATTCTTTGTCCCATGATACATCGGGGAGACAAACTCTTGAAAGAATTCAGCCAGTTCGATCCCAGATTCAGTTGCACGACCGGGACTTACTAGGATCTAAAAGCATCCAAGATAGCTGTCAGAGTCTACCCTAGCTCCGTCTGCTGAAATGGAGTGGCAGTCGGAGGGGAGGAACGACATCCTATGGTACAGTGACCTGTCGGGGATACAATAAAGTAAGGTTTATATTAGGATTAGCCTAACTTATTGTTTAAAATGGACTATTTTCTGTAAATTTTTACACATGTGCACACCATTGCTTCTACTGCATAGTTTGTCTGCAAACTAATGCTCGAGCGGGGTAACCCGGTGTTATGGATTTCTTTCTTATATGATCGTTTGTTAAGTGATAACAATTTTTAAGATAGCTCCCCTTACCATGGTGTTTAATGAATTTTATGCTCAGAACCTCCTCCTTACAGTGACACTAACACACGGGCAAATCGATATCGCAGGACGCCGATTTTGTCGGTTAGTACGATCATTAACCTGTAGGCTAATTTGAGAACAGAAGTAAAGTAAGCAAGTACAAGTCCACATAGTACAGAAATAACATCATATATATAATGAAAGTAAAGTTCATAATGAGTACCAAATGAGAGAAGGCTTATGCTCGGTATATGCCAAGTATAACAAATCTCTCTTTCACACTCTCTAAGAGGAAGCAAAAACTGGAACATCTGTCATCACTTGACGCTGAGATGTAGTAGTAGTAGTACACGACATCTAATCCTCAAGTCCTGCCACCTCGCCCTGCTGGCCGTGCTGGCGCTCCATCTCCTCGAGCTCCTAAAATGATACGTTCACAACCGACCGTTAGTCATAAAGACTAAGCCATTTTGTCCTCGCCTCACCCCCGCGACTCCTAGGCACCATACGGGAGGACGAAAGAGGAGGACAACAAAGCAGTATCAATGAAGCGGGTGATAGGGTAACTACTCTAACATGAGTAAAGTGTTTAGCAAGTCTATAACATTAATTTAGCAGTTCTATATAGCATGGCAAATGAGAGCAGTAGTACTGAAAAGAAGTGCAGAAGTAAAGTAAGGTAAAGTAAGGTACCGAATAGAAGGTAAACTATCTACAACTATTTTATTCTCACAGTAGTACACTAACTTATATGAATGTCTATACAAACATATAAGTTAAGATTTTCAGGGGTTATACCTTATCATATAAAAGAGCTCATACTAATTTATATGATAATGATCTGCAATATTAATGTTCTAAGTATGTATGTATGCTATAATGTATTATGCATGTTATGATTCATACAAATGCAACTAATGCACACGACTCTATGATCACAAACCTTTACTTCCCACTTTTTGGAGTTAGCTTAACTCTCTGGTACCACTATTGTGGCTATAGTAGCAGAGGAGCGGGCGTCTCCACTTCCTAGTCGGGTATACCAACTACCGGTTCTAGACCCTTTATATGCCTCTATACACATCCTAGGTGCACTCTAGAGTCCCTACATATTAATTTGTTGGCTATCCCCATTAGTCTTGTTTGTCAAGTGTGTATTTTTAGGGATCGTCCTCCAGATCGCAGTGTAAAACAACCCACTAGCCCCTCAAACCCTCACATCTCTCCAGAGTTACCGTACTACCGTCAGTGTGATGACTGGCCCAGTACCGCATGACTCACCACTAATATGTTTTTATGCACATGCAAGTTATTTCAAACCCGAGCCTCCATCTCACAGGACTAAACCCGTCCTGAATCCCTCCAACCCAAATAAGCATGAGAATCCTATGAAGCTCCCGAACCCCCAGCTCGCAGGACTAACCCATCATGTATCCCTCCAACCCAATAATGGTGAGGATGCAACATTATTTCTTCAACCTAACCTATTAAACTACTCTTGTCTACCTTTTAATTATTCTTAGAGATTTAGGGTTAATCCTAGACTTCCCGAGGTCTATCCGGTGAAGGACTCACAACGGTACTAGGGAATACGATAGGATGAATCCCAAATCCCCCTTTCCAGGGCACTTACTATAATTAATGGCTACCCATTATTAATCCCACACTCTCGTTGTTGCTCTTGTGTAAATCTAATGATTTAATGTACTTATTGGGAGAACGATGATCTTTCGCCAGACCCCGCCCTAGTTGTTCTTCTTGGTGACTTGCACTCCAACATTCGATACAATGTAGTGACCTACTTATGGCCCTGACTAGGGTTTCCAACTTTCCAATACATCTCTCTATTTAACCTTGTCTCATCACCCTGTGTAACCTAATGCTACGCGTCATTTTACTAAACGCAGCCCATGACCTAATTCTAACCCATATGAGATGACTTCCAGTTCCTCTGGCCAAAGGCCTCCAAATCTTTATCATTGGTTTATCATGTGGATATTATTGATCATTCAGAATTTCTTAATTTTTCTAACCATTTTGTACCATAATTAAAATTATTTGATTAAGTGACCTAGGTCACATTGAACTTAAACTACTACAACCAGTGCTCCTTTATGTCTAAGTAAATTATCTGAAGTTCAACTTGGTCACAAAGATCTGTATATCAATTATCCTAATTTTCCAAGGTGATTTGACCCTTTTTTTCTATTTATGACTAAAACCACAAAAATTCCATTTTTCAAATGAAGTACCTCAAATATTCACCTAAAAATTCAGTGAAAATTATTGGTCATTTATATTGTCAAAATAATGCTCAAAACAAATTTTCATAATTCTAACCATTGGTTTGACCTAAGATATCCATAATTTAAAATATCTACGAAAATGCCACTATCAAATAAATAACCATAAATAATCATCCAAAATCTTAATAAAATTTACAGGGATTCACAATAAAGAAAAAAAGGTCTAAACATTTTCTCATATTTTTCCAAGAATTATTAATCCTGTTTTAAAATCAAAATTACATAAGGGCAAAATTGTAATTAAACAATTTACTCAAGGACTAATTATCAAAAAATTTTACAAATTTTACCTGAGAAGTAAAATGACTTTTTTGGAGTTGTGTCATTAATTTGGAATTTTCTAAATCCATTTGCCCTTGTTTTCCCTTTTTACACCTAAGTGTGCTTTTTTGAAATAATTCTAACTCATGCGATTTTTGATTCCAAAAATCTCAATTTTTCCATGGCAGAAGTGTTACACCACCATATACCTCTATCCAAAATTTCAGGGACATGCCTTGGGCAAAATGGGCTAAATTCCCATTTTCTATTTTTACTATTGGCACACTACATTCATTCATGCCTTCTCTATGCATGTTGAATCCTCTAACATGTAGAGGTCCAAATTGCTCCACATTTTTACCAAGGCCTTAGAATGACCTAAGAGCCATTCCACCCAAATTTGGGAACATTTAGAGTTGGGAATCTTCCTAAATTCTATTTATTTAATAAATCAAATTCATTCCAAAGCTATAAAAAAATATATCCCAAAAATTCTGATTTTTGGGCATAATCTAAGTCTAACATACACACATGCATGGCCTAAATTTCACAGCATGTGGACGTATAGTTTAACCTAGGCACTCAATTTAAAATCTGTCCTAACTTAGGAGCAGTCCTAAGAAAATGGCCCTACAAGGAGATACAATGCTCCAAATTGCAAGTTTAGGATGTCAAATTAAAGTAAGACATATGGCTACATTTTCTATGTTGTACAGTTTTTCTAAATTTTCCTCTAAGGGGCCTTAAATCAACATGTAAGTACCTATATAAAATGTGACAAAAATCTACATTAAATAATCTTAACCCTATAGTTTATATTGATTAATTCGAGAGCATCGGTTCATCTTCCCCGATGGCCAACGACTGTGATCTATCCTGCCTATAGCAACTTCAAACCTTATTTCTCGGCCACTCCTCGGCCTTCCCGGCCGGCTACCACCACCTCCATTGAGATGGTGGCTAGCAATTTGTGGCGAAATGGTGGCCGAAAACCACCTCTCTGGCAATCCCGAGCAAGATCAAAAGCTTGCGATTTTCTCCTACACCTCACATGGAATCGGGCTCTGTTGAGCCCGATATCTCTCCTAAACGATCTAGGAAGCTAGCACAGAGGGAGGGGAGGAGAAACATACCTGAATGAGAGCTTGGCGGCGGGTTTGGTGGTGGTTCGCCATGGCCGATCCTTACTCCGGCGACCTTGCTCCTAAGCTTATTTCTCCATCATTTTGCTTGATCCAGTAGTCAAATTCTACTCCTCTAGGGTCAATGAAGGTGATGGTGAGGTCAGGTTTTGCTGATATAGGCTATATAGAGAGATGCCATTATGGGGTGGTCGTCCATGAGCTTTGGTTGCTCCTCCTTGGCTCCAAGTGGCATGTAGCTGGCTGAAAAAGGCAGGGAATGACTGCTGGAGCTCAGGGGTGAGCTTGGGAAGAGAGGAGGGCCAAGTCTCCTTCATCCCCAATTTTTCTACTTCCCTCTCTCCTCCACTTGGGTAATTTCCCAAAATACCTCCATGCATGTCACTACCCTCCAAAACAAGAGAGTAGGGGGTTATAATTAGACACTTGGGCTGGTCATGGGCCATGTCTCATGGGCTTGGCCCATTGGAAATGGACTTGTCTCTTAGTTTCTTCTTTAGGCCCAATGTTGACCCAGTTGACTTTTAGGGTTGAGTTGGTCAATTTGATGAGTGGGTTGGTCCCACTTAATGGTCATGGACCCAATGACATCCCCCAACTTGATTTGGACCATGGTGATGCCCCACTTGGGCTAATTGGGCCTATGTGTATGGTTTTGACCAAATTAGGGTTAGGGTTGACTTTGGACAAATTGGGTTAATGGGTGACCCTATGATGGAGCCTTTGGGTCACTTTGATTTCTTTTATGGTTAGAAATATCGTGGTGAGGCCAAGTGCACTTATGGTGTCCAATTGGGCTAGTTTTTACCTAATGTTAATTTGAACCCTATGGTAGGCCTACCATTACCCTTGGGTCCCAAGGTCACTATATAGCCTAACCCATCACCCTCACCATATGTCCTACCCTAATGTGTGTGTTAAGGGGTCTAGAAGAAAATGGAATGTTACATTGCCTACTGAGATTATATCAACAAGACAAATTTCCCCATAAGCCAAAGGGATTTAACACACAAGTCTCTCCGTCAGTGTGTTTTGTTCAGTAAAGTGGTTAGACTTGTCATAGTTTCACATAAACATTACTTCAATATCATTCTCCACACCAGATTAAGAACAAGTGTCTATAATCCTTCAATATGTTTTATAGACTCGAAGGATCATATGAAATTAACTCTGGCAATGTACTAAATGACTTATTAGAAATTCAATGTGATATCTATCTTAAATAGCCCATTAGCTAGGTAAAAGTAAGGTTGGTGATCACATAATGTACTATTATACATCACCTTCCTTGTGAAGATACTAGATCTCCCCTAACCTCTTTCCTAGAAATCAATCAAACAACTTAAAATATGGGTGTCATAGATGTATGCTAAGGTTAATGCTAGTCTTACTATTAATCTATAGTTTATTGTATAAAAGATGATGTACTATATGAGCTATTTATCGGGTGCAACAATGTTTTCCCAATTCATAAAGAAAATGTGTGAAGTATCGAGAAAGAAAATCTTCAAACTTTAGTTAAAACATAATATGATAAATGAGCCAAAATGAAATGAGCATTTATAATATACCTAAGTTCAAAACATTTCGTTAATGTATGAGTGTGATTAGTGATTAATCAAACTTTATTTTTTACACGTATAATTTCATAAGAGGGTAAATTTAAGTCCAAACATTTTCAAAATTTAAACCAAGGTCTATCGTGACATTATTAGGGCTCTGAGAAAATTTGGAAATTTATTGAAAGGTTTAAGGTCAATTTATTTCATTTACATAATAGTGAGTCAATTTAAATAATTAATTTATACCCTCAGAATTTATTATTTCATAATATGATAAATTTAAGTTCATACCTTCTATACAATGAAATTAAGGTCAATCATGACATTATTAGGTTACTATAAAATTTGGGAATTTATTGAAAGGTTCAAAGTGAAATTATTTCATTTATACAATTGTGTGACAAATTGATGTATTAAACTATACACTTAACCAATATAGTTTCATAAAGTGATCAATTTATGTTTGATTCTTCTCAAATTAAAAACTAGGTCAGTCATGACATTATTAGGGTACTGTAAAATGTGAGAATTTTTTGAAAGATTTAAAGCCAAATTTTTTTCATTCATATAATAGTGTGACAAATTGATGTATTAAACTATTCTCTTAACATCTATAGATTCATAATTGATCAATTTAAGTTCAAACCTTCTCAAAATTGAAACCAAGATCAGGAAAGCCATTATTAATGTTTTACACAAATTTTGGAATTTATTTTATGGTTTAAGGTTAATTTATTTCATGTATACAATAGTGTGACAAATTGATGTATTAAACTATACTCTTAACTTATATTGTTTCATAAAGTGAACAATTTAAATTCAAACCTTCTCAAAATTGAAACCAACATCAATCATGATATTATTAGGGTACTAAATTTTTTTTAAAAATTTAGTGAAGGGTTTATGGTCAAATTATTTCATCTATAAAATAGTGTTACAAATTGATGTGTTAAACTATACTTTTAACATATATATTCTCATAAAGTGATCAATTTAAGTTCTAAACTTCTAAAAATTGAAACCAAGGTCACTCATGACATTATTAGGGTATTATAAAAATTTGGGAATTTATTGAAGGGTTTAAGATCAAATTATTTAATTTATACAATAGGGTGAAAAATTAATGTTTTAAATTGTACGTGTAACATATATAGTTTCATAAATTAATCAATTTAAGTTCAAACCTTCTCAAAATTAAAACCAAGGTCAATCAAGACATTATTAGGGTACTATGAAAATCTGGGAATTTATTGAATGGTGTAAGGTCCATTTATTTCATTTATATATTAGTGTGACAAATGGATGTATTTTATTTTAAAATCTAGCTAAACATGTCCCCAAAATTCCAAGCCTTTGTACATAGGTTTCTAACATTATATGTAGCTTATATTATAATTTTTAGGTTCATATTATGTAATATGGCTGGAAATGAACAAAATATAAAAATCCCTATAGTTTTTCACATGAACTTTAAAAATTTATTTAGCGAGTTATACACCTCATAAGAAAATGTACCACACTATTTTGGAAAGCTCAGTCCAAGACCTACAAGATTCAAGTTGGTGACTTTGTTTGGCTCAATCATTAAGGCACATAAAAATTAAGTTGAAGATTTCTATTGTAGTGTGCATATAGTAAATCTTAGTTATATAATTTTGATTTAAATTTATTAAGCCTGCACAGATCTTGACACAAATCCAACAGCTAAGAGAAGCGGCAGACGATGAAATGACCTTCCCCCATAGCGGATCCATTGTCGATCTGCTATGGGGATCGATTAATATTTAATTTAATTAAATTAAGGAAATTAATGCCTTTGATTCGGTCTGTAACCTTTAGCCAATTATTGTGATTGATCCCACTTGGGAGAAGATTTTACAGCTCTGCCACCATCATCTATCCATTGCCACCCCTTGCCACCACCACCAACAACTTTGAAATTATGAGATTTATTTTTTGGTAGTATTCCGACGACCTGGAGCTGCTGATAGAGGATGGAATTATGGGTTCAATTTGACAGCAATTCTCCATCAAATTGCATTAATCAGCTCCTATTCAGGCTCGATTTTTACTCGAAATCATTCTAGAATACTTATATAACAAGAAGGGGAAGAAATTTTACTTGAATTTGTCTCTCTCCTTGCACGGGTTTGGCACACATGGCTTGGTCAGCTGAGTTGGCTACACTGTTCCAGAGGGCTTCCACTCAATTTTTCAGCTTAGGATTGTTCCTTGGGGTTGGTCTGAGCTTTCTGAATGGAGAGGTGGGGGAGGGAGTTAAGGACTAGGGGTGGGGTTTGCATGTTTTCCCTTATCTTCACCATGGTCAACCATGGATATGGCCTAACTGGTATTTTCAACCACCTTACAGCCTCTTGGAGTCTCTAATAATATCATATGGTTCTTAATAGCTATCATATAAGTGGAATGCTTATCTATTCCCTTCACCATGAAGTATTTATTCTTTTAGTAAATCCTCCTTTAATGGTATGTTTAGGTTTAATTAGGTTAATCCATGGCCATCTGATTTTGTCCTTAGGAATTGGGTTTAAATGTGTTTATGATTTAATTTGAAGGCCTTTGGATTAGGGTAGGGTTAAGGTATTTTCAAAAGAGGGCTTATATTTAAATTAAATCATGGTTTGACCATGATTAATTTAGGTTGACTTTAGGTTGACCAAAGCCAACATTTTGGGATTTTAGCTAGCCTTGGTCATGGGTCCGCATGGCTAGCTCAATTGGCCAAGAAGGGGTTCAATTTGGTTGATTAAGTAATTTTAGCTAAATGTACATTATGTCTTTTTAAGGGTTTTACCTTGTCTTCAAGGTGGCGTGATGCATCAATTGGGGTGCTAATTAGCGGGTTGGTTACCTTAGGTTATGATGAAAGAGAAGGTTAACTCAATTGGCCAAGGGTGTGGTCAATTGAGGTGATTTAGTCAAATTGGGCTATGTGCAAACGGTACACATTTACCTTCTAAGGGTTCCACCTTGTCTTAAAGGTGAGATAGTGCACAAATTAGGATGCCACTAGGTATTTTGACTTACTTAGGTATGACAGAGGGTATGGTGGGTTCAATTGGTTAGGGGTAAGTTCCTTGCGACTACAAATTTGTTAACTTGTCTAAGTGCACCTTTAGACCCTTTAAGGGATCTACATTGTCTCCATGGTTAGGCGGTGCACCAATTGGAGCATTAATACTTTAATGGTCCTTATTCAAGGTTGGTATGTTAAAAATTCATTAAATAAAGAATATAATTTTGTCCTCAAAATTGAAGTTAAGTTTATGTGTATTCAAAAGTACATAGAAGCGTTTAAGATATAAGGTAGTGCAAGTGGGTATTTAGTTATACTTGATTGAAATAGCTCTGGATATTTAAGCTGCACCAATTCCTAAGGCTCCCTAGTGCATTACTCCTACCCATTACTTGATCATAATACCTTCACTAAAGGGACCTTCCTCTTTTGCAGTGTCTAAGTATTTGAGTCTATTAATCATATCGGCTCAAAATAGACCAATCTATCTGTAGTTATTGGTCCGGATGGGGAAGAGATGTGTTGATTCGGATTAAGTAGAGCTCATTGAAGTGAAGAAACATAAAATATATTGTGTTATAGGTTAGCAATTTCTAGATGTAGCTCTAACCGGTAAGCCTGAGACTTGATTCACTCTAGGATTGTATAGGATCCCCAATATCGGGACTAATCTTTTGGTGACTCCAAATATGAGAAACTCGGTGAACTAGTGTAATCTTCATGAATACCTAGTATCCCACTTAGAATTTAACCTTCTGGTGCTTCTAATTGTAGTACTTGGCCCGATGACTCTGAGCTACGAGCATCCTTTCTCTGATAACCCTGATCGTAGTGTCGGTTTCATCGATAAACTAAACTCCCAGGGTCTGTAGATATTCTTCTTGTATCCAAGATAATAGTGTTCATCACCTTCTACAATATATGGCTTCATAGGGAGCTATACTGATGCTTAATTTTAGACTATTATTATAAGAGAACTTTATAAGGGGTAATATCTTTTACCATAGTTCGTTATAGTCTATAATACATAGTCGGAGTAAGTCATCCATAGTTCGATTTGTTAGTTCATTTTGGCCATCTATTTGGGGGTGGAAGGCAATGTTGAAGGCTAACTTCGAACCTAGATATACTTGCATCATCTTCCACTCCTTGGAGGTGAAGAATTCATCTCTATCAGACACAATAGTCTTTAGCACTTCGTGGCATCGAACAAATTATTTGACAAAAATACAGACCAAGATGCCTACCAGAGATTCTTTTTGGATTAGGATGAACCGTGCTACTGTGTTTAGTTGGTCCACAGTTATATATGGAGTCATTTCCTGAATGGGAGTGGGTTAAACCATGGATGAAGTCCATGAAAATGTCCTCGAATTTCCATTCGAGTATAGGTAGGAGTTATGCTAGACCTCCAGGACTCCAACATTTGGCTTTTAATAGTTTGGAGGCATTGTAGTGTGTTACAAACCAAGTTATATCTCTTTTCATCCCTGGCCAATAAAACATTATTCATAGGTGACTGTAAATCTTGATGACTTGGGGGTGTAAAGAGTACTTGGTATAGTAAGCCTCTTATAATATCTCTTCCTTGATCCCTCTGACTATGGTGATATATAAGTAGTTTCGAATGTGGAGTAAATCATCTAATACAGAATGATCCTCCCGCGGGCCTTCTAAGAGAGCTTGAATGATGGACTCTAAAATTGGGTCCTCCTTCTGGTTTTATTTTACTCAGTTTATTATACTGCACTCGGTTTAACAAATTTAAATACTTGGTATACTATTAAGGGTGAGTTCGTGATACCAAGATAATACCTGGGTGGTAATTGAGACGGGCGGTCTTTGACTTGAGCACCTATGATGGAATTAGCTTTACCTAGGTGGTAATGCAATATGTACTCATAATCATACAAGAACTCTAACCAGCGTATTTGTAGCATGTTAAGGTCCTTTTAGGTATATATGAATTTTAGGTTCTTGCGAGATGAAAAGAGTTTGAAATACACTCCATAGAGATAGTTCCTCTAGATCTTTAGCATAAAGGTAACAACTCTGAGTTGTAAATCGTATGTCGAGTAATTATGTTCATGCTTCTTAAGTTTCCATGATGCGCAGGCAATCACCTTCTCATTCTGTATGTGGACTACCCCATCCCTTGGAGCGTGGCATCAGCATAAATTTGGAAGCCTTCCTTCCCAAAAGGGAGGGTAGGATGGGGTTTTTTTCAGCCTTGCTTTTAGATTATAGAAGGCGGCTTCATATAAGGCATCAAATTTAACGGGGTATCCATATTAGTGAGAATCGTGAGGGGAAGATCGATCTTTGAGAAACCTTCTATGAACTTGTAGTAGTATCCCGCTGGTCAAAGAAAGCTATGAATGTCTGTGCCTGATTTTAATAGAGGTTAGTCCTTCACATCTTGAATTTTTGCATGATCTACTGCTACTCCTGCTCCGCTAATTACTTGGTCTAGGGAGTCAACCTCCTTGAGCCAAAATTCATAATTTAGTGTACATGCATTGCTTCTTTAATTTTTTTCAATACCAAATTCAGGTGTTTGGTATGGTCCTCTTTTGTCTTGGAGTACACCAAAATGTCATCAATAAAGAAGATGACAAAGATGTCTAGATTGGGTCAAAATACATGGTTTATTAATGTCAAAAAGGTTAAGGGAGCATTAGTAAGGCCAAATGGAATCACTGTAAATTCATATACCCCATAGATTGAGCTAAAGGCTCTCTTCAGAATGCCCTCTTCCTGGATCCGCAATTGGTAATACCCAGATCTTCAGTCTAGCTTTAAGAGGGTGCATGCTCCCTAAAGTTGATTGAAGAATTCATATATTCGTGGGATGGGGTAGCTGTTTTGTACCATTAATTGGTTGAGCTCTGAATAATCGATAGAGAGTCATAATGTCTCATCCTTTTTCTTGACAAAAGTATCAATGCTCTCCACGGTGAGAAACTCGGATGGACAAATCCATCCTTAACCAATTCTTCTAACTTCTTCCTAAACTCAGTTTTTTCTCCTAGGGCTATTTAGTAAGGGGATCTTGATACAGGCCGAGCTCTGGGTACTAGTTTAATTTTCAAATCAACCTCTCGATGAGTTAGAGTTCGAGTCATTTCTCTGGGAACACTTCGGGGAAGTCCTAACTACTGGTACCTAGAGGATGTTACTACCAATGCCCATCATCTCAAAGCACACTTCAAATACTTCCTCTCCTTGAGTCTAAGCTTTAACTACTTGAATACAGGATAGTAATGTATGTGAAATTGATTTATTACCTTTGAAGGTGAATTAATCATTTGATGTAGAATATAAGATGACTTCCTTTGTCACACAATTTATTAGCGTATCACGCTATTTCAACCAATCCATTACCAGAAGGAGGTCGAAGTCTGAAAGTTTTAGTACTTTGACACTGGCCTCGAATAGTTCTTATTTTAGACAAACTGGAGTTGTGTGCTGGTTAGATGAGTGCATCTCTGATCCTTCTGGGAGTCAAACATTTAGATGTGGACCAAAGAAGTGCTCAATATTGGGCACAACTTGGATGAAGCTTTCTAATACAAAGGAGTGTGAGGCTCCTATATCAAATATGGTGTGTGTATATTTTCCACTTACCGTGCATATACTCTAAGTAAATTATGTTAAGCATGAAAAATTTTTCTAACTATTTACATGGGATTAAAAAGTACATAACAAGAATTTTTTTCTTTTTAAAAATATTTCGGGGCTCGTGCCCTTGGGTAAGATCCAATGTATAAGCTTGTTGTTGTTGAGGTGAGGGGTTTCTCGAAGTACCCCCAGTTCTCTCTTGATAGCCTCCTCCATGTCCTATTCTTCTACCTTGGAATGGTGTTGGTGCACCTTGAAGTGGTGTAGGTATACGTTGAGATGGTGCAAGTGCCTCCATCCTAGGTAGAAAGTTCCTCTACGGGTAGTTGGACCTTAAGTGGTCGGGTTGATGACATTGAAAGCAGTTCCCTTGAATGGGTGCTATATTTCTTGGTGGTGATTATTGGGATTGGAGTGGGGTTGGTTATTGTGGTTGTTGTTCTTGCCTCCGGGTAAGGTGGAAACGTTGTGGATCTCTTTGTCCATCCATGCCCCTGCCTTTGAATGGGGGTGCATTCCTCCTACTTTTGTCATGCTCCATGACTATTTTTGCCAATCTTTTTCTTAAGTTATGGACCATGAGATGATCTTCTTCCAATGTCTTTGTAGACTCTATAATATATGTGAAAGAGGAGTGGGCTGCAAAGATGATCGATTGTCAGATGGAGTCTTTGAGGATGTGGTTGAAGAGTTTTGTGAGGTTATGCTCGTTGAGTGCAAAACTACTAGCAAATTGAGCAAGGTGAGAGTACTCCCTCTCATAATCTAGGACTGAGTGGTTACCTTACTTCAATTTTATTAACCTCTCTTGCAGATCATCTCAGGCTATAGTCTATTTGAAGTGGTCATTGAAGGTGTCTGCAAACTCGCTTCATTCTATTTCTCCATATGATTTCCCTAGGAAGGCACTATCTAGAACTGACATCCACCATCTTCAGGCATAAGGTACTATAGAAGACAAGGCTAGGGTGATGGCAATGTTCCTGGAACATTTGATCCCTACTAACAACTCCTGGATGAAATCCAACCACTCTTCTATTTTGACTGTTGACTACATATCATTAAAACTTGGTGGGGATAGGCCACATTATATGCACAACCAATTGGTTTGTCGTTCAATGATATGACTCCCACTTTTCTTAGACACATGATAGCCTGAAAGTTAGCTAGGATAACTGTTAGAGCTTGGTTCATCTCTGGTTGATGAACAATATTTGTTGATGAAGGGGGAGATAATCTGGTGTTTGGTCTGGCATTCATCGGGTTCTATAGGTAAAAAAATACATGTGTTATAGATTGTTGATTGGGAGAATAAAGTTAATTTATATTTTTTGAATGTGATTCTGCACTTGGGCTCACTAGTTTCCATTGTGCCAGTTCGTCCCTAAATGGGTAAAGGATGCCAAGTTCAGTAGTGAAAAAAGTAGGGACTTCAAAAAAGAAAGAGCATGTTTTACACTGATATAATTTGTAAGAACCCCACCCCCACGTCCCGGGCCAATGGAGTAATTATGCCTAGGGAAGTTGCCATAGGTTAGTGTTAGTAAACGAGAGAACCTTTACTATATGACACTTGACCTATAAGGTGAGTTATTATTACACTAGAGTAATGCCAATATATAATGAAAGTAAGAGAAATATATGAATTTCAAATCACTTTTTTCATATATATCAAGAGATTGACTATAACAAATGTTATTGCTAAACATGCCCTTGAAAACAAATAAGGCGAAATACATGCCTTTAGACAAAATTGGGCAACTAAATGCTCGGACTACTAATATTATCACATGCCCTTACATCTAAAACCAGGTAAGGGTCATGGAATAAAGATAGGTATACACATATCTTAGTATATCCTCTACTACAAGGACTAGGACAGGGTCCATGACTACGGGGATCTCCATTTCATGAATCTTAGGCTGGGGCTAGTACTGTAGGAACTACTACAGCTGGGGCTCCTAGAGGGGGTTGTAACAAACCATTAGTCAATTTTACTAAGTGGATTCCTTTCCCTATATGTATCCTAAAGCATTAGGAAGAGGGAGGGAAATATGCACAAGCGATAATATGAGTGAACTGAGTAATGAGTGAGAGAGAGAGAGTTTTGTGTTATGAAATAGTAGTAAAGAAAAGCATAAGTGACTCATCTTATAAGAATGTCATACATCTTTATAACTTGAGGGTCTTGTTGTAACATAACTAATAAGTCTAGCAAGTGATTCGATAAATTATACAGTACGAATATATAATAGTTATGGTACAAAAATAGCTTAACTTATATGGATGCTCTTACAAACTAATAAGTTAAGAGTCTTGAAATTATCATAACATGGAATTATTTTATAAGAATTCTCATACAAACTTATAGTATTAGGGTATAAAGATGCAAGGTATGTTAAAGTAAGATTATATGATAAATTATTAGTTTTAGATGTTTAAATCGTACCTAGTCCACTTGTTAAGTGGGTAGCTAACCGCACGGGCCTTATCACTGTGGCGGATGATAACATTGAATTAGATATCTCTGCTTCCAGGTAGGTGACTCAAAACCATCCTAGGCTATAATAAACACTACGGGTTCATATTGTACTACCATTCGTCATCCTACCAAAACCACAGAGATACGTTGCAAACTATGGGGATTTGCCCAACAGGATTATATCCACGGGACAAATTTCCCCTTAAGCCAAAGGGATCTAACATACAAGTCTTTTTATCAGTGTGTTCTGTTTGGTAGAGTGGTTAGACCACCACAGTTTTACAGAACTAAAAATTACTTCAATGTCGTTCTCCACACCAGACTAAAAACTAGTCTCTACAATCCTTCGATCCATTTTATAGACTTTAAGGATTGTATAAAATTAACTTTGGCAATGCACTAGACAACTTATTTGCAATTAATTGTGATATTTATTTTAAATAGCCCATTGGTCAGATGAGAGTAAGGTTGTTTGTCACACTATATATAAGACTCCTCTTTTCACCTTTTACCTCGAGCCTCACACCGATCAGAGGGGAGTCTTATGCCCAAAACAATCGTCTTGCGCAGACACCAACACACAGGTTAGTCATCACTACAAGACACTGATCCTGCCAGCTAAATCAATCATCCAGGCTAACCACATGAAATAAGTAAGAACATTGAATAAATAATAAATCCATAACACATATATGACATAAATATCATAAAAAGGTTGTCCACAATGAGATAAGAGTACAAAAGGGCTTATGCTAATATAAAGTCTAAAAGGGCTTATGCTTAGTACATTAAATCACTCAGTACAAATCTAGCGGAAGTACTATCATCTATCAAAATCCCACATCTGTTTTTGGTAGAGTAGTAGTATGTTGCATCATCTCCTCTAGTCCTTCCATCCAAGATGCTGGTCCTCCTGGGCGTCGCGTTACTGCTCTAGCTCCTAGTGTTCTTGGTGTTACTGCCACATCCAACCGTTAGTCAAAAATACTAAGTTTGTTTTTTTATCCTTTCCCTCTCGATTCCTAGGAACAAGGTGGGAGGATGGAAGAAAAGGACAACAATAGCAAAGTATAACAAGTAGGTGATAGTTGCCATATCTAACATAATAATGAGTAAAGTACTGCATAGTTATTTGTAAAAGGGAGTAAATCTACACTAATAGTGCTACTATGTGGAAGAGCATAAATAAAAGCAGTGAGTAAAGTTAAGAAGTAAGTAAGTGTAACTATCTACCATCACAAAAAAGTAACTAAACTTATATGAATGCTCAAACAAACTTATAAGTTAAGGTTTGGGTTTTATAAGTAGCTCTTCATATAAAAGAGTCCATACTAATTTATATGATGAGGATATCTTTGTATGTAATGTTGTGTATATTATGCAATGTGATGCTTATGCTATGATTTCATACAAGTTCAACTCACACACACGACTCTATGCGCATAGACCTTTCGTTCCACTTTTTGGAGGTAGCTAACCTCCTAGCTAGGTACCATCCATCATGGCTAATGGTGGAAGTGAAGCGGGTATCTCCACTACTAGGAGGGTATGCACACTATTGGATCCCTAGTTTGGATTTCAGCTAGGTTCACTATTAGGTTATTGACCCATCATATATAGTTTAGGGTCAATTTATTTGGTTCTAAGGTCTAGGTCAGTCTTACTAGGTCAGACAAACTTTGATCCAGCCCTCAGAAGAATTCAGAGATTCAGACTTAGAAGAATTGCAGTTTTTAAGAGTTCAGAAAATCAGTTCGACGTTCTTCGAACTCAGCTCGACGATTGTCGACCTCCGATCGACGAACTTAGAGTTTCAACTCTGATCTGAGCTCGATGATATTTGAGCTCAGGTCGATGAACTCCCTCTTCTCTCAAATTCTTTGGTCGACTAAAGTCTATCTCAGTTCGACGAACTTGGAGCTCAGCATTGACAGATTTTCTTTAGATCAATTTTCTCTGAGCTCATCTCGACGAAGTTGATTTCTCAGCTCGACGAACTTGGAGTTCAGGTCGACGAAATCTGTCCTGAGTTCGACAATTTCTTTCTATATCAGTTTGATGACTTCTTTGTCATCTTGATTTCAATTGGTATAATTCTAAGATAGTAATTCTCTGATAATTAATGCTTATATTCTCAAGAATATAGCCGTTCCAAGGCAACATTGATTATGGATTTCACAGAGTAAATTACTTGACTTATTTACTGGGACAGTTGAGGAAACACATTAAAGACATTTTACAGCCATTTCAACTCCCAAATTCTGAGCAGCAAATCAAGGATAATATTCAAAATTCAAAGGCAGAAATCCTCTCAGAATATAAAAAGATCTTTTTCAAAAATAAGAACAAGAGATCTTTTCATAACAACTGATAAAAAGTTTTTTAGAGAAAACGCACTGCTATTATTCTTATAGAAAATTAAAGAACATCACACACAGATCTTTAGTCTTCTTCAGTTTCTGCTTCAGGCTTCAAAGGGACAACTCATCAACACCAGTCCAAGAAGTTTTTGAAGATCTTCATCAAGGCCTACACCCTGAGCAAAGCTCTCATCTTCCTAAACCTTTCTTCATCTAAGGGGGAGCTTTGACAACATCATCCACTAAAGTCTTCTTAGTTGTTTGAGAAAGAGAAGACAACATCACATTTTATTTCCACTTGTAAAAAGGGTTTCTAACTCCCTTCAAAAGTTATCACTTGGTTGACAAGTCTCCTTATCAAAAGACTTGATTTGGTTTTTGGGCACCTGATCAAAAGCCTAAAGAGTTGTGAGATCTCCCTTGAAATAGATCTTGTGGTGACAGGTCACCTGAGCAAAAACCTATGGTGGTAGGGCTCCTGATCAAAAACTTATTAGTAGATTCCTACCAGGGTGGTAGAAGAGCTGATTTACTTAGTTTTTGTGAACCACTATAATTTTCTTGTGTCTTCTGGTTGTTCCTTTCTTTATTTCTACAGTGTTGTGATAGTTTTCTTTTTTCTTACTTCTCTTTATACATATACTGATATCAGTTATTTTAATTTCGCTATAAAACTAATCAAAGTTTTTGAAATACTCTATTCACCCCCCCCCCCCTCTAGAGTTAGTCAGATCTATCCCCTCACTTTCAATTGGTATTAGTGGGTGTGTTTTATTTGGTTTCATAGGCTAATACAGAAACCAAAAGTTCCTTTGATAGATCTTAATATCTCAAGTGTCTCTCTTATATCATGGCATAGAATAAAGAATATTCAAGCACTAGACCTCCAGTCTACAATCTGAATAAGTTTGTAATACGGAAGGACAAAACCAGATTATATATGAACTCTATTGATGAAGATATCTACAAATCCATTTTGATAGGTCCTCCAACTCAAGAGGCTTCTACTTCAACAAGCACAAATATAGTCCCACCACCAGAGTGGACTAATGCTCAAAAGAATTCAAAGGTTGCTGATGCAAGGGCCATTAACATTCTGGCACAAACTATGTCAGATGACCTATTCCAGAAAGTGGCTGAGTGTACTTTAGCAAAAGCCATTTGGGACTCTCTAAACCAAATGGTTGCTAGATATGCTAAAGAGAGATAGGACAGAAGATCACATCTCATCTCTCAATATGAGAATTTTCAGAAAGATGAATCTGAGTCAGTAGCTGACATGTACAATATACTCAGTCTAATTGTCAATGAGTTGAAGAATTTGGACAAGAATATCTCACTGACAGAGATTAATGACAAGATTCTTCTGTGCTTCCCAAACACATGGACTCCAGGATCTGGCCAATCAAGGAATCCAGAATCCTGAATGAGATATCCACTGAGTCTCTTCTAGGCAAGCTCAAAACTTATGAGTAGCTGATAAAGACAAGAGAAGCAGCTGAGCAGAAGACCTCCTCATCAGGAAGGAAAGAGCAAAACATTACTTTCAAAGCATCTGATGGACTAGAAGCTCTACCAGCAAATGATTACCTCATAAGCTTACTAGCCAAGAGATTTTATAAGATGGCCAGAAAAGATTTCAAAAGGAAGTCATCCAGACAAGGTGACTGACCAAGATATGACAAAATTCCTACCAAGGAAATTGTCTTCTTTGGTTGCAGAAAACCTGGACACATTCTTCCTTAGTGTCCAAAGAATCAGATCAAGGAGAAAAGAAGAGAAAAGGATTCCAGAAAGAAGTACAACAAGCCCTCCTCAAGCAAGCATAAGAGGAAGGAGAAAGGTTTTGTTGCAAAAACCTGAAGTGAGACAGAAGAAGAATCTTCATCTTCCAGCTCCAGTGAAGGTGAAGAAGAAGCTAAAGCAATGGAAGTTTGTTTGATGGCTATCAATGCCTCAGGCCATCTTTTAGAAGCTGAGCAATCTGAAGAGGATCAGAAAATATCTTCATTTGATTTCAATTCAGAACATTTCAAAACTTAATTTAAATTGTTATGTAATAACTTAATCAAATTTGAGAAGGAAATCAAACTTCTCAGAGATAAGCTAACTGAAGATGAAAATTTGTTATTTGAAAACATTTAATTAAAAGATAAACTAGCTATAGCTTCTGAACAGATTAATTCTTTAAAAATTTAAATAAATGAGGCTAAGCAATTTGAAGAATTCCTTAATGGGAGAAGCATCTAACTGATGAACATCCAAAGCACAGTAAATTCTAGGCTCAATGGCAAGCTGTGCTTAGGTGCTTCATTAAGTAAACCTCATTTGATTCAGAAAAACATTCTCACAACCCTCATTAAATTCATATCAGAAAAGGGTAAGGAAAAAGTGGATAAGAATAATAAACCAACTGAATTAAAACAAAAACCTAAGAAAAAGAGAAAGAACAAGAAAAACCTTAATCATAACAAAGTTCAACAAATTTCATCGAACTCAGATCGATGAAATGTGTACAGTTCGTCGAAATCAAGTCGACGAACTCCGAACGCAGACTTCTATTATAATTATTCTTCAAACAACGATCGACGAAACCAATATGGTTCTTTGAGCCGAGATCGATGATATTGGGGCACAGAGAATGAATATTTCCATTCTCTGAGCGGAGTTCGACGAACTCATCCCTATTCGTCGAACTCAGATCGATGAAATTATCAGAATTCGTCGATCCCAGTTCAGCTTAACAGAAATTCAAATTATTCCAGAACATTTAATCATTCAAAAGAATCTGTTAACCCATTTACCCAATGGATAATTCCACCTAGGAAATTCCACACTCTAGGATACAAGAACTAACATGAATACTCTTACATTTCTAGTTTTAAATTTGAAAAGAATCAAGGACCCAAGGTTACCTGGGTCAAGAACACCTAATTTTTAATTATGCAGGTAAAGAATTATCCTACTACAGAGGAACAGTGGTACCTAGATGGTGGGTGTTCAAAGCACATGACAGGTAACAAGGACAACATAACAAACTACAAGTACAAGTTTGGTCCAAAGGTGATATTTGGTGACTCCAACTGTGGCCAAACTGAAGGCTATGGGATTGTCAAGGTTAGAGCTATCACTCTCAGAAAAGTAGCATATGTGAGTGGTCTAAAACATAACCTTATATCCATAAGACAATTATGTGATGAAGGTTATTAGGTATCCTTTAACCATTCTTCTTGCATTATTTCTTTTGTAGATAATAAAACTGTCTTAACTTGCCTTAGGCAATCAAACATCTATGTAGTAAATTTCAAATCTGCTAGGTCAGAAATTTGTCTATTTAATAAAATTAGTAACAATAATGAACTTTGACATAAAAGATTAGGATATGTAAATCTTAAAAATATTGCTAAACTCTCAAGGGACAACCTTATTAGAGGGTTGCCTTCTTTCCCCCATAAGAAGAAAAGCCTTTGCAGGGCTTGTCAATTAGGCAAGCAAACAAAAATAGTTTTAAATCCATTAATAAGAGTGATTCATCTAGGATTCTGTATTTGCTACACATGGATCTATTTGGACCCATTGCTTTACAGTGTTTGCGAGGGAAATCTTATACCTTAGTCATTGTAGATGACTTCTCTAGGTTCACTTAGGTGTTCTTATTGAGAAACAAGTCAGATAATTTTAAAGTTCTTATAGATTTTCTTAAGAGCATAAAGATTGAGTATTCAACTCCAGTTACAGTGATCAGTAGTGATCCTGGTACTGAGTTTGAATCTCCTCTTATATAAGAATTCTGTGAGATGGAAGGTATCAGACATTACTTCTCTCCTCCTAGAACTCCTCAACAAATTGGGGTAGCAGAAAGGAAAAACAAAACATTAATTGAAGCTGCAAGAACATTACTTGCAGATGCTCACATGCCCCTATCCTTTTGGGCAGAGGCTGTAAACACAGCAAATTATGTCCTGAATAGAAGTTTGATACATAAACTTAAGGGCAAGACTCCCTATGAATTACTCAAAGGGAAGCAACCTAAAATAGACTATTTTAGAATCTTTGGTTGTGTATGTTACATTCATAATAATAACAAGAAACACCTAAGAAAATTTTAGGCTAAAGCTGCAATAGGAATTTTTCTTAGATATTCCCAAGTCAGCAAGACTTATAGGATATTTAATAAATCTACTTTGAAAATAAAAGAATTTGTTCATTTTTCTTTTGATGAAGCTAATATATTTTATAAGGAGAAGGATTCTTCTACCAGTAACTTATTGCAGGTACCCAAACTGTGTGAGAAATTGGATGATCTGAACCTCACCAATGAGGCTGAATCACATCCTTCTCCACACATTGATGAAGATAGTGAGGAAGAGGTCAGTGATATAATTACTGAACCTTCATAAGAAAATTTAATTCCACAAGAGGAATTAATTCTCAATGATGTTACTGAACCAACTCCTCCAACTCATCTTATCACACTTAGAGATCACCATGTATCTCAAGTGATTGGAGACATATCAGGTGGTGTGCAAACAATACATGAACTTAACCAAAATTTGATGCATGCTTGCTTCATATTTCAACTTGAGCCCCAATCCATAAAAGATGCAGAGCATGATCCCCACTGGATTATTGCAATGTAAGAGGAGCTCAATCAATTTGAGAGATACAGAGTTTGAGAGTTAGTTCCTAGACCCAAAGACTACCCAGTCATTGCAACTAAGTGGGTATTCAGAAATAAATTGGATGCACAAGGAGCCATCATCAGGAACAAAGCAAGGCTGGTAGCACAAAGATATAGAAATAAAGAAGGAATTGATTATGATCAAACTTTTGCACTTGTTGCAAGACTGGAAGCTATCGGAATTTTTCTTGCCTGTGCAGTATATAAAAAGTTCAAGGTCTACCAAATGGATGTCAAGAGTGTCTTCTTGAATGGTGAACTCAAAGAGGAAGTATATGTTGAACAACCACTAGGTTTTATTTCTCCAACTCTTGAAAGGGAGATCTATCCTAGAGATTAGAGCAAACACACAACAAGAATAATAAAGAAAAGAAATAAAGGCAAACCAGACAACACAAGAAATTTATAGTGGTTCCCCTAAACTTGGGTAGTCCACTCTTCTACCACCCTTGGTTGGAATCTACTGCAGGAAGAGTTGATCAGGTGACCTGGGCACCAATGAGCTTTTGATAAGGTGCTCAAAAACTAGATCTAGATTTTTTGATAAGGTTTCTTGCCACCACTGAGTTTTGACAAGGCTCTCAGAACCAGATTCAAAACTTTTGAAGGGAGTTTTGATAACCCTTTTACAGGAGGGAAGGGAGAGTTGATCTTGTCTTCTCTATTCAACAATCAAAGAGAAGCATAAGTGGATTTTGATGATGTTGTCAAAGATCCCTCTGAGATTTGTAATTGTTCAGGAAGGAGAGCTTTGCATAGGGTGATAGGTCTTCAATGTATGACTGCTCCAGCAAATGATGATTTCAGCAAAGGCTGAAATGTGAGTTTTCTTGGAGTGTGAATGATGAAGCCTTGATGATATTGATCTTCCAGTAAGCCTTCAGACTGATGTAGAGTAGTTGTCTCTTCTGGCTTCCTGGAACAGTAGATCTGAGAAGAGCACTGGCTGTACAGGTGATGTTGAGTTCTTCCTGGAACTCTGATTCCTGTACTACTTTCTTTATTCTTTTCTTCTCTTCTCTTTCTGTTTTCACTACTTTTCTACTCTCACTCTGTTCCTTTGTATCTCTGTGTATATATTCTGATAGAAGAGCAACAGTCATTTGAATTCTTGCATTTATTACTGCTGCCTCTTAGTTACTCCAACGGCTATAATCTCCATAAAAGCATTCTTGTAACTTTCCTGAAATAAAGCTGTGTTGGAATATGAACAGCTCACTTTGATTGGACCAAAAATATCTTGAAAATCTGCCTGGGAATTTGCGTTAAGAGTGATGGCAGAAATCATCGATCTCAACAAGATGATCGTCGACCTGAGCTCAACTATCGTCGATCTGAGCTCAGAGATATTGGAGCTGGTCTGGGACAGAAAACGTCGATCTGAGCTCGGAGATCGTCGAACGGAGTTTGATGCCTCGTGGACCTGAGCTCAGAGATCATCGATCTCAGCTCGACGCCTGAACTTCAAAACGTCGATTTGTGCTCGACGCCAAGGTTGAATTCTGAATTCTTCTCTGACTGATTTCTCTTGGCTGATTTCTTCAAACTCTGAGAGCCTTTGACTTAGCACATCCTATGACCCTTAGTTATACATTGATAGGTCAATCTAATAATCCTAAAGACATAGTGATCCTGACCCAAATCCAAATTGGGGTGTTCTAACAATCTCCCCCTATTTGGGTGTGGATTACTATTTACATGAAAATGAAAATATTACAATAAATGTTATAAAGCATAAGATATAAAAAAGAAAATCTTTGCATAACTATCTTCTATTGCTGTTAAAAACTTACTGCTGCTGGCATTATAATCTCCCCCTATGTTGATGCAGTAACTGTGATTGGAGGAGGCTGGGATGACTTTAAAAATTGGATTTTGATTGAGTCATCCAGCTAATTCTTATAGATGGTACCTGGAGAAGGCTATGGTAGAGATTGCTCTCTCCTTGAAAAGAATATGTTAGCATAAAAATGATATTTGTCCAACAAATTTTATTATGATTCTGAATCTGAAAAACAAAGTCTGATATCTTTCTTCCTATAGAATTTATTTTCATCAGAAGAGATTCAAACTCAGTGCCATGATCACAGCTGACCAATGCAACTAGAGTAGAGGACTCAATCTAGATGAATTTAGAAAAAGATCTATAAGAAAGATAAAGTTATCTGACAGACAATTCTCATACAGAAATCCTAACATAATTTTGAACAAGATATCAAAAGGATAGAAGCAGCCCTTAAGAAAAGATGTTTCCTAATAAATTTGTTCCAAATAGGAAAAGGATTTGAAAATATTTTAAATAGTTTATCCTTATAATTATAAATCAAATTTATGAAACAGTAGACTGAGTTCGACAATTTTATATAGGATCGTCGATCTGAGTTTGACGATTTTATATAGGATCGTTGATCTGAGTTCGATGATTTTATATAAGATCGTCGATCTGAGTTCGATGATTTTATATAGGTCGTCGAACTGAGTTCGACGATTTTATATAGGATCGTCGATCTGAGTTTGACGATTTTATATAGGATCGTCGATCTGAGTTCGATGATCTGAACTCATTTTGATTAATATGTTTCTTCTTCCTTTGAATATATTCTGAAATCATTCCTCTGAGAAGTTTTGTTTCCTCCTCAGGTTTTATTGAATCTTGGCAGAAAAATTGAAGTTCTGAACTGAAAACAAGGTTAGATAGTACCTGATCCTCTTCAGGTTTTGATTTTCCTTCTGTTTGTTCAGACTCTAAACTGTTGCAGGAAGTATTGATGGCCATTAAGCAGAATTGTTTGGCCCTTGCTTCCTCCTCTTCATCTTCAAGTGATGATTCATCATCTGATACATCCCAAATGACATCTAGGGATACTGATTCTCCTTCTTAAAATAAGATGTTGTAGCTTCTTTCTTTTGTTCCATCCACTGGTTCAGAATCCATTTGATGAAGAGAATCCCATATCTCCTTAGCTGTTGAGCATTCAACAACTTCCTTGAACAAGTCATCAGATAATGACTGTGCTAGGATATTCATGGCTCTGGCATCAGCTAGCCTGGCCCTTTTTGTTATTGTTGAGGTTGGGAGACCTGTCATAATGGCATAAAATATATCTTCATCAATATTGTCCATAAATGACTTAATTCTTGTCTTCCAAAGTGCAAATTTGTTTATGTTGCACTTAGGAGATCTGGTGCTAGAATATTACATATTCTTGCTATGTGAAAAATAGAATAATTAATCTAACTAGGATGGATCAAAAGAGAGATCTTTTGGTTCAGGTGTTAGCCTGTATAAACAACTAAACTAGTGAAGATCTAGTTGTTGAATAACCAACCTCCCTCTAATACCAATTGAAAGGGAGATCTATCCTAGAGATTAGAGCAAACACACAACAAGAATAATAAAGAAAAGAAATAAAGGCAAATAAGACAACACAAGAAATTTATAGTGGTTCCCCTAAACTTGGGTAGTCCACTCTTCTACTACCCTTGGTAGGAATCCACTACAGGAAGAGTTGATCAGGTGTCCTGGGCACCAATGAGCTTTTGATAAGGTGCTCAAAAACCAGATCTAGATTTTTTGATAAGGTGTCTTGCCACCACTGAGTTTTGACAAGGCTCTCAGAACCAGATTCAAAACTTTTGAAGGGAGTTTTGATAACCCTTTTACAGGAGGGAAGGGAGAGTTGATCTTGTCTTCTCTGTTCAACAATCAAAGAGAAGCATAAGTGGATTTTGATGATGTTGTCAAAGCTCCCTCTGAGATTTGCAATTGTTCAGGAAGGAGAGCTTTGCATAGGGTGATAGGTCTTCAATGTATGACTGCTCCAGCAAATGATGATTTTAGCAAAGGCTGAAATGTGAGTTTTCTTGGAGTGTGAATGATGAAGCCTTGATGATGTTGATCTTCCAGTAAGCCTTCAGACTGATGTAGAGTAGTTGTCTCTTCAGGCTTCCTGGAACAGTAGATCTGAGAAGAGCACTGGCTGTACAGGTGATGTTGAGTTCTTCCTGGAACTCTGATTCCTGTACTACTTTCTTTATTATTTTCTTCTCTTCTCTTTTTGTTTTCACTACTTTTCTACTCTCACTCTGTTCCTTTGTATCTCTGTGTATATATTCTGATAGGAGAGCAACAGTCATTTGAATTCTTGCATTTATTACTGCTACCTCTTAGTTACTCCAACGACTATAATCTCCATAAAAGCATTCTTGTAACTGTCCTGAAATAAAGCTGTGTTGGAATATGAATAGCTCACTTTGATTGGACCAAAAATATCTTGAAAATATGCCTGGGAACTTGCGTTTAGAGTGATGGCAGAAATCGTCGATCTCAACAAGATGATCGTCGACCTGAGCTCAACTATCGTCGATCTGAGCTCAGAGATATTGGAGCTGGTCTGGGACAGAAAACGTCGATCTGAGCTCGGAGATCGTCGAAAGGAGTTCAACGCCTCGTGGACCTGAGCTCAAAGATCGTCGATCTCAGCTCGACGCCTGAACTTCAAAACGTCGATCTGAGCTCGACGCCAAGGTTGAATTCTGAATTCTTCTCTGACTGATTTCTCTTGGCTGATTTCTTCAAACTCTGAGAGCCTTTGACTTAGCACATCCTATGACCGTTAGCTATACATTGATAGGTCAATCTAATAATCCTAAAGACATAGTAATCCTGACCCAAATCCAAATTGGGGTGTTCCAACAAGTGTCTTCTTGAATGGTGAACTCAAAGAGGAAGTATATGTTTAACAACCACTAGGTTTTATTTCTCCAACTCATCCCTCTTTTGTTTTCAAATTGCATAAAGCTCTTTATGGTTTAAAGCAAACTCCAATAGCTTGGTATGAGACCCTAACTAGCTTTCTTTTAGAGCATAAGTTCACTAGGGGTATTGTAGATAAAACTTTGTTTACTATACATCATAATAATAATATATTGTTAGTACAAATATATATATAGATGACATCATTTTTGGCTCTACTGATTCCAAGCTATGCAAAAGGTTTTCTTACCTGATGCATTCCAAGTTTGAAATGAGTAGCATGAGTGAGCTTTCTTACTTCCTTGGTCTCCAAGTGAAGCAATCCCCTGATGGTATTTTCATCTCCAAATCCAAATATTCTATGGAATTAGTTAAAAGATTTTGTATGACTGATGCCTCAGCAAAGAAAACACCCATGGCTTCCAATGCTGTGATTGATTCTGATTAACATGGCGAGCCAGTTGATCAGAAAACATATATGGCTATTGTTGGATCCTTGTTGTATCTCACAGCTAGTTGGCCTGACATAATGTAACGACCCCATCCGTTAGATGACGTATAGTAGAAGGTCCGGCCGGGGCCCCACACTATATGCCACAAACAGACGGTGAGGTCACAGGATAATACCAAACCAAATACGAATCCTAACTCAGAGCATTCTAGCGGAAGCTTGAAGTAGTACTTTGAACTCTCAACCGGAATGTCCAATATATATAAAACCACCTTTATATATAAATACCACGGAATGTACACAACCACAAGAGTTTGGCCTTAAGGCCTTACAGTTCCTCTGAACATACATCATGTTTTACAAACCTCGGCGCGCAGGCCGGCCATACATGAGTAAAAAGAGAAAACAAAACAATGGCTTAGCCTTCCAGGCTAGCCGCAGCAGCAGCAGCAACAGCAGTAGGGCTCTCCCGCCCATCACTTACCACTTGGCTCTCCAGCACCTGCACGGGAACAATCCACCCAACCGGTGGCAAACAATGCAACGGTCAGCATTCAGCTGACCCAATTATAACAATCCTACCCCTTTCTCGGGGCATGAGCATTCTTTCCCTGCAAGCATGGCATTAGCAATAACAACTATGTGCGCGCAGGCACATCCAAGCCATCACAACCATCGGCCACCCGACCCGACAGTCCGTGCACTCAGGGCACATTTTCGGTGTACCGGAATACCAGGGTCAACACCACCGTCTACACGGTATTTGAGCATTTCTAGTCTTTCCGGCGCGCGGGCCTAAGACTCTCATTAGGCGCTCCAACAAAACCTATACCAGGCTTCCAAGTCGGACGGACCTAACGCAGGTACGGATCAGCCACCCCCCGTTGCTTAAGTCGCCGAGCCACCTCGAATACGGAAGTATTCATGGCATTTTATAGGCGCGGGTCGGTTTCACCTTTCCTGTTCGGCAATCTGCCTTTTCAACGAGTTGCAGCCCAACGGCTCAACTACTCACAAAGTGGCAACGCACGGCCACAAGAGTTGCCGCCAACCCTCTTCATTTCCTGGACATCGTCCAGTACTTCCTGCCGCACCAAGCAATAGGTAGGAACAAGGCATCACAAGCCATAGGCATCACAAGCCATTATCACGGAGCCTTCTCCGATATGCAAACAAGCATCACCAATCCAGATTCCATCCAGATGGGCTTCACACAGCATGCCTAGAGCCGTACTCCAATTCCGGCCTCTAACAAGGGGGACTTCACATATCTACCCCAAGGGACACCACAACCCACCGCACACTCGCGGGGAAGGGCTTTCCCTATGCAATGCAGAAAAGAAGGACTTCACATGTCCAAGGAGGGAGATCGTTACCCTTGTCGATCTCTTCGGTGCCATCGAAAACTAGCCGGTGAGAAAGAACTGCAGCAGCCTTGCCGTCACAACGCCGGCTTCGGATCACGAATCGAACCACGGGAGCTCCGCCGGTGGCTTGCTCTCCTCCTCCTTCTTCCTCTCTTCCTCTCTCTTTCTCTCTTCCTTAAGGATAAAGAAGAATGACTTCTTCATTCTCTATCACGACTTAATCCAGCCCAAGAAATCACCTGAGCCTTTGGATCAAAAGAGAGGAAACTGAACGGCCAAGATCTTCCCAAAAATCACTTTTTGGCCGACACGGCCTTTTTGGGGTGTTACAACCCTCTCCCCCTTAACAAAATTTCGTCCCGAAATTTGCACGGTAAGGAAACAAAACCAGCAATGCTATAACTCCGGTATAACAAAAAGTACACGGTCTACAGTTTATACAAATAACTCGGGAAACTCAGCTCGCATGGTCTGCTCTCGCTCCCATGTTAGCTCTTCACGGCCACAATTGTCCCATCGGACCTTGACCATCCCGATCACTTTGTTCCGCAACTGTTTCTCGGCTCGATCCTCGATCCGAATGGGTCTAACCCTCGTCGTTAGCCCATACTCGATCGGTACCCGATCAGCCTCCACGACTTGAGCTGGATCCTTTACCGCCTTACGAAGGACTGAGATGTGAAACACATCATGTAATCCACCCAAGTCCGCTGAAAGTGCTAGTCGATAAGCAGCTTCCCCAACTCGCTCCACCACCTCAAACGGACCAAGATACCTCGGACTTAGCTTTTTCAAACGCCGAATCCTGGACACACCTTTGAAGGGTTTGATCTTCAAATATACCCAATCACCCACCGCGAACTCCACGTTCCGGTGCTTGGCATTGTAGTACTTTGCTTGACGATCTTGGGCTATCAATAGCCTCTCCCGAATAGAGCGTATGAGCGAAGTAGCTTCTTCGACTTCCTTTTTCCCATTCAGCTTCGATTCGCCTGCTTCTGCCCAAGCTAACGGTGTACGGCATTTCCGACCATACAACGCCTCGAATGGTGCCATACCAATACTCGCTTGGTAGCTATTATTATAGGCAAATTCGACGAGAAATATATAATCTTCCCATCTCTTACCAAAGTCTAGGGCGCACATGCGGAGCATATCCTCCATCGTCCTGTTGGTTCGTTCAGTCTGGCCATCCGTTTGGGGATGAAAGGCCGTACTAAACGCTAATTTTGTACCCAACATTAGATGAACGAGCCGCCAATCATTCGCTGTGAACCGCCCATCACGGTCACTAACGATGCTCCGGGGAACACCGTGCAGTCGAACAACCTGCTCCACAAACAGCTTGGCCAAGGTTTCCACTGAATCGTCTCTTCTGTTTGGAAGGAAGTGCGCCACTTTCGTCAACCGGTCCACAATCACCCAGATGGAATCATGACCGCGTTGAGATCTCGGCAACCCGTGCACGAAATCCATCGAAATATCATCGAACTTCCACTCCGGAATAGGTAACGACTTCAGAAAACCGCCAGGCTTCTGGCATTCTGCTTTCACCAACGCACAGGTGTTGCATTTAGCCACATAACGAGCCACATCTTTCTTTAGTCCGGGCCACCAGAACAGCTTTTTCATATCCCTGTACATCTTTGTGCTCCCTGGGTGAACTGAGTACTTTGCAAAGTGAGCTTCGTACATCAACTCTTCCCTCAGTTTACCCACATTTGGGACGCACACTCGACCATTTCTCCGTAACAACCCGTTATCCCAAGAGAATTGATCATCCGGCCCATCTTTAGCATAGCGCTGGAGACTTTCATCAAGCTCCGTTGCTCGCCGAACTCTGTCCGTAAGGTCATACTGCACCTCCGTCCAGTTCAAGCACGCATCGGTTGACGCACCCTTGTCAACACACGATATCTCCATTGCTTCCAATTCCTGGATCAAACGCTGATCATGCCTCTGCAACCAGCTTGCCCGTACCGGAGTCTTCCGACTCAAAGCATCAGCGACCACATTTCCCTTCCCGGGAGTATAGTGAATCTCGAAGGTGTAGTCCCCGAGGAACTCCATCCATCTTCGTTGTCGCATATTCAGATCCTTCTGATCCAACAAATACTTTAGGCTCTTATGATCTGTATAGATATCCACTTTCACGCCATAGAGATAGTGCCGCCACAACTTGAGCGCAAAGATTACCGCCGCCAACTCCAAATCATGGACGGGGTAATTCCGCTCATGCACTTTCAACTGACGCGAGCCATAAGCAATCACTTTCCCAAACTGCAGAAGAACGCAGCCTAAGCCGCTCCCAGATGCATCACTATAGATCTCATACCCATCGGTACCACATGGCGACGTCAACACAGGCGCCGTGGTCAAACGACTCTTCAAGTCTTCAAAAGCTCGAGCGCACTCCGGCGTCCAGATGAACTTTTGATCTTTTCTCGTCAGCGTGGTGAGAGGTAAAGCAATCCGTGAGAAGTTTTCCACAAACCGTCTATAGTAGCCCGCAAGTCCAAGGAAGCTCCTGACCTCGGCCACTGAAGACAACACTGGCCAATCTCGAATGGCACTTATCTTCAACGGATCCACCGCGATACCCTCTCCGCTTACCACATGGCCTAAAAAAGCTACTGAAGAGAGCCAGAACTCACACTTTGAGAACTTGGCAAAAAGCTTATTCCTCCGCAGGGTATGCAAGACCAACCGCAAATGGTTTGCGTGATCCTCTTCCGACTGAGAGTATACTAATATGTCATCGATAAACACAATAACAAACAAATCCAAGTACTCTCGGAACGTTCGATGCATTAGGTCCATAAATACCGAAGGCGCATTGCATAGGCCAAACGGCATTACCGTGAACTCATAATGACCGTAGCGTGTTCCAAACGCCGTCTTGGGAATGTCACCTTCCCGAATCCTTAGCTGATAATATCCCGATTTCAGATCCAACTTGGAATAGACCGTTGATCCCGCCAGCTGATCAAAAAGGTCATCAATCCGTGGGATCGGATACTTATTTTTCTCCGTCAGCTTATTCAACTCGCGGTAGTCAATACACAACCGTAAGCTACCGTCTTTCTTTTTCACAAAGAGAACAGGCGCGCTCCAAGGTGACATACTTGGGCGTATATATCCCTGCTCCAACAACTCTTGCAATTGGACTTTCAACTCAGCCATCTCTTTTGGCGCGACGCGATATGGAGAGCGGGCCACAGGTTTCACACCTGGCACCAACTCAATAGAGAAGTCAATCTCCCGCTGGGGTGGTAACCCAGGAAGATCTTTAGGAAACACATCGGCGAACTCTGACACAACTGGCACTTCACCGACACTGGCCTTTGGCTCAACAGCCTGAATTAGCGTGAAGAATAACTCCGCGCCCTTCCGTACAGCATTGACGACTTGGAGTGCAGACAACAACGTTCCGCCAACTCCTCGCATACCAGCGAACTTCGTCACAAGCCCGGTATTCTGGCCCAGTGTAATCTCTTTGGAGTTGCAATCAATAAAGGCACGCTGCTCCGAGAGCCAGTCCATACCAAAGATCACATCAAACTCCGATAACGGTAGCACAGCTGCACTCAAACCGAAGTCCCGACTTCCTATTTGCACATCCACATCGCAAGCCCTATCCGCAAGCATCACACAGCCATTCAGCAATAGCACCCTTGTACTATCCACCGTCACATGACTCGGTACCCCAATGCGAGATACGAAATCCTCAGACAGAAAAGAATGCGAAGCACCCGTATCAAACAGGGCTCTCGCTAAGTTATTCCGAATCAGGACAAAGCCTGCAGCACACACACATCATGCACAAGCTAAACAAAACCAAAACCAAAAGCACAGCAAGTAAACTAACTCAACTCGTACCTGTGACGACGTCACTTTGCTTAATCGCTTCCTGTTGGCCAAGTTGATAGATTCGGGGCTGCGCTTGGGAAGCAGAGGAATCCACCACCGCTTTGCCCTTCTCAGCATACGACGCACCCGTCTTCTTTTCCCCTTTGGGCTGCACAACTCGACAGTCACGAGCAATATGCCCCACCCGGCCACAGTTATAGCACGTACGAGCATCCGGCCTTGATGTCGCTCCCGACACAACGGTCGTAGTCACTTGCCCAGATGGCTTGGACCTCTTGCCCCTTTCTTCTGGTAAAACGACTTGCCTGGGCGAGGTGCTTGAAACTCTGGCTTAGACCCCACCAAGCCCTTATTCCCTTGCACTCGCCTCATGTCCTTTTCCAACGCGCACGCAGTATCAACCAACGCCTGAAACCCTTGGCTCACAGAACTCGAAAGCAGGAATCGTAACTCATCCCGCAATCCTTCATAGAACCGATTCGTTTTCCTTTGGTCATCCGCGAAGATTGTTCCCGCATATCGTCCCAACTTGGTAAACTCGTGCAAGTAGATATCCACACTATCGTCCCCTTGCTTTAACCGTTGGAACTCATTTTCCATAGCAATACGTTGCGCCGCTGGGACATGTTTCGCCAGAAATATCCGAGAGAACTCCTCAATCGATACTTGTGTTAATTGCCTGCCCGCCAAGTGGTGTAGCTCAACCTCGTCCCACCACAACCGCGCCTCCCCTTCAAGCATGAAGGTGGCTAAGGTGACCTTGAGAGTTTCCTCCGCCCTGATCGCTGTCATTATCCTCTTGACACGCGATAACCAATCTTCCGCCTGCGTTGGGGATCCCATTCCCGCAAACGTCGGAGGACTGAAGCTCATGAATTGCTTCAACTGTCGGTCAGCTGCTCGTGGATCTACAGCCTCAACCGGCTCGGGTCTTACATCAACACGAACTGGCACTACCGCCGGCTGCGCTTGCCCGGTCGGCTGAATCATGGCAAATAGCGCCTCAGCCACTAAGCGAACAGTTTCCGCAGATGGAGGAGGTGTGGGCACCTCAGTTGGTGCCGCACTCTCATCAGAACGCTGGGGCTCAGACTGCCCAGCACCACTACGTGTCACCTATAGGTGGACAAGACACACATTAGCGAACGTATGCAAGCAAAACAACACAAAAAGGAACGCGCAGATTCCTCAAACAAGGTTTTGTACATTCCTTAATGGACATTCCAGAGTTCATTAGCATTACAGCAGGTCGCACAAACACGTGCTCGCCACCCCACAAAAGAATTCGACCACGAATTCGAAAGAGGAAGACCGACGAAAAGCTGATACCAAAATGTAACGACCCCATCCGTTAGATGACGTATAGTAGAAGGTCCAGCCGGGGCCCCACACTATATGCCACAAACAGACGGTGAGGTCACAGGATAATACCAAACCAAATACGAATCCTAACTCAGAGCATTCTAGCGGAAGCTTGAAGTAGTACTTTGAACTCTCAACCGGAATGTCCAATATATATAAAACCACCTTTATATATAAATACCACGGAATGTACACAACCACAAGAGTTTGGCCTTAAGGCCTTACAGTTCCTCTGAACATACATCATGTTTTACAAACCTCGGCGCGCAGGCCGGCCATACATGAGTAAAAAGAGAAAACAAAACAATGGCTTAGCCTTCCAGGCTAGCCGCAGCAGCAGCAGCAACAGCAGTAGGGCTCTCCCGCCCATCACTTACCACTTGGCTCTCCAGCACCTGCACGGGAACAATCCACCCAACCGGTGGCAAACAATGCAACGGTCAGCATTCAGCTGACCCAATTATAACAATCCTACCCCTTTCTCGGGGCATGAGCATTCTTTCCCTGCAAGCATGGCATTAGCAATAACAACTATGTGCGCGCAGGCACATCCAAGCCATCACAACCATCGGCCACCCGGCCCGACAGTCCGTGCACTCAGGGCACATTTTCGGTGTACCGGAATACCAGGGTCAACACCACCGTCTACACGGTATTTGAGCATTTCTAGTCTTTCCGGCGCGCGGGCCTAAGACTCTCATTAGGCGCTCCAACAAAACCTATACCAGGCTTCCAAGTCGGACGGACCTAACGCAGGTACGGATCAGCCACCCCCCGTTGCTCAAGTCGCCGAGCCACCTCGAATACGGAAGTATTCATGGCATTTTATAGGCGCGGGTCGGTTTCACCTTTCCTGTTCGGCAATCTGCCTTTTCAACGAGTTGCAGCCCAACGGCTCAACTACTCACAAAGTGGCAACGCACGGCCACAAGAGTTGCCGCCAACCCTCTTCATTTCCTGGACATCGTCCAGTACTTCCTGCCGCACCAAGCAACAGGTAGGAACAAGGCATCACAAGCCATAGGCATCACAAGCCATTATCACGGAGCCTTCTCCGATATGCAAACAAGCATCACCAATCCAGATTCCATCCAGATGGGCTTCACACAGCATGCCTAGAGCCGTACTCCAATTCCGGCCTCTAACAAGGGGGACTTCACATATCTACCCCAAGGGACACCACAACCCACCGCACACTCGCGGGGAAGGGCTTTCCCTATGCAATGCAGAAAAGGACTTCACATGTCCAAGGAGGGAGATCGTTACCCTTGTCGATCTCTTCGGTGCCATCGAAAACTAGCCGGTGAGAAAGAACCGCAGCAGCCTTGCCGTCACAACGCCGGCTTCGGATCACGAATCGAACCACGGGAGCTCCGCCGGTGGCTTGCTCTCCTCCTCCTTCTTCCTCTCTTCCTCTCTCTTTCTCTCTTCCTTAAGGATAAAGAAGAATGACTTCTTCATTCTCTATCACGACTTAATCCAGCCCAAGAAATCACCTGAGCCTTTGGATCAAAAGAGAGGAAACTGAACGGCCAAGATCTTCCCAAAAATCACTTTTTGGCCGACACGGCCTTTTTGGGGTGTTACACATAATGTTTGCTACATGTCTTTTTTCTAGGTTCCAGGTGAACCCTAAAGAATCTCACCTTATTTTCTTAAAAAGAATTTTGAGATATATAATGGGTTGCACAAATCTAGGACTCTTTTATCAAACTGAGTCAGAATTTGAATTAACTGGATTCTCAGATGCTGACTTTGCTGGATGTAGAGTTAACAAGAAAAGCACATCAGGAACATGCCAGTTCCTTGATGACAGGCTTGTGTCTTGGTTTTATAAGAAAAAAACATCTGTATCCACCTCAACTGCAGAAGCTGAATGCATTGCAGATTGTAGTTATTGTTCACAAATATTATGGATTCAAAACAAACTCCTGGATTATGGTTACAATCTAAATAATTAAACTGTATTTTGTGATAGTACTAGTGCAATTTCCATTGCACAAAATCCAGTACATCATTGTAGGACAAAGCATATAGAAGTAAGGCATCATTTCATTAAAGATTGTGTGGACGAAAAGAAAATTAACATTGTCTTTATCTCTACTGATTTTAAAAGAGTAGAAATCTTCACTAAACCTATAGATGAGAAGAAACATCTGTTCTTTCTGAATTAGCTAGGTATGATCAATGGAGAAGGTTAATTTAATTTTCTATCTAAGGTCGAAGAATTGATCACAATTCGTCGAACGGAGAACGACGATCTGAGAACTGTTCTTGAGAAAATTCGTCGACCTGAGATCGACGAACTCTCTATGTGAAGTTATTTTCATCTAGTGGAGAACGACGATCTTGCTTCAGAAAATTATTTGTCGACCTGAGAACGACGAAAAGTTTTCACCTCTTCAAATTGAGATTGACGATATCATTTCATCATGAAATTTTTCGTCGACCTGAGAACGAAGATTTTCTTTTTCTTTCGCAGGACGGAGTCTGCCGCTTCATATTCTGAAAACCTAATAACAAGGTTTTCTTCGAGCTCCATCCCGCGCTTTCTATTTTTTTTGCACTTGTTCTCTCTCTTGTTTTGCAGGAAAACAATTGCAATTCCGGTGATTTCTCTCTCTAGCATGATGTACGACACCGACTTCGACATCGACTTCAATTCTTTCCGTCATTCAGATCAGATTTTCATGGACATTCTGCAGCTATTTGAAGAACAGCAACTGAAGAAAATCATGACCACCAGGATCAAGTTGCCAGCAACTGAAATAATGGAATGGGTTTATACTTCAACTTCTCTAGACGCAGATACTATGTCTGGTACCATCGCAGGAAATCAGGTTATCCTAACCCTTGCTGTTTTAACTGAAATTTTTAGTTTGGCTAATGGAGAAGAGGACTTTGAAATAGACAGTTCTGAGTATGAGTCTATATTTATTAAGAAGGGTCATTCCGAGGGAAACCCTAATAAATTATTGAAAAAGAATTTATCTGCTGAGTATAAATTTCTTGCTGATGTCATTGGGAAGGTGTTACTGGGCAAACACACAGCCCATGACTACATAACTAGACACCAATTCTTTGTGATGTGTGCTCTAGTAAATAAGAAAGAAGTAAATTGGGGCAAGTTATTGTTTGAGTTAATCAAGAAGAAGAATTTTAAGAAAGAGGTTTTTTTTGGGAGGATATTAGGAATTTTCCTCCAGACCAAGGCACCTGAATTATTGGTCTCCCAGACCATATTCATAAATGACCCAAAAGTCTTACATATGTCTTATTTGGTAGATGGGAGAGGACAATCCCTAAGCCATCCAAGGCTTCCTCCTCTTCTAAAACTTCTGAGGACACCAGGGCAGTCATAGCCACTCCCCCACCACCAGAAGATGTTATCCCTTCCATTAGAATTCTTTCACCTCCTCTACAATAACAACCATCATTAATTATCCCTTTTACTTCACCTCTTCCACGACCATCACCTCCACAATCAACAATCATCATCCATGAGGATGAAAATATGACTGATTTCATACCTCCTCTATCTCCATCTCAAACTCATCTGGATGTTATTCCATCCACTTCATCCCCACAGCCCAACTTCAATCTACTGTCTCCTCAACCATCTCCTTAAAACTCTCCAATCTACCATTCCCCAAGTCAATCCCCCACTCAGGAAATCACTACCAAAATAATTTCTACCTCAACAATAACTACCACAATAATTCCTATAACCACAATTCCAACCACCACTACTGCCATTCCTTCTAACCCTACCTCCACATTCCCTGAATATTCTTATACAGACTTCACCAATGCTTTTCTGTATGCTCCAATTATGGCCATCACACCTTTTATACTCCCTTTGCTCCAGAACCTTTATATCTAAATTTATCTGATATTGTCAAAGATCTTCTTACATTTATTACTCCATCTCTTAAGCAGCTAATAGCTGAAGCTATTGCTCCTCTGTCTGCCTCCATAACTTCTATCTCTACTAAAATTACAGCTCTCCATTATGTCCCTTCTTCTGGGGGCCTCGCTTCAGGACCCTCTGAAACCAAGCAGGGGAGATGTTAAATGAAGAAGCTCCAGTTCTAGCAGCAACAACAGTTTCTCCTCTAGCTCCTCCTCCAGCAGTCTTTTCCAAAAATTATAACTGTTGTTGATTTAATTATAAATCACATAGTTGACTTTGACTCTTTACTTGATTCTTTCAATTCAGTTTACAGAAATGTTCTACCAAGTTTTTATGTTGATTACTCTAAGGCTATTGTATGTTATACTGCTCCAATAAGTCCTGCATTTGTGGACCAACTAAGGGCAAGTTTTGTAGTTATAGAGGTTACAGAAATATTAGTTGCTGAAGATTTTTGTGAGCCAGACTCTGTTTTAGAGCCAAAGGCTTTCTCCCCTCCACCTCGTATGTGGGTTGAGTCCCATATGCCAGACTTGGATGATATTATGTTTGCAGACATGGAATAAGAAGGCAATCAGATTGTTACTTAAAGTTTTGTAGAGCCAGCCATTCTAGAACAGCCTCAGGCTGAGAAGCAAATTTCAAAAGAAGCTCTAAAAGAAATTGATGATCTGTATGATAATCCTTCTGAATCATCTGATGATGATAAGGATTCTGATGATTCTCATGATTCTGATGAATCAAGTTCTAAAAAGATAAAATCTAAGAAGAGAAAGGATCCTCCTAAGGTTGTCCTAAGCCTAATCCTATAGCTTACATACCTTATTACATTCTGCATAATATAACTCTGTATCCAGAAATGCCTCAATGGATGTGGTATTCTAAGAATGAGCTCAAAGAAAGAAAGAAAAGGAAAAGGTACAGCTCCCCACTAAGGCAGTCTAGGAGAGGACCTCCTCCTCCTCCTCCTCCTACTGCAGGTGCATCAGGAAGTGTTATTAAGACTCAAAAGCTAGCCTTTAGCAGCTCTCAGACTCCCAAGTAAGCCTCCCATCAGTCTTCTAAACCTGCTGGGAAGTACAGTCAATACAGACCTCCAAGGTCCTATTACTCAAGCTAATCTCATCAGTCTCTTCCTCCAACAAATTTTCAACAGCAATTTATTTTTTTCAGAAATCCTACAATGTCTTCTCAGGATGCTCCAAAAACTGATCTAGAGAGACCTCTCTCTTAAGCTTATAAACCTGAGTTAGATCCAATTTTCAGAATGGATAGATTTCACGAACTGATTGGTTTATCTCAGATGAATAAAGCTAGAGAAGAAGGATCAGATCCATCACAATTCACTTCAATGTCTACCTATATATATAAAGAATTTGATCAATTCTAGGTAGATAGAAATTTATTTGATCCCAATGAATATATGCAGGTACATCCAGAAGCTATAGTGCCCAGAGCTTCAACTGTGAAAGTTCTTGGAGTTCAAGACATGAAGATGTCTCAAAATGAAGCTGCAAATCCTCACAGGACAATATTTTTTGCTAAATCATCTTCTGCTCCTCACTCTAACAAATCTTAAATAGTTATTTCTCTGTGATTCATTTGTATATTGAAATTAGTTATATTATATCTGCTGAATAGTTTAAATTCTGTCAGATATCTATATTGCTTTGTGTTTTTATGTTTCTCTATTTTGTATAGTGATCTCACCCAAATAGGGGGAGATTGTTGGATCCCTAGTTTAGATTGGGCTAGGTTCATTATTAGGTTATTGACCCATCATGTATAGTTTAGGGTCAATTTATTTGGTTCTAAGGTCTAGGTTAGTTTGACTAGGTGAGACAATCTTTGATATAGCCCTCATAAGAATTCAGAGATTCAGACTTAGAAGAATTGCAGTTTTTAAGAGTTCAGAAAATAAGTTCGACGTTCTTCGAACTCAGCTCGACGATCGTCGATCTCCGATCGACGAACTTAGAGTTTCAACTCTGAGCTGAGCTCGATGATATTCGAGCTCAGGTCGATGAACTCCCTCTTCTCTCAGATTCTCTGGTCGTGAAAGTCTATCTCAGTTCGATGAACTTGGAGCTCAGCATTGGCAGTTTTTCTCCAGATCAATTTTTTCTGAGCTCAGCTCGACAGATGATTTCTCAGCTCGACAAACTTGGAGTTCAGGTCGAAAAAATCTGTCCTGAGTTCGACGATTTCTTTCTGTATCAGTTTGACGACTTCTCTGTCATCTTGATTTCAATTGGTATTATTTTAAGGTAGTAATTCTCTGATAATTAATACTTATATTCTCAAAAATATAGTGGTTCTATGGCAGCATTGATTATGGATTTCATAGAGTAAATTACTTGACTCAAAGATTTTAGCCGTTTAAACTCCAAGATTCTGAGCAGCAAATCAAGGATAATATTCAAAAATCAAAGGCAAAAATCCTCTCAGAATATAAAAAGATCTTTTTCAAAAAGAAGAACAAGAGATCTTTTCACAACAATTGATAAAAAGTTTTTCAGAGAAAAAGCACTGCTATCATTCTTACAAAAAATTGTAGAAGAACATCACACACACATCGTTAGTCTTCTTCAATTTCTGCTTCAGGCTTCAAAGGGACAACTCATCAACACCAGTCCAAGAAGTTTTTGAAGATCTTCATCAAGGCCTACACCCTGAGCAAAGCTCTCATCTTCCTGAACCTTTCTTCATCTTAGGGGGAGCTTTGACAACAACATCCACTAAAGTCTTCTTAGTTGTTTGAGAAAGAGAAGACAACATCACTTTTCATTTCCCACTATAAAAAAGGTTTCTAACTCTCTTCAAAAGTTATCACCTGGTTGACAAGTCTCCTTATTAAAAGACTTAATTTGGTTTTTGGGCACCTGATCAAAAGCCTAAAGAGTTGTGAGATCTCCCTTGAATAGATCTTATGGTGACAGGGCACCTGAGCAAAAACTTGTGGTGGTAAGGCACCTGATCAAAAACCTATTAGTGGATTTCTACCAAGGTGGTAGAAGAGTATATGTACCAAGCTTTGGGGAACCACTAGAATTTTCTTGTGTTGTCTGGTTGTTCCTTTCTCTATTTCTACTGTTTTGTGATAGTTTTCTTTTTATTACTTCTCTTTATACATATACTGATATCACTTATTTTAATTCCGCTATAAAACTAATCAAAGTTTTTGAAATACTCTATTCACCCCCCCCCCCCCTCTCTAGAGTTAGTCAGATCTATCCCCTCACTTTCAATTGGTAACAGAGAGTGTGTTTCATTTGGTTTCACAGGCTAATACCAGAACCAAAAGTTACTTTGATAGATCTCAATATCTCTAGTGTCTCTCTTATTTCATGACACAGAATAAAGAATATTCAAGCACCAGACCTCCAGTCTGCAATCTGAATATGTTTACAATCTGGAAGGCAAGAATCAGATTATATATGAACTCTATTGATGAAGATATCTACAACTCCATTTTGACAGGTCCTCTAACTCAAGAGGCTACTACTTCAACAAGCACAAATGCAGTCCCACCACCGGAGTGGACTGATGCTCAAAAGAAGGCAAAGGTTGCTGATGCAAGGGCCATGAACATTTTGGCACAAATTATGTCAGATGACCTATTCCAGAAAGTGGCTGACGTGCACTTAAGCAAAAGCCATTTGAGACTCTTTAAACCAGATCGTTGCAGGATCAGCTGATGAGAGAGAGGAAAGAAGATCCCATCTCATCTCTCAATATGAGAATTTACAGAAAGATGAATCTAAGTCATTTGTTGACATGTACAACAAACTAAGTCTAATTATCAATGAGCTGAAGAATTTGGACAAAAATATCTCACTAACAGAGATTAATGACAAGATTCTTATGTGATTCCCAAACACATGGACTTAGGGATCTAGCCAATCAAGGAAGCCAGAAGCCTGAATGAGATATCCTCAAAGTCTCTTCTAGGCAAGCTCAAATCTTATGAGCAGCTGATAAAGACAAGAGAAGAAGCTTAGCAGAAAACCTCCTCATCAGGAAGGAAAGAGAAAAACATTGCTTTCAATGCATCTGATGGACCAGAAGCTCCACCAGCAAATGATGAGCTCATAAGCTTACTGGCCAAGAAATTTTACAAGATGTCCAGAAAAGATTTCAGAAGAAAGTCATCCAGACAAGATGATAGACCAAGATATGATAAAATTCCTACCAAGGAAATTGTCTTCTTTGGTGGAAGAAAACCTGGACACATTCTTCCTGAGTGTCCAAAGAATCAGATCAAGGAGAAAAGAAGAGATAAGGATTCCAGAAAGAAGTACAGCAAGCCCTCTTCAAGCAAGTATAAGAGGAAGGAGAAAGGTTTTGTTGCAGAAACTTGAAGTGAGACAGAAGAAGAATCTTCATCTTCCAGCTCCAGTGAAGATAAAGAAGAAGCTAAAGCAAAGGAAGTTTATTTGATGGCTATCAATGCCTCAGGCCATCTGTCAGAAGCTGAGCAATCTGAGGAGGATCAGGTAATATCTTCATTTGATTTCAATTCAGAACATTTCAGAATTGAATTTAAATTGTTATGTAATAACTTAATCAAATCTGAGAAGGAAATCAAACTTCTCAGAGATAAGCTAACTGAACATGAAAATTTGTTATCAGAAAACATTGAATTAAAGGATAAACTAGTTATAGCTTCTAAACAGATATATTCTTTAAAAATTAAACTAAATGAGGCTAAGCAATTTGAAGAATCCCTTATTGGGAGAAACATCAAATTGATGAATATCACAAGCACGGTAAATGCCAGGCTCAATGGCAAGCTGGGCTTAGGTGCTTCATCAAGCAAACCTCATTTGATTCAGAAAAACATTCTCACAACCCCCATTAAATTCATATCAGAAAAGGGTAAGGAAAAAGTAGATAAGAATAATAAACCAACTGAATTAACACAGAAACCGAAGAAAAAGAGAAAGAATAAAAAAACCTTAATCATAACAAATTTCAACAGATTTCGTCGAACTCAGATCGACGAAATGTGTACAGTTCGTCGAACTCAAGTCGACGAACTCCGAACGCATATTTCTATTATAATTATTCTTCATACAGCGATCAACAAAACCAATATGGTTCTTCGAGCTAATATCGACGATATTAGGGCACAGAGAATGAATATTTCCATTCTCTGAGCGGAGTTTTACGAACTCATCCCTATTCGTCGAACTCAGATCGATGAAATTATCAGAATTCGTCGATCCCAGTTCAGCTTAACAAAAATTCAAATTATTCCCGAACATTTAATCTTCAAAAGAATCTGTTAACCCATTTACCCAATGGATAATTCCACCTAGGAAATTCCACCCTCTAGGATACAAGAACCAACATGAATACTCTTACATTTCTAGTTTTAAATTTGAAAATAATCAAGGACCCAAGGTTACCTGGGTTAAGAACACCTAATTTTTCATTATGCAGGTAAAGGACTATCCTACTACAGAGGAACAGTGGTACCTAGATAGTGGGTGTTCAAAGCATATGACAGGTAACAAGGACAACATAACAAACTACAAGTACAAGTTTGGTCCAAAGGTGATATTTGGTGACTCCAACTGTGGCTAAACTGAAGGCTATGGGATTGTAAAGGTTGGAGCTATCACTTTCAGAAAAGTAGCATATGTTGGTCTAAAACATAACCTGATATCCATAAGCCAATTATGTGATAAAGGTTATCAGGTATCCTTTAACCATTCTTCTTGCATTATTTCTTCTGTGGATAATAAAACTGTCTTAACTGGCCTTAGGCAAGGAAACATCTATGTATTAAATTTCAAATCTGCTAGGCCAGAATTTTGTCTATTTAATAAAATTAGTAACAATAATGAACTTTGACATAAAAGATTAGGATATGTAAATCTTAAAAATATTGCTAAACTCTCAAGGGACAACCTTATTAGAGGGTTGCCTTCTTTCCCCCATAAGAAGAAAAGCCTTTGCAGGGCTTGTCAATTAGGCAAGCAAACAAAAAATAGTTTTAAATCCATTAATAAGAGTGATTCACCCAGGATTCTGTATTTGCTACACATGGATCTATTTGGACCCATTGCTTTACAGTGTTTGCAAGGGAAATCTTATACCTTAGTCATTGTAGATGACTTCTCTAGGTTCACTTAGGTGTTCTTATTGAGAAACAAGTCAGATAATTTTAAAGTTCTTATAGATTTTCTTAAGAGTATAAAGATTGAGTATTCAACTCCAGTTGCAGTGATCAGAAGTGGTCATGGTACTGAGTTTGAATCTCCTCTTATGCAAGAATTCTGTGAGATGGAAGGTATCCGACATTGCTTCTCTGCTCCTAGAACTCCTCAACAAATTGGGGTAGCAGAAAGGAAAAACAAAACATTAATTGAAGCTGCAGGAACATTGCTTGCAGATGCTCACATGCCCCTATCCTTTTGGGCGGAGGTTGTAAACAGAACAAATTATGTCCTGAATAGAAGTTTGATACATAAACTTAAGGGCAAGACTCCCTATGAATTACTCAAAGGGAAGCAACCTAAAATAGACTATTTTAGAATCTTTGGTTGTGTATGTTACATTCATAATAATAACAAGAAACACCTTAGAAAATTTTAGGCTAAAGCTGCAATAGGAATTTTTCTTGGATATTCCCAAGTCAGCAAGACTTATAGGATATTTAATAAATCTACTTTGAAAATAAAAGAATTTGTTCATTTTTCTTTTGATGAAGCTAATATATTTTACAAGGAGAAGGATTCTTTTACCAGTAACTTATTGCAGGTACCCAAACTGTTGGGTATTGTATCCACAATCACCTGGATTTGAGGAAGCCTCCTATCAAGCTAAGATGAATTCACTATGTATTTGATGAATTCCTTCAAGTTGTGCTTGCAGTTATTCCACGCTAAGTACACACCAATGTCAGGGTGCAGTGGGTCAATATACACGGGTCTGCGCGACGTAATCACTCGTTGAGCAGATCAGTGTGTTGGCCTACGTGTACTCTCTCTATTGGGGTGTACTTAATTTCAAGTACAGGGCTATGATAAAGCAAGAGCCGACAAGGAGCAAGGAAGGGCCAAAGACCAGCTCACGGGTTGAAAGAGGAGAAATCGTCCAAGTGTAAATCGTCGAGAATCACTAAGTGATTCTCGCCGATTCGTCGAGAATCACTTGTGATTCTCGACGAGTCGTCGAGAATCACTAGATGATTCTCGCCGGTTGAGGCCAGCTGACTCAACGCCGCCAGAAAATTCTCTAAGGCAGAATCGTCGAGAATCACTAAGTGATTCTCGCCGATTCGTCGAGAATGTCTTTGCATTCTCGACGATTCGGCGAGAATCTAATGTGATTCCCGCCGATTCTCCCCGGCCTGTATAACCTATGATGCCAGAATTCGTTAAGTAGAATTCGGCGAGAATCGTAAGTGATTCTCGCCGATTCGTCGAGAATCACATTCGATTCTCGCCGAATTTGACTTTGGCAAATTTCCGACATTTCCTGGACCGGTCCAGGTTTCAAGCGGTATTTCGAACCGGACTTCGGTCTTTGCTTTGGTGGGGCCCACAACGGTCATCTTTATGACCTAGTGTATAAATACACAAGTATTGGTGTACAGTAAATAAAAAATAGAGAATACGAAAGGAAGCGGCCGTCAAACCCTAATCTCGCGAACCTTCTCCGTCGCCGCCTCTCGTACAGTGATCACCATTGCTGATCTCGATCTTCTCCAGATCCATGGTGATAGAAGCCAAGTCTTGCATAGCGTCTCACGTGTCTAACCAGAGATCTTTTGTCTCTTGATTTGAGATAGGGAAATCCATCCCCGTCCGAATCGATCGAGACGATCGATCCTAGTGTGACCGTTGGAAGACCTTGCCGACTTCGCTAAGAAGATTGAATCTCCAGTGCTTTACTGCTGTCTTCAATTGCTGCCGCCAACACTGAGAGCCTTGCCGCCGCTCGTCGCCGCCGCCGGTCTCGGGAAGATTCTCTCCAAGTGAGATCTTGGGTTGTGGACTCTTCGTTGACTTCAAGAACACGTCGTCGAACGAAGAGGGACACCTTAGTCTCCATACGTTGTTTGTATTTCTTACAAGCTATTTTCAATTCTTTGTAAAGGACTGATTGGTCTCTAGTTGTAGGGTTGGGTGCAACCCGTGTTGTGGGAGTGTGACTCCTACGTGTGGAAGGGTTCCTTCCGATAGTGCAAGGATTGGATTTCAATCTTGTTGGTGAAGTGACCGAGTCATCCCTGGATTGGGAGATAGGTCGAAGGGGGAAAGTGGACGTATCCAAATCGGGGAACCACTATAAATTGCCTGTGTTATTCTCTGTGCTGTGTGGTTTGTTTTGATTCTGCAGGTACACTTTTAATTCCGCAAATACGCTGCAAGTCACCTATCCCCTCCTAGGTGAAGGTAGTTGACACTAGGTGAACTTTCAAGTGGTATCAGAGGGAGGTTGCTCATCAAAAAGTTTAACACCTTGAGTAGAATCCCGCCACGAGTGTCAACAAGAAGCTCAAACTCAAGCATGGAGTTGGATTGTGATGTCCCTCCTCTAAGACTCCCCTCATATACAAATGAGTACTATCCTGTATGGAAGTTGAGAGTACTGTTTCATCTGAAGGCCATCGACCCTCGAGCATTACTCATTCTGGAAGAGGGTCCCTTCATCCCCAGGAAGGCTTCCAGCTCGGGGAAATATCTCCAAATCCCCAAGTGTCCCAAAGAGATGTCAGAGACAGAGCTCTCTTTGTTCAACCTGGACCAGGTGATTCATCAGATCATCACTGATGTCTGGTCTGGACCTTCTCGCTCTAGAGTGGAAAAGTGTAGGACAGCCAAGTCCATGTGGCAAACCATCTCAGACCTCATGGAGGGATCAGAGAAAACAGGGACCTGTCGTCAATAAAAGGATGAAGCCTATATAGGGGTCCTCATTTCTGAAGATGAAGGGCATGATCAATCTGTCAGTATCAGGGCTCCTGTGTCCTTGTCAGAGACTGAAGAAGAAGTTGAGGAAAGCAGTTCTGATGAAGCTGACTCAACTGTATCTGCCGATAATTATGGTAACCCTGAACAGCAAAGCCAGGAGCAGGTAACTTCTTCCTCATGCCCCTCTCCTCTTGAAGTTCCTGAAGATAGGAACAATTCAGAGGGTAGTCCCTCCAGAGATGCAAGGGATATGGATAGCTTCAATCAAAGGATTGAAAATCCTGATTCTCTTGAGAGTGCCCTTCAGAAGAGCAACTTACTTATGGAGGAGCAAGCTAAGGAGATTGCTCAGCTGAGGACCTTGATGAATCTCCAATTGGAATCCATCAAGGTAAAGAACTCAAAGATCTCGGATCTAGAGAGTCGTCTAGAGACCGAGAAGAGGATTGTTTCTAACTTTTTCAAGATAGATGCTATCAAAAGAAAAGCAGAAAATGGGTGGATCTCCCAAATTGTCAATTCATGGAGAAATGGGGAAACTATGTTCAGACCCCCCACCCCGAGCAGGAATGGCACACATCATGCATTCAGGTATGACTATAGGAACAACCTTGGTCACTGCAAGAATGATCAGCCCTCATGTGGAAGTACCCACAGTGCCAGAGCTGACATGGGCACCCAGAGGAAAATATCTCAGGCTTCCACCAAGCCCTTTGTATTCTCGGCCACAGCCCCAACTCGTCATGAATCTGCCAACATCAGCTCACAATGCGCCTCTCACCTCCCTAGGACTCGGGAAAGGGGGGTTAGAAATCATGTTGTTGGGATTCATGGGGTCCTTGTAAGGGGGCTGACTGAAAGGAAGGCACCACCTCCCAGGCCTCATGACGCCTGCCATATGCATTCTTTCCACCCTTCCAATAGTCACGGTGGAAGAGATAATTCTGGTAGCATATCCGGCTCTATCCCGTTTAGACCTAGAACTATGACTACCTCAGTCACCCATTCAGGTCACAAACGGCAATACAACATTTATGAATGTTGGTGTTGTGGCAAAGTGTGTCAATTTGCCATAGATTGTTGGCACAACTCTTCTGTGTCAAAGGCAAGGGGACTTCCACATCCTCGAGGAAATGTTAGTCCTCCCACCAGGATTCCTGAGGGGAGGCATTTCAACTATTATGCTGACAGGAACCTAGGACCCAATACTTATTGGGTTCCTAAGGCAAGATAACTCTTTCCTGCAGGGTGGTTTGGGTTCCCGCAATCCTGATGGGAACCGGACAGGAGATGCTCCAAGAATGACATGGAAAAAGTGTCGAGAATGGGAGCAGTGCCTTCATTACAGGCACATGCATACTGACCTCCTGATATACTCTGTGCTGGTAATGTGAATGTTACATCTTGTTATCACAGGTAACTGCAATTAGCCGTAAATGTTTGAGCCATAAAGCATAAACAATTCCATATATGTATTTATGTATGTTGACATATCCACACTTTACAATGAGTTCACTTCTTTTGATATTGGATGGTCATATAGAAAAATTATTCACGTATGCTCAGTCATTTAGGGAAGGAGTATAAGCGTAAGATAACCTTCAGTTACATTAGTAGTGATTAGTTTGACATTGTCAGCCATAAGTCCGCCCTTGAAAATTTTGAACCCCTTGGTTGGATTAAGAAACCATTATGCCTATTAAGACTTTCTTACCCTTGACAACGACATAACTTTGGAATCTCAGCGACTTCCCTCATACTAAATTCCACCATAGTATCGTCGAACGAAGGCTTCGGACATTAATAGATGCATAAACCCGGTTATACAATGGAACCTTCAAGTGGTATCAGGCAGACTAAATTTAAATCCCGCCGACTCCTCTGGCCGACTCTTCAAATTCCGCCAAATCATCTTAAATCTCGCCGATCTAACCTAAATCCCGCCGACTCTTCAACTTCCAGCTATTCGCCGAGACTCCTCCAAGCTCTCGTCCAACGACACCTCCCAGCGGGAATCCCTTCGACTTCTCCTCCCAGCGGGTTCCTCCTTCAGCACTGCGTGGTGATCTAACGACACTTCTGGAGTCTTCCTCTCACAACCAGGGTTTCGTCCAAGCCTCGCCTTGGATCGGCATCTCTCTCGCAACAGGGCTCGCCGACTCTCCGGAACCTTCACTGCCTCTCCGCACTAGTTTGCTATGGCCCCATGGACTTCTGCTGGGCTGACCACTGGATGCGAGCTCGTTAGAACCGGATTCTCCCAGGCCTCGGACGAGTTCCGGAACATAATCATTATGCTCGAGGAAGCAGGACTGACGTTCATGCTGGAGCACCCATGCAAGATCTTGGATAAGGAAGTCCCGGAGTTCTTTGCAACTGCCAAGCTCCATCACGAAGACACTTCCATCAAGAGCAAGGTTGTTGGGAAGAAGGTCAAGTTATCCGCCAGGAAACTGACCCAATGCCTGCGGCTATCCAGTTGTGAAGAAGAAGATTACCTGGAGGAAGAGGATAGAGCAAGGACCCTATCCTTCTGTGGACTGGCCAGGGGGACCAGGTCAATCAAAAGGAAAGACATGAACGAGGAGGGAAAATTGCTGTCTGACATCGTTGGGAAGGCTCTAATCTACAAACCTGGATCCCACGACCACATTTCAGGAGAAATGTTCAAGACTCTGGTGGCAATCGTCTGCCGAAAGCGGTTTAATTGGGGAGCCATGCTCTTTGAAAGAATTAAAGACACACTCCGTACCCCTAGCTTTGGCAGAATCATCAGCCTCTATCTGAATCAGCTGGACGGAAATACATTCGACATGAGCAAAGGAGTGCCGTTGCACTATCTGAAAAAGATGGATGTAAGCATATTCGACCGGTGGGAGCGGCGAATAGGGCAGGTTGCCAGGGAAATAAACCAAGAGGAAGCATATCCAGCCGAGGACACCAGTACTCCAGCACACTCTATGGCAGCACCCAGTGAAGTTCCTGACGCACTGATTGCAAGAACTGAGGGGGAGCCTGTACACTCTTCTGCAAACATCATATCTGATATTTCTCAGATAGCTAAAGATGTTGTGGAGACTGTGCAAGAGGACGGTGAGGAGGAAGTAGCAGATGTGGAAGAGGAAGAGGAAGGTGAGGAAGATATGAATGACCTGGGAGATGAGGTTGCTGATGTGGAGGAGGAAGAAGAAGTAGAGGAAGACATGCACACCTCTGCAGATAAGCCTGAGCACTTGGAGACTGAGATGGAGGAAGACGTAATTGAGAAGGATAAAGCGGTGGATCCTCGGGAGGATGCTGCTGGTTCATCTAAGGAACAAGCTCCTGAGAGGTTGGATGCAGGAATGCAGGGGGAGCCCTCTCAGCAACCCTTTGTCCCCCCTGTGGACTCTATTATAGTGTCCAGCTCTCCCAGTACCTCTATTGGGGAGCCTGACCAGGGTCTGCCTGCTGCTCCTCCACTTCAAGCAAACCTAGCAAATCACACTGTTAATTTTGTCCAAGGAATGCTAGATGAGCTCAAGGATACGTTTGAGAAATCCCACAACAAAGTGATAAAGAGACTGCGGGACTCTGAGGATCTCATGCTTAAGAATGTGGTTCAGATCAACCACAAACTAGATGTGATGGAGAAGAAATTTGATGAAAAATATACAGAGGCAGGCACAGCCGTATCTCTTCTCATGAAAGGACTGAAGAAGAATACTGACGACCTGACAGTAGTCAATAAAAATGTTCATGTTATGGCACAGACCATACAAAAGTTTGATGCCAACATGGTAACGCTGAACGCAAATCAGAAATCTCTGCTGGACGAATTCAGTAAAACTGTGAAGCACATTGATGCATCTCTGCATTCCTATACAAACTCTATAGCCGCCGAAGCCAAAAAGGGGGAGGAAGCGTATAACGCTAAGATGGCGGGGCTTCAAGAGTTAGTACTTCTAAACTTCGATCAGACCAATAGGTATGCCTTTCAAAACTACCAAATCATAACTGCACCTTTATTCAACTTAATAAATAATAATTGACAAATACAAATTCGATAATTCGAATAGGTACATGTTTGAGACGGCCCACTGGCTGGTAACAGAGGCATCAGGAATACATGTTCCTGTCGCTCCGCTTGAGGATGTGGGTCCTGCTAGTACTGTTGCGGGTGAAATAAGGACTGAAGAAGTACCAATGAGCGAAGCCGAGGCAAAGAAAGCTGCTGAAAGGGCTGAACGAAGAAGCTGGTTTGATCAAGAAGCCATAGTAAGAGCCAGGGACAAGAGAAAAATTCAAGAAGGGACTTCTAGGGAAACGCAAGCTGAAAAGAAGATCAGATTGCAGGAGGATGATGTGAGGAATGAAAAATGGAGTCCTGTATCAAAGAGTATTATCCTGGACACATTTTTGTTACTGCAGAGGGGGCAAATAAATCGAAATGATGTATATAGTCAGTACAAATGGGAGCGACATAAAGAATTTGAAGCTAAACGTAGCATATTTTTCAGGAACAACACCGCGGCAGATAAAGCCCCTCCTCCGAGATACTATCCAAAGCCCAAGGAGTATCTTGAGCGTCAAAGCAGAAAGTTATTAGCTAAGCAACTTAAAGAAGATATAGCTAAGGACAAAGATCTTTAGGATGTTAGCTTTTGGAATTATCACATTTAAACTTTCTTTATCATGTGATCATGTGAACATTTCTGTGTGGATATTCATATTTATATATACATGTGTGTGGTTTATTATTTGACTCTCACATTGATTTAATTACGTTTATTGTTCACTCTGTTGGTTAATGCATATTTTGTCTTAAGTGTTGAAATTCATCTTAGCTTAGTAAGATTTTGGCTTCGTCAAATAGGGGGAGATTGTTGGGTATTGTATCCACAATCACCTAGATTTGAGGAAGCCTCCTATCAAGCTAAGATGAATTCACTATGTATTTGATGAATTCCTTCAAGTTGTGCTTGCAGTTATTCCACGCTAAGTACACACCAATGTCAGGGTGCAGTGGGTCAATATACACGGGTCTGCGCGACGTAATCCCTCGTTGAGCAGATCAGTGTGTTGGCCTATGTGTACTCTCTCTATTGGGGTGTACTTAATTTCAAGTACAGGGCTATGATAAAGCAAGAGCAGACAAGGAGCAAGGATGGGCCAAAGACCAGCTCACGGGTTGAAAGAGGAGATATCGTCCAAGTGTAAATCGTCGAGAATCACTAAGTGATTCTCGCCGATTCGTCGAGATTCACTTGTGATTCTCGACGAGTCGTCGAGAATCACTGGATGATTCTCGCCAGTTGAGGCCAGCTGACTCAACGCCGCCAGAAATTTCTCTAAGGAAAAATCGTCGAGAATCACTAAGTGATTCTCGCCGATTCGTCGAGAATGTCTTTGCATTCTCGACGATTCGGCGAGAATCTAATGTGATTCCCGCCGATTCTCCCCGGCCTGTATAACCTATGATGCCAGAATTCGTTAAGTAGAATTTGGCGAGAATCGTAAGTGATTCTCGCCGATTCGTCGAGAATCACATTTGATTCTCGCCGAATTTGACTTGGGCAAAATTCCGACATTTCCTGCACCGGTCCAGGTTTCAAGCGGTATTTCGAACCGGACTTCGGTCTTTGCTTTGGTGGGGCCCACAACGGTCATCTTTATGACTTAGTGTATAAATACACAAGTATTGGTATACAGTAAATAAAAAATAGAGAATACGAAAGGAAGCGGCCGTCAAACCCTAATCTCGCGAACCTTCTCTGTCGCCGCCTCTCGTACAGTGATCACCATTGCTGATCTCGATCTTCTCCAGATCCATGGTGATAGAAGCTAAGTCTTGCATAGCGTCTCACGTGTCTAACCAGAGATCTTTTGTCTCTTGATTTGAGATAGGAAAATCCATCCCCGTCCGAATCGATCGAGACGATCGATCCTAGTGTGACCATTAGAAGACCTTGCCGACTTCGCTAAGAAGATTGAATCTCCAGTGCTTTGCTGCTGTCTTCAGTTGCTGCCGCCAACACCGAGAGCCTTGCCGCCGCTCGTCGTCGCCGCCGGTCTCGGGGAGATTCTCTCCAAGTGAGATCTAGGGTTGTGGACTCTTTGTTGACTTCAAGAACACGTCGTCGAACGAAGAGGGACACCTTAGTCTCCATACGTTGTTTGTATTTCTTACAAGCTATTTTCAATTCTTTGTAAAGGACCGATTGGTATCTAGTTGTAGGGTTGGGTGCAACCCGTGTTGTGGGAGTGTGACTCCTACGTGTGGAAGGGTTCCTTCCGATAGTGCAAGGATTGGATTTCAATCTGTTGGTGAAGTGACCGAGTCGTCCCTAGATTGGGAGATAGGTTGAAGGGGGAAAGTGGACGTACCCAAATCGGGGAACCACTATAAATTTCCTGTGTAATTCTCTATGCTGTGTGGTTTGTTTTGATTCTGCAGGTACACTTTTAATTTCGCAAATACGCTGCAAGTCACCTACCCCCCCCCCCCTAGGTGAAGGTAGTTGACACTAGGTGAACTTTCACAAATTGTGTGAGAAATTGGATGATCTGAACCTCACCAATGAGGCTGAATCACATCCTTCTCCACACATTGATGAAGATAGTGAGGAAGAGGTCAGTGATATAATTACTGAACCTTCATCAGCAAATTTAATTCCACAAGAGGAATTAATTCCCAATGATGTTACTGAACCAACTCCTCCAACTCATCTTGTCACACTTAGAGATCACCATGTATCTCAAGTGATTGGAGACATATCAGGTGGTGTTTAAACAAGACATGAACTTAACCAAAATTTGATGCATGCTTGCTTCATATCTCAACTTGAGCCCCAATCCATAAAAGATGCAGAGCATGACCCCCACTGGATTATTGCAATGTAAAAGGAGCTCAATCAGTTTGAGAGATACAGAGTTTGAGAGTTAGTTCCTAGACCCAAAGGCTACCCATTCATTGCAACTATGTGGGTATTCAGAAATAAATTAGATGCACAAGGAGCCATCATCGGGAACAAAGCAAGGCTGGAAGCACAAAGATACAGACATGAAGAAGGAATTGACTATGATCAAACCTTTGCACCTGTTGTAAGACTGGAAGCTATCAGAATTTTTCTTGCCTGTGCAGTATATAAAAAGTTCAAGGTCTACCAAATGGATGTCAAGAGTGTCTTCTTCAATGGTGAACTCAAAGAGGAAGTATATGTTGAACAACCACTAAGTTTTATTTCTCCAACTCATCCCTCTTTTATTTTCAAATTGCATAAAGCTCCTTATGGTTTAAAGCAAACTCCAATAGCTTGGTATGAGACCCTAACTAGCTTTTTTTTAGAGCATAAGTTCACTAGGGGTATTGTAGATAAAACTTTGTTTACTATACATCATAATAATAACATATTGTTAGTACAAATATATGTAGATGACATCATTTTTGGCTCTACTGATTCCAAGCTTTGCAAAAGGTTTTCTGACCTGATCCATTCCAAGTTTGAAATGAGTAGCATGGGTGAGCTTTCTTAATTCCTTGGTCTCCAAGTGAAGCAATCCCCTGATGGTATTTTCATCTCCCAATCCAAATATTCTATGGAATTAGTTAAAAGATTTGGGATGACTGATGCCTCAGCCAAGAAAACACTCATGGCTTCCAATGCTGTGATTTATTTTGATGAACATGGCGAGCCAGTTGATCAGAAAACATATAGGGCTATTGTTGGATCCTTGTTGTATCTCACAGCTAGTAGGCCTGACATAATGTTTGCTACATGTCTTTGTGCTAGGTTCCAGGTGAACCCTAAAGAATCTCACCTTATTTTCTTAAAAAGAATTTTGAGATATATAATGGGTTGCACAAATCTAGGACTCTTTTATCAAACGGAGTCAGAATTTGAATTAACTGGATTCTCAGATGCTGACTTTGCTGGATGTAGAGTTAATAGGAAAAGCACATCAGGAACATGCCAGTTCCTTGATGACAGGCTTGTGTCTTGGTTTTATAAGAAACAAATATTTGTGTCCACCTCAACTGCAGAAGCTGAATACATTGCAAATGGTAGTTGTTGTTCATAAATATTGTGGATTCAAAACCAACTCCTGGATTATGGTTATAATCTAAATAATTAAACTGTATTTTGTGATAGTACTAGTGCAATTTCAATTGTACAAAATCCAGTACATCATTGTAGGACAAAGCATATAGAAGTAAGGCATCATTTCATTAGAGATTGTGTGGACAAAAAGAAAATTAACATTGTCTTTATCTCTACTGATTTTCAAAGAGCAGAAATCTTCACCAAACCTTTAAATGAGAATAAACATCTGTTCTTTCTGAATCAGCTAGGTATAATCAATGGAGAAGGTTAATTTAATTTTTTGTCTAAGGTCGATGACTTGATTACAGTTCATCGAACGGAGAACGACGATCTGAGAACTGTTCTTGAGAAAATTCGTTGACCTGAGATCGACGAACTCTCTATGTGAAGTTATTTTCGTTGAATGGAGAATGACGATCTTCCTTCAGAAAATTATTCGTCGACCTGAGAATGACGAAAAGTTTTCCCCTCTTCAAACTTAGATCGACAATATCATTTCTTCAGGAAATTTTTCGTTGACCTGAGAACGAAGATTTTCTTTTTCTTTCGCAGGACGGAGTCTGCCGCTTCATATTCTGAAAACCTTATAACTAGGTTTTCTTCGAGCTCCATCCTGCACTTTTTATTTCTCTTGCACTTGATCTCTCTCTTGTTTTGTAGGAAAATAATGGCGATTCTTGCGATTTCCCTCTACAGCATGAAGTACGACACCGACTTCGACATCAACTTCAATTCTTTCTGTCATTCCGATCAGATTTTCATGAACATTCTGCAGCTGTTTAAAGAATAGTAACTGAAGAAAATCATGACCACTAGGATCAAGTTGCCAGCAACTGAAATAAGGGAATGGGTTTATACTTCAACTTCTCCAGACGCAGATACTATGACTGGTACCATCGCAGAAAATCAGGTTCTCCTAACCCATGTTGTTTTAACTGAAATTTTTGGTTTGGCTAATGGAGAAGAGGACATTGAAATAGACAGTTCTAAGTATGAGTCTATGTTGATTAAGTTGGGTCACTCCGAGGGAAACCCTAATAAATTCTTGAAAATGAATTTATCTGTTGATTATAAATTTCTTGCTGATGTCATTTGGAAGGTGTTGTTAGGAAAACACACGGCCCATGACTACATAACCCGGCACCAATTCTTGGTGATGTGTGCTCTGGTAAATAAGAAAGCAGTAAATTGGGGCAAGTTATTGTTTGAGTTAATCAAGAAGAAGAATTCTAGGAAAGAGGTTTGTTTTGGGAGGATATTAGGAATTTTCCTCCAAATCAAGGCACCTGAATTATGTGTCTCCCAGACCATATTCATAAATGACCCAAAAGGCTTACATCTGCCTTATTTGATAGATTGGAGAGGACTATCCCTAAGCCATCAGGGGCTTCCTCCTCTTCCATAACTTCTGAGGATACCAGTGCAGTCATAGTAACTCCCCCACTACCAGAAGATGTTATCCCTTCCATCATAATTCCTTCACCTCCTCTACAATAATAACCATCATTAATTATCCCTTCTACTTCACCTCTTCCACCACCATCACCTCCACAATCAAAAATCATCATCCATGAGGATGAAATTATGACTGATTTCATTCCTCCTCTATCTCCACCTCAAACACATCTGGATGTTATTCCATCCACTTCATCCCCACAACCCAACTTCAATCTGCTATCTCCTCAACCATCTCCTCAAAACTCTCCAATCCACCATTCCCCAAGTCAATCCCCCACTCATGAAATCACTACCACAACAATTTCTACCACAACAATAACTACCACAACAATTCCAACTACCACAATTCCAACCACCTCTACTTCCATTCCTTCTAACCCTACCTCCACATTCCCTGAATATTCTCATACAAACTTCCCCAATGCTTTTTTTGTATACTCCAATTGTGGCCATCACACCTCTTATACTCTAACTGCTCTTGAACCTTTTATATATAATTTTTTTGATATTGCCAAAGATCTTCTTAAATTTATTACTCCATGTCTTAAGCAGCTAATAGCTGAAGATATTGCTCTTCTATCTGCCTCCATCAATTCAATCTCTACTCAAATTGCTGCTCTCCATTCTATCCCATCTTATGGGGGCCTGGCTTCAGGACCCTCTAAAACCAAGTAGGGGGAGATGTTAAATGAAGAAGCTCCATTTCTAGCAGCTCCAGTTCTAGCAGTAATAGCAATTTCTCCTCCAGCTCCTCCTCTAGTAGTTTGTCCAAAAATTATAACTGTTGGTGATTTCATTATAAATCCCACAGTTGACTTGGACTCTTTACTTGATTCTTCCAATTCAGTTTACAGAAATGTTTTACCAAGTTTTGATGGTATTACTCTAAGGCTATTGCATGCTATTTTGCTCCAATAAGTTATGCAGTTGTGGATCAACTTAGGGCAAATTTTGTAGTTCTAGAGGTTAGATAAATATTAGTTGCTGAAGATTTTTGTGAGCTAGTCTCTATTTCTGAGCCAAAGGCTTTCTCCCCTCCACCTCGTATGTGGGCTGAGTCCCCTATGCCAAACTTGGATGATATTAAGTTTGCAGACATGGAAGAAGCAGGCAATCAGATTGTTACTGAAATAAGAGGAAAAAGTATAGCTCCCCACTAAGGCAGGAAGTGTTGTTGATGACTTGATTTAGTCATCGTTTTTTGTATAGTTTAGTTTAAGAAATTCCTAAGTTTATTTATATTTTTGTTTATTTTATGCTTGTTTTTTTTTTATCTAATGTCTTTTGCGTCATAATATAATATAATAATCTCTAGTTTTATTATATGTTTTATTTTATGTTTTGTTATTTTTTCTTATTTAATGTCTTGTTATGTTTAGTTTTATTTTTTTATAACTAATATTTTGTTATGTTGTGCTTGTAATGTTTAATGGTATGTTTAGTATTTATCTATGTCATGTTATAAAAATTAACTAATGTTATGTTTTATTTCTTTTGTAGGTTCAAAGTCATGCAAGCGGCCCTCAAGATCAAGTGCAACTCGAGCCTTGATTGCAGTCCTCCAAAATGTGCAACCCGGACCTTATGGAGCAGCCCACTACCCGAGCTTCACCCATACAGCCCATGCAAGCAGCCCGACCACTTATGGAGCAGCCCCTACATGCAATCCTAGCCCTACCCGAGCCCACTACAAAGCCCACATAAAAGACTACCATGCTTGGCCGACCCTCTCTCTCCCCCTCCTCATTAATCCACATGCATGCACCTTGCCACCTTTGCATGGCCGACCCTCCTCATTCATCTCCACCTCTCCATTTTATATTTTATATTTTATTTCCTTAAAAATTGCATACAATGAACCACCTCTCTCTCTCTCTCTCCCCCTTTATTTTTTTCTTTTCCCTTCTTTATTTCTCATTCATCCCTCTTTTCCCCTCTTTCATTCTCATTTAAATCTCATCCATCTCCCCTCTTTTATATTTCTATTTTCTATTTTTTTTAAATTTCTTTCAAATAAAATGCATGCATGTAACTCTTTCTCTCTCCATCTCATTAAAACCCATTCATGCATTTAGCCTCCTCTCTCTCCCTCATTAAATATCATGCATGAACCCTCTCCAACATACATGGTCGGCCACCCCCCTTGTCCCCTCATCTTCACTTCATTCTAGAACCTTCTCCCTCTCCTATAAAAGGATCCCATGTCTCAAGCATTTGGGAAGGTTGGATTGGAGAGAAAGCAAGTGAGATAGCTATTACTAGTTTAGTTTTCTTCTTTCTTTGTTGCTAAGTAGATTTCTTTTTCATTGTTGTAATAGTCTTTTATTAGTGTAATATTGTCTTGTTTTTATTATTGTGTACCCCTTTTTATCAAGCAATGTAAATGAATTTCTTTTATCTTTTTGTTCTTTCTTTCTCAAATATGCTTAGCTAATTATATTTTGTTCCCGATCGCGATAAGCTTTGCGATGAAATAACTCATCTTTTATTTTATGTTTGCATTTGTATTTTTCTATTTTTGATCCGACCTTGAATTATTTCGTATCGACTCCGTATTTCTAGTATACGGTAGTAGATTCCGATCTTATATTTTAGTAGCCGAGAGGCTCATGAATATGAAAGATCACTCAAGGAAGGAAGGAGTTGAACGCAACCCTAGAGATAGGATGACGTAAATCTTCCGGATTGGAGTCAAATCCAATAGTGCGGGTCACTTCGGTAATGCGACTTTAGGCCATTTTGACTTGTAAAGAGATTTCGGTCAAAACATCTATAAGTTAGGGGATTTAATGCTCTAGCGAGATTACTTCCTAATATCGGATCCGTCACGATCTTAATAGTATTGCAAATGTTAAACTAATTTATTCCATCATTTTATTTCAAAGTGAATCATCGATCGAGCACTCTTTTGCAATATTTTATTTCTCTTTTAATTAAGCTTAGTTCATTTTAGTTTTCAAACCCATCAATCGTTCGGTAGGATAATAGAATCGTTGTGAGTAATAGTACTTACCTACCCTGAGTTTTTATACGACCTTGATATATTTTTATCACTATACTATAAAAAGATAGGTACACGTGCCTATTCGGATTGTAGTCCGTGAGACGATTTTTATGCATCAAGTTTTTGGCACCGTTGCTGGGGAATATTTTTGGCAATATTATGAAAGCACCGAGTTTATTACTTCTACTATTTTTTTTTAAATTAATATTTTTAATTTTTCTACTTTCTAAAAAAATCAATCAAAAATTTTAATTTTTCTTTTTGGTTATAGTTTGTTTTTTTATGGAATCATATTTTTGTGCTTTTTGTGGGTCGCCCGACAACTTTTATTCTGAATTTCTTTCGGGAACCCCTCTCTCTTTTGATTTCAATTTTTTTGGGAGCAGGTCAAAGTGGCCAATTTGACCCTTACTCCAATTTTTATCCTACTTGGGAGATGGGGAACACGTCTTATTTTTCTTATGATTTTGCCCCGTAAAACGTCGCGCATCCAAATTTTAATTCTATCGATAATGAGTATCTTGAATTGCAAACTTCTATTGATAATATTAATTCGCATTTCAAAACCATTATGGATTATTTTTCTCGTGAGGCCGCATCTTTTTCTTCGTCTTCTTCTCTATCTCCTCCAATTTCATTATGTAATGAGTCACCGGATATCCCGTCTTGTCTTTTTCCTCTCAAGTAGGATAACTATTCGGATATTCCGGATTGTTTCCTTTGTCATTTGGAAGACACCTCTATGGATATTCCGGCGTGCTTCTTACCTGTTGAGGATGACGAGACGTCTCCTATTTCTCCTTCTGAAGACGTTTGTGATTCCATTTCAATCTCAAATTCAACTGTTCCAAATTTTTCTATTTTTAGCGAATCTTTTTTTTCTTCTTCTTTTATTTTAGATGACTCTCCTTTAGTTCTTTCTGCCCCTTCTTCTCCCAAAATTTCACAAGTCTCTCCTTCTCCTTGTGAAATTTTCGTTGATGAAATTTCTTCTTCTACTTCTTTTATTCCTCTTTCTATTTCTTCTTCTTTTTTTTATTCTTCTTTTGACGACCCCTTCTTTCCCGTTTTACATACGGCGGAGTTCTTCTATAACTCCGTCCGTTCATTTTTGGGCGTCATTCCCTTGAAGATTCCATCACATGTCGGTGCGATTCTTTTTTTTTTATTTACTCCCCTAAGCGCATAATTAGGGAGTTACCTCTTCATTTCAGTTTTATTTTCCATGTAGCTAACAAATAGCGTCGGGCTCAGATGACGTTAAACAAAGAGCGCTCTTGGGAGGAACCCCTTGCTTATCCTTTTTGTTCTTTCTTTATCGTTTTCTTTTGTTTTGCAGGAATAAAACCCTCGGCGGTTCATTTGGCTCCATCCTTTCCTCTCTTCCTTAAGCCTGAGCCGGTGTCAAGCTCAAGCATGGGGGAGCAACATCTGCATTCGTCCTAACGAATCTGGGGAAGTCATTTTTTTTTACTTTATTGCATCCCCCCTCCCCTTTCTTCTTCCTTTTTCTTTCTTGTTTTTATTTTTCATTGAGTACAATGCAAAATTCAAGCATGGGGGAGGGTTTAGTTGTTTTCTTTCTACTTTCTTTTCTAAAAAAATGTTCTAAATTTCTACAAAAAAACCAAAAAAAGATTAGTATAGTTTTATTAAGTTTCTTTAGTTTTGTTTTTATTTAGCCTTATCAAAAACACAAAAAAATTAGAAAAACCAAAAATTCCAAAAAAAAAAGATCATATATCAAAAACCCAAAAAATGAAAAAATCTTAGAAAAATCAAAGAAATATAATAAACCTCATGCGTAGCTTTTTGTTATTTTCAAAATTTTAGTTTGAGTTTGTTTATAAGCATTTTTTTAGTTTTTGCTAATCTTTTATTTCATCATATTTAGTTAAATCTAATATTTAGTGATTTAATTTTGAGGATAATCTTATGATTTTAATTTGCTTAGAGTAATTTATTTAGCACTTTTTCTCTTTTTTTAAATAGTTTCAATTTTGTACTAATTTTGCTTAATAATTTTGGATTCTAATGATTATTACCTCATGCTTTTAGATTCTTAGGAAATTTCAATCTACTAGTAGTTGCCCTCTAGTGTTTTAGTTTATTTTCTAAAAATTTGTTTAACCCCATCCTTTTTCCTTTTATTGTTAGATCATATGTCATGGGAATAAGGAGATGTTAGTTCCTTATTCTCTAGTACACATATGCAACCTAGTTGAAGAGAGGAATTAAAAGTTCGTATATGTCGTGGGAAGGGATAGGATATTAGTCTATCATTTTCTGGTATTACATATATTTTTTATTTTTAAAAAAAAATTGTGTGGGGTGTGAAAAAAATAAAATAATGATGATCGCCTCCAATCAAAGACCTCTTCATGTTAATTTCCTCCCAAAACTCCTTGGCCAATATCATTGTCATAGATTTTAAATTAAAAAATTTGGAGAGCATAAGTAGTAGGTTGCATTTTTTCCTTAAGTTTCTTTCAAGTTATGGTTTTTATAATTTCAATCTAACCTTGTTTGCACTTTACTTAATTTTGAGTGCTAGTTAATTTATTAGAGAATTTTTTTGGCTAAATATTTCTCTCTTTTCACTTTAATTTCATAATTTAGGACTTAATTCGTAAATCCCTAAATTTTATTTTTGGCTAGATTTTGGTGTAAATAAATTTTTAGTTTAATTGAACATTTTATAATTGTCTTATAAATATTTCTCATACTTTTGCTCTGGAATAACAAAAGTCTAAGCATGGGGGAGTTTGATGACTTGTTTTAGTCATCATTTTTGGTATAGTTTAGTTTAAGAAATTCCTAAGTTTATTTATATTTTTGTTTATTTTATGCTTGTTTTATTTCTTGTCTAATGTCTTTTGCGTCATAATATAATATAATAATCTCTAGTTTTATTATATGTTTTATTTTATGTTTTGTTATTTTTTCTTATTTAATGTCTTGTTATGTTTAGTTTTATTTTTTTTATAACTAATATTTTGTTATATTGTGCTTGTAATGTTTAATGGTATGTTTAGTATTTATCTATGTCATGTTATAAAAATTAACTAATGTTATGTTTTATTTCTTTTGTAGGTTCAAAGTCATGCAAGCGGCCCTCAAGATCAAGTGCAGCCCGAGCCTTGATTGCAGCCCTCAAACATGTGACCCCACCCTTATGGAGCAGCCCACTGCCTGAGCTTCACCCATGCAGCCCATGCAAGCAGCCCGGCCACTTATGGAGCAGCCCCTACATGCAACTAGCCCTACCCGAGCCCACTACAAAGCCACAATAAAAGCCTACCATGCATGGCTGGCCCTCTCTCTCCCCTCCTCATTAATCCACATGCATGTACCTTGCCACCTTTGTATGGCAGGCCCTCCTCATTCATCTCCCCCTCTCCATTTTATATTTTATATTTTATTTCCTTAAAAATTGCATACAATGAACCACCTCTCTCTCTCCCCCTTTATTGTTTTATTTTCTCTTCTTTATTTCTCATTCATCCCTCTTTTCCCCTCTTTCATTCTCATTTAAATCTCATCCATCTCCCATCTTTTATATTTCTATTTTCTATTTTTGTTTTTAATTTCTTTTAAATAAAATGCATGCATGTAACTCTTTCTCTCTCCATCTCATTAAAACCCATTCATGCATTTAGCCTCCTCTCTCTCCCTCATTAAATATCATTTATGAACCCTCTCCAACATACATGGCCGGCCACCCCCCTTGTCCCCTCATCTTCACTTCATTCTAGAACCTTCTCCCTCTCCTATAAAAGGATCCCATGTCTCAAGCATTTGGGAAGGTTGGATTGGAGAGAAAGCAAGTGAGACAGCTATTACTAGTTTAGTTTTCTTCTTTCTTTGTTGCTAAGTAAATTTCTTTTTCATTGTTGTAATTGTCTTTTATTAGTGTAATATTGTCTTGTCTTTATTATTGTGTACCCCTTTTTATCAAGCAATGCAAATGAATTTCTTTTATCTTTTTGTTCTTTCTTTCTCAAATATGCTTAGCTTATTATATTTTGTGCCCGATCGCGATAAGCTTTGCGATGAAATAACGACGCATCTTTTATTTTATGTTTGCATTTGTATTTTTCTATTTTTGATCTGACCTTGAATTATTTTGTATCGACTCCGTATTTCTAGTATACGGTAGTAGATTTCGATCTCATATTTGAGTAGCCGAGAGGCTCGTGAATATGAAAGATCACTCAAGGAAGGAAGGAGTTGAATGTAACCCTAGAGATAGGATGACGTAAATGTTCCGGATTGGAGTCAAATCTAATAGTGCGGGTTACTTCTGTAATGCGACTTTAGGCCATTTTGACTTGTAAAGAGATTTCGGTCAAAACATTTATAAGTTAGGGGATTTAATGCTCTAGCGAGATTACTTCCAAATATCGATCCGTCACGATCTTAATAGTATTACAAATGTTAAACTAATTTATTCTGTTATTTTATTTCAAAGTGAATCATCGATCGAGCACTCTTTTGCAATATTTTATTTCTCTTTTAATTAAGCTTAGTTCATTTTAGTTTTCAAACCCATCAATCGTTCGGTAGGATAATAGAATCATTGTGAGTAATAGTACTTACCTGCCCTGAGTTTTTATACGATCTTGATATTTTTTTATCACTATACTATAAAATGATAGGTACACTTGCCTATTCGGATTGTAGTCCGTGAGACGATTTTTATGCATCAAGTTTTTGGCGCCGTTGCCGGGAAATATTTTTGGCAATATTACGAAAGCACCGAGTTTATTATTTCTACTAATTTTTTTTAAAAAAAATTAATATTTTTAATTTTTCTACTAAAAAAAATCAATCAAAAAATTTAATTTTTTCTTTTTCTTTTTGGTAATAGTTTATTTTTTTATGGAATCATCATATTTTTGCGCTTTTTGTGGGTCGTCCGACAACTTTTATTCTGAATGTCTTTCGGGAACCCCTCCCTCTTTTGATTTCAATTTTTCTGGAGCACGTCAAAGTGGCCAATTTGACCCTTACTCCAATTTTTATCCTACTTGGAGATGGGGAACCCGTCTTATTTTTTTTAAGATTTTGCCCCGCAAAACGCCGTGCCTCCAAATTTAAATTCTATCGATAATGAGTATCTTGAATTGCAAACTTCTATTGATAATATTAATTCGCATTTCAAAACAATTATGGATTATTTTTCTCATGAGGCCGCATCTTTTTCTTCGTCTTCTTCTCTGTCTCCACCAATTTCATTATGTAATGAGTCACCGGCTTGTCTTTTTCCTCTCAATGAGGATAACTATTTGGATATTCCGAATTGTTTCCTTCCTCATTTGGAAGACACCTCTATGGATATTTTGGCATGCTTCTTACCTGTTGAGGATGACGAGACGTCTCATATTTCTCCTTCTGAAGACGTTTGTGATTCCATTTCAATCTCAAATTCAACTGTTCCAAATTTTTCTATTTTTAGCGAATCTTTTTCTTCTTCTTCTTTTATTTTAGATGACACTCCTTTAGTTCTTTCTGCCCCTTCTTCTCCCAAAATTTCACAAGTCTCTCCTTCTCCTTGTGAAATTTCCGTTGATGAAATTTCTTCTACTTGTTTTATTCCTCTTTCTATTTCTTCTTCTTTTTTTTTCTTATTCTTTTGATATCACTTATTTTAATTCTGTTATAAAACTAATCAAAGTTTTTGAAATACTCTATTCACCCCCCTCACTCCCCTCTAGAGTTAGTCAGATCTATCCCCTCACTTTCAATTGGTATCAGAGGGTGTGTTTCATTTTGTTTCACAGGCTAATACCTGAACCAAAAGTTACTTTGATAGATCTTAATATCTCTAGTGTCTCACTTATATCATGGCACAAAGTAAAGAATATTAAAGCACCAGACCTCCAGTCTGCAATCTGAATAAATTTGCAATCTGGAAGGGAAGAATCAGATTATATATGAACTTTATTGATGAAGATATCTACAACTCCATTTTGTCAAGTCCTCCAACTCAAAAGGCCACTACTTCAACAAGCACAAATGCAGTCCCATCACATGAGTGGATGGATGCTCAAAAGAAGGCAAAGGTTGCTGATGCAAGGTCCATGAACATTCTGGCACAAACAATGCCAGATGACCTATTCTAGAATGTGGCTGAGTGCACTTCAGCAAAAGCCATTTGGGACTCTCTAAACCAAATGGTTGCAGGATCAGCTGATGAGATAAAGGACAGAAGAACCCATCTCATCTCTTAATATGATAATTTCCCGAAAGATTAATCTGAGTCCGTTGCTGACATATACAATAGACTCAGCCTAATTATCAATGAGCTGAAGAATTTGGACTGGAATATCTCACTAATAGAGATTAACGACAAGATTTTTATGTGCTTGCCAAGTACATGGACTCCAGGATCTGGCCAATCAAGGAAGCCAGAAGCCTGAATGAGATATCCTCTAAGTAACTTCTAGGCAAGCTCAAATCTTATGAGCAGCTGATAAAGACAAGAGAAGCAACTGAGCAGAAGACCTACTCATCAGGAAGGAAAGAGCAAATCATTGCTTTTAAAGCATCTAATGGACCAGAAGCTCCACCAGCAAATGATGAGCTCATAAGCTTACTGGCCAAGAGATTTTACAAGATGACCAGAAAAGATTTCAAAAGGAAGTCATCTATACAAGATGACAGACCAAGATATGACAAAATTTCTACCATGGAAATTGTTTGCTTTAGTTGCAGAAAACCTGAACACATTCTTCCTGAGTGTCCAAATAATCAGATGAAGGAGAAAAGAAGAGATAAGGATTCCAGAAAGAAGTACAGCAAGATCTCCTCAAGCAAGTATAAGAGGAAGGAGAAAGGTTTTGTTGCAGAAACCTAAAGTGAGACAGAAGAAGAATCTTCATCTTCCAGCTCCAGTGAAGATGAATAAGAAGCTAAAGCTAAGGAAGTTTGTTTGATGGCTATTAATGCATCATGCCATCTGTCAGAAGCTGAGCAATCTGAAGAGAATCAGGTAATATCTTCATTTGATTTCAATTCTGAACATTTCAAAACTGAATTTAAATTATTATGTAATAACTTAATCAAATTTGAGAAGGAAAACAAACTTCCCCGAGATAAGCTAACTGAACATGAAAATTTGATATTTGAAAACATTGAATTAAAAGATAAACTAGTTATAACTTCTGAACAGATTAATTCTTTAATAATTAAACTAAATGAGGCTAAGCAATTTGAATAATCCCTTAATGGGAGAAGCATCAAATTTATGAACATCACAAGCACAGTAAATGTCAGGCTCAATGGCAAGCTGTGCTTAGGTGCTTCATCAAGCCAACCTCATTTGATTCAAAAAAAACATTCTCACAACCCCCATAAAATTCATATCAGAAAAGGGTAAGGAAAAATTAGAAAAGAATAATAAACCAACTAAATTAAAACAGAAACCTAAGAAAAAGAGAAAGAACAAGAAAAACCTTAATCATAACAAAGTTCAACAGATTTCGTCGAACTCAGATTGATGAAATGTGTACAGTTCGTCGAACTCAAGTCGACGAACTCTGAACACAGATTTCTATTATAATTATTCTTCGAACAACGATTGGCGAAACCAATATGGTTCTTCGAGCTGAGATCGACGATATTGGGGCACAGAGAATGAATCTTTCCATTCTCTGAGCGGAGTTTGACAAACTCATCCCTATTCATCAAACTCAGATCGATGAACTTATCAGAATTTGTCGATCCCAGTTTTGCTTAATATAAATTCAGATTATTCCAGAACATTTAATCAATCAAAAGAATCTGTTAACCCATTTACCCAATGGATAATTCCACCTAGGAAATTCCACCCTCTAGGATACAAGAACCAACATGAATACTCTTATATTTCTAGTTTTAAATTTGAAAATAATCAAGGACCCATGGTTACCTGGGACAACAACACCTAATTTTTCATTTTGCAGGTAAAGGACTATCCTACCACAGAGGAACAGTGGTACCTAGATAGTGGGTGTTAAAATCACATGACAGGAAACAAGGACAACTTAACAAACTATAAGTCCAAGTTTGGTCCAAAGGTGATATTTGGTGACTCCAACTATGGCAAAACTGAAGGCTATGGGATTGTCAAGATTGGAGCTTTCACTTTCAGAAAAGCAGCATATGTTAATGGTCTAAAACATAACCCTATATCCATAAGCCAATTATGTGATGAAGGTTATCAGGTATCCTTTAACCATTCTTCTTGCATTATTTCTTCTGTAAATAATAAAACTGTCTTAACTGGCCTTAGGAAAAGAAACATCTATGTAGTAAATTTCAAATCTGCTAGGTTAGAAATTTGTCTATTGAATCAAATTAGTAACAATAATGAACTTTGGGATAAACGATTAGGACATGTAAATCTTAAAAATATTGCTAAACTCTTTAGGGACAACCTTGTTAGAGGATTGCCTTCTTACCCCTATAAGAAGGAAAGCCTTTGCAGGGCTTGTCAATTAGGCAAGCAAACCAAAACTAGTTTTAAATCCATTAATAAGAGTGATTCACCCAGGATTCTGTATTTTCTACACATGGATCTATTTGGACCCATTGTTGTACAAATCTTGGGAGGGAAATCTTATACCTTAGTCATTGTAGATGACTTCTCTAGGTTCACTTGCGTGTTCTTCTTGAGAAACAAGTCACATAATTTTAAAGTTCTTACAAATTTTAAGAGCATAAAGAATGAGTATCCTACTCCAGTTGCATTGATTAGAAGTGATCATGGTATTGAGTTTGAATCTCTTCCTATACAAGAATTCTGTGAGATGGAAGGTATCAGGAATTGCTTCTCTGTTCCTAGAACTCCTCAACAAAATGAGGTAGCAGAAAAGAAAAATAGAACACTAATTAAAGCTGCAGGAACATTGCTTGCAGATGCTCACTATCCCTATCCTTTTGGGCAGAGGCTGTAAGCACAGTAAATTATGTCCTGAACAGAAGTTTGATACATAAACTTATGGGCAAGACTCCTTATGAATTACTCAAAGGAAAGAACCCTAAAATAGATTATTTTAGAATCTTTGGTTGTGTGTGTTACATTAATAATAATAACAAGAAAACTTTAGAAAATTTGAGGCTAAAGCTGCAATAACATTTTTTCTTGGATATTCCCAAGTCAGCAAGATTTATAGGGTATTTAATAAATCTACTTTGAAAATAAAAGAATCTGTTCATATTTCTTTTGATGAAGCTAACATGTTTTATAAGGAGAAGGATTCTTCTACCAATAACTTATTACAGGTACCCAAACTTTGTGAGAAATTTGATGATCTGAACCTCACCAATGAGGCTAAATCACATCCTTCTCCACACACTGATGAAGATTGTGAGGAAGAGGTCAGTGATATAATTGTTGAACCTTCATCAGCAAATTTTATTCAACAAGAGGAATTAATTCCCAATGCTGTTGTTGAATCAACTCCTCCAACTGATCTTGTCACACTTAGAGATCACCCTATATCTCAAGTGATTGGAGACATATCAGTTGGTGTGCAAATAAGGCATCAACTTAACCAAAATTTTATGCATGCTTGCTTCATATCTCAACTTGAGCCCCAATACATAAAAGATGCAAAGCAAGATCCCCATTGGATTATTGCAATGCAAGAGGAGCTCAATCAGTTTGAGAGATACAGAGTTTGAGAGTTAGTTCCTAGACCCAAAGACTACCCAGTCATTAGAACTAAGTGGGTATTTAGAAATAAATTGGATGCATAAGGAGCCATCATCAGGAACAAAGCAAGGCTGGTATCACAAAGATACAGACAGGAAGAAGGAATTGACTATGACCAAACCTTTGCACCTGCTGCAAGACTGGAAGCTATCAGAATTTTTCTTGCCTATGCAGTAAATAAAAAGTTAAAGGTCTACCAAATGGATGTCAAGTGTGTCTTCTTGAATGGTGAACTCAAAGAGGAAGTATATGTTGAACAACCACCAGTTTTATTTCTCCAACTCATCCCACTTTTGTTTTCGAATTGCATAAAGCTCTCTATGGTTTAAAGAAAGCTCCAAGAGCTTGGTATGAAACCCTAACTAGCTTTCTATTAGAGCATAAGTTCACTAGGGGCATTGTAGATAGAACTTTTTTACTAGGCATCATAATAATAACATATTGTTAGTACAAATATATGTAGATGACATCAATTTTGGATCTACTGATTCCAAGCTATACAAAAGGTTTTCTGACCTGATGCATTCCAAGTTTGAAATAAGTAGCATGGGTGAGCTTTCTTACTTCCTTGGTCTCCAAGTGAAGCAATCCCCTGATGGCATTTTCATCTCCCAATTAAAATATGCTAAGGAATTAGTTAAAAGATTTGGGATGACTGATGCCTCAGCCAAGAAAACACCCATGGCTTCCAATGCTATAATTGATTCTTATGATAATGGCAAGCCACTTGATCAAAAAACATACAGTCCTATTGTTGGGTCCTTGTTGTATCTCACAGCTAGTAGGCAAGACATAATGTTTTCTACATATCTTTGTGCTAGGTTCCAGGTGAACCCTAAAGAATCTCACCTTATTTTCTTAAAAAGAATTTTAAGATATATAAAGGGTTGCCCAAATCTAGGACTCTTTTATCAAACTGAGTCAGAATTTTAAATAACTGGATTCTCAGATGCTGACTTTGCTGGATGTAGAGTTGACAGGAAAAGCACATTAGGAACATGCCAGTTCCTTGGTGACAGGCTTATGTCTTGGTTTTGTAAGAAACCAACATATGTGTCTACCTTAACTGCAGAAGCTGAATACATTATAAATGGCAGTTGTTGTTCACAAATATTATGGAATCAAAACCAACTCCTGGATTTTGGTTACAATCTAAATAATTCAACTGTATTTTGTGATAGTACTAGTGCAATTTTCATTACACAAAATCCAGTACATCATAGAAGGACAAAGAATATAGAAGTAAGGTATAAGTTCATTAGAGATTATGTGGACAAAAAGAAAATTAACATTGTCTTTATCTCTACTGATTTTCAAAGAGCAAACATCTTCACTAAACCTTTAGATGAGAAGAAACAACTGCTCTTTCTTAAACAGCTAGGTATGATCAATGGAGAAACTTAATTTAATTTTCTGTCTGAGGTCGAAGAATTGATCACAGTTCGTCGAACGGAGATCGATGATCTGAGAACTGTTCTTGAGAAAATTCGTCAACCTGAGATCGAAGAACTCTCTGTGTGAAGTTATTTTTGTCAAGTGGAGAACGACGATCTAGCTTCAGAAAATTATTCGTCAACCTGAGAACGACGAAAAGTTTTTCCCTCTTCAAACTGAGATCGACGATATCATTTCTTCATGAAATTTTTCGTCGACCTGAGAACGAATATTTTATTTTTCTTTTACAGGACGGAGTCTGCCGCTTCATCTTCTAAAAACCTTATAACAAGGTTTTCTTCGAGCCCCATCCCGCGCTTTCTATTTCTCTTGCACTTGATCTCCCTCTTGTTTTGAAGGAAAACAATGGCGATTCCGGTGATTTCCCTCTCCAGCATGAAGTACAACACTGACTTCTACATCGACTTCAATTCTTTCCATCATTTCGATCAAATATTCATGGACATTCTGTAGCTGTTTGAAGAACAGTAACTAAAGAAAATCATGACCACCAGGATCAAGGTTCCAACAACTGAAATAAGGGAATGGGTTTATACTTCAACTTCTCCAGACGCAAATACTATGACTGGTACCATCGCAGGAAATCAGGTTATCCTAACCCCTGATGTTTTAACTAAAATTTTTGGTTTGGCTAATGGAGAAGAGGACATTAAAATAGATAGTTCTGAGTATGAGTCAATGTTTATTAAGATGGGTCACTCCGAGAGAAATCCAAATAAATTGTTGAAAAAGAATTTATTTGCTGAGTATAAATTTCTTATTGATGTCATTGGGAAGGTGTTGTTGGGCAAACACACAGCCCATTACTACATAACCAGGCACCAATTCTTGGTGATTTGTGCTCTGGTAAATAAGAAAGCAGTAAATTGGGGCAAGTTATTATTTGAGTAAATCAATAAGAAGAATTTTAAGAAAGAGGTTTATTTTGGGAGGATATTAGGAATTTTCCTCCAGACCAAGGCACCTGAATTATTGGTCTCCCAAACCATATTCATAAATGACCCAAAAGGCTTACATCTTTCTTGTTTTATAGATGGGAGAGGACTATCCCTAAGCCATCCAGGGCTTCCTCCTCTTCCAGAACTTCTAAGGACACCAGGGCAGTCATAGCCACTCCCCCACCACAAGATGATGTTATCCCTTCCATCAGAATTCCTTCTCCTCCTCTACAACAACAACCATCATTAATTATCCCTTCTACTTCACCTCTTCCACCACCATCACCTCCACAATCAACAATCATCATCCATGAGGATGAAATTCTGACTGATTTCATTCCTCCTCTATCTCCACCTCAAACTCATCTGAATGTTATTCCATCACCTTCATCCCAATAGCCTAACTTTAATCTACTGTCTCCTCAACCATCTCCTCAAAAATCTCCAATCAACCATTCCCCAAGTCAATCCCCCACTCAGGAAATCATTACCACAACAATTTCTACCACAACAATTCCTACTACCACAATTCCAACCACCTCTACTGCTATTCCTTCTAACCCTACCTCCACATTCCCTGAATTATCTCATACAGACTTCCCCAATGCTTTTTCTGTATGCTCCAATTATGGCCATCACACCTCTTATACTCCCTCTTCTCCAGAACCTTATATCTAAATTTCTCTAATATTGCAAAAGATCTTCTTACATTTATTACTCCAACTCTTAAGCGGCTAATAGCTGAAGCTATTGCTCCTCTATCTGCCTCCATCACTTCTATCTCTGATCAAATTACTGCTCTCCATTCTATCCCTTCTTCTAGGGGTCTGGCTTCAGGACCCTCTGAAACCAGGCAGGGGGGAGATGTTAAATGAAGAAGCTCCAGTTCTAGCAGCTCCAGTTCTAGTAACAACAACAGTTTCTCCTCTAGCTCCTCCTCCAGTAGTTTTTCAAGAAATTATAACTGTTGGTAATTTCATTATAAATCCCACAATTGACTTGGACTCTTTACTTGATTCTTTCAATTCAGTTTACAGAAATGTTCTACCAAGTTTTGATGCTGATTTCTCTAAGGCTATTGTATGTTATACTGCTCCAATAAGTCCTGCAATTGTGGATCAACTAAGGGAAAGTTTTGTAGTTCCAGAGGTTATAGAAATATTAGTTGCTGAAGATTTTTGTGAGCCAGTCTCTATTTCTGAGCCAAAGGCTTTCTCCCCTCTACCTCGTATGTGGGTTGAGTCCCCTATGCCAGACTTGGATGATATTATGTTTGAAAACATGGAAGAAGAAAGCAATCATGTTGTTATTGAATGTTTTGTAGAGCAAACCATCCTAGAACAGCCTCAGGCTGAGAAGCAAATTTCTAAAGAAGCTCTAAAAGAAATTGATGATCTGTATGATACTTCTCCTGAATCATCAGATGATGATGAGGATTCTGATGATTCTGATGAATCAAGTTCCAAAAAGATAAAATATAAGAAGAGAAAGGCTCCTCCTAAGGTTGTCCTAAGCCTAATTCTATAGCTGACACACCTTATTACATTCTGCATAATATTACTCTGTATCCAAAATGCCTCAATGGATGTGTTCTTCTAAGAATGAGCTCAAAGAAAGAAAGAAGAGGAAAAGGTACAGCTCCCTACTAAGGCAGTCCAGGAGAGGACCTCCTCCTCCTACTGCAGGTGCCTCAGGAAGTGTTCCTAATACTCAGAAGACAGCCTCTAGTAGCTCTCAGACTCCCAGGCCAGCCTCCCATCAGTCTTCTAGACCTGCTAGGAAGTACAGTCAATACAGACCTCCAATGTCCTATTGCTCAGGCCAATCTCAATAGTCTCTTCCTCCAACAAATTTTCAACCTCAATATATTTTATTTAGAAATCCTCAAAAGTCTTCTCAGGATGCTCCAAAAATTGATCTAGAGAGACCTCTCTCTTCAGCTTATGAACCTGAGTTAGATCCAAATTTTAGAATGGACAAATTTCAAGAGCTGATTGGTTTTTCTCAAATGAATAAAGCCAGAGCAGAAGGATCAGATCCATCACAATTCACTATAATGTCTACCTATAGACAGAAAGAATTTGATCAATTTCAGGTAGACAGAAATTTATTTTATCCCAATGAATATATGCAGGTACATCCAGAAGCTATAGTGCCTAGAACTTCAACTCTGAAAGTTCTTGGAGTTTAAGACATGAAGATGTCTCAAAAGGAAGCTACAAATCCTCACAGGACAATTAATTTTGCTAAATCATCTTCTGCTGCTCCCTCTGACAAATCTTAAAAAGTTATTTCTTTGTGGTTCATTTGCTTATTTAAATTAGCTATATTATATCTACTAAATAGTTTAAATTCTATCAGATATCTATATTTCTTTGTGTTTTTATGTTTCTCTATTTTGTTTAGTGACCTCACCCAAATAGGAGGAGAATGTTGGATCCCTAGTTTGGATTTGGGCTAGGTTAATTATTTGGTTATTAACCCATCATGTATAGTTTAGGGTCAATTTATTTGGTTCTAAGGTCTAGGTCAGTCTGACTAGGTTAGACAATCTTTGATCCAGTCCTCAGAAGAATTCAGAGATTCAGACTTAGAAGATTTGTAGTTTTTAAGAGTTCAGAAAATCAGTTTGACATTATTCAAACTCAGCTCGACGATCGTCGATCTCCGATCGATGAACTCAGAGTTTCAACTCTGAGCTGAGCTCGACGATATTCGAGCTCAGGTCGACGAACTCCCTCTTCTCTCAGATTCTCTGGTCGACAAAAGTCTATCTCAGTTCGACGAAATTGGAGCTCAGTATTGGCAGTTTTTCTCCAGATCAATTTTCTCTGAGATCAGCTCGACGAAGACGATTTCTCAGCTCGACGAACTTGGAGTTCAGGTCGACGAAATCTTTCCTGAGTTCGATGATTTCATTCTGTATCAGTTTGACAACTTCACTGTCATCTTTATTTCAATTGGTATTATTCTAAGGCAGTAATTCTCAGATAATTAATGCTTATATTCTCAAGAATATAGTCATTCCAAGGCAGCAATGATTATGGATTTCACAAAGTAAATTACTTGACTTATTTACTTGGACAGTTGAGGAAACACATTAAAGACATTTTCCAGCCATTTCAACTCTAAGATTCTGAGCAGCAAATCAAGGATAATATTCAAAATTCAGAGGTAGAAATCCTCTCAGAATATAAAAAGATCTTTTTCAAAAATAAGAACAAGAGATCTTTTCACAACAACTGATAAAAAAAATTTCAGAGAAAAAGCACTGCTATCAGTCTTATAGAAAATTGAAGAAGAACATCACACACAGATCTTTAGTCTTCTTCAGTTTCTGCTTCAGGCTTCAAAGGGACAACTCAACAACACCAGTCCAAGAAGTTTCTGAAGATCTTCATCCAGACCTATACCCTGAGCAAAGCTCTCATCTTCCTGAACCTTTCTTCATCTCAGGGGGAGCTTTGACAATAGAATCCACTAAAGTCTTCTCTGTTATTTGAGAAAGAGAAGACACCATCACTTTTCATTTCCCACTATAAAAAGGGTTTCTAACTCCCTTCAAAATTTATCACCTGGTTGACAAGTCTCCTTATCAGAAGACTTGATTTGATTTTTGAGCACCTGATCAAAAGCCTAAAGGGTTGTGAGATCTCCCTTGAAATAGATCTTGTGGTGAAAGGGAATATGAGAAAAAACCTGTGGTGGAAGGGCACCTGATCAAAAACCTGTTAGTGGATTCCTACCAGGGTGGTAGAAGAGTGGATGTACCTAGTTTTGGGGAACCACTATAATTTTCTTGTGTCGTCTGGTTGTTCCTTTTTTTTATTTCTGTTGTGCTATGGTAGTTTTCTTTTTCTTACTTCTCTTTATACATATACTGATATCACTTATTTTAATTCCGCTATAAAACTAATCAAAGCTTTTGAAATACTCTATTCACCCCCCCCCCCCTCTAGAGTTAGTCAGATCTATCCCCTCACTTTCGCACACTACCGGGCCTAAATCTTAAGTATGCCTCGACGCTAAGAACAAAAGAGAAGATAAATTGTGTACTCTTGATGGAATCCCCCAGTCTTTTAGGCTAAGTGAGGGGTCGTTAGAAAAATATCACTAAGACACCAGCTGAGCTGACCCTCTAGACCACAACTACTTAGCAAGTCGACGTACACCCATTGATGTGACGACTAGGGTAGTACCAAAGAACCGCCACATCGTATAAGCATGCAAATGTATTGCCCTAACCATACACAATCGAGACTCCATCTCTCAAGACTATCTAGTCCTCCATATCATAACCAACTGAGCCTTATCTCCCCGGACTATCCAGACCTTCTCAACCATAACATATCATCCCCATGGGATGATGTTCACTAGTTCTAATGTCTTCCTACTTAATCTACTCTTTACTTAGTGTTTATTTTATGCTTAATGATTTAGGGTGAATCTTGGACTTCCTGAGGAATACCTTGTGCAGGGCTCGCAACGATACTAAGAGGTATAAATGGCTGAATCTCAAACCTCCTTTTCTCAAGATTTTTAATCTTATTGGTGGATACCCTTTATTTAAGCCCTCTCGCAATGTTACTCTTAATATATTAAGATAGAATTATAAATCCTTTGGGGGAGAGTTGGTCTATCATTTGAACTTTAAGGTTAACTTCTCCCCTTAGTGTCCACATTCTCTATCTCTCATCACTGCTTAACACATTTCTCTAGGACTCCCATCATAAGTCTAAGGTACTCTAAACATGTCACTAATCAACTTGGGATCAAGTCCTATGATAATTCTCAAGGTTTACCCACTAGCAAATGTTCTGTTGAATGTTGCTTCTTACTTCATAGACACTGTAAGGGGTGCAACCTCAACCATACTAATCTATATGCTCCAAAATTTAATCCAGAGATGTACATGATCAAATCAATGTACAATTTGAAGTAGATAATTTTTCTAAGATTATTAAATCTCAAATCTTTCATTTACTCGATGTGTGATATGATTCTAAACTTAAATCAAAACTATAAGGAAATGTTTTCCCAAATTTCTACTAATTTTTGGAGCTTATATAAATATAGTCCTACAGTCATAATCTTGGTTTTATCTAAATTCTTAGTGTTACACAATTTAAATAATAACACTAATCATGTCATCTATGAAACAACTATCAAAAATATAAGGCCAATTGGTCTAAAATTTATTCCGGAGATTGCTCATGTCATAAAAGGTGATTGACAAAATAATCATATATTTTTAAATTATATTGGTCATAACAATAATATTTGATAAATATATGACAATTCCAGGTTTACACACGAAGTGCCAAAATGTGATGTCCAAATATTCTACGTATTTTTCCAGAGGTTTATTATAATATAAAAATATGTTTAACAAGGAATCACAATTTTCCATAATAATTTGATTATTAAAATTCCACAAATACATTTATTAGGCAATTACATCATTGAATAAGAATATATAATTTATTCATCCAAAAATTCTAAATAAATTTCTAGAGGTTTATCATGCTCTAAAAGTGTTTAGCAAGAGAAATGGACTTTTTAAAATAATTTGACCATGATTATTTCGTATATTCATAAATGTGACAAATACAAATAATGATATTCCACAAAGAAAATAGTACTAAAAATCATAATTAAATTCATAGAGGTGTTTTAGACCTGAATAAATATGTGACAGAGATTTGGATTTTTCCTAATTTGTATAGTCATATTTATTTCATTTATTTAAAAGTGTGACATAAGTAAAAAATAATGAAATTATTTGGAAAATTATGACTAAAAATTCTAATTTTTATAGAGGTGATACACTTCATCATAATATATGTGTGATCAAAATTTCATTAACTGCAATAAGTCATTTAAGAAAAATAGACAAAATATCATTTAGTTCAAAATGCACACCATTTCCCAATATACAATATTCTTGTAAGTGGAATACACCCACATACAGAAGGCTAAATGGCCCCAAATTTTAACCAGTATCATATAATGGCCTAAATAACAATCTACTAGAGACTTGGGTTATTTTGAGGTGGTCTAGCTATGTATCTCACCTATACATGCATAATTAAATTTTGACATAAACTATATGAAAATATTCTCGAAAAATTATGATTTTTTTGATGGAAGGTCCATCTATGTACCATGTATGTATGGTTAAAATTTCAGGCCCATGCAGTGAGCCTAGAGTTAGAAATTGACAAATAAATGCCTAGGTCACCTTTAGGACACCTCCTGAAAGTCTTTGATTTTAAGGATAACAAAATCACCTAGTGGGGGGTCAATAGGTTTCTTAGTCCTTAGTGACTTATCTTTTTTTTTTCTTTAGGAGCTTTATTAGTTGGTTGGACTTTGCTTTCAAGATATGTAACCTGCAACACAACAAACACACAAAGCACACACAAGATTTATTGTAGTTCCTCTAACAACGGTACATCCACTTTCCCTCCCACCTATCCAACTATCTTGTTGGACTAGGCACTTCTACAAAACTCTGCTCCAAAGAGCTTACACCTCAGATCCCTTAGGATCTCTCAGTCTCCTTCAAGACTGATAACTCAGCCACAAGGGCCTACAACTCAGTGATAAATAGATCACCTACCTCAGGACAAAGGCCCTACACTCAGGCTGGAAGGACAACCCTACCTCAGATCCACTAGGGATCCTACCTCAAAGAGAATGACAATCCTACAATCTCAGGCACAAAGGCCCTACCTTAGATCTGCAGCCAGATCCTACCTCAGGCATAAGTGCCCTATTGCTCAGTTAGAATGACTCACCTACCAAAGACTTGAAACTAAGTCCTACAGCTCAGATTCTTAACATAATCCTACCTTAGAGCAAATTTGCTCCTACCACTCAGATCCAAAAGGATCCTACGAGATAAAAGTGGGTTGTGTGGTTGATCTTGAAACAAGAGATGTTTCTCTGTGCTAAATTTCCAGAAAGAGATAAACTAATCCCCAATATGACTCTAGAAAAATATTTCCTGAGTCTACTTCTACCTAAACAAAGATATACACAATCCTAGCTTCTTCTTCACAGCACTAGGGATTTTTTCCTGCTGGGACTGAGAAGTGACTGAAGCAAAACTTGCTGCTACCTAAGATGAGAGAATCCCAGCCCAACTTCTTCTCAGCAACAAGGATGTAGATCTTGCTTTGACTTGTGCTAGAAGCAGCTTGCAGACAACTGTTCTACTTCTTCTTTCTTTCCTGGGCTGAGGAGATTAAGCCCTAACTTCTTCACCGCCTCTAGTAAATGTTCTTCAGAGTTGTACAGCTGGATCTGTGAAGAACTTGCTGGTGTAGATGGAAAATGCCATCAACTATCCTACTTTCTTCCCTTCAGATATTTGCTCTAATCTTGATGATGTCGATGGAGAAGTCAATCAACTAACTTGTTGAGCTTTCAGACTTACTGTCTTGAGCTTCCTGTTCTTCAGTCACTGCAATAATGGCGATGAAGAACAAAAACAACAACAGCTCTCTTTTTAATAAAAGGATTATCCTTTTATTGCTTGCAATCAAACGATTCTTTTAGTAGTAGCCCCACATCATTAATAGTCAGCTACAACCCGGCTTTAATGCTAACTATTGTATAGTAGCAATACGGTGCTTTTTGGCATGTACTGTAGCTTTCCCACTATTAATTTGAATAATATTGACTTGTTGACTTGCTGACATCACCAGTTGTGGGCTTAGCCAAAATAAAGCAACATTAGCATAAGCGTTGAGTGAGCGAGCTTCACTCAACACCAAAATACTTAGACAGAATTCTGTCTATCTAGGCGTTAACAGTGTTGAGTGAGTAAGCCTCACTCAATGCTTTTTTCCTTAGCTTATTCTTTAACCTTTTCTGCATGCTTGGCATTGAGAGCGTTGAGTGACCACGCCTCGCTCAACACCTTATACTTTAGCCATGCTTTCTGTATTTTAGGCAATGAGAGTGTTGAGTGAGCACTCCTCACTCAATGCTTTCTGCCTTAATCAATTTCCTGCTTCTTCAGTATCTTAAGCATTGAGAGCGTTGAGTGAGCACGCCTCACTCAATGCTTTTTTGCTTTAGCTAGATTTTCTTAATCATAGCATTTAGAGTGTTGAGTGAGCTTGTCTCACTCAATGCTTTCTGCCTTAGCATGATTTTTCTGCTCCTTGGCGTTAAGTGAGAAAGCTCCACTCAACGCCAAAATACATAATAGATTTTATTCTTTTTATCTAGCGTTGAGTGAGTAAGCTACACTCAACGTATTTGGACTTAGCTAAATTTTTGTGTATGTTTCTTCTTAGGCTATTACTGCATTAGCCTGTCTCACAGCCTTTTACTGTATGGCATTGATTGAGTTGACTTCACTCAACGCTTGTAGACTTAGCCACTTTTTCAGCTTGCCACTACTTAGATTTCACTGTATAGGCTCCACTCAGCGCTATAAGTCATCTAGCGTTGAGTAAGTTTCCTTCACTCAATGCCTGTAGACTGAGATAGATTTCTGTCTATCCACAGATTTGCCTAAACAGTACCTGTTCAAGCCACTTGAACAACCTGTCCAATCAATGTATAGTAGACATCCTACAATCACTAAACTTGAGCACAAGTTAGATCACCGCATATGTATACATTATTTGCTAGGCCTTCTTCAAATCCAAGACATTGGGATCAATGGACCCAATAATCTCCCCCTATTTGAAGAAGTCAAAACCTATGACAATGTATACACTAATACAACTATGCAACATATATAGTAAACATTAATCTGCATAATTCATAAATAATGATTATCAACAAAATGATTTTCATTTATCTTTTATTGAATAATTATTCTTGTGCATTTAACAAAGCAATACACATTCCTTAAGCCCCTTAAGCAGAACCTAAAACTTTTCAAGTTTCAGGTTCCCTTATCACAATCCCACTGCCCTTTGGCTTCTTGACTGCTTTCTCTTCAGCAATTGCATTCTTCTTTCCTTTGTTATCTTTCTTGTCTGCTTTAGCTGCTTCAGCTTCTGCTTTTTCTTTTTGTCTCTGAAAGTACCTGAAGGGCTTTGGGAAGTACTTGGAGGGTTCAACTACACAAGGAAGAAATGTGTTTGCATTCTTGTTCTTCAAGTAAATTCTCTTTTCAGTGTCCCTCTTTTCCATCTTCTCCCATTCCATTTTGTTTTACCACTTTCCTCAGTCTGACCTCTTGCTTTTGACTTGATCCCAAGCAAGCAGAATGATGGATCTGGACTCAGGGCCCCACTGTTAGAAATCAGGCCTCTTCTCCATTTCTTCTCTATATTTCCGCTTCCTTAGCCTGAATTCTTCCTCGGTTTTAGAAGCAGTCATCTCGTCTATCTTTAGCACCTGGTCTACAGTCTGGCTGAAGGAAGGAATCTCAGCAACAATTGACTACTCACCCCACTAATCACCAACATTATCACCTTCTTCTATATACTATCCATACCCCTGATTATCTTGCTGAGCAGACATTTTGTTCAAGGCATCTTGGACTTGGGCAGGCATCATTAAGATTTTATCATACTAAATTTGCTCCATTTCTAATAAGCCTCTCACCACATTGGTTGCCAAGACCATGTTTTCAGTATTAGTTCTTATTGCCTCACTCTCCCCCTTTTTGACTTTTTCAACTATTTGAATGGTATGGACATGCCTTGGTTCTTTCTGTTTTTAGATGGTTAACTCCAGCAGTAACATGATTCTTTACTTCAAACATATGGTCATCAAGCAGGATAGTACAGGCGTCCATCTTGGTAAAGATTTTTGTATTCTGTTGATCCCTCAGAACTTTATCAGCATTATGAATGGACAGCATGTTCTGAGCCTAAATATTTTGATTCTTTATGAAAGTGACAACATTCTGGCTTGCCACAGTCATTTTGTCCATGATGCAGTCCATATCCGGAGCAGATCTTTTAAAGAACTTGACAGTTTCTCCTTTCAGCAAGTTTACTTAAAATCTGATCGATTTGATTTTTGTGGCTAGATCATTTTTTATATTTTTAAGGGCATCATCAAGAAAATTTTTTAATGCCCTCCTCTACTCATCCAGCATACCTTTCAGTTGGGCAAGGAAGATATGTGGAATCTGGTCTGTTTGTGCAGAGGTGCCTTCAACATGAGGTTCTAGAGTTTGTCTGACATCTTCCGTCTCATCAGAGTCAGCCTCATTTTCATTTGTCTCTTTTTCTGGAGCATCTGTCTCTTCTTCTGACATTGAGGAATCAATGTTGTGAATTTCTATCTGAGCAGGGAGTTCAGATTGAATCTCCCCCTCAACCCTTGTCATGCCTTCATTGACATTCAATAAAATAGCAGCAGCATCTTTATCACTTACAGTTGTCTGAACTACTTTTGGAGGGACCTTTAGTTGCTCCCCCATAACTAGAGCATCTTACATTATCTCTTGTTCAAGCTACTCCCCCTTAGCCATTGCAGTCTTTTTATCATCAAATGCAACATCCATAACTTGAGCCTGGAGTTGCTCACCTTCAGACATTGCTATCTCCATTTCATAAGTCAAATTGATCTCCCCTCAGTCTGTGGCCTGGGAACATCAGCATCATCTGGATTCAATAAGTGGACACCTGCATCATCGGACCTGAAATCCTCTCCTTCCATCCTAGCTGAAATCTTAGTAATAATAGTTTCAGCAATTTGCCCAGCAACTTCAGCTGAAGGCGAGTCAACATCCTGGTCGGGAGTTTCTTTAGACTAAGCACCGCTCAACTGATTTCAGGCAGCACGATCAGAGGAAACTTATACCTATGCACTTTTGTCCTTCCCTATCTCTTCATCAGACCCTGTTGGACTTGAATCTTGAGGCTATCACTCATCTTTAGCAGAACTGCTCGAGCTTCTTGACTCTGAGCTGGAGCTTCCTTTCCTTTCTTCTCTATTGTTGATGGTCTATGAGGCAGAAGTGTAACACCTCCCCTATAATGACCGTATAATATGTGTCCGGCAGGGGACCCAAAATATATAGACTCCACAACTTCAATATTATAAGATGATATAAACTACCCAACCTCAAAACTCAGACATCAACAGCGGAAACATACAACCAAAACTAGAAGTTATCCACCAAACCAAGAGTTTCAAAATGACCTTAAGGCCTTACACATCATAAGTCCAAGACTGAAGCAACATTAAACAATAGTAACGTGCAAACGCACTCCTAGGCTACCTTGGCATACAAGCCGGATTATATTTCATGGAGCATATCATTCAATCAAAATATATGAAAATATAAGAAAGTTCATTTCATGAGGCCTAGGCCTTTTTGGCCGGCGAGCTTGCTCCTGCTTGCGATCCTTGCCCTGTAAAAATTGGTGGTAATGTGGGTCAACAAAGGCTGACCTCAACTGTATAACCAACACTTCTCCTCCCGGCCGTCCCTAACGGACCCTAGGGTATACCACACCGTGCAGGTCAGCACTTCATATGCAATATACAATAATATGTAAAGCTATAAAACATATTTGGATATCTCACACAACAAACATGTTTCCAAGTTGAGCATGTAATATAAAGGGGCCTTCAATGCAACATGAATGCAATCCTGGGTTTCACCCAAAGCACTCTAAAGCATATGCTTCTAACACATGATCACATCGGGTACTTCCAATTTCCCCAACGGCGTTCAAGCCGCAAACACAAGGGTACTATAATTTTCCCCAACGGCATACAAGACGCCATACGGAACTCTTGCCTCGGCCCCACCCGCCCGTGGGTCTCAAAACCCGGGCTTTCATACAAGCTCTGACCTCTCTCATCAGGATTCTGCCACAAACACAAAACGATTCTAAGAACCCTTGCTGGACCCCACCCGCTTGTGGGCTTCATCGCTCGGGATTGTCCTAAGCTTGGCGTTCTCTTCAGTTTCACAGAAGGGGACTTATCTCGCCGGGACACTCTCCACTCGTGACTTACACTTCACGGGCTAGCCAGCCGACCACAGAGACAAACCATGCCATAGCACTTCACAATCCCAAGCTTTTTATGCCCCAATCCACCATTCGTACGGTAATGTTCCCATGCCCCAAGGAAACCATCTACCGTTACAATGGAGCTAACCTTGTCCGGTTCCGATTACGCATACACGCGCGGAAAAAGGGTACATACAACATTACAAATGGCGTCTTTCCACTAACGGATTTCTAACAGAATCCTTAAGGCTTGCAATGTAACATCCATGAGTCGGACTAACAGTCGCGACTACGGCTTCACCCACAATGCCTAATCCACTATCGAAGCGGAATTCTAGTGCAATATCATGTCGGGGGTGAACACAATCGACATGGTGGCTCCTCTTGAACCAAGGCAACCCGAATCCCTCTCATTTGAGAGATCTGGTTCCTAGAATGCTTGAAAGAAAGCAAGAAAAGAATTGATGCCATGCATGCATCCTAAAACCGAGAGTAGAAATGTTGTTGCCTTATGACTCCTCGTCCTTACCATGGAAACCTTGCTTTGCACGGATAAAAATGTGTGCCTCCAAGTCCTCTTCGCGGATCTGGACTCAGATCAACAATCGGGGCTCCGAAGCTCCGACAATGGCAGAAGAAAGCTATGTTCTTGCTCCTCCTCTCTCCTTCCCAAAACCCTAACTCCCACTTATCAAATGAGAAAATGAGGGGAAACAATCATTCAACCCTATAAAAGCACTCTAGAGGGAGAGTCTTGGGCTTTAAGATCAAAACCTAAATGAAATCGAATGGCTAAAAAGCCAAATGACGAAACTGCTTCCGTCCGCTACCACCGGGCAGTAACTTCCTACCGCCGAGCGATAGTTTCCCAAGCGCTCTGCCAGAAAATAATGTCGCGCTAATGCTGGCGGTAGAACTAATATAATTATAGAATCTAGGGATATAGTTTTCTTTGAAGATAAATTCCTTAAAGACAAGAACCTGTCACTCCCAGGTATGCAAGCAACTATTTCTGAGGAAGTTCCTGAATAATTACCAAGCACCTCCAATTAATTTCCAGTAAAAAATTGTGACTTGGAGTCTAGAAGGACTTCGGTGAGAGAGATAACTCCCAGAACCTTCGGTAGTGACTTTGTCACTTACCACATTGAGGCTGATCCATCTACCTATAAGGAAGCGATGAGATCAAGGGATTCACTACTCTGAAAAGAAGTCATTGATGAAAAGATGAACTCTCTACTTTATAACAACACATGGACGTTAGTTGATAAGCCAAAAGGGGCAAAAACTATAAGGTGTAAGTTGGTTTTAAAAAAGAAGCTTAATCTTGATAGTAGCGTAGCTAAGTATAAAGCACGCTTGGTGTCTAAAGATTTCACACAAGTTAGTGGGATGGATTACTTTGATATATATTCACCAGTGTGTCACTTATCAACCATTAGGATCCTCCTTTCTATTCCGTCTATTGAGAACTGTTGGGTATTGTATCCACAATGCACCTGATTTGAAGAAGCCCCTGAACAAGCTAAGTTGAATTGACAATGTATTTGATGATTTTCTATCAAGTTGTGCTTGCAGCTATTCCATGCTAAGTACACACAAATGTCAGGGTGCAGTGGGTCAACATACACGGGTCTACACAACGTAATCCCTTGTTGAGTAGATCAGTGTGTTGACTCATGTGTGCTCTCTCTATTAGAGTGTACTTATTCTCAAGTACAGGGTCGAGGTAGATCAAGAGCAGAAGAGGAGCAAAGATGGGTCAAAGACTAAGTATTCAAAGGAAGGAAGAGAAATCTTCTAAGTCAAAATCGACGGAAATCAATAAGTGATTCTCGCCGACTTCGATGGGAATCGTTAGTGATTCCCGCCGATTCGACGAGAATCAGTCTACATTCTCGCCGACTTCCTTTCAGCTGACAGTTATCCAACAGGAATTCTGCCAAGGCAGAATCGACGGGAATCGCAAGTGATTCCCGCCGAATTCGACGAGAATCTGTCTGCATTCCTGCCGATTCGTCGAGTATCAGCTAGCCTCTCCCGCTGATTTCTTTCGGCTGACTGTTTTCCAGACAGGGATTCTGCTAAGGCAGAATCGACGGGAATCGTGAATGATTCCCGCCAACTTCGACGGGAATCACCAACGATTCCCGCCGATTTTGCCTTAGGCATTTTTCCTCTGTTCGCTGGACCGAACCAAGAGGTCGTGCGCTATTTCGGCCGGGGCTAGGGTTTCTCTTTGTGGGTCCCACAACGGTCATTAGGGTTGGCTCGGGTATATATACATGCGTATTTCGAACTTATACAAGAACTCATTCACGCGAAATAAAAAAGCCGACGTCGTGCCCTAGCAGATCGCAGAAAATCGCCGATAGCTGACGCCGCTCGCAAGCTCGTTGCTGCCGCTGATCTCAGAGCTTCTTTGATCTTCCGACGACAGTACTGAGGCTAACAGTGCGTCTCACGCATCTATCTTGAGATCTCTTGTCTCTCGATTCGTTGAACGAGGTTAGTTCTTCATTCCGATTCGATAGATACGACTGATCCGACTGAGATCGTTCGTAGACCTTGCCTGCTTCGTCAAGAAGTTTGGATCCACAAAGCATCGCTGCCGCAATCACTTGCTGTCGTCGAACTTGAAAAGATCCTCTCTAAGAGAGAACTCTGGTAGTGGACTCTTCGTATCTTTTAAGAATGCTTCTATGAACGAAGAAGGACATCGGAATCTCCAAAAGTTTGTTTTTATTTTCTTTTACATTAAATTTTAGTTTATTATAAAGGAATTTTGATTCCTAGTTGTAAGGGTTGGGTGCAACCCGTGGTGGTGGAGTTGTGACTCCTTTGATTGGAAGGGTTCCTTCCGTAGTGTGAGGATTGGATTTCAATCCATTTGGAGAAGTGACCGAGTCATTCCTTGGTGGGAGATAGGTCGAAGGGGAAAAGTGGACGTACCCAAATCGAGGAACCACTATAATTCATTGTGTGTTCTGTGTTGTGTTTGTTAACTTGTACAGGTACATTTAATTCCGCAAAAGACTGCACGACACCTATTCCCCCCATAGGTGGATTTAGTCGACACTAGATACTTTCAAGTGGTATCAGAGGGAGGTTACTCATCAATAAGGTTAACACCTTGAGTAAGATCCTGCATCTAGAGTCAAAAAGTAAAAATATCTCTGAAATGGATGGACTCAAGTATTCAGGAAAGATCCCAGTGTGCACCATGCTGAACTTTCCTATCTGGAAGGAAAGGATCAGGTTTTACATGGAAGCAGTCGACCCCCGGCTCTTCATGATAGTGGAGGAAGGACCTTATATCCCCACTAAGGCCTCCACCATTGATCCGATCAAGATGGTGCCCAAGAAGCTCTCCGAAATGGATAAGGATGAGATGGTGCTTGTCGGTCTAGACAAGAAGGCTCAGAACATTCTTGTCAGCACCGTTGATGACTCCATGATGCAGAACTTCAGCAACTGCAGGACTGCCAAGGACATATGGCACTGCCTGATCATTCTGATGGAAGACACGAATGAAGTAAGGGATGATCGAAGATCCCTTCTGAACCAGAAGTATGAGGCCTTCAGGCAAGGTCCCAAGGAAGAAATTGGAGTGACTTTCGAGAACTTCCTGAAGATCGTCAATGCCCTGAAGGGTTATGGCAGAGTGTTCACTGATGGTGAATTAAATGACAAATTCCTTAGATCCCTTACTAAGGAATGGGACACCAAGATCTGCGCCATCAGAGAATTTGGCAAGCTGGCAGAAACTAATCCCCAGATTCTATTTGGGAAGCTTATGTCTTATGAGCTTCAGCTGAACACCAGAAAAGCTGAAGAAGAAGCCGATAAAGCTGTTGGCAAAGAAAAAACTGTAGCCCTGAAAGCCAATCACTCAAGGAATGGCAAGGGTGCAGCCTCATCCCGCTCTTGGAAAAAGGATGAGGAAGAAGACTCTGAGCCATGCTCTTCCGGCTCAGAGCTATCTAAAGAAGATTCTCCCTCATCACTCGAGAGTTTCAAGAAGTTCCTCAAAATGAGGAATCAAAGAAAGAGAGACGGCTCCTCCTCCAGACATCAGAATAAGAATTACTCTTCTGACAGGTATGAACCTAAATAGAACAAACATCGCTCTGCTGGCATTATTTGCTTTGGATGCAATAAGCCAGACCACGTCGTTGCTGACTGCCACCAAAGCAAGAGAGATAAGGGGAAGGGAGAGGAGCACAAGTCATCTAGAGATAAGAAGAAGGAGAGGAGCTATATTGCCAAAAATCCAAAGACACTGAGTGAATCTGATTCGTCAAACTCCAGTGATGATGAGGAAGCCTACTTCGGGCTAATGGGTCGCTCTGACTCAGAAGGAGACTACCCCCCATTTACTGGGATGGTAAAAGATCGTACCCCCCTCTCTGACTCTGACTCTGAGTCTCCTGATGATGATCTCAAGGACAGTCCATCTACCCGTGAAGCTGAGCTCCTCGAAAAGTATGAGCTTCTGTTCAATACCTTTGAGGAATGCCGCAAGAGGTTGAGGGCTCAGAAAAAGGAAGTCAAATTCCTTAAGGCTGAGGGTGTGTCCCTAAGAGAAGAGATCACTAGCTTGATTTCCCTCCGACAGGAACACCTGGACCTGACTTCATAGCACTCAGAGTCTCTAAGGCTCCTTGACCAAAAATAGAAAGAAATTAACAAGTTGGAAGAACAGCTTGCGGCAAAAGGAAGATTGTCAAAAGCTTCTCCATGCCCAAGACCGTTTTTCCTCTAGTTGATGAATTCTCTGCTCAGGCTAAGGGGGCTGGCTTAGGGCATATGGGTGTGCCTGGTAAATCATCTAGGAGAAATAGAAAACGGAGGAAAAATAAGGCTGCTAAGAAGGCCTCTACTGTAGAAAAGGGAAAGGCCCCACTCGATCCTGTTTCATTCAGAAAGCATGGCTTTCCTTGTAATGAGCAGGACTTTGAGTCAACCTATGGCCACTTCTTCCGGCCCTCGGTTGAAAAGTCCAAGAGTCGGTATGATGGTTGGACCTTCCCCCGAAACTACGGTGAGAGTGTCTTCAAGGAACCTTTTGGAAATCCAAGTGGAGAATTATGGCCACTTCTCTAGCATCCATAATAGGAAGCAGGCACCAAAGGCCAAGCCTGTTATACTGAAGGAACAGGAAGTGAAGAAATCATGTGACTGCTGTCATCATGATGCCTCCACCTCCAGATCCAAGGCCCCGGCTGGACCCACCACACCAAGGGTGAAGCTGGAGTTTAGGAAGCGGTACAACAGGTTTGACTGTTGGTGCTGTGGCAAAGTTGGTCACTTTTTCGTGGATTGCTGGTTTAATCCAAGATTCAACGAGACTCCTCATGTTAGCAATGCGAGGCCGACCACTCGTAGGGTTAACCACCCGAGGGGGAGTGTGCTAACAAGGAATCTAGGACCCAAGTTCAATTGGGTTCCTAAGGGAAACTAATTCTGTTTTGTAGGTATGTCCAAAGGCCACCAAAACTCCAATCTGGTACTTGGACAATGGATGTTCCCGGCATATGAATGGGACAAGAAGCCTGTTGCTTGATTACTCCCCAGTCGAAAATGGACCCAAAGTCATCTTTGGAGGATCTGATCGAGGAGTCACCAGGGGTGATGGTATGATCTCCAACGGTGTATTCTCTATCACTGACGTGGCCTATGTTGAAGGGTTAAACCATAACCTGATCAGTGTAAGCCAATTGTGTGATAAAGGATACGACGTTAAGTTATGCAAGGATAAGTGCTTGATAATATCGTATGCCTCTTCGGAGACGGTATTAACTAGCATGAGGAGCAGAAATATCTTTTGCTTAGATTTTCTTAGCTTAGACTCTTCTACCCCTGTATGCCTAGTAGCAAAAGGCAGTGCATCTCTTTATGAATAATGGCACAAGAGATTAGCACATATTAATTTCAAGACTATTATTATGTTGTTTTCCAAGAATTTAGTAAGGAATGCCCCTACTATTAAGTGCATCAAAGAGAGCCCCTGTCCTGCATACCAGAAGGGCAAACAGACTCGGGCTACCTTTAAGGGCATTGCAGACAAAGACTCCTCCAGATGTCTTTATCTTCTGCATATGGACTTGTTCGGTCCAGTGCAAGTTCATAGCTTAGGATGAAAATCGTATACGTTAGTGATTGTTGATGATCACTCTCGGTTTACGTGGGTATTCGTCTTGAAACGAAATTCAGATACGGTTGACATCTTCACTAATTTTATCAAGCAGATTCAGAATGAATTTAACTACTCCGTGGTCAAAATCAGAAGTGACCATGGAATAGAATTCGAGTATGGTGCTATGACAAAATTTTGTGAAGAACATGGTATCTTTCATGATTTTTCCTCCCCGTGTACTCCTCAGCAAAACAGAGTTGCGGAGAGGAGAAATAGAACGCTCATTGAAGCATGTACAACAATGTTGAATGACGCTTCTCTTCTAGAGTACTTCTGGGCAGAGGCTGTCAATACGGCTTGTCATGTGTAGAACTGAGCATTGATCAACAAGAATCATCGTAAGACGCCTTATGAGCTATTGAAAGGCAGGAAACCGACCATGTCCTATTTAAGGATTTTTGGTTGCAGATGCTATGTACTCAATAATGGGAAGTACCCACGTACTAAATTCGGAGAAAAATGCTTCGAAGGAATCTTCATGGGATATAGTAGCCATAGTCGGGATTATAGGATCTTCAATAAGAAAACCTTAGTTGTAGAGGAGTCCATTAATGTTGTTTTTGATGAAGGAAGCTTGCTTCATTGCAAATCTTTCAGTGGCACTCTTAAAGATGCAGGTGCAAGGCTTGAACAGCTAAGTCTCGATGAGACTGCAAAAGGTACAACTCCCAAGTACGTCAAGGTTTCCACCTCAACGCCAACTTGGAGAAGATGACGATCAGGATGGAGAAAATCTCCCAGAAGAAGGCGAAGCCCGAGAAGCTGTTAGAGCTCCAGATGCCAGACTCTTAGAGCTCTGACACGTGAGGGATCATCCTAGAGATCAGATCATAGGAGATCCTCATGACGGTGTCAGAACTCGGAGAGGTACAATTAACGAGATTCTGCACCTTAGTTTTCTATCACAGGTTGAGCCAAAGAAGTTCGACGAAGCGAACAAAGATACGTCATGGATATTGGCCATACAAGATGAACTGCATCAATTCGAACGATGCAACGTCTGGATGCTTTTTCCCAGACCAAAGAACCAGAATGTGATCGGTACTAAGTAGATCTTCAGAAACAAACTGGATGAACACGGTGTCATCATCAAGAATAAGGCCAGACTAGTGTCTCAAGGTTACAAACAGTAGGAGGGGATTGACTTCGACCAAACCTTTGCACCAGTTGTAAGGCTTATGGCGATCAGATTGTTCCTGGCATATGCCTCTCACAAAGGATTCACTGTCTATCAGATGGACGTGAACTCTGCATTTTTAAATGGAAATTTGAAAGAGGAAGTATATGTCGCGCAACCCCCAGGTTTTGTTAATCCATCGCTCCCTAATCATGTCTATTTTCTTAATAAAGCATTATATGACTTAAAACAAGCTCCTCGAGCTTGATATGAGACTCTGTCTAGTTTTCTTCTTGAGAACAAGTTCTCGAGAGGAAAAATAGATAAGACATTGTTTCGTAGGGAAGTCAAAGGCAAGATTATGCTGGTGCAAATCTATGTCGATGACATAATATTCGGCTAAACGGACAACAATCTTTGCAAGAAGTTTTCTCAACTTATTCAAGGAAAGTTTGAAATGAGCAGCATGAGAGAGCTAAAATATTTCTTGGGACTTCAAGTGAAATAGTCTGAGGATGGAATTTTCATTTCTCACACGAAGTTCACAAATGAACTCCTCAAGAAATTCGGAATGGAGAATGCAACCTCTATAAGGACTCCAATGGGATCCACTATGTCTCTGGACAAGGATGAGAAAGGGAAACCTTTTGATGAAACCAAATACAGAAGCATAATTGGATCCACTGCTAGTAGACCGGATATTATGTTTTCCACATGCGTTTGTGCTGGATATCAGTTGAATACTAAGTGAAAGTGGAGGATAAGATAAGTCTGACTCTAGAGGGGGGGGTAAATAGAGTTTGTTAAAATAATTTTTCAAAATAAAACATTTGCAGAGGAAGAGTTAAGTTAATATAGTATGTGTATTGTACTGCAGCAATAAAACAGAAGTAATAATAAAAAGAAAACAAAAGATTCACAACACACAACAAAGAATACACACAAGAAACCAAACACAAGAAGCTATAGTGGTTCCCCAATCAACCTGGGTACATCCACTCTTCTACCACCCTTAGGTAGGAATCCACTCAGGATGAGTTGATCAGGTGTCCTTGCACCAATGAGCTTTTGATAAGGTGCTCAAAAACCAGATCTAGATTTTTTGATAAGGTGTCTTGCCACCACTGAGTTTTGACAAGGCTCTCAGAACCAGATTCAGAACTTTTGAAGGTAGTTTTGATAACCCTTTTACAGCAGGAAAAGAAAAAGGCAGAGGTGAAGTTGTCTTCTCTATCTCAATCACTGAGAGAAGACTTAGTGGATTGATTGTGTTGTCAAAGCTCCCCCTGAGATGTAGATGGTTCAGGAGTGAGAGCTTTGCTAGGGTGAATAGGCCTTCAGAAACTTCAGATCTCCAGCAGAAGATGATTTCAGCAGAGGCTGAAATATGATTTGTCTGGAGTCTTTGATGTTGAAGCTATGAACACTTTTCAGTATGCTAATTTTCAATCTAACTCTTCAGGATTGTTCACTTGATTTTTCTTTGAGTTGATCTCTCTATCTGTGTATGTGTGTATTGAGTAGTTTTTCTCTTAATCTATTGTTGTGTATATTATTCTCTGATGATCCTCTGTCCAAGATAGCCGTTAGCAGTCATAAATGTCTTCCATAAATATTTTGTCTTCTAGAGGAAAGTCCAATATACATTCTCTGAGAAATCCCTTGAAACTTGCTCCAGAATAAATGAAAACGGCTAACAAATCTCTTGAAATAAATGCTGAGAGAATTTGAAAAACATTCCAAAGGCCGACATAATTTGAATCCTTAAATTCATCGATCTCTCAGAAAAACGTCGATCTGAGCTCTACGATCGTTGAACTGAGCTCAGAGATTGGATTGAACATCAGACATAAAACGTCGAACTGAGCTCTACGATCGTCGAACTGAGCTCAGCGACCTGAAGAATAAGTGAGGATAGATCGTCGAACTGAGCTCAGTGACTTGGAAACAAGCTAAAGGCAGATCGTCGATCTGAGCTCGAAGATCGTCGACCAGAGTTCGACGACTTAGCAGAGTTGAGCTCAGAGATCGTCGAACAGAGTTCAACGTTTCGTCAACCTGAGCTCGACGAAAATTGTCTTTGTCTCAGCTCTAAGTCTTGATCCTTGAATGGTCCTGGGGGCAGCTTCAAACCTAAGTTCTAAGCCCTAGACTCATTCTAACTTGACCTTTTCAACTATACATCTAGGTGAAACTGATTTCCTAAAAACATTGTTATCCTTGCCCAAATTAGTAATAGGGTGTTCCAACAATCTCCCCCTATTTGGATTAGGATTACTCTTTACAGAGCTCAGTAATAAATACAAAAGCAAATACAAAAAAGCAAAAATTAAAGCAACAGAGCAGAACATGCAGCATAGCAGCATTCAGATAGAATATCAGCAAGTGTTTTAAAAAGAATGTACTGTCTGCTTATAGAGATCACTTCTTTTCACTTCCTTTCTTAAATAAGATTTCCCTATTGGGATTGAGAGCCTCTTTCTTTGACCTTCTGTCATCATCTACACCTAAGGAGGTTTGAGATCTTGGCCTGGGAACCACAGCCTCAGGATGCAGTTTCATGTAATCTACTGGGTCAAAGAACTTCCTTTAAGCATATCTTTCCAGTTTTGCCTTCCTTTTCTCTGACAAGGTAGTGATGTTGGAAGTGTCTTTTCCTTGCTCTCTGGCCTTCTTCAACTGATCTAAGGTAGCAAGTTCTTTCATCCTAAAAGTCCATGATAAAGGATTATTCTCTGGATCTTCAAAAGGGATTGCAGGTTCATATCTATTAATAGTTTCGAAAGCAGTAGAAGTCCTTGTATCAACAGTTTCTCTGAGTTTATAAGGGAAAGGACCTTGAGTTGAGTCCATATGTCTTTGTCCTTCCCTTTGTTGTCTTGATTGAATCATGTGTTCTCTCTGATTACCTCTGTATTGTCCCCTTCTAGACTGATAACCTCTTTGATATTGCCCTCTGGGATGATATCTCTGTGAAGATTGGGAGGAGCTTTGCTTTAGAGCAGAGGTTTGAGAAGCTGAGCCTCCACCTGATCCTGAATTTGGAGGAGGAGGAGGAGAAGGCTGAAACTGGGATGATCCTTTCTCATACTTATCCAACTTTCTTCTTTTCCTCATGGCCTTTAGCTGGTTTTTAGAATACTGCATCCAAGATTCAGTTATCTGGCAGTCATGTAGAATATAATAGGGTATGTCATTAACATCCTTGGCCTTTGCAGGAGGGACCTTCATCATGGCCTTACTTCTAGCTTTCCTTTTCCTAACAATAGTGCCAGCAGAGTCATCAGATTCTGTATTGAATTGATCACTTTCAGAACTCTGTGGTCTGTCATACAAATCATCTATACTTTTGATATATTCCTCTTGAACTTTTGATTTCTCAATATCAACAGGGGCAGGAGGTGTTGATACAACATCAGTAATCACAGCAGTACTCTCAGCAGGAGCAGATGAACTAGCAGGAGTCTCAGATACTTGTACTTCCAAATATTTGGCCAATTCTTCATCAACAGTATTATCAATATCAGCAGGCAGCATTTCAATGTCAGTAGATCCAACAGATATAAAGACAGTACAAACAGAAGCAACAACATCCTCAGCCTTAAAAGAGTTGACATATGATGCAATCAGACAGGGATCACATTCTGAAATAGGCATAATGGCCTTAGTAAGGTCTTCAACTTGCTGAACTGGTAAATATCTTTTGTGAAGAGAATCAAAAGCACTAAACAGTGACCTGAGGTCCACTGTAAACACTGGTACTGGAGCAGTAGCAGACACTTCTTCAGCTTCATGAGGCATCTCCCCCTGCCTTGATTCAGGCAGGACTGGACCAAGGCACTCCATTGAAGGAATTGCCGGAGGAGAGGAGATAGCTGACAGCCTGTCAGATAGCTCCTGGATAGATTTGAGGAGTGGAGCCAAGGAGGTCTCCAGCAGGGCAACTAGCTTGGGGGCCAGTATCCCATAAATCCTATCAACTAGAGCTGAAAGATCCACTTGCTCAAGGGATACTTGAGTAGAAGTAGGAGTTGATGTTGCTGGCATAATGGTGGATGGTGTGGTGGTAGGAGGTATAAGGATGGATGGTTGAGATATTGGGATTATGGAGATAGATGATACGGGTGTGGAGATGGATGGTGAGAAAGAGGGTTGAGCAAGGATATCATGGAGGAGTTGTTGGTATGAGGAGGATGGATGGAGGCTCAAGAGGTGAGGAGGGGGAATCATCCATGAAGGAGTCATCCAAAATGTTGAAAGATGGAATGGAAGAATCAATGGGTGGATAGTAGTACAGAGGGTGTAATGGTTCTGAGGTGGTGGCTGGAGGAGGTGAAATAGGTTATGAAATTGTGATGGGGGGAGGAGATGGATGATTGGATGGTTGATGAGGAAGGTAAGGCAGAAACAATAGGAGGTGGAGAAGGAGGAGTAGAGGAGGAAGCAGGCAGTTTCTCAATGAGGGCAGGAACCTGAGGGGAAGAGACTGAAACAGTCCTTATGCCTGAAGCAGATGGTGCTGCAGCAGCCCTGTTGGGGTTGATAATCTGCCTGTCCCACTTGCTGAAAAGGGCACAGTGATCCTTTTGGATGCATTGATGTGCACCCCATTTGAAACCAGTAATTCAGGGCACTTGGAATGCAGGAAAACCCCTAGAATCCTCCCAAAATTGACACAACTTTTGTTAATTTTCTTCTTGATCAAGTCAAAGAAGATAGTTCCCTAATCTAGATGTTTCTTGTCAACTATTGCTCCCATTAAACAGAACTGATACCTTGAGATGGTATCATGAGCTGAGTGCTTTTCCAGAAGCACTTTCCCCACAACATCAGCCAAAAATTAAAATTCAATAGATAGATTCTTTTTCAACAGCTTATTAGGGTGTACAGCAGAGTGACCCATTCTATCTAACATGGAATCAAATTCTTCTCCAGACAAATCAATAGAGTCATCTCCAGTACTTAAGGTGAATACTTCAGTCAGAAGAATAGGGGACAATGGTACCTGAGTCCCTTTGATCGTGCCGACTATAGTATTTTTATTCTCATTGGTTGCAGTAAAAACCCATTCTTTTATTTCATCTGTCGCAATCTTTATTCTGGTGGTCATAAACTTAACTAACTGCTGTTCTCGGAAAAGATTCAGAATATCTTTGAACCTCTGATCACTGTCATCGAAGGAGTTCATATCTATGTCAAAACCTGTATCAAATTTCATTTTTGAAAGAGAGGCAACCGACACCGCCATTTGTACCTGCAAAGATTGAACAAACACGACCAAGTGCAGAGAGTTTGGAGGGAAAAAGAGTTTTTCTGCAGAAACTATGAACGCGCAAAAGAGAACGACGGCCGAAAAATGATTTTTATATTAGGGTTCGACGCCGGAAAGGAAAAATCGTTGAACTCTATTCGACGATTTAGGCTTCTAATAGAATACGAAGAGGTTTCAATGTCGTCGATCTCTGTTAGACGACATTGACGAGCGTCGAGCTCTGCTCGACGACCGCTTAACAGAAGGAAGGATAGCTTAAAGCTATCAGGCGGCGCTGAACTCAGGTCAACGATTCAGGAAACGTCGATCTGCGTTCGATGATTTTTGGGAAACTGTCGATCGCCGTTCGACGATTTCTGGGGAAAACGTCGAGCGCAGTTCAGAAAAAGAAATTATCCTACAGACACAAAGAGAATTGAGTTTTTAGCCTAATCTTGGTCTGTTTTTAGATTTTAAAATCTTGGAATTCATTTTAGACAGCCTCCATCTAGCATTCCTAACTGATTGAGGAAGAAGTTATGTTTCTTTTCATCCAAAGGCTTGGTGAAAATATCTCCTCTTTGCAAATCAGTTGGGATATATTGAAGTTTAATTTTATTTTTCTCAACCTTATCCCTTAGAAAATGATGCCTAATTTCTATGTGTTTTGTCCTACTATGGAGGACTGGATTTTGTGCAATGGAAATAGCACTGGTGTTGTCACAAAATATTTTAGACTTCTCTAAGTTATAACCATAGTCTAAGAGTTGATTTTGTATCCACAAGATTTGTGAACAACAACTACCTGCAGCCATATATTCAGCTTCAGCAGTTGAAGTTGACATAGATGTTTGTTTCTTACAAAACTATGAGACAAGTCTATCACCAAGAAACTGACAAGTTCCACTGATGCTTTTCCTGTCTATTCTGCATCCAGCATAATCAGCATCTGAAAATCCAGTTAAGTCAAATGCTGAATTTTTTGGATACCAGGGACCTAGATTTGGACAGCTTTTAACATACCTAAGAATCCTCTTTACTAAAGTTAAGTGTGACTCTCTAGGGCTAACTTGGAATCTAGCACATATACATGTAGCAAACATTATATCAGGCCTACTAGCTGTAAGGTACAATAAAGAGCCAATCATTGCTCTATATGTTGTCTGATCAACTGGTTTCCCATGGTCATTAGCATCCAATACAGCATTCGTAGGCATGGGTGTTTTCATACATGATGCATCAGACATACCAAATTTCTTAACCAGCTCTTTTGCATACTTGGTTTGAGAAATAAATATGCCTTCAGCATGTTGTTTGACTTGCAATCCCAAGAAGATGGAAAGCTCACCCATGCTACTCATTTCAAATTTAGAGTGCATAAGCTTGGAAAACTTTTTGCACAAGTTTGAATCAGTAGAACCAAAGATGATGTCATCTGCATATATTTGTACTAGTAGGGTATGGGACTTATGGGTTCTAATTAAAAAGAGTTTGGTCTACTCTCCCCCTAATAAAATCATTTTCTAGAAGAAAGCATGCTAGGGTCTCATACCATGCTCTAGGAGCTTGCTTTAGACCATATAATGTTTTATGTAGTTTGAAAACATAGTCAGGATGAGTTGGAGAGACAAAACCTGGGGGTTGTCTGACATAGACTTCTTCTTTGATCTCCCCATTGAGAAAAGCGATCTTCACATCCATTTGGTAGACTTTGAATCCCTTGTGAGCAGCATAAGCCAGGAAGATTCTTATGGCCTCTAACCTTGCAACTGGTGCAAAGGTCTGGTCATAGTCTTATCCCCTCTTCTTAGAATATCCTTGAGCAACTAGCCATGCCTTATTCCTTATAATAATTCCTTGATCATCCAATTTGTTTTGAACACCCATTTTGTTCCAACAATGGAATGATCCTTTGGCTTAGGCACTAGTTCCCAAACTTTGTTTCTTTCAAGTTGATGCAACTCCTCTTGCATTGCAATGATCCAGTGTTGATCTTGCTCTGCATCTTGAATGGATTGAGGTTCAATTTGAGAGAGAAAGCAAGTGTGCATCAGGTTTTGGTTGACCTGATTTCTGGTTTGCACACCAGCTGAGATATTTCCAATCACTTGGGAGATTGGATGATCTCTTGATGTTACTAAATCAATAGGGGTTATTGATTGTTCACCAACCTGTGTTATTGTTTCCTCTTGTAGAACAGCAACTGGCTCTTCAAGAAGATTTTCTTCCAGATGTTGAGCAGCTTCTTCATCTTCACTACTTTCATCCTTTTGAGTAACTTGCAATCTGTCCAAGTCTTCAGCTAGAGAATGTACCTGCAAATGTTCTATGGTAGAAGCATTCTTCTCCTTGAAAGACATATTAGTTTCATCAAAGGAATATGGACAGATTCTTCTATTTTTAGAGTAGTTTTATTATAAACCCTATAAGCTTTACTGATCATAGAGTATCCCAGAAACACTCCTTCATCAGCTTTTGCTTGAAATTTTATTATATATCTCTTGTCATTGTTGTGAATATAACAAACGTAACCAAAAAATTTCAAGTAATCTACTTAGGTTTCTTCCCTTTGAGTAATTCATAGTGAGTCTTGCCCTTCAGTTTATGTATCAAACTTCTATTCAGTACATAGTTGGAGGTGTTCACTACCTCAGCCCAAAAGGATAGAGGAAGGTGAGCATCTAACAACAATGTAGTTGCAGATTCAATTAGGGTTCTATTTTTCCTTTCTGCTACCCCATTTTGTTGAGGAGTTCTAGGAGCTGAGAATGTATGTGTAACACCCCAAAAAGGCCCAATAGACTCAACTTGAAAATTTAGTAGCAGGTCAGGTTACACGGCCTGGGACACGGGCGTGTCCCAGGGCGTGTCGGGTGACACGGCCTGGGACACGGGCGTGTCCCAGGGCGTGTTCTATTTATTTTGCAAGCTTGGCCTATTCCGGGCAGAGCCGGACACGGCCTTGAACACGGCCGGGAACACGGGCGTGTCAGGCTGGACACGGGCGTGTCAGCTGCCGTGTTCCGACCCGTGTTCTGGTTGCAGCTCGATGGAGCAGGAGACACGGGCGTGTCTCAGGTTTGACACGGGCGTGTCAGGTCCGACACGGGCGTGTCGATGACCCGTGTGGTTCAGTCGGTTTAAGCTGTGTGCACCGCTGAAGGGGTACACGGCCTGTGACACGGGCGTGTCACAGGCCGTGTCGGCCAAAAAGTGAAATTTTGGGGTGATCTTGGCCGTTCAGTTTCCTCTCTTTTGATCCAAAGGCTCAGATGGTTTCTTGGGCTGAATAAGTCGTGAGAGAAGGAGCTTCATTCTTCTTTTATTCTTAAGGAAGAGAAAAAGAGAGAGGAAGAGAGGAAGAAGGAGGAGGAGACCAAGCCACCGGCGAAGCTCCCGTGGTCCGATTCGCGATCCGAAGCCGGCGTTGTGACGGCAAGGCTGCTGCGGTTCTTTCTCACCGGCTAGTTTGCAATGGCACCGAAGAGATCGACAAGGGTAACGATCTCCCTCCTTGGACATGTGAAGTCCTTCTTTTCTGCATTGCATAGGGAAAGCCCTTCCCCGCGAGTGTGCGGTGGGTTGTGGTGTCCCTTGGGGTAGATATGTGAAGTCCCCCTTGTTAGAGGCCGGAATTGGAGTACGGCTCTAGGCATGCTGTGTGAAGCCCATCTGGATGGAATCTGGATTGGTGATGCTTGTTTGCATATCGGAGAAGGCTCCGTGATAATGGCTTGTGATGCCTTGTTCCTACCTGTTGCTTGGTGCGGCAGGAAGTACTGGACGATGTCCAGGAAATGAAGAGGGTTGGCGGCAACTCTTGTGGCCGTGCGTTGCCACTTTGTGAGTAGTTGAGCCGTTGGGCTGCAACTCGTTGAAAAGGCTGTGTGCCGAACAGGAAAGGTGAAACCGACCCGCGCCTATAAAATGCCATGGATACTTCCGTATTCGAGGTGGCTCGGCGACTTGAGCAACGGGGGGTGGCTGATCCGTACCTGCGTTAGGTCCGTCCGACTTGGAAGCCTGGTATAGGTTTTGTTGGAGCGCCTAATGAGAGTCTTAGGCCCGCGCGCCGGAAAGACTGAAATGCTCAAATACCGTGTAGACGGTGGTGTTGACCCTGGTATTCCGGTACACCGAAAATGTGCCCTGAGTGCACGGACTGTCGGGCCGGGCGGCCGATGGTTGTGATGGCTTGAATGTGCCTGCGCGCACATAGTTGCTATTGTTGATGCCATGCTTGCAGGGAAAGAATGCTCATGCCCCGAGAAAGGGGTAGGATTGTTATAATTGGGTCAGCTGAATGCTGACCGTTGCATTGTTTGCCACCGGTTGGGTGGAATTGTTCCCGTGCAGGTGCTGGAGAGCCAAGTGGTAAGTGATGGGCGGGAGAGCCCTACTGCTGTTGCTGCTGCTGCTGCGGCTAGCCTGGAAGGCTAAGCGAATGGCTTTGTTTTGTTTTCTCTTTTACTCATGTATGGCCGGCCTGCGCGCCGAGGTTTGTAAAACATGATGTATGTTCAGAGGAATTGTAAGGCCTTAAGGCCAAACTCTTGTGGTTGTGTACATTCCATGGTTTATATATAAATGTGGTTTTATATATTGGACATTCCGGTTAAGAGTTCAAAGTTGTAACTTAAAGCTTCCGCTAGAATGCTCTGAGTTAGGATTCGTGTTTGATTTGGTACTCTCCTGTGACCTCACCGTCTGTTTGTGGCATATAGTGTGGGGCCCCGGCCGGACCTTCTACTATACGTCATTTAACGGATGGGGTCGTTACATTTTGGTATCAGCTTTTCGTCGGTCTTCCTCTTTCGAATTCGTGGTCGAATTCTTTTGTGGGGTGGCGAGCACGTGTTTGTGCGACCTGCTGTAACGCTAATGAACTCTGGAATGTCCAAAGGAATGTACAAAATCTTGTTTGAGGAATCTGCGCGTTCCTTTTTGTGTTGTTTTGCTTGTATACGTTCGCTAATGTGTGTCTTGTCCACCTATAGGTGACACGTAGTGGTGCTGGGCAGTCTGAGCCCCAGCGTTCTGATGAGAGTGCGGCACCAGCTGAGGTGCCAACACCTCCTCCATCTGCGGAAACTGTTCGTTTAGTTGCTGAGGCGCTCTTTGCCATGATTCAGCCGACCGGGCAAGCGCAGCCGGCGGTAGCGCCAGTTCGTGTTGTTGTAAGACCCGAGCCGGTTGAGGCTGTAGATCCACGAGCAGCTGACCGACAGTTGAAGCAATTCATGAGCTTCAGTCCTCCGACGTTTGCGGGAATGGGATCCCCAACGCAGGCGGAAGATTGGTTATCGCGTGTCAAGAGGATAATGACAGCGATCAGGGCGGAGGAAACTCTCAAGGTCACCTTAGCCACCTTCATGCTGGAAGGGGAGGCGCGGTTGTGGTGGGATGAGGTAGAGTTACACCATTTGGCGGGCAGGCAATTAACACAAGTGTCGATTGAGGAGTTCTCTCGGATCTTTCTGGCGAAACATGTCCCAGCGGCGCAACGTATTGCTATGGAAAACGAGTTCCAACGGTTAAAGCAAGGGGAAGATAGTGTGGATGTCTACTTGCACGAGTTTACCAGGTTGGGACGATATGCGGGAACAATCTTCGCGGATGACCAAAGGAAAACGAATCGGTTCTATGAAGGATTGCGGGATGAGTTACGATTCCTGCTTTCGAGTTCTGTGAGCCAAGGGTTCCAGGCGTTGGTTGATACTGCGTGCGCGTTGGAAAAGGACATGAGGCGAGTGCAAGGGAATAAGGGCTTGGTGGTGTCTAAGCCAGAGTTTCAAGCACCTCGCCCAGGCAAGTCGTTTTACCAGAAGAAAGGGGGCAAGAGGTCCAAGCCATCTGGGCAAGTAACTACGACCGTTGTGTCGGGAGCGACATCAAGGCCGGATGCTCGTACGTGCTATAACTGTGGCCGGGTGGGGCATATAGCTCGTGATTGTCGAGTTGTGCAGCCCAAAGGGGAAAAGAAGACGGGTGCGTCATATGCTGAGAAGGGCAAAGCGGTGGTGGATTCCTCTGCTTCCCAGGCGCAGCCCCGAATCTATCAACTTGGCCAACAGGAAGCGATTAAGCAAAGTGACGTCGTCACAGGTACGAGTTGATTTAGTTTACTTGCTGTGCTTTTGGTTTTGGTTTTGTTTAGCTTGTGCATGATGTGTGTGTGCTGCAGGCTTTGTCCTGATTCGGAATAACTTAGCGAGAGCCCTGTTTGATACGGGTGCTTCGCATTCTTTTCTGTCTGAGGATTTCGTATCTCGCATTGGGGTACCGAGTCATGTGACGGTGGATAGTACAAGGGTGCTATTGCCGAATGGCTGTGTGATGCTTGCGGATAGGGCTTGCGATGTGGATGTGCAAATAGGAAGTCGGGATTTCGGTTTGAGTGCAGCTGTGCTACCGTTATCGGAGTTTGATGTGATCTTTGGTATGGACTGGCTCTCGGAGCAGCGTGCCTTTATTGATTGCAACTCCAAAGAGATTACACTGGGCCAGAATACCGGGCTTGTGACGAAGTTCGCTGGTATGCGAGGAGTTGGCGGAACGTTGTTGTCTGCACTCCAAGTCGTCAATGCTGTGCGGAAGGGCGCGGCGTTATTCTTCACGCTAATTCAGGCTGTTGAGCCAAAGGCCAGTGTCGGTGAAGTGCCAGTTGTGTCAGAGTTTGCCGATGTGTTTCCTAAAGATCTTCCTGGGTTACCACCCCAGCGGGAGATTGACTTCTCTATTGAGTTGGTGCCAGGTGCGAAACCTGTGGCCCGCTCTCCATATCGCGTCGCGCCAAAAGAGATGGCTGAGTTGAACGTCCAACTGCAAGAGTTGTTGGAGCAGGGTTATATACGCCCAAGTATGTCACCTTGGAGCGCGCCTGTTCTCTTTGTGAAAAAGAAAGATGGTAGCTTACGGTTGTGTATTGACTACCGCGAGTTGAATAAGCTGACGGAGAAAAACAAGTATCCGATCCCACGGATTGATGACCTTTTTGATCAGCTGGCGGGATCAACGGTCTATTCCAAGTTGGATCTGAAATCGGGATATTATCAGCTAAGGATTCGGGAAGGTGACATTCCCAAGACAGCGTTTGGAACACGCTACGGTCATTATGAGTTCACGGTAATGCCGTTTGGCCTATGTAATGCGCCTTCGGTATTTATGGACCTAATGCATCGAACGTTCCGAGAGTATTTGGATTTGTTTGTTATTGTGTTTATCGATGACATCTTAGTATACTCTCAGTCAGAAGAGGATCACGCAAACCATTTGCGGTTGGTCTTGCATACCCTGCGGAGGAATAAACTTTTTGCCAAGTTCTCAAAGTGCGAGTTCTGGCTCTCTTCAGTAGCCTTTTTAGGCCATGTGGTAAGCGGAGAGGGTATCGCGGTGGATCCGTTGAAGATAAGTGCCATCCGAGATTGGCCAGTGATGTCTTCAGTGGCCGAGGTCAGGAGCTTCCTTGGACTTGCGGGCTACTATAGACGGTTTGTGGAAAACTTCTCACGGATTGCTTTACCTCTCACCACGCTGACGAGGAAAGATCAAAAGTTCATCTGGACGCCGGAGTGCGCTCGAGCTTTTGAAGACTTGAAGAGTCGTTTGACCACGGCGCCTGTGTTGACATCGCCATGTGGTACCGATGGGTATGAGATCTATAGTGATGCATCTGGGAGCGGCTTAGGCTGCGTTCTTCTGCAGTTTGGGAAAGTGATTGCTTATGGCTCGCGTCAGTTGAAAGTGCATGAGCGGAATTATCCCGTCCATGATTTGGAGTTGGCGGCGGTAATTTTTGCGCTCAAGTTGTGGCGGCACTATCTCTATGGCGTCAAAGTGGATATCTATACGGATCACAAGAGCCTAAAGTATTTGTTGGATCAGAAGGATTTGAATATGCGACAACGAAGATGGATGGAGTTCCTCGGGGACTACACCTTCGAGATTCACTATACTCCCGGGAAGGGAAATGTGGTCGCTGATGCTTTGAGTCGGAAGACTCCGGTACGGGCAAGCTGGTTGCAGAGGCATGATCAGCGTTTGATCCAAGAATTGGAGGCAATGGAGATATCGTGTGTTGACAAGGGTGCGTCAACCGATGCGTGCTTGAACTGGACGGAGGTGCAATATGACCTTACGGACAGAGTTCGGCGAGCAACGGAGCTTGATGAAAGTCTCCAGCGCTATGCTAAAGATGGGCCGGATGATCAATTCTCTTGGGATAACGGGTTGTTACGGAGAAATGGTCGAGTATGCGTCCCAAGTGTGGGTAAACTGAGGGAAGAGTTGATGTACGAAGCTCACTTTGCAAAGTACTCAGTTCACCCAGGGAGCACAAAGATGTACAGGGACATGAAAAAGCTGTTCTGGTGGCCCGGATTAAAGAGAGATGTGGCTCGTTATGTGGCTAAATGCAACACCTGTGCGTTGGTGAAAGCAGAATGCCAGAAGCCTGGCGGGTTTCTGAAGTCGTTACCTATTCCGGAGTGGAAGTTCGATGATATTTCGATGGATTTCGTGCACGGGTTGCCGAGATCTCAACGCGGTCATGATTCAATCTGGGTGATTGTGGACCGGTTGACGAAAGTGGCGCACTTCCTTCCAAACAGGCGAGATGATTCAGTGGAAACCTTGGCCAAGCTGTATGTGGAGCAGGTTGTTCGACTGCACGGTGTTCCCCGGAGCATCGTTAGTGACCGTGATGGGCGGTTCACATCGAATGATTGGCGGCTCGTTCATCAAATGTTGGGTACAAAATTGGCGTTTAGTACGGCCTTTCATCCCCAAACGGATGGCCAGACTGAACGAACCAACAGGACGATGGAGGATATGCTCCGCATGTGCGCCCTAGACTTTGGTAAAAGATGGGAAGAGTATATATTTCTCGTCGAATTTGCCTATAATAATAGCTACCAAGCGAGTATTGGTATGGCACCATTCGAGGCGTTGTATGGTCGGAAATGCCGTACACCCTTAGCTTGGGCAGAAGCAGGCGAATCGAAGCTGAATGGGAAAAAGGAAGTCAAAGAAGCTACTTCGCTCATCCGCTCTATTCGGGAGAGGCTATTGATAGCCCAAGATCGTCAAGCCAAGTACTACAATGCCAAGCACCGGAACGTGGAGTTCGCGGTGGGTGATTGGGTATATTTGAAGATCAAACCCTTCAAAGGTGTGTCCAGGATTCGGCGTTTGAAAAAGCTAAGTCCGAGGTATCTTGGTCCGTTTGAGGTGGTGGAGCGTGTTGGGGAGGCTGCTTATCGACTAGCACTGTCAGCGGACTTGGGTGGATTACATGATGTGTTTCACATCTCAGTCCTTCGTAAGGCGGTAAAGGATCCAGCTCAAGTCGTGGAGGCTGATCGGGTACCGGTCGAGTATGGGCTAACGACGAGGGTTAGACCCATTCGGATCGAGGATCGAGCCGAGAAGCAGTTGCGAAACAAGGTGATCGGGATGGTCAAGGTCCGATGGGACAATTGTGGCCGTGAAGAGCTAACATGGGAGCGAGAGCAGACCATGCGAGCCGAGTTTCCCGAGTTATTTGTATAACTGTAGACCGTGTACTTTTTGTTATAACATGCTTATAGCATTGCTGGTTTTCTTTCCTTACCGTGCAAATTTCGGGACGAAATTTTGATAAGGGGGAGAGGGTTGTAACACCCCAAAAAGGCCCAATAGACTCAACTTGAAAATTTAGTAGCAGGTCAGGTTACACGGCCTGGGACACGGGCGTGTCCCAGGGCGTGTCGGGTGACACGGCCTGGGACACGGGCGTGTCCCAGGGCGTGTTCTATTTATTTTGCAAGCTTGGCCTATTCCGGGCAGAGCCGGACACAGCCTTGAACACGGCCGGGAACACGGGCGTGTCAGGCTGGACACGGGCGTGTCAGCTGCCGTGTTCCGACCCGTGTTCTGGTTGCAGCTCGATGGAGCAGGAGACACGGGCGTGTCTCAGGTTTGACACGGGCGTGTCAGGTCCGACACGGGCGTGTCGATGACCCGTGTGGTTCAGTCGGTTTAAGCTGTGTGCACCGCTGAAGGGGTACACGGCCTGTGACACGGGCGTGTCACAGGCCGTGTCGGCCAAAAAGTGAAATTTTGGGGTGATCTTGGCCGTTCAGTTTCCTCTCTTTTGATCCAAAGGCTCAGATGGTTTCTTGGGCTGAATAAGTCGTGAGAGAAGGAGCTTCATTCTTCTTTTATTCTTAAGGAAGAGAAAAAGAGAGAGGAAGAGAGGAAGAAGGAGGAGGAGACCAAGCCACCGGCGAAGCTCCCGTGGTCCGATTCGCGATCCGAAGCCGGCGTTGTGACGGCAAGGCTGCTGCGGTTCTTTCTCACCGGCTAGTTTGCAATGGCACCGAAGAGATCGACAAGGGTAACGATCTCCCTCCTTGGACATGTGAAGTCCTTCTTTTCTGCATTGCATAGGGAAAGCCCTTCCCCGCGAGTGTGCGGTGGGTTGTGGTGTCCCTTGGGGTAGATATGTGAAGTCCCCCTTGTTAGAGGCCGGAATTGGAGTACGGCTCTAGGCATGCTGTGTGAAGCCCATCTGGATGGAATCTGGATTGGTGATGCTTGTTTGCATATCGGAGAAGGCTCCGTGATAATGGCTTGTGATGCCTTGTTCCTACCTGTTGCTTGGTGCGGCAGGAAGTACTGGACGATGTCCAGGAAATGAAGAGGGTTGGCGGCAACTCTTGTGGCCGTGCGTTGCCACTTTGTGAGTAGTTGAGCCGTTGGGCTGCAACTCGTTGAAAAGGCTGTGTGCCGAACAGGAAAGGTGAAACCGACCCGCGCCTATAAAATGCCATGGATACTTCCGTATTCGAGGTGGCTCGGCGACTTGAGCAACGGGGGGTGGCTGATCCGTACCTGCGTTAGGTCCGTCCGACTTGGAAGCCTGGTATAGGTTTTGTTGGAGCGCCTAATGAGAGTCTTAGGCCCGCGCGCCGGAAAGACTGAAATGCTCAAATACCGTGTAGACGGTGGTGTTGACCCTGGTATTCCGGTACACCGAAAATGTGCCCTGAGTGCACGGACTGTCGGGCCGGGCGGCCGATGGTTGTGATGGCTTGAATGTGCCTGCGCGCACATAGTTGCTATTGTTGATGCCATGCTTGCAGGGAAAGAATGCTCATGCCCCGAGAAAGGGGTAGGATTGTTATAATTGGGTCAGCTGAATGCTGACCGTTGCATTGTTTGCCACCGGTTGGGTGGAATTGTTCCCGTGCAGGTGCTGGAGAGCCAAGTGGTAAGTGATGGGCGGGAGAGCCCTACTGCTGTTGCTGCTGCTGCTGCGGCTAGCCTGGAAGGCTAAGCGAATGGCTTTGTTTTGTTTTCTCTTTTACTCATGTATGGCCGGCCTGCGCGCCGAGGTTTGTAAAACATGATGTATGTTCAGAGGAATTGTAAGGCCTTAAGGCCAAACTCTTGTGGTTGTGTACATTCCATGGTTTATATATAAATGTGGTTTTATATATTGGACATTCCGGTTAAGAGTTCAAAGTTGTAACTTAAAGCTTCCGCTAGAATGCTCTGAGTTAGGATTCGTGTTTGATTTGGTACTCTCCTGTGACCTCACCGTCTGTTTGTGGCATATAGTGTGGGGCCCCGGCCGGACCTTCTACTATACGTCATTTAACGGATGGGGTCGTTACAGTATGCCTGATCCCTTCACTCTGACAGAACTCTTGCATAAGAAGAGAATCAAATTCTGCCCCATGATCACTTCTAATCAGGGCAATATGAGTATTGAACTCACTCTGTATACATTTGAGAAACTCTGTCAAACACTTAAAGTTATCAGACTTCTTCCTCAGAAAGAACACCCATGTGAATCTTGAGAAGTCATCTACAACCACTAAAGTGTAGGATTTCCCTCCTAAGCTTTGTACTGTAATGGGTCCAAAAAGATCCATGTGTAACAGATACAAAATCCTAGGTGAATCACTCTTTTTAAGTGACTTAAAACTGTTTTTAGTTTGTTGCCAAATTGACAAGCTTTGCAAAGTCCTTCCTTCCTGTAGGGGCCAGAAGGTAGTCCTCTAATAAGGTTGTCATTGGATAGCCTAGCAATGGTTCTAAGGTTAATATGTCCTAGTCTCTTATGTCATAGTATATTAGGTCTGGATATGGAATTGAATAGGAAAATATCTACTTTAGATGAATGAAAATCTATTAAGTAAATGTTACATTTTCTGTTACCTGTCAACACAGTTGTGTTGTCTTCTGACTTGACCTTGCATATAGCTTTGTTGAAAGTCACTTGATATCCTTCATCACAAAGTTGACTGATACTTATCAAGTTGTGCTTGAGTCCTTCAACATGAGCTACTTTCTTGAAGGTGACTGTTCCAATTTGGACTGCTCCATATCCTTTTGTTGTTCCAAAGTTTGAATCACCAAAAATTACTTTGGGTCAAAGCTTGGATTTAAAGGATGTGAAGTTGTCCTTGTTGCCTGTCATGTGCTTTGAGCACCCACTATCTAGATACCATTGCTGGTTTGATGTTGGATAGGTCTTCACCTGTACATACAAGAATTTACATGTTTTTGACCCAGTTTACCTTGGGCCTAGGTTGATATCCTTTAAACTCAGAAATGAAAGACATCCCAGGTTGACTCTTATAACCTTCAGGATGGTATCTCCTAGGAGGTACTTTCCATTCAGTATAGGGGTTGAAACCTTGGGATATAGGACTTCTAGGATTGAATCTAGATGTACCTCTGAAAGATTGTTCAAAGCCCTAATCTCTGTTCGACGATCGTCGAGCTGAGGTCGACAATCTTGGGTCAGATCGTCGAGCTCTGTTCGAAGATCGACTGTCCTAGAGTTCAGAGTTCAGGTGTCATCGAGCTGAGTTCGACGATTTTTTCTTGGATCGTCGAGCGTCGTTCGACGATCGTCGAGCTCTGTTCGACGCATTCTGTTGAACTATAACTTTCTTTTGCAAATCTACATTCTTCCTAGCTACCTCTACAACTTCCTTCCCTTTATCAGAGATAAATTTGATTGGAGTTGTCAGAACTATAGGCTGGCTGGATGAAGCTTTCAAGCCTAGTGTACTATTAAGTCTAGAGTTCACTGTGCTTGTGATATCCATCAGTTTGATGCTTCTCCCATTAAGGGATTCTTCAAACTGCTTGGCGTTGGATAGTTCACTTTTCAGTGAAGCTATCTGCTCCCTATAGCATTCTAACTCTTCAGAGAGTTTGAGGTTCTCTGATTTTAAAGTGCTATACTCAGACAGTTGTTTTCTGCGGGAAATGATTTCCTTCTCAGACTCTAATAGATCTAGGCATAGTACTTTAAACTCATGTTTAAAGTCCTCAGAACTTAAATCAAATGAATTGATTACCTGATCTTCTTCTAGTTGAATTTCTAAATCTGACTCTGACTCTTCTGCTTCTGAATCTGTTTGAGAGGCATTGATAGCCATCATGCAAAATTCCTTTTCATCAGCATCATCCTCATCATCACTGGAGCTGGATGAAGCTTCAGAATCCTCTTCAGTTTCACTCCATGTCTCAGTAACAAATCCCTTCCTTGTATGTTTGTTCTTGCTGGAGGAGGGTTTGTCTGAGCTGTTCTTCTTAAAGTATTTCTCCTTTCTTCTTTCTCTTCTATCTTTCTTGTCCTTGTTTTTATTTTCTGGACAGTCAGGCACAATATGGCCTAGTTTCCTGCAACCAAAACAGATAATTTATTTGTTGTTATTTGATTTATCATACCTTGGCTTATCATGTCCCTTGTATGACCTTTTTCTGAAATCTTTTCTGGACATTTTGTAGAATCTTTTGGCCAATAAGCTGACTAGCTCCTCATTGTCTGTGACCTTTTCTTCAGGCAGGTCCTCAATAGCTTTGAAGGCTATTGTCTTCTCTTTCCTTGTGGCTGGTGAGGCAGCCTTCTGTTCTTCTTCTCTATTTTTAATGAGCAGCTCATAAGATTTGAGCTTGCCCAGGAGAGCTTCAGAGGTGATTTCATTTAGACTTCTGGCATATTTGATTGGCCAGATTCTTGAATCCCAGGTGCTGGGTAAACACATTAGGATTTTGTCATTCAGCTCAGTCAATGAGATTTCTTTATCCAGAGTCTTTAACTCATTGACAATCAGACTTAATTTGGTGTACATGTCTGCTACTGACTCAGCTTCTCCTTTCTTGAAGTTCTCATATTAGGATATGAGATGGGATCTTTTATCTTTTCTCTCATCAGCAGATCCTGAGACAATCTCAGAAAGTTTGTCCCAAAATTCTTTAGCTGAGTTGCATTCAGCTACCTTCTGAAATATCTCATCAGACATTGTCTGAGCTAAGATATTCATGGCCTTGGCATCTGCAGTCTTCCACTTCTTTATTTTAGCATCTGTTCCTGAAGGAGGTGGAACAACATTTGTACTTGAGCTTGCTGGTGGACTTGGGCACACTATCAAAATAGAATTAAATACATCTTCATCAATAGAATTCATATAAAGTTTAATCCTAGCTTTCAAAAGTGCAAACTTGGATAGATTGTACACTGGAGGCCTGGTACTTGCATAATCTTTGTTCGGTGCCATGTCATTATATAAAATTAAATATAATGAAAATAACCCTCTTAAAGGATTGATCTTATCAAGGATCTTTTGGTTCAGGTGTTAGCCCTTATGAACAACCAACCTGGCTCTTATACCAATTTAAAGTGGAGGATAAGATCAGTCTGACTCTAGAGGGGAGGTGAATAGAGTTTGTTAAAATAATTTTTCAAAATAAAACTTTGCAGAGGAAGAGTTAAGTTAATATAGTATGTGCATTGTGCTACAGCAATAAAACAGAAGTAATAATAAAAAGAAAACAAAAGATTCACAGCACACAACAAAGAATACACACAAGCAACCAAACACAAGAAGCTATAGTGGTTCCGCAATCAACCTGGGTACATCCACTCTTCCACCACCCTTGGTAGGAATCAACTCAGGATGAGTTGATCAGGTGTCCTTGCACCAATGAGCTTTTGATAAGGTGCTCAAAAACCAGATCTAGATTTTTTGATAAGGTGTCTTGCCACCACTGAGTTTTGACAAGGCTCTCATAACAAGATTCAGAACTTTTGAAGGGAGTTTTGATAACCCTTTTAGAGCAGGAAAAGAAAAAGGAAAAGGTGAAGTTGTCTTCTCTGTCTCAATCACTGAGAGAAGACTTAGTGGATTGATTGTGTTGTCAAAGCTCCCCCTGAGATGTAGATGGTTTAGGAGTGAGAGCTTTGCTAGGGTGATAGGCCTTCAGAAACTTCAGATCTCCAGCAGAAGATGATTTCAGCAGAGGCTGAAATATGAGTTGTCTGGAGTCTTTGATGTTGAAGCTATGAACACTTTTCAGTATGCTAATTTTCAATCTAACTCTTCAGGATTGATCACTTGATTTTTCTCTGAGTTGATCTCTCTATCTGTGTATGTGTGTATTGAGTAGTTTTTCTCTTGATCTGCTGTTGTGTATATTATTCTCTGATGATCCTCTGTCCAAGATAGCCGTTAGCAGTCATAAATGTCTTCCATAAATATTTTGTCTTCTGGAGGAAAGTCTAATAAACATTCTCTGAGAAATCCCTTGAAACTTGCTCCAGAATAAATGAAAACGGCTAACAAATCTCATGAAATAAATGCTGAGAGAATTTGAAAAACATTCCAAAGGCCGACTGAATTTGAATCCTTAAAGTCATCGATCTCTCAGAAAAACATCGATCTGAGCTCTACAATCGTTGAACTGAGCTCAGAGATTGGATTGAACATCAGACATAAAACATCGAACTGAGCTCTACGATCGTCGAACTGAGCTCAGCGACCTGAAGAATAAGTGAGGATAGATGCTCGAACTGAGCTCAGTGACTTAGAAACAAGCTGAAGGAAGATCGTCGATCTGAGCTCGAAGATCGTCGACCGGAGTTCGACGACTTAACAGAGTTGAGCTCAGAGATCGTCGAACGGATTTCGACGTTTTGTCGACCTAAGCTCGACGAAAATTGTCTTTGTCTCAGCTCTAAGTCTTGATCCTTGAATGGTCCTGGGGGCAGCTTCAAACCTAAGTTCTAAGCCCTAGACTCATTCTAACTTGACCTTTTCAACTATACATCTAGGTCAAACTGATTTCCTAAAAACATAGTGATCCTTGCCCAAATTAGTAATAGGGTGTTCCAACACTAAGGAATCTCATTATGTCGCTGCAAAGTGAACTCTTGGATACCTTAAAGGTACACCAAATCTTAGCTTGTGGTACCCAAGAAACAATGATGTCGAGCTGATAGGCTTTTCAGATGCTGACTTTGCAGGAAGCAGGGATGATAGGAAAAGCACTTCCGGGACGTGCCAATTCCTCGGAAGAAAACTTATTTCATGGAACAGTAAAAAGCAGAACTGTGTTGCAACCTCTACGGCTGAATCTGAGTACATCTCAACAGGCAGCTGTTGCACACAACTTCTATGGATCAGAAATCAACTCGAAGATTATGACTTGCAGTTCAGAGAAGTTCTTATGTATTAAGACTCCTCGAGCACAAAAGCAATTGCGAACAATCCTGTGTCGCACAGCAGAACAAAGCATATTGAAGTGCGCTACCACTTCATTCGGGAGCATGTGGAAAACAAAGATATCTCTCTCTGCTATGTCCCCACGGATAAGCAGATTCAAGATATCTTCACAAAGCCCCTAGACGAGGCCAAGTTCAGTCTCTTCAAAACTGAACTCGGCATGCTCAACTATGAAGATTGAAGCCTGAAGGGCTCAAGGCTCTTGGATCAAGGGGGAGCATCTGCTATGAATTCAAGATCGGGCACGGATGCAAGAACTGAGGGGGAGCTTTGTGCTCCAAGTGAAGTCCCAGATTTGTAGAAGCCGAAAAGGGGGAGATTACCCTCTCGGCTAAGGCTAAGGTGGATGCCAAGGCTAAGTATGCTCTCAGGAGAATGGTAATGGATTTCACTCTAAACTACCTTTTCCTTTTATGATTTTCATTCTCATCTGTTCTATTCACCTTAGCTTGTAGGGTTTAGGCTTTTTCAAATAGGGGGAGATTGTTGGGTATTGTATCCACAATGCACCTGATTTGAAGAAGCCCCTGAACTAGTTAAGTTGAATTGACAATGTATTTGATGATTTTCTATCAAGTTGTGCTTGCAGCTATTCCATGCTAAGTACACACCAATGTCAGGGTGCAATGGGTCAATATACACGGTTCTGCGCAACGTAATCCCTCGTTGAGTAGATCAGTGTTTTGACTCATGTGTGCACTCTCTATTAGAGTGTACTTATTCTTAAGTACAGGGTCGAGGTAGATCAAGAGCAGATGAGGAGCAAAGATTGGTCAAAGACTAAGTCTTCAAAGAAAGGAAAAGAAATCTTCTAAGTCAAAATCGACGGGAATCACTAAGTGATTCTCGCCGACTTCGATGGGAATCGTTAGTGATTCCCGCCGATTCGACGAGAATCAGTCTGCATTCCCGCCGACTTTCTTCCGGCTGACAGTTATCCAACAGGAATTCTGCCAAGGCAGAATCGACGGGAATCGCAAGTGATTCCCGCCGACTTCGACGAGAATATGTCTGCATTCACGCCGATTCGTCGAGTATCAGCTAGCCTCTCCTGCCGATTTCTTTTGGCTGACTGTTTTCCAGACAGGGATTCTGCTAAGGCAGAATCGACGGGAATCATGAATGATTCCCGCCGACTTCGACGGGAATCACCAACGATTCCCGCCGATTTTGCCTTAGGCATTTTTCCTCCATTCGCTGGACTGAACCAAGAGGTTGTGCGTTGATTCGGCCGGGGCTAGGGTTTCTCCTTGTGGGTCCCACAACGGTCATTCGGGTTGGCTCGGGTATATATACATGCGTATTTCGAACTTCTACAAGAACTCATTCACGCGAAATCAAAAAGCCGACGTCGTGCCCTAGCAGATCGCAGAAAATCGCTGATCGCTGACGCCGCACGCAAGCTCGTTGCTGCCGCTGATCTCAGAGCCTCTTTGATCTTCCGACGACAGTATTGTGGCTAGCAGTGCGTCTCACGCATCTCTCTTGAGATCTCTTGTCTCTTGATTCATTGAACGAGGTTAGTTCTTCATTCTGAATCGATTGAGACGACTGATCCGACAGAGATTGTTCGTAGACCTTGCCTGCTTCGTCAAGAAGTTTGGATCCACAAAGCATCGCCGCCGCCGATCTTGAAAAGATCTTCTCCAAGAGAGAACTTCGGTAGTGGACTCTTTGTATCTTTCAAGAAAGCTTCAACGAACGAAGAAGGACATCGGAATCTCCAAAAGTTTGTTTGTATTTTCTTTTACATTCAATTTTAGTTTATTGTAAAGGAATTTTGATTCCTAGTTATAATGGTTGGGTGCAACCCGTGGTGGTGGAGTTGTGACTCCTTTAATTGGAAGGGTTCCTTCCGTAGTGTGAGGATTGGATTTCAATCCGTTTGGAGAAGTGGTCGAGCCATCCCTTGGTGGGAGATAGGTCGAAGGGGGAAACTGGACGTACCAAAATCGGGGAACCACTATAATTCTTTGTGTGTTCTGTGCTGTGTTTTTTTACTTGTGCAAGTACATTTAATTCCGCAAAAGACTGCATGACACCTATTCCCCCCCCATAGGTGGATTTAGTCGACACTAGATACTTTCAAGAACTTTATTGTTCATCAAATGGATGTTAAGACTGCGTTCTTGAATTGAGATCTGACCAAAGAGATATACATGAGCCAACCTGAAGGCTTCATAGTAGAAGGATGCGAAAGTAAGGTCTGTAAGTTAATAAAGTCACTATACGGACTAAAACAAGCACCAAAATTATGGCATGAGAAGTTTGACTTTAAGCTAAAGAACATGCGATTCATGTCGAGTCTATCGTATAAATTTCTTTTCATATGTCATAGATCAAATAAAGTCGTTATAATATGTTTGTACGTGGATGATATGCTAATTCTTGGTTCTGATCAATTCAAAGTGGATGACGCTAAGTCAGGACTAATGACAGAGTTTAGCATTAAATACTTTGGTGTAGTTGAAACTATACTAGGCATGCAAGTGAGCTTGGGGAAAAATGGTATTTCCCAAAGTCAAAGCCACTATATAAAATCCATGTTCGATGCATGGGGATACAGTGAAAGTAGAGCATTAGAGCCATCATACAATTATAACAACCACTTAAAGCCTGATGAAGGAGTTGTAGTTAGATAGTTAGATTATGCTAAACTGATTGGTAGTCTCATGTATGTTATGGTCAGCACTAGACCTGATTTAGCCTTTAAGGTCGACATGTTGAGTATATTCACTAGTAATTCGAGCCAAGACCATTGGGATGCCCTAAATAGGCTAATATGATACATAAAGTACACCTAAAAGTATGCTTTATATTACAATGGTCGTCCTCCAGTACTGGAGGATATTCTGATGCATCATGGTGCTCAGAAATAGATGATAGTAAGTCCACTAGTGGCTTTATATTCGCACTAGGAGGAGCAGTTGTAGCATGGATGTCCAAACGACAATCATGTATTGCGCAATCTTCTATGGAATCTGAACTCTACGCTCTAGCTTCAACAGGAGAAGAAGCAGTGTGAATAAGAGATTTGGTGATGGACATTCCACTGTCAAGTAAGAAATTGAGTTATGTTGTTATTTATTATGATAATCAGGCTACTAAAATGATTACTATGAATACTTTGTTCAATAGTGTTTGGTATTATATCCACAATAACCTAGATTAGTATGAAGTCACCCTTGAACTAAGATACATTAAGTTTGTATTTGATACTATTTTTTAGTTGAGTGCTTGCATGTCATTATTGCTAAGTGTAGACCAATGTCAGTTTACAATGAGTCACTAAACACAGGACCATGCAATGTAATTCCTTATTGTGTGATCCATGGTGTTTACTCATGTGTAACCTCTCTATTGGGTTGCACTTCATTTTCAAGTACTAGAGCAATGGAAGAAAGGAAGGGTTGCTGGTTTCAACTTTGAATGAAAAGAAAATTTTTCTGAAAAATTTCCTAAGTCCATTTCTCGAGAAATGAATTGTATTTCTCGAGAAGTCTAAGTAAATTTCTCGAGAAAGCAAAGCTGTTCTTGAGAAACCATAAGACTTCTCGGGAAATTGTTTGAAAATATTCTAAGTACTTTTCTCGAGAAATGCCCTGTAGATTTCTCGAGAAGCCAAGTTAGTTCTCGAGAAAAGCAAAGCAGTTCTCGAGAAGTCGAAATCATTTCTCGAGAGGCTAAGTCTTTTTCTCGAGAAATCAATTCTTTCTTGAGAAATCAAATCTTCAGTTCATAGAGTTTTCGTTAAGTAAATTTCTCGAGAAGGTCAGACCATTTCTCGAGAAAGCAATTCATTTCTCGAGAAATCATATTCTTCTTGAGAAATTTATCTTCAGTTAATTTGCGCTAAGTATTTTTCTAGAGAAATCTGTATTTTACTTCAAAGAAATTTTCGTCAAGTCTTTTCTCGAGTGGCCATGTCGTTTTCTCGAGAAAGCTAATCATTTCTTGAGAAATTTATTTCTTTTCGAGATATGGACTTACAATTTTTTCATTTCAAATCTTCTGACGGGATTTCAAATTAATAGTTAATGATGATTGATCCACATGGATCTTTCCTTAATGACTTATGACCGTTAGATGATGATCTATATATAGTCTTTTCAATATGAATCGAAAACCCTAATTGATTTTACAGAATTAGAATCGCTCTCGCACTTTCCAAATTCGGGAGAAGCCGCCGTCTTCTTCGTCAATTCTTCTCTGTCGCTCTCTCTAGATCCAACGATTCAACAGGATAAAAGATTCGACAGATCCAAGATTCCAAGATTCTTTGACATCTATTTGATCGTGTCGGATCCAAGGTTTTCAGATAAAATTTTCTCGGATTTCTTTCTCAGCTTTCTTCACAGATCTTTTCTCGAGTGGCCATGTCGTTTTCTCGAGAAAGCTAATCATTTCTCAAGAAATCTATTTCTTCTCGAGAAATGGACTTGCAGTGTTTTCATTTCAAATCTTTTGACGGGATTTTAAATTAATCTAAGTTAATGATGATTGATCCGCGTGGATCTTTCCTTAATGACTTATGACCATTAGAGGATGATCTATATATAGTCTTTTTAACTTGAATCGAAAACCCTAATTGAGTTTATAGAATCAGAATCGCTCTCGCACTTTCCAAATTCGGGAGAAGCCGACGACTTCAACATCAATTATTCTATGTCGCTCTCTCTAAATCCAGCGATTCAACAGGAGAAAAGATTTAACAGATTCAAGATTCCAAGATTCTTCAACATCTATTTGATCATGTAGGATCCAAGGTTTTCAGATCAAGTTTTCTCGAATTTCTTCCTCAACTTTCTTCACAGAGCTTGTCAATTTTCACGAAGTAAGATCCTTAGAGATTTCAGATCTGGAAGAGTAAAATTTTTATTGTTTGTTGTAAAATTGTTTTAACATTTGTAGGAGCTTTGTCTTCGATATTATCGGAAGTTTGTTCTTTCGAGTGTAGATCCATTAGTGGATCGAGATTCCTTAGTGGATCGAGATTGTAGATCCGTGTGTGGATTGTGTTTGTAGATCCGATTTGTGAATCGAGGTGTAGCTCCGGTTGTGGATCGAGGCATAGGAGCGTGGCTCCGAGTTGTAAGATTATGATAATTCGAGAAAGGTGAAGTAGCCGAATCTATCCTTTCGTGGTAGATAGGTGTGGCGGGACAGTGGACGTACCCAATACGGGAAACCACTATAAATCTCTGTGTTTATGTGCTTGAATTTTTAGATAATTTTTATTCTGCAAAAAAACACAAACATCACCTATCCACCCCCTCTAGGTGATTTAGGTGGACGCTAGATACTTTCAAATAGCAAAAAAGGCAACTATGGATGAAATAAGCCTAGTTGACCTCCCTCATAAGTCAAGAGATGGTAACCCTAATTGATGTGAGGTCGAAAGATAATGTTGCAGACGCTTTGACAAAAGGCTTAAATTGAGCACTCAAAATAAAAACATTGGGGGAGATGAGATTAAAATTCATAGAAATATGAAACTTTCCTCTTATGTTTATGTTTTAATGGTAAGAGCATATAGCTGCAACATTCAAGCATCTAATAAGAGACTGAAATCCACAAATAATTTCTTGATGAAAGCCCAAGATGGTTGGATGCTACTCATTCCACATTTAATGACTTAACATCTTTCTCATTGTAAGTTGATTAGAGAATTTTTCAACTGGGAATAGAAAATCATTGTATGAGTTAATCTAACATTAGTGATCATATCACATTATTTCACATCTGATAATGTTGGAAATGACGGTGTGACAAGTCATATAATAAGATACATTGTGGTCACTAATGAGTAAGATAACAATGTGTGATTTATTAAAATCATAACTTGACTAGTCCTACTGAGATTTGATAGAGATGTTGACAGCGTTACTTCACTACTGCTACAAGTAATAATCTCATTTAGGTAGAGCTAGTTTACTTTGATACGTCGCTGCATATGTTTATGAATTCATAGAGTCTAACTCATGAAATTCCTTACAGACACTAGTGAAGATGAATGAGAGAAAGTAGACTTTGATATGGATGCTGATGATCTACTCTCTGAGTAGAATTATTATACGTTTTGATCCATTGTTATTTTTGTTTTCAAACTTATTTATTCCTAAGTAGCACTTTATGTGTGGATGTTTATGTTACTGTTTTTTGAAAAACTCCAATTTATGTTTAAATGTGCTAACTATTCTGCAAATGCGTAATGCCGAGAACTTTTCTTTTAGTACTTTCTGCTTTCTGCACTCCGAGACGTACACGTTATTTGTCACAAATATAGGAGGAGACTGTTAATGTATATTTGGACAATTAACGGGTTCGGAGGCTTAACAAATCGGTTCGGATACACGGATATCCAATACCCGTAGTTACTCCTAGGATTTGCCTATTTATACCCACCTAGGGACAACGGAGAGGTGATTCCACTTTGATCACCATCTGAATGCTTCGAGCAAACTTAACAGAAACAACTAATTTTGTGCATTCATAGTATAATTTTTAGCAAGTTTATATTCTTATATTTTTACGATGATGTATTGTGTGGGTATTATAATTAACTTACCCTTTTTTTGTCATATTTTAAGATATATTGCTTGAAATAACTAGTCTGTGCTTTTCAGGTATTCTTTTCATATGAAACATTTGTCAAAGTTTTTTTATAATAAATTTTAATTCTTACTTGTACTTTAGATTTTAGAAGTTCAATTAGCTTTTTAGAATTTTGATTGTTTTAAATAATTTGATGAAGATAAATTACAAATTGTTTCAATATTTTTCTTAACTGCATTATGTTGTGCCATTTTTGAGAACGTGGTGTACAATTTTTGACTATGCAGATATTTTACAAGAAATATCATGCTTGATTGCGCGAATAGCTAATGTTTAAAAAAAGATTTGAGATACCGAACCTACGTTATCTATGAAGACATTTGTTTTTAAAAAGTGTTTCAATGAGCAGTTGTTATTCGCAAATCAAGTTTGTCTATTCACAGATTTTGTTTATTCGCAGCTCTAAAGGAAGTCAATTTTGTTATTTGCAGATATTTTTGAAAAAAAATTTGATCTTCCTCTTCGCCTTCCTCACCAGAGAGAGAGAGTAACCTAGCTATCTAAATCTTATCAAACAAATCCTAGCTATCTAAATCTCGTCAAACCAACCTAAATCGCATGAACAACGAAGAAATTATCTTTCTTTTAAACTCAGTCTCTATCCGTCCATTCTTTTTATGAATCACGATCCGTGCACACATTGAAGTGCTCAGAAGGTCGTCGAAGTTATTCATTCGTTTTTGTGCCCTGCTCAGAAGAACGAAGACGTCGATTGCTCAAGATTAAAATTGGTCAGTGAATAATAGTTTGTAAGCTCTGTTGAATTTTCTCAAGAAACTCAGCAAGATAGTCTAAATACCAAATTAATATCTTTAGAACTATCCAGATCACAACTTGACCAAGCGAAAACCAGGAAGTAACTCAATCAACCAGATGCAAAGATAGAGACAAGCATATTATGTATATATCAATCTTCTTTATAGAGCGAGGTATACATGGCGAGACATGATTTCGCCATTACACTAGGGAAAGCAGAAAAAATAAAAGTATCAATTCGGGCAGACAGAACACTAGAGACCGCCTGTCCGCAGAAGTCGCAGAGACCTCCTGAACTGCTGCTGAAGCCGAAGTGAAAACCGGAGTCCGCCGAGACCGCGAGATCGCGCGGACACACCGTTATTCGCTGAGCTACTGATGTTGCCGAACAGGAGAACAGATCACATAACCGCCGAGTCCGGCAGACAGGTTATTGAACTTGGAAAATTGAAGTAGAGAGACAACTGGTAAGCCGTCGAAACAGTCCGCAAACTTCACTTAGCCTGACCGAAGTCAAAACCAAACTCCTGGCTTCACAGTGCTAGCCGCGTCACCTGCAAACAATAACCAGTTAAGTCTGCTCAAACCGCGCGGATAGGAAAACCGAGTCCGCAGCACTTAATCTGAGTTAAACTTACTATTTACTCAGTTACAAATGAAGCGTCGGGGGGTCCTATTTATAGGCGGGGTGAAGAGTGTGGTCACCGCCCTATGAGATTGGCTAACCGCCCCTTGATCCCAGCTAGCACCGCCAGTCCGCCGAGTCTGCATTGTCCGCAATACAAATGCCGGACTCGCGAATAGTCCGCTAACCGCCAAGCACAAGACCGCCACCATAACAGACCTGCTAGCCAAAGGCCAGTCCGCACAAGGAAGTCCTCCCAGTCCGCAAGGACAAGGCCGGACATCAACTGAATTCGTCAAGTACCAAGGCAATATGACAGTCCGCATAGAGTAGCGGACACTGCATCAATCCGCAAGCACAATTCCACGACCAACAGTCAAATCGTCCGGTCACAGCGACACAGCGGACTCTGTGAACCCCGAAGCAGCCCGCAACCTGTCCGCGACCAACAGGCAGACCGCCAGGTCACAGCGAACAATGCGGACACCCTTAACACAGCACCAGCCCGCAGCACAAGTCCACGACCAACAGGCAGATCGCCCGATCAACAGCGGACTATGCGGACACCCTGGACTTGTCAGTGTGTGACCAAGTCCAGCAATCCGCCAAACATATGGCGCGAGCTCAGCGAACACCAAGTCAGATCGCCAGCTCCAAGGCCAGTCCGCCACAAAGAATGCAGCTCACCACAGCAACTCGAGACAAGACCATCGCTGATCTCGCGGACTCCAACCATCAAATCGCCAACAGCACCAAACTGCCGAACTCACACTCAGTCCACGCAGTCCATGGATTTCAACTCGCACAGCAGCCACCAGAACTCCACAGGTCGCCAACACTAGACCGCCAGAGTACATAATCAGTCCGCGCGGTCAGACCGCCCAGGCCGCCCGGACTGGCCGATCACCCACTTTTACTTCACAAATTTCAACACTCCCCCTTGAATTGAGAAGTGGTGATCAAGCCCAATAGACCTCGAAGTCACTGGAAAGGCCCATTCGACAGCGGTTTCGTGAAGATGTCAACAAGGTTATCTTCACTCTGAACATGCCCGACCACTAGAGATCCCTCCAACACCTCTCTTATGAAGTGGTGCTCGATCTCAATATGCTTGGTCCTTGCATGACAAACTGGATTGTTCACTAGTTTGAGAGCACTCTCATTGTGTCCTCGGAGAAAAGTAGGACCCTGCACTTCCTCATGGACGTTCTCTACTAGCCTCCTCAGCTAGATAGCTTCTCGAGCAGCTAAGGTCGAAGCCTTATACTCTGCTTCCGTAGTAGAGATGGACACTGAGTCCTGCTTCTTGCTACACCACGAGATGCTCGCCGATCTACAAGTGAACACATAATCAACATCTGTATATCCTAGCAAAGAAAAAGTCGAGTCCCTCCTATAGAAGAGTCCCATATCAGAAGTCGCCTTGACATACTTCAAGATATTCTTTGCCGCCACCAGGTGAGACTTCCTTGTCTCTTCCATAAACCGACTTACTCGACCAACAGCGTAAGCAATGTCTGGTCTCGTAATCGACAGGTAGATCAAGCTCCATACAAGAGCTCTGCCAAAGGATCATGAAGAATCCTTCATTCATCTCGCCGAAGCTTCAGCCCTTGATCTAGAGGAGTAGAGCAAACTTTTCCTTCACTCATGCCGAAACGGTTCATAATGAGATCAACATAACCTTTCTGGCAAATGAGAATACCGCTCTCCTTCCTCTCCACTTCGAGACCAAGAAAGTGATGAAGCTCTCCCAAGTCTTTCATCTCGGAGCGAATAACAAGCTCAGCCCTGAGCCTAGCTACTTCCTCCTCTAAATTCTCTGTGATGATCATGTCATCAACATATAACAGGACCAAGAATTGAAGCTTCCCCTTCTTCTTGATGAACAAGCTAGAATCCGAGTTAGCAGCAAGGTATCCGCAAAATTGAAGGTATTTTGTTATCTTCCCGTACAAAGCACTTGGAGTTTTATTCAACCGTAGAGAGCCTTCCTGAGTTTGCAGACGTAATCCGGATGAACTTCATAGACAAAACCAAGCGGCTGATCCATGAAGATGTCCTTATCAATCTCCCCGTAAAGAAATGCATTCTTTACGTTAAGCTGCCACATCCTCCATCCTTGGCAAGCAGCCAAGGCAATCACCACCCGAACCGAAGTCATCTTTGCAACTATACTAAACGTCTCCTCATAGTCCTCTCCATAATTATGTGAGAATCCTCGAGCAACAAGACGAGTTGTGTACCTTTCAATGCTCTCATTAGCTTTCTTCTTCAACTTGTACACCCACTTGCAAGTCACTAGAGTAATGCCATCATCCCTGGGCACAAGGTCCCAGGTTTCATTCTTCTTGAGAGCAGTCATCTCCTCTCTCATAACATCTTCCCACTCCTTGACTCCAGTGACCTCATTAAAGCTTGAAGGTTCTCGCTCATCAAGAGGACCTGCAAAGAAACATGAGACATAGCTCACTGCATTCCCTTCGCAGTAGCGAGCTGGAGTCTTGATAATCCTCTTTGATCAACGTAGGGGCTGCTCCTTGCTCACCACCTTTGTTGCTTCTTCAGGATCAGCTCCATTCCCGGACACACTTGGAGAATCACTCCCCCTGTTTCCCTACCAAAAAGCTTCTGCCGTAGGGCTTGAAGCAACAAGAGTTGCTAGTGAAACAACAAGCTCCTCTTGAAGAACTTCAGCAACCACCTGCTCTTCATCAATCTTGCTCTCTGGTAGATCAACCGAGCTTCCTTTATACGACGTCAGTTCATCAAAGACTACGTCTCTTGATACAACAAAATTCTTCGTCGCAGGATCCATGCACGTCCATCCCTTCTTCCGCTCATCATAACCTACAAAGACAAGCTTCCTTGCCTTTGCATCAAGCTTTGTACTTAAGGCATCTGGGATATGCACATAGCAAGTTGAACCAAACACCCGAAGATGTTCCACGCTTGGACTCTCCTTGAACATCATCTCAACATGTGACTTCATGTTGATCAGATTGAGAGGCATCCGATTGATGACATAAGCTGCACAAGACATTCCCTCTGCCAAAAAGGACCTTAGGATACTCTTGTCATTAAGCCAGCATTTGCAGGTCTCCATCAGATGACGGATCTTCCTCTCCGCTACTCCATTTTGTTGTGGAGTGTGAGCACAAGTAAGCTCTCTCTAGATCCCGTGCTTCCTACAAAAAATAGAAAACTCGGAGGAAAGAAATTCTCCATCGTTGTCGGTTCTAAACTTCTTGATTCGCAGGTTAAGCCGACCCTCTACCAGCTCCTTGAACTGCACAAATAACTGGAAAGCTGCTGACTTCTCCTTCATAAAATACACTCAAGTGTATCTTGAGTAGTCATCAATCGAAACAGCATGTATCTGCTCCCACCTAAGCTAGCAGTAGCGGTTGGTCCCATCAAGTCACCATGGATACACTCTAGTGGTTTCTTGCTCCTTGTTTGAGATTTATCAAACGGAAGATGATGAGCCTTGCCGAACTGACAACCTGCACAAATGTGACCATCTCCAAAGGATGACATCTTAAGCAAGCCTTTCACAAGGCTCCTGCTTGTCATAGCTTTCAGCTAATCCATCCCTACATGCCCCAACCTCTCATGCCAAATAACAACGTTATCGTTAGCACTCATCCGATCAACATAGGAGCTTGTTGTAAGAACAAACAAGTCCTTTACTCTCATTCCAACATGAGAAACATTAGCTTTAACCGCTGATACGTTGCAGAGAAACTTCACTTCTGTTTTATCAAACAGAACCTGATATCCTGCATCTACATCATTGGTTACCGAGAAGAGATTCTTCTTCATGCCCGGTACGTGATAGACACTCTTTATTGCGAGTGGACCCTTATCACTACCCACAGACACTACACCCTCCTTCTCTACAGTATGAACAGTATTATCAACAGTAATGATGACTTCGTTACCTGAGTAAGTTTGCAGCAAGGAGAACTTCGACTTGTCTCCGGTGAGGTGATGACCACACCCGGAGTCCACGATCCAGTTGTCTTCAAAGTCGATGGCTGATAAGGCACGGACACAGGTTCCCGTCATGAAGGCTCCACCCCAGCCAGCTTCCTCAATACTAGAACAAGCTTCCTCCTTGCCTGCAGCATGCCCAGGCTGCAGCTTGACCTTACAGTCATGCTTGAAGTGACCCGACTGATGACACCTGTAGCACTTCAAATTCTTCTTTCAATCCTTCTTAGGAGCAAAGCTCCTCTCTTACTGGTTAGAGGTTGAAGACTTATCTTCACCCGCAGTCTTCTTCCTTTTCCATCTCTTCTTCTTCTTTCCAGTAAACAGAGCTTCACTGCCACCATCAGAAATAGTAACTCCAGTCATCTGTCTTGCCAAAATTTCCTGCGAAGCAAGCAAGTTCTCAAGTTCCAGCAAAGATGGCTGAGTTGCCCATCCTTGAACTGAAGTAACAAAGGCCACATACTCCTTTCGTAAGTCGCGAATTATGTGCCTTTTCAGATTAGTCTCAGAGATAGGCTCATCGGGATCAAGTGCTGATAGCTCAACACACAAGCTCTTCATTTTCAAGAAGTATTTTGAGATGGAGAAGTCTCCTTGAGTTGCTTTAGCCAACTAATTCTCCAGGAATTGTAGCCTACCTACATTCTTCCTGTTGAACAACCCATCAAGGGAAGTCCAAATTTTAGCAGCAGATTCACATCCAATGAAGTAATCAAACAACTCTGGTGAGACAGCCCGTTTGAGAGTAAACTCTGCCTTTGCATTAGTCTTCCTCTAAACTCTCACCTGCTCAGCAGTTCCAAGCTCAGCTGTAATTTCCACCTGTTCATCACCACCGACGACCTCCCACAGCTCCTCGTCCAGAAGATAACTTTTCATTTACGACTTCCACTTCTTGAAGTTAGTCGGCGTCAACAGCTAAATTCCCAGACCCTTTGCATAACCTCCGTCCATTGCAGTAAATCTGATTAAGTTCCAAGAAACACAGAGAACAATCAAACGTTGATCACCACTCAAGCAACTGAACCTCCGTCTGATACCATGTTGAATTTTCTCAAGAAGCTCAGCAAGATAGTCTAAACACAAAATTAATATCTTCAGAACTATCCAGATCACAACTTGACCAAGCGGAAACCAGGAAGTAACTCAATCAACCAGATGCAAAGACAGAGACAAGCAAATCATATATATATCAATCTTCTTTACAGAGCGAGGTATACAAGGCGAGACATGATTTCTCCAATACACTAGGGAAAACAGAAAAAATACAAGTATCAATTCGGGCGGACAGAACACTGGAGACCGCCGAGACCGCCTGTCCGCAGAAGTCGCAGAGACCGCCTGAACTACTATTGAAGCCGAACTGAACAATAGAGTCCGCCGAGACCGCGAGGTCGCGCGGACACACCGTTATTCGTTTAACTACTGCTGCTGCCGAACTGGAGAACAGATCGCCTAATCGCTGAGTCCGGCGGACAGGTTATTGAACTTGGAAAATTGAAGCAGAGAGACAACTGGTAAGCCGCTGAAAATAGTCCGCAAACTTCACTGATCCTGACCGAAGTCAAAACCAAACTCCTGACTTCACAGTGCTAGCCGTGCCACTTGCAAACAACAACCAGTTAAGTCTACTCAAACCGCGTGGATAGGAAAACCAAGTCCGCAGCACTTAATCTGAGTTCAACTTACTGTTCACTCAGTTACAAATGAAGCGCCGGGGGGTCCTATTTATAGGCGGGGTAAGGAGTGTGGTCACCGCCCTATGAGATAGGCTAACCGCCCCTTGATCCCAGCTAGCACCGCCAGTCCACCGAGTCCGCATTGTCCATAATACCAATGCCGGACTCGCGAACAGTCCGCTAACCACCAAGCGCAAGACCGCCGCCATAGCAAACCTGCTAGCCAGAAGCCAGTCCGCACAAGGCAGTCTGCCCAGTCCGCAAGGACAAGGCCGGACATGTAACACCCCAGAAATCTCAAAATGAGTTTTCAAACTTATTTGAGGTGCAGGCTGTTTGACACGGCCTGGGACACGGGCGTGTCCCAGGGCGTGTCAGGGGTACATGGCCTGGGACACGGGCGTGTCCCAGGGCATGTTCAGGTTAGTCGACGATCGATAGTCGACGATCGTCGAGCCTGGGACACGGCCATGGACACGGGCGTGTCCCAGGGCGTGTCCGAATTAAATTTTGAAAATGGCCTGTTCGAGTCAGAGAAGTACACGGCCTTGAACCAAGCCGTGAACACGGGCGTGTCAGGTCGGACACGGGCGTGTCCGATACCGTGTGCCTACCCGTGTACTGATTGCAGCTCGATGAGGCAGGGATGACACGGGCGTGTCTCAGGAATGACACGGGCGTGTCAGGTTCGACACGGGCGTGTCGATGCCCGTGTTCTGGTAAATCTCAGTCGGTTCGAATACCGCGTGTGCCGCTTAAGGGTACACGGCCTGTGACACAGGCGTGTCACAGGCCGTGTCAGCCCAAAATTGAGTTTTTGGGCAAATCGTGGCTGTTCAGATTTCTCTCTTTTGATCCAAGGGCTCAGGTGATTTCTTGGCTGGATTTAATTCGTGAAGGTTGATGAAGATTCATTCTTCATGTGCTTAAGGAAGAGAGAAAGAGAGAGGAGGAAGAAGAAGGAGGAGGAGATCAAGCCACCGGCGGAGTTCCCGTGGTCCGATTCGTGATCCGAAGCCGGCGTTGTGAAGGCAAGGCTGCTGCGGTTCTTTCTCACCGGCTAGTTTTTGATGGCTCCGAAGAGATCGACAAGGGTAACGATCTCCCTCCTTGGACATGTGAAGTCCTTCTTTTCTGCATTGCATAGGGAAAACCCTTCCCCGCGAGTGTGCGGTGGGCTGTGGTGTCCCTTGGGGTAGATATGTGAAGTCCCCCTTGTTAGAGGCTGGAATTGGAGTACGGCTCTAGGCATGCTGTGTGAAGCCCATCTGGACATGGTCTGGATTGGTGATGCTTGTTTGCATATCGGAGAAGGCTCCGTGATTATGGCTTGTGTTGCCTTGTGCCTACCTGTTGCTTGGTGCAGCAGGAAGTACTGGATGATGTCCAGGAAATGAAGAGGGTTGGATGCAACTCTTGTGGCCGTGCGTTGCCACTTTGTGAGCGGTTGAGCCGTTGGGCTGCAACTCGATGAAAAGGCAGATTGCCGAACAGGAAAGGTGAAACCGACCCGCGCCTATAAATAGCCATGGATACTTCCGTATTCGAGGTGGCACGGCGACTTGAGCAACGGGGGGTGGCTGATCCGTACCTGCGTTAGGTCCGTCCGACTTGGAAGCCTGGTTATAGGTTTTGTTGGAGCGCCTAATGAGAGTCTTAGGCCCGCGCGCCGGAAAGACTAGAATGCTCAAATACCGTGTAGACGATGGTGTTGACCCTGGTATTCCGGTACACCAAGAATGTGCCCTGAGTGCACGGACTATCGGGCCGTGTGGCCGATAGTTGTGATGGCTTGAATGTGCCTGCGCGCACATAGTTGCTATATGATGATGCCATGCTATGCAGGGAAAGAAAGAATGCTAATGCCCCGAGAAAGGGGTAGGATTGTTATAATTGGGTCAGCTGAATGCTGACCGTTGCATTGTTTGCCACCGGTTGGGTGGTTTGTCCCTATGCAGGTGCTGGAGAGCCGAGTGGTAAATGAAGGGCTGAAGCCCTACTGCTGTTGCTGCTGCTGCTGCGGCTAGCCCTTGAAGGCTAAGCGAATGTTTTGTTTGTTCTCTTTTACTCATGTATGGCCGGCCTGCGCGCCGAGGTTTGTAAATCATGTTGTATGGAAAGAGGAACTGTAAGGCCTTAAGGCCAAACTCTATGTATTTGTGTACAGTCCATGGTTATATATATAAAGGTGGTTTATATATTGGACATTCCTGATTAGAGTTCAAATTTGTAACTTAAAGCTTCCGCTAGAATGCTCTGAGTTAGGATTCGTATGCTTTGGTATTATCCTGTGACCTCACCGTCTGTTTGTGGCATATAGTGTGGGGCCCCGGCCGGACCTTCTACTATACGTCATTTAACGGATGGGGTCGTTACATTTTGGTATCAGCTTTTGTCGGTCTTCCTCTTTCGAATTCGTGGTCGAATTCTTTTGTGGGGTGGCGAGCACGTGTTTGTGCGACCTGCTGTAACGCTAATGAACTCTGTAATGTCCATTAAGGAATGTACAAAATCTTGTTTGAGGAATCTGCACGTTCCTTTTTGTGTTGTTTTGCTTCCATACGTTCGCTAATGTGTGTCTTGTCCACCTATAGGTGACACGTAGTGGTGCTGGGCAGTCTGAGCCCCAGCGCTCTGATGAGAGTGCGGCACCAGCTGAGGTGCCAACACCTCCTCCATCTGCAGAAACTGTTCGCTTAATTGCTGAGGCGCTATTTGCCATGATTCAGCCGACCGGGCAAGCGCAGCCGGCAGTAGTGCCAGTTCGTGTTGATGTAAGACCCGAGCCGGTTGAGGCTGTAGATCCACGAGCAGCTGACCGACAGTTGAAGCAATTTATGAGCTTCAGTCCGCCTACGTTTACGGGAATGGGATCCCCAACGCAGGCAGAGGATTGGTTGTCGCGTGTCAAGCGGATAATGACAGCGATCAGGGCGGAGGAAACTCTCAAGGTCACCTTGGCCACCTTCATGCTTGAAGGAGAGGCGCGGTTGTGGTGGGACGAGGTTGAGGTACACCATTTGGCGGGCAGGCAATTAACGCAAGTGTCGATTGAGGAGTTCTCTCGAATATTTCTGGCGAAACATGTCCCAGCGGCGCAACGCATTGCTATGGAAAATGAGTTCCAACGGTTAAAGCAAGGGGAAGATAGCGTGGATATCTACTTGCATGAGTTTACCAGGTTGGGACGATATGCGGGTACAATCTTCGCGGATGACCAAAGGAAAACGAATCGGTTCTATGAAGGATTGCGGGATGAGTTGCGATTCCTGCTTTCGAGTTCAGTGAACCAAGGGTTTCAGGTGTTGGTTGATACTGCATGCGCGTTGGAGAAGGACATGCAGCGAGTGCAAGGGAACAAGGGCTTGGTTGTGTCAAAACCAGAGTTTCAAGCACCTCGCCCGAGCAAGTCGTTTTATCAGAAGAAAGGGGCAAGAGGTCCAAGCCATCTGGGCAAGTGACTACGACCGTTGTGTCGGGAGCGACATCAAGGCCGGATTCTCGTACATGCTATAACTGTGGCCGGGTGGGGCATATAGCTCGTGACTGTCGGGTTGTTCAGCCCAAAGGGGACAAGAAGACGGGTGCGTCTTATGCTGAGAAGGGCAAAGCGGTGGTTGATTCCTCTGCGTCCCAGGCACAGCCCCGAATTTATCAGCTTGGCCAACAGGAAGCGATTAAGCAAAGTGACGTCGTCACAGGTACGAGTTGAATTAGCTTACTTGCTTATGTGCTATTGTTTTTGGTTATGTATAGCTTGTACATGTGTGTGTGCTGCAGGCTTTGTCCTGATTCGGAATAATTTGGCGAGAGCCCTGTTTGATACGGGTGCTTCGCATTCTTTTCTGTCTGAGGATTTCGTATCTCGAATTGGGGTACCAAGTCATGTGACGGTGGATAGTACAAGGGTGCTATTGCCGAATGGCTGTGTGATGCTTGCGGATAGGGCTTGCGATGTGGATGTGCAAATAGGAAGTCGGGATTTCGGTCTGAGTGCAGCTGTGCTACCGTTATCGGAGTTTTATGTGATCTTTGGTATGGACTGGCTCTCGGAGCAGCGTGCCTTTATTGATTGCAACTCCAAGGAGATTACACTGGGCCAGAATACCGGATTTATGACGAAGTTCGCTGGTATGCGAGGAGTTGGCGGGACTCTGTTGTCTGCACTCCAAGTCGTTAATGCTGTTCGGAAGGGCGCGGAGTTATTCTTCACGCTAATTCAGGCTGTTGAGCCAAAAGCCAGTGTCGGTGAAGTACTAGTTGTGTCAGAGTTTGCCGACGTGTTTCCAAAAGATCTTCCTGGGTTACCACCCCAGCGGGAGATTGACTTCTCTATTGAGTTGGTGCCAGGTGCGAAACCTGTGGCCCGCTCACCATATCGCGTCGCGCCAAAAGAGATGGCTGAGTTGAAAGTCCAATTGCAAGAGTTGTTGGAGCAGGGATATATACGCCCAAGTATGTCACCTTAGAGCGCGCCTGTTCTATTTGTGAAAAAGAAAGACGGTAGTTTGCGGTTATGTATTGAGTACCGCGAATTGAATAAGTTGACGGAGAAAAATAAATATCCGATCCCACGGATTGATGACCTCTTTGATCAGCTGGCAGGATCAACAGTCTATTCCAAATTGGATTTGAAATCAGGATATTATCAGCTGCGGATTAGGGAAGGTGACATTCCCAAGACGGCGTTTGGAACACGCTACGGTCATTATGAGTTCACGGTAATGCCGTTTGGCCTATGTAATGCGCCTTCGGTATTTATGGACCTAATGCATCGAACGTTTCGAGAGTACTTGGATTTGTTCATCATTGTGTTTATCGATACATCTTAGTATACTCTCAGTCGGAAGAGGATCATGCAAACCATTTGCGGTTGGTTTTGCATACCCTGCGGAGGAATAAGCTTTTTGCCAAGTTCTCAAAGTGCGAGTTCTGGCTCTCTTCAGTAGCCTTTTTAGGCCATGTGGTAAGTGGAGAAGGTATCGCGGTGGATCCGTTGAAGATAAGTGCCATTCGAGATTGGCCAGTGATGTCTTCAGTGGCCGAGGTCAGGAGCTTCCTTGGACTTGCGGGCTACTATAGACGGTTTGTGGAAAACTTCTCACGGATTGCTTTACCTCTGACCACGCTGACGAGAAAAGATCAAAAGTTCATTTGGACGCCGGAGTGCGCGCGAGCTTTTGAAGAATTGAAGAGTCGTTTGACCACGGCGCCTGTGTTGACATCGCCATGTGGTACAGATGGGTATGAGAACTATAGTGATGCTTTTGGGAGCGGCTTAGGCTGCGTTCTTCTGCAGTTTGGTAAAGTGATTGCTTATGGCTCGCGTCAGTTGAAAGTGCATGAGCGGAATTACCCCGTCCATGATTTGGAGTTGGCGGCGGTAATCTTTGCGCTCAAGTTGTGGCGGCACTATCTATATGGCGTTAAAGTGGATATCTATACGGATCACAAGAGCCTAAAGTATTTGTTGGATCATAAGGATCTGAATATGCGACAACGAAGATGGATGGAGTTCCTCGGGGACTACACCTTCGAGATTCACTATACTCCCGGGAGGGGAAATGTGGTCGCTGATGCTTTGAGTCGAAAGACTCCGGTACGGGCAAGCTGGTTGCAGAGGCATGATCAGCGTTTAATCCAGGAATTGGAAGCATTGGAGATATCTTGTGTTGACAAGGGTTCGTCGACCGATGCATGTTTGAACTGGACGGAGGTGCAATATGACCTTACGGACAGAGTTCGGAGAGCAACGGAGCTTGATGAAAGTCTCCAGCGCTATGCAAAAGATGGGCCGGAGAACCAATTCTCTTGGGATAACGGTTTGTTACGAAGAAATGGTCGAGTGTGCGTCCCAAGTGTGGGTAAATTGAGGGAAGAGTTGATGTACGAAGCTCACTTTGCAAAGTACTCAGTTCACCCAGGGAGCACAAAGATGTACAGAGATCTGAAAAAGCTGTTCTGGTGGCCCGGACTAAATAAAGATGTCGCACGTTATGTGGCTGAATGCAATACCTGTGCGTTAGTGAAAGCAGAATGCCAGAAGCCTGGAGGTTTCCTGAAGTCGTTACCTATTCCGGAGTGGAAGTTCGATGACATTTCGATGGATTTCGTGCACGGGTTGCCGAGATCTCAACGCGGTCATGATTCAATCTGGGTGATTGTGGACCGGTTGACGAAAGTGGCGCACTTCCTTCCAAACAGAAGAGACGATTCAGTGGAAATCTTGGCCAAGCTTTATGTGGAGCAGATTGTTCGACTGCACGGTGTTCCTCGGAGCATCGTTAGTGACCGTGATGGGCGGTTCACATCGAATGATTGGCGGCTCGTTCATCAAATGTTGGGTACAAAATTGGCGTTTAGTACGGCCTTTCATCCCCAAACGGATGGTCAGACTGAACGAACCAACAGGACGATGGAGGACATGCTCCGCATGTGCGCCCTAGACTTTGGTAAGAGATGGGAAGATTATATATTTCTTGTCGAATTTGCCTATAATAATAGCTACCAAGCGAGTATAGGTATGGCACCATTTGAGGCGTTGTATGGTCGTAAATGCCGTACACCGTTAGCTTGGGCAAAAGCAGGCGAATCTAAGCTGAGTGGGAAAAAGGAAGTCGAAGAAGCTACCTCGCTCATACGCTCTATTCGGGAGAGGCTATTGATAGCCCAAGATTGTCAAGCAAAGTACTACAATGCCAAACATCGGAACGTGGAGTTCGCGGTGGGTGATTGGGTATATTTGAAGATCAAACCCTTCAAAGGCGTGTCCAGGATTCGGCGTTTGAAAAAGCTAAGTCCGAGGTATCTTGGTCCATTTGAGGTGGTGGAGCGAGTTGGGGAAGCTGCTTATCGACTAGCACTTTCAGCAGACTTGGGTGGATTACATGATGTATTTCACATCTCAGTCCATCGTAAGGCGGTGAAGGATCCAGCTCAAGTAGTGGAGAATGATCGGGTACCGGTCGAGTATGGGCTAACGACGAGAGTTAGACCCATTCGGATCGAGGATCGAGCCGAGAAACAGTTGCGGAACAAAGTGATCGGGATGGTCAAGGTCCGATGGGACAATTGTGGCCGTGAAGAGCTAACATGGGAGCGAGAGCAGACCATGCGAGCTGAATTTCCCGAACTGTTTGTATAAGCTGTAGACCGTGTATTTTATGTTATAACCGAGTTATCAAGTTATAGCATTGTTGGTTCTTGTTTCCTTACCGTGCAAATTTTGGGACGAAATTTTGTTAAGGGGGGGAGGATTGTAACACCCCAGAAATCTCAAAATGAGTTTTCAAACTTATTTGAGGTGCAGGCTGTTTGACACGGCCTGGGACACGGGCGTGTCCCAGGGCGTGTCAGGGGTACACGGCCTGGGACACGGGCGTGTCCCAGGGCGTGTTCAGGTTAGTCGACGATCGATAGTCGACGATCGTCGAGCCTGGGACACGGCCATGGACACGGGCGTGTCCCAGGGCGTGTCCGAATTAAATTTCGAAAATGGCCTGTTCGAGTCAGAGAAGTACACGGCCTTGAACCAAGCCGTGAACACGGGCGTGTCAGGTCGGACACGGGCGTATCCGATACCGTGTGCCTACCCGTGTACTGATTGCAGCTCGATGAGGCAGGGATGACACAGGCGTGTCTCAGGAATGACACGGGCGTGTTAGGTTCGACACGGGCATGTCGATGCCCGTGTTCTGGTAAATCTCAGTCGGTTCGAATACCGCGTGTGCCGCTTAAGGGTACACGGCCTGTGACACGGGCGTGTCACAGGCCGTGTCAGCCAAAAATTGAGTTTTTGGGCAAATCGTGGCCGTTCAGATTTCTCTCTTTTGATCCAAGGGCTCAGGTGATTTCCTGGCTGGATTTAATTCGTGAAGGCTGATGAAGATTCATTCTTCATGTGCTTAAGGAAGAGAGAAAGAGAGAGGAGGAAGAAGAAGGAGGAGGAGATCAAGCCACCGGCGGAGTTCCCGTGGTCCGATTCGTGATCCGAAGCCGGCGTTGTGAAGGCAAGGCTGCTGCGGTTCTTTCTCACCGGCTAGTTTTTGATGGCTCCGAAGAGATCGACAAGGGTAACGATCTCCCTCCTTGGACATGTGAAGTCCTTCTTTTCTGCATTGCATAGGGAAAACCCTTCCCCGCGAGTGTGCGGTGGGCTGTGGTGTCCCTTGGGGTAGATATGTGAAGTCCCCCTTGTTAGAGGCCGGAATTGGAGTACGGCTCTAGGCATGCTGTGTGAAGCCCATCTGGACATGGTCTGGATTGGTGATGCTTGTTTGCATATCGGAGAAGGCTCCGTGATTATGGCTTGTGTTGCCTTGTGCCTACCTGTTGCTTGGTGCAGCAGGAAGTACTGGATGATGTTCAGGAAATGAAGAGGGTTGGATGCAACTCTTGTGGCCGTGCGTTGCCACTTTGTGAGCGGTTGAGCCGTTGGGCTGCAACTCGATGAAAAGGCAGATTGCCGAACAGGAAAGGTGAAACCGACCCGCGCCTATAAATAGCTATGGATACTTCCGTATTCGAGGTGGCACGGCGACTTGAGCAACGGGGGGTGGCTGATCCGTACCTGCGTTAGGTCCGTCCGACTTGGAAGCCTGGTTATAGGTTTTGTTGGAGCGCCTAATGAGAGTCTTAGGCCCGCGCGCCGGAAAGACTAGAATGCTCAAATACCGTGTAGACGGTGGTGTTGACCCTGGTATTCCGGTACACCAAGAATGTGCCCTGAGTGCATGGACTATCGGGCCGTGTGGCCGATAGTTGTGATGGCTTGAATGTGCCTGCGCGCACATAGTTGCTATATGATGATGCCATGCTATGCAGGGAAAGAAAGAATGTTAATGCCCCGAGAAAGGGGTAGGATTGTTATAATTGGGTCAGCTGAATGCTGACCGTTGCATTGTTTGCCACCGGTTGGGTGGTTTGTCCCTATGCAGGTGCTGGAGAGCCGAGTGGTAAATGAAGGGCTGAAGCCCTACTGCTGTTGCTGCTGCTGCGGCTAGCCCTTGAAGGCTAAGCGAATGTTTTGTTTGTTCTCTTTTACTCATGTATGGCCGGCCTGCGCGCCGAGGTTTGTAAATCATGTTGTATGGAAAGAGGAACTGTAAGGCCTTAAGGCCAAACTCTATGTATTTGTGTACATTCCATGGTTATATATATAAAGGTGGTTTATATATTGAACATTCCTGATTAGAGTTCAAATTTGTAACTTAAAGATTCCGCTAGAATGCTCTGAGTTAGGATTCGTATGGTTTGGTATTATCCTGTGACCTCACCGTCTGTTTGTGGCATATAGTGTGGGGCCCCGGCCGGACCTTCTACTATACGTCATTTAACGGATGGGGTCGTTACAGGACATCAACCGAAACCGTCAAGTACCAAGGCAAGATGACAGTCCACCCAGAGTAGCGGACACTGCATCAATCCACAAGCACAAGTCCACGACCAACAGTCAAACCACCCGGTCACAATGGACTTAGCGGACTCTGTGAACACCGAAGCAGCCCGCAACCTGTTCTCGACCAACAGGCAGACCGCTCGGTCATAACGGACAATGCAGACACCCTGAACACAGCACCAGCCCGCAGCACAAGTCCACGATCAACAGACAGATCGCCCGGTCAACAGCGGACTATGCGGACACCCTAGACTTGTCAGTGTGTGACCAAGTCCAGCAACCCGCCAAACATATGACGCGAGCTCAGCAGACACCAAGTCAGATCTCCAGCTCTAAGGCCAGTCCGCCACAAAGAATGCGGCTCACCACCGCAACTCGAGACAAGACCATCGCCGATCTCGCGGACTCCAACCTGCAAACCGCAAACAACAACCAACTACCGAACTCACACTCAGTCCGTGCAGTCCGCGGATTTCAACCCGCACAGCAGCCACCAAAACACCACAGGTCGTCAACACCAGACCGCCAGACTACATCATCAGTCCGCGCGGTCAGACCGCCCAGACCGCCGGGACTGCCCGATTACCCACTTTTACTTCACAAATTTCAACAAACTCAAATAAAATGTGAAAAAATTGGTCAGCGGATACACATTTATTGTCTGCGAATAACAATTACTCAATTGTAATGACGGTGTTTTTTTGACCTTTTTATAAAGGTCTTAAAACGAGAGTGACACGCTTCTTTTCCATCTATATATTCGTAACAAAGGTTGCATCAAGATGTGATAATGTAAATTTAACCACCAGTCTAGACCTGCAATATAAATATCTCCATCCAAGAAAAGATAACTACAAATTCAAACCAAGCTGGGACTTCAGATGCCAACCCACTTGTATGGGTCCCTCACTTGTCATGCCTTGCTCAAGTATGAATCTAACTCAACTGAGCAAGTGATTACATATGGTTTATGCGCTATACAAAGTATTACTGAACATAAAAACCAGGCCAGAGAGAGTTGAAGTTCTTGAAATGAAACTGTTAACAAAAATAATGTCTGTTTGATGCACTCAGCTTGGCCTCTTTAAAAAAAAAAACAGAACCAGCCATAACACATTATTTACTGACATTGTACCACTCCCATTCCTCCAATTATTGAATCTCTCTCCCTCTTACTCCAGCTATTTATATATGATGATATTGATTTCATATATTCACCCTGAAACATGAAAAACATGGCAAAGAAGCTATTCATTTGTTTCGCCATCAATTTTGCTCTCTTTCTAACATTCCTCTCTTCTTTTTCTACTGCTTCTTCTTCTCAACAGCGATCCAAGACCCGATATCTCCACCCAGAATCTCAAGATGCAAGTAGTTGGATCTCAGGAAGGAAGCATCTGGAGGAGATAATCATTCACATAAATCAGGTTCCATTCTCTACTTTCTAAATCTCAAGTTTGAAGCTTTATGAACAGAGATGGGAATCATAATTTTGAATGTTTTATTTCACAAAGGCTGGAAGATTTGATCAAGCTAAAACAGGTTCAGTAAATGGCCATGAGAATAATAGAGAAGGTGAGGAAGATAAACGATGGATTTACACTGCAGACTACAACAGAGTTAGAACACATTCTTCTCCGTTGCCGAAGCATCCATAGCCATAGTTGAGTTCATGAGAAAAAAATTCCGTGTTTCATGAATGCTTATTTTGAAAGACTGGATTTACCAAATGCTGTCTAAAGTCTGTTGAGAATTTTGTCCCTGATTTGGCCGTAGATTTTCAGCGGTGTGGATCTGCCGGAGTACATTTGCTGCTTTGCGGCCATTTGGCCAGGGTCAAGCTCATTCACTTGATTGTTTCCTCGTGTATCTTTATGAACTTAATATAAATCTTAGGCCCTTTCACATATAATTAATTGATTTTGGGTTTAATACCGATGATATTGGATGGTCCAACAAGCAACTAATAAATCCCTTCAATCTCAAAGCAGAGAAAATGTATTTCCTTAACAAAGATTCTTTCAAAACTTACTAAAATTTACTGTTGATTTCTACCATAAAAGATTAGAGTGATGGCAAATACGCTGGAATAAATGATGTTTAAATTTTTGAAACCATTTTGGTAGAATCATAAAAATATTATTAGGAACATTTTGCAAGAAACCAAAAAATATTTTGGATCATTATTTTCCAAAACAGTCCACATATGCTAACATATTTGACTGAGCTTTCTTGTCAAGATTATTAAGATTTAAGGCAATATTTTCCCCAATCACATGCGTTGCATCTAACTCAGTAGGTGACATCAACTTAAGAAGCAAAAGAGTTGCATTCAATGCTGAGCAACTTGAAGCTTCATAATTCACCTAAAACAAACTATGAATCTATGACCTGTTATTTTTTTAATCAAAAGTAAACTAGTCGTGGACTCGTGGGCAAAAAGCCCGGCCCCGGCCCGGGCCATGGCCTGGATTGGTGCTCTTACTGGGCCCCCATTTTTGCCGGTTGCCCGGCCCGGTGTCTGGCCCGGGCGGGGCCGGGCAAAGTCCGGGCGCCGGGCTAGCCTGAGCACGGCACCGGGCTAAGCCAGAACCCGGCGGGATTTTAATCCTGCCGGGATCCAGGCGGGATTAATCCCGCCTGATCAGGCGGGTTTAATCCCAGACGGGATTAATCTCGCTAATATAGGCGGGATTAATCCCGCCTAATTTTAGGCGAGATTTTATCCCGCCCTTTGAATTCAGGCCGGCTCGGGTCCGGGCCGGGCCGGCCTCAAGGGCCTAATCGGGCCATCTCTTTTGGAGGGAGCCCGAGCCCAGCCCGGCCCGACTCAAATTGAGCCCGGGCCGAGCCCGGTTTGACAAAATCCAGAGCCCGATCGGGCCCGGCCCGACCCGATCAGGCTTTTTTAACACGACTAAAGTAAACACTTATTATGTTGACTTCATTTCGCAAATAACTTAATTTCATAATTAAAAAAAAAGATTAAAGTTAAATGTTTTGTTTTGGTATTTGGTGTGCCGATATCAAGTCTCCTCCTTTTGTATTTAGTCCCACGCCGCTAGTATGGAGTTATAGTTTTCCTTGTTTATGTATATACAGAGACAAGATGTAAAGGTTTTAATATAAGAAATAAAATTCCTTATTTTTCCGCCAGGTATCAGAGCTAGATTCCCCAAATTCCCGATTTCAATCTTTCCTTTTTTTTTCATGCTTTCCAAGTGCGTCTTCGGCAGGAAAGGGTAAAGCGGAAAAGAAAAGTGATGTGGAGTACGTGACCCTTGCCAATAGCACCCAAGGAGAGGTACTGTTGGGATTTCTGAGATCAACGAGGAGAATTTTTTGGATCAAAATTACAGAGAGGTTTCTCACACCATGAAGGAACTGCGGAGGAAGACGGCCGGCAATAACAACATAGAAATTTGTCCGCCCCGAGCACCCCACGGGTTGCGCGCAAGGAGGTGCATCGCGCATTGCAGCAACAGGAGCATTGCGCGGTAGTTACGTCGTGTGCACGAATGCGGGAGAAGCATCAGACACCGCAACATTTGCTCAACGGAAGAAGAGTGTGACGGGTTGCGCGCGAGGGACCTTCGCCGCCATTGGCGCGAGCTTGTGCGCGGGAAGGAGTGTGGCTCGTCGGCTTGCACAGTGCGGCATTGGCTTTGCCGGGAAGGAGTGTGCTGCGTTACGCAAGCTTGTGCGACAGAATTCATCTTGTGCGATAGTGTCGCGTGCGGCAGTGGAGGAGAGAGGCATCGCCGCGCAAGAAGCATCGCCTCGCGCAGAGAGGGAGATGGACGCGATATTTTGGTGCGAGGGGCGCGTGAGATCTGGAAAAAAAATTTAACCTATAAGTGTTCTTTGACAGATTTTGGTGATTTATGCTCACGTGAAGAAATTGATTTGGATGAGACGAAATCTCACATAAAGTTGTGTATAGGGAGGAAGGGCACTCAAGTTTGCTTTGCGACTCAATTTGCTTGCCAGCAAAAAAAATTAACAAATAGATTAACCAAGAGTTATGTGCACTCATGGAGAAATAAGTTGTCAAAATGGAGGAGGGGGACTTAAAAGTATTCCTCAAGTTCCTGCGGATGTCAAAAGGCAAGGGATTGACAAAGTCGGTGTCGCCTGTGCTAAAGCTGGATCTTCCTCCTGTGGTGTTGAAACTCGATGGACAAGCTACATACTTAAGTTGGTCGCGTTGGGTGAAAAGGGCGCTCTCTGAAAGGAACCTGTAGGGCTACCTGACTAGCGAGAAGAGAGAACCGGAGAAGAACTCAGATGGGTACCATGAATGGAAGACTACACACTGTCTGTTACACACCTGGCTCCTAAATTCAATGGTTGCGTCTATAGCTATCACGGTAGATGACATAGAGATAGTAAACAATATTTGGGGGAAGTTATAGAGGCTTTACGTAGGAGTCGACAACAACATGCGTGCATTTCAGATCGAACGGGAGATTGAGACCGTAACCCAGGGAGATCGTTCGATTCAAGAGTATGCCACAAATCTGGAACAACTATGAGCAGACTAAGATTATTTCTCACCAGCCGCATGCTGCAAAGTTCTTAAATGTACAAAAGGGGAGCGAGATGCTCAATAGAGGACTATGCACTTTATGTGGGGTTGAACCCTACATTTGAGTAAAGGAGTGTGATGTTGCTTGCTCAGCCAAAGATTCCTTCCCTGGATGAGACGATCTCAGCCATAATGCAAGAGGAGAGCAGGATTAGCCTCCAGTCTGGTGGAAGCACTCTTCCGGGAGGGAAAGCGACTCTAGTGGGCACCAATCAAGGGCCTGAGGGATACAAGAGTGAGACGCGACAATGTTGCAATTGTGGTGAAATAGGTCATCTCCGTTTGACTTGCCCCAAGCCTCAAAAGGTGAAGGATGTAGGTAGACGGGGAAATTTGGAGGTCAGGGCGTGATCGTGGGGGCCATATAGGTGGTGGGCGAGGAAGCTATCAGGCAAATCTCATGATAAGTGAGGAAGTGACAGAAGAAGGTATTGTTGATATGGGTCACCCAAAGGTGCAAGAGATTTTGGATGCATATCACCAGTGTTGAAGTTGAGACCGGGCGGTCTGGCGGTCTGTCTTGGCGGGTTAGAGACCGCGCGGTCTGGCGGTCTCCCTTCAGCGGTTTGATTGCTGTGCTGTTGCTGTTTGGTTGCCGAGCTCTTTGGCGGTCTACCCTTGCGGTCTCTCTCTCTCTCTCTGGTGGTAGCCGTGCGGTTAGCCCTTCTGTCTAACCGCGCGGCTTGTGCGGTTTGTTCTGTATAGTCCGCTTAGTCCTGTAAATTTTTAGTCCCACATCTCTTATTTGTATTCTCTCATCTCTCCTCCATTCTATATAAGGGAGGGCATACCTTTGTAATAGACACCTTTTTCTGATAATAAAATTTCAGTTATATTTTTTCCGATTTGTTTCAGTTCGTTTCTAACATGGTATCAGAGGGATCGATCTTTGCCTCCTGATTCTGTGCATTCTCCTGTCCGCGCGACCTGCCTCTTCTTCTCGCGGCCTGTCTCCCGCGGCTTGTTTCTTCCGCCTGTTTGCTTGCGCCTTGTTCGCGCGGCCTGTTTCTGTTGCTTGCTTCTTTCTTGCGACCTGTTCTAGTCGCTGCTTCCTCCTTCTCTTCTCTAGTCGCCGCGACCTGTTTCTGCGGCCTCTTTTGCCTTGTTCGCCTTTTGCCTCCCGTTTTCCTCCACTTCTGTTCGCGCGGTCTGTTTGCTAGCCGCCCGACTTCTCTCCCTCTGTTTGATTCTGCGGCTTGGTCGTGGCTTTTCTGGCCGCTGGTGTCTGACATCGTGACCGCTGCAGATCTTCTTCTTCCTATCCGCGCGGATTGTTTCCTAACCGCATGGCTTCCTGTTGTTTGCACGACAGATCTCTTTCTCCTAACCGCTGCGATCTCTCTCTGTTCGCGCGAGTTCTTCCTTGTTTAGGCGGCCTCTCTGCCCTTCTTCCTTCGCCGCTCTCTCTCTTGTCCCCTTGACTTGTCTCTAAGTCGCAGCGGCTTGTTCTCCTCCGTGCGGCTCTTCCTTTCTCCACCTTCTCCTCCACCTCCACAGATCTGCTCCAATGGCATCTCCGCCTTGGTCATGCTCCTCCTCATCTTCTTCGTCAACTTCTGCCCCACCTTCCTCCACAAAGTCCTCCGCTCAACTGTGAAGCCTGTCAGCTTGGCAAGCATCACCGCTCCTCCTTCCCTCCGAAGCACGTTCGTGGATCCACCCGTCCGTTTGATCTCATCCACTCCGATATTTGGGGTCCTTCTCCTACTCTTACTGTTGGTCGGGGTAGTTCATATTTTATCACATTCATTGATGATTTCTCTCGCTGTACGTGGGTGTATCTGTTAAAAGATCGCTCCGAATTATTCTCTGTATGGACATCCTTCTATCTCATGATCAAAACTCAGTTTGATGTTTCTATTAAAGTTCTTCGATCTGATAATGCCAAAGAATATATCAGTCATGACTTTTCTGCCTTCTGCATGCAAAATGGGATTATTCATCAAACGAGTTGTGTCTATACTTCACAACAAAATGGTGTGGCAGAACGCAAAAACCGTCACCTTCTTGATGTCGCTCGTTCCTTGATGACCCAGATGCATTTTCCTCGCTCCTATTGGGGCTATGCTGTTCTCCTTGCCTGTTACCTCATCAATCGCATTCCCTCCACCGTTCTCCACGGAAAAACCCCTTTCTCCATTTTGTATCCGGGCAAGGAGCCATTTCCTCTCCCTCTCCAAATATTTGGATGCACTGTCTTTGTGCATGCCCCTTCTGCCACCCGTGATAAGCTATCTCCTCGCTCCACCAAATGTATCTTTCTGGGGTACTCCACCACTCAGAAAGGTTATTGTTGGTTTGATCCCATCCTTTGTAAGCAGTTCGTTTCTGCTGACGTCACCTTCTTCGAGAATACCTCCTACTTCTCGGATGACTCCCCTCCTCTTCTCCCAGCCTCTGATTCTCCTGATGTTTCCTTTGTTCCCTCGTCTCTCACTACGATGTTCACCCCTACTCCGCCCTCGTCCACTCCTCTTCTTCCACCACCGTCTCCCGCATCTCCGCCGTCGTCGCTCTCTACTCCCGGGCCAGCTCTCTCTGCCACGGATGCTCCGGATGCCGAGGAACCTGCTGACCTGGATCTTCCTATAGCTCTTCGCAAAGGGGTGCGGACGTGTACCCTACACCCTCTTACTGCTGTTGTTTCATATGATCGTCTTACCCCTTCTCGCAGAGCCTTTGCTCTAGCTATCTCTGCTACTGCCATGCCCCGCTCCTACCAGGAGGCCCTTACTATTCCTCACTGGAAGATGGCTATGGATGAGGAAATGACCACCCTAACGGAGCGGGGTACCTGGACTCTTGTTCCTCCTCCCTTCGGTACTGATGTTGTTGGCTGTCGCTGGGTCTTTGTGGTGAAATTTGCCCCGGATGGCACTGTGGACCGTTATAAAGCTCGCCTTGTTGCTAAGGGCTTTACTCAGACCTATGGGGTTGATTACTTTGACACCTTCTCTCCCGTGGCTCGTCTCAGCACTATACAGGTTCTTCTTTCTGTGGCGGTAAATAAAGATTGGCCGATTTCCCAGCTGGATGTAAAGAATGCCTTCCTTTATGGTGATCTTCAGGAGGCCGTCTACATGGAGCAACCTCCTGGGTATGTTGCTCAGGGGGAGACACGAGTATGCCGGCTGAAGAAGGCAATTTATGGCCTCAAGCAGAGCCCTCGAGCTTGGTTTGACAAGTTCAGCGGCATCGTGGCGGCCGTTGGTTTTGTGCGCAGCTCTGCCGATCACTCTCTATTTACTCGCAAAACCTCCTCGGGACTGGTGGTTCTTACAGCGTATGTTGATGATATTCTTCTCACTGGCGATGACCAGGAAGGGGTAGCCTTGACAAAGCGACATCTTCTTCAACATCTGGTCACGAAAGATATGGGCTCTCCAAAGTACTTTTTGGGGATCTAAATCTCTCGAAAGCCCGATTCCTTAGTCCTCTCCCAGCGTAAGTATGCCCTTGATCTTTTAAAAGATGCAGGATTGACTGGGGCCAAACCTGCTCGATGTCCCATGGCTGTTGGAGAAGACAAAACCTGGACAGATGATTCGCCTCTTCTTTCAGATACTACGAGGTACAGACGTCTTGTTGGTAAGCTCATATATCTCACAGTGACCAGACCCGACATCTCCTATGCTATTGGCAAGGTGAGTCAATTCATGCAAGCTCCCAGGGAGTGTTATCTGCAGTCCGCCTTACGGATCTTAGAGTACGTCAAAGCCGCACCCGGGAAAGGATTGCTTTTCCAGAAGAATGGTCATCTGAGGGTTGAAGCTTACTCAGATGCGAGTTATGCTGATGACAAAGGGGATCGCAAGTCTACCTCTGGTTTCTGCACCTTTGTTGTGGGTAATCTGGTAAGCTAGAAGAGCAAGAAGCAGTCTGTTGTTTCCAGGTCCAGTGCTGAAGCAGAGTATCGGAGTATGGCGTCGACCACTTGTGAGCTAAAATGGCTACGGGCTCTAATGCTGGATTTAGGAGAGGTCTACAACCATCCGCTACCTATGTTCTGTGATAACAAGGCTGCCATATACATCTCCAAAAATCCGGTCTTCCATGAAAGAACCAAGCACATTGAGGTCGACTGTCATTTCATTCGTGAAGAGATCTTAAAGGAACAAATTTGCACTCCCTTTGTCACTTCTGATAAAGAACTGGCTGACATCTTCACCAAGCCAGTTTCCGCCTCGTTTCATCATATTTGTGACAAGCTGGGCATGATCGATATATATGCTCCAGCTTAAGGGGGAGTGTTGAAGTTGAGACCGGGCGGTCTGTCTTGTCGGGTTAGAGACCGCGCGGTCTGGCGGTCTCCCTTCAGCGGTTTGATTGCTGTGCTGTTGCTGTCTGGTTGCCGAGCTCTCTGGCGGTCTACCCTTGCGGTCTCTCTCTCTCTCTGGTGGTAGCCGTGCGGTTAGCCCTTCTGTCTAACCGCGCGGCTTGTGCGGTTTGTTCTGTATAGTCCGCTTAGTCCTGTAAATTTTTAGTCCCACATCTCTTATTTGTATTCTCTCATCTCTCCTCCATTCTATATAAGGGAGGGCATACCTTTGTAATAGACACCTTTTTCTGATAATAAAATTTCAGTTATACTTTTTCCGGTTTGTTTCAGTTCGTTTCTAACAACCAACTAATGCAAAAGAAGCAGAAAGGTGTGATGGATGACACACCCACTCCGACTGCGTCTAGGGGTAATATTGCCTCCTTTGCTTACTCTGCCATAGGTACTTGTGATACACGTACCCTTACATCTATGTCCACCACTAGATCACAAGAGTGGATAGTCGATTCAGACGCCTATCGACATGATACTAAGAATGCTGGGGAATTTCTTTCATATACTCCCATAATAATCCCAGAACACATTCAAACTGTCGATAGCACAGGTTAACCTATGGTTGGTAAGGGTACCGTACAATGTACTGACACTTTGACTATGTCCAATGTTTTGCATGCCCCTTCCTTTCCGGTAAATCTTTTATCTATCAGTACCATTATATATCAACTAAAGCGTGTTATCTTCTTTGATATCCCAAAGGTGATCTTCTAGAAGAAGGAGACTGGCAGCAAACTTGGGACTTGTCATATGTCATAAGGGCTTGTGGTACCTGGATAAGGAAAGCTAGGACTCAACCCTTTCCACACTAATAGAAGATTCTGGAGGATTTGGAAGGAGCGCGAGGACCAACTCATACTTCATCATATGCATCTAGGTCATCCTTCATTTTCTTTTTTGAGTCAAATGTATCCACTTTTGTTTGAAAAAGTCAATCAAGATAAGCATGTATGTGATGCGTGTGAACTAGGAAAGCATACCAAAAACTTGCACTCGGGTTCTGATAGAAGGAGTTCTAATTTATTTGATCTAATTCATTCTAATGTCCGGGGATCATGTCTCACTCCTATTGTGAATGGATTTCATTATTTTGTATTTTTTATTGATTGTTTTTCACGTATGACTTGGTTATACCAAATGAAAAACAAAGAGATGTGTTTGCCTTCTTCAAAGTTTTTCATAAAGGATTTCAAACATATTACGGCTTAGTGGTGAAGGTTTTGAGGTCGGACCGACGGAGTACACCAACAGGGCATTTGAGGAGTACCTGTCCTTACATGGAATCCAACACCAAACAATATATCCATACACACTAGAGCATATGAGAGGATCTACGAGGGGTGCAAGGGCCTGACCCCTGCCCCCAAAATTTTTTTTTGGCAAAATATATGATGAATTTGGGGTTCTCTCGTCGAGCCAATGAATTTTGACTACTTATACACCAAAAATAGTGTACGAATAAGGGAGAAAAGAACCCAAAAAGGTGGATACGTTTATTTGTTTTTTGATTGGAAGATGAGAAAGGTTACATGAGAGATAGAGAGCTAACTGGTTTAATTAATTTTTTTGGAGATGACATATATAAATCTAGTTGAAATACCTACAACAAATTTTGACCTCGCCAAGTCCACCTTCTTCTTTACTAATAGCTTCTTTGACAACTTTAAAAGAAACACTATCATTATCTTCAACACGATATAACACAATATCTTCTTTACTTAAAACTTGTAATCTTGTTTATTTTACTAGTGTCTCCTTTATTGCACCATAAGAGTACACGAGATCAATGTCAATGAAATTTGACTATGTGTTTCTCCTATTTCTTGAACAGTTTGAGCCCCTTGTTGAAATTCTCATTCTCTGCAGTAGGAGCATGCGTCTACACTTTTGATTTGAGTTCGTTTTAATACGAAGGTCTCTTACTTCGAGGAGTAACTTTCATATGCTCTTAGGGGTGTTGATAAATGATTAAGGCAATGAGGTCAGTCGAATGTTTAAATACTAGTGATAACACTTTATATTTTTATTGCAACCCAAACATTGTAACAAGGAGGTCATTTTAAACATTTTCATTACAACCAACATATTTTTTTCTTGGATTTACTTACTCCAATACACACATATTTAACCTGAACACCTGAACAAACAAATCAAATTGGAATTGTTGATACTCTTTATATTCCCAAATCTCAAATTATTAAAAAGTAAATATTATGTATACTGCAACAAAGATCAGGTCAACATCATGCAACATTCCATTTATTTTGAAAGTTGATTAAAGATTGAGCTCAGATGTCTCTAAATAGATAAGTTATAATAAAAAATAATTCTTTTTCTAAGATTCAATTGTGATATCTCTACATGTGCAAATTTTGATATAAACATTAATCATAAAAAAATTCTTCACCTTTTGATTAAGCCCCCCTCCCCCAAGTCAAAGTTCCTGGATCCACCCCTACTAGAGCAGAATGGAGTAGCTGAATGGAAGAACGAATACCTTCTTGAAGTAACCCAGAGTATGTTGATTTTGATGAATGTGCCAAAGCATTTATGGGGGCAAGCTGTTCTGACGACAACATATTTGATCAATCGGATGCCCTCGAGAGTCTTAAATTGGAAATCCCCGGTTGAGATGTTGCGATAAAAAGTGGAGATACTCTTCCTCTTAAAACCTTTAGACGTGTATGCTTTGTGCAAGTCAATAGACCAAATGTGAAAAAATTGGATCCAAGGTCCCTAAAGTTTATTTTGTTGGGTATTCAGCTACCCGGGGTATGTATGTTGGAGCCCATTAGAGAGGATATTGTTTGTTAGTATGGATGTCACATTTTGCGAGCATGACCCATATTATTCCTCCCCAATTGACTCAATATTTTGGGACTAACAAATCAGAGATAGTACAAGGCAGGAAGAGTAGGATAATAGTAGTGGTAAGAAGAAAGTAATAAGTATCCCTTATTCCGTGTTACCAAACATGGAGTCATGTAAGATAATAGTTCTTAATCAGAATGCAACTATGGAAAGTGGACCTCACACCTAGGGGGAGCCAAGAGTATAAAGCAGAGTGAGATTACAACACTATTGGGAAAAGACCTTAAGATTTACCTTAACAAAATATATTTCAAGTGATTTTAGATCCTAAGTTTATTACCCAAGATGTATAGATTTGGTTATGTGGTCTTAGAAGTCCTAGGATATCAGTAAAATCTAGGACATGAGAAAGACATACTGAATTCTAAAGTACAGTAAAAAAAAGCTAACATGAGTCGACTAGAAGTCAATGCAACATTGACTTGGTATCGACGTTACTTCAGATAGAAGTTAAAACAACATAATAAGAACATTCAAAGTTACTTCAAGGTACATATCGACATATACTTCGACATGTCGACGTAACGTCGATTATGAAGATGAGTCGATAGAAAATCAGTATAAAGCCATATTTCGACGCAACTACTTTGTGAAATGAATGTTGTGTTGAATAGAGTTCTAAATGGGATTATCTGAGAATTAATTCTGCCCTATTCAAGAAAGATTTAATGGAATAATTGATTCTTGGAGATATTGGAAGACAGTGACAATGAGTAAATTCTTCTCAGCCAAGTATGTATATATAGAGAGAAAAACGAATTGAAATAACAATTCATTACGTGAAAAAATAGAAAGTGATTTGGTACTTTGAATCGACAGGGCAAATTTGGAAGATGATTATCTTATTCCTGCTAAAGAAGTTCTTCCAAAAATTAGCCAATCATTAATTCTTCTAAATCAGATCAGAGAGCTTGTTTTCTTCTTCTTCAGGGCTCTTAAATTACTGCAACAAATTCTGTGAAAAAAGAGATCATTTGGATTAAAGAGAAAATAATCTTTGAATTCTTCTCAATCAAGGATTAATCAGAGATCCAGGATTCAATTCACTAAGTGCCTAAATGTCCTCAAAATTCTTGTTGAGAGGACTCATTAACAAGATCAACTATTGTACATTTATTTTCCCAATCTCCATATATTTCACTCTTACTGATTGAGAAAAGAGTTTTGTGAATCCCTCTTCAAAGGATTCAGCTGGTGGTTATGAGAATATCCTTGTCAAAAGACTCAAACTATATTAGTTCAAGAACTCCTTATTAAAAGATCTAGAGATTGGTTGTGAGAGTCTCCTTATTAAAAGACTCGGACACTATGATAGTGAGTTCCTACCAAGGTGGTAGAAGAGTGGATGTACCCAGATTTTGGGGAACTCCTATAATTTAGTGTCTTCTATAATTGTTCATATTCGGTGCTTATTCACTTTTCCCATGTTGTGATTCTGTGATTTATTGTTTCTTCTAGTTAGAAATCTGTCTGTATGCAAATTATATGAAATTATAATTAAAAAAATGATAATTTTTAATCTCTATTCACCCCCCTCTAGAGAATACCTAGTGGATTTAATAAACTGTTCACACTTTCAATTGATATCTATTTTCAAAATGCCATATAATACTTTTAAAGGAATTGCATCCACTAAGCCTCCAATATGTAATTGAAAAGTTTACATTCTAGAAGACCAGAATTAAGTTATATATGAATTTTATTGATAAAGATATTTTTGGTTCTATTTTGATAGGACTACCTATGCCTTACAGTAAAGATGCAGATGTCAATATCACCTTAGAACTAGTGCATAGATGTGAATGGTCAGATGAAGAAAATAGAATTAAGGAATTGGGATGCAAAAGCCATGACCATTCTAGTTTCAATAATGTCCGATGATATATTCTAGAAAGTGGCTGAATGTAAGTATACAAAAGAAATCTGGGAATCAAGGATTTTTGATGGAAGTTATGCTGAGTGAAAGGATGGAAGAACTCTTCTAATTTCTCAGTATGAGAATTTTTCAGAAGAAAGCTGAGGAATCTGTGGCTGAAATGTATGACAGATTCAGTATTATTATAAATGGACTCAAAAGATTGGATAAGGTATATTACTTATTTAGATAATGGATAAACTACTCATGTGCTTTCCAAGTACATGCGATTCTTAAATCTAGGATATTAGAGAGTCTAGATGCCATGAGGAGGTTACTACTGATGCCCTATTAGGAAAACTCAAGTCCCGTGAACTTTTCCTGAAGAGTAGGTTATAGTTAAAAGCAAAGGACAATGTCAGTACCCATAGAGATAGATCCATTACTTCCAAAGCTACTAATGGTGAATCCTCCACTTCAGAATAAGAAATGTTCAATTTCTTAGCCAGGAGATTTAGAAGGTGGGTTAAGACAAATGACTCCAAAAGGAGTGACATGAATCTGAACAAGCCTAGGTTTGACAAGACTCCAAACAAGGAGATAATTTGTTTTGCTTGTAGAAAGCTTGGGTACATAGCAACTGAATGCTCTGAAGAACAGAAGGATAGGACCAATAAAAAGGATCGGAAGAAGAAATTTCTTAAGAACAGGGATAAGAAGAAGGGAAAAGGTTACATTGTTGAAACCTAGAATGATACTAGTTCAGAATCAAGATCTTCATCAAGTAGTGAAGAAAAAGTTATTATTATTGTTGAAGCTTGTCTGATGGATTTGGAAACATACTTAGGTAATGAAGAAAATCAGATATATTATTTTGATGATATTAATTTTTCATATGAAGAATTTATGGAGTGTTTCAAAGAATTCTGTAAATACCAATTAGAAGAATAAAAGTAAATAAAACAATTGAGAAAAGAAATAAAACTAATTAATAGTTATCTATGTAACAATAAATAAACTAAACAGGATATACTTTTGAAAAATGAGGTAGAAAACCTGAAGAATCAAGTAGCAAAGTTAATAGAAGAAAATACATTGCTAAAGGAAGAGCTAACAAAGGCAAAATCCTTTGAGGACTCCTTAAATGGAAGGATTCAACAAATCAGAAATATCATAGAAAATCTGAAGAAAAGGTTTAATCACTTAGGATTTGGTGCTGATCCTACCAGGATAGCAACAATTACCAATACACCTACATGGAAAAATCTAGTACCCTTCATTAAGGCTAATGAAACTCAACCTATCACAAATCTAGATAATGACCCTAAAAGAATCACAAGATTTAATTAAGAAAAAAATCAAAAGATAAGGGTATTCTAAGTGAACAACCTGTGATAGATAATGTGCATATATCTATAGTTTATGCATGTCGAGAATATGTGTCGACTTCATATCGACGCAACCCATGTGATACATCAACCTCAAATTGACGTAACTAGAAAGTTTTGTCGAATACTACTCGGCACATTTCCCCAGTTAATAGTTTTGCATCATCATATGCTTATCATCCTATTTATCTTACTTGTACAAAATGATTAATAAGAGGACATGAAACTAGAAGTTGTTAGTTTAATAAACCAATACTCTTTTATCTCATGGGGTATCATGAAAGACCTTCTTAAACTTTCATCTCCCCTTATAATGGAAAAAAAGTAATGGGTCCACGGTAACCTGGATCTCAACTAATGTTGGATTTCATGTGCAGGACCAAACATATAGAAATAAGACATCACTTTCTCAGAGAAAATGTAGAAAAGTGTAAATTTCTCTAGAATATGTGTCTACTAAAAATCAAAGGGCTGATATTTTTACCAAGCCTCTTGATGAGATCATGAACAAACACTTTATCAATGATTGGGCATGCTTAATAGAGCATAATAAATCATCTTATCACTGACACAACTTATAATTTTTTATAGAAATGTATTGCTGGGAAAACCAGCAAAAGACTTAAAATTTAAGTCTGTACTCGATGTCATATTGACTACAAGCGACGACACACCAATTTCTATTCAACGCAACATCTAGAGACGACAATTATATAGAGTTTTGGACCTTATTGATGTAGCATTGATATAAATTAACACATGCATCGACTTCATATCTGATATAGAATTTTCACAATACGCCAAATAAAACTCGACGCCACGTCGACTAAAGAAATGCACAATGAAATATTATGCCCTTATTTGTTAATATTTTGTCTACATACATTAAACGTCATACTCACTCAAAACTCTTCATCTTTCCCGCTCTATTTTCTTACACTTGCTCTTTCCTACTTTCCTTATAGTGTTGCAGGTACTCAAATGGTAACTAAGACCAATTCATGATTCAGTATTGATCTTGATTCCTTTGTAACTGTAGCAGATTCCTTCAAAGGAATTTTACAACTCTTCTTAGATGTTAGGTTGAACAAGTTAATCACAATCAGATGTCTCCTATATTCAACAGAGCCAATAGAGTTCATAAATAATGTCACGATTGATGGAGATGGAACAATTATTGGGAAGCTAAACGGGTCAGATGTTCATATAACTATAGAAATGACACTGACAACTTTTAAACTACCTTTTGGTGATGGTGAAGCAGAGCTTTCTGATATAGAAATAAAGGAAGCACTAAAAAAGATGAATTTCTCTAAAGATAAATCAATTTATCTTAAAAAGAAAGACTTTTCTGAAGAATATGAGTTTCTAGCTTATCTTGTGGGAAAGGTGCTGGTGTGTAAAATTTTAGTATATGATGTTGTCCCTAAGGCCCAACTATATTTGATGGGGATCCTAGTATTAGGGAAGAAAATTGATTGGATCAAATATATATTGTACCTTATAGGTCATATGTATAGTCATAAGGATAATACCTATATGACATTTATGAGTCAGATTCTCAAACTTGATTATCTCATCCTCAGATAATCTCAATTAAGTACTAATGAGAGATTAGTTAATAATGGTAAAGCTGAAAGAGAAAGACCTCTAATAAAATTGCATGAAAATTAAATAAGAGAGAGAGAGGGGGGTTAAGGATAAAAGAAGTAAACTTGTATTAATATATTTAAAAAGATAACAAGTGAAGGAGAGATTATAACTACTAAAACAATTACAAGTGGACTTGAAATTAAAGTGAAAGAGATTGGAAATGAGATTACAAGTTAACTCAAACAATTGTATGACGAACTTGGGAAAGAAAGAGAGAAAAGTATAAGGAAATAAGAAAAGAAGAAAAGAAACACTAAAACCCTTAAGAACATCAACTAGCAGTACCTCTGCACTCAAAATTTTGAACACTTGACCTCAGGAGATGCTGAAATTTATAGAAAATGTTTAGGGAAGTAAATACCCCCTGTCATGCCCGTGATTGGGGGTCGTGTAATATTTGGTTTACTTTAGCTGGAGAAAATCTGGCGGGATCGCTTCGGTCTCGGGAATTAGGGAACACACCCTCCCCTATCACGCCTGTGACTAGGGGACGTGACAAACATGGCAGGCCATGGTTCGGCAAATGTTGCACTATGGCTGTTGGGATCAGAACTTGGGGCAACAAGCCCATAGGACACGGGGCATGACAAGCATTATTCCCGTGACATCTGGGTGTGTACTGTGATTTCTTATGGAATTATACACAGGATCATCAACTAAATCGGGATTTTGTTACATGCCCCAGTCACGCATGTGACCTGGGGGCATGTACTTGGAAAAATCATCAAAAATAGTCAAAAACCTTCAAAACAAAAATAATTAAGTTAAAACAAAAATTTATAAAAAAAACTAATTAAGAGCTCAAAATTAATAATCTAAAAATATTTAAATAAGAAAATACATATTTTTGCCCTAATAAATTAAGCTAAATTAGGCTTCATCAAACAACATATCATAATGCTACCAGCCAATGATAATACTTACTACGACACAATAAAACACGAGAACGGATTTTGAGATCCATGATTGTGATTATCTAAACCCCTTAGGGGTTGATCTGACACATATGATCTGTTCTCCCAAGACTTAAAGGATTGGCTGAAGATCTAAAACCATTTTATTCATTTCTCTCCATGTTTTAGGTCAAGAGGAGAGGAGAGGCTTTGAGGAAGGAGTTATTGCCGGAATTCTACTGAAAAAATCAGTGAGTTATCGATGGATATAGCAAGGTAGCGTCATTACGGTCTTTTTCCATCCAAATAACTCCAAGACCAAGCCTTCTAGGAGGTCACTTAATGTAGGTCCCTTTTCCCCTTGGTCCTAGAGTACTTTTATGTTTTATTTTGGATTTCCTTTCATTGATCTTATGTAGGAAGCAAAATCGAGGTGGGTGACCCGATTTGGTGATATTTAGAATATATCTAGTTAGGGTTATTTCATAAAATACCTTCTAAGGGCCCCAGTAGCACCTAGATCTACGGTATTAGGGATAAGTAACCTGTATAAGGTGGATAACGAAGTCGACCCATGATTTTTTAGAACTACCATTGGCAGTATCCTTGCATCGATATGATCGTGTTGATATGGCTAGTAGCTTTGAATGAATATGGTCTTACCACTCTGTGGTAGCTTCTAATGCCCGATGGTAGGTTCTTATTGATATGGTTAGGTGTCTCAATGATATTCCACACGAACTAAAAAGGGGGACCTTCTTGGATCTACTTCTCGGTGGTAGTACTTATCGCCAGTGCTAGCTCCCAAGAAGCAATTTTACATAATATGTATATTAGTTATAGAAATAGGTGGGGTACTGCCTACTTATAACTGAGGACTCGATAGATAGAATGGACTTTCCCTCTCGCAACTATTTATTGAGGGCTAGAGACTACTCTCCCATGACTCAAGGGTAGCTAACCTTTATAGAAAATTACTTGGGAGTCCCACCCATAGCTAAACTGACATGTATAAAATGACTTGTTGCTAAACCACCAGGTAATGTTTGTCATTATGTTAGAGAAATGGAGGGTAGGTTCCAACCATTGAATTGCTTTCCTTTTTTGCATTATCACATGCTTAATTACTTTTGTATTATCATATTATGCAGAATAATAATTTTCTAGGCATTCTAGCATCTTTGGGGACCACCTGGCATGATGGGGGGAGAGCCTTACTGCTTAGCATTGTAGTTTGCATTTAGCTGACCAATATTTTGCACATTTTATTGTGATGGTTGCTAGGATAAGGAAGGAGATTGTGGAGAGCAAGAGCTTCTAGTGAATGGATCAAGTTCTTGTTTTAGTATAGTCCTTGCTATCCTATGATCCATTTAAGGTGCATGTACACATATTTCTTTTGTTTCCAGCCATTAGAACATTTGGAAGTGTTGTAGGCCATCGGGCCAAGGACACTCAAGTTTAGTTGTAGACATTCTCTGGCATTTTTTATGTTTATTAGATTTTTCTAGTTGTATTCCTCGTTAGATTTAATAAGTTGGCTAGTTGTGTTCCTGCATACCTTATTTTAATAGTTTTCTTGTGATGATTCTATGTAGTGGGGCTCATCCAGACCCATGTCATGGAATTTTTGCAAGTGCGGTGTTACAATTTGGTATAAGAACCAAGTTTAGGGGTTCTGGATCATAGGAAAGCAATTTAGGGAAAACTAGACTTTTAGGAAGAGATGTCCATAAAGGAATGTCTGTTGGAACCATGTGGAGTTCTATATATAACTATTGTTACACTATATTGCTTTCGGTAGGGATTTTGCCATGTTCATGGAGATGAATCAATTATAATGTTATTGGAGAACAAACCCACAAAGTTAATTAGTCCATAGAGGGTGCATAAGATGTTTGAGTTGGTGGCCTCCTGACTCAATAAACTTCTAGGAGTGTCGCTTAGAGAGAGGGTGTAAAACCCACATCCGTCACATGGGAAATAATAGAAGGTCCAGCCGGGGCCCCACGTCATATTCCACGGATAGTCAGCGGAGTTATATATTAATACCAAAATACTATGAGATGATATCGAAACCTAACGCAGAGCATTCTAGCGGAAGCTTTTAAGCAAGTTGGAAGAACCCATCACAACACATGAATGTCTAATATAACTCAAAGCAGGAATGAAAGTACAAATACACATAGAGTCTTAGCCTTATGACCTTATAACATTCAACTTGAACTATAGTGTTTTACATACTTCGGCATGCAGGTTGGCCATTCATGAAAATAGTAAAAGTAAACACTTCGCTTTGGCATTCAAGGGCCAGCATAGCATCAAGGGCTTTAGCTCGCTACTTATCACTTGGCTCACTTGTTCCTGCATAAGAACAATCCACCGAATAGTGGCAAAATAAGGCAATGGTCAGCTAAAGCTGACCAAATTATAACGACCCTGCCCCTAACTCGGGGCGGTGGAACTTCTTCCCTGTAAAGTATTAGCAAAACCAAACATAATAATGAAAGTGCAATTTAAGCACACTTCACCACAGTCGTAGGAATGATCGACCACACACCCAGTGCACTCACGACACATTCTCAGTGTCCGGATAAAAGCCATGGCCCACCATCGTTCATAAGACGTCAACAAACATGAGCAGTTTTGTAGTCTTTATGTCCCGCGCAAGGCCTAAGACTGGTAACTATGTCTGTGACAGGCATCACTACCCACAGACTCACCACATTGCTACTAGGTAGGTTCAACCCTTTCCTGTTGCTCACATCGCTGGGCAAAAACTACCCCGACGCAGGTCGGCCTCCCCATTCCCACTCCTCTAGTCAAAACATAACCTTGTTTTGCTATATGGGTGGCTCGCAGGCCACCTGGCTAGGCTTCCTGAGCTCTCAGCCCCACATCTCAAGCCCCAGGTCTCCACGACATAGGCCATAAGCAAAGCTCTAAAGGAGCTACCACCTGCGATAGCACTACCGCCGCGCGATTACTGGGAGAAATGTGATTCTATCCAGTTTTCCTGGTGCTCCTTGGAGCTACCACCTACGACAGCACTATCGCCGCGCGGTAGCTTGGTCGACGCTCCTCCTCCAGGGAAACCAGACCAACTCCAAATCCAGAAGAAATGAAGTGGAAACGGCAAAAATCAGGCATATAAATAAAGAAACCGCCGCGCAGTAACTAGCTACCACCACGCAGTACCTTAATACAACGCCTCATTTCAAGTGTAACTGCCCAAACCCTCCAATGACAGGCCGACACGTGGCCAACACCATTTTGGTTTCACTACCGCCGCGTGATAGGACGCTAACGCCGCACGATAGAGGTGTTGGTTACGACACGACACCAGGCGCTACCGCCGTACGCTAACTTCTACCACCGCGTGGTATGATCTGGCAGATTAATTCCCCTGCTACCACCACGCGGTAACAACTTTCCACCACACGGTAACAACTTTCTCGAGAACTCGGCACTTTCTCGAGAACTCAACGCAAACCCTGGAGCTACCGCTGCATGGTAACTAGCTACTGCCGGGCGTTAACCCCTAGAGAAGCATCTCACGTGTCAAGAAATTTTGCGCGTTAAAATCTCTTCCACTTAAAGAAATTTTGTCTCAAAATTTTGACGTTACGGGAAAAGATAAAAAGTAAACAATGCATCTGATTACCTTAGAGAAATAGCTCAAGGATCTCCTCCCTCATAGTTTGCTCGCGCTCCCAAGACAGATCCTCTCTGCCATAGTTGTCCCAAAGGACCTTGACCATTCTAATGGACTTGTTCTGTAACTGCTTGACCTCTACATCCTCGATCTGAATGGGCTTGACCTTCTTCGTCAACCCACTATCGAACAACACTTGACTCACAACAATCACTTGAGTAGGCTCTTGAATGGCCTTCCGCATCACTGAGATGTGAAATACATCATGCAAACCCTCAACTCCACTGAAGGAGCCAAATGATCGGCGACTTCACCAATCCGCTCCAAGATCTCAAAAGGCCCAACATACCTCGGACTAATCTTCTTTAAGCATTGAATTTTTGATACACCCTTAAATGGTTTTATCTTGAGGTATATCCAATCGCCCACCACAAACTCCACGTTCTGATGTTTGGCATTGTAGTACTTGACCTGCCTATCTTGAGCAATCAGTAGCCATTCTTGAATCAACCGTATCGTTGAAGTAGCATCTTCAACATCCCTTTGCTTGTATAGCTTCGATTCTCCCGTTTCTACCCAAGACAACATCGTACGACATCTCCTTCTATACATAGCCTCAAAATGCGCCATCTGAATACTAGCTTGGTAGCTGTTATTATACGTGATCTCAATCATAAAATTATGGTCCTCCCACCTTTTCCCAAAATCTAAAGCACACATGCGAAACATATCTTCCATTGTCCTATTCACCCTTTCAGTCTAACCATCTGTCCATGGGTGAAAAGTTGTGTTGAAGTTCAACTTGGTACCCAACAATTGATGAATGAGCCTCCAATCGTTAGATGTGAAACGACCTTCTCGGTCACTAATGATGCTCTAGGGTATGTCGTGCAAATGGACTATGCTGTCCATATATATTTTCGGTAGTTTCTCAACTGAATCATCCATCCAATTGGGTATGAAGTGTGACACCTTAGTTAAACGATCAACGATCACCCAAATGACATCGTTCCCCTTGTACGATCTCTGCAAACCGTGCACGAAATCCATGGAGATGTCATCAAATTTCCACTCTGGTATAGGCAAGGACTTCAGGAATCCGCCAGGCTTCTGACATTTTGCCTTCACCAAGGCACAAGTTTGACATTTCGCCACATACAATGCTATGACTTTCTTCATACCCAGCCACCAAAAAAATTTCTTCAATTCCTTGAACATCTTGGTTCTCCTAAGGTGAATCAAGTACTTAGTATGAGGAGCCTTATAAATTAACTCCTCCAATAGTTTGCCCATAATTGGGACGCACAATCGACTGTCCTTCCACGATAACCCATCACCGACTATAAATTGGGTATTTGACCCATCCTAAGCCTCATCCATGAACCGCTTCATGCTATCATCCAACTCCAAATCTTGCCGAATCCGATCAGCCAGGTCATACATCACTTCCGTCCAATTCAATTGTGCTTCAGTACCAGACATCTCATAAACACAAGAGATCTCTAAGGCCTTTAAATTTCGAACGAGACACTTGACATGCATCGTTAACCAATTGGCCTGCGCGGGAGCTCCGTGGCTGAATGCATCAGCAACCTCATTACCTTTCATAGGTACATAGCGTATCTTGAAGGCGTAATAACCAGGAACTCCATCCACCTTTGTTGAGGCATATTCAAATACTTTTGATCTGATAGGTACTTACAAGCTCTTATGGTCTATGTAAATATCGACCTTCACACCATATAGGTAGCGCCTCCAAAGCTTTAGCGCGAATACCACAACCGTTAACTCCAAATCATGGACCGGGTAATTCCTCTCATGCACCTTCTGAAAAAGTTCAGTTGTCTACCTAAATTACCTAGAGGGGGGTGAATAGGTGAGTTGTGCGTCTTTTTGTAGAATAAAAATTTAGCGACTAGGCACACAGATCAATCAAGCATTCACAGACGACAAAAGATTTTATGTGGTTCCCCAACCTTGGGTACGTCCACTTTCCCTCACCGATCTAGCAAACCACTGGACTCGGCTACTCCACTATCTCGGATTGAAAAACAATCCTACACCTCGGAACAACATTCCTACAAACTCGATCCAAACGGATCTACACTCGAAAGGTAAAACTTCCTACAACTCGGAGAAAGTCCTCCAACAAGAAATTAATTGAATGTAATAAAAATACAAACAATAATCTTCAAATCTTAAAATGATTTGCATGGATCTTCTTCTTGTAGATGTTGAGGCTTTATCAGAAAAGTTAAAGAAGAAATCTCGGCAAAAACTAGATCTGAAAATTTCTCTTGACTTCACCCGATCGGAGAGAGAGATGATGAAGAACGAACATAAAATCCCGATCAGGAAATCAAACTTGATCTGAATCTTGAAATCGAAAACCCTAGCCCTGGCGTGAAGAAGATCGGCGGTGGCAACGGCTTTCGTTTTGGAGAGAGAACGCGATTCAGAATACTGAATATTATGACAGCTTGATGTTGATTAGGGTTAGTCGGTTTTGACAAGACCTATTTATAATATCTCTCTAACGGTCATAAATATTCTTAATGACGTACACGTGGACCAGTCACGTCAAAGGATTTGAAAATCTCATCAAATCTGGACTTTTAAATTTTTTTGAGAAACTGACTGATATACTCGAGTCATCATATACCTACTCGAGTACTTGAAGTCATTACTCAAGTGAGTGGAGATAGAGACTACTCGAGTATTTTTCTTAGAAAAATATCTAGAATTGAAGAGGAGATACTGGAGTAGATAAAGACATACTCGAGTGCTAACCTGATTACTCGAGACAAAGAAATTGGACTACTCGAGTATATGACGGGTTACTCGAGTATAAGAATTCAACTACTCGAGTGACTGAAGATGTACTCGAGTAAGATACTTAGAGAAATTTCTGAGAAGGGAAAACGAGATACTCGAGTACTAAAAATGAACTACTCAAGTGAATTAGATTTACTCGAGTATATGGATAAACTACTCGAGTAAGATACTTAGAAATTTTTTCTGAGATAGAGAGAAAAGAATTACTCGAGTATAGACTCTGGACTACTCAAGTAGTATATAGACTACTAAAGTGGAGAGAATTTACACGAGTCTCTGATTTCTGGTACTCGAGACAAAGGACTTAACTACTCGAGTGTAAAAACTTACTACTCAAGTATTTAACTTAGAAAAATTCTGAGAGGAGAAACTGGTGGCTCGAGTATAAGAATTCAACTACTCGAGTATAAATACATCTACTCGAGTAAATGACTTAGAGAATTTTTCTTCATGAATTTCTTTTCTTCAAAGAGGGTCAGCAACACTTTAATGTCCAATCAATCCAAGTGCTTGTAATATAAAGTGTATCCCAATAGAGAGGTTACACATGGGTCAACACCATGGATCACACAATGAGGGATTACATTGTATGGTCATGTGTTTGATGACCCATTGTAGACTGACATTGGTCTACACTTGGAAATATCATCGTGCAAACACATAACTAAAGTAAGACATAAAAAAAACTTAATTTATCTTTGTTCAAGGGTGACTTTATACAACTCTGAGTAATTGTGGATGCAATACCCAACAATTTCCCCCTATTTGTAGAAGTCAGAACCCTCTACACTAAGGTGAATTATACCAAAATAGAAAGAACAATTATAAAAATATTGAGCATAAATTAAAATGCAGTAAACTACTGAACAAAGGAAAGATAAAAAAAATTAGGATTATATAATCAAAAATGTTTTAGATTCCTTTTCTACAACAAATCAATTCTCATTCCAAAAAAATATGTCTTTCATTTGCTCTGATGCTGCTATGAATGTTGCTGCTGTCTATCAAGTTTTTCTTGCTGTCTTCTCTGATAGCAGAAGGGCTTTGGGTAATACTTGGGAGGTCTGGGAGGAGCATTGGGATTGTTCCTCCCATATTCCCTATTATAGATTCTTCTTTTGGTCAAGGACTTCTCATGTAACTCCCACTAGTTGAGCTGTAGTGCTTATTCTTATTTTCATTGAAGTCCATTACTAGCTTCAGAGTGTCAAGGATTAATGATTTTGAAGTAGTGCTCCAAATTTCAGCATACTCTTGGATCTTCCTTCTCTCTGCCTCTGGATCTGGAAAGGATTTTTTGGCAGAAGGTCCCTCTCCATACTTCCTTTTCTTGGGATTATGAATTTCTTGTAGGTCTTTAGGAATATCATCTTCCCATACATGGGAGTAGGAGTCTGGAGGAGGGCCACCTTCCCCTTCAGGCTTGGGAGAAAAGGTGGGAATCTGAGAAGGTATCTGGGCTAGCTGATCCTCAGCAAGAGGATTAAGATTATGAGGGATTATGTTTGGGTCTTCTTGGAAATCTAGAAAAATTTTGTTATGAACTCATACAGCTGTGTCATAAGTGTGAAACTTAACTGATTGGATTTGGGCAAGTACATCCTTATTGATTTCTTTCAGATTTTCATCCCAGAGAGTTCTGATGGAGGTATAATATTTTGTTACCTTTTCTTTCACTAAGTCCTCCCCCTTTCTGAATTCTACACATAGCGTGTCATTGGTTTCAGTTTTGAATGTGCCAACCTCATCACATACTTTCATAACATGTTCCTTTGCTTTCTTTTCTAATTCTAGCTGATTGTTTGCCATAGTTAAGGACTTATTCATTACTTCACCAACACTAGTGATAGTGTAGTCTAGTGCTTTTCTACCAATCTTGAAAAGATACTTAAACTGATCTGTATTATGCTGAATTTCTCCAAATCCTCTACTCATCTCTTGTTCAAGAGTAGAGACTTTATCTTGGACTGTCTTCAGAGATGCATCACAGTAATTTCTTTGTTCTAAGAGCATTTGCTCAATTTTGCTGAGCAATTCAAAAGAGGAGACTGTGCCTGAGGCAAATGTAAAGGTAAAAGCAGGAGCAGAAGCTGTTACACTGGCTGGAGGAGGAGGGGCAACCAATAGAGGGATTTCTGCAACAGTGACTGAGCTGAGAGCTCTAGTAGTGATGACTAAATCTTCTTCTTCCTCACCATGGAAAGTGGGAAGAGAGAAATCCAAATTTCTCTTAGGAGCATCAGCAGGCTCTGGAGAGAGAGGAGTCTCATCTGAAATTTGAATAGTTTCTACAACTTTCTCTGGAGATGGAGCAGGAGTTGACTTGGGTGAAGGTTAGGATGCTTGAGAATTTTCTGTAACTGGAACTACAGTAGGGTTTTTAACTTTGTCTTCTTAGAGCAGAGGCTCATCTGATCTAAGCTCTTCAATCATCTTGCTGATGTCATCAGATGTTGAAAGGAGAATTTCCTGTTCCTAAGAATCTGAGGGGAGCTCTTCTGATGGAGGTTGAGGGATAAAAGCAGCTGAAGATGGGGTAAGAATTTTGTCTTGTTGCTGTTTTGGAGAAGCAGGAGGAGAGGGTGACTTGCCATGAAGGCTTGATGAGGTAGGCTCCCCCTCAATTGCTGCACCAGAAGTGCCAGCATCTTGATGTAGAGAGGGAGATGGATTCCTGTCATCAGAAGCAGAAATTTCCTTGGGGGCAGGCTGATCATGGACTCTGGCAGCTTGAACTGGATTCTTGAGCTTCAACTCCCATATCTGAATAGATGAAATTGATACTTTCTTCATATGATGTAGAACTTTACCTTTGGAGAAATTGAAAACTTCAGGATTTATCTCATGAAGGAGAAGAGAGACTGTCCGAGCATAGTTGGGGGCTTTGATGCTTTCCTTAATTTCGTCCAGAATAAGCATTCCAAACTAAAATTTCTTGCGGCAGATGATTGCTGGCATGATGTCGAACATGTTAAGAGAGATGTATCTGATGGAATAGGTTTAAAGAGGAGAATTTTGCAATGAAATCAACCAGAAGTTTTCCCTCTAGATTGAAGTCTGGCCTTTTAAGAGAAATGGATTCAGGACATACACCACAGAATAAGCAAGTTCGGTCCGACTTTTTAGGACCTAGGTTATCTTCTTCGTCGACGACGGGCATGCGAATAAGAGTTACGACAGAGGTTTTATCCAGCTTTATCTTAATACCTTTCACTTTGGACTTGATAACCTTGCCATTTCTCTTCACTTTGGCATTCTTGAAGAATTCCTCTACTTCTGGGAATAGGTTTTTGCACGGTTGTTGAAGAGTGAAGTTTAGTCCGGCGGTGTCAAAAAGAATTAGGAGATTGCGGAAATCATCTGAAATATCTGCAATACCGGCTGGAACAAGTTCGGAACCAATTCCAATATTAGATGGAGGAGACATCATCCAAAAATCAGGAGAAACTGGAGCGGGGAAGACGAATGCTCTGCAACTGGTGGCCGAAGACGAAGAGACTGCGGCTACTCGAGAGAATTTTGATTTGCGTAGAGAGGAAATCTGAATATTTCGATATATATATAACCCTAATTTATTTATAATTAAGGAATAAATAATGATTACAAACCTGGGAGAAGTCGGCTTAGGCCGTGGGTGCGTATAAAGAAAATTGAAATAATTCACCTTTACTTCCATGTACTAGAGTGACGGGAAGTACTCGAGTAGGTCTAGAGATACTCGAATAAGTCTAGAGGTACTCGAGTATGTTTGGGGAGTACTCGAGTAAGTCTAGGGAGTACTCGAGTATGTCTATGGAGTACTCGAGTATGTCTAGGAAGTACTCGAGTATAACATTAGGTACTCGAGTAGGTCTTGTCTTACTCGAGTCATGGACTTAGAATATTGGAAAATTCCAACATTTGACTGATGTCTTCATCTCTGAGCCTTTGTATGAGTCCACCATCTCTAATCATCTTTGTTGAGCATACCAAGTTCTATTTTTAAGAACGAGAACTTGGTCTCATCCAGCGGCTTCGTGAAAATATCTTCAATCCGCCTGTCTGTAGAGACATACTGTAGATCTATATCTTCATTCTCCACATGCTCCCGGATGAAGTGGTATCGCAGCTCTATGTACTTTGTCCGACTGTGTGAGACTGAGTTGTTGGCTATTGCAATTGTGCTGGAAGAGTCGCAAAACAATTGAATGTTTTAAAACTTCATGTTGTAGTCTTCAAATTGAATCTTTTTCCATAACAGCTGTGCACAACAACTGCCTGCAGAGATATACTCTAACTCAGCTTTTGAGATTGCAACACAGTTTTGCTTCTTACTACTCAAGGAAATAAGCCTCCTTCCAAAGAATTGTCAAGTCCCAGAAGTGCTTTTCCTGTCGTCTTTGCTACCTGCAAAATCTGCATCTGAAAAACCAATTAGTTCACTATCATTACTTCTTGGGTACCATAAGCCAAGATTTGGTGTGCCTTTAAGATATCTCAAAATCCGCTTTGCAGCAGTGTAGTGAGATTCCTTAGAGTTCACCTTAAATCTAGCACAAACACATGTTGAAAACATTATGTCAGGTCTACTGGCAGTAAGGTAGAGTAAGGATCCAATTATACTTCTGTACTTGGTTTTATCAAAAGGTTTCCCTTTCTCATCCTTGTCCAGGGACATAGCTGAACCCATTGAAGTCCTCATAGAGGTTGCGTTCTCCATTCCGAATTTCTTAATTAGCTCTTTTGTGAACTTAGTCTGCGAGATGAAAATTCCATCTTCAGATTGTTTCACCTGAAGCCCTAAGAAAAACTTCAGCTCTCCCATACTGCTCATTTCAAACTTCCCTTGCATAAGTTTAGAAAACTTCTTGCAGAGGTTGTCGTCAGTAGAGCTAAAAATGATGTCGTCGACATAGATTTGCACTAACAAAATCTTGCCATTTATTTCCCTAAGAAATAATGTCTTATCTATCTTTCCCCTTGTGAACTTGTTCTCAAGAAGAAAGCTAGATAGTGTCTCATACCAAGCTCGAAGAGCTTGTTTCAGACCATATAAAGCTTTTTGCAGCAAGTAAACATAATCGGGAAAGTTAGAGTCAACAAAACCTGGAGGTTGTTCCACATATACTTCTTCCTTTATGTCACCATTAAGGAAGGCAGACTTCACATCCATCTGGTAGACGGTGAAGCCCTTGAGAGAAACATATGCTAGGAATAACCTTATTGCCTCCAGTCTTGCCATTGGAGCATATGTTTGGTCGAAGTTGATTCCTTCTTCTTGGCGATATCCTTTAGCTATAAGTCTGGCTTTGTTCTTTATGATTGTTCCATCTTCGTCCATCTTGTTCCTATAGACCCACTTTGTCCCGATGACATTCTTGTCTTGGGTCTTGGAATAAGTGTCCAAACTGTGCAGTGCTTGAACTAATTCAGTTCTTCTTCCATTGCCAGGATCCATGATACATCCGAGTTTGCTTCCTCAAACTTCTTTGGTTAAACCTGTGAGAGAAAACTTAAATATAAATTCTCATTAGTTGTACCTCTACAAGTTCTGACACCATCTCAGGGATCTCCTATGATTTGGTCGATTGGATGATACTTCAGATGTCCGAGTTCTAGAGTCCTTGCATCTGGAACTTCAACAACTTGAGTGTCTTCATCAACTTGGACTGCTTCTTCATCTTGATCATCTACCTATCTAGTAGGGGTTGGAGTGGTGATCTTGATGAACTTTTTACCTTTATCTTCAGTCGGTTCATCTAAGCTAACTTCTTTTAACTTTGTACCTGCATCTTCAATGAACACACTAGAGGAGTTGCTTTGCAGCAAGCTCGTCTCATCAAATACAACATGTATTGATTCTTCTACAACCAGAGTTTTTCTATTAAATACTCTATATGCCTTACTCTGGCTACTATATCCTACAATAATACCTTCAAAACTCTTTTCGCTAAACTTGATAGTGTGATACTTACCATTGTTAAGTACGATACATTTACAACAAAAAATTCTAAGATATGAGACAGTCGGTTTCCTGCCTTTTAAAAGTTCATAAGGTGTCTTATTATGGTTCTTATTTATGAGTTATTGATTTTGCACGTGGCATGCAGTGTTGACAGCTTAAGCCCAGAAGTACTCTGGTAGTGAGGCATCACTCAACATAGTCCTGCAGGCCTCTATGAGTGTTCTATTCCTTCTCTCAGCAACTCCATTTTGCTATGGAGTATGAGTGGAGGAAAACTCTTGAAAGATAACTAGGCTTTCACAGAATTCTATCATGGCCCCAGACTTGAATTCTGTTCCATTGTCACTTGTGATTTTAACTACGGAACAGTTGTATTCATTCTGTACCTGCCTGACAAAATTTGTAAAGACATCGAAGGTATCTGACTTGTGTTTTAGAAAGAACACCCACACAAAGCGTGAGCAGTCATCAACAATAACCAACGTATACTCCTTACCTCCCAAACTTCTAACTTGCAGTGGACCGAACAAGTCCATATGAAGTAGATGTAGACATCTATTGGAGTCTTTGCGTATAATGCTTTTAAAAGTAGCAATTGTTTGCTTGCCTTTTACACAAGCATGACAAGGTCTATCTTTGACGTACTTGACATTCGGGGCATCACGTACTAAGTTCAGAGAAAATAATTTATTAATAGTTTTAAAATTAATATGTGCTAATCTCTTATGTCATTAGTCACCAAGGGATGCACTATTTTTTGCTAAAAAGCACACTGGTGTAGAAGAGTCTATACAAATGAAATTTAAACAGAATATATTTCTGCTTCGAGTGCCTGATAGAATCATTTCCATATTGTCAACGGACTTTATCAAGAACTTGTCAGCATGGAATTCAACAATGTCTCATTTATCACATAGTTGGCGTATGCTTATGAGATTGTGCTCCAAACCTTCAACATAAGCTACATCCGAAAAGGATACACTACCGTTAGTGATCATACCATAGCCTTTAGTGATTCCTAGGTCTGAACCTCCAAAGATGACCTTTGGTTCATTCAAGACTGGAGAGAAGTTCTGAAGTAGGCTTCTTGTCCCGGTCATGTGCCGAGAGCATCCACTGTCCAAATACCAGATAGCGTTTTGATGGCCTTTGGACATACCTGCAATCATAATCAGTTTGCCTTAGGAACCCAAACACATTTGGTTCCTTGGTCTCGTGTTAGAACACTCCCCCTATGAGGGTTAGCATTTTGAGTGGTCATTCTCATGTTGCCAATTTGGGGAGTTGCAAAACTTCCTGGATTAAGCCAACAATTGATGGCAAAATGACCAATTCTGCCACAGCACCAACAGTCGAACCTATTGTATCTTTACCTCATGTTCTCCTGCTTGACCTTCTTGGATAGTGTCCTAGCAGGGGTAGTATTCTTGGAGGAAGAAGCTTCATGATGATGGCAATCACATGATTTCTTCTCCTTCACAGGCTTTTCCACAATGGGTTTTACCTTTGGTGCTTTTTTGAAGTTATGACCATGATCATAAGGTCCATAGCCCTGAAGAATGACTTCTTCATAAGGTGCCTTAAAGACACTCTCACCAAAGTTTCTGGGGCGAGTCCATCCTTGGTAACGAGACTTTGGCTCTACATAAGTAGGCCTAGTCAAGTGGTCGTAGGACGATTCAAGATCAAACTCATTAGTTAGAAATATGACATTCTTAAAGATAGTCTGATCTTGAGGGGCTTTCCCCTTCTCTTCGGCTGAGGCCTTCTTGACGACCTTACTATTTCTCTTAGCCTTATTCCTCCTAGAGGATTTACTAGGAGCTTCTATATGTCCTAGTCCAGCACCCTTGGCCTTAGCTGAGAATTCAGCAATGAGAGGAAGGACAATCTTAGGCTTTGAGAAACTTTCTACAAATTTCTTTTCAGCTGCGAGTTGTTCTTCCAACTCCTTGATGATTTTCTCTTTCAAGTCAAGGTGCTCTAGAGCCTTAGTATATTCTTCATTAGAATTATTGAAGTCTTCCTTGACTGAGTCAGTCTTAGCAACTTCCTCTCTTAAGGTGCTGTCTTTAGCTTTTAGAGATTTTATCTCTTTAGCTTGAGTTTTCACGACTCGTCGACATTTGTCGTAAGCCTTGATTAACTCCTTATACTGGGCCATGAGTTTAGACTCATCGTCAGAAGAGCTGACCTCATTATCATGCTCAGAAGCTTCATATTCTGAAAGAGGAGTGTGAGAGTTTACCTTCCTAATGAACTAGGGCTCTTGTTCATCATCTGACTGAGCCATAAGCCCGAAGTAGGCTTTTTCTTATTCTTCACTCAACTCAGATGAGTTGGAGTCAGTAAGAGTTTTGCCCTTCTTGGATATCAGGCTCTTCTCTGTCCTCTTCTTATTGTATGAGGACTTCTTTTCTTCTCTCTTTCCACCCTCCTTTTTGTGGGGGCAATTAGCAATGGCATGTCCTGGCTTATTACAACAGTAGCAAACGATGTCAGTCGATATGTGTACGTTCGGTTTAGAACCATACCTGCCATGGCTGCTTGAGACTTTTCTGTGATGATCACCACCATGTCGTTATCTTCTGTAGGAGGCATCCTTGCCTTTCCATTGCTTCTTCTTGTTCAAGAATTTTTTTAACTATCGCGAGAGTAGAGAGAACTCTCCTTCAGATAGCTCTGAGCCTAAAGTGCTTGACTCAGATGATTCTTCTTCACTTCCTTCTTGTGCTGGGGCAGGAGAGGTAGCCTTTAACTTCCTAGAGGTGTCTGCCTTTAGAGCAACAGGTTTCTCATTGGATGCATACCTGCTCTTCTCTTCTTCAGCTTTCCTTGTGTTTAGTTGAAGCTCATATGACATTAGCTTTCCGAAGAGATTTTGAGGGTCTGTCTCAGCTAGCTTTCTAAATTCTCGGATAGCACATACCTTATTATCCCATTCCTTGATCAGGGATCTTAGGAACTTGTCATTTAGCACCCCATTAGTGAAGACCCAGCCATACACTCTTAGGCCGTTGATTATCATGAAAAAGTTCTCAAATGTGTCAGCAATGGTGTCCTTGTGTCCTTGTCGGAAGGCTTCATATTTCTGATTCAGAAGGGATCTTCTGTCATCCCTAACTTCTTTTGTTCCTTCCATCAAGGTGACGAGGGAATGCCATATCTCCTTAGCAGTCTTGCAGTGGATCAGGTTCTACAGCATTGAGTCATCGACTGCACTTGCTATTATATTTTTAGCTTTCTTGTCCAAGGAGACAAGTGCAATCTCATCTTTGTCCAGATCCATCAATTTCTTTGGGACTTGCTTTGTTGGATCTATAGTGGAGGTTTTCATAGGAATGTGAGGACCTTCTTCAACAATCATGAAGATCCTAGGATCCACAGCTTCCATGAAAAACTTAATTCTTTCTTTCTACATGGGAAAATTGTTCTTTGTGTATACTGGAAGCTTGGCAAAATCTTTAGTCTTGTTCATGCTTGAAAAACCTCAAGAGACAAATAGGGACGGATCCGATCAAGGTGTTAACCTTTTAGCGATCAACCTCCTTCTGATACCAATTGAAAAAGTTCAGTTGTCTACCTAAATCACCTAGAGGGGGGTGAATAGCTGAGTTGTGTGTATTTTTGCGGAATAAAAATTTAGCGACTAGGCACATAGATCAATCAAGCATTCACAGAAGACAAAAGATTTATAGTGGTTCACAACCCTTGGGTACATCCACTTTCCCTCACCGATCTAGCAAACCACTAGACTCGGCTACTCCACTATCTCGGATTGAAAAACAATCCTACACCTCAGAACAACGTTCCTACAAACTCGATCCAAACAGATCTACACTCGGAAGGTAAAACTTCCTACAACTCGGAGAAAGTTCTCCTACAAGACATTAATTGAATGTAATAAAAATACAAACAATAATCATCAAATCTTAAAATTATTTGCTTGGTTCTTCTTCTTGTAGACGTTGAGGCTTTATCAGAAAATTTGAAGAAGAAATCTCGGCAAAAACTAGATCTGAAAATTTCTTTTGACTTCACCCGATCGGAGAGAGAGATGATGAAGAACGGACATAAAATCCCGATCTGGAAATCAAACTTTATCTGAATCTTGAAATCGAAAACCCTAGCCCTGACGTAAAGAAGATCGGCGGCGGCGGCGGATTTCGTTTTGGAGAGAGAAACACGATTCAGAATAAAGAATATTATGACGGCTTGATGTTGATTAGGGTTATTCGGTTTTGACAAGACCTATTTATAAGATCTCTCTAACGGTCATAAATATTCTTAATGACGTACACGTGGACCAGTCACGTCAAAGGATTTGAAAATCCCGTCAAATCTAGACTTAGAAAAAATTTCTGAAAAACTGACTGATATACTCGAGTCATCATATACCTACTCGAGTACTTGAAGTCATTACTCGAGTGAGTGGAGATAGAGACTACTCGAGTATTTTTCTTAGAAAAATATCCAGAATTGAAGAGGAGATACTCGAGTAAATAAAGACATACTCGAGTGCTAAGCTGATTACTCGAGACAAAGAAATTGGACTACTCAAGTATAAGACGGGTTACTCGAGTATAAGAATTCAACTACTCGAGTGAATGAAGATGTACTCAAGTAAGATACTTAAAGAAATTTCTAAGAAGGGAAAACGAGATACTCGAGTACTGAAAATGAAATACTCGAGTGAATGAGATCTACTCGAGTATATGGATAAACTACTCGAGTAAGATACTTAGAAAATTTTTCTGAGATAGAGAGAAAAGAATTACTCGAGTATAGACTCTGGACTACTCGAGTAGTATATAGACTCTGGACTACTCGAGTAGTATATAGACTACTGGAGTGGAGAGAATTTACACGAGTCTCTAATTTCTGGTACTCGAGACAAAGGACTTAACTACTCGAGTGTAAAAACTGACTACTCGAGTATTTAACTTATAAAAATTCTGAGAGGAGAAACTGGTGACTCGAGTATAAGAATTCAACTACTCGAGTACCATTTCACTTACTCGAGTATAAATACATCTACTCGAGTAAATGACTTAGAGAATTTTTATTCATGAATTTCTTTTCTTCAAAGAGGGTCAGCAACACTTCAATGTCCAATCAATCCAAGTGCTTGTAATATGAAGTGTATCCCAATAGAGAGGCTACACATGGGTCAACACCATGGATCACACAATGAGGGATTACATTGTATGGTACTGTGTTTGATGACCCATTGTAGACTAACATTGGTCTACACTTGGCAATATCGTCCTGCAAACATATAACTAAAGCAAGGCATCAAATACAACTTTATTAATCTTAGTTCAAGGGTGACTTTGTACAAATCTGAGTAATTATGGATGCAATACCCAACACCTTCAACTGACGCAATCCATAGGCTATCACCTTCCCGTGCTGGAGCAGAACACATCCTAAACCACTCCCAGAGGCGTCACTAAAAATTTCAAAGCCCTCTGACCACTAGGCAAACATAAGACAGGCGTCGTGGTCAGACGACACTTTAGTTCTTCGAAAGCTTGTGCGCACTCCGGCGACCAAACAAACTTCTGATCCTTCCTTGTCAAAGTAGTGAGGGGCAGTGCTATCCGCAATATGTTCTCCATGAAGCCCCTGTAATATCCTGCAAGCCCCAGAAAACTCTAAACTTCTGACACATAAGACATCACAGGTCATTCCCGTATCGCAACCTCCTTCACCGGATTTATTGCAATTCCCTCACCACAAACCACGTGACCAAGGAACGCTACCGAGGGCATCCAACACTCACATTTGGAGAACAACATATGCAAGTGCTCCACATGATCATCCTCAGATAGGGAGTACACTAAGATATCATTGATGAACATAGTAACGGACCGATCCAAATACTCCTTAAACGTCTTGTTCATTAGATCCATAATGACTGATGACGCATTTATCAACCCTAAAGGCATGACAGTAAACTCATAATGCCCATACCGTGTACTGAACGCCATCTTGGGAATATCACTCTCCCTGATTCTTTGCTGAAAGTAACCAGACTTCAAATCCAGCTTCGAATACACAGTCGATCCAAACTAGCTGATCGAACTAATCATCGATCATTTGAATCGAGTACTTATTCTTCTCCGTTAGCTTATCTGGTTCCCGTTATTCGATACAAAGCCGCAGACTTCTGTCCTTCTTTACCATGAAGAGAACCGGGGCGTTACAAGGTGATGAACTTGGACACACAAACCCCTATTCTATCAATTCTTTAAGTTGCGCCTTCAATTCCGCCATCTCTCTTAGTGATAAGCAGTAAGGAGACCGCGCCACCATCTTAGCACCATAATTCAACTCAATGGTGAACTCGATATCTCCCCGGTGTGGGGCTCTAGGGAAACTTTCGAGGAAGATGTCGACAAGCTCTGACATAACCGAAACACCGACCAACACAGGCTTGGGATTCGTAGTCTTTAGTTAAGAACAACTCTGCCCCCTCCTCAAGAACTGCTAACTTAGGCTTGCTTTCAGTGTTTAGCCCTAGTGTGACAACCTTAGGGTTACACCACCTACAATCTTTAACGACCATGTTTCCATTTGGTTCGTATATACATAATTGATACATAAGAAAGCAACAATACAGACCACAATAAAATCTTGGATGCTAAGGAGCGAGAAGTCCCACAACGAACAGTACTCTGCACCACCAAGAGTGGGACAAAGCCCACTTACACAAATCATAAGCTAACACGCAAAAGGAAACAAGTATACAAAGCTAAACGTACTATAATAGAAATCATACCTATCACCACATCAGCCTGCTTTATGTCCTCCTGCTGGCCAAGGTTGTAAACTCTAGGCTGGGCTGGAGCATAGTGGGCTGCGGTTGACTCCACCGCCTTTCCCTTCTCCTCATAAGTTGCTCCAGGCTTCTTTTTTGACTTCGGGCACCCACTCCAACAGTCTTGGGCATAATGTCCCTGCTTGCCACAATTATTGCAAGTAACCAGGCCTCGCACTGTAGTAACTCTAAGCCTACCCAAAGGTGTGGCTTGACCTGAAGTCCGAGCCTTCTTATTCCACTTATGAAACCCAGACTTTGATGAACTCAGTACCTTGAATTTCAATTTCTTCAAGCTTGAGACCTTCTTCTCTTGAAATTTCTTCATATCATTCTCAAGAGATCGGGCGGTATTGACCAGAGTAAGGAAACCCTCCGTCATCGGCCTAGAGAGTAGTAGCCTTAGGTCATCACGCAGACCCTCATATAACTGGTTGGTCTTACGCTTCTCGTCAGCGTAAGTAATGCCAGCATAACGTCCCAACCTCGTGAACTCGTGGAGATACTCATCCACACAACTATCTCCCTGCGTCAGTCTCTGGAACTGATTATCCATGTCAATTCTCTGTGCTGAGGGGAGGTATCTAGCTATGAATAACCTCGAGAACTCATCCATCGAAACATCGGTGAGTTGTCTTTCAACCAAGAGGTGCAGCTCCAGCTCTTCCCACCACAGTCACGCCTCTCCATTGAACAGGAAAACGGCTATGGTTGTCTTCTACCATTCTTCCGTTTCAGTCATTGTCATGACTCTCTTAACACGAGAGAGCCAATCCTCGGCCTGGGTTGGGGTTCTAGCCCCCGTAAATATTGGAGGATTGAAGCTCATCACATGTTTAAGCTGTCTTTTTATCGCTCTTCTTGGCTCCAAAGGTTCTATAGCCACTCTTTCTACCACTTCATGCTCTGCCGTATGGAGCGGCACCTACTCCATAATAGGGGAAGGAGGTTATGCTTGCCTCACTGGCTGGGCATTAATAATTGAAAAAACTGCCTCAGCTACAAGTCTTACCGTTTCTGCCGAAGGAGGGGTTGCAGGCACATCATTAGATGCACTGCTTTCCATTGAGTGCGGACGTTCTAACTGTCCAGCACTACTCCTAGTCAACTATTATTACAGGACACACCAATAAGTGACCAAACAAAATTACAAAAAGCAATCATAGGAACACACAGGTTCCTCAAACATGTGTATTTTCATTCCTAAGTGGCATTCATGGGTTCTTTTCAAGTTATAACGATGACGCACATGGCTGTGCTCACAAGCCTTAAAAAGAATTCGTCCACGAATTCTCCTAAGTAAGACCGGCACTGTAGACTGATACCAAATTGTAACACCCCCATCCATAACATGGGATATAACAGAAGGTCTGGACGGGGCCCCACGTCATATTCTACGGACAGTCAGCGAAGTTACATATTAATACCAAAATACTATGAGATGATATTGAAACCTAATGCAAACATTCTAATGGAAGCTTTTAAGCAAGTTAGAAGAACCCATCACAACACATGAATGCCCACTATAACTCAAAGCAGGAATGAAAGTACAAATACACATAAAGTCTTGGCCTTATGACCTTACAACATTCAACTTGAATTAAAGTGTTTTATATACATCGGCACGCAGGCCGGCCATACATGAAAATAGTAAAAGTAAACACTTCAATTTGGCCTTCAAGGGCCAGCAAAGTATCAAGGGCTTTAGCCCGCTACTTGCCACTTGGCTCACTTGTTCATTCATAAGAATAATCCACCGAACGGTGGTTAAACAAGGCAACGGTCAGATAAAGCTGACCAAATTATAACGACCCCGCCTCTTACTCGGGGCGGCAGAGCTCCTTCCCTGCAAAGTATTATCAAAACCAAACATAGTAATGAAAGTGCAATTTAAGCACACTTCACCACAGGCGTAGGCACGAATAACCACACACCCCGTACACTTAGGGCACATTCTCGGTGTCCGGATAAAAGCCAGGGCCCACCACCATTCATAAAACGATAACAAACATGAGCTTTTTGGTAGTTTTTACGTCCCACGCAAGGCCTAAGACTCGTAACTATGTCTGTGATAGACATCACTACCCACAGACGCACTACATAGCTACTGTGTAGGTTCAGCCCTTTCCCATTGCTTTAATTGTCGGGAAAAAACTACCACGATGCGGGTCGGCCTCCCCATTCCCACTTCTTTAGTCAAAACATAACCCTATTATGCTACATGGGTGGCTCGCAGGCCACCTGGCCGGGCTCCTAGAGCTCTCAGCCCCTTATCTCAAGCCCCAAGTCTCCACGACATAGACCACAAACAAAGCTCTTAAGGAGCTACCGCCGCACGGTATCTGGCAGAAATGCGATTCTACCCAGATTTCTGGGTGCTCCTTGAAGTTATTCCCCATGGTTCCCTGCTATAATCTACCGTGTAGAAACACGGAAAACAAACATCACGGAGTCTTCTACGACCAATACAAGCATAATGAAAACATAACCAATCCATACCAACCTGTCCAGATGGGCTTCACACACCATGCCTATGTTCGTTCTTCAATTCCAAACTCTATATGCAAAACTATGGGGATATACCTAATCTACCCGAAGGAAAAACCTCATGCCCACCGCACACTCACGGGAGAGGGTTTCCTATACAAAAGGAAGAGGACTTCGCATGTCCACGTTGAGAATCGTTTCCCTTTATGCTCTCTTCGGTGCTATGCCAAAGATCTACACGGATGAACGCGACCGCAACAATCTTTCTCCACAGATTCGGACTCGGCTTGCAAATCGGAACTCCAGAACTTCAACGACAGAGAGATTTAGCCTTCAGCTCTGACGCTCCTCCTCCAGGAAAACCACGCAACCTCAAAATCCAGAAGAAATGAAGTGGAAACTGCCAAAATCAGGCATATAAATAAAGCTACCGTCGCGCAGTAACTGGGTACCATCGCACGGTACCTTAATACAATGCCTCGTTTTGAGCGCAACTGCCCAAACCATCCAATCACAGTTTGACACGTGGCCAATGCCATTTTAGTTTCACTACCGCTGCACGATAGGATGCTAACGTCGCTCTATAGAGGCGTCGGTTATGACACGACACCAGGCGCTACCGCCATGTGCTTACTTCTACCTCCACGTGGTATGATCCTGAGAACCATGTCTATTAAATTGACCCAGCTATCGCCAGCAGTAACCATATCACCGGGCAATAGCTTCCCGAGAGGTCTAGCAGATTAATTCCCCTGCTACCTCCATGCAGTAATAACTTTCCGCCATGCGGTAACATCTTTCTCGAGAACTTGGAACTTTCTCGAGAGCTCGATGCAAACCCTGGAGCTACCGCCGCGCGGTAACTAGCTACAGCCAGGCGTTAACCCCCATAAAAATAACTCACGCCTCAAGAAATTTAGGGCATTATAAAGGGTGTGTGACATAGTAATAGGCTTACATGCTTTGAAAGATAATCATTGTTGTTCAACCTAGGGATGGAGACCAAGATTCAAGTTCTGGACCTTTGGAAAATTTATTTGGGTATTTCTAGGGCTAAAGGTGATAGCTAATGGGAGTGGCTCTATGATATTGAAAGTGAGTCTTTAATGGTGTCACTAACCATTATTTTTGGGATTTTTAACTTCTGAATAAGGCTTAGTTGTTAACCTCTAAAGGAGTTCATTTGTATACGAATGGAATGACTATCTCATCATGGTTGCTAGATCGATGTGGAACTTATGAAAAGTTACTTAGTGAATAATTGCATTATACATTATATGAGGTTATGCCATTAATAAGAATTGGCTGGAATGACTTAATTAATAATGATTCTGGCAGACTTGTAGTTAAATGTTAATGGTATTATTGACCATCGTATGCAGTAGGATAATGTAATACTCAGGATATTATGACTAATACTTTGTGATTTGCGAAACAATATGTTGATTTTGGTAAATAGCACATAAGAGGTAGAGCAGCCTGATGACTATGATTATTTTCATCTGATTATTGAAACTTTTGGATGGGAATTATTATTCATGTGTTGTAGTAGTAATGACAAAGGTTAGTGAGTCATGTAAGGCTAACTTCCTTAATAATTTAGAATGAAAGTATGGAACTTCTCCCTTTTATTGGTTTAAACTCACAGGGCTTGTTTGAAAGCCCATACTTTGGTAAGTTGTAGGGTGTATATAGAATTCAATGGGATTCATGGTTGTACATGCCAATTAATTGTTATGGGGGTGAAACTCCACCATTAAGTAATATGAGTTTGAGGATGTAAGATCCCTTTTTTTCGATTCAAAACTCGGGGTCTTATGCCCAGAACCGCCGCTTTGCGGTGACACCTTCGCACCCGGGAAGGTCGTCACTACAACGCGCCGATTCTGCCGGCCTTTTCGATCACAATCAAGTAGCAAGTAGTAAAGAAAGAGAAATGCAGTCCACAATAATAAATCACATATAAATAAACTCCACGAAGTAAGCGTCCACAGTATAACATCAGAGTAAAAATAGAGTACTAAATGGAAAAAGGACTTAAGCCCGATACAACAACACCTCACTACATGGTCACTCAAACGGAAGCTGAAAAACAAACTGCTACTAAGGAACGGAACTCACTGTCCCGGCTGTCTGAACTCCTGAGCTAGACTGCCCTGTCTCCAAGCGCACCGGCCTCCTGGGCTGCTCCTCTAGGCTGGGCTCCACGATTCCCTAAAATGATGTGGTCCGAAAACCGTTAGTCTATAAGACTAAGCCCTATCATCCCCCACCCCTTCCCCCATGTCCTAAGGTACCGAGCGGAGAGGAAGAAAGTGAAGGACATGCAGGTGGAGAGTAGTCCAAAGAAGATGACGGTGGACCTAACTAGCAAGTTATAACAGGCGAACAATATAAGTGTTGTAATAGGTAAAACAGGAAGGTAAGTAAGTAAGTAATTAAACCTTCACTTATGTGAGTACACATAAGCCAAGGGATCTTTTACAAGGCTCCCATCGTATAAATGTCCCATTCCACTTATACGTTGGGGTGTCAGTTATCACAAGCATTATTTAAATATTTAAAATGACCTTAATCTATAAAACTTGCCCACACAAGCTTATAGACCAAGGGGTTGTTTTGCAGGTCCTAATGTATAAGCGTCCCATTCCACTTATACATTAGGTGTCAAGGTTCTCATGAATGATTATGTATGCAACTATATGGTGGGTTAATGATGTTCATGCAACTCACCCACACGACTTTGTGTAAACAAACCTTTAGTTCCCCCTTTCAGAGCTGTTACCTCCCAGGATACCTCCGTAGTGGCAGACGGAAGCGGTGGGTTGGGCCTCGCCCACCTCAAAACCAGTATAGCACTACCGGTCTGACCTATCGTACACCTCAATGCTAGGTGCACTAAGCGGACTCCGGCGTACTATTGCCGACTGGACTGCCGGACTTAAGTTTGGCGAACTGTAAAACCACACTTGCCGAGTCAACGATATTGGTGTCGGTGCAACGAACTCCCCAATATCGAAGACCCACCACCTTAAAGTTTCCTATTTATGCACATGCAACATTTAATATAAGAGGTCAAGAGTAAAGCTCCCGGACAAAACCGTCCGGCTCAACCACAAACCGAGACTAAGCTCCCCGGACTAAACCGTCAGGCTCAATTCCAAACCTCATCCCTTTGAGCACCGCGGGATGGCGCCCCTTTGAACACCTCAGGACGACTTAACCTTTTCCAAATGTCTATCTAACTATTGTGTGAAGTGTAAACCTATTTCAACTAATTACTCTTTTGATTTATTTAAGATTTACGTTAGCCCAGGACTGCCTCCGGATTATGCCCCGTGAAGGGTTCTCAATAGGCACTAGGAACCAAGACGGCGGCATTATGGCCCGAAGTTCCCTTTTGCAAGGCACTTATTGTTATTGATTATTTTTCCTTTACCCGTTCCCTTTATAAATTGCATCAAACTAAACCTAGGGTGAATTTGACTCTTCACTCATACGGGGACGACGATCTTTCGTCGGTCCCGCGCACCTTCTAGAGCGCATCAACTCATTCCTCACCACACTTGAAACCTCCTATGGTGATCCATCCACTATCTTTAAATCCACCCAACACAACCTGTCCTTACGCTAATGCGAACCTTATCCTGTTACACATTTTCCAAAATCACTAATTACAGACCACCATATACTATATGATGTCTATGATAGGATGTCCTTTGTGTTTTCATCCGAACGACCTAAGTTATTTACTGGGGGCCTATCACGACATAATTGAATCAATTCCCGGTTATAACAATTTTATCAATTAATCCATTAATTAATTAATTTTCCTAAGATCCAAGGTCTACCAAATTTGAACAGGGAGTATACTTTTCAGTTATGTGTAAATCATAATAAATTTAAGATAAATACTACTATATCTAAAAATGATATATCCAAGGTTTGGCAATTTTTTTACTAAGGTCTAAGGGGCCTAAACATATTTTAGCAATAATTCATTTCTTTCATGTCTAATGAATAAACAATATCAAATCTTCATCCAAATAATTTGGATTAATTACAGGGTACTAATAACACCATGAAAAAAGTACTAGATAAGTTTCAAAATTTTCCTACTAGAAATTAATTTACAATAAATCATTTACTAAATTCTTAATCTAGCATGCTTGTGAATCAAGTACTATATTCATAACTCCAAAAATCCTGAATAAATTCCCACTGGTACATATTGGTTTAAGAACCCTATTTACCAAATTTCATAATTTTACAGAAAATATTTAAGCCATAATATATTTTAAAACTATAAAGCCCTTTTATAACACTTGAGAAAGAAATACTAGATTTCTTCAACATAAAATTAAACTAAAAAGTCAGGAGCATTCCTACTGGCCAACAACATCCAATTCCAGAGTTTTATATGGTCTTATTTGACTTAAAAATCTTTAATAAATAAAATATCAAATAGGGCTATACCCACATTCATAAGTGAAGTACTAGAAATAATTATCCAAAAATTCTAGTAAAATCATCCAAGGGTCCTAACTACCCTAGAAATACTGTACCCAAGTTTCATTGCTTTTAAATGAATTTAAGTTACTGTTTTGACCTAAAAGCACTTCTACCCTAAAACTAGGGTTTAGGTTTTGAGGTGCCTACCTACTTCGAAATTCTCTAATATTTCAACCAGAGGTTTAAATACCCATTAACAACCTCTCCACCAAATCTCAAGGCCATACAAGGGCATTTGCTCCTATGTCCTTCACAAGCCTTTAAAGTCCTCATTTAGGGTTTGAACCTGGGCCCTAGGGTAAACTCACCCTAATCCATCCCATCTTCCCCAAGGGAGTTCTTAGGACCATTTTAAACCAGTGGTCAGAATCTCAACCTCTGTTGAGGTGATATGATCACTCAAGTGTCAAAAGTACCTTTTCCCTAAATTTCCCTTCACTAGGTCAAAACTCGGGTTTAGGGCAAAACCCTAGGTTACACTTTCTTAAATGGTCTCCAATTTTTATAGGAGCTAGGTCTAGGTGATATTAAGTCCCTGTCCAAAATTCAAATAATTTGGATCAAGGGTTAGGTGTGGGAAATTAATTAAAAATCTATCCTACATATAGGGCCTACCCTAGAACAATGGCCCTACAAGTCAGTAGCCTTATCCTATAATTTTTCATAACATATCAAACTGTAGATAATAAAAAGGCCTACAACATTTATATTGATCATTTTTGATGAACATGCCCCTAAAGGGCCTAAATAATTTTTAGAATGAATCTGCCCTAGTTTTAGGACATACCCATATTAAAATGACCCTACAGGTCTAGGTTCTCTACCAAATTTTCACCACAACATATCAAATTGTAGGTATTTAAAAGACCTACAACTTTCATGTTATAACCTTTTTCAGGAGGTGTCTAGAAGTGGCCTCAGCTTCATTTACAGTGAATCTGTTTAAATTAAATACAGAAATTGAATATAATAAATCATTAAATCATATTTTAGGGTTGCACGGATCTTAAAGCAGATACGACGGGAGTTGTACTTCATCTTCTCCAAAATGCCAAAACCAGAACCGTGGAGGGTGGTGTTCACGGGGTTGGCCTTGCCTGCAGTTAGGGCAGCCGGAGGTGGCGGCGCCGCCCTACCCGAGTCCACCAAAAACTCCATTAAAATGGTGTTTTTTTTAGGTTTGCACTCCACCCGACCGGCTCGTTTGAGCCCGGGCTTACTCCTAACATGTCTAAGATCTAAGCATGAGAAAAAGGGAGTGAGGGAGGACCTGAGTTCGGGCACGAATGCGGGTTGAACGGCGGGATGCCATGGTGGCGGCGGTGGCGGCATTTCTCTCCTTAGTGGCTCCGGCAAGCCTCTCTCCCTCCTGCTATGGTTTCGAAATTGGTCTCCCCTCTCTCCTAAATGAGTATATAAAGAGGAGAGGGGGAGAGGGGGCGCTTTTTTTCAAGAGCCAAGACACCTCTTCATGGTGGGGGGTGGTTAGAGGAGAGAGAGAGTGAAAACTCCTCTTGATGGCCGGGAAAAGGGTGGGGGGAAGAGGTGTCAACCTCTAGGTGGCTGTGGGCCCCTCTTTGGCCGAGCCCCATGCCTCCTCACTCTTTAAAACCACCCCTTCACTTCCACCACCTTTTCTCTCTCTTATATTTAGCCTATTTCTCACTTCTTTTTCTCTCCTAGTCACCCTCACGATTTCTCTTCCCCTAGAAGTCTAAAGGCAGCCCATAAAATGAATATTAAATCCTTAATTGCCATATGAGAGGGGGGCTCACCATTCTACCATGAAAATACCCCTTATTCTCACTTTCTCTCTCCTAGTCCACATGTTGGCTAGCTTAGGGTTTAGGGCTGACTTGGTCAATTTGACCTTCGGAGTCAACATCAATAGACCCCTAGGGACCCATTGACCTCCCTTAAGGCCTAGGTATGGTTAGGTAGGGTATACTTGGCATAACGAGGGTGAGTTGACCCAAGGCAGGGTAACTTTATCCTAACCAGGGCTTAAGTTGACTTGGGTCAACTTAGCCACTAGGTTAGCACCCAATGGGTCCTTGGTGACCCATTGATCTCATATTAGGTCTAGGAATGCCTTGGAGTCAGATTAAACCCACTAGGTCACCAAAAATCAGGGTTTTAAGATTTTACTATTTGCAGCCCAAGTGAGTCTCAACTAGCTAGTTGGGTCACTTGACCTCCTAGGTTCAACCTAGGACTTGTTATGACCTAGGCATGTTCAAGTCACTCCTAAGGGGGGGGGGGCAATTTGAAAATGGGATGTTACAAATCCCAATAAACTAAACAAAAATTTCGTCCCCGAAATTAAGGTTAAGTCTATGGGAGCTTTTCTACTGGGTTATCATAAGCTTGTAACATCCCACGAGGGTTGAATTGCTTAACCAAGGTTAATAAACATGGGCTAGCCCCAATAAACAAAGGATTAGCCTCTAATCTTAGGTGATACTCCGGTGTAAAGCAAGTAGGGAAAAATAATTACAAGCATCTTGAGAAGTTAGAAGATATTACCTGGCTAAACAACTCCGGGTACTTCTCTCGCATCAAGTCCTCGGGTTCCCAAGTATGCTCCTCTTGCCCATGATTCTTCCACAAGACTTTGACTAGCGGGATCTTCTTGCTGCGCAAGACCCGTATCCCCTGGTCGTCAATCCGTATCGGCTCCACCTGAACGGACCGATCTGTAGCTACCGGCCCATCAGTGGTGGTTATCTGTAGCTCCGGGCATAGTAGAGCCCTCCTGAGTTAAGATACGTGGAACATGTCGTGTAGGCCGGACAGCTCCTGCGACAGCTCCAGTCTGTAAGCTAATGGACCGATCCGCTCCAGGATCCTGAAAGGCCCCATGTTTCTCGGACTGAGCTTCTTCCGCCGACCACGTACTCGTGAAACCCCGTGCATCGGCTGGATCTTCAAGAACACCCGGTCCCAAACCTAAAACTCTACTAGACGATGCCGAGCGTCATAATACTTTGCCTGTCTGCTTTGTGCCTCTAGCATCCTCTCTCGAATCAGTCGCACCTGAGCCTCGGTGTCTTCAACAAACTCCGAATCTAGCATCTTTGGATCCGCATCATGTATCCAAGACAAGGGAGTCTAGCATCTCCTCCGATACAAGGCCTCGTACGGAGCCATCCGTATACTGGACTGGTGGCTGTTATTGTATGAAAACTCCACTAGGGGCAACATCCACTCCCAGGGCTCTCCATAATCCACAATACACAGCCTCAGTAAGTCCTCAAGCGTCCTGTTGGTACGCTCTGTCTGCCCGTCAATCTGGTGATGGAAGGCTGTACTGAAGGTCAGTCGTGTTCCAAGGTAAGACTGCATTGATATCCACTCTCTGGATGTGAACCGACCATCTCGATCAGATACGATCATCCCGGGCACTCCATGGTAATGAATAAACTGCTCCACGAACTTCCGAACCAAAACTTCAACAGAGTCATCCTTCCTTATCGGGATGAACCTAGCCACCTTCGTCAACCGGTCAACGATTACCCAGATAGAATTGTTTCTCGTCCATGATCGGGGAAGTCCATGAATAAAGTCCATCGCGATGTCTTCAAACTTCCACTCCGGCACCGGAAGTTGCTGTAATAGTTTCCCCAAAACTCTTTCACATAGCCTTCCACAACTGACGGACCTCACCAAGCATCACAAAATCCATGACACTTTTATTCACTCCAGGGGATACATGTTCAGAGATACAACATACTTCTGGTGATTAAATTTCTCATTTATGTGGGTAAACATAGCTCTATAAAATCACCACACGATCCTTGTCTTATTCCTTCGAGTACGCCCGAGAAATCAATCAATTCAACCCTACGGTTATATCTAAGGTCTCTGTTCTTCCAATATATTGTTTGCTAACTCCTTGCAGTTTCCTAGAGTCATCATACTTCCAATGATACCACATAGCGATTTAGTCTTATCTTCGCCCGAATAACGTCGAATTATATCAAATTCAATCTCACTATATTTATTACGCCACATTCTCTAAATTAGGTCTAAGGAAACCCAAGTCAATCCTATTTTGCCCAATAAACAAAAGACAAGACCCCAATAAACAAAAGATAAGCCCCTATCTTCCTTGGGCTAAGTATCTTTGATATTACCATGTTATATCCGTCCTAGTTGGGTGCATAATTTCCCAGGGCATCAATCTTCGACTTGGGGTTCCACCCTGAAATTCGTCGATATACCCCATACTTAAACTCTTTGAGTCACATTTTCGACAACCTTGTTCGAGTCAAAATGTTCCCATTCCCAAATGTGTATCTTCTTAACTTGAATTCATATCCAACCCTCGGTGTTTGTCATTGTGGTTGTCTCGGAGAAATCTTGTTACCTGTACGAGTGTTAAAACTACTTATCTTCCACCATTCTGCTAATGGATTATTGGTCTCATTTCTCCTTAAGGCAGTCTACTGATTTGAGTAATCCCTGATAGGGACCGTAGGGTCACCTGAGTTTATCTATTAGGCTGTCATTCTTGTGTTAAAATCCTCCCTTTATTCTGTTTGGGTATCTCCTTACCTTAAACAAGTTCATACCTAGGGTCTATTTCGAACTAGGGCATGTTACAAGTCATCATGGTTAGTCATGTGCCCTAATGGGTTGAGTCTAACTTATTGACTAAAGAATTATAAGATGAGGTCTTTACAGCCGGAGGTGCTCCCTACTGGGGGCAGGGTTTGCCTCAAGCTACAAAGAAGAATTCCATTTGTTGGAGAAGTGGACAATTTATATGTGATCACCATATGGGCACACCACTGCTTCCGCTGCTTAGTTTGTCCCCAAACTAAACTCGCGCAGGGGTTACCCAGGGTTTGTGGACTGCTACTTTTTTCTGTTCGATGTTATCCTCTGATACCACTTTGTAAGACCCCCTTTTTTTCGATTCAAAACTCGGGGTCTTATGACCAGAATCGCCGCTTTGCGGTGACACCTTCGCACCCGAGAAGGTCGTCACTACAACGCGCCGATTCTGCCGGCCTTTTCGATCACAATCAAGTAGCAAGTAGTAAAGAAAGAGAAATGCAGTCTATTGGAACCTTAGGTTCTGATTTGGGTTAGGATCACTATTAGGGTGATTAGTTTGACCCAAAATGTATAGTCTAAGGGTCATAGGTCTTTTCAGGTATTCCTCAGAAAGAATCCCAGAAGAAGTGCAGAAGAATTCCAGAGAAAAGCAGTTTTGAAGTTCAGAAATTTTAGCTCACAGAAATAGTCGAACAGAGTTCAACTATTATAGTCCAGAAATAATCGAACGGAGTTCAACTATTGCAGTCCAGAAATAGTCGATCGGAGTTCAACTATTGCAGTCCAGAAATAGTTGAACGGAGTTCAACTATTGCAGTCCAGAAATAGTCGAACGGAGTTCAACTATTACAGTCCAGAAATAGTCGAACAGAGTTCAACTATTTCTGTGCAGTTTTTCAGGAAGCTTTAAAAGATTCATTTTTGGCATTTTCCTGTGCAGTTTTTTTCAGATAGAATTATTTACAGCTGGCAGATTTAATTAAGGCTATTGAGATAATTAAAGCTAATATATTTAATGCTAAATATTCTTATGAATATAGCCGTTGGGAGGCTGCATTAAATATGAATCAATTCAGAGGTTTATTGTCAGTTACCTTTCCAAGACAGTTTCCTTTCTTGGAAATTTCTCTGCTGCATCAGACAAGAATTCAAATGACTTTCCTCAGCCCAGTGGATACATATATATATTATATACAGAAGATAAAAGAGATAGACAGAGAAAAAGCAGGAAGACTTTTTCTCTCTACAAAAGAACTCTGCAACAAGTTTTCAGATAGAGGAAATCAACTTCATCTTCTTCTTTCTGATCCAGGCTTTCAAGAGACAACATATTCAAATTTTTCTACAGAGCTTGCTGAAGATTTTAATCTAGTTGAAGGCCTACACCCTGAAGCAAAGCTTCCCAGCATTCTTGAACTAATACATATTTTCAGGGGGAGCTTTGACATCATCATCAACTATTGAATCCACTAGTCTTCTCTCATTTGATTTGAGAACAGAGAAGAATATCATCAACTCCTAGTTTTCTAAACTGTGTACAAGGTTATTACTCCCTTCAAAAGTAAACCCCTTTGGTGGCAGGGCACCTGATCAAAAACCTGTGTTTGGTTTTTGAGCACCTGTTCAAAAGCTCAAAGGGTCTTTAGATCTACCTTAATCAGATCTATTGGTGGCAGGGCACCTGATCAAAAACCTGTAATGGATTCCTACCAGGGTGGTAGAAGAGTGGACGTACCTATTGAGAGGGAACCACTATAGTTCCTTGTGTCGTATGGATTGCTTGCTCTGTTTTCTTCCTTATGTGCTGTGAATTTTATTTTGCATTTTATTTTCTAAAAACTCTTAAGCATATCAGATCTATCACCTCACTTTCAATTGGTATCAGAGGGAGGTTGATTGTTTGTACAGGCTAACACCTGAATCAAAAGATCCTTGATAGATCTTATTGTTTTTAAGAGTTTTTCATGGCAAAAAATGAAGAATGGTCAAGCACTGGACCTCCTAAGTGCAATCTGGACAAGCTTGCACTATGGAAGGCAAGGATTAGGCTTTTTATGAACTCTATTGATGAAGCCATTTATAATTCTATTTTGTCAGGTCCCTTTACACCATCTGCAGCTACAGAAGCTCAAAAACAACTTAAGATGGCTGATGCACAAGCAATGAACATTCTTGCAGAATCAATGTCTGATGACATTTTTCAAGAGATTGTTGAATGTTCATCTGCAAAGGAAATTTGGGACTCTCTCTCAGTAATGGCTGCTGGATCAGCAAAAGAAAGAACATCAAATGCTGATTCCTGGAGTAACTCTGAAGCTTCATCTTGCACAACTGAGGATGAAGAAGAAGCAAGAGCAAGAGAATTTTGTCTAATGACAATATATGCATCTTGCAAAAGGTATGATGAAGATAAAGAATCTGAATCAGATGATGATGAAGATCAGGTTATCTCTACCCTTGACTTTTCATCATAAGAACTTAAAACAGATTTTAAATTATTATGTAAAGATCTGATTCAATCTAAGAAGGAAATAAAACTTCTTAGAGAGAAAGTAAATAAACTTTCTTCTAAAAATATAAAATTAAATGAAGATTTAGAAATTGCTTTAAATCATATAGCCTCATTAAAATCAGTTAAAAATTTTCAGAAAATCTGTGTTTAACATAATTCGTCAAACTCAGGTCGACGAACTCTGAATAGAGGTCAACGAAATTGGAACAGAGAAAACAACCTATATTATTCTCTGAACCAAGATCGACGATCTCACTATAAATCGTCGAGCTCCGATCGACGAAAATACTCTTCGTTGAGCTCAGATTTTCATAGCAAAGATTTTAAATCATTTCATAATCAAAAATTTAAAAATCCTTATACCCAGTGGTTCATCCCTTCTAGGAAACTTCATCCACTTGGCTATAAAGATTTCCCTGGATATTACTTTACTTCAAATTATTATTCTGAAAGAAAAATAAGACCCAAGGCAAATCTGGGTCCAGAATTCCTAACATCTCCTTTCAGGAAAATTGTTCAGAAAGGTACAACTATAGGGGGAGATTATCAGAATCTCAGAATGAAAATGAACAGAAGTGTAGCTGTCACTTTATTAGATTCTATGCAGCTGCCCCTTAGTTTCTGTTTGTATTTCTTTTTTTTAATCCCTTTTTAACAAAGCACCCATGTACATCTGCTATCATATTATAATTCAGGCAGATCTTTTTGCTTTGTATTTTGTTTTTATGTAAATAGTATCCTCACCCAAATAGGGGAGATTGTTGGAACCTTAGGTTCTGATTTGGGTTAGGATCACTATTAGGGTGATTAGTTTGACCCAAAATGTATAGTCTAAGGGTCATAGGTCTTTCCAGGTATTCCTCAGAAAGAATCCCAGAAGAAGTGCAGAAGAATTCCATAGAAAATCAGTTTTGAAGTTCAGAAATTTTAGCTCACAGAAATAGTCGAACGGAGTTCAACTATTGCAGTCCATAAATAGTCGAACGGAGTTCAACTATTGCAGTCCAGAAATAGTCGAACGGAGTTCAACTATTGCTGTCCAGAAATAGTCGAACGGAGTTCAACTATTGCAGTCAAAAATAGTCGAACGAAGTTCAACTATTGCAGTCCAGAAATAGTCGAACGGAGTTCAACTATTTCTGTGCAGTTTTTCAGGAAGCTTTAAAAGATTCATTTTTGGCATTTTCCTGTGCAGTTTTTTTCAGACAGAATTATTTACAGCTGGCAGATTTAATGAAAGCTATTGAGACAATTACAACTAATATATTTAATGCTAAATATTCTTATGAATATAGCCATTGGGAGGCTGCATTAAATATGAATCAATTCAGAGGTTTATTGTCACTTACCTTTCCAAGACAGTTTCCTTTCTTGGAAATGTCTCTGCCGCATCAGACAAGAATTCAAATTACTTTCCTCAGTCCAGTGGATACATATATATATTATATACAGAAGATAAAATAGATAGACAGAGAAAAAGCAGGAAGACTTTTTCTCTCTACAAAAGAAGAACTCTGCAACAAGTTTTCAGATAGAGGAAATCAACTTCATCTTCTTCTTTCTGATCCAGGCTTTCAAGAGACAACATATTCAAATTTGTCTACCAAGTTTGCTGAAGATTTTCATCTAGTTAAAGGCCTACACCCTGAAGCAAAGCTACCCAGCATTCCTGAACTAATACATATTTTCAGGGGGAGCTTTGACATCATCATCAACTATTGAATCCACTAGTCTTCTCACATTTGATTTGAGAACAGAGAAGAATATCATCAACTCCTAGTTTTCTAAACTGTGTACAGGGTTATTACTCCCTTCAAAAGTAAACCCCTTTGGTGGCAGGGCACCTGATCAAAAACTTGTGTTTGGTTTTTGGGCACCTGATCAAAAGCTCAAAAGGTCTTTAGATCTACCTGAATCAGATCTATTGGTGGCAGGGCACCTGATCAAAAATCTGTAGTGGATTCCTACCAGGGTGGTAGAAGAGTGGACGTACCTATTGAGAGGGAACCACTATAGTTCCTTGTGTCATCTGGATTGCTTGCTCTGTTTTCTTCCTTATGTGCTGTGAATTTTATTTTGCATTTTATTTTCTAAAAACTCTTAAGCATATCAGATCTATCACCTCACTTTCACAGTCCATAATAATAAATCACATATAAATAAACTCCACGAAGAAAGCGTCCACAGTATAACATCAGAGTAAAAACAGAGTACTGAAAGGAAAAAGGACTTAAGCCTGGTACAACATCACCTCACTACATGGTCACTCAAACGGAAGCTGAAAAACAAACTGTTACTAAGGAATGGAACTCACGGTCCCGGCTATCTGAACTCTTGAGCTAGACTGCCCTGTCTCTAAGCGCACCGGCCTCTTGGGCTGCTCCTCCGGGCTGGGCTCCACGATTACCTAAAATGCTGTGGTCCGAAAACCGTTAGTCTATAAGACTAAGCTCTATCATCCCCCACCCCTTCCCCCATTCCCTAAGGCACCAAGCGGAGAGGAAGAAAGTGAAGGATATGCAGGTGGAGAGTAATCAAAAGCAGATGACGGTGGACCTAACTAGCAAGTTATAACAGGCGAACAATATAAGTGTTGTAATAGGTAAAACAGGAAGGTAAGTAAGTAAGAAATTAAACCTTCACTTATGTGAGTACACATAAGCCTAGGGATCTTTTACAAGGCTAACATCGTATAAATGTCCCATTCCACTTATAAGTTGGGGTGTCGGTTATCACAAGCATTATTTAAATATTTAAAATGACCTTAATCTATAAAACTTGCCCACACAAGCTTATAGACTAAGGGGTCGTTTTGTAGGTCCTAATGTATAAGCGTCCCATTCCACTTATACATTAGGTGTCAAGGTTCTCATGAATGATTATGTATGCAACTATATGGTGGGTTAATGATGTTTATGCAGTGCAACTCACCCACACGACTTTGTGTACACAAACCTTTAGTTCCTCCTTTCAGAACCATTACCTCCCAGGATACCTCCGTAGTGGCAGACGGAAGCGGTGGGTTGGGCCTCGCCCACCTCAAAACTAGTATAGCCCTACTGGTCTGACCTATCGTACGCCTCAACGCTTGGTGCACTAAGCGGACTCCGGCGTACTATTGCCGACTGGACCGCCGGACTTAAGTTTAGCGAAGTGTAAAACCACACTTCCGAGTCAACGATATTGGTGTCGGTGCAACGAACTCCCCAATATCGAAGACCCACCACCTTAAAGTTTCCTATTTATGCACATGCAACATTTAATATAAGAGGTCAAGAGTAAAGCTCCCGGACAAAACCGTCCGGCTCAACCACAAACCGAGACTAAGCTCCCCGGACTAAACCGTCCGGCTCAATTCCAAACCTCATCCCTTTGAGCACCGCGGGATGGCGCCCCTTTGAACACCTCGGTACGACTTAACCTTTTCCAAATGTCTATCTAACTAGTGTGTGAAGTGTAAACCTATTTCAACTAATTACTCTTTTGATTTATTTAAGATTTACGTTAGCCCAGGACTGCCTTCGGATTATTCCCCGTGAAGGGTTCTCAATAGGCACTAGGAACCAAGACGGCGGCATTACGGCCCGAAGTTCCCTTTCGCAAGGCACTTATTGTTATTGGTTGTTTTTACCTTACCCGTTCCCTTTATAAATTGCATCAAACTAAACCTAGGGTGAATTTGACTCTTCACTCTTACGGGGATGACGATCTTTCGTCGGTCCCGTGCACCTTCTAGAGCGCATCAACTCATTCCTCACCACACTTGAAACCTCCTATGGTGATCTATCCACTATCTTTAAATCCACCCAACACAACCTGTCCTTATGCTAACCAAACCTTATCTTGTTACACATTTCCCAAAATCACTAAATACAGACCACCCTATACTATATGATGTCTATGATAGGATGTCCTTTGTGTTTTCATCCGAACGACCTAAGTTATTTACTGGGGGCCTATCACGACATAATTTAATCAATTCCCGGTTATAACAATTTTCTCAATTAATCCATTAATTAATTAATTTTCCTAAGATCCAAGGTCTACAAAATTTGAACAGGGAGTATACTTTTCAGTTATGGGTAAATCATAATAAATTTAAGATAAATACTACTATATCTAAAAATGATATATCCAAGGTTTAGAATTTTTTTTACTAAGGTCTAAGGGGCCTAAACATATTTTAGCAATAATTCATTTCTTTCATGTCTAATGAATAAACTACATCAAATATTCATCCAAATAATTTGGATTAATTACAGGATACTAATAACACCATGAAAACAGTACTAGATAAGTTTCATAATTTTCCTACTTGAAATTAATTTACAATAAATCATTAAAAAATTCTTAATGTAGTATGCTTGTGAATCAAGTACTATATTCATAACTCCAAAAATCCTGAATAAATTCCCACTGGTACATATTGGTTTAAGAACCCTATTTACCATATTTCATAATTTTCCAGAAAATATGTAAGCCATAATATATTTTAAAACAAGAAAGCCCTTTTATAACACTTGAGAAAGAACTACTAGATTTCTTCAACATAAAATTAAAATAAAAACTCAGGAGTATTCCTATTGTCCAAAAACATCTAATTCCAGAGTTTAATGGGGTCTTATTTGACTTAAAAATCTTTAATAAATAAAATATCAAATAGGGCTATACCCACATTCATAAGTGAAGTACTAGAAATAATTATCCAAAAATTCTAATAAAATAATCCAAGGGTCCTAACAACCCTAGAAACACTCTACCCAAGTTTCATAGCTTTTAAATGAATTTAAGTTACAGTTTTTACCTAAAAGCCCTTCTACCATAAAACTAGGGTTTAGGTTTTGAGGTACCTACCTACCTCTAAATTCTCTAATATTTCAACCAGAGGGTTAAATACCCAATAACAACCTCTCCACCAAATCTCAAGGCCATACAAGGGCATTTGCCCCTATGTCCTTCACAAGCCCCCAAAGTCCTCATTTAGGGTTTGAACTTGGGCCCTAGGGTAAACTCACCCTAATCCATCCCATCTTCCCCAAGGGATTTTTTAGGACCATTTTAAACCAGTGGTCAGAATCTAAACCTCTCTTGAGGTAATATAATCACTCAAGTGTCAAAAGTACCTTTTCCCTAAATTTCCCTTCACTAGGTCAAAACTAGGGTTTAGGGCAAAACCCTAGGTTACACTTTCTTAAATGGTCTCCAATTTTTACAGGAGCTAGTCTAGGTGATATTAAGTCCCTGTCCAAAATTCAAAGCATTTGGACCAAGGGTTAGGTGTGGGAAATTAATTAAAAATCTATCCTACATATAGGGCCTACCCTAGAACAATGGCCCTACAGGTCAGTAGCCTTGTCCTATAATTTTCCATAACATATCAAACTGTAGATAATAAAATGGCCTACAACATTTATATTGATCATTTTTGATGAACATGCCCCTAAAGGGCCTAAATAATTTTTAGAATGAATCTGCCCTAGTTTTAGTACATACCCATATTAAAATGACCTTACAGGTCTAGATTCTCTACCAAATTTTCACCACAGCATATCAAATTGTAGGTATTTAAACGACTTACAACTTTCATGTTATAACCTTTTTCAGGAGGTTTCTAGAAGTGGCCTTAATTTCATTTACAGTGAATCTGTTTAAATTAAATACAGAAATTGAATATAATAAATCCATTAAATCATATTTTAGGGTTGCACGGATCTTAAAGCAGATCCGACGGGAGCTGTACTTCATCTTCTCCAAAACGCCAAAACCAGAACCGTGGAGGGTGGTGTTCACGGTGCTATTCCCGGTCACTAGGGGCGGCGCCACCACCGGGGATTCACTCCCATATGTCCCGGTGGTGGGGGCTGGCCTTGCCGGCGGTTAGGGCGGCCGGAGGTGGCGGCGCCGCCCTACCCGAGTCCACCAAAAACTCCATTAAAATGATGTTTTTTTTCTAGGTTTACACTCCACCTGACCAGCTCGTTTGAGCCCGGGCTTACTCCTAACATGTCTAAGATCTAAGCATGAGAAAAAGGGAGTGAGGGAGGACCTGAGTTCGGGCACGAATGCGGGTTGAATGGCGGGATGCCATGGTGGCGCTGGTGGTGGCGTTTCTCTCCTTGGTGGCCCCGGCAAGCCTCTCTTCCTCCTACTATGGTTTCGAAATTGGTTGCCCCTCTCTCCTAAATGAGTATATAAAGAGGAGAGGGGGAGAGGGGGCGGTTTTCTTCAAGAGCCAAGGCACCTCTTCATGGTGGGGGGTGGTTAGAGGAGAGAGAGAGTGAAAACTCCTCTTGATGGCCGGGAAAAGGGTGGGGGGAAGAGGTGTCAACCTCTAGGTGGCTGTGGGCCCCTCTTTGGCCAAGCCCCATGCCTCCTTACTCTCTAAAACCACCCCTTCACTTCTACCACCTTTTCTCTCTCTCCTATATTTAGCCTATTTCTCACTTCTTTCTCTCTCCTAGTCACCCTCACGATTTCTCTTCCCCTAGAAGTCTAAAGGAAGCCTATAAAATGAATATTAAATCCTTAAATGCCATATGAGAGGGGGGCTCACCATTCTACCATGAAAATACCCCTTATTCTCACTTTCTCTCTCCTACTCAACATGTTGGCTAGCCTAGGGTTTAGGGTTGACTTGGTCAATTTGACCTTCGGAGTCAACATCAATAGACCCTTAGGGACCCATTGACCTCCCCTAAGGCCTAGGTATGGTTAGGTAGGGTAGACTTGGCATAACGAGGGTGAGTTGACCCAAGGAAGGGTTACTTTGGCCTAACTTGGGCTTAAGTTGACTTGGGTCAAATTAGCCACTAGGTTAGCACCCAATGGGTCCTTGGTGACCCATTGATCTCATATTAGGTCTAGGAATGCCTTGGAGTCATATTTAACCCACTAGGCCACCAAAAATCAGGGTTTTAAGATTTTACTATTTGTAGCCCAAGTGAGTCTCAACTAGCTAGTTGGGTCACTTGACCTCCTAGGTTCAACCTAGGACTTGTTATGACCTAGGCATGTTAAAGTCACTCCTAAGGGGGGGGGGGTCTAATTTGAAAATGGGATGTTACAGAGGATCAGTTATACTGAAGATTGTTGATAAATTTCTTGAGTACCTTATAAGACCTTACTGGTGTGGTTATACCATGCCAGGTGGTTAGTTATGTAATCCATGTTTACTCGATGATGGTTAGTTCATCAGCTTTTATGTGTGAGGACATGCTTGATTGATGAGTGGGGTAGGGGCTCGTGAGGAGGGCATACCGAGCACCTATATGTGTTTGAAGTATCTTCCTCTAGTGAACTCAAGATGTCTATTAAAGCCTTCCTCTTGTCTCTTGTGATGATACAAAGTTGGAGGATCTCACTCAGATCAATTTATTGACTCAAGGGATTGGATGGTTTCTCCCTTGTAGTATGTGGCTTCGTCTTTGGTAGGATATCAGGTGGAGACCTCTTTCATGGCTTGAAGAGCTAAGAATCTCTTGAAGGTGTTCTGAGTAAGAGGCTCTAGTAACATCTCTATCGATGGGTATGATCCTAAGTAGTTATGGAGCCCTATTATGATGGGTTTGGGGGGGGGGGGGGTCACATTCCATCTTGAAGCGTGTTATATGATCCATATAAGATGATCAACATTTATTACGAGTGGTCAACTAAGTGATAAATGGTTATCCTGTATGTGATGTCATAAATCTGGATATATTATCCTGTTAAATCGATGAGACTATCACGATTCAATGGGAATCAGATTTCAATCGATTGAATTCTTCATCATGAATTAATCTAAAGGTGCTTATGAGAAAGAGGACGGTAAAGTGTGAGTCTACCTTGAGTACCACGATTTGAATAAGTTATTGCAGAATGATCAAATTCAAGTTAATTTTTTGTATTTTAAAATTGCTAAATGTTTTGAGTTTAAAAGGATCGCTATTTTCAAACTTTTATTCGGATCATATAGTAAGAATAGGGGAAAATCATTGATTCATTGAATGATTTTGGATCAATTATTTAATTGTATTGAAACCATGTTATGGTTTGGAGTGTGGGGGATATATGGATGTCCGTCGGTGAATTATGAATCGCTTTCATGGGATAAAACTTTTATGAGATCGTGGCATACACAAGTGTGATGTTAATCGATAACGCATGGTGAGGTACTGGCATTAAATGGAAATTATTACATTGAACATGCATTACCTGACTATTTGATTAAATTGTCAATAGTAACTCGAGGGGATCGAATGGTGGGACTTATTGCACTATACATCATCCTACAAGGTCTGACATTGTATTGCTAAGCTGTGAGGACTTGGGGGAAGTTTAATGTATGATTCTGGACTTGTGCTCCAGTATTGGATGGTTTAATTTAGAGTAATCACCGAACTTTAATTTGAGCCCTATTCTAATGTGTGGTGGACTTATGAGTATTACTCTTGAAGTTTTCATTCTACTTATGGGATTACATGTAAGAGTGTGTTGGAACCCTAGTTCTGATTTTGGCAAGGATCACTATTAGGATGATTAGATTGACCCAAAATGTATAGTCACGCGTCATAGGATTATTTCTAGGTTGGCTATTTCAGAAAAATTCCAGAGAAGTTCAGATTTGAAGTTCAGAAAATTGCTGGTAGAAAATCTCCGAACTCAGTTCAACGATCTCTGAACTGAGATCAATGATCTCTGAGCTCAGCTCAAAGAAAACTGTAAAACTCAAATGCAGTTCAAAATCCTTGAACTCAGCTCAACAATCTCCGAGCTGAGATCAACAATCTCCGAGCTGAGTTCAACGATCTCCGAACCCAGTTTGAAGAAGCTTTAAAATTCAGTTTGGCGATTTCCTGTGCCATTTTTCAGACAGATTTATTTACAGCTAACAGATTTAATTAAGGCTTAACTACAGGCATTTATAGCTCTCAGATTTAATGCTATATATTCTTATCAAATATAGCCGTTTGAATGGAAACATTAAATATGGCTTATTACAGAGATTAAATTCCAATTGATTTCTCAAGGCAGATTCCATTCTCAAGAATTGATTTAGCCATTCCAAGATAGAAAGAATTCAAATGTTTGAATTCTTCAGGCATTAAATATACAGATATTATATCTTACAGAGAATAAGAAGAGTAATATAGCACTCGTCAAAAAAAGAAGAGATAGAGAGAGAAAATTCAAGAAGGCTTTTTAATCTCATAAAAGAAGAACTCAGCTACAAGTTTTCTTACATCAAATCAACTTCATCTTCTTCATCTGCTCCAGGCTTTCAAGAGACAATCAATCAATATCAATATAAAAGCTTGTTGGAGAGCAACATCAACTTGAAGACCTACACCCTGAGCAAGGATTTGGATTCCTGAACCATTCAAGATCATAGGACAAGCCTTGACATCATCAAGATCACTCTCAAGTCTTCTCTCATTTGTTTGAGAACAGAGAAGACAACTCAACTTTTTCTTTCCTCCCTCTGTGTAAAGGGTTTTTACTCCCTTCAAAAGTAATTCCTGGTTGTGAGGTCACCTGATCAAAAGACTTCAAGTGGGTTTTCCGGCACCAGATAAAAAGCCAGAAGGGTTGCAATATCTCTCTTAAAATAGATATTATTTGGTGGCAGTCATCTGATCAAAAACATGAGAGTGATTCCTACCAGGGTTATAGAAGAGTGGATATACCCAGATTTGGGGAACCACTGTAATCCTTGTGTTGTCTGTGTGCTTGATTTTCCTTCTTTATCTTTATGCTCTAACTTTTTACATTAACGCTAGTTTAGAAGAAAGTTAAGATCTATCCTCTTTCCTTTCAATTGGTATCAGAGGGTTGTAGTTCTTTGGTTGTACAAGCTAACACTTGAATCAAGATCCCTGCTTATTCAGATTTTCTTTTCCTTAGCTACTCATTTATCACATGGCACAGAACAAGGATTAGGCTGTTTATGAATTCTATTGATGAAGCCATTTATAACTCTATTTTGTCAGGTCCCATTACACTATCTGCAGCCTCAGAAGCCCAAAATTTGCTAAAGATTGTTGATGCAAGAGCAATGGACATCCTTGCTCAATCAATGTCTGATTACATTTTTCAAGAAGTGGCTGAATGTACTTCAGCAAAGGAAATCTGGGACTCCCTCACAGCAATGGTTGTTGGATCAGCAAAAGAAAGAACATTTAAAGCTTAATCTTGGAGTGACTCTGAAGCTTCATCCTGTTCAATTGAGGATTAAGAAGAGACAAGAGCATGAGAATTCTGCCTGATGTCAATCGATGCATCTTGCAGCAGCCATGATGAAGAATTTGAATCTGATGAAGAATCAGTAGAAGAATCAGAAGAGGATCAGGTTATTTATTCCTTTTATTTCACTTCAGAACATTTTAAAGAGGATTTTAAAATTTTATGCAATGATTTGATTCTATCTGAGAAGGAAATAAAACTTCTTAGAGAAAAAGTAATTAATTTATCTTCTGAAAATATTCAACTCAAAGAAGACTTAACAATTACTTCAAAAAAATTAGCTTCATTAGAATCAGTTAAAGGCAAAGAAAATATAATAGATTTAGACAAAATAACTGAATTTTTAGCAAAACAAACTAAAAATATTCAGAAATTTTTTGTTCAAAATAAATCATCGAACCAAGATCGACGATCTCAGTATTACTCGTCGAACGACGATCGACGATCTCTGAACCCAGAGGTTGGGTTTAACCACTCAGCAAAAGGGGATCGACGATATCATCACTTTTCATCGAGCAGAGATCGACGATCGTGGAACACAGATAGTAGTCATTATTACTCTGTGTACCGAGATCGACGAGATCAATACTGGTCATCGAACGCAGATCGACGATCTAAACATAAATCATCGAACTCAGAATTTCAAAACAGAAATTTTTATCCTTTTGAAAATTATAATCAAACTCAAAAAAATTTCAATCCTTTTACCCAATGGTTCATCCCTCCTAGGAAATTTCATCCATTAGGTTATAAAGATCAACCTGAATGTTCTTTTATTTCTGATTATTATGAAAAAGAACAAGGACCCAAGGTAATCTGGGTCCAGAACTTATAACCTCTTATTTCAGGAAAAACCCTTCAGAGCAGGGGTAACTGTAAAGGGGGAGACTAATTTAGAGGTTACAGTAGCAACAGTTTCAATTATTCTAGAAATATGGGAGATGATATCAAGGAGTTTATTGGAACCATGTTTCAGATATGCTGAAATGAACTCAGTTAAAGACAAGCAATAGAACAGCTGCATATCCCTTTAGAAGTTTTTGTTCTCATTTTTATTTCGAAGCATTGTTGCTCTTTTTTTAAGCACTCATTTTAAACTTGCTTTATATTTTTGTGTAAATAGTGTCCTCACCAAAAAAGGGGGAGATTGTTGGAACCCTAGTTCTAATTTGGGAAAGGATCACTATTAAGATGATTAGATTGACCCAAAATGTATAGTCATGGGTCATAGTATTATTTCCAGGTTTTCGCTTTCAGAAAAATTCCAGAAAAGTTCAGATTTGAAGTTAAGAAAATTGCTGGAAGAAAATCTCCGAACTCAGTTCAACGATCTCTGAACTGAGATCAACGATCTCTGAGCTCAGCTCAAAGAAAACTTTAAAACTCATATGCAGTTCAAAATCACTGAACTCAGCTCAACGATCTCTGAGCTGAGATCAACGATCTCTGATCTGAGTTCAACAATCTCTGAACCCAGTTTGAAGAAGCTTTAAAATTCAGTTTGGCGATTTCCTGTGCCATTTTTCAGACAGATTTATTTACAGCTGGCAAATTTAATTAAGGCTTAACTGCAGGCATTTATAGCTCTCAGATTTAATGCTATATATTCTTATCAAATATAGCCGTTTGAATGACAACATTAAATATGGCTTATTATAGAGATTAAATGCCAATTGATTTCACAAGGCAGATTCCATTCTCGGGAATTGATTTAGCCATTCCAAGATAGAAAGAATTCAAATGTTTGAATTCTTCAGGCATTAAATATACAGATATTATATCTTACAAAGAATAAGAAGAGTAATACAACACTCGTCAAAAAAAGAAGAGATAGAGAGAGAAAATTCAAGAAGGCTTTTTTCTCTCACAAAAGAAGAACTCAGCTACAAGTTTTCTTACAGTAAATCAACTTCATCTTCTTCATCTGCTCCAGGCTTGCAAGAGACAATCAATCAATATCAATCTAAAAGCTTTTTTGAGAGCAACATCAACTTGAAGACCTATACCCTAAGCAAGGCTTTGGATTCCTGAACCATTAAAGATCACAGGACAAGCCTTGACATCATCAGGATCACTCTCAAGTCTTCTCTCATTTGTTTGAGAATAGAGAAGACAACTCAACTTTTTCTTTCCACCCTCTGTGTAAATGGTTTTTACTCCCTTAAAAAGTAATTCCTGGTTGTGAGGTCACCTGATCAAAGACTTCAAGTTGGTTTTCCAGCACCTAATCAAAAGCAAGAAGGGTTGCAATATCTCCCTTGCAATAGATATTATTTGGTGGTAGTCACCTGATCAAAAACTTGAGAGTGATTCCTACCTGGGTGGTAGAAGAGTGGACGTACCCAGATTTGGGGAACCACTATAATCCTTGTATCGTCTGTGTGCTTGCTTTTCCTTCTTTATCTTTGTGTCGTGACTTTTTACATTAACTCTAGTTTAGATGAAAGTTAAGATCTATCCCCTTTCCTTTTAGAGTGGACCATGTTAAAGATGACAAATGAACCTTGACTTGAAACCATGTTAAAGTTACATGAATCTATTTTAAGAGTGAAGTGTGTCTTGATTGGTTATCAAGTACAATGCATATAACAAACTCGGAAGTATGGTTATTCTTAATAATGAAAGTGGGCAAAAATCTCATTGGAAATTAGCTTATTATGTTAGGATAATCCATCTGGTATTTATATTGCTATTATTGAGCTCTGACCAGTCAGATGTTCAAGTTGTAGAAATATGAGGTGATTACACATTATCTGATAGACAACTTGTGTTCGTTAATCATATGGTTTGCATGAGCACCCCTTACTCATAATGTAATCGGATGCGCCTTTCAACTCTTATGATTAAATTGACTTTTAGCACTTAAAAAACACGTGTATCCTAAAGTGAAATCAAAGTTTAACATATCTTCTTGGTGAATCCTTATGTCAAGGGTGTTCACATATATTAACATATATGAGAACTTATTAATCGCGATTCAATGAATTGGGTTCAACATGAGATGGCGATTTTTTTGTCAACCAAGACTTGGATGAAGACACCACTTTTAGGATTACTTTTTTTAGTAAAGCTTTGGTGGAGGTGGCCCCTCAGAGAATGAACTACTATGTCTTAACTAGTTTATGTGGATTTTATACTTGACTTAAATTTTTTGATATTAGTAGATTTAAATAGTTTATAAATATAGATTTCTATGTCTTTGCTTACAAGCAATTTGGGTGGGGATAGGCCAATGCTCCTAGATGTGTTGAGGTGAACCCCTGCGGAATTTGCAATATTGTTGGAGTGATGGAATACACTTAGTTTTCCTAAAGTGCCATTCTAATTAGTTTTTGGATTCTTTGTTTGAATTATGATTCTGAACTTGTTGGCAAAACTACTTAGATTTTTTAGGAGATTTATAAATGATTGAGCATATAACTTGCATTAATCAAAGTTGTAAATAAAACTTTAAATACATTAATACATTTATGATATCTCGGGGGAGTGGTTCTCTCAATGAGTGTATGGATACACAAATCTTGAATGAATAATAATCTATGATGAATGGGGGTGTTTATATTGTAACATGAGTACCATCTAAGGAAGGTTCTTTGGATTTTCATAGTCTGTTGGGGATGAATTTGTGGCTAAATATCCCAAGGAAACGAACTCAAACTAATCGTTTGTTGAAGCTTCCCCATTATGGAAATCAACCATCCATCTTATGGTGAGCTAATTCTGATGTTGTTGGTAAAAACCCTTATGATTTACCTTAACAAATATATTTAAGTTATTTTACATCCAAGGTTTATTACCCATGATGTATAGAAAGGGTAATATTTCCTAGAAGAACAAGGATGTCTGTGGAGTAAAGGACGTGAGAAAGGCACACCAAATTTTAGAGGAAAGTTAGAAAATTTCAACGTGCATCGACTCGAAGTCACCACAACTTTGATTGGAAGTCAACGCAACTTCGACTCACTATCGACGCTATTTTGGTTATAAGTCAGAGCAACAAAATAAGTTTAGTCAACGTTACTTCATGATGTATATTGATGCATACTTTGATATGTTTTCAGCATAACAATGATTATAGAGTAAATTTGAAAGACAATTTGAATTAAGCAAGAACTCGATGCTACTTCTATATGAACTCGAGGTTACGTTGAATAATATTCTGAGTGGGAATTGTTCTGATGATTAAATCAGAATTCATTCAAGAAAGTTTTAAACTGGATAACTCTTTCTTGGAGACATCAGAAGATAATTATATATAAAAAACATATAATTATGTTGAATGAACAGAATAGAGAAGGGATAAGCTATAAAGATCATTACACACAGTTTAGATCCTAGTTTGGAATATTGAATTTGATATAGAAGATTAGGAAGATTATTATAAAAAATTGAAGTTCTTCCTTGAATCTGTCGACCGTCATCTTGTTCCTGAATCTAAATAGAGAATCATTTTTTCTTCTTTTCAAGGGATTATCAATTGTTTCATCAGATTTAGTGAAGATTAGAGCATAATCTGGAATAAAGTACTTATAATCTTTAAGATCTTCTAATTTAAGGATTCATCAGAGTTCTAGAAATCAATTCACTTAGTGCCAATAAGACCTCAGAATTCTGCTGAGAGGACTTATCAAGAAGATAACTATAACTTAATATCATCTTCTAATTATTATTTTATGATCTTTTTCCGTTTTGAAAAGAGTTTTAAGAATCCCTCTTCGAAGGATTCAGATAGAGGTTCTGAGAATCTCCTTGTGAAAATACTCAGATTGTATTAGTTCAAGATCACCTTATCAAAAGATCTGGTGATTGGTTCCAAGAGGCTCCTTATCAAAAGACTTAAGCACAGTGATAATGAATTCCTACCAAGGAGATAGAAAAGTAGATGTACTAAGATTTTGGGGAATCACTATATTTATTATGTCTTTTGTGATTATGCATTTTCCTGTGATTACTTCTTTGATGTGTTGTGTTAATAATAAATTAACATAAATTCTGGTTGATTTTCTGAGTATATGCAAATTCTATGTAAAGTATAGTTCAAATAAAAATAAATTTTTATTTTTATTTACCCCCTAGATAAAACTCTAAGATATTGTCAGCTTTTCTCTCATTTCAACTAGTATCAGAGGGAGGTTGATCAATAAAAGGTTAACCTAGAGGAAGTTAATCAAGAAAAGGTTAACATCTTGATTATAAAGATCATAATAATTGCATTAGTGAATTTTTAATTTATTATTTTTCGAAACATCTTCTAATACTTTCAAAGGATTTGCATTTACTAGGCCTCCAGTTTGTAATCTTTAAAAGTTTACACTCTAGAAAATCAAAATCAGATTATATGATAATTTTATTGATGAAGGTATTTTGATTCAATTTTGACAAGACCACCTATTCCTTATAGGAAGGATGCAGAAAGAAATACCACTATAGAACTAGTGCCTAGATGTGAGTGGACAGATAAGGAAAAGAGAATAAAAGACTGGGATGCTAAAGCTATGAACATTTTGGTCTCAATAATGTCTGATGATGTGTTCCAGAAAGTTACAGATTGTTACTTAGCAAAAGAAGCCTAGGAGCCACTATCAAGGATTGTTGATGGGAGTTTTGATGTGGGAAAAGATAAAAGATCACTTTTAATCTCTCATTATGAAAATTTCCAGAAGAAAGCTGATGAATCTGTACTAAAATGTATGAAAGATTTAGCAAAATTATAAATGAGCTTAAAGGATTGGATAAGGATATATCACATACTGAGATATATGACAAATTACACATGTGTTTTCCAAGTACACGTGATTCTAGAATATGAGCAATCATAAAATCAAGATGCCACAGGGTGATTACTACTGATGCCTTATTAGGAAAGCTTAAATCATATAAAAAACTTCTTAAAAGTAGAGTTGAAATAGAAGCAAGGGAGAATGTCACTTCACCTAGAGATAGATCTATTGCTTTTAAAAATACTGATGATGAACCATCTATTACAGAACAAGAATGTTCAATCTCCTGGCTAGGAGATTCAGAAAATGGATTAAGACAAAAAGCTCCGGAAGAAGAGACAAAAATATGAATAAGCCAAAGTTTGAAAAAACTCCAAATAAAGATATAATTTGCTTTGCATGTAGAAAGCATGTACACATAGCAACTGAATGTCTAGAATAATAAAAAGGATAGATTAAACAAAAAGGATCAGAAGAATTATTTAAAGAGAAAGGATAAGAAAAAGGGAAAGGGGTTTATAACAAAAACCTGGAGTGATACTAGTTCTAAGTCAAGCTCATCATCAAGTAGTGAAGAAGAAGATGTTGCTAAAGAAGCTTATTTGATGGTAATGGAAACAAATTCAGACACTACTGAAAATTTTGAAAGAGACTGTCCTTATACAAACCAGGAATGGTATTTGGACAGTGGTTGCTCCAGGCATATGGCTGGACATAAAGAATTGCTGGAGAATTTCAAGACCAAAAATGGTCCCAAGGTAATTTTTGGTGATTCCAATTATGGTCAAACCAAAGGTTATGGTATGATAAAAATTGGAGATATCACCATCTCCAAAGTTGCTTATGTTGAGGGACTTTAACATAACCTTATTAGTATCAGCCAACTGTGTGATGGTGAATATAAAGTTATATTTGCACACACAACCTATGTCAAATAGTTCACTGCATAACTAATACTATAATGTTATCTGGTTTTAGAAATTATAATATTTATGTACTTGACTTTAGCTCATCCAAAAGTGAAGTATGCATGTTTAATATTAAATAAGGCAGGAATGATCTTTGGCACTTGATACTTGGTCATGTTAAGCATAAAACTATAGCTAAGCTTGCAAATGATGATTTAGTAATAGGCATACCAAAAGATAAGTATAGAAAACTTAATCCTTGTAAAACATGACAGTTGGGAAAACAAGTTAAATCATCAATCAAACCAATTGGTAAGAATGATTCTCCAAGAATTCTATGTTCATTGCATATAGATATATTTGATCCTCTTACTACTCAGGTTTAGGATGTAAGTCTTATACTTTGGTTATAATGGATGATTCATTTTTTCAAGATTTAGTTGGGTGTTCTTCCTAAGAGTTAAGTCGGATACCTTCTTAATCCTCTCAAGATTCACCAAACAGATTCAATCTGAGTTTAATACTAAAGTGACTTTGATCAGAAATGATTATGGCACATAGTTTGAAAATCGATTAATCTGTAGATTCTTTGAGGAGGAAAGAATAAGACAAAGTTTTTCAGCTCCAAGAACTCCTCAACAAAATGGAGTGACTGAAAGGAAAAATAGAATACTTATTGAATCTAGAAGAACCTTATTAGTGGAGTCAAATCTGCATAGGTACTTTTGGGCTGAAGTAATCAATACTGCTAATTATGTTTTCAACAATGGTCTCATTCACAAAACTAAGTTAAAGACTCCTTATGAACTTCTAAAGGGTAAAACACATATAGTCACATATTTTAGAATATTTGGCTTGTATGTTATATTCTTAATAATAGGAAAAACTATCTTGCCCAATTTGATGAAAAGGCTGGTGATGGAATATTTTTAGGATATTCCTTATCTTGCAATGTTTGTAGGTATTATAATAAAATGACTTTTAGAATAGAGGAATCTATGCATGTAGTATTTCATGAAACTCATTATTTTTCTAAGAGGGAGAAAACTTCAACCAAAAACCTTTTACAGGAACAAATTTCATTAAATGATGAGTTTAAAGAATTGAAGATTGAGGAAAATGCAAAAAAATCATCTAAGAAGTATACTCATCAGTTGAAAGATATTATAGAAAGCTTAGATGATGAAGTACCAGTTGAGGAAGTATTTAGTCCACTTGCAATCATTAATCAGGTTAATGAGCAAGTGGATGAATTTTGACTTGAAAAATAAATTTTAGAACACCAAGGTAAACTTCATCATATTGTTCAAGCCAGAGAAAATCCAGAGAGATCAACTCTCAGGGATCATCCACCTATCCAAGTGATTGGAGATGTGAATCAAGGAGTAAAAACTTAGAAGCAACTATCAATAGAAGTTAAGTTGCAGTGCTTTCTTTCACAGTATGAACCAAAGAAATTTGAAGAAGCAAATAATGATTCACATTAGATTATTGCTATGCAAGAGAATCTTGCATAATTTGAAAGAAATAAAGTTTGGAAACTAGTGGAGAGACCAAATAATTATTCAATTACTGGAACTAATTGGTATTCAGAAATAAGATGGATTCTAATGGAGTGATGGTAAAAAATAAGGTTAAACTTGTTGCTCAAGGTTATTGACAAGAGGAAGGAATTAACTATAATCAAATATTTTCACCGGTAGCCAGGATTGAAGTAATCAAATTTTTTCTTGCTTATGCAGCATACATGAGAATCAAAGTATACTAGATAGATGTTAAGAGTGCTTTTTTCTAAATGGAACTCTTCAAGAAGAGGATTATGTTGAATAACCTTTAGGTTTTGTTGATCCAACTTATCCATCATATGTATATATTGGGTACATTGGAAACTGTGTACCTGATTTGGTAGAAGCCTCACTTAACTCAATGATATACATCAATGCGTATTTGATGGGATGTTTAGTTTTAATGTGTATGTTAAGGAAATGCATAAAAATATTCTAAGTATAAGTGTCGACACTTGTGAAGGAAATGTGTCGACACTGGAAGCCAGTTTGTTTCGACACGCAGGACTTGTGTCGATACATAGAAATTCTGTAAGCAGCAATTGTGTCGACATACAGAACTTGTGTCGACACACACAAGAATTCTATCAACACCAACTATGTCGAGACTACAAACTATTGTGTCGACACCTAGGACTTGTGTCGACACATTCTATAGAAGCTGTGTCGAGAAGATAAAGAAGGGCTGTGTCGATATTGTGTGAGCTGTGTGAACATCATCAAGATTTGTGTCGACACATGGTATATTTGTGTTGACATATATGAAGTATTGTCTTGACGCTTTTCTGCTGAGATAGAGTACAATGAGGTATTAGGAGTCAAGACTGAAGACTTGACAGCTATCATAACTAACAAAGCTATGCATTTGTCAGAGCAGTCAGAAGGCGGTTATGAACCGGATCAACCGGTAACCTCAGATGGGATCTATATAAAGACCTGTTCTATCATAAAAAGAGAAATCTAAGAAGAAAGGACTTGAAATTTTTCTAAGAGTTGAAATCTACAAGTCATCAAGAGAAGGCAGATCCTGAACAAGTCTGCAAGAAGAATTCAGATCAAATTCTGAATAGGAGAAGGAAGCTAGATTAAGGATCATCTCCAACTTCATAAGAAGATCAACCTTACTTAGTTCAGATTCAAGAAGCTTTGAATAAGCAAAGACAGGTTGGATCTTAAGCAATCAAATTAATCAAGAACTGATCAAGAAGCCTTCACCCCTTTCTCTCTTTACCTGAGTGAAGGATTTATCTCTTTTATAATCAATTTTTTCTATATGATCTTTTATAGATCTGAGTGTAAGATAGTTATCTCTCTGAGTTGTAAGCCTAAGTTTATAAAGGCTGAGGTAGGGCTGAGTGCCTAAGGTAGGATCTTTGTGATCTGAGTTTTAGGCCTGGTGATAAAGGCTGAGGTATGGCTGTTTGCCTGAGGTAGGATTCTTGGGAAGAATCTGAGTTGTAGGGCTTGAAGAAGTCTGAGATGTAAGAACCAGTTGGGTTCTGATTTATAAGATTTAAGGATCTGAGTTAGTAGAAGGAAGTTTGGCCGAATCCAGCTCTCTACTAGATATGTGAAGGGGGGAGAGTGGACGTACCCACTAATTTGGGAACCACTATAAAACACTGTGTGTTGTGCGGTGGTTTTCTGTGCTTGTTTTTTATCCTTTGTTGTGATATTTATAGCTTGTTTAGCTATGCTTGAGGTTAACCTTTTAATTGCCTAAGTTAAAATTGGATTTGAACCTATTCACCCCCTCTTCTCCTCTAGGTGTTTAGGATCTTTAAACCAAATCTTTCAAGTGGTATCATAGGGAGGTCTACTCAAATATAGACCTAACAGTTTGAGTTGATCTCCAAGGCAATTATCTGTTAGCCAGAATGGGTTCAAGTGAAAATCAGAAGGAACTTGGTTCCATGAAACTTCCTATCTATAGGAAAGAAAATTTTGGCATATGGAAAGAGAGGGTTAGATTGCTCATGAAAGCATCTGATCCAAGAATTTACATCACAGTATTAGAAGGGCCATTTATTCCTATGAACATTTCAGTTCTTGATGCCAACCTCAAGACTCCAAAAGGTTATTCCGAAATGACTAAGGACGAGATCATCCTAGCAACCTTAGACAAGAGGGCACATAACATTATTGTGAGTGTTATAAATGATTCTACATTCTAGAATCTAGTCCGTTGCAAAACCTCCAAGGATATGTGGGACACATTGATTGTCTACATGGAGGGAACAGAAGAAGTAAGATAGGATAGAAATTCTATGCTAAATCAAGAATATGAGATTTTTAGGCAAGCCAAGACAGATAGCATAGCTGAATGTTATAAGAAATTCTTTAGAATTATAAATGAGCTAATGACCTGTGGAAGAGTCTTTAGCACATATGAACTAAATGACAAGTTTCTCAGATCACTAACCAAGGACTAGGATACTAAATTATATGTCATCAGAGAGGTGGGCAGGCTTGCTGATACACCTCCACCAACCTTATTTGGAAAATTGTTATCATATGAGATGCAACTCACTGCCAAAAAGGAGGAGGAGAAAAGGAATAGGTCTCAATATATAGAGAAGTCAGTAGTCTTCAAGGCTGAAGCCACAAGAAAGGGCAGGAGAAAGTCTCCTTCTCCTCCCAGGAGAATTGCTGAAGTTAAATCAGAAAATACTAACATCAACACTTCAGACAGCCATAACTCTGATGAAGACTTTGCTGTCTTCACAAGGCAGTTTCAAAGGTTTTTGAAGAAGAAGAAATGGAGAACAAAGCCATATTCATCTTCCTCCAAGGATGACTATTACAAAAAGAAGAAAACTTCTAAGGATGACAGGTACGGTTCTAATCTTAGTAAACAAACTTCTTCTAAATTTTTTTGTAATTGGTGCAATAGGCTAAGACATGTCATTATTGACTGTCCTGATAAAAGAAAGGAATCTAATGATAAGAAGAAGCTTCAAAATAAGGGAAAGAAGGAGAGTCCTTTGTTGAACAAAAGCAGAAGAGTTGGACTGACTCCTCATCATCAGAATCTGGAGAAGAGGCTGAAGCTGAAGCCTATATTGGATTGTTCACTACTAAAGAGGATTACATAGAATCTAATTTCTTGCAAATGCTACACTCTATAAATGGGATTGAAGATCATCATTGCAGAGGGATGATGACTTTGTCTGAGGAAGATCAGTGCCAGGATCAGCCTGGTCCCAGTAAGGTAAACAATCTATCTTCAGTTTCTGATTATTATAGTGGATCAGAATCAGAAGCATCTGCATCAAGAGATAAGGATTGTTCTGAATCTGAAGGGTATGCTCATCAACTAATTGATGAGTATGGTGGTCTGTTGCAAGCTCTTAAGAGAAGCAGAATCCTTATCAAAAAGTAGGCTAAGGAAATTGCATCTCTCAAATTAGCTGCATCAGATTCAGCAAAAGTGCTGGATTTGAAGTTGAATGAAATTTCCAAACTGAAAAACATAACTATTATTCAGATGGGTACAATTACCTTCAAAAATGATCACATTAAGAGTCGGGAAGTCAGACTTCAAAGAGAGAGGGATCTTATGGCTAAATTCTCAAAGCCAAAGTCAGTCTTACTCTTAATTGTATAACTTCATCTCCCAAAAGTGTAAGACAAGATTAGGCTTCAAGGGAAGAATAAGGACAGCTAATTCCAAAAGAAAAGGCAAAGCCCCAATTCAGCCACTAGCCTCAAAACCCCCTATTTCTTTCAGGAAAGTGATGTAGCCTACTAACAGGTATGATCATGAAATTACATATGGTCACTATAAGCATGGTGATCAGGATGTCAAGGGTGCAATTGCTAATAGGGCAACCCATGAACAAACACACCATGCCCTTCAGGAATCATCTGTGTTTGATGCACCAGCCCCAACACTTAAAAAGACTGCTGACAGCAATGCTGTTAAGCCCGTACTTAAAATAAGGTATAACAGATATGAGTGCTGGTGTTGTGGCAAAGTGGGCCACTATGCCATTGATTGTTGGCGCAATTCTAGTGTCCAGAAAAATGCCAACATACCTGTCAGAAAGGCTGCAGGCAAGCATGTCAAATTCCAAGATAACCTAAACTTAAGACCCAATAACAATTGGGGTTCTAAGGATAAGTAATTTTATTTGATGCAGGTGAGTCCAAGTGACCATAAACCAATATGTTACTTGGACAGTGGATGTTTCAAGAACATGACTAGAATAAGAAGTATGCTGAAGGATTACTCTCCCATAGAAAATGGACCCAAAGTGATCTTTGGTGGATCTAAAAAGGGGGTCATCAAAGGGTTTAGTAACATTTCCAATAGCTCGATCACTCTCACCCAAGTGGCTTATGTGAAAGGTCTGAAACATAACCTAATTAGCATAAGCCAACTAAGTGATCTTTATTATGACACATCTTTCCTTAAGGGTGTGTGCCAAACAAGAAGGTCAAGTGATCAAGATATCATTCTGACAGGCCCTAGGAAAGGAAATGTCTACTGTCTTAATTTTGGTTATGAGAGTAAGAACTCTCCTATTTGTCTAGTTGTAGGTAAGAAAGCATCTCATTGTGTCCAATGGCACAAGAGGCTAGCTCACCTTAACTATAAGTCAATAGGCAAACTCTTTAGTATGGAGTTAGTGAGGAATGATCCTTAGGTCAAGTGCATTATAGAGGGTGTATGTTCAGCTTGCAAAGGGAAAACAAACCAAGACCTCTTTCCATGGACATGATACCAACGATTCTGTAAGATGTTTATACCTTCTACATATGGATCTATTTGGTCCTATGCCAGTTCATAGTCTAGGTAGGAAATCTTACACATTTGTGGTTGTGGATGACTATTCTAGATTTACATGAGTTTTCTTCCTGAGGTAGAAATCTGAAACCCCTATTGTCTTCCAGAATTTTGTTAGGCAAATTCAGAATGAACTTAATAATTCAGTGGTCAAAATCAGAAGTGACCATGGTACAGAATTGCAGTCTGAATGCATGACAAAGTTCTGTGAAGAACTTGGGATTCATCAAGAGTTCTCCTCACCTAGAACTCCCCAGCAAAATGAGATTGCTGAAAGAAAGAATAGGACTCTTATTGAGGCTGGTAAAACACTACTAAGTGACACTTCTCTCCCAGAATATTTCGTGGTTGAGGCAATAAACATAGCTTGTCATGTTCTCAACAGAGTTTCCATCACCAAAAAGCCACAAGAAGACACCCTATGAGATTATGAAAGGCAGAAAACCAAATATAGCCTACTTTAGAATCTTTGGTAGTAAGTGTTATGTTCTTAATAATGCAAATACTATTTAACTAAGTTTGCTGCCAAATCCCAAGAAGGGATATTTGTTGGGTACAATAAGAGTAGTAAGGCATACATGGTCTATAACTTGATAACTAAAGTTGTAGAAGAATCTGTCCATGTAGTCTTTGATGAATCTAAGTTATTTAACTGTGAGCTGTCAAGCACTTCTTCTAGCACAATAGGGTTGATAGACAAGATGGACAAGCTAATCATCAGTAAAGACCAACCTATCAAACAGGATGAGGAAAAAGATAGATGTTGTCTAGGGGGAGTACAAGACCCACAAGATGAAGATGAAGACAATGAAGTACAGTTTGTTGAGGAAAATGAAGAAAATCAAGAGGTGGACATATTTCCTCCAGCAATAAGACATCTGAGGGATCATCCTGTACACCAAATCAATGGTGAAGCAAGACATGGAGTTCTGACCAGAAGCAAGAGCATGAACACAGTTCTATGTTAAAGCTTCCTATCCCAGATGGAACCTAAGAAATTTGAAGAGGTTATACAAGACCCAAATTGGATTGATACCATGCAGGAAGAGCTGAATAAATTCAAAAGATGTAAAGTCTGGAAGTTCATTCCTAAACCAAAGAATCACAATGTCATAGGGACTAAGTGGATCTACAGGAACAAGTTAGATGAAAATGGCATTGTAGTCAAGAACAAAGCCAGACTAGTAGCAAAAGACTATTGACAGGAAGAAGGAATAGACTTTGACCAGACATTTGCCCCAGTGGCAAGGTTGGAATCAATAAGGTTGTTCCTTGCCTATGCAGCTTACCAAGGATTCAAGGTATTCCAGATGGATATAAAGTCAGCATTTTTGAATGGTGAATTAAAAGAGGAAGTTTATGTTGAACAACCTTCAGGTTTTGTAGATCCTCTTTATTCTAACTATGTTTATAGGCTTAAGAAAGCTCTATATGGATTGAAACAAGCCCCTAGGGATTGGTATGAAACTCTGTCTACCTTCCTCAATGAGAATAAATTCTCAAGTGGGAAAATTAACAAGGCTCTATTCTTTAGGGAATCAAAAGGCAAGATCATCCTAGTACAGATATATGTTGATGACATTATCTTTGTGAAAGTATCTAGTATCGACTAAATCCACCTATGGGGGGGGGGGAATAGGTGTCGTGCAGTCTTTTGTGGAATTAAATTAACTTGCACAAATTAACAAACGCAGCACAGAAAACACACAAAAAATTTATAGTAGTTCCCCGATTTGGGTACGTCCACTTTCCCCCTTCGACCTATCTCCCACCAAGGGACGACTCGGTCACTTCTCCAAACGGATTGAAATCCAATCCTCACACTACTGAAGGAACCCTTCCAACACAGGAGTCACCACTCCCCCACCACGGGTTGCACTTAACCCTTACAACTAGGAATAAAAATTCCTTTACAACAAAATCAAAATAGAATGTATAAGAGAATACAAACAATGCTTATGGAGAAACCAATGTCCTTCTTCGTTTGTTGAGGCTTTCTTGAAAGTAACGAAGAGTGCACAACCGGATTTCTCTCTTGGAGAGGATCTTGACAAGATCGGCGGCGGCAAGTGAGTGCGGCGACGATACTTTGTAGATCCAAACTTTTTGACGAAGCAAGCAAGGTCTACGAACGATCTCAGTCGGATCAGTCATCTCAATCGATTCAGAATGAATAACTAACCTCATTCAACGAATCGAGAGATAAGAGATCTCAAGAGAGACGTGTGAGATGCTCGTCTTGACTCGATACTGTCGTCGGAAGATCAGAGATGATCAGAGATTCTAGGCGACGACTTCCTTGTGAGCGGCTACAGGCGATCAGCGGTTTTCTGCGATCCGCTAGGTCACGCTTGGCCTCCTTTTGATTTCCGAGAAGAGATGCTGTAGAGGTTCAAAATACGTGAGTATTTATACCTGAGGCCAACCCGAAAGTCCATTGTGGGACCCACAAGGAGAAACCCTAGCCCCGGCCAAAACAACGCATGACCTCTTGGTTCGGTCCAGCGAACGGAGGAAAAAAGCCTAAGGCAAAATTGGCGAGAATCGTTTGTGATTCCCGTCGAAGTTGGCGGGAATCATTCACGATTCCCGTCGATTCTGGCTTAGCAGAATCCCTGTCTGGAAATTAGTCAGCCGAAAGAAATCGGTGGGAGAGGCTAGCTGATACTCAACGAATCGGCGGGAATGCAGACAGATTCTCGTCGAAGTCGGCGGGAATCACTTGCGATTCCCGTCGATTCTGCCTTTGCAGAATTCCTGTTGGATAACTGTCAGCCGGAAGGAAGTCGGCGAGAATGCAGACTGATTCTCGTCGAATCGGCGGGAATCATTAACGATTCTCGTCAAAGTCGGCGAGAATCACTTAGTGATTCCCGTCGATTTTGACTTAGAAGAGTTCCTCTTCCTTCCTTTGAAGACTTAGTCTTTGACCCATCTTTGCTCCTCTCCTGATCTTGATCTGCCTTAACCCTGTACTTGAAAATAAGTACACTCCAATAGAGAGAGCACACATAAGTCAACACACTGATCTGCTCAACGAGGGATTACGTTGCGCAGACCCGTATATATTAACCCACTGCACCCTGACATTGGTGTGTACTTAGCGTGGAATAGCTGCAAGCACAACTTGATAGAAAATCATCAAATACATTGTCAATTCAACTTAGCTTGTTCAGGGCTTATTCAAATCAGGTACATTGTGGATACAATACCAACCAATCTTCCTTTATTTGAAGATGCCTAAACCCTACAAGCTAAGGTGAATAGAACAGATGGGAATGAAAATCATAAAATGAAAATTCAGCTGAGAGTGAAATTCATTACCATTTTCATGAGAGAATACTTAACATTGGCATCCACCTACTTAACATTGGCAGCCACCTTAGCCTTAGCCGAGAGGGTAATCTCCCCCTTTTCGGCTTCTGCAAATCTAGGACTTCACTTGGAGCCAAATGCTCCCCCTTAGTTCTTGCATCCGTGCTCGATCTTGAGTTCCTTGCTGATGCTCCCCCTTAATCCAAGAGCCTTGAGCCCTTCAGTCTTCAATCTTCATAATTCAGCATGCCGAGTTCAGTTTTGAAGAGACTGAACTTGGCCTCGTCTAGGGGCTTTGTGAAGATATCTACAACCTGCTTATCCGTTAGCACATAGTAGAGAGAGATATCTTTGTTTTCCACATGCTCCTGAATGAAGTGGTAGCGCATTATATCTTTTCCCAAATTCCTTGTTCCAGTGCAAGCCTGGAACATCTCTTGTTTATGTCCTGACCATCAAATTTATGGGTACCTAGACTATCCTGCAAAAAAGAATTAACTTACCTTAGGAACCCAATAAGCATTGGGTCCTAGGTTCTTGTCAACATAAAATACAACATGCCTTCCTACAGGATTTCTGTCAGGAAGGCTATCTCTTGCCAAAGGATGTGGACATACCCTTGCCCATGGTACAGAAGGATTGTGCCAACAATCTATGGTAAAGTGACTCACTCTGCCACAACACCAACACTCATGAATAATGTACCTCCTTTTCTGACCAGGTCTATTAACTGAGTTAGTCATGACCCTAGGTCTGAAAGAGGCAAAGCTTGAACTGCTCTCAGATTTACCCTTTCCACCGAGACTCGAGGGGGGTCTGATGGTGAACATGTGGTGAGTATCATGAGGCATGGGGGATGGTGCTTTCTTTTTAGCCAGCACACATTCGGGGGCCCCATTGATGCTTGCTACATGTTTGCCAACTCCCTTTTCCTTTGTCCTAGGGTGGGAAGATGTTTTGTGAGAGCTGGTTCCAGCAATGTCATGAAGTGAGGGGGCTGAAGCCATAAATACAAATGGTTCATGATGAGCCGTGTGAATTTTCTCATGGGTAGCCATAACAGCACTTGCACTATGAGTGTTTCCACATGAGGGCTGATCATTCTTGCAGTGACCATAGTTGTTCTTATGGTCATACCTGAAGGAATGATGTGTGCCCTTCCTACTCGGTGTGGGGGGGGGTCTGAAAATAGTTTCCCCATTTCTCCATGATTTTATAATTTGTGAGATCCACCCATTTTCTCCCTTTCTTTTAATAGCATCTACCTTGGAAAAGTTAGATACTATTCTCTTCTCGGTCTCTAGAGAAAACTATAAATCCGATATCTTTGAGTCCTTCACCTTGATGGATTCCAATTGGAGGTCCATCATGGTCCTCAACTGAGCAATTTCCATAGCTTGTTTCTCAACAAGCAAGTTGCTCTTCTAAAGGGCACTACGAAGGGAATCAAGAGTTTCAATCTTTTGATTGAAGTTGTTAATTTCCCTTACCTCAACTGATGGACAAACCTCTGAACTTCTCCTGTCTTTAGGAGATACAAGAGGAAAGGTGCAAGAAGAGGAAGATACCTGATCCTGATTGTGCTGATCAGGGTTAGAGTGATGGTCAGCAGAAACTAATACTTCAGCTTCCTCACAACTGCATTCCTCAATCTCTTCTTCAGTCTCAGATAGAGACAACGGAGCCCTGATATTGAGAGGTTGTTCTTGACTTTCATCTTCAGAGACGAGGACTCCCACATATGCTTCATCCTCTTGCTGGCATTTAGTCCCGGCAGTCTTCTTTCCCTCCATGAGGTCAGAGATTGTTTCCCACATGGACTTTGCAGTCTTGCACTTATCCAATCTGGTAAGAGAAGAGTCTGACCAAATATAAGAGATGATCTGTCATACCAGCTTGTCCAAGTTGAATAGAGAGATCTCAGTTTCAGACATCTCTGCGGGACTCTTAGGGATTTGGAGATCTTCTCAAGAGTCAGAAGCCTTCATGGGAATGAAGGGACCCTCTTCCACAATGAATAAAGCCCGGGGGTCAATGGCTTCCAGATGAAACTGGACTCTCATTTTCCAGATGGGATAATAGTCTTTGGTGCAGGCAGGTAGTCTCAGGGGAGAGACATCAGTATATAGCTCCATGCTTGAGTCTTGTTTTCTTCTTGACACTAGACACGGGATCTTACTCAAGGTGTTAACCTTATTGACGAGTAACCTCCCTCTGATACCACTTGAAAGTATCTAGTGTCGACTAAATCAACCTATGGGGGGGGGGGGAATAGGTGTCGTGTAGTCTTTTGCGTAATTAAATTAACCTGCACAAATTAACAAACGCAGCACAGAAAACACACAAAAAGTTATAGTGGTTCCCCGATTTGGGTACGTCCACTTTCCCCCTTCGACCTATCTCCCACCAAGGGACGACTCTGTCACTTCTCCAAACGGATATAAATCCAATCCTCACACTATAGAGGGAACCCTTCCAACATAGGAGTCACCACTCCCCCACCACGGGTTGCACCCAACTCTTATAACTAGGAATAAAAATTCCTTTACAACAAAATCAAAATAGAATGTATAAGAGAATACAAACAACGCTTATGGAGAATCTGATGTCCTTCTTCGTTCGTTTAGGCTTTCTTGAAAGTAACAAAGAGTCCACAACCGGATTTCTCTCTTGGAGAGGATCTTGACAAGATCGGCAATGGCAAGTGAATACGACGGCGATACTTTGTAGATCCAAACTTCTTGACGAAGCAAGCAAGGTCTATGAACGATCTCAGTCGGATCAGTCGTCTAAATCGATTCGGATTGAAGAACTAACCTCGTTCAACGAATCGAGAGATAAGAGATCCCAAGAGAGATGCGTGAGATGCTCATCTTGCCTCGGTACAGTCGTCGGAAGATCAGAGATGATCAGATATTCTAGGCGACGACTTCTTTCCGAGCGGCTACAGGCGATCAGCGGTTTTCCGCAATCTGCTAGGTCATGCTCGTCTTCCTTTTGATTTCCGAGAAGAAATGTTGTAGGGGTTCAAAAATATGCGAGTATTCATACCTGAGCCCAACCCTAAAGTCCATTGTGGGACCCACAAGGAGAAACCCTAGCCCCGGCCGAAACAGCGCACGGCCTCTTGGTTCGGTCCAGCGAACGGAGGAAAAATGCCTAAGGAAAAATCGGCGAGAATCGTTGGTGATTCCCATCGAAGTCGGCGGGAATCATTCACGATTTCCGTCGATTCTGCCTTAGCAGAATCCCTATCTGGAAAATAGTCAGCCGAAAGAAATCGGCGGGAGAGGCTAGCTGATACTCGATGAATCGGCGGGAATGCAGATAGATTCTCATCGAAGTCGGCGAGAATCACTTGCGATTCCCGTCGATTCTGCCTTGGCAGAATTCCTGTTGGATAACTGTCAGCTGGAAGGAAGTCGGTGGGAATGCAGACTGATTCTCGTCGAATCGGCGGGAATCACTAACGATTCCCGTCGAAGTCGGCGAGAATCACTTAGTGATTCCCGTCGATTTTGACTTAGAAGAATTCCTCTTCCTTACTTTGAATACTTAGTCTTTGACCCATCTTTGCTCCTCTTCTGCTCTTGATCTGTCTTAACCCTGTACTTGAAAATAAGTACACTCCAATAGACAGAGCACACATGAGTCAACACACTGATCTGCTCAACGAGGGATTACGTTGCGCAGACCCATGTATATTGACCCACTGCACCTTGACATTGGTGTGTACTTAGCATGGAATAGCTGCAAGCACAACTTGATAGAAAATCATCAAATACATTGTCAATTCAACTTAGCTTTTTCAGGGCCTTTTTCAAATAAGGTACATTGTGGATACAATACCCAACACTTTGGATCAACTGAAAATAACCATTATAGAAAGTTTGTCAAACTTATACAAGGGAAGTTTGAGATGAGCATCATGGGTGAGCTGAAATCTTCTTGGGACTCCAAGTTTGACAGACTGATGATGGCTTGTACATATCCTAGTCTAAGTTCACCAAAGAGTTTATTAAGAAATATGGCATGGAGTCATCCTCCACCATGAGAACTCCAATGGGATCAAGTATACTTATAGGCAAAGATGAGGCAGGAAAACCTGTTGATGAGTCTTTATATAGAGGGATAATTGGCTCCCTTCTTTACTTGACTGCTAGTAGACCTGGCATCATGTATGTCACATGTGTCTTTGCTAGGTACCAAGCTTGCCCAAAGGAATCTCATTATTCTGCTGTCAAGAGAATTTTAAGATACCTTAAGGGCACACCAAATCTTAGTCTTTTGTACCCTAAGAATAGAGATTTTCAGCTAACAGGTTATTCAGATGCAGACTTTGCAGGCTGCAAAGAAGATAGGAAAAGCACCATAGGCACATGTCAGTTCCTAGGTGGAAGATTGGTGTCATGGAGCTGCAAAAAGTAGACAAGTGTGGCTATATCCACTCCTGAGTCACAATATGTAGCTACAGGCAGTTGCTGTGCTCAGCTATTGTGGATACAACATCAACTTGAAGACTATAACATCAAGGTAAGTAGAACTCCATTATATTGTGATTCTACTAGTGCCATATCTATTGTTAGAAATCTTGTTTCACATAACAGAACTAAGAATATAGAAATCAGGTTTCATTTCATTAGAGAACATGTTGAAAAAGAAGACATAAGTCTAGAATTTGTCAATACTAACAATCAAATTACTGACATATTTAGAAAACCTCTGGATGAAAGTAAATTCAATTATTTTAAGATTGAATTAGGTATGTTAAACCTAGAGTAAAATGTTAGGTCAGCACAAAATTTTTAAAAAAGTGGCTAAGTTAGAAAGTTGGTGTCGACACAAGCTCACTGAGTCGACACTAACAGCGAGTTGTGTCGACAAAGGATTACACTATGTCGACACAAAAATAAAATATGTGTCAACAGAAAAGGTTTATGTTGACACAACTCTGTCGAGACCTTGTATTAGAAGATTTATGTGTCGACACACAAACATCTATGTCGACACATACACATGTCGACGCCTACAATTCACTGTCGAGACCTAAGTAGTCTATGTCGACTCATGCAAAATTATGTCGACTCATAAGATTCTTATTTAGGCGTGTCTTTTGACCTACCCTTTACAAGAATTCTATAAATAAGAGAAACAAAATCTTGTCGACTGTGCTATCCAGAACTCTCGACTCTAAACCCTGTGTCGACAAGAAATTCTACAGTCTTCTCTCTTCTCTCTCTTTCATCCATGGCTCCACAGATGGAAGACAAAGTAAATGAGGTATATGAACTAGTTCGCAATGCGTTTGAGACTTCCTTACAAGAAATCAAAGCCGTGATTACCCTAATCACCGACAACGGATTAGAGTACCTAGTCTCATAACCTACCAGGATATGGAAGAAGGAGGTTCTTGAATTCTACTCATCGACATCAATGGATTTGAAGGGCATGAAGATTAAATCATCTGTCCAAGGTACTAAGGTGAAACTCACACAGAAGAGTTTAAGTAAAAAACTTCAGCTTCCTAGGATTAAGGAAGAAGATGACATAACATATTCCATGACAAAAGATGCTCTCCAATGGTGGGGATTGGATCCCACTACCAAGATTGGATCATCAATGAATAGGAAGGGAATGAATTCCTAGGGTAAATTCCTGTCTGAGATTATCAGCAAGGTAATTTTGTGCAAATCAGGAGGACATGATAGGATTTCAGCCTATTTGTTCAATCTCATGACCAGAGTCATATTCAAAGTGAAAACTTACTGGTCTTCTATGGTGTTTGAAAAGATCAAATAAAGTCTCAATAAACCTAATCTGGGCAGAATACTAAACCTGCATCTGACTATCAATATTCCAGAAGTGATGAATCAGATTACTGGTTCTAAGATTAATCACATGAGGAAGATGGACTTACGAATCCTATCTAGATGGGACAGAGTATTGACTAAAGATATTCTTACACCTAAAAAATAGCAGAAGAAGAGTAAGGAAAAGAACACATCAGCCAAGGACCCTGAATCCTCTAGTGATTTAGAAGAGCAAGTTGACTTCAGCATAGATGAAGACAACCAAGTAAAAGGAAATCACCTACACCATCACCTAACAAAGAGGTTTAGGCTCAAGAGGAGACCATCCAAGTTCCAGACAACCAGGTGGTATCAACTCTAGGGGGAAACAACACTGAAACTATAATTGTCCATGAACTAGAAAATCCTCAGATATCATACCTAGGGGAGGCAAAAATAATGTTTAACTGGATAGTGAAAATGCAATTGACACATTCAAGACCATAGTTTCAGAAATCAACAATGTTGTAGCCACCTCTACTGAGAAAGAAGCACAGAATGTGCATATGTCTGATCCAAATCAATCTGAACAACAAAACTCTCCTAATATAAAGAAAACCCTTGAAGAGGACTTTGATGTCTAGGGGGATCCATCTGTTGAAAAGGAAAAAGTTATTTCTCCAGTTCAGATGCAACAAGAGGTAACTCTAGAGGAGTTATTTCCTGACTTACAAGGAGCAAGAACGGAGGGGGAGATGTTAAGAACTTAGGAGTAGGTACCAAACAATGCCTCTAGTCCAAAAGACACAGTGGACATAGCTAGTTCATCTGATTCCTCTGAAGATGAAGAAGCCTCAAGGGAAAATAAAAGGAAACTTGTGGAGATCAGGAAGAGGAGCTCAGGATATAAAAAGGCCTTGAAGACTGCCCCCCCAAACACCAGCTCCTATAGTAGACTTCAGTTCACTTTTGGTACAAATGTAAGTGAAGATGGATGAGCAAAGAACTACTCTTGAAAAATATGTGGATGAGACCCACAAGGACCTGCAATTTCAGTTGGCCCAGGATATCAAATCCATCAGATTTGAAGTCAATCAGAATAAAAAAAGAGATGACAGATTGCTTCTATAAAGGAGATAATGTTGTAGTTTAGCAGCAACAGGAGATCAAAACTGAAATAGCAGACATTGCAGTCAAACAAGATTATGTCCTGGAAAATCAACTCTGAATGAATGAAAATCTCAACGACTCGCATCATGCTATTCTAACAAAGCTTGGGAGTATTGCCACTGATGTAAAGACCAAAGTGTCAAAGCAAATAAAAGAAGATTTAGCAGCTATCCAAACAGCACTCCAGGCATCTCAAAAAACTATCTTAGATCAAATACAGAAGTTCAGGACCTACTACAAAGAAGGAATAAATTATCTGGCTGATCAGGTAAGGTTTCAAAAGGATGATCTAAGAGGCCATATAAAAAGAGAAGTCATAAAGGGGGAGAGAGTTTTAGTCAAAGAAAGCTCAGATCATGCTAAATGGATAACCAATAGCATCAGAGCAACTCTTGGTTATCCACCCCTTTTTTGATGATGACAACACTGCTAAATCTGGAATTCAACCTGCTTACATTGAAGGGGTTCAGCAGGAAGTAGCCCAAGTCATTTATCCCCCTTTTGATTTTGAAGAAATCCAGCAGGCAGTACACCAAATGTATAGCCCTCCATAGGAGGCACATAATGTTATTCTTGAAAAAGTTGACATGCCTGCAACTGCATTACAAAGAGAAATAGAAGCACAAAGAGCAAGGGATGCTTTGAAAGAAGCTCAGCTGTCTAGGAAAAGGTTTAGAGAACAGGCTAAATTAAAGCCTGATTTTGAACAATGGAGTCCAACCTCAAGGAATATTATTCTTATTACTCTAAATGCTGTTAAAGAAAATATGTATGATAGAGGCAAGTGGTATTCTGAACAGGAATGGAGCAAATATCAAGAACGGCAAGATGCCATATATCAGTTCAAAAGAGATCTTAGTGCTCAGAAGATACCTGCTAACTCTGTGGAGCCTAGCAAGTATTTCACAAAGCTTTTTCATTACTTTGAACGGCAAAAGATCAAGGCTTAAGAGCTCAAAAAGAAGGATCTAAAAGGAAAGAAGCTAGCTGATGACACAGAAGCTAATATACAAGCTAGGATTCAGTCTGGCAAAGGAATTATTATCAAGGAGCCTGATCAATCCTAGGGATAGATTGACTAGGTTTTGAACTATGTAATCTTTTGTTCTAAAAACCTTGTAATTCAAAACTGATTCTTGGTTACTGTATTTTATCATATTTTGTGATGATATTACATGCTATTTCTGCTTATGAATTACCCTGTCTGAGTAATGATTTTATACATCATAATAAACCTGATTTTGAACAATGGAGTGGAATATTATTCTGCTGTTAAAGAAAATATGTATGATAGAGGCAAGTGGTATTCTGAACAGGAATGGAGCAAATATCAAGAACGGCAAGATGCCATATATCAGTTCAAAAGAGATCTTAGAGCTCAGAAGATACCTGCTAACTCTGTGGAGCCTAGCAAGTATTTCACAAAGCTTTTTCATTACTTTGAACGGCAAAAGATCAAGGCTTAAGAGCTCAAAAAGAAGGATCTAAAAGGAAAGAAGCTAGCTGATGACACAGAAGCTAATATACAAGCTAGGATTCAGTCTGGCAAAGGAATTATTATCAAGGAGCCTGATCAATCCTAGTGATAGATTGACTAGGTTTTGAACTATGTAATCTTTTGTTCTAAAAACCTTGTAATTCAAAACTGATTCTTGGTTACTGTATTTTATCATATTTTGTGATGATATTACATGCTATTTCTGCTTATGAATTACCCTGTCTGAGTAATGATTTTATACATCATAATCTTTGTTTTATTATAAGTGGTGTATATCATTGACTAAGGGTTATGACTTCTCTAAATAGGGGGATATTGTTGGGTACATTAGAAACTGTGTACCTGATTTGGTAGAAGCCTCACATAACTCAATGATATACATCAATGTGTATTTGATGGGATGTTGAGTTTTAATGTGCAGGTTAAGGAAATTCTGAAAAATATTCTAAGTACAAGTGTCGACACTTGTGAAGGAAATGTGTCGACACTGGAAGCCAGTTTGTGTCGACACACAGAAATTCTATCAGCAGCAATTGTGTCGACACACAGGACTTATGTCAACACACACAAGAATTCTGTCAACACAAACTATGTCGAAACTACAAGCTATTGTGTCAACAACCAGGACTTGTGTCGACACATTCTACAGAAGCTGTGTCGAGAAGATAAAGAAGGGATGTGTCGACATTGTGTGATTTGTGTCGACATCATCAAGATTTGTGTCGACACATGGTCTATTTGTGTTGACACATATGAAGTTTGTCTCAATGCTTTTCTGCTGAGATAGAGTACAATGAGGTATCAGTAGTCAAGACTGAATACTTGACAGCTGTCATAACTAAGAAAGGTATTGCATCTATTAGAGTTGTTAGAAGGCGGTTATGGACCTGATCAACCGGTAGCCTCAAATGGGATCTATATAAAGACCTGTTCTATCATAAAAAAGAGAGATCTAAGAAGAAAGGACCTTACATTTTTCTAACAGTTGAAATCTTCAAGTCATCAAGAGAAGGCAAATCCTAAACAAGTCTGCAAGAAGAATTCAGATCAAATTCTGAATAGGAGAAGGAAGCTGCATTAAGGATCATCTCCAACTTCATAAGAAGATCAACCTTACTTTGTTCAGATTACAGAAGCTTTGAAGAAGCTAAGACAGGTTGGATCATAAGCAATCAGAGCATTCAAGAACTGATCAAGAAGCCTTCACCCCTTTCTCTCTCTACCAGGGTGAAGGATGTATCTCTTTTATAATCAATTTTTTCTGTAAGATCTTTTATAGATCTGAGTGTAAGAGAGTTATCTCTCTGAGTTGTAAGCCTAAGTTCATAATGGCTGAGGTTGGGCTGAGTGCCTGAGGTAGGATCTTTATGATTTGAGTTGTAGGCCTGGTGATAAAGGCTGAGGTAGGGCTGTTTGCCTGAGGTAGGATTCTTGGGAAGAATCTGAGTTGTAGGACTTGAAGAAGTCTGAGATGTAAGAACTAGTTGGGTTCTGATTTGTAAGATCTGAGGATCTGAGTTAGTGGAAGAAAGTTTGGCCGAATCCAGCTCTCTGCTGGATAGGTGAAGGGGTGAGAGTGGACGTACCCACTAATTAGGGAACTACTATAAAACACTGTGTGCTGTGCTATGGTTTTTTGTGCTTGTTTTTTATCCTGTGTTGTGATATTTATAGCTTGTTTAGCTATGTTGAGATTAACATTTTAATTGCCTAAGTTAAAATTGAATTTGAACCTATTCACCCCCCTCTAGGTGTTTAGGATCTTTAAACAAAATTTTTCAGTATATAAACTAAATAAATCACTATATGGTCTAAAATAATCTCCTAAAGCTTGGTATGAGACCTTATCCAGTTTTCTCTTAGATCAATCATTCATAAGAAGAAAGTTGGATAAAACACTTTTCACAAGGACACATAAGGAAAAACTTCTTATTGTCCAAATTTATATGGATGAAATTATTTTTGGCTCAACGGACTCTGAACTTTGCAAAAGGTTTCTTGACCTAATGCAATCCAGGTTTGAAATGAGTAGTATGGGAGAATTATCCTTATTTCTTAAACTACAAGTGAAGCAAAATTATGAAGGAATCCTTATATTATAATCTAAATATACAAAGGAATTGATCAAGAAATTTTGTATGGATACTGCCAAAATCACGAAAACTCCCATAACTACTAATGTTGTTTTAGATAAAGATATTTCTAGTAAATTTGTTGATCCAAAAACATATAATGCAATTATTTGTTCTCTTCTTTATCTTATAGCCAGTAGTCCATATATAATGTTTTCCATAGGTGTCTGTGCAAGATTTTAGGTAGATCCTAAGGAATCTCATCTTAGTTCAGTAAAGTGAATTTTAAGTTATCTTAAGGGTACGCCTGAGATGGAATTATGGTATCCAGAAGAATCAGAATTTGTACTATATGCATATTCTGATGCTGATTATGTTGGATGTAAATTGGAGAGGAAAAGTACCTCAGGAACTTGTCAATTCCTAGATGCTAGACTGATATCTTTTTTTTTGTAAAGAGCAAACCTTAGTCTCCACTTCTACAACAGAAGTTGAGTATATAGCTGATGGAAGCTGTTGTTCAAACATATTGTGGATACAAAACCAATTTCTTGATTATGATCTAAAGTTCACTAATTCTATAATATTTTGTGACAGCTCAAGTGTTATCTCAATTGCCTCCAATCCTGTCTTATATAGTAGGATAAAGTATATTGAAATATGTTATCACTTTCTACAAGATAATATGGTAAAATGGAAGATTTCCCTAGAATATATATCTTCTAAAAATCAGAGGGATGATATTTTCACAAAGCCTCTTGATGAGATCAAACAAAAATAATTTATCAATGTTTTGGGCATGCTTGATAAAGCTCAATAAATGATTTTATCACTAATATTTTTTATAAAATATATTGCTGGAAAAACCAGCAAAAGATTTAAAGTTTAAGTCTGTACTCGATGTAACATTGAATACAAATCAATAGAACGCCAACTCTTATTCAACGCAACGTCTAGAGTCGGTATCTACAAAAAGTTTTGGATTCAATCGATGCGACGTTGATATAAATCAACGTATCCTTCGACTATAAAGCTTTCACAATACGTTAGATGGAAGTCAACATCATGTCGACTAAAGAAACTTGAATGTCCTAATTTGTCGATGTTTTGTCTACTTAAATAAACTTTGTATTTACTCCAAACTCCTCATATCCCGCACTTTATTTTTCATATACTTGTTATCTCTTGTTTTCTCTAAAATCTTTGCAGTTACTTGAATGGCAACTAAGATGAATTTAGGGTTCAGTGTAGATCTTAAGTTTTTTATTGCTTTAGCAGATTATTTTAAGGGAGTATTACAACATTTCACATATGTCGGGTTAAATAAGTTAATTACTACAAGTTGTCTGCTATATTATATAGAGCTAATAGATTTGATGAATAATGTTACAATTGACGATGAAGGAACAATGATTGAGTAGATTAGTGAGTAAAATGTTCAAATAATTGTAGAACTTATTTAGGCAACTTTTGAATTGCCTTTTGGTGAAGGTGAATCAGAACTTTCAGATGAATAAATAAAGGAATTCTTGAAGATGATAAATTTATCTAAAGACAAACCAATTCATCTTAAGAAGAGATATTTTTCCGAGAAATTGAATTTCTTGTTGATTTGGTGGGAAAAGTGTTAACGTGTAAAATATCAACACATACTGCAGTTACTAAGGCTCGACTATATTTGATGGAGATTCTGTTACTAGGAAAGGAAATAAAATGGAGCAACATTATTTTGCATCTTATAGGTCATAAGTATAGTCATAAGGACAATGCCTACTTGGCATTTATGAGTCAAATACTCAAGATACACTATCCTACTCTGTGGAAATCAAAAGGAGTCAACATTCTACCTGGAGAAAGACTTTTTATAGCTTTGTTTTCTAAGAAGACCTGACAAATTATCAAACCTGGTTCAAAGAAAGATATTTTACCTCCACCATCACCATTACCTGTTATTTCTCATGAAACAGTCATTCCAACAAAAACATCAGTGTCTCCATCATAAAATTTAGTTCAAGAACCAAGTCATTCACAAACTATAAGTATTGAACTTCCTGCTATATATATGCAACATCACAATGATCAACCCTCATTACCTGCTGAACACAGTCAAGTATACATGTAACGCCTCCATATGTTTTATGAAATATAATAGAGGGTCCGGCCGGGGCCCCACACTATATTCCATAAACAGGCTGCGGGGTTACAGGTTAATGTCACGGACTATTCGCATCCTAACTCAGAGCATGCTAACAGAAACTTTAAGGTTACTTGAAATAAAACTCATTTGAATGTCCACAAAATATAAACTATCATTTATATATATAAAGCATAGGAATGTCACTTACAAATACACAAAGGTTATGGCCTTAAGGCCTTACAGTTACATTTTACTAGTATGGATTACAAACATCAGCACGCAGGCCGACCACACATGAAAACAGTAAAATTCTTCATTCAACCTTCAAGGGCCAGCATTAGAAGCAACAAGGGCTTCAGCCTGATATTTACCAGTCGGCTCTCCAGCACTTGTACAAGGATAGTCCACCGCAATGGTGGCAAACAAAGCAACGATCAGCATTCAGTTGACCAATTTATAATGACCCTACCCCTATCCCAGGGTAGTGGTATTCCTTCCCTGCAGGCATAGCAGTTTCATAAACAGATATATCACAAACGTGCACTCACGCATAGTTCAAGATATCACAAACATTGGTCGCATGACCCGACATTCTGTTCACTCAGGGCACATTATCGGTTTACCGAAAAACCAGGGTCCCACCCCCATTTAAAGGTCCAAGACCCAACGGTAAACATTGAGCATTTATGCTCCAAGGACCACGGTCGGAGACTTCAGTCTTGATGGCGTACCGCCCAAGACTCTCATTATGCGATCCTAATGAATGCCAATAACTTAGGAACTCAAGTTAGACAACCATAATGTGGATACAATTCAGCTTTGCATATTGCTCAAATAACTAGTTCAGTGTCTAGACTGATGCGGGTCGGCTTCCCCTTGTCTGTTCGGCTCATCGGCCTTTAAGAGTGCATAGCTCACAATAGCCACATTGTCCCCTAAGGACTGGCTTTATAGTCAAAGCTGGAGTCAATGCCAGCGTCCATCACGATTGCTTGGCACGGCCAACAGAAGCTCTCTTTCTGCGCCAAAACTCAACCCAAACCCTACAGCATCCTGCAGTGCCAGAAACACTGGTCTTTGCATAGCATACAGCTCATGAATTTCGATGGTATTTTCCTGGAACTCCACTCTAATACTTCCTGTTACTCCACTTCACAGGCACAACCCACCGACTCTACTAAAATTCTCGTTTATACATAGAGTCTTCTCCAGTGCGCAAAATAAAGCATCACCAATCCAGGCCAACCTGTCCGGATGGGCTTCACACAACATGCCTATTCCGTACTACACATTTCCGGATCTATATGCAAGACTTATTGGGGATTAGAGGAATCAACGTAAAGGAACTCCCTCGATTCTCCACCTGTTGGTGGGGGATTCCATGCACATGCCAAAATGAGGACTTTACATGCCCAAGAAGGAAGTTTGTTACCCTTGGAGTTCTCTTCGGAGCCATGGCACAGCTTTTCTATGCGGAGGGAAATGAGTGCCTCACTTTCACATATACAGATATATCCTCGTATCTCGCTTCCGATGAGGAAATCTCCTTCAGCACCTTCACCAAGATCTACCCAGACCCTATCTCTAGCCGTGAGTTCTTTACTCCAAAACTAGGAGGAAATGAAGAGTGAGAGAGAGTGAGAAGGACATAATAAGTTTCTCCTCCCAACCCCTCTATATAAGTGGTCTCGGGTAAACCCCAGCCACACGATATTTTCTTATCCCAAACTAACAGTCACCATTTTGAGTTGCAAAGTCAACCCACCGCTTATCGGCTACTGTTACTCCAAACCCCATTCGGCTTTTATCGAGCTCGAGCAAAGGATTCAATGTGGAGGCATTCGTCGAATGCTGCTCAGCATTCATCGAACGCTGGTAGACAATTATCGATAGAAGTGCAACAGTAGCAGCACATTCGTCGAACGCTGCTTGACGTTCGTCGAGCATCGGCTCGACATTCGTCGAATGCCGCCTCGACGTACGTCGAGCGTCGGCTCAACTTTATGCCTGTTTCTGCCTACACCATTTTGGGGTGTTACAATCCTCCCCTCCTAAAAGAAATTTCGTCCCGAAATTTGCATAACACGCAAAAGAAGCAGTAACAAATATGTTACAACATATCTCCTATGTACAACAAAAATGTTTTAACATTTTATACAATCAACTCTAAAAATTCAACACGCATGGTTTTCTCCCGCTCTCATGTTATCTCCTCACGACCATTATTGTCCCACCAGACTTTAACCATCCCTATTGTCTTGTTCCACAGCTGCTTAATTGCCTTATCCTCGATTGCGAATGGGCCTAACCTTCGTCGTTAGCCCCGACTCGACCGGTACTCGATCATTCACAATCACTTGAGCTGGATCTTCACGACTTTTCGAAGCATGGATATGTGGAACACATTATGCAAGCCACTCAGTTCTGTCAATAGAGCTAGCCGATAGGCAACTTCTCCAACTCGCTCCACTACTTCGAACGGACCAAGATACCTCAGACTCAACTTTTTCAAGGGATGAATCCTGGACACGGCCTTGAATGGTTTGATTTTCAATTATACCAACTCGCCAATCGCAAAATCTATGTTTCGGTGCTTGGCGTTATAGTACTTTATCTGCCTATCTTGGGCTATTAGTAGCCTCTCCCAGATAGAGTATATCATCGAATTAGCCTCTTCGACTTCCTTATGCTTATATAACTTTGACTCGCCTATTTACGCAAGCTAATGGTGTGTGACACTTCCTACCATACAAAGCTTTAAAAGGCGCCATATTTATGCTAGCTTGATAGATATTATTGTAGGAGAACTCTACCATATAGAGATGGTCTTCCTACCTCTTCCCAAAATCCAAGGCGCATATTCGGAGCATGTCCTCCATCGTTCTGTTGGTCCTCTCAGTCTGGCCATCCATTTGTAGATGAAAGGTCGTACTGAACATTAATTTTGTCCCCAACAATTGATGGATTAACCTCCAACAATCTGAAGTGAAGTACCAGTCTCGATCACTTACGATGCTACAGGGCACACCATGCAATCGTACTATTTGCTCAACGTAACAATTAGCCAAGATTTCCACTGGGTCATCTCTCTTATTCGGAATGAAGTGAGCTACTTTCGTCAATCAGTTCATGATTACCCAAACAGAAACGTTCCCGTGTTGAGATCTTGGCAAACCGTGCACGAAATCCTTAGAAATGTCATCAAATTTCCATTCCGGAATAGGTAGTGACTTCAGGAAACCTCCAAGCTTCTGACATTCTGCTTTCATTAAGGCACAGGTCTGACATTTAGCCATATAATGTGCTATGTCTTTCTTCATGCCTGGCCACCAGAATAGCTTTTTCATGTTGTACATCTTTGTGCTCCCTGGGTGAATTGAGTATTTTGAAAAGTGATCCTCATACATCAATTCTTCTCTTAGCTTACCCATAATTGGGACGCACAAACGATTGTATTTTTGCAAAAGGCCGTCATCCCAGGAGAATTAGGCATTTGACCTATCCGCTACATAATATTGTAGACTTTCATCGAGTTCCGTCGCTCGCCGAACCCTGTCCGCAAGGTCATACTGTACCTCCGTACAGTTTAGGTATGCATTAACAGTGGAATTCTTGTCAACACAAGAAATCTCTAAAGCTTCCAGCTCCTGGATCAGACGCTCATCATGCATCTACAACCAATTTTCCCTTGCCGGAGTCCTACGACTCAAGGCATCTGCGACAACGTTTACTTTCCCGGGAGTGTAATGAATATAAAAAATATAGTTCCCGAGGAACTCCATCCACAATCATTTTCGCATACTAAGATCCTTCTGATCTAATAGGTACTTAAGACTCTTATGGTCCGTGAATATATCACCTTTCACGCCATATAAATAATGATGGAAAAGTTTAAGTGCAAAAATCACCGCTGCCAACTCCAAGTCATGGACGAGATAGTTTCGCTCATGCACTTTCAACTGTCGCGAGCCATAAGCTATCACTTTTCCAAATTGAAGAAGAACGCAGTCTAAGCCGCTCCCTAATGCATCACTATAAATCTCATAGCCGTCTGTACCACATGGCGACGTCAAAATAGGCTCCCTAGTCAAACGACTCTTCAACTCTTTAAAAGCTCGCAAGCACTCTGGTGTCCAAACAAACTTCTGATCCTTTTATATCAGTGTGGTGAGGGGTAAAGCCATTCTTGAAAAGTTTTCTACAAAGCGCCCGTAGTAGCCCGCAAGTATAAGGAAACTCCTGACTTCAGCTACGGCAGACAGAATCAACCACTCTTGTATTACAATGACTTTCACCAGATCCACTTCTATACCTACTCCACTAACCATATGACCAAGAAAAGCCACAAATGATAGCCAGAACTCACACTTTGAGAACTTGGCGTAGAGCTTGTTCTTTCTCAGGGTGTGCAACACCATCTGTAAATGGTTCGCATGGTCTTCTTCAGATAGAGAGTACACCAAGATGTCATCAATGAAGACGATCACAAATAAATCTAAGTACTCTCTAAAAGTGTGGTGCATTAAGTCCATGAACACCGATGGCGCATTACATAGCCCAAAGAACATTATAATGAACTCATAATGACCGTAGCGTGTTCCAAACGCTATCTTGGGAATGTCACATTCCCGAATCCGCAACTGGTAATAGCCAGACTTCAAATCAAGCATTGAGTATACCATAGACCCATCCAATTGATCGAACAAGTCATCAATCTATGGAATCGGATACTTGTTTTTCTCCGTCAACTTGTTCAATTAACGATAGTCGATACACAACTACAGACTACTGCCCTTCTTTTTCACAAATAGAACAGGTACGCTCCAAGGTGACATACTTGGGCATATATATACCTGTTCCAGCAACTCTTGTAGTTGAACTTTCAGCTCTTCCATTTCCTTTGGCACTACACGATATGGCGAGCGGGCCATAGGTTTTGCACCAAGTACCAAATCGATAACGAAGTCAATCTCCCGCTGGGGCGGTAACCTAGGAAGATCTTTAGGAAACACATCAGCATACTCCGATACAATCAGAAGGTACCTTATCTAGACTTTGGCTCAACAGCCTACATAATCGTGAAGAATAACTTCGTGCCCTTCCGAACAACATTGACGACTTGGAGAGCAGACATCAAAATCTTGCTCACTCCCCACATACGAGCGAATTTAGTCTCAAGCTCGGTATTCTGACCTAGTGTGACTTCCTTTAAGTTGTAATCAATACATGCACACTGCTCCGAAAGCCAGTCCATACCAATGATCACATCAAACTCAAATATCGGTAGCAAGGATGCATCCACCCCAAAATCCAGACTTCCTATCCGCACCTTAATATAACAATCCCTAACCGCACACATTACACATTCGTTAGGCAACAACACCTTCACACTATCTGCCGTCATATGACTAGGCACTCTGATCTATACTACGAAGTCCTCAGATAGAAATGAATGTGAAGCACCTGTATCGAAAAGTGCTCTCGTCGGATAGTCCCGAATTAGGACAAGCCTAATACAAACACATCATGCACAAGCTACACACAAGGTATGAAGTATGAAAAGCAATAAACCAATATCTTAACTCGTACCTGTGATGACGTCACTTTGCTTTATGGACTCTTGTTGGCCAAGGTTATACACTCGGGGTTGCGCCTGAGATGCAGAGGACTCCACCACTGTCTTTCCCTTATCAGCATAGAACGCTCTTGTCTTCTTTTCAACCATTGGCAGACCAACTCGACAATCACGGGCTAGATGACCAACCTTACCATAAGTATAACATGCACGAGGATCTTGCCTCGAAGTTGCTCCAAACGCAACTGTAGACGGAGCCTGTCTAGGAGACTGGATCTTTTACCCCATTTCCTTAGATAGTTTGATTTTCCCTGGTACGGTGCTTTGAACTCGAACTTTGTCAATGCCAAGTCCCTTTTTCCCTGTACCCTCTTCATATCTTTCTCCAACGCACAAGTTGTTTCCACCAGCGCTTGAAACCCTTGGTTCACCGAACTCGAGAGCAGGAATCTCAACTCATTCCGCAGCCCTTCGTAGAACCTATTGGTTTTACGCTCTTCGTCAGCAAAGATAGACCCTGCATAGCATCCCAACGGTGTAAAATTATGTAAGTAGGTATCGACACTACTTTCTCCCTGAGTTAGACGCTGGAACTAAATTTCCATGGCGATGCATTGTGCTGATGGCAAGTGCTTTGCCAAGAACAGTCTCGAAAACTCCTCTATCAAGACTTCTGATTAATTTCTTACCAGCTAAGTGGTGTAACTCTATCTCGTCCCACCATAGCTGAGCCTCTCCTTCCAGCAAAAAAGGGGCCAAGATGACTTTCTGTTCTTCCTCCATCCTTATCGCCATCAATATTCGCTTGACGCGCGACAACCAATCCTTTGCCTGCGTTGGCGATACCATACCTGTAAATGTAGGAGGACTGAAGCTCATAAACTGCTTCAGTTGCCATTCAGCTGCTCATGGATCTATAACATCCTCAACAGGTACGGGCCTTACACCAACCTGTCCTGGCCCTACCGCAGGTTGTGCCTGCCTAGTAGGCTGTACCTGAATAATTGCAAACAATGCCTCAACAACTAAGCGTACTGTCTCCGCAGAAGGAGGAGGTGTAAGAACCTCAACTGGTGTCGTACTCTCATCAGAATGCTGGGGCTCAGACTGCCCCGCACCACTTCGAGTCACCTATATGTATAAGAGACACACTTTAGCGAATTTGCACAAGCAACAATAACTTTATAGAAACATGCAGGTTCCTCAAACAGGTGTATTTGCTTTCCTTAGTGGACATTCGTGAGTTCATTTATGTTATAACGAGTCGCACTTACACGTGATCACCACCCCATAAAAGAATTCGACCATGAATTCGAAAGAGGAAGACCAAGATAAGCTGATACAAAATTGTAATGCCTCCATCCGTTTCATGAAATATAATAGAGGGTCCGTCTGGGGCCCCACACCATATTCCACAAATTGGCGGCGGGGTTACATGTTAATGTAATGGACTATTCGCATCATAACTCAGAGTATGCTAACTAAAGCTTTAAGGTTACTTGAAATCAAACTCATTTGAATGTCCACAATTTATAAACTACCATTTATTTATATAAAGTAAAGAAATGTCACTTACAAATACACAATGGTTATAGCCTTAAGGCCTTATAGTTACATTTTACTAGTGTGAATTACAAACATCGGCACGCAGGCTGACCACACATGAAAACAGTAAAATTCTTCATTCGGCCTTCAAGGGCCAGCAGTAGCAGCAATAAGGGCTTTAACACCCTATGAAGGATCAAGCGCATACCCAACTGCACCAAAAGCCCGGACTGTTGGAGAGGGTGCTACTTAATTTTTTATATAAGGCAGAGCGCCACGGGTCTAAGGAACGCCGGAAACAATCCCCCCTCCGGCGTCCACACAACCCGTCGGCTGTACAAGGACAGTCAGAGGTGGGGTTACACATGTCGGTTGCAACCGGACCCACACAGGTGGGGAAAAATCAGGATTTAATAGCGCTCCCCCGGTCTTGAACCCGTGACCTCCCTCTGAACCAACTGCACCAAAAGCCCGGACTGTTGGAGAGGGTGCACTTAATTTTTTATATAAGTCAGCACGGGTCAAGTGAAGGAACGCCGGACCCAACACCCTATTTCTCGCTCGGCTCTACAATACTTGTACAAGGACAATCCACCGCAATGGGGGCAAACAAGAAAACAGTCAGCATTTAGCTGACCAATTTGTAATGACCCTACCCCTATCCTGGGGTAGTGGTATTCCTTCCCTGTAGGCATAGTAGTTTTAGAAACAGATATATCACAAACATGCACTCACGCATAGTTCAAGATATCACAAACGTCTGTCGCATGGCCCAACGTTCCATGCACTCAGGGCACATTATCAGTGTATCGGAACACAAGGGTCCCACCACCGTTCAAAGGTCCAAGACCCAACGGTAAACATTAGGCATTCATACTCCACGGACCACGGCCGGAGACTTCAGTCTTGATGGTGTACCACCCAAAACACTCATTATGCGATCCTAACGAATGCCAATAAATTAGGCACTCAAGTTAGATAACCATAACGCGGATACAGTTCAGCCCTTTCTCATTGCTCAAATCATCATTTCAATGCCTAAACTGACGCGGGTTGGCCTTCCCTTGTCTGTTCGGCTCATCGGCCTTTAAGAGCGCATAGCTCACAATAGCCACACTATCCCCTAAGGACTGGCTTCACAGTCAAAGCAGTAGTCAATGCCAACATCCATCATGATTGCTTGGCAGGGCCAACAAAAGATCTCTTTCTGCACCCAAACTCAACCCAAACCCTGTAGCATCCTACAGTGCTAGAAAAAATTGTCTTTCCATAGCATACAGGTCACAAATTTTGAGGGTATTTTCCTGGAACTCCACTCTAGTACTTCTTGTTACTCCACTTCACAGGCACAACCCACCGACTCCACCAAAATACTCGTTTATACGTGGAGTCTTCTCCAGTGCGCAAAATAAAGCATCACCAATCCAGACCAACCTGTCCGGATGTGCTTCACACAGCATGCCTATTCCGTACTACACATTTCCAAATCTATATGCAAGACTTATTGGGGACTACATGAATCAACCCAAAGGAGCTCCCTCGATTATCCACCTGTTGGTGGGGGATTTCATGCACAAGCTAAAATAAGGACCTCACATGTCCAAGAAGGAAGGTCGTTACCCTTGGAGTTCTCTTCGGAGCCATGATATAGCTTTTCTATGCGGGGGGAAATGAGCGCCTCACTTTCCCCTATGCAGATCTACCCTTGAATCCCACTTACGATGAGGAAATCTCCTTCAGCACCTTCACCAAGATCTACCCAGACCCTAGCTCCAGCCGTGAGTTCTTTACTCCAGAACTGGTCAAAACAGAGAGAGAGTGAGAGAGTGAGATAGACATAATAAGTTCCTCCTCCCAACCCCTCTGTATAAGTGGCCTCGGTTAAACCCCAACCATACGATCTTTTCTTATCCCGAAGTAATAGTCACCATTTTGAGTTGCAAAGTCAACACGCCGCTTATCGGTCACTGTTACTCCAAACCCCATTCAGCTTTTATCGAGCTCGAGCAAAGGATTCAATGTGGATGCATTCGTCGAACGATGCTCAGCATTCGTCGAGCGCTCGTAGACCATTGTCGATAGAAGTGCACAATGTTGGGTATTGTATCAATAATAACCTATATTTATATGAAGTAACCCTTAAACTAAGATGAATTAAGTTGTATTTGATGCCCTATTTGAGTTATGTGTTTGCAAGATATAATTGCCAAGTGTAGACCAATGTCAGTCCACAATGAGTTACCAAATACAGGAACATACAATGTAATCCCTCATTGTATGATCCATGGTGTTGAATCATGTGTAGCCTCTCTATTGGGACACACTTCTTTTTCAAGCACAAAAGTTATAGGAGAAAGACTAGTTGCTGAATTCCTTGAAGAAAGAAAATTTTCAGAAAGCCAAAATTTTTCTAAGTGTTATACTCGAGAAGGACCAATAAGTACTCGAGTAGAATTGTAGCCATTTCTCGAGTTAGCTCAGTCTAGTTTTCGAGTAACAAAAGTAGTTATCAAGAAATCTTAATTTAGTTCTCGAGAAGTTATGCAGTACTCGAGTAAACTTGCTTCGTTCTCGAGTCAAATGAAAAATCAAGCTCAAAATTTTTCTGAGTCTAGTACTCGAGAAGCTAAGGCCATTACTCGAGAAGGCCAAGACTTTGTCTCGAGAAACAGAAGTCTAGTACTCGAGAAGTATAACTTGTTCTCGAGAAGTCCGGTTAGTTCTCGAGAAGTCAGTTTCTATTTATCGAGTAACAGAAGTTACTTCTCGAGTGCCAGAATTTATTTCCAGTGTTTTCTCCAAGTCTTGTTCTCGAGAACCTTATACTCTTTTCTCGAGAAACAAAAGTTATTACTCGAGTAGTATATAATCCACTCGAGAAATGAAGATCATTTTTGGAAAATTTCTCTAAGTCCCGACAGAAGTAATTTCAAATATGATTAACACTTGATTGGTCTACATGGCATGCATTTAATGTGATTATGAACGTTAGGCAAGTCCTATAAAAGGTCATATCAAAATCGATTAACCTTAACAAGAAGAATATCAAAGTTTCTGAATCGTTCTTATATTTCCAAATCGAGAAGCGCCGCTGCCGCCACTCTATCTTCTTCGCTGATCTTCTCACTCGATCCAGAGATTTAGAACAAGAAGTTTCAGTAGATAAAGATTTTACATCTCCAGATCTATTCCTTGATCGTAATTATTCTAAAGTTCTCAGATCCAAGGTGTCTCAGATTTCTTCCTCAATATTTTTGATAAGGGCTGTTTAATTTTTCAAGAAGGAAGAAGCTGAGATCAACCAGATCTTGTGAAGATAAGATAGTTTTTCTGATTGTAAATTCATTATATTATTGTAGGATATATTCTCCGAGTTTTGTAGGAGTTGTACTCCAAGTTGTAGGAGATATTCTCCGAGTTATTGTAGGAGTGTTTTTTGCTCCGAGTTGTAGGAACTTTGTTCCGAATTGTAGGATTGGTTTTTAATCCGAGATAATAGTGAAGTAGCTGAGTCTAGCGTGTTGCTATATCGGTGAGGTGGAGAGTGGACGTACCCAAGATTGGGGAACCACTATAGATCTGGTGTTCTCTGTGATTTGTTTGCTTATTTTCTGCGCTTCGTTCGTTCAATTTTTATTCCGTAAAAAGACGCAGACCTCACCTATTCACCCCCCTCTAGGTTATTTAGGTAGAAAACTAAAAACATCAATTGGTATCAGTGGCAGTTTGTTCGTCAAAAAGGTTAACACCTTGAACAAATCTCCTCCTAGTTGTCTTTAGAGGATACACGCATGGACAGGGCCAAGGATTTTGCTAAGCTTCCTTTATGCACAAAGAATAATTTTGCTATGTGAAAAGAGAGAATAAAGTTCTTCATGGAAGCTGTAGATCCAAGGATCTTTATGATAGTGGAATAAGGTCCCCATGTTCCAATGATAGCGTCAACCATTAACCTAACTAAGCAAGTTCCAAAGAAGCTCAAGGATCTTGATAAAGACGAGATTGCACTTGTCTCCTTAGACAAGAAAGCCAAGAATATCATCGCAAGTGCAGTCTATGATTCTATATTGCAGAACTTGATTGACTGCCAATCCGCCAAGGAAATGTGGCAGTCTCTTAGCGTCATGATGAAAGGCACTGAAGAGGTTAGGGATGACAGAAGATCCCTCCTAAACCAGAAATATTAAGCATTTCGATAAGGTCCCAAGGACTCTTTTGTAGATACCTTTGAAAGTTTCTTCAATATTATCAATGACCTAAGAGTCTATGGTCGGGTCTTCATCAATAGAGAACTGAATGATAAATTCCTTAGATCCCTGACTAAGGAATGAGATTATAAAGTCTGTGCTATCCGAGAGTTTGGCAAGCTAGCATAGACTGACCCGCAAAATCTCTTCAGAAAACTTATGTCATATGAATTGCAAATCAACTCAAGAAAAGCCGAAGAAGAGAAGATTTTGTCTTCATCCAAGGAGAAGTCTATCGCTCTAAAGGCAGACATCTCAAGGAAGTCAAAAGCTGCATCTCCTTCCCTCGCACAGGAAGAAAGTGAAGAAGAAGCTCCAGAGTCAAGTACCTTGGGCTCAGAGCTATCTGAAGGAGAGTTTTCTCTTGTTTCAAGGTAGTTCAAGAAGTTCTTGAACAAGAAGAAACAATGGAGAGGCAAAGATACCTCGTCGAGAAGATCTTGTCATGATGGTGATCATCACAAGAAGGGCTCAAGTAGCCAAGACAGGTATAATTCTAAATAGAACAAACACATTTCTTCTGACATTGTGTGTTATTGTTGCAATGAGCCAGGATACGTCATGGCTGACTGCCATCATAAGAAGAAGGAGGGTGGAAGAAGATAGGAAAAGAAAAGTTTTTATATAAGAAGAAGACTGAAAGAAGCCTGGTAGCCAAGAAGGGCAAGACCCTCAGTGACACAGACTCATCTGAGTATAGTGATGAGGAGGAAGCCTACTTTGGGCTCATGGTACATACAAATGAAGATGAAGAACCCCAATTCACTGGGAAGATAAATTCTCATACCCCTCTCTCTGAATCAAATGCTTCTGACCATGATCATGAGGACTGTTCGTCTGATGATGAATCTGAACTCATGATTCAGTACAAAAAGTTGATCAAAGTCTACGACAAATGTCGTAGAGTCACAAGAACTCAAGCTAAGGAGATCAAATCTCTTAAGGCTGAGGAGATCAGTCTGAGGGAGGAAGTCATGATGATGGACTCACTCATAAATGACTTCCATAATGCGATGGAAGAATATAATAAAGCTCTCGAGCACTTAAACCTAAAGGAGGAGATCATCCAAAAGTTGGAAGAATAACTTGCGGTTGAAAAGAAACTTGCTGAAAGTTTCTCCAAGCCCAAGATAGTCCTTCCACTAGTGGCTGAATTCTCTACTCAGAGTAAAGGTGCTGGCTTAGGCCATGTGGCTGCTCCTAGAAAATCTTCTAAGAGAAATAAAGCCTAAAGGAGAAATAAGGCTACCAAGAAGGCTCTAGCCAAGGAGAAGGGGAAAGCTCCTCAAGAATAAACTCCTTTCAAAAAGGTTATCTTTCCAACGAACGAGTTTGATCTTGACTCATCCTTTGGTCACTTTGCTAGGCCTACTCATATAGATCCCAAGTCTTGGTACCAAGGATGGACTCGTCCCCGGAACTTTGGTGAGAGTGTCTTCAAGTCACCTTATGAGGAGATCACTCTTCAGAGCTACGACCCTTATAATCATGGTCACAACATAAAGAAAGCTCCAAAAGCCAAACCCGTTATGAAAAAGCCTATTATGGAGAAGAAGTCATGTGAGTGCCATCACCACGAAACTTCTACCTTCAAGTCTACTTCCACTGCTAGACCACACTCTCAAAAGGCCAAGTTGGAGAACCTTAGGCAAAGATACAACAGATTTGACTGTTGGTGTAGTGTCAAGGTTGGTCACTTTGCCATAGATTGCTGGTTTAATCCAGATATTATGAAACTCCTCAAGTTAATAATGTGAGAAAGCCCACTCACAATGTTAACATACGTAGGGGGAGTATGGTAACTAGAGACCAAGGACCCAAATAAGTTTGGGTTCCTTAGGCAACTTGATTCTACTTTTGCAGGAATATCCAAAGGCCACCAAAAATCCCATCTTGTATTTGGACACTGGATGCTCTCGGCATATGATTGGGACTAGAAGCCTAGTACAGAATTATTCTCCTGTCATGAACGGGCCAAAGGTCATCTTTGGAGGTCTTGAAAAAGGAATTACAAAAGGCTACAGTATGATCACTAATGGTAGTGTATCCTTTTCCGATGTGGCTTATGTTGAAGGATTGGAACACAATCTTATAAGCATAAGCCAGCTCTGCGATAAAGGATACATCGTAGAATTTCATGCAGACAAGTGTTTGATAAAATCGATCGATAACTTTGCAATGATTTTATCAGGCACTCATAGTAGAAATATATTCTGTTTAAACTTTATTCGCATAGACTCTTCTATGTCAGTGTGTTTTTTAGCAAAAGATAGTGCGTCTCTTGGTGACCAATGGCACAAGAGATTAGCACATATAAATTATAAAACTATTAATAAATTATTTTCTCTTAATTTAATATGTGATGCCCCAAATGTCAACTGCGTTAAATATAGACCTTGTCACGCGTGTGTAAAAGGCAAGCAAATAAGGGATACTTTTAATAGCATTATTGGCAAAGATTCTAATAGGTATTTACACCTACTTCATATGGACTTGTTCGGTCCACTGCAAATTATAAGTTTGGGAGGTAAAGATTATACAATTGTTATTGTTGATGATTACTCTCATTTTGCGTGGGTGTTATTTCTTAAACACAAGTCAGATACTTTTGATATCTTTACTAATTTTGTCAGGCAAATTCAAAATGAATACAGCTACTCCGTTATCAAAATCAGAAGTTACAATGGAACAGAGTTCAAGTCTGGGGGCATGACAGAATTCTATGAAAGTCTTGGTATCTTTCATGAGTTTTCCTCTCCTCGTACTTCTCAACAGAACGGAGTCTGTGAGAGAAGGAATAAAACACTTATAGAGGCTTGCATGACAATGTTGAGTGATGCCTCACTACCAGAATATTTCTGGGCTGAAGCCGTCAATAATGCATGCCATGTGCAAAATCATGCACTCATAAACAAGAACCATGATAAGACACCTTACAAACTACTAAAGGGTAGGAAACTAACTATTTCATATTTTAAAATCTTTGGTAATAAATGCTTCGTACTTAACAATGGGAAGTATCACACGACTAAATTTAGTGAAAAGAGTTTTGAAGGTATTTTTGTATGATATAGTAGCCATAGTAAGGCATAAGAATTTTTAATAAGAAAACCCTGGTTGTAAAAGAATCTATCAATGTTGTATTTGATGTGACGAGTTTACTACAAGGCAGTTCTTCTAGTGTGTTTATTGAAGATGCAGGTTCAAGAATAAAGGAATTAAGCTTGGATGAGCCGAATGAAGAAAAAGATCAAAAGTTCATCAAGATCACCACTCAAACCCTAATTAGAGAGGTTGATGACCATGATGAAGATATCATTCAAGTTGATGAAGTCACTCCAGTGGTTGAAGAAGCTCCAGATTCAAGAACCCTAGAGCTCAGACACTTGAAGGATCACCCAAATGATCAAATCATCGGAGATACCCGGGATGGTGTTAGAACTCGTAGAGGTATAACTAATGAAAATTTATATTTAAGTTTTCTCTCGCAGGTTGAACCAAAGAAGTTTGAGGAAGCAAACTCAGACGCATCTTGGATAATTGAAATGGAATAAAAATTGAATCAATTCAAGCGTTGCCAAGTCTGGAAGCTTGTTCAAAGACCCAAAGGTAAGAACGTTATCGGAACCAAGTGGGCCTACAGGAACAAGAGGTACGATGATGGAACAATCATAAAGAACAGGGTCAGACTCATCGCCAAGGGATACCGACAAGGAGAAGGAATCAACTTTGATCAAACGTATGCTCCAGTGGAAAGGCTAGAGGAAATCAGTTTGTTCCTAGCATATGTTGCACTTAAGGGCTTCACTATCTATTAGATGGACGTGAAGCCGGCCTTCCTTAATGGTGACATAAAGAAAGAAGTGTATGTGGAACAACCTCTAGGTTTCGTTGATTCTAACCATCCTGGTCATGTTTACCTTTTATTTAAAGCTTTGTATGGTTTGAAACAAGCTCCTCGAGCTTGGTATGAGACGATGTCTAGCTTTTTTCTTGAGAACAAGTTCACAAGTGGAAAGATAGATAAGACATTATTTCTTTGGGAAATAAAAGGCAAGATTTTGTTAGTGCAAATCTATGTCGATGACATCATATTTGGCCTACTGACGATAACCTTTGCAAGAGGTTTTCTAAACTTATGCAAGGGAAGTTTGAAATGAGCAGTATGGGTGAGCTGAAGTATTTCTTAGGACTTCAGGTGAAACAATCTGAAGATGGAATTTTCATCTCTCAGACGAAATTCACCAAGGAGTTAATTAAGAAATTCGGAATGGAGAATACAACCTCTATGAGGACTACAATGGGTTCAGTTATGTCTCTGGACAAGGATTAGAAAGGGAAACCTTTTGATGAAACCAAGTAAAGAAGCATAATTGGATCCTTGCTCTATCTTACTGCTAGTAGACCAGACATAATGTTTTCAACATATGTGTGTGCTAGATTTCAAGTGAACTCTAAGGAATCTCACTACGCTTCTGCAAAGCGAATTTTGAGATACAATAAATGTACACCAAATCTTAGCTAATGGTACCCAAGAAGTAATGATAGCGAATAAATTGGCTTTTAGATGCTGATTTTGCAGGAAGCAAAGATGACAGGAAGGGCACTTTCGGGACTTGTCAATTCCTAGGAAGAAGGCTCATCTCCTAGAGCAGCAAAAAACAAAATTGTGTCGCAATTTCAACAACTGAGTCAAAGTATATCTCTACAGGCAGTTGTTGTGCACAACTGCTATGGATAAAGAACCAGTTTGAAGACTATAATATGAAGTTCAAGAATATTTCAATGTTTTGCGACTCCTCCATTGCAATTGCAATCGCCAACAACCCATTCTCTCATAGCAAGAAAAAGCGCATAGAGGTGATGTATCACTTTATCAGGGAGCATGTGTAGCATGGAGACATCAACCTCCTATATGTTCGAACTGACAAGCAGGTTGCAGACATTTTCACGAAGCCGCTGGACGAGGCCAAGTTCTCATTCTTCAAAATAGAACTTGGCATGCTCAACAACGAAGAATGAAGAAGGAGGTCTCACAACAAAGTTCAAGGATCAGGCTATACTTCAAAAGTTCAGAAAACTCTAAGTTTGGACTTCATTTCTCGAGTACTACTCTTACTACTCGAGTACTGGATAGGACTACTCGAGAAACAAGAATATCTCCTGAGGAATACTTCTCGAGTTCCAGTCTGCCTCTCGAGAACTATCAGACCTTTTCTCAAGAACTTCAAGTCCGCTTCTCGAGACAGTACTTCACTACTCAAGAACAATATTATCTTCACTCGAGTAATGTCTTTCCACTCGAGAAGTCGGATGCAGATTTTTGTCTTCAAGTTCAAATTTCTTATATTCGCAACCGGACTTTATACCGCCATATTTTTAGGTATGTTACTTTTATTTCCTTAATCATCATAAATTAAGACTTATATAAATAGAATAAGTCAGGAAATTCCAAATCACTCGATCTCTAAAACCCTTTATCGGGAGAAAAGAAGAAGACTCTTCGCTTTCTCTATCGTCGTCGCCCTCTTCCCGCCACTTCAGCGATATCTCTCAGAAAAAGATTTTCGTTCATCTCTTGATCAATGGCTCCTCCATCCAAGATTGGAATCAGGAGTGAACTTGTCTCTACAGGGATTGCCGATTTGTTAGACGATTTTCACAATCTTCTATTGCTCCTAGAAGCCGTCAGACTCTCTTTCATCTTGGAGCACCCGTGCAAGGTTCTATTTCCAAAGGTTGGAGAATTTTTCCAGAATGCCAAGTTGAAGAGGAATGGGAAGATTCTTAAGACCAAAGTCCGTGGGATTAAATTCAAGTTAACTATACTGATCGTTTCCAAAATACTTCGACTGCCCATTATTGAGGAAGAAGATGACCTAACCGTTGTAGACTACTATCTGGCTTGTGCTTTTTGTGCTGTCTCTACTGATGTGAACACTATTCGCCGTCCTGATCAAAATATAGAGAGCAAGCTTCTTGTGGATATTCTTGGCAAGATCCTTCTCTGCCGCACTAGTTCTATTAGCTCCATTACAAACGATATCTTCGGTATGATGAAAGTTGTGTCGAAAGAAGTTTTAGTGGGGGATGGTGATTTTTGACAAGATCAAGGAAAGTGTACAAGCACCAAATTATGGCAGGATTATATCTCTTCTCCTTCATGAATTCAACCTCAAAGTCTTTGATCTCTCCAAAGGTACAACCCTACACCATATGAATAAAGTCTCCATCTCTTCAGTTCAAAGATGGGAACTCAAGCTTAAGAACCCTGCCCAAGCTGCAAAAGCTCATGATAAAGATGAGGATGAAGACAGGACCCCATATTCCCCTCTACATCAAGTAGCTAGCACATCTGGTACAGTTGCTGAGGGCGAGCCTGCTTCTTCAATCCCAGAGATTAGCCATTCTACCGCTCCTCCAGATGTTGCACCACCTGCTACTCTTGCTGAAGATCTTCTTAGTGATGCACAAGTACAAGAACAAATCCTATCTATAGAGGAATATATCAGTAGAATGATAGAGGAACTCTCTTCCAAAGAGAATCCCTTTCCCTATCCATACAGAGAAATCTCCTCCTCAAGAACCTTCTTCATCTGACCACCTTTCTGAACAAGAATCCCCTGATCATTAGTCTCCTGCTACAGATGTGCAAGAAGAAGAAGCAATGTTGATTTCTGATGAAAGAGAAGGAACCCCTGAACCAGCTGAGGCTCCTCTCAAGAGCCTGGACTTCTCGCTTCCTACAATTTTTGGTGAGGAAGGAGATATTTTGATTCATACCACCAGAGCTCAGAGCTCAGTTCTCATTAAAGAAATCCCTCCCTGGTCAGCTCCTATAGTAACTCCTCCTCCTACCTTCTCAAGTTGAAACACCTACTGCTGATAATCTTCTAAGTAAGATAGAATTGATGCTAGCACAATAACAAAGTTATTTTGATGAATCTCTTAAAGTTGTAACTGAGAAAGTAACTTCTCTAAAGAAAGAGATGAGCAGAGGATTTGCAGAAATACAGCACAATACTGATGAGCTTAAACACCTCTTCCAAATTGGTGGGAAAGCTCTAGACCACACCATCACCAGTAATTGGCCAGGTTATGGATCAGTTAGTAACCCAAGTAAACAATCAAATCCAACTGGAAAAGAAAGTTCAAGAGCATACTTTCAAGACATGTGAAGAAGTGGGAACTTTCAAAGAGGAAGCAATTGCCACCCTATCCATAGAAGTCAGAAAGGGGGAGAAGCTGGTGAAAGAATACTTAGAAAAATCTGATACTAACATGAAAACCCTTTTGGAAGAAAAGTTGACTGGAATTCATGATGATATTTAGAACAAGATAGATGGTGTCAAGTTCCACACATATAATATAGCAGTTTGGATGCACAATCAGATCTTCCCTGATTTCAAAGCTAATCCTAATGTTATTCCTCATCATCTGAATCCCATTGCTCAAAATCCTCCAGCCCAGCAGCCAAATTTCTCTCCAAGACTTGAAGGCTCAGATACACCACCTCAAGAAACTTATGCTCAAGTTTGGGAATCTTAACAGACATATATGCCTTCTCTAGTACCTCCTGAAGTACAAATTCCTAAGAGAAGAAAATATGGTGATGGAGCCTCTGCTAGCAATACCACTCCTAATCCAGAAACAGAAAGAAGAAGAACCCAAGAATTTGCTGAAATATGGAACCCAACTTCCAAATCTCTAATTCTTGATACTCTCAAACTTGTCATGGACTATAATGAAAGCTGGAATGATCATTACATCTCTCATGAATAGGAACTGTATGAGAAATCTTTAACCAAGAGAAGAATATATGACAGAGAGCATGGAAAAAAAATATCCTAAAGCTCCTCCTAGGCCTGCTAAATAATATCCCTAACCTTTCAGCGTTCAGAAGAGGTAACAAGAAAAGAAGGAGAGACAGCAACAACAACAAAGAAAGGAATAATAGATGATAAGAAATTTTTTCTTTATGAGATTTTGTTGAATTGGATTTCTTGGACAAATCTATAAATATAAATCTTCTATTTTAATGATCTGACTTTTCATTGCTTAGCACTTTTCCTTATTACTGTGTTTGCTAGTTACTTTAATTGTTTATCTTGATGTAATTCACCTTAGTGTAGAGGGTTCTAACTTCTACAAATAGGGGGAGAATGTTGGGTATTGTATCTACAATAACCTAGATTTGTATGAAATCACCCTTAAACTAAGATGAATTAAGTTGTATTTGATGAACTAAGATGAATTAAGTTGTATTTGATGCCCTGTTTGAGTTATGTGTTTGCAGGATATAATTGTCAAGTGTAGACCAATGTCAGTCTACAATGAGTCACCAAACATAGGGCCATACAATGTAATCCCTCATTGTGTGATCCATTGAATTGACTCATGTGTAGCCTCTCTATTGGGACACACTTCTATTTCAAGCACTAAAGTTATAGGAGAAAGACTAGTTGCTGAATTCCTTGAAGAAAGAAAATTTTAAGAAAGCCAAAATTTTTCTAAGTGTTATACTTAAGAAGGACCAATAAGTACTCGAGTAGAATTGTAGCCATTTCTCGAGTTAGCTTAGTCTAGTTTTTAAGTAACAGAAGTAGTTCTCGAGAAAGCTTAATTTAGTTCTCAAGAAGCTATGTAGTACTCGAGTAAAACTTACTTCGTTCTCGAGTCAACTGAAAATCTAGCTCAGAATTTTTTTGAGTCTAGTACTCGAAAAGCTAAGTCCATTACTAGAATAGGCCAGGACTTTGTCTCGAGAAATAGAAGTCTAGTACTCGAGAAGTATAAATTATTCTCGAGAAGTCTGGTTAGTTCTCGATAAGTCAGTTTCTATTTCTCGAGTAACAGAAGTTACTTCTCGAGTAGCCAGAAATTATTTCCAGTGTTTTCTCCAAGTCTTATTCTCGAGAACCATATACTCTTTTCTCGAGAAACAAAAGTTATTACTCGAGTAGTCTACAATCCACTCGAGAAATGAAGATCATTTTCAGAAAATTTCTCTAAGTCCCGACAAAAGTAATTTCAAATATGTTTATCACTTGATTGGTCCACGTGGCATGCATTTAATGTGATTATGACCGTTAGGCAAGTCCTATAAAAGCTCTTATTAAAATCTATTAACCCTAACAAGAAGAATATCAAAGTTTCCGAATCGTTCTTATATTTCCAAATCGAGCAGCGCGGCTGCCGCCGCTCTGTCTTCTTCTCCAATCTTCTCTCTCGATCCAGAGATTCAGAATAAGAAGTTTTAGCATATCAAGCTTTTCGACATCTCCATATCTATTCCTTGATCGTACTGATTCTAAAGTTCTCAGATCCAAGGTTTCTCAACTTTTCTAATAAGGGTTGTTTAATTATTCAAGAAGGAAGAAGCCGAGTTCAACCAGATCTGTGAAGTTAAGATTGTTTTTCTGATTGTAAATTCATTATATTGTTGTAGGAGTTATTCTCCGAGTTTTGTAGGAGTTTTACTCCGAGTTGTAGGAGATATTCTCCGAGTTGTTGAAGGAGTGTTTTTTACTCCGAGTTGTAGGAACTTTGTTCCGAGTTGTAGGATTGGTTTTCAATCCGAGATAATAGTGAAGTAGCCGAGTCTAGCGTATTGCTAGATTGGTTAGGTGGAGAGTGGACGTACCAAAGATTGGCGAACCACTATAGATCTGGTGTTCTCTGTGATTTGTTTGCTTATTTTCTGCTCTTCGTTCGTTCAATTTTTATTCCGCAAAAATACGTAGACCTCACCTATTCATTCCCCTCTCGGTGATTTAGGTAGACAACTAAAAACATCACAGCAGTAGCAGCATATTCGTCGAGCGCCGGCTCGACGTTCGTCGAGCGCCGGCTCGACGTTCGTCGAGCGCCGGCTCGACGTTCGTCGAGCGCCGGCTCGACGTTCGTCGAGCGCCGGCTCGACGCTACACCTGTTTTTGCCCACACCTTTTTTGGGTGTTACAATATATATCTTCATCTATTATCTTTAACATTGATAATGTTATTCTCCAAGTAATACAACAAACTATTGCTTCTTTAACTAACCTTATATCTGAGCATGCTATATATTGTAAAACTTCAATTGAGAATATGCTAACTTAGATTGGTGAAGTTTAAGTTTTCATGAGACAAGTCTAGGATAAACTAGCTTCCATAAAAGTGACCAAGTCTTTCTTAAAATCCTTGACACATGAGGTTCGGAATGGGGAGGTGTCTGAGGAAGATCAGTACATGAAACCTTTAGAAGAAAATAAGGCTCTATTTGAAGTAGCTCGGAAAGATTTATTAAGCAGAGAAGCTGATGAACTAATGGATCAGATTTTTGAAGTCGTAATTGAGAATAAAAATGATGATCATGTTATTTAGAATCTTACTACATCAGTCAAGAGGGAGAGAGAGAAAAATAATGATCAAATTGTTCAAAATCTTGATGCATCAGTTTAGGGGGAGATAGAGCAAAGTAATAATTTAACTGATATACTTATGATAGCCCGTGAAGTTGGGGATAATGTTGTGTCAATTTGGAGGGTGCATCAAGACTTGTTAAGAGAAGAGTATCCAGAGCAAAAAAAGAAGGAAGTGTATAAAAGGAAGAAGGATTTGCATATGATGTTCTCCATAAAAAAAAGATAAAATCCTTCTTAGAACAAATATATTCTAAAGGTATATTTCTGTGAGAACTATGTTGGCATTTATGAACATTCATTCTTGAAGCCACATATATTCAGTTGCCTTTATCATGTTTATGTCCTTTAGTTTTATTTGTGTTCTTTATATGTTTATGTATGACAAAATTTTTGCATCCTTAATGATCTATTTTTGTAAAATCACTTTTGGAACTTTATAAAATATGTTAAGCTAAATAGTGGGAGATCGTTGGGAAAAACCCATATGATTTACCTTAACAAATTACTTTAAGTGATTTTATATACTATATCTATTACCCATGATATATTGAAAGGGTATTATGATCTTAGAAGTCGTAGGATGTCAGTGGAGTAAAGGACATGAGAAAGACACATTGAATTTTAGAGGAGAGTCAAAAAATGCCAACATGCATCGCCTGGATGTCAATGCAACTTTGACTGGAAGCCGACGCAACTGCGACTCAATATCGAAGCTTTTTTGTTATAATTCAGAGCAACAAAATTAGTTTAGTCAACGTTACTAGATAACCTATATCGACACATACTTCAATATGTTGTCGACGTAACGTCGATTACAGAGTAAATTTGACAGACAGTTTAAATGAAGCCAGAACTCGATGTTACTTCTATATGAACTCCACGTTACGTTGAATAATATTTTGAATGGGAATTATTCTGGGTATTAAATTAGAATTCATTCAAGAAAGTTTTAAACTGAATAACTATTTCTTAGGGACATAGAAGATGATTATATATATAAACATATGATTATGTGGAATGAATAGAATAGAGAAGGGATAAGCTACAACGATCATTACATGCAAATTAAATCATAATTTTGAAGATTAAATTGGACAAAGAAGATTTGGAAGATTATTATCTATAATTGAAGTTCTTCCTTAAATCTGTCGATTATCATCTTGTTCTTGAATCTGAATAGAGAATAATTTTTTCTTCTTCTCAAGGGATTATCAATTGCTACATTAGATTCAGTGAAGAATAGAGCATAATCTAGAATAAAGGTATTATAATCCTTGGGATCTTCTCATTCAAGAATTCATCAGATTTCCAGAAATCAATTCACTTAGTGCCAATAAGTCCACAAAATTGTGCTGAGAGGACTTATCAAGAAGATTACTATATCTTCATATCCTCTTCAGATTATTATTTTCTGATCTTTTTTAGTTTTTGAAAAGAGTTATAAGAATCCATCTTCAAAGGATTCAAGTAGAGGTTCTGAGAATCTCCTTGTGAAAATACTCTAATTGTTTTAGTTCAAGATCTCCTTATCAAAAGATCTGGTGATTGGTTCTAAGAGTCTCTTTATCAAAAGACCCAAACACAGTGTAACAACCCGACCCGTTAAATAACATATAATAGATGGTCCGGCCGGGCCCCCACATTATATGCCACAAACAGACGGCGAGGTCACAGGTTAATACAAAAATACCATCGCACCGTAACACAGAGAATTCTAGCAGATGATTATAAGTTGCACGAACTCACAACATGAATGTTCACTACTATATAAATACCACATTTATATAAACATTAGGATTGTTTACAACTCTAACGCTCACGGCCTTAAGGCCTTACAAGTTTCTCTTTACAAAATATGATTTCATACATCGGCACGCAGGCCAGCCACACATGACATCCAATACTTTGCATTGCCTTCAATGGCCTACCAGCAGCAGCAAGGGCTTCAGCCCGTTCAATCCAAGTCAGCCCACAACACCTGCATATGGACGTCCACCCCATGGGTGATAAACAAAGCAACGGTCAGCATTTAGCTGACCAATTATAACGACCCTACCCCTTACCCGGGGCAGTGGTTCCTTCCCTGCATTGACAACAATCACAACATATATATACCACACATAACATCACATACGCCGGCCTCATTGCCAGACGCTTAGTGCACTCAGGGCATGATTATGGTGTACCGAAAACCTCTAGGTTAAACAACCCATTCAAGGAGGTTAGCTTGTTGGTCGGGCATAAGCCTCCAAACACACGTCAGATACCTCACACACCCGGCTCATGCAGAGGCAATCACCTCACGACAATTGAGAGCACTATCTGTCGACTTACCCAAGTAGTGTAACAAGCCTAGGAAAATCGCCTTACTGTATTGCCACCAATCGACCGCTCACGCGATCCTACAACTGAACTTGTTGGACATGGGCATCAGCCTCCAAACACATGTCAGAAACCTCTCGCGTCCACCCACTCAGAGGTGTCTGCAATCCATCTCATAACACCGGCACACAGTGCTGCTTTCCAATCCATCAACCAGCTCGTGTCGAGCATCCAATTAAAGGAGTTATGCAAAGCATCCTTCTCACAATTCATAAGCGTCCTCACCTTCTCCGCAGGTTAACTGATTTATACACAGAGTCTTCTCTGGTTCGCAGCATCACCAATCTAGACTACCAGTCCAGATGGGCTTCACACAACATGCATATTCCGTACTACACCGTTCCGGATCTAGATGCATACTCAACCGCTGGAATCGCTTATGCTTTCCACCTCTTGGTGGAGGATTCCATGCACATACATAAAGTAGGACTTCACTTGTCCAAGAAGGAGATCGTTACCCTTGACGATCGCTTTGGAGCCATGGAAAACTAGTTGGATGGAAATCGCCGCGACGGCCTTGCCTCCACAACGCTGGCTTCGGATCTCGAGTCGCACCACTGAAGCTCCACTGGCGGCCGAAAAGCTTCTCCTTCTCTTCCTCCAACCTCTCCCTAATCTCTAGCTTAGAATGAGAGTGATCCTTAGTAGAATGAGAACTTCATCTCATTCCATGGCCTAATCCCTGCAGGAATAGGCTTAGACCACTGGATCTAAGTAGAAGGAATTGAACGGACATGATCTGCCCCCAATAACTATTTTTGGGCTGACACGGCCTGTGACATGCCCATGTCACATGCCATGTTCCCTAAGCGGCTAGGGAACCGACTCAATCCTTACCAGAATACGGGTTCAAACACGCCCGCGTAAAGCCCCTGACATGCCCGTGTTAGTTGGTACATGCCCGTATTGAGGGGCGTGTTCCTGAATCGACACAGAACCAACTCCCTGAGAAGGACACGGCTAAGGCACATGCCCGTGTCCTTAGCCATGTGCCAAATACACCACTATGACACGCCCATGTCACAGGACGTATTCTTCACTCAACGCCACTCAATGCTACCTGGTTTCCAACCTGAGCAGGACACACCCTGGGACACGCCCGTGTCCCAGGCCGTATCGCCTCTCAACGCCTGTAGACTTCATTTATTTCAGGCTCTAACGACACAGCCGAGTACCCAGAGCTAGACACGCCTGTGTCCCAAGCCGTGTCACCCATCCTGACTCCAAATTAAAATTTTGGGTGTTACAATCCTCCCCTTGTTACAGAAATTTCGTCCCGAAATTTAGCGAAACGTAGATACCAACACAACCACTCCGCTGCAATAAAATAAAGACGATCTGAGTTGCGAGCTCAGAGGCCGCAACCTATCTCGCCCCATGACATCACACCAATACAAGTGTTTTCAAAAACACACAAACATACCATATGCACAAAGTACAACACAAAAGAAATAAAGTGCACACCACCTTATTTCCGCTCATCTGTGTCTCTTAGCAGCTTCTTGACAGCCTCCTGCAACTACAGGTTATACACTCAAAGCTGTTATACTTCATGATGTGAGCTTTACAGCTCCTGCACTTCGAGATTATACACTCACGGTTGCGCTCGGGATGTAAATGATTTCGCCACTTCCTTACCCTTTTCCTCATAGGGCGCACCTGTCTTTTGCTCACTCTTTGACGGGCCTTTCCAATAGTATCAGGTTATATGCCCCTGCTTCCCACAAGTGAAATAGGTGCGCGACTCAACACGTCCTTGACCAAACATCGCGCCCGAAGAAACATCCGAAGACGTTTGTTCAGCGGACCTGAACCTCTTCTTATCCCGTTTCCTAAACTCCGATTGTTTGGACTGCGGAAGTTTGAACTCTGACTTTTCCACCACCAAGTTCTTCTTGTCCCGTACCCGTTTCAAGTCTTTCTCAAGCGCACAGGCTGTATCGAATAAGGCTTGGAAGCCTTGGTTCACTGAACTCGGAAGCGCCAATCTCAACTCATCTCGGAGTCGCTCATAGAATCTATTCGTCCTCCGCGCTTCCTCTGCAAAAGTCGACCCCGCATAACGCCCCAGCCTGGTAAATTCATGCAGGTAATCATCCACAGTCTTCTCACCCTGCACCATACGTTGAAATTCATTCTCCATCGCAATTCGCCGCGATACGGGCAAATACTTTTCCCAAAACAACCTGGAGAATTCTTCCATCGAAATCTCTCCTAGACCTCTGTCCTCCAACTGGTGTTGCTTGACTTCATCCCACCAAAGTCTCGCCTCTCCTTCCAGTAGGAAGGTGGCTAACGTAAATCTCGGCCCCTCATCAATCCTGAGCGCTATCAGGATCCTCTTAACTCTTGAAAGCTAATCTTCCGCCTGTGTTGGGGAATTCGCCCCGAAAAACGTAGGTGGGTGAAAATCCATAAACCGCTTCAGTTGCTCGTCAGTCGCTTGCTCGTCCACCTGAGCTTTAACACGCTCTTGCCTCGCACCAACCCAAACAGGCTCCATAACAGGCCTTGCCTGCACAATAGGTTGTGCTTTAAATATGGCAAATATCACCTCCGTAACTAAGCGTACGGTTTCCGCAAAAAGGAGGAGGAGTGGGCACCTCAGCTGGTGTCGCACTCTCTTCCGAACGCTGGAGCTAAGACTGCCCAGCTCCACTCCTTATCACATATATGTGAACAAGATATCAATAATCAACCTCCAATCCAAAATGACAAACATACCGAATACACACGCGCACATTCCTAATGGAAATTCTTGAGTTCAATTATGTTAAAACGGTTTGCACGTACACGTTCTTGCCACCAGACAAAAGAATTCAGCCACGAATTCGAAAGTGAAAAACCGAGGGCCTCTAATACCAAAATGTAACAACCGGACCCGTTAAATAACATATAATAGAAGGTCCGGCTGGGGCCCCACATTATATGCCACAAACAGACGGTGAGGTCACAGGTTAATACCAAAATACCATCGCACCCTAACATAGAGAATTCTAGCGGAAGATTATAAGTTGCACGAACTCACACCATAAATGTCCACTACTATATAAATACCACATTTATATAAACATCAGGAATGTTTACAACTCAAACGCTCACGACCTTAAGGCCTTACAAGTTTCTCTTTACAAAATATGATTTCATGCATCGGCACGCAGGCCGGCCACACATGACATCTAATATTTCGCACGACCTTCAAGGGCCTACCAGCACCAGAAGCAAGGGCTTCAGCCCGTTCAATCCAACTTAGGACGCAACACCTGCATATGGACGTCCACCCCATGGGTGATAAACAAAGAAACGGTCAGCATTCAGCTGACCAATTATAATGACCCTACCCCTTCCCCGGGGCAGTGGTTCCTTCCCTGCATGGACAACAATCACAACACATATATATCACACACAACATCACAAACGCCGGCCTCAGCACCAGGCGCTCCGTGCACTCAGGGCACAATTATGGTGTACCGAAAACCTCTAGGTTCCACCACCGAATCGAGGTGTTTAGCTTGTTGGCCAGGCATAAGCCTCCAGACACACGTCGGAGACCTCACAAAGAGGCAATCACCTCACGACAACTGTGATCACTATTAGTCGACCTACCCAAGTAGTGTAACAAGCCTAGGGAAATCGCCCCGCTGCATTGCCACATATCGACCACTCACGCGATCCTACAACTGAACTATTTGGACATGGGCATCAGCCTCCAAACACACATCGGAGACCTCCCATGCCCACCCACTCAGAGGTGTCCGCAATCCATCTCATAACACCGACACACAGTGTTGCTTTCCAATCAATCAACCAGCTCGTGTCGAACATCCAACCAAAGGAGCTATGCAAAGTATCCTTCTCACAATTCACAAGCGTCCTCACCTTTTCCGCAGGTTAACCGATTTATACACGGAGTCTTCTCCGGTTCGCAGCATCACCAATCCAGACTACCAGTCCAGATGGGCTTCACATAACATGCCTATTCCGTACTACACCATTCCGGATCTAGAAGTAGACTCAATCGCTGGAATTGCTTACGCTTTCCACCTCTTGGCGGAGGATTCCATGCACATGCATAAAGTAAGACTTCACTTGTCCAAGAAGGAGATCGTTACCCTTGACGATCGCTTCAGAGCCATGGAGAAACTAGCCGGATGGAAATCACTACGACGGCCTTGCCTCCACAACGCTGGCTTCGAATCTCGAGTCGCACCGCTGAAGCTCCACCGGCGGCTGGAAAGCTTCTCCTTCTCTTCCTCCAAGCTCTCACTTCTCTCTAGCTTAGAAAGAGAGTGATCCGTAGTAGAATGAGAACTTCATCTCATTCCACCGCCTTATCCTTGCAGGAATAGGCTTGGACCAGAGAATCTAAGTAGAAGGAATTGAACGGCCTTGATCTGCCCCCAATAACTATTTTTGGGCTGACACGGCCTGTGACACGCCCGTGTCACAGGTCGTGTTCCCTAACTTACTAAGGAATTGACTCAATCCTGACCAGAACACGGGTTCATACACGCCCATGTCAAGCCCCTAACACGCCCGTGCAAGTTGGTACACGCCTGTGTTGAGGGGCATGTTCCTCAATCAACACAGAACCAACTCCTCGAGAAGGACACGGCTAAGGCACACGCCCGTGTCCTTAGCCGTGTGCCAAACACGCCCCTGTGACATGCCCGTGTCATAGACCGTGTCCGTGTTCTTCACTCAACTCCACTTAACGCCACCCGGTTTCCACCCCGAGCAGGACATGCCTTGGGACATGCCCGTGTCCCAGGCCGTGTCGCCTCTCAATTCCTGTGGACTTCATTTATTTCAGGATCTCACGACACAGCCGAGTACCCAGAGCTGGACACGCCCTGGGACACGCCCGTGTCCAAGGCCGTGTCACCCAACCTGACTCCAAATTAAAATTTGGGGTGTTACACACAGTGATAGTGAATTCCTACCAAGGAGGTATGAAAGTGAGGGGATAAGTTGTAAACTACTCTAGAGGGGGGGGGGTGAATAGAGTATTCAAATTTTATGAACAACTAGTCAGCTCCCTTGGAGTTTATTTGCGGAATAAATAATCTGGTACTTGAACCTTAAGAGCCTAATACAGTGAAGTGCACAAGTGAGAGAGTTAACTGAAATTTCAGTTTAACTATAAGCCTATCACAGCAACTAGCAATCCTAGGTAGTTCTATCACAGCCACAGAATAAACAATTAAACAAGATAGCCAGAGACACAGGATATATAGTGGTTCCCTCTAAATAGGTACTCCACTCTTCTACCACCCTGGTAGGAATCCACTACAGGTTTTTGCTAAGGTGCCCTGCCACCAATGATCTGATTCAGGTAGATCAAACAGACCCTTTGAGCTTTTGATAAGGATGCTCAACCACAGGTTGTTGATAAGGTGCCCTGTCACCAATGTTCACTTTTGAAGAGGTGTGAACAAACTCTTTTACAAAGGGGTTGAGAGGGTTAGATTATCTTCTCTGTTGTAAATACAGATTAGAGAAGACTTGTGGATTCTCTAAAGAATCAAAGTCTCCCCCTGGCTCAGTGAAAGTCCAGGGAAAGCCTTTGCTTCAGGATGAAGGAGTTTCAGATATACTGAAACTAAATCTCAGAGATCTGTAGACTGATTTTTATCAGGTCTTCAGATTCTGGAATAATTGAAGCAGAACTGGAGATCTTTCTGAAGTCTTGAAAACTCTAAGCAGATGCTCAGGAGACTTGAGAATGAAAGTAATTGCTCTGGGCTTTTTCTTCAGGGGAGCTTTTCTTCTTCTTTTTGTGAGATGGTGAAGAGTTGCTCTGAAGATGCTTGAGAGAATGCAGCACTAAGAAAAAATCTCTCTGTATCTGTAACTTGTTATTTTTCTGAGAAGAAAAATCTCTCTTAAATATGTCTTCTCATTTTTCCTTTGGAACGGCTCTATTGATTTGAATTCTCGAGCCCTGCAACAGATTATCTCAAAATAGAATATAGCAATAGGAATAGAATGACCTATTAGCTTACTGTCAGTCCCAATAAGGAATTAAATAAGTGGGAAAATATCTCAGTATAAAGACTTACCATTCTTGGAAATAGCAAACAGTGCCAACGGCTAGAATACAGCCTGGCAATATATTTTGTATAATAGGACAAAAATGCTTTATCAAAATACTGAATCCCGTGATTTAAGCTTGACATATTTGGTAATTAATTTATTTTGAATTTAAGCCATAAATCTGCAAAAACAACTTCAGAATATTCTCTAACCACAAGCTAAAACACTTGGAAATAAACCAAGGAATAGAATGAGTACAAAAAGATAAAGGCAGACAATAATCGTCGAACAGGGGTTCGATGATCGTCGACCTAGCTAACAGATCGTCGACTAAAAGCAGAAATCTGTCGAAATAGAAATCGTCGAACAGAAATCGTCGACCAGCTCAAGATGTCGTCGACTAAAGCAGAAAATCTGTTTAAACAGAAATCATCGAACATCTCATAATGTCGACGACTAAGGCAAAAATCTGTCGAGACAGAAATCGTGAAGCAAGAACACGATCGTTGAACTGCTGAGGGCAGATCGTCGACCAACCTTCAGAGCATAATAAACTTGCTCTGAGATCGTCGACCATCGGTCGACGATAATTGTCTTGACTTCAACGATTCTATAGCCCTGCTATCGTCGACCAATGATCGACGATCGCGAGGCCTCGTTCGACGATGGTCGAATGGAAAATGCCTGAACCAAAAATACATCTAGAACATCTAGCCTAAGCTCTAGGTCAGTTATAAACTGTCCTAGGGAAACTGAACAAGGCCTAATCATGATCATATATAGTAATATGGATCAAGAGGGGCTGGAAAGGGATTACATAAGCCAAATCACATCTAGGGTACCAACAATCTCCCCCTATTTGGGTTATGTTATCCAATCCGATCTAAAAACTAATGCACACAATAACAAAAGCAGAGATTAACCAAAAATTTAAATCACAGGCAATCCACAAAAAACATAAAAACATAAATCAGCAGAACTATAAAGTATCAAGCAGATTTATCAGAGGTTTTAGCATCAGATGAGTTCTTAGGGATTACAGCTGGTTTGAAAATAATTTCTCTGTTTGGATTTACTGCTTGTCTTTTGGATAGCATTAGGTCATGTTCACCAATAATTTTCTTTTCAGCATAGCTTGGCAGAACTGCAGCAGGGTGCAACTTCATGTATTCTTCAGTATTAAAAATTTCAGAGTTGACTTGAATTTTGCTGAGTTCCTTTTCTCTGAATTCAGACATAGTTGTATATGCTGTAGGGTCTAGTCCTTGAGCTTTGGCTCTCTCCATCATGCTTAGAGCAATAGATTCCTTAAATCTTGCCATAGAGGCAATTCTTTCAGTTTCAGTCATATCTGATGGAGAGGGTGGTCTGTCAGTATCAGCTTGAGCTGCAATCTCCATGTTCCTTTGAAGAGCTGTGGCTAATTTGCTTGAGCCAAGAGGAATCTGTGCAGCCTTCTTAGGATCAGTTTCAGCATATAGAGATCTTGGAGGTGCAAGTTCAGTGAACTTCTTGTGGGATTTCTCTGAATAGACCACTCTTTTTCCTTTTGTTTCAACTATCTCAGAAGCAGCAGGTTTCCTTGATGTGGAGGATAGACCTCTCCTGGGAGGAGAAGGTTTCCATTCTGGAACTTTCTTTTTAGGAGAGGGAGGGGGAGAGAAAGTAGGTTGCTGAAATGTCATCTCCTTTATTTGTTTCATGGGAACATTTTCATTTCTTTTCCTTCCTTGTCCTGATACATCTTGGCCTCCCTGGCTTTGGTTACTCCTTCTCTAGTAGGACTGAAAGGTGTTAGACCTGGCTGATTTTGCAGATGGGGCAGAAGAGAGACTTCCAGAGGCTCCAGCACCAGGAGGTGGAGGAGGACCTCTGGGGGGGAATTTCTGAATTGGAGTGTCATATCTTTTTGTTCTCTTCTTCTCTCTTGTCTGATTCTTTGAGAGTCTCATCCATGGTTGAAATTCTTTGCTCTTGGGATCAATTCCCTTCAGAATGAAATAGGGAACATCCTTGTCTGGATTAGCAGTAGGAGGAGCAGATGCTTTTCTTTTCTTGGATACAGCCTTTTTCTTCTTCTAGGTGCTATCAGAATCCTCAGAATCATCATCATCAGAGGAGTGGGATGAGGTTCTGCCAGCATAATCATCAAAGTCTTATTCTGAGATATCCTTGGCAACTATAGCATGTTCAGCCTTTTCTTTCTCCTGCTTCTCTCTATCTTCTTTTTCTCTTGCTTCCTTAATGGCATCTTGCTCAAGGAGGGCATCAAGATCAACATTTGGAGATCTCTTCCAGAGTTCTGATTCAGGATACAAGTCAGGAACTATCCTGGGGACCAGTTCTGCAATAGAAGGAATGGATAGAGGATAGGTAAGGATAGGTGGAGAAAAGATGACTGTATCTGCAGGGGCAGATGCTTTTCCTAGAGAGATGGCTAGGGAAACCATATGAGATTTAGCCAACTCTTCAATGTACTCAGAGGCAATATTCTCAGCCATAAAGGTTATATATTGTTCAAGGTTTAGAGTACCTGAGCTTGATTCCTTTTCAGTCATCTTGGAGGCATTCTCTGGTAAGTCTTGCACAGCCTCAGCTTCTCCAGCAGCAGCAGCAGCAGCAACATTCTCAAGTTATTGAACCACTACTTCTGAGTCAGTAGTGTTCATTGGAACTTTTTCACACAAGTCCATGAGGAATTCCTCATTATCTCTCTCAGAGACTTCTTCATCAGAAGCTAGATTCACTAGGGAGTGAATGTCTTTGTTAGATAAAGATATCAATTTAAAGTCCTGATTATAACCTTTAGAGGAAGTGTTTTACCTTCTGGTTGCTCTGGATCTTTCATCAGAGACTCTTTCTCTGGAATAGCTTCCTTTAGAAGCTCTTTAGGCTCTTCTACAATTGCTGGAAGGGGAAAGGAAGAATTGTCCTGAAGGGTCAAGGCATCACCTGAGACCACTTCAACAGACATCTCCCCCTGCATGACTTCAGTGGGGACTGGAGTCATGCATCTTACTGAAGAGGGCTCAGCAGAGGGTGGAAGTGATTTGATGGCTTCAGTAAGGGCATTGATGGATGCAATGAGAGGGGCATTGGCAGCCTCAATCATTTTTTGTATGGATGGAGTGATGAGCTTTATAATATGTGCAAGCAATTCAGGAGTTATCTGAACTGCTGAGGGTGTGGAGGTGGATGGATGACTGTGTGATGCAAATTGAGGTGGTGATGGAATGGAAGCAGTATGATCTGCCACATGATCAAATGAATCATGTGGAGATGGGTGATCATCACCATGAGTGTGGGATTCATGTTGAGAGAGGTGTGTGAGGATGGTAGCAGTTACTATGTCAACACTGGTTGAGGCTGCCAGATGTTGTGGTGTGGGTGATTGGGGTGGAGATGTATGTAGGATGGGAGATGCATGTAGGGATTCATGTTGTGGTGGCACTGTAGATTGTGTGGAGGGTAATGCAGGAGATGAGGATGCAGGGGTAAAGAGGGAGGATGGATGGATTACTGAGCCTTCCCCAGCAAGCTGGAGAGTGGCTGAATCAGCCCTTGTGTCTGATGGAGGGTTAGGATCAACCCTGGCTGACTTCTTGATGACTCTCTGGGATTTCTTGAACAGAGAGGGGTCCAACCTCTTGCTGGCGTTGACTGGAGAGGGTGCAGAAACAAGCAGCAGGGGTGCTTTCACATACAGAAACACACCCAACACCCTGGCAAGGTTTACTTCTTTCGTGTTGTTCTTTCTCCTTATCAGTTCAAACAGAACTTTTCCCCAGGCTATCTGCGTCTTATTCACCAAAGCTGACATTAAGGCAAATTGTTGCCTGTTGATGTTGTCGTGAGCAGAGTGTTTTCCCAAAACGACCTTGCCCACCAGGTCTGCCAGAAACTTATACTCTGGAGACAGATTGATCTTCAGCAGCTTAGCTGGAATACCCTCAGTATGGCCCATCACAGTTAGCATGCGGCCATATTCCTCTGTATTTTGCTCATAGTCCTCAGTACCGGTTGGTAGTCCAAACAGCTCAGTCAGAACGTCAGGAGTCAGAATGACCTCCTCTCCATTTATCTTTCCAGGCATGGCTTCGTCGCTGGAGGACGAAGTATATACCCATTCTCGAATCTCTGGTATATGAATCTTCGGTGAGAATGACATAAATCTCTTTAGGCCTTGATCTTCACACAGCTGCAGAATGTCTTGGACGGGTTGATCACATCGACTGAAGGAATCGAAGTCGACACAGAATCCAGTGTCGAACTTCATCCCGAAGAGAACTGCTGAAGGAATCGCCATTGGATTGAAGAGAGAATGGAGAATCGAGATGCAAGGCAGGGGAGAAGAGAATCGCGCGGGATTAGAGTTCGAGAGCGAATTCTAAGCCAGAAGATGGAATATGAAAAGACGGAGCGGAAGAACGACGATCTCCAGACCTAAATCGACTATCAGATGTAAATCTGCGATCGTCGAACCCGGAACAAAATCGGTCGTCGAACAATGACCGACGATAGTCAATATTTGACTAATCGTTAAACATCGACCGACTACAAGCAATCACCACGATCGTCGATCAATATATGTTGGTCGACGATTCTCCACACAGCACAGAAAATCTGTCGTCGACCATTGGTCGACGATAGATACCTAACCTGGTCGAAGATCGTCGAGCAGTCGTTCGACGATTTTAGACAGAGAACAAATCTATCCAAATTTTCACTACTCTGAACCATTAATCATACCAAGCTGGTTCAGGAAGAACAAATGCCTTTGTTCATCAAGGGGCTTAGTGAAAATATCTCCTCTCTGCAGGTCTGTGGATATAAATTCCATTGCTATCTTGTTCTTTTCCACATTATCTCTCAGAAAATGATGTCTAATCTCAATGTGCTTGGTCCTGGAATGGTGCACAGGATTTTGAGCAATTGATATTGCACTGGTACTGTCACACAGAATTTTTGTTTTTGAGTGTGTGTACCCATAATCCACTAGCTGATTTTGAATCCACAGGATCTATGAACAACAACTAGCTGCTGCTATATATTCAGCCTCAGCAGTTGAAGTAGACACAGATGCCTGTTTCTTACAAAACCAAGAGACAAGTCTCTCTCCCAGGAACTGACAGGTGCCTGAGGTGCTTTTCCTGTCAACTCTACAACCAGCATAATCAGCATCTGAATATCCAATTAATTCAAATCCTGACTCAGCTGGGTACCACAGTCCTAAGTTAGGGCATCCCTTAAGGTATCTCAAGATCCTCTTGAGAAGAGTTAAGTGAGATTCCTTTGGGTTGACCTGAAACCTAGCACATAGGCATGTAGCAAACATTATGTCAGGCCTACTTGCAGTCAAATACAGCAGGGAACCAACAATGGATCTATAGTTCTTTTGATCAACAGACTTGTCATTGACATCAGAATCAATAACTGCATTTGAGGCTATAGGTGTGCTCATTGATGAAGCATCAGACATTCCAAATCTTTTAACCAGCTCTCTGGCATATTTTGATTGAGAAATGAAGATACCATCAACACATTGTTTCACTTGGAGACCAAGGAAATAGGATAACTCACCCATGCTGCTCATCTCAAACTTGGAGTGCATTAGTTCAGAGAACCTCTTGCATAGTTTGGGATCAGTGGAGCCAAATATAATGTCATCTACATAGATTTGAACTAACAGTTGTGAGTCCTTATGATGTCTAATAAATAGGGTTCTATCTACTACACCTCTCACAAACTTGTGTTCTAGAAGGAAATTTGCTAAGGTCTCATACCAAGCTCTAGGAGCTTGCTTAAGTCCATATAGAGCCTTTTGGAGTTTGAACACATGAGTGGGTAAGGTTGATGAAACAAACCCTGGTGGTTGTTCAACAAACACTTCTTCCTTTAAATCTCCATTGAGGAAGGCACTCTTCACATCCATTTGGAAGACCTTAAATCTCTTATAGGCAGCATAGGCTAGGAAAATCCTAATGGCTTCTAGTCTAGCTACAGGGGCAAAAGTCTGATCATAATCTATGCTTCCTCCTGTCTATAGCCTTGAGCTACTAGCCTAGCCTTATTCCTAACTACTATGCCTTGGGCATCAAGCTTGTTTCTAAACACCCACTTGGTGCCTATGATCAGTTGGCCTCTTGGTCTTGGAACCAAAGTCCAAACTTTACATCTTTCAAACTGGTTAAGTTCCTCTTGCATGGCTATAATCCAGTGTGGATCAAGCTCGGCATCTTTAATGGTTAGGGGCTCAACCTGAGAAAGGAAACAAGCAAACATCACATCTTTGTTGAGTTGATGTCTTGTCTGGACTCCTACTGAAACGTCTCCAATCACTTGAGATACAGGGTGATCTCTAAGTGTGACAAGATTAGTAGGTTCAACAATGATCTGATCTTCAACATGTTTAAGATTTAATTCCTCATGTGGAATTTGATCAACTGTTGGAGCAGGTGCTTTAACTTCTAAAAGTTCTACATCAGATTCAGAATCTGAAGAAGCAACCTGAGGAGTTTGTTGGGGATGATTCTCCTGTGTGAGTTTCAAACCTTCCAAATCCTTACTTACTCCTAGGACTTGCACTGTACTATTAGAGGAAGAGTCCTTCTCCTTATAATACATGACTGTCTCATCAAAAGAGACATGTGCAGACTCTTCTATCTTAAGAGAGGATATATTAAGGACCCTATAGGCTTTGCTTACTTGAGAGTATCCTAGAAAAACTCCCATTGAAGCTTTTGCCTCAAATTTTCTAAGGTATTCTTTGTTATTGTTATGAACAAAAGCAACACAGCCAAATACTCTAAAATAGTCTATTTTAGGTTTCACTTGCTTAAGTAACTCATAGGGAGTCTTACCCTTAAGTTTATGTATCAGACTTCTGTTCAATACATAGTTAGTTGTGCTAACTGCTTCAGCCCAAAAGGACAGAGGCATGTTAGCATCTGCCAACAATGTACTTGCAGCTTCAATTAGGGTTCTGTTTTTCCTTTCAACTACCCCATTTTGTTGAGGAGTTCTAGGAGCAGAGAAGCTATGTTTGATACCTTCCTTCTCACAGAATTCTTGCATAAGAAGAGACTCAAACTCAGTACCATGATCACTTCTGATCAAGGCAATCTGAGTAGAATACTCACTCTGTATACACTTTAGAAAATCTGTAAGAACCTTGAAGTTATCAGCCTTAGTTCTCAAGAAGAATACCCAAGTGAACCTAGAGAAGTCATCTACAATTACTAGAGTGTAAGACTTTCCTCCAAGACTCTGTACAGCAATAGGACCAAATAAATCCAAATGTAACAAGTACAGAATCCTGGGAGAATCACTTTTATTAACTGATTTAAAGCTATTTCTTGTTTGCTTACCTAATTGACAAGCTTTGCAAAGGCCTTCCTTCTTGTAGGGGCAAGAAGGTAAGCCTCTTACAAGATTGTATTTAGCCAACCTAGAAATGTTTTTCAAATTTACATGACTAAGTCTCTTATGCCAAAGGGTATTATTACTGGTTACTTCATTAAATAAGCATATTTCAGATTTGGATGAGTTAAAATCTACAACATAAACATTACCAATTCTAATACCTACTAACACAACAGTATTATTTAAAGCAATATTACAAGCAGTGTCAGTAAACCATACCTTGTACCCAGCATCACACATTTGGCTTACAGAGATTAGGTTGTGCTTTAGTCCTGAGACATAAGCAACCTTCTTGAATGTTACAGCTCCTATGGTGAAGCTGCCATACCCTTCAGTCTGTCCACAGCTGGAATCCCCAAATACAACTTTTGGTCCCAGCTTGGCTTTGAACCCTGACAGGTTCTTCTTCTTTCCTGTCATATGCTTTGAGCATCCACTATCCAGATACCATTTGTCATGTATGATTGGATAGGTCTTCACCTGCAGAGAGAACAGTTATACATTGTGGACCCAGGTTACCTTGGGTCCAGTATTCTTCACAAAAGAAAAACTAGATATAAAAGATTTTGCAGGCTTAGACTTATATCCTAAAGGGTGTGATCTCCTAGGTGGGATAATCCATTCAGTTGAAGGATTAAACAACCTAGGGTAGTGATTGGGATTAGCAATTCTGGAAGTTTGAAATTTATTTTCCAGCTTAAGTTCAGATCGTCGATCCACGGTCGACGATCGCAAGCCATATCGTCGATCATTTGTAGTAGTGCTATGTTCTGGATTCCACGATTGTCGATCACTGGTCGACGACTCAAGATGAGATCGTCGATCTCCTGCACCAAAGATATCATACTTGGTGAAGGTGTTCAGCGATCGTCGATAGACGTTCGACGATTGGTTTGACGATCGTCGATTAATGTTCGACGATTTTTGTAAAGCTAGAAATTTTTTCTTCCTGTTCTCTTTCTTAATCTTATTCTGAATTTTCTTACATTTTTCAATTTCCTCAGTATTCTTTATTCCTGATTCAGAAATAAATTTTACTGGAGTGCTAAATCTCTTCTTTATGAGGAGGATGGGTTCACTAGATATAGCACCTAAGCCTAGTTTATCATTACCAACCCTAGTGTTTGCTATACTGGTTATTTCAGATAATTTAAGGCTTCTGCCATTTAATTTTTCTTCTAACCTCTTAGATTTAGCTAGTTCTAATTTTAGGAATGTTACTTCTCCTCTTAAGCTTTCTACTTCCTTTTCTAATCTGATTATTTCAGTACCTTCCATGTCTAGTTCCATTATCTTTGATCTAAGTGACTTGATTTCATTTTCAGATAACAGTAGATCTAAACATAGAGTTTTAAATTTTAATTTGAACTCAGGAGATGAAAAATCAAATGAGTTGATTACCTGGTCTTCCATAGGAAGATCTTCTTCATTGTCTCCTTCTTCTTCAGAATTCTCTGCAGCTGACAAAGAGCTGCAGGCATTGATAGCCATGAGGCAGACCTCTTTGGCTTTCTTCTCTTCTTCTCCTTCTGAATCACTGGAGCTAGAGGAGCAGGTATCCGCTTCTGTTTCACTCCAGGTAGCAGCCACAAATCCCTTGTCCTTCTTCTTGTATTTGTGTGAGGAGGACTTGGAGTGGTGCTTCCTGTACTCTTTCTCATGTTTCTTCTCCTTGTGTTTCTTCTCTGGACAATCTGGAGCAATGTGTCCAGGCTTGCTGCAAACATAACAGATGATTTCTTTAGATGGAGTCTTGTCATACCTTGGTTTGTCCTCATACTTGGAGGACTCCTTTCTGAGGTCTCTTCTTCCCTTGTTGAAGAACCTCTTGGCAATGAGTGCCAGTAACTCCTCATTTGTTTGACTTCCTTCAGAAGTCTCAGCAGCCTTAAGAGCTAGAGAGTGCTCTTTCTTTGTAGGTGTAGGAGTTTTTACTTCAGTTGCAGCAGCTCTGCTCTTTAAAGTTTGCTCATATGACTTGAGCTTTCCCAACAGAGCTTCTGTGGAGAGTTCCACAGTGTTTCTTCCATCCTTGATGGGCCATATCCTTGAGTCCCAAGAGATGGGAAGGCACATCAGGATCTTGTCATTGACTTCTGACAAAGTTATCTCCTTGTCCAAAGACCTCAGTTCACTTATTATTGAACTGAGTCTTGTGTACATTGAGTCAATGTCTTCAGCATCATCCTTCTTGAAATTTTCATACTGAGAGGTGAGGTTGGATCTCCTGTCCTTCCTCTCATCAGCTAAGCCAGCAACTATGTGGTTGAGGGAATCCCACATAGCTTTGGCTGAGGTACATTCAGCAAGCTTCTGGAATATTTCATCAGACATTTTCTGAGCTAGGATATTCATTGCTTTTGCATCAGCTGCTTTTGCCTTCTTGTAGCTTTCATTGTAATCAGGAGGTGGCACAGCACTGAGATCAGCAGATGTGATAGAAGCAGCAGCAGGCCTAGCAGGTGGTCCTGTCAAAATAGAAGCAAAGAGATCTTCATCAATAGAATTCATGTATAGTCTTATCCTGGCCTTCCATATGCCAAACTTGGACAAGTTGCATACAGGAGGTCTGGTGCTTGCATAATCCTTAGACTGGGCCATGTGTGAAAGTGTTTGTGAATGGTATCAGGAAACAACTTATCACTGGATCTTTTAACTCAGGTGTTAGCCTGTATGAACAGCCAACCTCCCTCTGATACCAATTGAAAGTGAGGGGATAAGTTGTAAACTACTCTAGAGGGGGGGTGAATAGAGTATTCAAATTTTATGAACAACTAGTCAGCTCCCTTGGAGTTTATTTGCGGAATAAATAATGTGATACTTGAACCTTAAGAGCCTAATACAGTGAAGTGCACAAGTGAGAGAGTTAACTGAAATTTCAGTTTAACTATAAGCCTATCACAACAACTAGCAATCTTAGGTAGTTCTATCACAGCCACAGAATAAACAATTAAACAAGATAGCCAGAGACACAGGATATATAGTGGTTCCCTCTAAATAGGTACTCCACTCTTCTACCACCCTGGTAGGAATCCACTACAGGTTTTTGCTAAGGTGCCCTGCCACCAATGATCTGATTCAGGTAGATCAAACAGACCCTTTGAGCTTTTGATAAGGATGCTCAACCACAGGTTGTTGATAAGGTGCCCTGTCACCAATGTTCACTTTTGAAGAGGTGTGAACAAACTCTTTTATAAAGGGGTTGAGAGGGTTAGATTATCTTCTCTGTTGTAAATACAGATTAGAGAAGACTTGTGGATTCTCTAAAGAATCAAAGTCTCCCCCTGGCTCAGTGAAAGTCCAGGGAAAGCCTTTGCTTCAGGATGAAGGAGTTTCAGATATACTGAAACTAAATCCTCAGAGATCTGTAGACTGATTTTTATCAGGTCTTCAGATTCTGGAATAATTGAAGCAGAACTGGAGCTCTTTCTGAAGTCTTGAAAACTCTAAGCAGATGCTCAGGAGACTTGAGAATGAAAGTAATTGCTTTGGGCTTTTTCTTCAGGGGAGCTTTTCTTCTTCTTTTTGTGAGATGGTGAAGAGTTGCTCAGAAGATGCTTGAGAGAATGCAGCACTAAGAAAAAATCTCTCTGTATCTGTAACTTGTTATTTTTCTGAGAAGAAAAATCTCTCTTAAATATGTCTTCTCATTTTTCCTTTGGAACGACTCTATTGATTTGAATTCTCGAGCCCTGCAACAGATTATCTCAAAATAGAATATAGCAATAGGAATAGAATTACCTATTAGCTTACTGTCAGTCCCAATAAGGAATTAAATAAGTGGGAAAATATCTCATTATAAAGACTTACCATTCTTGGAAATAGCAAACAGTGCCAACGGCTAGAATACAGCCTGGCAATATATTTTGTATAATAGGACAAAAATGCTTTATCAAAATACTGAATCCCGTGATTTAAGCTTGACATATTTGGTAATTAATTTATTTTGAATTTAAGCCATAAATCTGCAAAAACAACTTCAGAATATTCTCTAACCACAAGCTAAAACACTTGGAAATAAACCAAGGAATAGAATGAGTACAAAAAGATAAAGGCAGACAATAATCGTCGAACAGGGGTTCGATGATCGTCGACCTAGCTAACAGATCGTCGACTAAAAGCAGAAATCTGTCAAAACAGAAATCGTCGAACAGAAATTGTCGACCAGCTCAAGATGTCGTCGACTAAAGCAGAAAATCTGTTTAAACAGAAATCGTCGAACATCTCATGATGTCGACGACTAAGGCAAAAATCTGTCGAGACAGAAATCGTGAAGCAAGAACACGATCGTTGAACTGCTGAGGGCAGATCGTCGACCAACCTTCAGAGCATAATAAACTTGCTCTGAGATCGTCGACCATCGGTCGACGATAATTGTCTTGACTTCAACGATTCTATAGCCCTGCTATCGTCGACCAATGATCGACGATCGCGAGGCCTCGTTCGACGATGGTCGAACGGAAAATGCCTTAACCAAAAATACATCTAGAACATCTAGCCTAAGCTCTAGGTCAGTTATAAACTGTCCTAGGGAAACTGAACAAGGCCTAATCATGATCATATATAGTTATATGGATCAAGAGGGGCTGGAAAGGGAGTACATAAGCCAAATCACATCTAGGGTACCAACAAGGTATAAGAGTGGATTTACCAAAATTTTGGGGAACAATTACATTGCTTGTGTCTTCTTTGATTGTGCATTTTTTGTGATTACATATTTGATGTGTTATGTATATATTAATTAACAATAATTATGGTTGATAATCTGAGTATATGCAAATTCTGTGAAAAGTGTAGTTAAAATAAAAATAAATTTTAATCTTTATTCACCCCCCCCCCCCGTTCTAGAGAAAACTCTGAGGATATAGTAATTGTTCTCTCATTTTAGATGTATTGAAAATAAAAATCCACATGTTTCTTATATGGTCAACCACTGAGGGGATGACTTTGAGGCGGGATGGCCCGAATCTAAAATTGTTCAGTTGGGTTTTGAAAGTCCTGAGGTGGTTATTTGTGACCTAAAAAATTTTAATGCTTCATTATGACTGATACCCTTATAATTACCTGTGGAGGCACTGAATTATGAAAATAGGAGACCGGTGTAGCTACTATTGGAAATAGCTCCAATATAGCTTAATTATCGAACAGGTTACAATGAAATCAGTGAGAGGACTCTCTTGAAGTAAACTACTCAAGGAAGGGGAAATCACTTCCCTCTTGTGGAATATTGATTTAGGGTTGGAGTTTGATGAGTCCCGTTTATACAGGGTTTTGCGGGCTCATCTGGGATGGTTTTTATGCCTTTGCACTTCTTTTATTGGATGTTTTCGCTGTTTATCTAATACTTTATGCCAGTCATGCTTTGTGTGCTTTTCCTGCCCTTGCGTGCGCAATTGCGCACTTGTTGGTTGGGGGTAAGAACGTGGTGCTCCCCAGGGCTCGTTCTAGTAGTTTTTACTTCATTTCTGTATTTCTGGAGGGTCCTTCGTTGCCTTATTTTTCCTTGCTTGCAGGTGGTAAGTTTTCCCCTTTTCTGAATTCTGATTTAAGGAAAACGCACGGTCGTGCGTTTCCTTAGCGCACGGTTAGTTTTGGACGTGCATTTTCTTCCGGTCAATCTGGTGAAATGACCAGCTCATGCGAATCCTTCACGCACGGTTTCACAAAAACCGTGCGTGAAGGAAATGCACGGTTGTCATGTAGCAATCTGGATATTGCCTGCCATTCTTTGTTCTGTGGTTACCCGTGCGAATTTCTTCACGCACGGGCGGATCGCCCGTGCGCCAAGGAAATGCACGGGTCAACGCTTCTTCTTCACAGGCACATGTTTTAATATAATATTGCACGGTTTGTGCACGGTTGTGCGTCGAACTGTGCGAGACCAATTTTCTGATAAATTTCTATTTAAGTTGCAGCCTTTGCAATTTCTAGGGGAGGATCGACAAGCCTGCCTTTTTGGCTCTCTTAAGCGGGAAAATCAGTCTCCAGCCCCCTTTCTCTCTCTCTTCCATGGAGGGAAGATCCGGCCACTCATTCCACTCCATAGTGCTTACAAAAGCTTCATCCTCCATGGCCATTGACATTGCTATGTTTGAAGCTCTGGTTTAAGCTACTCGTTGCAGCCCATCAAGTTCCATTCAACCTCTGCAACCTCAGCAATACGAAGATGGGTTCGACGGAGGAAGTGACAGCTCCTCTTTGATCCTGGACTCCTTTCTAAGACCAAGCACAGAGAAGGGTTGACACCCCTAATTTTCGGTCGAGAACCTTGGAAAGCTTCTTTTTCTTGGTTGTAATCTCTCATCCCTCCTCTTATATTTACTCCTTGTTGAACTCTTGTTGAATATTGTAGTGTGATAAGCATATGTGGTTCTAGAATGCCTCATGCTTTTGATTAGGTGTTTTCTGGACTTGCTATGCATTGTGAAGCTCATCATTCTTGCTAGAGTAGGTGTTTTGGCAATTCTAGCATTTGCTAGAAGTGTGCGTTGTGAAGAGGTGTTTTCGACCCTCACCAGTTCTCACACTCCGCTATCACTCTCTGGAGTGATTCACCCGAGCGAAGCAGTGAAGGCTACCCGCAATAATTTTAGGTCGTTTAATTTAGGAAACCCCAATCAAAACCCCCTTGCTCACCTTGCACTTGCACTCATTTCTCTAAAGTACTAAAACCCTTGCTCCCTAATTGCACTTCGTGAGAGATCGATACTCGGGGAAGCTACTCCCCATTATTATTACTTGACATCGATCGGTACACTTGCCACACACGCATCAAGTTTTTGGCGCCACTGCCGGGGAGTGCAATCGTTGCTTGTGGTTTTGTTTTTGGTTAAACATTTGTTCGTGCTTTAGTGCGTTTTTTTATCTTTTTGTTTTGTGAGTTTATGACAGATCGGAACCCAGCTGAAAGAGTTGAAGATTTAAGAATTGAAGTTGAGACTGTAAGAGCTAGGAGAGCTCGGTTGCGCACTGCTGCTACGAAAAAGAGAATGGACAATCCGGTCTTTGGAGGAAATGGCCAGGAAGATAGAGTGGCCAATGCAAACGAGGTGGTCCAACCTTGAATTAGGACAATGAGGGATTTTACTACCCCTACGGCGGGGAGTGTTTACCCAAGGTTTGGACCAACCATTGCCAACCACCATTTTGAAATTAAGCCGGCAATCCTCAACATGATTAGAAACAACACATAATATTCGTGGTTGCCGAGCGAGGATCCTCACCTACATCTTGCAGAGTTTTCTGAAATTTGCAGAACCTTTCGTTATGTGGGAATTGCTGATGAAGTAGTAAAATTAAAACAGTTTCCTTTCTCATTGTGAGATAGATCCAAGACGTGGCTGCATACTATTGCTCCAGGATCTGCTATAACTTGGGAAGCCATGTCCTCCTTATTTTTGGCAAAGTTTCACCCTGTTGATAAAATTGTTAATACGCGTAGGGATATTGCAATGTTCCGCCAGCAAGAGAACCTCTTCGAGGTTTGGGAGAGGTTTACTGATTTGCAGCACCGCTGTCCGCAACACGACTGTGAGCCCTGGAGGTTGGTCGAGATATTCTATTTCGCCATCGAACCAAATTTCCGGGCGATGATCGATGCTTCTGTAGGAGGGACAATCATGAATTTGGCTCCCGAGGAAGCGTTGAGGCTTCTACATGATACGGCCTCCCACAGTACCTATTCGAACGATGGAAGGAATGCCCCGAGAGGGCCAAGGAACTTGTTCGATGTGAATGCGGGGGTGCACCAAGCTGAACCATGCCATCCTTCTTTGGAAGGAAAATCGTTGATGACAAGGTATACCCCGCCTCCAGCTCCTGTGTTGAACATTGCGTTCCAAGGTTGTGGAAAACCTGGGCACCACGCTTATGAGTGCACCGTGGGGGAGTTTACTAATGATACGACAGTATGGATTTTTAAGAAAGTGTTAATTCTATTAATAATCAAAGTAAAGCTGCCCCTTATAATAATGCTTATAACCCAAATGCGAGAAGTCACTCGAATTTCTCGTAGAATACTAATGCTCCTGGTCAAAGATGGCAAGGAGGACATCATTAGTTTGATGCTCAAGCCTCTGGCAGCCAACTGCGACCACCGCAGGCAGGTTATAATCAAAACATACAAGGGGCACGTAAAAGCGCGTTAGAATAAATGATGGAGAAATTCGTTGAAATGGCCCAGTAAAACATGGCCACAAAAACCACCTCCATGAGGAATTTAGTGACACACTTGGGATACTAGCCCATGTGATCTCTGAACGCACTTGTGGCGCCCTCCCGAGTGACACGGAGAAAAATCCCCGTGACCAAGGGAAGAGCATTGTTGAGGTTGGTGAGTTTAGTAGCGAGGAATTGGTCGTCGAATGTGTGATAAATGAAATAGAGACGGTGGCCGTATGCGATTCTGGATCGACATGCAACATTCTTGCCCTGCGAGATGTTGTGAAGCTGAATTTGAATGTCGAGAATAATAACCAGAAGTCGCTTATGCTGGCCGATGGATCAGTTGTTAAAACCGAAGGCGAAATTAAAGATGTTAAGGTAAAACTTAACGGGGCTATTGTGGTCACGGACTTTCAGGTATTGGGATCGGAGGAAAACACCTCCAAACCCATTTTGGGGGTTCCATTTCTGAAATCTAGTGAAGCAACACTATGCTTTCATGCTTCCGGGATTACCTTAACCCTACGGATAAATTACGATCTCCGCAATCACTTCCTATTCTAGCCCCTTGTAAATCTGAAAATCTAAGCACGGTTAATGCTTTGTTATCTAACAATTTATCTAGTGATGATAAGGTGGATGAGTTGCTTAAGGAGCACTATGTGACAACACTAGGGAAGAAACTGCTGAAGATTGCTGTGGATGAATCAAGTTCGAAGATACCAGACACAAAAGGTGATGACGATAAGAAAGACATTGGATTATGCGCGACTAGTGAGAGCGTGCATGAGATGCTTTAAGAACAGTTATTGAACCAAATAAATCTTGGAAAACTATTAAGCAGGTATCATGGGCTGATCTGCCACCCTCTGCGGGTGAAGAAAGGATGCCCCTGGCTGTGGTTGATGATCTGAACACTAAAACTCCGGGCATGAAATTGCCGCCCTGGCTCTCTCCTACGGTGGAATTGCGAAGAAGGGAGTTACTCTTGCGCAAGGCGCAGCATTTTTCCCTCCGGCACGGGAAGGATGAGAGTAGGGGTAAAGGAGACTTGTCTTCTTTGGGCCCTAAAGCCTTCCTCTCATCCTCATCTCGCATGTCGGGTGAGGTTTACCATAAATCAGCGTTCTATTGAAATGTGACAGATCTCCGGGGCCATCTCCTTTGCCTTGCTGCTTTTATTTCTATTTTTGTTAAATGTTGTTTTGGTTTTGAATTAATTGCATGTGTTGCTTTTGTACCTGAACAATGATATATAACTGTTAATACAGGTATTTGGTGCACCTTAAGGACAGTAAAGAAAAAGGCTTATGGGAGATAACCCGAGTTTTCCGCCTTTAGCCTTGTTTCAAAGCTATTGCTTGCGTTTCTTTGCTATTTTCTTTGTTTTCTTGTGTTGCATATTTTCTTGCGTGGTTGGATATTGCTTGTTCTTGCAGGTGATGATTTCTTGGGTTGTAGGCTGGTTGATCAAGTTTGAACGCCTAACTTTTGGTATGCTCATCTATAAGCATTAGGTAACCTCTTCCCTCACCTCTTAGATTATATTTTCATCATCATTGCTGTTTTGTTAGATTAAGTCTGGGGGAGAGCCTGTAGTTGTTACCCGTTGCAATCACACTTCATTTTCTTGCCAGTAGTTTTTTTTAATTATGTAGTCATTGCTTTGCGCACCCATGCACCCACTTAAGCGAGTTCTTAACTTTTTGCATGCTGCGAGTCAAACTAGCTTCTTTCGTTAGATCTGGGAAGATTACCGTGCTAACGTAGGATTATTTGATGAAGTAAAATGTTGGTCGTGCCCTGTTCCTAGTCAAGTGCTCTCGTCTCTTGTAGAAATTATAGTACGATTAATTTCTCTATATACTGCTAGTTTATTTTTTTCTAGCTGCGTAAATTCTTTTTATGCTACTCAGAAAATTTTTGGTGAACCCGGTGTGAATCCTACGGTAGGTTAGGGATGTGTTTAGACGGTCGTTAGATTTGTATTGCTCGAGTCGAGAGAAGGGGTAGTCTCTCTCGTTGGGTAAGAACTTGCCCCATGCAACTCTCGAAGCATGGGTACATTGTTAGCTTAGAGCGAGCATGATGTAGGCCATCTTTTTGGCAAGGTTGAGCTTTGTACCATTCCTAACGTCATATCCTCGATAGCCCCATTGTGCCTACCCTTTCCTTTGATTCAACTCCACTATTATTTCACTAAAGCCTCATAACCTATCCTAGTCGCTCGCCCAAGTCGAGCTTTTGTTTTTCCTATTTTTATGTTGGGTTGTGATGTGGTGTTATTATTTGTGAAAATGTGGAAGTGCGCCCCAATCTATATTTGCTGATATTGTGAAAATTAAAACGAAAAAAGAGAAAAAAATATGTGTAAAGAAGAAAAAAAGAAGAAAACAGTTTGATTGAAAATCTTTTTTAAAATGTGATTGTATGTGGAATAGGCGGTGCGCACACCCATATGTTAAAAGTTAAGTCTGGTGGTATGGCATACTCATTTGTATGGCAGATAGCGGATTTGATCCTTATTGTGCTAGCTCATTTGGGTTTTTGTGCATAGCCTCCCTTTTTATCCTTGCTTACCTCACCGAAACCCAAGCCCCAACTTTTACCTAAAGTACTACGGACTTGCGCTTAAGTCGAACTAGTATCGTGGAGAGAGTTCGGAAGGTCAAGCTTATGGCCACCGACATTGGTGGATTCCTTTGGGGGTTGTCCTGAATCCCGATCTTTGGCAATACTCGTCTTAGCGGCTAGTTTATTTTCTCCCTACGAGCGACTGAAGGATTCACCGTGATTCTCTTTTTGAGTAGTTATAGATTAGTTTGTATGCTTAGAAATTTTCTTTACTCAATTTTTACGCCCGTGTGAGCATGCGACTTCGCATGGTACTCCGGATCATAATTGTTATGTTAGCTAGTACTTTTTCTAGTCTGCGAGGATCTTATTTGCTCGGGACGCGCAAATGGTTAAGTCTGGGGGTGTGATGTGTCCCGTTTATATAGGGTTTTGCGGGCTCATCTGGGCTAGTTTCATGCCTTTGCACTTCTTTTATTGGATGTTTTCGCTGTTTATCTCATCCTTTATGACATTCATGCTTTGTGTGCTTTTCCTTCCCTTGCGTGTGCAATTGCGCACTTGTTGGTTGGGGGTAAGCACGTGATGCTCCCCAGGGCTCGTTCTAATAGTTTTTACTTCATTTCTGTATTTCTAGAGGGTCCTCCGTTGCCTTATTTGTCCTTGCTTGCATCTGGTAAGTTTTTCCCTTTTCTGAATTCCGATTTGAGGAAAACGCACGGTCGTGCATTTCCTTAGCGCACGGTTAGTTTTGGTTGTGCGTTTTCTTTCAGTCAATCTGGTGAAATGACCAGATCATGCGAATTCTTCATGCACAGTTTCACCAAAACCGTGCGCGAAGGAAACGCACGGTTCTCCTGTAGCATTCTAGGTTTTTCCTGTCATTCTTCGTTCTATGGTTACCCGCATGAATTGCTTCATGTATGGGAGGATTGCTCGTTCGCGAAGGAAACACACAAGTCAACGCTTCTTCTTCGCAGGCACATATTTTAATATAATATCGCACGGTTCGCGCACGGTCGTGCGTCGAACTGTGCGAGACCAATTTTCTGATAAATTTCTATTTAAGTTGCAGCCTTTGCCATTTACGGGGGAGGATCGGCCAGCCCGTCTTTTTGGCTCTTTTGAGCGGGAAAATCAGTCTACAACCCCCTTTCTCTCTCTCTTCATTGGAGGGAAGATCCGGCCACTCATTCCACTCCATAGTGCTTGCAAAAGCTTCATCCTCCACTGCCATTGACATTGCTACGTTTGAAGCTCCGGTTTAAGCTACTCGTTGCAGCCCATCAAGTTCCATTCCACCTCCACAACCTCAACAATACGAAGACGGGTTCGATGGAGGAAGTGACAGCTCCTCTTGGATCCTGGACTCCTTTCTAAGACCAAGCACAGACAAGGGTTGACACCCCTAATTTCCGGCCGAGAACCTTGGAAAGCTTCTTTTTCTTGGTTGTAATCTCTCATCCCTCCTCTTATATTTACTCCTTGTTGAACTCTTGTTCAATATTGTAGTGTGATAAGCATATGTGGTTCTAGAATGCATCATGCTTTTGCTTAGGTGTTTTCTGGACTAGCTATGCATTATGAAGCTCATCATTCTTGCTAGAGTAGGTGTTTTGGCAATTCTAGCATTTGCTAGAAGTGTGCGTTGTGAAGAGGTGTTTTTGACCCTCAGCAGTTCTCACACTCCTCTATCACTCTCCGGAGTGATTCACCTGAGCGAAGCGGTGAAGGCTACCCGCAATAATTTTAGGTTGTTTAATTTAGAAAATCCCAATCAAAACCCCCTTGCTCACCTTGCAGTTGCACTCATTTCTCCAAAGTGTTAAAAGCCTTGCTCCCTAATTGCGCTCCGTGAGAGATCGATACTCGGGGAAGCTCCTCCCCATTATTATTACTTGACAGCGATCGATACACTTGCCGCATGCGCATCAGAGTTTAATCACCCTTGACTCAAGGATTACTTGTGCCCTTGTAGTTTTTTACTCGAGATACTGTCTCATAGAGGATTGAATTGTACTCTTGGACGTTAGTGATGGATGAATTGCATAGTTGGTGAGGTGTTACCATTATGAATTTGGGGGTTTCTAATTTTTGGCATGGTAGACTTGGTGTGCTCATTAGCCACATATCGTAGGATAAAATCTAGTGACTTGTTTCAATCGTGACTTGGGTTGAGGGTAAATTTTAGGACGAATTTTTCTTAAGAGGGGTAGAACTGTAACACTCCAATATTTAGAGAGTTAGAAACCTGGGGGACCACCTCAAAGCGATAAGGATTTCCTCATGTTGTAGTTGGTGGCCCAGAGAAGTAGCTAAAAATGCTACTACCCAATCATAATACTTATCGCGACGCGATATCACACGAAAATGGATTTTGAGATCCACAATTATGGCTATCTGAACCCCAAGCCTTAAAGGACCGGCTAAAGACCTAAAACCATTTCATTTCTTTCTCTCCAAGTTTTAAGTTAAGAGGAGATGAGAGGGCTTGAGTAAGCTGGAGCTTTTGCTAGAATTCTAGCAGATGAATTAGCTAGATGTCGCCAAAGATAACAAGGTAGCATCATTGTGGTCGCTCTCCATCCAAACAAGTTCAAGATCCATGGCTCTTAGGAGTTCACTCAAGTTATATCCCCTTTTACCCTTGGATATAGAGAACTTCTATGTATTGTTTTGGATTTCCTTTCATAGATCTTCTATGGGAAGAAAAAATGAGGTGGGTGACTCGATTTTGTAATGCTTGAACAAGATCTAATAATGGTTCTTTCATAAAATACCTTTAAAGGATCCTAGTACCACCTAGTGCTATGGTGTTAGGGAGAAGATACCTAGCTAAGATAAAAAATAGAATCAATCCATGGATTTTTGGAACTATCGTCAACAGTAGCATTTAACACCCAGCCATAGCTTTGAGTCTATATGATTGTATGGATATCTCTAGTAGCTTTGCATCGATGTGGTCTTACCGCTTGGTAGTAGCCTATAACTCCAGGCAGTAGCTTCTCATCGATATGGTCAGGCGTGTCTCGATGATAATGGACGCCAACAAAAAAGGGGTACTTTCCAGGAGTTATTGCTTGACTGTAGTACTTACAACTGGCGCTAGCTCCTACGAAGCAAATTTACATAATATCTATATTTGTTATTGTTGAAGCCAAAAATGGCCTCAACGAGAGTTCGGACAAGGGGGTATAGTTAGCACCTACTTCTCCCAAACCTTGACCTCTGACTAGCGACAAAAAACCTAGAACTGACCCTAAGACACAGCCGGGAGGTCCCTCCACTAACCCGAAAGATCTATGAGCATTTCCCCTCCAAAGCTAATAGCTGGGCTAGGAGAACCTCAGAAAGCACTAGTGGGTTATAGAAATGATAAAAGCCTTTTTTTTGAAGAACTTCATGGGTCTATTTACATGTTTTCCTAGTCTAGTCTTCAAAAAGCATACTTTTACTACCCTAAAATTACTAAAATGCCCTTGGGATGGTCTGCCAATAGCCAAAATTCGCTGTTCTGAGGAGCTAATTTAAGACCCAGGGGTATTTAGGTAATTTCAGGTCTGGGTCCCATCTATCGGAAGTTCTTCCTGCTGAGCTCTGTGGGAACCCTGCTTGCTTTGAGCATGAGCCTTCCCGCCTATCCCGAGCGGGAGCCGAAATGCTAAGGGGGGTGTTGAGTGGGAAAATTGCCATTCAACACTGAGGGAGGAATGGGCTTTCGCCAATTAGGGGCGCGAGCCCTCCCTCCCTCCCTGGGCGGGAGCCTCCCCACCCTGGTTCTTCTTGCCCAGGCGAGAACCCCTTTCGCCCAATCTTCTTTCCTGACCTAATAAGCTTAGTGCTAGCCTAAGGCTAGCCCAATCCCGACCCAACGTGTACTTAGGTACCACCCAACAAATATGGGGTTGTACACAATCCCCGCTCTTTGCGAGCTAGCCATGTGGTCGAAAAGACACGTCCAACTCCTAATATTCGTTGTGTGCTTGCTGATCTAGCAAGGAATCTTTCCGTGGACACCACATTGGTTCTATATATACACCATTGGGTTTATCTCAGGCCATCTCTATTTCTATTGCCCTCCGCCTTAGTTTTCGCAAAGCCTTGAAGATGTGTTCTAATCGTGCTGAAAAACCGCTCTCAGAAGAACTTCAAGCCCACCTTATCGCGTCCTAGGTGCGGGCCCGTGCCACCTGTGCCAAATTTTCCCCTTGGCTGTTGGGCAAGAGGCCAGCTGGCGAGAAGCCAGCTAGCAAGAAGCCATCCGGTGAGAGCTCCCGCCCAAAGAAGAAGAAGAAAGCCATGTCAGTTAGGAGAGATCACTCCAAAGAGAACCATGCCTCGCCTACACCGACCCCTAACCACGACGAGAACCCCTCTTCCTTGTCAGAGGTACTTTTATCGCCTCGCCCATTGGCACGAACTTTTAAAGAGTTGACACGAGGATGCGTACTTATGTATTGCTCTTCTCGCAGGGTACGGTGTCGAAAGACGTCGCCGACTCCCTTTCAGCGGACACCTCAGGGGCTGCCTCTCTGACTACTCCGGACACTCTCCCAAGCATTCCTGGTATTTCATCCTTTTGCTGGCGTGGCTTTCGCTTTAACTGATCTGCTTTTACCTTTCACTGACCATGCTTCTTCTCGCAGTGCCTGTTCTTGGGAACTTGAACCTTATTGACCCGAGGCTAGGGCTTCCACTCTAGAGGATCCCGTCAACCAAGCGGCCGACCCCGCTCCCGCAGCCGGAGGGGCTGCCACTGAATCATTGGCTCCCGTGCCAGAATCCCAGCCTTTGGCAGAAAAGTGTGCCTCCGTCCCCCTACTGACGGAGGCCGAGACCTTGGAGCGTCGGACGTTCCGCCCCGGGGGGGACAAGCCGCTTCACCTGCTCTTTGGAAAGAGTCCTAAGGGGCTTCCCGGCCTTTCTCACTAACCGCCGGCGGAAATCCCCCGCCACACCTCAGGTACATGGGAACCTACCATTTACCATTTCGCTCCTCTCTCGATCTGACCAACTGTCCTCCGGGCCCAAAGGTGAGAGGAGCGGATGGTGAAGAAGAAGGAGAAGACGATGAGGAAGAAGAGGAGGAAGAACAAGAAGACGGGGAATACTTGCCCCTTCCATCTTCAGGAGAGATGGAGGACTTCCTTGAGGCCTCGGGGCGTGGTAAGACACGTCGACGGAGGATTACATTAGTCCTGTCCAAGCTTGCTCGGCGGTAGTGAGCAAACTCCGTGGTGGTTAAGAGAATCCATGAGATGATGTAGCGGCTGCTGTCAATCGTCGATCGGGACTGCGCCTACCTTATTGGCGAGGCGGAAGCCCAAGACACGGTTTCCGCAGTGACCTCCCCTAGAAGATAGGTCGCACGGGTTCGAGATCAGCTCCGCGCGACCAACCAAGGGTTGACTGCCCTGACAGCCTTCTTCAAGCCGTGAGTGCCTCCAAGGCTGGGGAGACGAGATCGGGGTCGCTGGCGGTGCGAACCGTACTGAGCCTCGTGGGTTTCACCTCTTCTTTCCCCAACACCCCCCCCCCCCACCGGGCCTACCCTTCTCACTTTGTACCGCTTGCGCCGTGCGGTGATGAACAATTGTTATTATTATTTATTACTGTTATTTCGTGGCTCTCGTTCAGCGAGAGCTCCTCTATATTTATGCTTGCTTTATACTTTCACATCTGATGCTTTGCGAATGCTTGACTCTTGCGCCCTGATCAATACTTCTTACACGTTGCGAATGTTTGCCTTCTCTCTAGCCCTCCCGGAAAAATCTCGCTTCCCGTTGATGTAAGCCCGCTCTTTCGAGCGTTTTGGTGGTCGATGAAACAAACGTGACACTCTCGAATAACTCTCACGTCACACTCAAGAATTTAACGTCGCAGCGGTTTAATTAATATTATTACTACACTAACAATTACGGAGGGTTCGCAAAGCCCTTAAAGATAATACCAAGGCGATAAGTCAAGGTCCTATCAAGCGAAAAGAACCCACACGGTTCGATCGAGCGTGTTGTACCAAAAGAGAAACCACAAAAAACAAAAGATTCGGGCAAGGGTGGTTCTCTCCCAACAAAATACAAATGAGGGCTGCCACACCTCACGAACTTAAACGAAAGAAATAAAAACGACAATAACTAAAAGAAATTTAACCACGAAAAAATCAAGCGTTACACAAGGCATGCTATTTTCCAATGCCACAGGAATTATCTAAAGAAGAGAAACTCATAAAGGTGGAAATTTTCGTTACCCAACCGGATTTGATGAATCTGATTCACTCGACTAGAATTGTTCCTTAACGGCACCACCAGAGATACGCCGGAGGGAGAGAAATTCGTCGCCTTCTTCGTGGCACGCTGTATTTGGAAAGTCCCGGCGGAATATTCTAAATATGGAAACAAATATCTCCAAATAAGGGAGGAGAGAGAAAAGGTGGTGGATTGAGAAATATTTAGGGAATGAAATATTTCTATTATGGTAGGCTAAGAGCTTAATTTGGAAAGTGATATTTGGATTTAGGATGGGGATGAGGAAGGGGTCGGGCTTGTTGGTGTTGGTGATTGGCGGCTAAGATTTTGTGGAGGAGGGAGGGGCTCAGGTTGTTGGAGTTTGGTGGTGGTCGGGTTTGTGAGAGAGGAGGTGGCGGCTTGGAGGTTCGAGGAGGGGGCGGGTAGGAAGGTGGTGGCTAGGGCTTGGGTTTGCAAGGGAGTAGAGGAGAGGAAGAAGGAGGGAGGCCGAGATAGAGAGGGGGGAGAGGTGGCCAGCGGCCAAAGAGGAAGAAGAAGGAGGAGGGCCGAAAACTTGCCTTGGAGGAGGAGGAGGATTTCAATTCTTGAAATAGGTTTTCTTTTCATTCATTCACTAATTAATCCTTCATAACATGACTATATATAGCCTACACCACTCAATCTCCCTCCAATCAACATTCAAAATTCAAAATGAAAATTATAATGGTTATAAGCACCCATCATAATACAAGAAATGAAATAATTAAAACAACCTATGATGGTTATAAGCACCCATCATTACATGAATTATTTAAATGCAATAAACATAAAGATGCTTGAAATAAAATTGCTTAAAATAATAAAATTATTAAAAATATATAATTATAATTATTTAATTTATAATAATATATTTTTATAAAATGGCGGCGGACGTCGAGCAAAACATGTGGCGGAGGTGGCGGTGGCGTCGTGGAAGAAAAGCCATCCTCGAGCTTGCGACAGCGATCGTCCAATTCCACAAACTCTCTCTGATGGGGATCAATGGCGGCCGCATCATCAACGTCTCCATCAATCCTCCCCCACTAAAAAGTACTCCTCACCGATGAGTGGCCCATGGGTGAAGAACCGTCAAAAGCAGTAGCAGCATGGGGCAAATCTGGCCCCGCTATCAGTGTCGTAGTAGCATGTACATCCATCAGCGCTGAGAACCTGTCTGGCAAAGAAACAACAAGACTTCCGAGGAAACTCGAAAGGGTGTCAAGCAAAAGAAATAAAACTATTATCTTACCATCCGGTTCAAGAACCAAGGAGTCAACGTGGAAAATAGACACGATAGTACTAACACTCCCCAACCCAAAAGAATATTTAGTGGTAGGTAGAAACGATGGAGAAATACACTCAGGTGGAACAGAGACGTACAGTAAAAAGTCCGGAAACTTGAAATAAAGTGAAACACCATGTGCTATATAAAAATCTAAAATAAAAGCATAAAATCCGACGTTCTTCATAATTTTGGATGGGTCGGCGTTCCTACATATTAATTTATTATCGGAGCCAGAAGGCATCAGCTCAGGGACTGACCAGACTAAACCCAAATCACTAGCTCTGGCGTCGGACAATCTCAGAAAGGAGTGGAAGTGTGTACGACATAACTTAAGGTGAAATACTAACGTCCAAGACACATGAGGCGAGAATCCATGTGCTACATGACTAGACCCAAATACAGAGCATAAAGGGGTTAAGTCAGGTGGCATGGGAGCTTTAAAATAAGAAATTATTTTTGTGGAGCCTAACATTTTCGTTTTAAATATGGAATTAAATTTTGATTTAAAAATTTCGTAATGAATAGCCAGCAGAAAATGCTCGTCACCAACTACGTTTACCCACATCCATCGAAGTAAGCCTAATGAGGAGGCGGTAATAATAAACTTCTCCAAATATAAAGGGCAAGAAATGACTAGCTCGTATCCTAACAAATCATCTACTCGAGTTAAATGAACCGGAGGGAGAGTCGACATGGGCAATTCCGTAGGGGAAGTTAAGTCACACTAGACGTCAAAATACGGATTACTCGTCCAAGAACAAGCCTCTGGTTGAAGGCCATTAAAATCATAGGAAAAATTAAATAGTGGATTCGTCCTCACAGAAAACCCAGCCGACATGTCTTCCAATTCATTAAATATATTATTTAATTTAGAATATGTGGTCATATCATAGGTTGGCAAAATCGTACCTGACAAAACTTCTAAACTAACATGGGCCCCAGGCGAAGGAGCTATCAATGAAATGTCTATCGGACCCTCAGTGCAACCATCCTCCAAAGATAAGTCTTCCGCGCAGGGCAAATCTACCAAAGCTTCACAACCTTCATTGACCAGCTCTTCCCATGAGGGGGGTACATTGCCTAAAGCAGAATAGAGGGATGGGCAAATCGAATCCCGGGGAGTATCAAAATTAACTTGACTTTTAAGCGGCGTTGATAACCTAAACGAACTAACTCCCAGATGTATCACACTAAGATTATCCCAAATTGAACAACCATCCCAAGGTGACTCTTCCAATACCGTTGAAACATCTATTAATTCTGGGTCAACCATAATAATACCGGGTCCTAGCAAGTCATCACCTAATTTAGTAATAGGTAAGCTTTCAACATTGGATGACTCTACCAACTCTGTCGGAACGTCTTCTGACTCAGGGTCATCAGACGAATCCATGACTAAAATATCATCAAAGGGGGGTGGAGATGATTCCTCAGGGGAGAAATCCTCGTCCAGGTCACTAGGGTAACCAATCTCCTCGACGTCACTAAAAGCATCAGTGAAACTTGCCTCGTCCTCAGTGACGGGCTCAGTCCTAATCACATCCTCAGGTTTAACATGAGAGTCAGGCACTATCGTAAGTGAAGGAAGACTCTCACCTAGCTGATTAACTTCATCATCCAGAGATTCTATATCCACATAAGAATCCTCAGAGGTATCAGCCACTATATCAGAGGGCTTAGATGTCGAGGCTAAAGAAGCAAGCACCCTAATAGTAACCTCTTTCGAGTTCAAATTTTGGGGTCTAAATGGCTTATGTTCCCTATAGGTGGGACTAGGCACACTTTGGGTATTACTACCTCTCTGGGGATAGGATCTATTCTGAGGCGTAGGGTCACTCCAATAAGCAGATACGGGTCTAGTGCCATCACTATTCTTTCTAACGGGTGTGGTGCTATTAGTGCGCAGGTGGGCGGGATCAAATTGATCCGAGAGGAGGCTACACAGTGTGGCCAAGCATAACGATAGCTACCAACACGACGCTCTTCATTGAACCAAAATAATCGGGCTTGACCTACTAATCGCTCTCGGACAAAGCTAACCTTTTCGTAGTCATCCCATAAGTGACAATTAAAATATTGTTTTAATCCCTTAAGCCAGTCTCTAAAATTTTGGGGATACTCTAAACCGTCATAAGTAAGATAAATGTGGTGTGCCTTAGGGGTGTGTTTAGCCATACCCTTAGCATAGGAATAGTCTAACTGGGGAGCATATACGTCATATGCCATTTAGTGAGAACCGGAGAGGAAACTCACCCGGAACTGGTGCACATGCAAAGAGAAATGAACCTGACCCTTTTTAAAATTCAACAGATGGATTTATTCCCGTTTAGCCACTAAGGTTATAATTATATAAAATAGATTTTCTTACTGCAAAAAATTTGAGGATTATTAAAAAAATTTATTTTTGAATTTTGCTGAAAAAATAAAAATATAGGCCGCTATTGGAAGACCAACTATTAAATTTTAAAATAACATTATAAAAATAATGACTTAATGAAAAATAATTTTTTTAGGATTTCTTATTAAAAATAAGATAGAGAATTTCCAGAATTTTTTTTTTTTTTTTAGATTTTCAGAAAAATTTGAAATTTGGAATTTGAAATTGGAAATTTGAATTTTGAAATTTGAAATTTTGAATTTTGAAATTTGAAATTTGAAATTGGAAATTTGAAATTGGAAATTTGAAATTTGAAATTTGAAATTTAAACTTTGAAATTTGAAATTTTGAGAGGGGGAGGAGTGCCAATTAGGAAATTGACGAGAACCTCCCTCTGATACCCAATTGATGTAAGCCCGCTCTTTCGAGCGTTTTGGTGGTCGACGAAACAAACGTGACACTCTCGAATAACTCTCACGTCACACTCAAGAATTTAACGTCGCAGTGGTTTAATTAATATTATTACTACACTAACAATTATGGAGGGTTCACAAAGCCCTTAAAGATAATACCAAGGAGATAAGTCAAAGTCCTCTCAAGCGAAAAGAACCCACACGGTTCGATCGAGCGTATTGTACCAAAAGAGAAACCACCAAAAACAAAAGATTCGGGCATGGGTGGTTCTCTCCCAACAAAATACAAATGAGGGTCGCCACACCTCACGAACTTAAACAAAAGAAATAAACACGACAATAACTAAAAAAAATTTAACCACGAAAAAATCAAGCGTTACACAAGGTGCGCTATTTGCCAATGCCACAGGAATTATCAAAAGAAGAGAAACTCATAAAGGTGGAAATTTTCGTTATCCAACCGGATTTGATGAATCCGATTCACTCGAAAAGAATCGTTCCTTAACGGCACCACCAGAGATACGCTGGAGGGAGAGAAATTTGTCGCCTTCTTCGTGGCACGCTGTATTTGGAAAGTCCCGGCGGAATCTTCTAAATATGGAAACAAATATCTCCAAATAAGGCAGGAGAGAGAAAAGGTGGTGGATTGAGAAATATTTATGGAATGAAATATTTCTATTATGGTAGGCTAAAAGATTAATTTTGAAAGTGATATTTAGATTTAGGATGGGGATGAGGAAGGGGTCGGGCTTGTTGGTGTTGGTGATTGGCGGCTAAGATTTTGTGAAGGAGGGAGGGGCTCGGGTTGTGGGAGTTTGGTGGTTGCCGGGTTTGTAAGAGAGGAGGTGGTGACTTAGAGGTTGGAGGAGGGGCCGGGTAAGAAGGTGGTGGCCAGGGCTCGGTTTTGCAAGGGAGTAGAGGAGAGGAAGAAGGAGGGAGGCCGAGATAGAGAGGGGGGGAGAGGTGGCCGGCGGCCAAAGAGGAAGAAGAAGGAAGAGGGCCGAAAACTTGCCTTGGAGGAGGAGGAGGATTTCAATTCTTGAAATAGGTTTTCTTTTCATTCATTCACTAATTAATCCTTCATAACATGGCTATATATAGACTACACCACTCAATCTCCCTCCAATCAACATTAAAAATTCAAAATGAAAATTATGATGGTTATAAGCACCCATCATTACATGAATTATTTAAATGCAATAAACATAAAGATGCTTGAAATAAAATTGCTTACAATAATAAATTTTTTTTAAAATATATAATTATAATTATTTAATTTATAATTATATATTTTTATAAAATGGCGGCGGACGTAGAGCAAAACATGTAGCGGAGGTGGTGGTGGCGTCGTGGAAGAAAAGCAATCCTCGAGCTTGCGGCAGCGATCGTCCCAATCCACAAACTCTCTCTGATGGGGATCAATGGCGGCCGCATCATCAACGTCTCCATCACCCGTAAGTCCAAGGAGAGCCAACGAGGCAGGATGGAAATCGAGGAGTCAGAACGAAGGGATTGCTGACCTGTTGACCGTCTCCCCGACATTTTTTATTTTTTGGAAACAAAATTCATAATTATCGTATCTTCTATATAGGCTGATCCACCTACCACATTTACTTCCTTGATTCTTAGCCCTTCTTCCTCCCAACCATTCTCACTGATCTCTGCGGCGCAAAGGCTCTTACTTCCCCAATCTTTCTTCCCTTCTCGCTTTCTCTTCGAAATGCCTGGCGAAGGCGAAGGCCTCTCCAAGTGAGCACGGACCTTCTTGGACCACACCTTCCTCTCCTGCTGACTCTCGTAGACCGAGTTCCTTACGGTCAACGAGAACTTCATCCCGCCAGGGTTCATTGCACGGAAGCCTGGGAATGACGACATGGTTAACCTCATGCTGGAAGGGGAGCTCGCCATTCCCTTGGAGCACTTCAAGGTGGGCTTCCACCTCCCCCTCTGGCCGGAGGTGCGCCAGGCCCAGCTCTATTATGGGGTAGTATCGGCCCAGCTCAACCCAATTTCAATCGCCCTCCTGGTGGCTTTCGCCTGCTATATGCGGGCGGAAAGGATCGAGTTAAACCTATCAATTTTCCAGAAGCTGTTCAACTTTTTGGCCAAGAAAGGGTCAGTATTCCTCTCTTGCCAGCCGGTTAAGACGACAGGTCTCGCCAACAAACATCATCACTTCACGAAGAGGTTCATCTTCGTCTCAGGGCCCTTCGACAACATCCCTCCCACGCCCATTAAATACGATGACACTAACTATAAGCCTCCCACTCTCGTGTAGCAAGAGGGAGCCCTTGTCGAGTTCTTTTGGTCGAAGTCTTTCGACGTCCCCTTCCTCCGGTGTGACCTGGATTCTCTCCTACCGGTATCCCCCGACGAAGATATTATCTCAGACTAAACTTGCAACCTTTCGATTTGAGGTATAGGTCTAACTAACTATGGGTCTCGTAGGAGAGCAAGAAATCCACCTCCTCCAGCCTTTTGACGAGGCCAGGGAACTCACCGACCCCTTGGATCTCACCAAGTCTGCCGCTACCGCCTGTCGGGATGAGCCGGGATTCTCTTCCGTACCAAGCATATAGAAGCAGAAGCAGAGCTCCCTTCCCGCCCCTCTACTCAAAAAACTAAGACTATCGGTAGCCGACAAGGGCAAATCCATTGTGACGGCTTCTATCGAGGTCCCCTCCGAGACCCCATCAGTTGCAAGCGAGACAGGCATTGGTGGGCTTGCCGCAGAGACCCCCGCTGCCACCCCGGGTACCCCGCTCAAGCCAGAGTACAAGGTGCATACCTCTTCAAAGTATGGGTTTTGTAGCAGGTGGACCAAGAAGGCTAGGTCGTCTGGACCAGCCACTCCTACCGTTACTTTTGGGGCTACTTCAAGTTGAGGCTTACCCTGCTCAAGCCAGTGCAAAAAGGGCATAGGAATTTTGGCTTCGGCGAGAAGTTCCTAGACACGGAAGGCCATTCCTTGATCTAGTGGGACCATACCACCAACCACATCGCAGTTTCAACACTCCTCCCCTCCTATAGAGAGCGAGCACAATCACTAGCATTGCCTTCACGCTGGGTTATGGGCTTTATGCTTGGGAGGACGCCGATACATTCGATCGCACGACTACCCGAGCCCTCGTCTATGATGCCGCCCAGGACAAACTTCGCACGGTCTAGCTCTCGCATATGGTTGGGCGGCGCACCATTACCATCGAGCGCAATCTTTTTGATATGCTCGAGTCAAGGGATGCTGCTGCAGCTGAAGTGGCCACCCTAAAGGCCGATTAGATGGCTGCCCAGCAACTTCTACCCTCTCACCCGGCCACCGAGGTAAGAAAGACCCTTCAATATCTCTTCCCTCTTAATATGTACACTTTTCGCTTAACCTTGTCGTCCCACTGGATTCCGCACAAGCCAAGCTATCTCGCGCGAGGGTTGTCAGGGTTGAATGTGAGAATCAGCTGCTGCAGGCTGAGGTTTAGCGCTTAGAAGGGGCCCTGGCCATTGCCCAGGCCCGGCCGTTGTTGGAGCAGAGAGTCGAGCGCCATCACTATTCTGCGTACGAGCTCGACGTGATCATTCAGGAGAACACACAAGCCACTACCAAGATGGTCATCGAAGTGTTGCGGGAGACAGAGCTTTTGAACGAAGGAGGCGAGACCCTTATGGCGCGAGGGGTTTTGCCCTGGTTGTTCGAGCCCATCCGCAAGCCTGCGGGAGAGGACAACTCTCCAATCATTGATGCGGATGAAGTGGTCTTGAACGAGTAAACTGGCGGCAGCTCGCCCGACGAGTCCTCTGACGACTCCCCAGTGGAACCTCAAGCAGGACCTCCAGCAGAACCTCCGACGGGACCCCCAACAAGCCTGCACAATAGCTTTCACACTTTTTATTTTTCATTGTAATCTTATTTTTGTAAACACATAAAACTAGGTTTTTTGCAACTTTTGTACGGGGCGAGATATCCCAACCAATGAGACCACTATTATTATGTATTGAAAAATTTTCCTTTTCGCTAGAATGTTTGTTACTTTTGCATGAACACTAGGCTCTTAGGTGATAACCTCTGCCCGTTGGAAGAGCTGGTCAAGTAAAACTTGTACGAATGGACCTGCCGAGTGTCTTGCCGAAAGGGGCCATGCTGAGAACCTTTCTGAGAGGTGCTTGCCGGGATTCTTGGCGAGAGGGCTATGGCGAAAGCCCGGTCGAGACCCCTGCCGAGAGGGTTATGCCGAGAGCCCTACCGAGACACCCTGCCAAGAGGGTTTTGGGTAATTCCATCCTCACTTAGGACTTAGTGTTAGCTGTGAGGGAACTTGTCATCAAGAGCTTTATGACTATATCATGATTTCAATAGCCCTGTCTGCTTGGTGTGAGCCTGGTCGTCAGGTCGACCTGGGATTGCTTAACAAAAAATTCCTTTCTCCTTTTCCCCCCAAGCGAGCCTACAACCCTGTTAGCTAGTGAAAGCCTGCCAGCGGGCCTACTTGGGGTCTTGCAAATTTCTCCCTTTTTACTTTCCCCCCAGGCGAGCCATCAGACCTGACAGCTAGTGAGAGCATGGATAGCGGGTCTACCCGGTGCTGAGTGCGCCTTCCAGCCCTGCCAGCTATGAGAGCTTGAGCAGCGGGATCCTCTCGGGGTATTCCCTTACCCCCCAGGCGATACTTCAGACCTTCCAGCTAGTGAGAGCCTGGACAGCGGGTCTATCTAGGGTCGAGTGCGCCTTCCATCCCAACCAGCAAATGAGAGCCTGAGCAGTGGGATCCTTTCGGGGTCTTGCTAACTTCTCCCCTTTTTCTTTCCCCACAAGTGAGCCTTTGGACTTCCAGCTAGTGAGAGCCTGAATAGCGGGTCTACCCGGGGCCGAGTGTTCCTTCTAACCCAGCCAGCTATTGGGATCTTGAGCAGCGGGATCCTATCGGTGTATTCCCTTACCCACCAGGGAGATTTCGGACCTGCCAGCTAGTAAGAGCCTAGACAGCGGGTCTACTCCGGGCTGAGTGCGCCTTACAGCCCTGCTAGCTAATGAGAGCCTGAGCAGCGAGATCCTCTCGGGGTCTTACTAACTTCTCCCCTTTTCCTTCCCCCCAAGCAAACCTTCGGACCTACCAGCTAGTGAGAGCTTGAACAGCGGGTCTACCCGGGGCCGAGTGTGCCTTCCATCCATGCCAGCTAATGAGAGCCTGAGCAGCGGGATCCTCTCAGGGTATTCCCTTACCCCCCAGGCAAGCCTTCTGACCTACCAGCTAGTGAGAGCATGGACAACAGGTCTACCTAGGGTCGAGTGCGCCTTCCAGCCCTGCCAGCTAATAAGAGCCTGAGGAGCAGGATCCTCTCGGGGTATTCCCTTACCCCCTAGGATAGCCTTTGGACCTGCCAGCTATTAAGAGCCTGGACAGCGGGTCTACCCGGGGCTGAGTGCGCCTTCCATCCCTGCCAGCTAATGAGAGCCTGAGCAGCGGGATACTCTCGGGGTCTTGCTAACTTCTCCAATCTCTTCTTAGGTCAATGAGCGATCCTACGACCCTGCCAGCTCGATGGGAGCCTGGACAACGGGTCTACTCGGTGCCTTACGAAATCGCAAACACTTCATAACCTGTGAAGAAACCATCTTTAGAATAACTATCAAAATAAAACATACAATCATACCCACGCTAAGGATAAAAATGCTTCAGGTCGTCGCCACTCTATGCGTGACTCATGGATATCCCTTCCACATTTCGGAGGTGGTATCCCCCTGACCCCAGGACTTTTTCCATAATGTAAGGCCCATCCCAATTACAGTTGAGTTTACCCACGGGAGCCGATCTTCCGTCCACATCAACTTTCTTTTAGGACTAGATCTCCTTCGGCAAATTCCTTGATCCTAACATGCTTGTCGAAGTACTTTGTCATCCGTCGATTGACCTCCTCTTGCCTGACGGCGTCCACATCGCGAAGTTCCACCATGTCCAATGAGAGCCATAGCTCCTCCTCATTTCCTTCCCTCCATGGCTCGTCTCCTTTGCTGGCCGCCGCAACTCGAGGTGAGTGAACCTCAAACTCCACAGGCAGGACCGCCACATAACCATGCGAGAGCTTGAAGGGGGTCTCTCCATTGGCCATGTTTGGGGTTGTCCGCAAGGCCCACAACACAGAGGGGAGTTGCTCTACCCAACTCCCCCTCAAGTCCTCCACCTTCTTCTTGAGCAGGTTCACTATGATTTTGTTCACCGCCTCCACCTGGCCGTTGCTCCTGGAGTGGTGGATGGAGGCAAACCTAAGGTCAATCCTTAGCTGGGTGCAGAAGCTGATGAACTCTTCGCTTGCGAACTGTGGCCCATTGTCCGTGATAATGGCCTGAGGCAACCCATGCCTAAAGATGATTTCTCCCCAGACGAAGTTCCTGATGACCTGGGAGGTTACCTTGGCCAACGCCTTGACTTCCAGCCACTTTGAGAAGTAATAAATCATGACTGGGAGGAACCTTCTCTGCCCGCTTGCTAGAGGGAAAGGTCCAACTAAGTCCTTACCCTAGATGGCGAAAGGCCAAGGCACCGTGATGCTTCGAAGCCACTAAGAAGGAAGGAGCTGGAGGGGGCGTAAAATTGACACTTTTGGCACCTCCTTGCAAACTCTTCCGCATCCTTCCTTAGGGTGGGCAAGAAGTATCCTTGACTGACCACCCTTGCTTCCAACATTCTACCCCTCGAATTGCTACCACATTCTCCGGAGTTTATTTCTTACAAAATTCTTGGGACCTCTTCTTCTGCCACACATCGCGCTAAATGGCCCGATAGCATCTTTCGATGTAATCCCCCTTCATGCATAAAATAGTGAGCCGCTTTATGCCGAAAACCCTTTGCCTCCTTGACCCCTTCGGGTCTCTCCCCCAACTTCTTCCTCTTCCTCTTGCTCCCTTGCAGTCTTCCCTCCGACCTTACCTAGGCTCATCACTCCTCTCCCCACAACCTCCTCTTTAGCCTCATCTAGGCTCTCCACTCCTTCCCTCGCAACTTCCTCCTTAGCCACACCTAGGCTCTCCACTCCTTTCCCCATAACCTCCTCTTTAGCCTCATCAAGGCTCTCCACTCCTTCCCTCGCAGCTTCCTCCTCAGCCTCACCTAGGCTCTCCACTCCTTCCCATGCAGTTTCCTCCTCAGCCTCACCTAGGCTCTCCACTCATTCCCCCGTATCTTCCTCCTCCTTTTCCATCTCCCTCTCCAGCTCCTCCACCTCTGCCATCTTGGATATGGTATTAACGGCAGTCAAGTAGCACTACCTCTCCACCTTCGGTTCTCCCCTAATCGTAACTTGCACTCCTCCGCTGCTGAACTTTAGGCACTGATGTAACGAGGAGGGGACGCAATGAAATGCGCTGATAAAAGGCTTCCAAAATATTGCATTATAGCTGCTCGTAGCATCAACAATGATGAACCGATAATTCTTTGATACCCCCACCCACCCCCAACGTCACATGCAGCCCTACCCCTCTCTCAACTTCCTTACGCTCTCACGAGAACCCAAACAGCAGTCCATATGAGGCTAGAACTCTCCAAGCTTCCACCTTCATCTCGTCAAAGGCTTTCTTGAAGATCGCGTTCACGGATATCCCATTGTTTACCAAGATCCGGGAGACCGTGAAGTTTTCCACAGCTATCTGGAACACCAAGGGGCCATAGAATGGGTCTTCGTAGTCGGGCATGTCCTTTATTGATAAAGTGATTTTCTCCTCTTGTCGGGGGGGGGGGGGTCTGGGAGGTCGAGGCAACGCTCCTTTGATACATGGTTTGGAAGCTCCCCTTGTGAGTGTCTTCGATCCCCACACCCCCATAGATCACCTCGATCCCCCATCAGGCTCCTACATTCACCCGGACTTCACATCTATCCTCTCCTCCTCCTTGCAGAACTTCCTCAATCCTTGTGGGGGGGGGCTGCTATTAGACCTGCCCCCTGGCCGCTGTCATCTCTAGAAACTTAGGGCAGGTTGTTGTTGCGTGGTCCTCCCCATGGTCGAAGTCACAAAAAAGCAACGCCACCATGCCCTTTTCTTTTCCTCGCTCTCGCTCAAGCTCCTTTCCTTCCTCCTCTTTCTATCATAATCTCCATCACCTCCTACTGTAGCGGGAGGGGGGCCCTCTGTCCCTTCCTCTAGGATTGCTTATTGAATCACCTTTTCTCACGGAAGTTGTCTCCACCTTGTCATCCTCCCCCCTTCCCTTGGGGGTGTCTTTCTTGGGGAGTCTAGCCCAACCGATTGTTTGGCTCCCTGCGCCCCATCCCCGGGGATGCCCCTGATGCCCCTGGCCTCTGGGCTCTTCCCTTCTCCTCTCCTCCATCTGCTCCCTCTATTCTCTCTGCCTCCCGGATCCCGGCAGCTTCATCTTCTCCTTTGCCAACTTGGCCAGCTTTTTCGCAAACGCCAGATTGGCCGCCTCGATCTCGATCTCCTTTGCCTCCCTCTCCATCAGCTCCTCGAAGGAGAGGGGGGAACTCTCTATAGCTCTATACTGAAGAAGCTTGACCTCCACCCAAGGGTGAAGGCAAGCATCAAGGTGTACCCGGGCATCTCTTAGACCTACAGAATCTCCTCCTGGAACCTGTCCATATAGCATTCCAACATCTCCTATGGCTTCTACTTGATGGAAAATAGGCACTACGCTGACTTTTTCCTCTTCTTGGATATCGAGAACCTCAACAAGAACCCTCGGTGCAAATCCTCAAAATAGTATATCGAACTTGCAGGCAACTGGTGGAACTAGTCCCTCACCTTCTCCTTCAACGTGATGGCAAAGAGCCTACACTTGAAGGCATCTGACATTTGCCTTTTGGAAATGGCATCTTCGAACCACTGCACATGTTGTGTAGGGTCGTCCCTCCCTGTGTAGTATGACATTTCCGGCTCCCTAAACCCTTCTGGAACTGAAGTTGAAATGATAAGCTCACTAAAGGGGCTCCCGCCCACAGCCTGCCGAGAAGGATCCTCTCGCTTCCTCGGCTCGCTGGCCCTGTCGGTGCTGGTCTACTCGGGGAACAGCTCCCGCCCGACGAGATCCCTCTTGGTGCCCTCTACCAGAACCTCCTTCCTGGGTCACTGCCCGGGAGCATTCTCTCCTAGAGATGGTATGGCAGCCACCGGGATTTGAGGCATGGCCCACTCACTCCTTGCCGAGAAGGCTAGGTGGATGGTCTGGAGGACTTATCGCCTAAGTCTTCTAGCATCCCTAATGCCACCCCGCTTCCCTGAGGGGGGAAACCTCCAGAACCAACTCCTTCACCTTCTCCTCCATCTATAAGGCTTAGCTTGAAATTTTCCTATACCAGCTTCGGTTCATGCTCACCACACCAGAAATGTTGAAGCCAAAAATGGCCTCACCGAGAGTTCGGACCTAAGGGTATAGCTAGAACCTACTACTCCAAAAACTTGACCTCTGACTAGCGACAAAGAACCTGGAACTGACCCTAAGCCTAAGCTGGGAGGTCCCTCCACTAACCCGAAAGATCTCTGAGTGCTTCCCCTCCAAAGACAATAGCTGGGCTAGGAGAACCTCAGAAAGCACTAGTGGGTTATAGAAATGATAAAAGCCTTTTTTCTAAAGAACTCCATGGATCTATTTATAGGTTTTCCTAGTCTGGTCTGCAAAAAGCATACTTTTGCTTCCCTAAAATTACTAAAATGCACTTGGGTTGGTCTGCCAATAGCCAAACTCCGCTATTCTGAGGAGCTAAATGTAGACCTAGGGGTATTTCGGTAATTTAAGGTCTGGGTCCCATCTATCAGAAGTTCTTCCTATTGAGCTCTGCGGGAACCTCGCTTGCTCTGAGCGTAATCCTTCCCGCCTATTCCGAGCGGGAGCCGAAAGGCTGAGGGGGGCGTTGAGTGAGAAAAATGCCATTCAACACTGAGGGCAGAATGGGCTTCCGCCAATGAGAGGCATGAGCCCTTCCACCCGCCCTGGGCAGGAGCCTCCCCCTTGTTCTTTAATGCCCGGGCGAGAACACCTTTATCCCAATCTTCTTGCCTTACCTAATATGCTTAGTGCTAGCCCATGGCTAGCCCAATCCCGACCCAACGGGTACTTAGGTCCCACCCAGCAAATATGGGGTTGTACAGTTATGGTCTCAAGTAGGGTACTACCAACTTGTAGTTGAGGACACGAGATATAAAATAGACTAAACCTCAAGTAGTTGTTGATTGAGGATTGGAGACTACTTGCCCATGACTCAAGGATGGTTAACCCTTATAGAAAATGACTCTGGAGTCCCTCCTATGACAAAACTATCATGTGGAAAATGACTCGGGAATGCCTCCCATAGCAAAACCTCCACGTATCATTTTACATTATATTAGAGAAATGGTGTGTAGCATTTTTACCATTGTATTACTTTCCTTTTGGTGTCGTTAACTACTTCATTACATTTGTATTATCATATTATGTGGAATACTAATTTGCATGGCATTATAGCTTCCCTGAGAACCACCTGGTTTGTTAGGTGAAAGCCTTTCTGCTTATCTTTATGGTTGGATTTTAGTTGATTGGATTTCTATAACATTTGTTGTGATTGTTGCAGTGACAGGGAAGGAGGTCGCATAGAGATAGAGAGTGAAAGGATCGAGTTCTTGTTTTAGTTTTCTACTTGCTGGCATGTGAGTATTTTGGGGTGCATGTATTCATATTTCTTATGTTTCTATCCTTTGAAGCATTTGGAAGTTTTGTATGCCATCAGGCCATGGACACTCAAGTTTAGTTGTGGACATTCTTTGGCATCTTTTATGTTTATTAGATTTTTCCCGTTGTGTTCTTTTTGAGATATAATTAGTTGGCTAGCTACATTTCTTTATACCTTGTTTTAACAGTTTACTTGTGATGATTCTATGTAGTGTTGCCCGGTCGGACCCATGTCATGTATTAGTTGCAGGTGGGGTGTTATATCTTGAGAGTATTTCCCTCCCCAAGTATTTTTCATCTTTATGGCATGAGTTAGGATGCAGTACTAGAGTATCGTGCATCTTTGTAAGATTATACCTCTGCATGGTAGGATGAGATTAGCCACCCTTTGGCACGATGACCCTGATAGACCTCCTTAGAGTCTTTCCCTCCCCAGCTATTCTTTATCTTCATAGCAAGGGTTAATATGCAGGCCTCATGCGTTGTACGTCCTTGTAAAAACATAACTTTGAATAATAGGCTGAGATCTTCTCCCCTCTAGCAGGATGGCCTTGACCTCCTGAAAACCTTTCATTACCCAAGTGTTCTTCAACTTCATAGCAGGGGTTATGATGCAGGCCTCATGCATTGTGCTCCCTTTTAAAACTAGACCTCTATATTGTAGGTCGAGATTATTTCCCCTCTGGCAAGATGGCCCTAAGAGACCTCCAAAGAGCATTTCCATTCCCATGTGTTCTTTATCTTTGTTTTAGTGGTTAGGATGCATGCCTCGAGCATTGTGCATCCATATAAGAACATTCATCTACATAGTAGGCTGAAATCAGCTCCCAACTTTTTGGATGGCCCTAATAGACGTCCCGAGCACCTTTCCCTCCCCAAGTGTTCTTTGTATTTCTTGTAGCGGTTAAGATGCAGGGCAAGTGCGTTGTGTGTCCTTGTAAGACCATACCTATACTTGGTAAGTCAAGATTATCTCCCCTCTGGCAGAATGGCCCTAATAGATCTCCCAAGAGCGCTTCCCTCCCTAAGTACTCTATGATGATTATTTTTGTGCTTGAATGTGCAATTCCAACAGTAAATTGATAAGTCAAGTATACCTATCATTTTAAAGTATAGGATTAAGTGTCGTGTTTAAATTCAAGTTTATCGAGTACTTGTACTCATAAGGAAGAGCTATTATTTTATTGATGGAAAATTGGGTTGATTCAAAAAGCTAAGAAGAAATGAAGTAGACTAACGAGAAAATTCGATGAATAATAAAATAGCACTAGATCTAGAATCCCTTTGGACTAAAATAAACTTTGCAAAAGACAAATCCGCAAACTTCTAAATTGCTTTACTTTGATCCTTGAAGTTCCCAAATTATGAAAGTGCCTCTCGAGAATATGCTAATAATTAACCTTAGGTTGATTGATTAAGACCCCTCGGCCAGTTGAAACCCCTAAACTTGCTTTAGTCGATGAACCCCACTATTGAATTTGAATCAAATCCGGAAGATTTATGTCGTCCTCTCTTGAGGATTGCATGCAACTCCTTTTATCTTTGAGTGATCTGATCGCTTGCACGGATCTCTCGATCAACCAGCACGTGGATCTTCGATCAAAAAGCATACTCATGACGTATGAATTTGATGCAATTAAAATCAAAGATAAATTGAAGTTTGCTAAGTTAGAGAGCTTGTTAAATTTTTAAGACAAAGCAAAGTTTATTTCATTTCAAAGTTCATCATGAACAAGTGCTAATGGAAATTTAGCTACTCAATATAATAGATGAATTACAAAAGAAGGTTAGGGAAGACATGATTGCTAAAGAAAAATGCTTTAATTGAAATTACACAAAAGAGAAATTACAACTTAGAAAGGAGATTACCAAGACTTGACTAGCAACTTGAAATGGAAATACTGCAAAAACAATAAAGAAATACAAAAAACTAACTCCAAAATCCAACTCCTAAGCCTCTGGACTTGTCTAGAATTTATAATAAAATTTGCTAGGGAGTGACACCCCTAGGTCACGCCCGTGACCTAGGGCATGTAAGGTACCAAACTGCCATCTTGAAAGCCTAGGAACGTATAGAGAAAACTGCAAAAATTCATTAAGAAGCGGGTCAAACCCCTACGCCATGCCCATGACCTATGGCGTGTTTTGACCTAGTCTGTAAAAAGGCGGGAAACAGCGCAAACTACAACTAATCTGGGGGTTTGGGAAGAAGTCACGCCCACTTGTCACGCACGTTACGAGGGCATGTTTGCTGAAATGGAACATCTGCGCGAACGATTGTCTTAAATGCTTGGCCATGCCCATGAACTGCTGGACACCTCCCCCCTCCCTTGTCATGCCTATGACAGGGGCGTGTAAATTTAATCTAATGTGGCTTCTGATCTGGATAGCTTCGGTTGAGGCACGGTCCGTGAACTAAGTCATGACCCCCTGTTATGCTTGTGATAGGGGCGTGAAATTTAATCAGACATGGCTATGAAATCTTATGCACTGGAGGCAGGACATGGTGTGTGACAGAGGTCATGCCCGTGACCTGGGCATGTATATTTTGACTTTTCCAAAATTCCTACAAAAATTGCCTAGATTGTTCCAATGAGCTCCAAATTGTTATTTGTAGCCCAGATTCTCCTAAAATTCCAAAACAAGTTAATTAAAGTCTAATTTAACAAAATACAAAAAGAAGTTTGATAATTATTTAATAAAAACTACATAAAAATAAAGCTAAAATTAGAGTTATTAAATGCCCTCATACTTACTTGTTTGCTAGTCCCGAACAAACAACCTTCCATAAGGAGTAGAAAAGTTTCCAAAACTATAAAGAATATTGAACCTAAGGAGTAAAAAACGAAGTCTTACACCAATGCGTGTAAGGATATTAGTAGAAAAATCTACTCAGAATACAAATTAGTCCATAGTTTCTAAAAAAGCATTTCAAATTATTGTTACTACTTTTAAAAAAGAAATACCTGTAAATCCTAAAATTATACTTAGGGAGAGAGTAGCGTGTTCAATAAGATCGACATTACACAATATTGAGGATCGGGGTACCTCCAAAGAAATCTATCAATGATAGTGGCCATAGACTTGCCCTTTCACACTCTCTCCACGATACTAGTCGAACTCAAAAACACAAATCAATAGGACTTAATAAGGTTGAAATGTAGGCTTAGGTTTATGGTGCAGGTAATCAAGGATAAACATGACGGCTTGTCATGCCAAAACCTAAAGTGAGCCCACATAAAATAATCCAAACAAACACCTAGGGCTTTACAAGAACATATCCAGTTACCCAAACTTTTTTTTTCATTTTTTTTCTCCCTTTTTTTGATTTTTTTCTTCCCTTTTAGATTTTTAAACATGCTTATAATTCACAAAAAAGGAGGAAAAATCAGTTATTTCATTTTCAAAGGAAATATCCACCAAAATAAAATGGCTATCAAACCACTCACAAAGCTTTTCTATATAAATAACATTTTCGAGATGGGACATAGGTGTGTGATTAGGATGCTTTTTATGCCTTGGTTATACTTTTGGTGGAGCTAAAACAAAAGGTAGGGCAAAGGCTCAACTTGGGTTAGCAAAGATAATTACTTTGTGTATGGGTGCAAAGACTCAAACGGGGCAAAGGAAGTGCATATAACTTATTCATACTAAGGAGTTAAACTTATGCAAAGTCTTGAGAGTCGATAGAAGGCAAGTTCTAAACATCGAGAAAGAATACCTTTCCTCTCTACTCGGGTAATATTTCTTTAGTTAACTTCTACGTACTCACCTAAGCATTTTTTGGATTATACCGGTTTCAAATTAAAAGTAAAATAAACCATTTCCACGCATTTAGAAAAATATAAATCTAAAAGTATGTTGAATATTTAATTCTATATAAAATTATACTAACATGTGTGCTTGACTAGAAACATGACATGACCAACAGTTTTACTCCAAAATTTTAAATCTAATAAAGCAAGAAAACTCTCTAAACACTATGATAAAGCTAATTTACTAAGGATTTTGCAAGTGAGTAAACATAGAAATAAAAGATTTCTCTAAAGAAAATTAATCCTAAAAATTATTGTTTATTCCTACATTTCCCGTGGTCTACCAAGTGAGGGGCTCGCAGCGGTTTTGGGAAATATGATGGGATGAAACCTCAAATCTCCTTTTTTTGGAAATTAAATTTCAATTTTCAATTTTTGTTATTTTTGAAAAGGGTTTTTTTTAAAAAAATTATAATTATTTGTAAAAAGTTTTTCAGAAAAACAGAATGAAATAAATAAAAAATGACATGATAATAAATTTTTTGTTCCATTTTTGCTCAAAAAATAAAAGTTAAAATGGTGTCTGATACCCCCCCCCCCCCACCTACTTACAAGAAAACACTGTCTCCAATGTTTTAAATAAAAGAATGCAAGTAGAAAGAGAAGAAACTTCTTGGAGATGAGTACAAATCCACACCAAGTTAACCTAAAAGAAAATGTACTAAAGCAAAACACATTTTCCCTTTTTATAGTAGCAAAAGAAAATTACAAGATAATGCGATCAAAATAAAAACAACAGAAAAGAAAAATACAGATACAATGATCCAAAGGGAAGCCTAATTCTCATCGCTCTTGTCCTCATCACTCTTGTTCTCATTCTCCTGATAGTAGGCCCACAGTACAGTAGACTCATGCGTAATGTACTCCATGAATGTAGTGTGGAGCTGCTCCAACGCAGTAAATTGACCATCAAAATGTGTAAATCGCTCATCAAAATGAGTCTGCATCTGATCGAGCCGCATGTGGAGTTGCCCAAACTGATGATCCCAACACGTAGAAGGACCGAGCGATGAAGGAGTATGCGACGATGGTAGAATCTTTGGGGAGTGAGGAAGTCACAAAGATTGGCTCTGATGTCTATATTGAAGACTCCACCACACACTGTTAGAGGGATAGCCTTGAACTCACCATCACGCTAAACCAAGAGCCCGGAGGTTTGGAAACGCAAGTGGTCAAGGCTCCTGAACACAGTGCAGTCGATGAAGAGTGTTGATGCGTAAAATTCAAGTTAGTGTGAAATTCTAAATTGATATTTCAAGTATACTTATCGTTATAGAATATAGGATCAAGTGCCGTATTTAGACTCGGGGCATGTTGAGTACTTATATTCACAAGGAAAAGCTATTATTTTTTCAGACAAAAAGTTGGTTGATTTACAAACTAAGAAAAATAGAGATTTTATAAGAGATAAATTCAATATTTTAAAAACTAGCACTTGATCTAGAATCCCTTTGGATTAAAATAAACTTTCATGAAATTATAAGATACAAGCCCCTAAATTACTAACTTCAACCGTGGAGGTTCCCAAAATACAAAAGCGCCTCTCTCAAGAATATATTCTTGGCTAACCTTAGGTTGATCAATTAAGACCTCTCAGCCATTCGAAACCCCTAAGCTTGCTTTAGGCGGTGAACCCCACTATTGGATTTGAGTCCAATCTGGAAGATTTATGTCATACTCTCTTGTTGGGTTCATTTCCCACAATGTTCCCTAGATTATATTTGAAGAGGCATATCCATCAACACTAAGAACATAGTTGTATTTGATATTGTTTAAGATCATCATGTGCAGGATGTTCCATGGAATAAGTCTAGACAGATTGTCTATGTGATGTGACAGGTGGTCACAAAGTCAAGATGCTGGAAAGGCAGGAATTTTCCTAAGTCCACAGGCATTAAGTGAGGTAAGATAACTCAATGCCAGAAGTCAAGGAGTAATTAAAAATATAGCTAAGTCCACAGGCGTTGAGTGGATCAAGCTCACTCAACGCCAGAGGTAAGGATGAATGTTGGCAAGCTGGAAATATGGCTATGTGTATAAGCGTTTAGTGGAGTTGACTCACTCAATGCCATACAGCTAAAGGTAGAAATATGGTTGTTAGTCGAACTGAGTTCAGAGTTCATCGAGCTGAGATCATCGTTCGTCGAACTGAGCTCAGAGTTTGAGAATCTTAGTTAGTCAAACTCAGTTCAAAATCTATCAAACAGCGTTCAGAATTGAGTGAGACAGGCTGAGACAGTCAAAACTTAAGGAATTAGAGGAAGAAAGGTGGCTAAGTCCATAGGCGTTGAGTGAAGGTTATTCACTCAACGCCATAGCATCATAAGTGTTGAATAACATTGAGTCTGTCAAAGCCAGTGTTTTTAAACACAGAAATTTGGCTAAGTCTAAATACGTTGAGTGTAGCTCACTCACTCAACGCCAAATAACAGAAGTGTTTGTTAAGATGTTTGGCGTAGAGTGGAGCTTACTCACTCAACGCTAAGAAGCAGTAAAATTGGTTAAGGTAAAAAGCATTGAGTGAGTTATGCTCACTCAATGCTCTCAATGTCTAAGATACAGAAAGATTATCTAAGGCAAAAAAGTTGAGTGATGAAGACACACTCAACGCTCTCAATGCCAAAGAAGCAGGAAGACTTTGCTAAGGCAAAAAGCATTGAGTGAGGCTTATTCACTCAACGCTCTCAATGTCTGGATAGACAGAAATCTGTGTATGTTTTTTGGGATTGAGTGAGACTCACTCACTCAACGCCTATACTAATATTGGTTGATTTTTGTTTAAGTTCACAGCTGATGATGTCAGCAAGTCAACTAGTCAACAAGATTCAAATTTGGGGCGGGATGGCGATAGTACGCGACAATTGTGATCACATACCTACTGTACGACAGTTGGCGTTAAAGCAAGGTTGCTGCAGGTATTAAATGTGTGGGGCCCACTGCTCAAAGAACCGTTGGGTCATAATCAAAAAAAGGGAAAGGCTTTACAGAGGAAGATAGTTTTTTGGAGAGGAGCAATCAGGTCGTTCTTCTTCACCGCCATTATTGCTGTGCTGATGAACAAGAAGCTCAGGTCAGTAAGACAAATTACAAGTTAGTTGTTGTCATCTTCATTGACTTCAGCAGTTCAGAGTATTTCTATGAGGAAAGAGGAAGAAGCCATGGGCCGACCCTTGCTGTAGGTTCTTCACAGTTCCAGCTATACAAGCAATATCCTGAAGATCTTTATCTAGAAGCTATGAAGAGAAGAAAGCTAGAAGAAGAAGAGATCTGAAATAAGGCTTAGGGGACTATTCCTCAGGAGTCAAAGTTAGGGCTGAATTACCTCAGCCTAGGAAAGAAAGAAGGGGCAGAACAGGGTTCTGTAAGTTGCTTCCAACACAAGCATACTTGTTGCTGTGAAGAAGTTGAGCTGAGAAACCTTCAGCTCAGTTTGCAGCTAGTTGTGTTATAGTCACTTCACAACTCTAGCAGAAAATATACCTGGTACTGTGAAGTAGTTGGGACTGAACTTCATGTTCAGTTCAAAAATGGGTAGAACATTATTCTACAAGTCCTTCCATCTCAAGTAAATATATACTTGTTATTGTGGAAGTAGTTAGGAATAAGTAATTCTTAGTTTAGTAAAGGTAGACTCAGGAAATAAATTCCTGAAGTCATAGTTGGGCTGACTTTATCTCAGTCAAGAAACTTGACACAGAGAAACATCTCTTGTGTCAAGAGTAACCACATAACCCACTTCCATACTGTAGGATCCTTTTGGATCTGAGTTGTAGGGCTTAACAGCTTGAGATTATAGGTGAGTCATTCTCACTAAGTGGTAGGGCACTTGTGCCTGAGCTGTAGGATCCTTTTGATCTGAGGTAGGACTTAAAAGCCTGAGATTGTCTGAGACTCATTCTCTTTGAGGTAGGATCCCTAATGGATTTGAGGTAGGGCTGACCTCCCAACCCGAGTGTAGGGCTTAACAACTTGAGGTAGGTGATCTTAGGATCACTGAGTTGTAAGGCCTTGGGCCTGAGAAGTAACTCTTGGAGGTGACTTAGAGATCCTGAGGGATCTGAGGTGTAAGATCTTTGGAGCGGGTTTTGGAGAAGTGCCTAGTCCAACAAGATAGCTGGATAGGTGGGAGGGAAAGTGGATGTATCCTTATTAGGGGAACCACTATAAATCTTTGTGTGCTTTTCTGTGTTGTTTTCTTTATTGCAGATTACATGTCTTAAAAGCAGAATTGAATCAACTAATAAAGCACCTAAAATAAGGAAAATAAAAGATAGTCACTAAGGACTAATAAACCTTTTCACCCCCACCACCTCTAGGTGATTTAGTTATCCTTGAAAATAAAGATTTTCAAGTGGTATCAGAGGGAGGTTACTCAAAAGGGACTTAACAGTCTGAGTAGACCTCAAAGGATAGCTAAAAGTTTTGCTTTGGTGGGTTCAAAAGAGAACCATATGGAGTGGATCTCAATGAAGTTTAAAGTCTGCAGTGAGAGCAAGGACCACCTGGGCTGTTGGTAGCTCTTGTAGATGATGATGTCAATGCAGATGCAAGAATAGAGATCAGGGCCCCTCTGTAATACTCAGATAGTGACTCAGAGGTGGACGAAGCTGAGGAAGGTGAATGCAGATGCTTTGGGATAATTGCTACACTAGAGGAAGAAGAATCCTGCCTGGATCAAAATGGTCCAGATAGGGTAAAACCTCTGTCTAGTTCTACTTATTGCACAGGTTTAAAAGTCCAGCTTAGGCTTTTTAGTGTGACTGCGGTTTGGGTTCAAACCACACCAATTTAACTCATAAGTATAGATATTATAGATAAATTATAAAAAAATAACAATATAATTATATTATTAATAAATAATAATAATAGTAATAAATGAGTTGCGGTTCGGTTCTGCTTCTGTTTGGCTAGAATCGGGTCTAAAAAATTTGGAACCGATTGAGACATGTATGTTGCGGTTTTAGTTCTAGTTCTAGTCTGGATAATAAAATGAAAGAACCATAGTCCGACCAAAGTTATTCACGGTTCCAAAATTCAAACTGGAACCTGAATAATTCACGAGTGGTTCGGTACAATTTTTTGCGGTTCCAGTTCTGTTCCATTTTGATTTACAGTTTTTGGTTTTAAGTGACGGCTCTAGTCAGGCCGCCGCGGCGCCCGCCCAAGATAATTTTTATTTTATTTTTTTATTTTCCATTTTTCATATATAATAAATATATAATAAAATATGGATATAATAAAATAATAAATATTATGATATAATAAATAAATTAAAATAAATAAATAATACGTATAAAAATATGATAAATAAATAAAATAGAATAAGTATAAAATTAAAATTTAAAACTAAAAAATAAAATTATAAATATCAAATCATATAAAAAATAAATAAATCTGATATAAAAACTAAATAAATTCTAGGGCAGGAGAAAGAAAAAATTGTCTTCTCTAAGATACGTGCCTTCGCATGAGTTACGCCTATACTCGATGCTCTCGGGCAGGCTTTCGCCGCCTCCACGCGGGCTTCACCCGTGGTTAATGCTCCGGACGACCTTCGTCCACATAGAGGCGGGCTTCACTTACTTTAATGCAATCCAATAGTTCGGCGCGGCTCCTATCACTCGCAGCCCCCGGGAATGCGTATTCAAAATCAAACAACAACCATAATGCTCCCGGGGACCGCGAGTGGAGGGTGCGGTGCTGAGCTGGTGGATTGTGCGGAAGCGGGCGAAGCCGGCTTCTATGCGGCTGAAGGCCACTCAGAGCTAGTGGGTTCGATCCCCTGGATGGCATTCAAGGGGGGAGTTTGTTGGGTGTGGCCCGCCATCCATGTGTTGGATGGGTTGACTTCCGCGAACACCCGGTTGGCTCCTAGTATGGGTGCAGGGAAACTCAACGATATCGTTTAGTGCAAAGGAGCCGGGTTGGCTCCGGGCATGAGTACAAAGAAGTTTCGGGCACGATTTAAGTGTGAGGGAGCCATGAGAACAGTTTGACCGGTCCTAGTAATATATTTAAAGGGAATAAGTAGTACCCTTCCTAACACTCCAGGGTTTTGGGAGAGTTGGTAGGCGTCATTCCCAACAATGGTATCAAAGCTAGGTTGGAGGTCATGAGTTCGATCCCCTTGGATTGCGTTTTAGGGCGAGTTTGTTGGGTGTGGCCCGCCATCTTTATAATGACTCGGGTTTAGGCCCTTTAAACCGCCCCCGACATCATTCAAGGGTTGTAGCCCGTGCCACCCAAACCCCTCTCTCGTCGGTTTCTCAGCACGGCGGGTTTTTGAGAACGTCAGATTGCGAACCTAGCACCTCCTTAACAAGGCACCTTCAACAGCCCTCATCATCAATTGTTTGAGAATCATGCTGCACTTTTGAAAGCTTTCAAGAAAAGCAAGTTTCTTATTAAGAAGCAAGCAGAGGAAATTGTCTCCCTACAGCTGACTGCTTCCCATCAAGATGAGACTTCATCTTTGCTATATTTGAAGATGAGGGAAGTGGGTCATCTGAAGACCATGGTAGATATCCATGTTGAGTCCATTAAATATAAGGACTCTATTATAGAGGTTCTTGAAGAGAAACTTGAAAGGGAGAAGAGGATGGTGGCCAATTTCTTTAAGATAGATGCTATTAAGAGAAAATCTGAATCTGAGTGGATTTCTAAAGTTATCCAATTTCAGAGGAGAGTCTAAGCTCCTTTTGTGCCACAATCAACCATTCATAAGGTAATCCTCCCTTCTAATAAAAATGACCAGGACTGCATGTATGGTCACTGTAAGAATGAGAATTCTTCTTGTAAGAATACAAGTGTATCTTACAATGGGAGAAGAAAGGGTAGGGAATGAGTGCCTTTAAGGCTCCCCATGAAGAAGTACAAATGGCCCACTCTGGACCATTTATATTTGGTGCCTTAGCCCTAACTCACAAGGATAAGGTAGTGGCTTTCACACATGCCCATCCAGCAAGGACTCAGACCAAGGGTCAGTCTACCAGTAAGACAAACTTGGATAATTCTGATGATATAAATATCATGTCATCTGCAAAGAAGACAGTTGTAAATACCATACAGGGCAAGCAAAGGAAGCCTGCTAGAAGAATATCCTTCAGTCAGATTCTTGTTGAAAGGAACCTGAAAAAAGTTGTTGCTGTTCTTCCTTCTATTCGGTCAGCAGTTAACCACACTGCAAGACCTGCTAAGAAAATAAGATATAATATCCATGAGTGTTGGTGTTGTGGTAAGGTGGGGCATTTTGCCCTAGATTGCTGGCACAATCCTTCTGTGTCTAGAGCAAGAGTTAGCCTACTTGTCAGAAATATTGCAGGTAGGCAAGTCAGATTTCAGACTAATCAGAAACTAGGACCCAATACCTATTGGGGTACTAAGGTAAAGTAATCTGTTTTGTAGGTTATTCCAAGTGCCCATTCCCCACCCCCCCCTGTGGTACTTGGACAGAGGATGTTCCAAATCTTGGATTGGAATAAGAAAGTCATCTTATGGATCGTACTCCAGTGATGAAATGACCTAAGGTCTATAGTTGGGAAGTTGTGATGGATATTAAACATCTAGGATACTACTCTTACTGCCCAAGAGGAAGAGAATGTTGAGTGAAATCCTAAATAAGGACAAGTGCACACTCATGGATGAAGACCAGCTGAATCCATCCATTAAAGATCAAGATGCCTGAGTGATGGGACAAAGTATTGTTGCCTCCTCAACAAACAAAGCATTGCCTAAGTCTTAGGCAAAGGCTAGCTGGATCCGGCCAACAGGAATGTCTGGTTGGACAAAGTGTTGCTGCCACACCAGCAAATCAGTGAAGGAAAAGCAGGCTATACTCACTGAGGAAAGCATTAGAAGTAGCTCTTTTGAGAGCAATAAGGAAGGAGGACATAATGCACAGCTGAAAAGTTTCTCAAGTGGTATCCTTTGGTAGACTCTTTAGAGAAAACTTGAAATGAAGTGCTCTCAAGTTTCAGCATCATCTGAACCTGTAGCAAAGGTTGTCCAATTCAGTGGGCAATGTGGACTGAATCTGTGCAATTATTAAGGGGGAGCCAATACAGTCTAGTTTAGTCTGGAAATCTTAAAAGTTTAGTCTAAAGCATTAGTGTCTGAGAATCTTCAGCATAAAAAGGTCAGAAGAATACTTCTGAAGTTCTGTATGTCCCTATGTACAATGCTGAGGATGAGAGGGAGACTATCCAGATGATTGCAACTGCTGTGAATGAACATGTTCACAAGAACAGCTGGTTTGCTCCAGCTATTGTTGATACAAGTCAGCACATTCCTATGGGAATATCAGTGTAAAGAAAGACTTGGTCAAGTGGTATGAACACTATTGGAAGTGGTATCAACCCAAGAAGATAATGATCAAGGGGGAGTAGGTTGTATTGGTTGCCAATGAAATCAGAAGTACATTGGGACTAAAACAGCATGAAGACAACATTCCTCCTATTCAAGAAGGACTGTGCGGTATCCAGTGTGGTGATCAAGAGGGTAGATCAATATGAAGATCAAGATAGTACTTAGTGGGATGAACACTCTTGTGCTGCTGATTAGAAAGCTGAAGCCAAAGGCAAGTCTTTTGCTAAAGAAAGGAGAAGAGCTGGCTCAGCAAGAAGAGGTGTGCAAGGGAGTTGTTGTGCATAGTTGCTGTAGATCTGGCATCAACTCCTTGGTATAAGTACCACATCCTCCAGATAAGTAGAACTACCTTATATTGATATTCTACTAGTGTAATCTAAATTGCTAGGAATCCTGTCTTTCATAGCAGGACTATGCATATGAAGATTAAGTATCAGTTCATTAGGGAGCATATGGAAAACTCAATCCTGAGTTTGTCCTCATTGACAAGTGTGTTGGTACCCTAGATGTGATTTGGCTTATGTAATCCCTTTCCAGCCCCTCTTGATCCATATAACTATATATGATCATGTTTAGACTTTGTTTAGTCTCCCTAGGGTAGGTTATATCTGACCTAAAGTTTAGAATAGAAGTTGTAGAATGAATTTTTGGTTAAGGTTTTTCTTCCGTTCGACCATCGTCGAACGAGGCCTCGCGATCGTCGATCAGTGGTCGACGATAGCAGGGCTATAGAATCGTTGAAGTCAAGACAATTATCGTCGACCGATGGTCGACGATCTCAGAGCAAGCTTATTATGCTCTGGAGGTTGGTCGACGATCAGCTATCAGCAGTTCGACGATCGTGGTCTTGCTTCACGATTTCTGTCTCGACAGATCTCTGCCTTAGTCGTCGACATCATGAGATGTTCGACGATTTCTGTGTTAACAGATTTTCTGCTTTAGTCGACGATATCTTGAGCTGGTCGACGATTGCCGTTCGACGATTTCTGTGTTAACAGATTTCTGCTTTTAGTCGACGATCTATTAGCTAGGTCGACGATCATCGAACCCCTGTTCGATGATTTCTGTCTGCCTTTATCTATTGGCACTTATTTTATTCCTTGGTTTATTCCCAAGTGTTTTAGCGTGTGGTTAGAAAGATTTTCTGAAGAATGTCTTTGCTAATTTATGGCTTAAATTCAAATGAATTACTTACCAAATATGTTAAGCATAAATTACGGGATTTCGTATTTTGATAAAGCATTTTTGTCTTATTATACAAAATATATTGCCAGGCTGTATTCTAGCCGTTGGCGGTGTATGCTATTTCCAAGAACGATAAGTCTTTATGCTGAGATTTTTTTTTATTCATTTATTTCCTTATTGGGACTGACAGAGAGCTAATAGGTCATTCTATTCCTATTGCTATATTCTATTTTGAGATAATCTGTTGCAGGGCTCGAGAATTCAAATCAATAGAGCCGTTCCAAAAGTTAAATGAGAAGACATATTTAAGAGAGATTTTTCTCTCAGAAAAATAAGAAGTTAAAAAATATAGAGAGATTTTTTTTATGCTGGACTCTCTCAAGCATCTCCAGAGCAACTCTTCACAATCTCACAATCAGAAGAAGAAAAGTTTTCCTGAAGCTCAAGCCCAGAGCAATTTCTTTCATTCTCAAGTCTCCTGAGCATCTGCTTAGAGTTTTCAAGACTTTAGAAAGAGCTCAAGTTCTGCTTCAATTATTCCAGAATCTGAAGAACTGATAAAAATCAGTCTACAGATCTCTGAGGATTTAGTTTCAGTATATCTGAAACTCCTTCATCCTGAAGCAAAGGCTTTCCCTGGACTTCCACTGAGCCAGGGGGAGACTTTGATTCTTTAGAGAATCCACAAGTCTTCTCTAATCTGTATTAACAACAGAGAAGAAAATCTAACCCTCTCAACCCCTTTGTAAAAGAGTTTTCACACCTCTTCAAAAGTGAACATTGGTGACAGGGCACCTTATCAACAACCTGTGGTTGAGCATCCTTATCAAAAGCTCAAAGGGTCTGTTTGATCTACCTGAATCAGATCATTGGTGACAGGGCACCTTAGCAAAAACCTGTAGTGGATTCCTACCAGGGTGGTAGAAGAGTGGAGTACCTATTAAGATGGAACCACTATATATCCTGTGTCTCTCTGGCTGTTTTGTTTAAATTGCTTATTCTGTGGCTGTGATAGAACTACCTAGGATTGTTAGTTGCTGTGATAGGTTTAAAGTTAAACTGAAATTTCAGTAAACTCTCTCACTTGTGCACGTCACCGTGTTAGGCTCTTAGGGTTCAAGTATCAGATTATTTATTCCGCAAATAAACTCCAAGGGAGCTGACTAGTTATTCATAAAATTTGAATACTCTATTCACCCCCCCCCCCTCTAGAGTTGTTTACAACTTATCCCCTCACTTTCAATTGGTATCAGAGGGAGGTTAGCTGTTCATACAGGCTAAGACCTGAGTTAAAAGATCCTGTGATAAGTTGTTTCCTGATACCATTCACAAACACTTTCATATATGGCCCAGTCTAAGGATTATTCAAGCACCAGACCTCCTGTATGCAACTTGTCCAAGTTTGGCATATGGAAGGCCAGGATAAGACTATACATGAATTCTATTGATGAAGATATCTTTTCTTCTATTTTGACAGGACCACCTGCTAGGCCTGCTGCTGCTTCCACTTCTGCTGATCTCAGTGCTGTGCCACCACCTGACTACAATGAAACTTACAAGAAGGCAAAAGCAGCTGATGCAAAAGCAATGAATATCCTAGCTCAGACAATGTCTGATGAAATATTCCAGAAGCTTGCTGAATGTACCTCAGCCAAAGCTATGTGGGATTCCCTCAACCACATAGTTGCTGGCTCAGCTGACGAGAGGAAGGACAGGAGATCCAACCTCACTTCTCAGTATGAAAATTTCAAGAAGGATGATGCTGAAGACATTGACACAATGTACACAAGACTCAGTTCAATAATAAGTGAACTGAGGTCCTTGGACAAGGAGATAACTTTGTCAGAAGTCAATGACAAGATCCTGATGTGCCTCCCCATCTCTTGGGACTCAAGGATATGGCCCATCAAGGATGGAAGAAACACTGTGGAACTCTCCACAGAAGCTCTGTTGGGAAAGCTCAAGTCATATGAGCAAACTTTAAAGAGCAGAGCTGCTGCAATTGAAGCAAAAACTCCTACACCTACAAAGAAAGAGCATTCTCTAGCTCTTAAGGCTGCTGAGACTTCTGAAGGAAGTCAATCAAATGAGGAGTTACTGGCACTCATTGCCAAAAGGTTCTTCAACATGGGAAGAAGAGACCTCAGAAAGAAGTTCTCCAAGTATGAGGACAAACCAAGGTATGACAAAACTCCATCTAAAGAAATCATCTGTTATGTTTGCAGCAAGCCTGGACATATTGCTCCAGATTGTCCAGAGAAGAAACACAAGGAGAAGAAACATGAGAAAGAGTACAGGAAGCACCACTCCAAGTCCTCCTCACACAAATACAAGAAGAAGGACAAGGGATTTGTGGCTGCTACCTGGAGTGAAACAGAAGAAGACACCTGCTCCTCTAGCTCCAGTGATTCAGAAGAAGAAGAAGAGAAGAAAGCCAAAGAGGTCTGCCTCATGGCTATTAATGCCTGTAGCTCTCTGTCAGCTACAGAGAATTCTGAAGAAGAAGGAGACAATGAAGAAGATCCCCTTATGGAAGACCAGGTAATCGACTCATTTGATTTCTCATCTCCTGAGTTCAAATTAAAATTTAAGACTCTATGTTTAGATTTACTATTATCTGAAAAAGAAATTAAGTCACTTAGATTAAAGATAATGGAACTAGACATGGAAAGTACTGAAATAATTAGATTGGAAAAGGAATTAGAAAGCTCAAAAGAAGAAGTAACATTCCTAAAATTAGAACTAGCTAAATCTAAGAGATTAGAAGAACAATTAAATGGCAGAAGCCTTAAACTGTCTGAAATAACTAGTATAGCAAACACTAGGGTTGGTAATGATAAACTAGGCTTAGGTGCTACATCTAGTGAACCCATCCTCCTCACAAAGGAGAGATTTAGCACTCCAGTAAAATTTATTTCTGAATCAGGAATAAAGAATACTGAGGAAATTGAAAAATGTAAGAAAATTCAGAATAAGATTAAGAAAGAGAACAGGAAGAAAAAATTTCTAGCTTTACAAAAATCGTCGAACATTAATCGACGATCGTCAAACCAATCGTCGAACATCTATCGACGATCGCTGAACACCTTCACCAAGTATGATATCTTCGGTGCAGGAGATCGACGATCTCATCTTGAGTCGTCGACCAGTGATCGACGATCTCATCATGAGTCATCGACCAGTGATCGACGATCGTGGAATCCAGAACAAAGCACTACCACAAATGATCGACGATATGACTTGCGATCGTCGACCGTGGATCGACGATCTGGACTTAAGCTGGAAAATAAATCTCAAACTTCCAGAATTGCAAATCCCAATCACTACCCTGGGTCGTTTAATCCTTTAACTGAATGGATTATCCCACCTAGGAGATCACACCCTTTAGGATATAAATCTAAGCCTGCCAAATCTTTTATATCTAGTTTTTCTTTTGTGAAGAATACTGGACCCAAGGTAACCTGGGTCCACAATGTATAATTGATATCTTTGCAGGTGAAGACCTATCCAGTCATACATGACAAATGGTATCTGGATAGTGGATGCTCAAAGCATATGACAGGAAAGAAGAAGAATCTGTCAGGGTTCAAAGCCAAGCTGGGACCAAAAGTTGTATTTGGGGATTCCAGCTGTGGACAGACTGAAGGGTATGGCAGCTTCACCATAGGAGCTGTAACATTCAAGAAGGTTGCTTATGTCTCTGGACTAAAGCACAATCTAATCTCTGTAAGCCAAATGTGTGATGCTGGGTACAAGGTATGGTTTACTGACACTGCTTGTAATATTGCTTTAAATAATACCGTTGTGTTAGTAGGTATTAGAATTGGTAATGTTTATGTTGTAGATTTTAACTCATCCAAATCTGAAATATGCTTATTTAATGAAGTAACCAGTAATAATACCCTTTGGCATAAGAGACTTAGTCATGTAAATTTGAAAAACATTTCTAGGTTGGCTAAATACAATCTTGTAAGAGGCTTACCTTCTTGCCCCTACAAGAAGGAAGGTCTCTGCAAAGCTTGTCAATTAGGTAAGCAAACAAGAAATAGCTTTAAATCAGTTAATAAAAGTGATTCTCCCAGGATTCTGTACTTGCTACATTTGGATCTATTTGGTCCTATTGCTGTACAGAGTCTTGGAGGAAAGTCTTACACTCTAGTAATTGTAGATGACTTCTCTAGGTTCACTTGGGTATTCTCCTTGAGAACTAAGGCTGATAACTTTAAGGTTCTTATAGATTTTCTAAAGTGTATACAGAGTGAGTATTCTACTCAGATTGCCTTGATCAGAAGTGATCATGGTACTGAGTTTGAGGCTCTTCTTATGCAAGAATTCTGTGAGAAGGAAGGTATCAAACATAGCTTCTCTGCTCCTAGAACTCCTCAACAAAATGGGGTAGTTGAAAGGAAAAATAGAACCCTAATTGAAGCTGCAAGTACATTGTTGGCAGATGCTAACATGCCTCTGTCCTTTTGGGTTGAAGCAGTTAGCACAGCTAACTATGTATTGAACAGAAGCCTGATACATAAACTTAAGGGTAAGACTCCCTATGAGTTACTTAAACAAGTGAAACCTAAAATAGATTATTTTAGAGTATTTGGCTGTGTTGCTTTTGTTCATAACAATAACAAAGAATACCTTAGAAAATTTGAGGCAAAAGCTTCAATGGGAGTTTTTCTAGGATACTCTCAAGTAAGCAAAGCCTATAGGGTCCTCAATAAATCCTCTCTTAAGATAGAAGAGTCTGCACATGTCTCTTTTGATGAGACAGTCATGTATTATAAGGAGAAGGACTCTTCCTCTAATAGTACAGTGCAAGTCCTAGGAGTAAGTAAGGATTTGGAAGGGTTGAGACTCACACAGGAGAATCATCCCCAACAAACTCCTCAGGTTGCTTCTTCAGATTCTGAATCTGATGTAGAACTTTTACAAGTTAAAGCACCTGCTCCAACAGTTGATCAAATCCCACATGAGGAATTAAATCTTGAACATGTTGAAGATCAGATCATTGTTGAACCTACTAATCTTGTCACACTTAGAGATCATCCTGTATCTCAAGTGATTGGAGACATTTCAGTAGGAGTCCAGACAAGACATCAACTCAACAAAGATGTGATGTTTGCTTGTTTCCTTTCTCAGGTTGAGCCCCTAACCATTAAAGATGATGAGCTTGATCCACACTGGATTATAGCCATGCAAGAGGAACTTAACCAGTTTGAAAGATGTAAAGTTTGGACTTTGGTTCCAAGACCAAGAGGCCAACTGGTCATAGGCACCAAGTGGGTGTTTAGAAACAAGCTTGATGCCCAAGGCATAGTAGTTAGGAATAAGGCTAGGCTAGTAGCTCAAGGCTATAGACAGGAGGAAGGCATAGATTATGATCAAACTTTTGCCCCTGTAGCTAGACTAGAAGCCATTAGGATTTTCCTAGCCTATGCTGCCTATAAGAGATTTAAGGTCTTCCAAATGGATGTGAAGAGTACCTTCCTCAATGGAGATTTAAAGGAAGAAGTGTTTGTTGAACAACCACCAGGGTTTGTTTCATCAACCTTACCCACTCATGTGTTCAAACTCCAAAAGGCTCTATATGGACTTAAGCAAGCTCCTAGAGCTTGGTATGAGACCTTAGCAAATTTCCTTCTAGAACACAAGTTTGTGAGAGGTGTAGTAGATAGAACCCTATTTATTAGACATCATAAGGACTCACAACTGTTAGTTCAAATCTATGTAGATGACATTATATTTGGCTCCACTGATCCCAAACTATGCAAGAGGTTCTCTGAACTAATGCACTCCAAGTTTGAGATGAGCAGCATGGGTGAGTTATCCTATTTCCTTGGTCTCCAAGTGAAATAGTGTGTTGATGGTATCTTCATCTCTCAATCAAAATATGCCAGAGGGCTGGTTAAAAGGTTTGGAATGTCTGATGCTTCATAATGAGCACACCTATGGCCTCAAATGCAGTTATTGATTCTGATGTCAATGGTAAGTCTGTTGATCAAAAGAACTATAGAGCCATTGTTGGTTCCCTGCTGTATTTGACTGCAAGTAGGCCTGACATAATGTTTGCTACATGCCTATGTGCTAGGTTTCAGGTCAACCCAAAGGAATCTCACTTAACTCTCCTCAAGAGGATCTTGAGATACCTTAAGGGATGCCCTAACTTAGGACTGTGGTACCCAGCTGAGTCAGGATTTGAATTAATTGGATATTCAGATGCTGATTATGCTGGTTGTATAGTTGACAGGAAAAGCACCTCAGGGACCTGTCAGTTCCTGGGAGAGAGACTTGTCTCTTGGTTTTGTAAGAAACAGGCATCTGTGTCTACTTCAACTGCTGAGGCTGAATATATTGCAGCAGCTAGTTGTTGTTCACAGATCCTGTGGATTCAAAATCAGCTAGTGGATTATGGGTATACACACTCAAAAACAAAAATTCTGTGTGACAGTACCAGTGCAATATCAATTGCTCAAAATCCTGTGCACCATTCCAGGACCAAGCACATTGAGATTAGACATCATTTTCTAAGAGATAATGTGGAAAAGAACAAGATAGCAATGGAATTTATATCCACAGACCTGCAGAGAGGAGATATTTTCACTAAGCCCCTTGATGAACAAAGGCATTTGTTCTTCCTGAACCAGCTTGGTATGATTAATGGTTCAGAGTAGTGAAAATTTGGATAGTTTTGTTTTCTGTCTAAAATCGTCGAACGACTGCTCGACAATCTTCGACCAGGTCAGAACTATCGTCGACCAACGGTCGACGATAGCTCGTTCGGTAGTAAGGCAGAAATCGTCGATCAACTGGTCAACGATCTCTCCTTAGGTATCTATCGTCGACCAGTGGTCGACGACAGATTTTCTGCGCTATGTGGAAAATCGTCGACCAACATATATTGATCAACGATCGTGGTGACTGCTTGTAGTCGGTCGATGTTTTTCGTTTAGTCAAAAATTGACTATCGTCGGTCATTGTTCGACGACCGATTTTATTCCGGGATCGACGATCGCAGATTTATATCTGATAGTCGATTTAGGTCTGGAGATCGTCTTCCTTCCGCTCCGTCTTTTCATATTCCGTCTTCTGGTTTAGAATTCGCTCTCGAACTCTAATCCCGCGCGATTCTCTTCTCCCCTGCCTTGCATCTCGATTCGTCATTCTCTCTTCAATCTAATGGCGATTCCTTCTGCAGTTCTCTTCGGAATGAAGTTCGACACTGGCTTCTGTGTCGACTTCGATTCTTTCAGCCGATGTGATCAACCCATCCAAGACATTCTGCAACTGTGTGAAGATCAAGGGCTAAAGAAATTTATGTCATTCTCACCAAAGATCAATATACCAGAGATTCGAGAATGGGTATATACCTCGTCCTCCAGCGACGAAGCGATGACTGGAAAGATAAATGGAGAGGAGGTCATCCTGACTCCTGAAGTTCTGACTGAGTTGTTTGGTCTGCCAACTGGTGCTGAGGACTATGAGCAAACTGCAGAAGAATATGGCCGCATGCTAACTGTGATGGGCCATGCTCAGGGTATTCCAGCTAAGCTGCTAAAGATAAATCTGGCTCCAGAGTATAAGTTTCTGGCAGACCTGGTGGGCAAGGTCGTTTTGGGAAAACATTCTGCTCACGACAACATCAACAGACAACAATTTGCCTTAATGTCAGTGTTGGTGAATAAGACGCAGATTGCCTGGGGAAAAGTTCTGTTTGAACTAATAAGGAGAAAGAACAATCAGAAAGAAGTAAACCTTGCCAGGGTGTTGGGTGTGTTTCTATATGTGAAAGCACCCCTGCTGCTTGTTTCTGCACCCTCCGCAGTCAACGCCAGCAAGAGGTTGGACCCCTCTCTGTTCAAGAAATCTCAGAGAGTTATCAAGAAGTCAGCCAGGGTTGATCCTAACCCTCCATCAGACATAAGGGCTGATTCAGCCACTCTCCAGCTTGCTGGGGAAGGCTCATCAATCCCTTCATCCTCCCTCTTTACCCCTGCATCCTCATCTCCTGCATTACCCTCCACACAATCTGCAGTGCCACCACAACATGCATCTTCCATCTTACATGCATCTCCACCCCAGTCACCCATACCACAACATCTGGCAGCCGCAGCCAGTGTTGACATAGTCACTGCTACCATCCTCACACACTTATCTCAACATGAATCCCACACTCATGCTGATGTTCACCCATCTCCACATGATTCATTTGATCATGTGGTAGATCATACTGCTTCCATTCCATCCACCTCTACATCCTCAGCATTTCAGATAACTCCTGAATTGCTTGCACAAATTGTAGAGCTCATCACTCCATCCATACAAAAAATGATTGAGGCTGCCAATGCACCTCTCATTGCATCCATCAAAGCCCTTACTGAAGCCATCAAATCATTTCCACCCTCTGCTGAGCCCTCTTCAGTAAGATGCATGACTCCAGTCCCCCACTGAAGTCATGCAGGGGGAGATGTCTGTTGAAGTGGTCTCAGGTGATGCCTTGGCCCTTCAGGACAACTCTTCTCTTCCCCTTACAACAATTGTAGAAGAACATCAAGAGTTTCCAGAGAAAGAGTCTCTAATGAAAGATCTAGAGCAACCAGAAGGTAAATCACTTCCTCTAAAGGTTATAATCAGGACTTTAAATTGATATCTTTATCTAACAAGGACAGTCACTCCCTAGTGAATCAAGCTTCTGATGAAGAAATCTCTGAGAAAGATAATGAAGAAGTCCCCATGGACATTGGTGAAAAATCTCCATTGAACGCTACTGATTCAGAAGTAGTGGTTCAACAATTTGAGAATGTTGCTGCTCAATCTGATGGTATAATGTTATTTAAGATTCTAATTAATTCACTCCAACTTGGAGTTAATTTCTTATTCCTTCCTATCCCATCTCAGCTGCTGATGATCCTGCATCAGTATTGCAAGATGATGCTGCAAATTCCATTGAAGATTTGGAATCCTATCTTAACCTAGACTGTGAGTCCTCACTCACATCTACTCCTCTTGTTCCTTCTTTTCAAGAGAAAATGGTCTCTTATAGACCTGAGTACCTTGATGACCCCTTGATCAAGGACTCTCTCTTCTTTTCCTGTATAGCACTCCTCGTGTGCCTTGCTGAGGTGTCTATCCCTGATGTCGCTAAACATCTAGAAGGAATTATAACCTCCTTCCTAGATGCAAAGTGGTATCCTGTGTAGATCATCAGGTAACTCTATCAATTACCTGTTGCTGTTCACCTTGGGGGGAATATTTTATTGCCACTTGGTTGTTAACCTATCTTTCTTTACTTGCAGGCACAATCAACACTGCTGCTGCTGCTGCTGAAGAAGCTGAGGCTGTGCTAGATTTACCAGAAAAAGCCTCCAAGATGACTGAAAAGGAATCAAGCTCAGGTACTCTAAACCTAGAACAATTTATAGCCTTTGTGGCTGAGAATATTGCCTCTGAGTACATTGAAGGGTTGGCTAATTATCATCTGGATTCCCTAGCCATCTCTCTAGAAAAAGCATCTGCCCCTGCAGATATTGTCATCTTTTCTCCTCCTATCCTTACCTATCCTCTATCCATTCCTTCTACTGCAGAACTGGTCCCCAGGATAGTTCCTGACTTGTATCCTAAAATAGAACTCTGGAAGAGCACTCTAAATGTTGATCTTGATGCCCTCCTTGAGCAAGATGCCATTGAGGAAGCAAGAGAAAGAGAAGATAGAGAAAAGCAGAAGGCTGAACATGCTATAGCTGCCAAGGATATCTCAAACCTAGACTTTGATGATTATGCTGGCAGAACCTCATCTCACTCCTCTGATGATGATGACTCTGAGGATTCTGATAGCTCCCAGAAAAAGAAAAAGGCTGTGTCTATGAAAAGGAAAGCATATGCTCCTCCTACTGCCAATCCAGACAAGGATGTTCCCTATTTCATTCTGAAGGGAATTGATCCCAAGAGCAAAGAATTTCGACCCTGGATGAGGCTCTCAAAGAATCAGACAAGAGAGAAAAAGGGATCAAAAAGATATGACACTCCTATTCAGAAATTCCCCCCCAGAGGTCCTCCTCCACCTCCTGGTGCTGGAGCCTCTAGAAGTCTCTCTTCTGCCCCATCTGCAAGATCAGCCAGCTCTAACATCTTTCAGTCCTACCAGAGAAGGAGTAACCAAAGCCAGGGAGGCCAAGATGCATCAGGACAAGGAAGAAAAAGAAATGAAAATGTTCTCATGGAACAAATAAAGGAGATGACTTTTCAGCAACCTACTTTCTCTCCTCCTCCTTCTCCTAAAAAGAAAGTTCCAGAATGGAAACCTTCTCCTCCCAGGAGAGGTCCATCCTTCTCATCAAGGAAACCTGCTGCCTCTGAGACAATTGAAACAAAAGGAAAAAGAGTGGTCTATTCAGAGAAATCCCACAAGAAGTTCATTGAACTTGCTCCTCCAAGATCTCTATATGCTGAAACTAATCCTAAGAAGGCTGCACAAATTCCTTCTGACTCAAGCAAAATAGCCACAGCTCTTCAAAGGAACATGGAGATTGCAGCTCAAGCTGATACTGACAGACCATCCTCTCCATCAGATATGACTGAATCTGAAAGAATTGCCTCTATGGCAAGATTTAAGGAATCTATTGCACTAAGCATGATGGAGAGAGCCAAAGCTCAAGGACTAGACCCTACAGCATATACAACTATGTCTGAATTCAGAGAAAAGGAACTCAGCAAAATTCAAGTAAACTCTGAAATTTTCAATACTGAAGAATACATGAGGTTGCACCCTGCTGCAGTTCTACCAAGCTATGCTGAAAAGAAAATTATTGGTGAACACGATCTAATGCTATCCAAAAGACAAGCAGCAAATCCAAACAGAGAAATTATCTTCAAACCAGCTGTAATCCCCAAGAAATCATCTGATGCTAAAACCTCTGATAAATCTGCTTGATACTTTAGTTCTGCTGATTTATGGTTTTATGTTTTCCTGTGGATTGCCTGTGATTTAAATTTTTGGTTAATTTCTGCTCTTGTTATTGTGTGCATTACTTTTTAGATCGGATTGGACAACATAACCCAAATAGGGGGAGATTGTTGGTACCCTAGATGTGATTTGGCTTATGTAATCCCTTTCCAGCCCCTCTTGATCCATATAACTATATATGATCATGTTTAGACTTTGTTTAGTCTCCCTAGGGTAGGTTATATCTGACCTAAAGTTTAGAATAGAAGTTGTAGAATGAATTTTTGGTTAAGGTTTTTCTTCCGTTCGACCATCGTCGAACGAGGCCTCGCGATCGTCGATCAGTGGTCGACGATAGCAGGGCTATAGAATCGTTGAAGTCAAGACAATTATCGTCGACCGATGGTCGACGATCTCAGAGCAAGCTTATTATGCTCTGGAGGTTGGTCGACGATCAGCTATCAGCAGTTCGACGATCGTGGTCTTGCTTCACGATTTCTGTCTCGACAGATCTCTGCCTTAGTCGTCGACATCATGATATGTTCGACGATTTCTGTGTTAACAGATTTTCTGCTTTAGTCGACGATATCTTGAGCTGGTCAACGATTGCCGTTCGACGATTTCTGTGTTAACAGATTTCTGCTTTTAGTCGACGATCTGTTAGCTAGGTCGACGATCATCGAACCCCTGTTCGACGATTTCTGTCTGCCTTTATCTATTGGCACTTATTTTATTCCTTGGTTTATTCCCAAGTGTTTTAGCGTGTGGTTAGAAAGATTTTCTGAAGAATGTCTTTGCTAATTTATGGCTTAAATTCAAATGAATTACTTACCAAATATGTTAAGCATAAATTACGGGATTTCGTATTTTGATAAAGCATTTTTGTCTTATTATACAAAATATATTGCCAGGCTGTATTCTAGCCGTTGGCGGTGTATGCTATTTCCAAGAACGATAAGTCTTTATGCTGAGATTTTTTTTTATTCATTTATTTCCTTATTGGGACTGACAGAGAGCTAATAGGTCATTCTATTCCTATTGCTATATTCTATTTTGAGATAATCTGTTGCAGGGCTCGAGAATTCAAATCAATAGAGCCGTTCCAAAAGTTAAATGAGAAGACATATTTAAGAGAGATTTTTCTCTCTGAAAAATAAGAAGTTAAAAAATATAGAGAGATTTTTTTTATGCTGGACTCTCTCAAGCATCTCCAGAGCAACTCTTCACAATCTCACAATCAGAAGAAGAAAAGTTTTCCTGAAGCTCAAGCCCAGAGCAATTTCTTTCATTCTCAAGTCTCCTGAGCATCCGCTTAGAGTTTTCAAGACTTCAGAAAGAGCTCAAGTTCTGCTTCAATTATTCCAGAATCTGAAGAACTGATAAAAATCAGTCTACAGATCTCTGAGGATTTAGTTTCAGTATATCTGAAACTCCTTCATCCTGAAGCAAAGGCTTTCCCTGGACTTCCACTGAGCCAGGGGGAGACTTTGATTCTTTAGAGAATCCACAAGTCTTCTCTAATCTGTATTAACAACAGAGAAGAAAATCTAACCCTCTCAACCCCTTTGTAAAGAGTTTTCACACTTCTTCAAAAGTGAACATTGGTGACAGGGCACCTTATCAACAACCTGTGGTTGAGCATCCTTATCAAAAGCTCAAAGGGTCTGTTTGATCTACCTGAATCAGATCATTGGTGACAGGGCACCTTAGCAAAAACCTGTAGTGGATTCCTACCAGGGTGGTAGAAGAGTGGAGTACCTATTAAGAGGGAACCACTATATATCCTGTCTCTCTCTGGCTGTTTTGTTTAAATTGCTTATTCTGTGGCTGTGATAGAACTACCTAGGATTGTTAGTTGCTGTGATAGGTTTAAAGTTAAACTGAAATTTCAGTTAACTCTCTCACTTGTGCACGTCACCGTGTTAGGCTCTTAGGGTTCAAGTATCAGATTATTTATTCCGCAAATAAACTCCAAGGGAGCTGACTAGTTATTCATAAAATTTGAATACTCTATTCACCCCCCCCCCTCTAGAGTAGTTTACAACTTATCCCCTCACTTTCAAAGTGGTTGACATCTTTATCATGCCACTAGATGAAGTTAAGTTCAACACCATCTAGGTTGAGATTGGGTATGTTGAGCTTGGTATAAGTTGCTCCCTATTGTACTTGTGTTGTAGGATTTACTTCTTTTGCAGGTAGATAAGTCCTTGATGTGACATTAAGACTATAAAGACTATTAAATGGTACGAAGACTAAGATGGACTCAAGTATCCAGTAAAGGGAATGACAGTGATGCTCCTGTTGAGGGGGAGCAAGCTCAGCACCTACAGAAATGATGACAGGAAATGCTCCTATTAAGGGGGAGCATGTCCAGCACTTGCAGGAACAGGATCAGCCTCTTGTTAAGAAAGAACAAGTAGCTGCTGCAATGGATCAGAGATCTTCACTGTTGATCAGTTTGTCCTAAGGATAATATACAAACTAAGGGGGAGATTTCTTATAACATAGTCATAATCTTCTCTAAGTCTAAGAAGGACTGTTGCTGAGAAAACAGTGTTATTGCGGGAGAAGAGGAACAGTTGCAGCCAGCTCAAGTGGATCCTTGGTTCACTCAAGAGTCAAGGGGCTGCAGTGAAGTGGAGTATCAATGATATCACCACAAGTTGATGCTGATTCTGTAGATACAACATCAGCATGTGGAACTATGTATGCAGCAAGTTTAAGTGATACAGTGTTGTATTGTTTCAATGCATCAACACAAAAGGTATGAACCCTAATCAAGTGGTGTGATTACTAGTCTAATTTTCTTAGTAGTATCAACATAGGACTTTGACTAGGATCAAGATATAATATCTCCCATGATCCTTTATCCTCCCTCAATAGATATACCTATTGAAGAAGACAGAAAGGGGGAGATATAGAAGCAATACATCAGGGGGAGATAAAGAAGTAATACTTGACATGACTAGATCTTGTTGAGTAAGTTCATATTACATGAAAAAATTTTAGTAGTATGAGAAATGCAATGACTGACTACATGTTGAGCCATGATTATGTCAGTACATATTTTGAGGTAAGTACTTCTAGTGGTGCTCCATTTAAGTATTAAGTGGTATAAAGGAGAGTGCATATTACTTGAGTAATTGTTCAAGTAGTATAAGGATGCATTGACTTGACTTATTGAGTCAATGCAGTTATATGTAGTACAGTAAATTGATATGCTAAAACCTTTATAGCATAAGCTAGCAGTAGTAGCAGACTATAATCTACAGCTGCATGAAATTATTCTGTTTATTATAGTAATGTCTCTTAGTATTGTTAGATGTTCTGCCTTTTTCAAATAAGGGGAGATTGTTGGGTCCATTTCCCACTATGTTCTCTAGATTGGATTTGAAGAGGCATCTCCATCAACACTAAGAGCATAGTTATATTTGATGTTGTTTAAGCTCATCATGTGCAAGATGTTCCATGGAACAAGTCTAGACAGATTGTCCAAGTGATGTGACAGGTGGTCACAAAGTGAAGAAGCTAGAAAGGCAGGAATTTACGTAAGTCTAAAGGCTTTCAGTGAGGTAAGCTCACTCCACACCATAAGTCAAGGAGCAATTAAAAATGCAGCTAAGTCCATAAGAATTGAGTGGAGCAAGCTCACTCAACGCCAGATGCAAGGATGAATGTTGACAAGCTAGAAATATGGCTATGTACACAGGCGTTGAGTGGATTTGACTCACTCAACGCAATAAAGCTAAAGGCAAAAATATGGCTAAGTAGTTTAGCGTTGAGTGATGAAGACACACTCAACTCCATATAGCAAAAAGCTGTTGTCGAACAGAGTTCAGAGTTTATCGAGCTGAGCTCATCGTTCGTTGAACTGAGCTTAGAGTTTAAGAATCTGAGTTAGTTAAACTCAGTTCAGAATTCATCAAACTGCATTCAAAATTTAGTGAGACGGGCTGAGATAGTCAAGGCCTAAGGAATAAGAGGCAAAAAAGTAGCTAAGTCCACAGGCATTGAGTGAAGGTTATTCACTCAACGCCACAGCTTTATAAGTGTTGAGTAACACTCGGTCAGTAAAAGCCAGTGTTTAAACACAAAAATTTGGTTAAGTCCAAATGCGTTGAGTGTAGCTCACTCACTCAATGCCAGATAATAGAAGTGTCTATTAAGATGTTTGGCGTTGAGTGGAGCTTACTCACTCAATGCCAAGAAGCGGTAAAATTTGCTAAGGCAAAAAGCATTGAGTGAGGTATGCTCACTCAACGCTCTCAACACCTAAGATGCAAAAAGCTTTTCTAAGGCAAAAAGCGTTGAGTGACGAAGACAAACTCAATGCTCTCAACGCCAGAGAAGCAGGAAGACTCTGCTAAGTCAAAAAGTGTTGAGTGAGTCTTATTCACTCAACACTCTCAACGCCTAGATAGACAGAAATCTATCTAAGTATTTTGGCGTTAAGTGAGGCTCACTCACTTAACACCTATACTAATGTTAGTTGATTTTTGGCTAAGTCCACAGCTGGTGACGTCAACAAGTCAACTAGTCAACATGATTCAAATTAGTGGCGGGATGGCTACAGCACGCGATAATTGTGGTTGCAGACCTACTGTACTACAGTTGGCATTAAAGCAAGGTTACTACAGCCATTAAATCTATGGGGCCCACTGCTCAAAGAGCCGTTGGGTCATAATCAATAAAAGGGAAAGGCTTTATAGAGGAAGATAGATTTTTTGAGAGGAGCCATCAGGTCGTTCTTCTTCACTGTCATTATTGTTGTGCTGAAGAAGAAGAAGCTCAAGCCAGCAAGATGAAGAGCAAGTTAGCTGCTGTCATCTTCATCGACTTTAGTAGTTCAAAGTATTTCTCTGAGGAAATAGGAAGAAGCCAAGGGCCGACCCTTGCTGCAGGTTCTTCACAGTTCCAGCTATATAAGAAATATCCTAAAGATCTTTATCTAGAAGCTGTGAAGAGAAGAAAGATAAAAGAATTTGAGATCTGAAAGAAGTCTTAGTGGACTATTCCTAAGGAGTCAAAGTTAGGGTTGAATCACCTCAGCCTTGGAAATAAAGAAGGGGCAGAATAGGGTTCTACAAGTTGCTTCCAGCACAAGCATACTTGTTACTGTGAAGAAGTTGAGCTGAGAAACCTTCAGCTCAGTTTGGAGTTAGTTGTGTTGTAGTCTCTTTACAGCTCCAACAAGAAATATCCCTGCTGCTGTGAAGAAGTAGTTAGGGCTAAACTTCAGGTTCAGTTCAAAAAAGGGCATAACATTGTTCTGCAAGTCCTTCCAGCTCAAGTAAATATATACTTGTTGTTGTGGAAGTAGTTCGGACTAAGTAATTCTTAGTTCAGTAAAGTTAGACTTAGGAAATAAATTCCTGAAGTCATAGTTGGGCTGAGTTTATCTCAGTCAGGAAGCTTGACACAGAGAAACATCTCTTGTGTCAAGAGTAACCACATAACCAACTTCCATCCTATAGGATCCTTTTGGATCTGAGTTGTAGGGCTTAACAGTCTGAGATTGTAAGTGAGTCATTCTCACTAAGTGGTAGGGAACTTGTGCCTGAGCTGTAGGATCCTTTAGATCCGAGGTAGGGCTTAATAGCCTGAGATTGTAGGAGAATCATTCTTTCTGAGGTAGTATCCCTAGTGGATCTGAGGTAGGGCTGACCTCCTAGCCTGAGTGTAGGGCTTAACAGCCTGAGGTAGGTGTTCTTAGGATCACTGAGTTATAGGGTCTTGGGCCTGATAAGTAAGTCTTGGAGGTGACTTAGAGATCCTGAGAGATCTGAGGTGTAAGCTCTTTGGATTAGGTTTTGGAGAAGTGCCTAGTCCAACAAGATAGTTGGTTAGGTGGGAGGGAAAGTGGATGTACCCTTGTTAGGGGAACCACTATAAATCTTGTGTGTGCTTTTTTGTATTATTTTCTTTATTGCAGATTGCATGTCTTGAAAGTAGAATTGAATCAACTAATAAAGTACCTAAAGTAAGGAAAATAAAAGATAGTCACTAAGGAATAATAAACCTATTCACCCCCCCCCCCTCTAGGTGATTTAGTTATCCTTGAAAACAAAGACTTTAATCTCTTGAGGAGTGCATGCAACTCCTTTTATCTTTGAGTGATCTCCTCGTATTCACAACCTCTCGATAAATCTAGGATATGGATCTAAGATCGAAAAAATATATTCGCGACATATGATGCAATTGAATTCAAAGATAAATCGAAGTACACAAAGTAAAGTGCTTGATATTTGAGATAAATCGAAGTACATAAAGTACATAAATCTAGGTGGGGTCGTTATAATTTGTCAGCTAATGCTGACATTTGCTTTTGTTTCCCACCTTTATGGTGGAATGTTGCTTGCAGGTACAGCTGAGCCAGGCGGTATATAGCGGACTGAAGCCCAGGATAGCTAAGCTGGCCCTCGAAGGCCAAAGCAAATTGCCTGTTTTTTTTATTTATTACGCATGTGTGTTAGTCCTGTGTGCTGATGTATGCAAGAAAGTTTAATTTGAGTAAAACCTTGTAAGGCCTTAAGGCCAAGACTTCTTTTTGTATTTGTTATTCATTCCTAATTGTGGTAGTGGATATTCTTGTTATTGTTGTGTTCTATTTATAACCTTTAAACTACTTCCGCTAGAATGCACTCTGTGTTGGGATACACATTATTAGATGATTGTTTCAATTTAGTAACTCCTCTGTCTGTTCGTATTATATGGCGTCGAGCCCCAGCCAGACCTTTTATTATATGTTATGTGACGGATGGGGGCGTTATAAGTTATTATCAGACTCTGGTGTCAGTCCTCTTTATTTGAATTCGTGGTCGAATTCTTTTAAGGGGTGGTGAGCACTTGTACGTGCGTTGTCGTTATAACATAAAAGAACCCATGAATGTCCACTTAGGAATGAAAATACACATGTTTGAGGAACCTGAATGTTCCACTGATTGTATTTTGGCAATCTATTTGTCGCATAATCGAGTGTTTTTACAACTATAGGTGACTAGGAATGGTGTAGGGTAGTCGCAACAACAGCACTCTACGGAGAGTAGTGCGCCTAGCGATGCTCTTGCAACCCCTCCTTTTGCAGAAACACAACGAATGGTAGCGGAAGCGGTGTTCGCTATGATCAATTCCCAACTGAGGAGGCAAGTGCAGCCTCCTTCTCCTGGGTTAGGTCATGTATCGCTCGCATAACAGAGCCTATAGTGGTGGATCAAGTAGCGGCAGAGCCTATAGTCCAGTGAAGAGTTACTAAGAAGCTGTTAAAGCACATGATGAGCTTTAATCCACCAATGTTCTCGAGGACTGGAACCCCAACTCAAACTGGCTTTTAAGGGTAAAGAGAGTCATGACAACTATGGAGACTAAGGAGTGGCAGAAGGCTACAATATCCACTTTCCTCCTAGACGGCGAGATAAGGCTGTGGTGGGATGAGTTAAAGCTGCATCATTTAGCTGGGAGATAACTCATCGACGTATCGATGGAGGAGTTCTCAAGACTATTTCTAGTACGGTTTGTACCGACAGTGCAGAAAATAGCAATGGAGAATCAGTTCCAGAGGCCGACCCAAGGAGAGAGTAGTGTGGACGACTACCTACATGAGTTCACAAGATTGAGACATTATACTGGCTCCACTTTTTCGGATGAAGAGCACAAGACCAACCAATTCTATGAGGGACTGTGCGATGAACTGAGGTTATTGCTCTCTGGTCCGATGATGCAGGGATTTTTGACCCTGGTCAATACGCCCTGATCTCTAGAACAAGATCTGAAGAGGGTCTATAGTAAGAAGTGCTTGACATTGAAGAGCCCGGATTTCAAGGTACCAAGACCACAGAAGACTGGATACCGAAGGTTGAACAAGAATGCCAAACCTTATGGACCAGCTTATTCATCGGTTACTTTTGGGGCATCATCTGGGCGTGGAGGCCCAATACACTGTTTCACTTGTGGGAAGCCGGGGCATATAGCTCGCGACTGTTGGAGTCGCTAATCGGGCAAGAAGGCAGGAGCGTCCTATGCTGAAAAGGGGAAGGCGGTAGAGTTAACTGCATCCCAACAGGCTCTAACCCAACCGAGGGTCTACAACCTTGGCTAGCAAGAGGCCATCAAGCAAGGCGATGTGGTGAAAATGAATGTGTTAGGTTTTAGCTTTAATGCTTTCTATGCCTTACGTTGTATGCTTTAGTTATATGACTATCGTGTTTTAGGCTTTTTGTTAATAATGGACTGTCCGACTCGAGCATTGTTTGATACAGGGGTTTCACATTACTTTTATCCAAGGACTTCGTAGCTCGTATAAGAGTGCCTACTTCGGTCGCAAAGGATAGGTTGGATTTATTGCTGCCTAACGGTTGTTTGATGAACGCAGACAGAGTTTGTTGCGTTAAAGTGTTGATAGGAAGTCAAGCTTTTGACTTGGAAGCATCAGTACTATCGATAGTAGAGTTTGACGTGATCTTTGGCATGGATTGGCTCTCAGAGTAATGTGCGCTCATTGATTGTAGTTCAAAGACTATTAAACTGGGGATGAATACCAGCCAAGAAACAACTTTCTATGATATGAAGGGTCCGAGCAAGACGATGGTGTCTGCTCTCCAAGTGGTTAAAGAAATTCGTGTGGGTGTGGAGTTGTTCTTCACTCTACTTGAGGCTAAGAATCCTAAGCCTAACTTGGCCAGTATTTCTGTTATGTCGGAGTTTGCCGACATTTTCCCCCAAAATCTCCTTGGAGCCCCACCTCAGAGAGAGATCGAGTTCACCATTGAGTTGGTGTCTGGTGCCAAGCTGGTGTTGCGGTCTCCTTACCACTTAGAATCGAGAGAGATGGCGGAATTGAAGGCGCAGCTTCAAGAATTGATAGAACAGGGGTTTATGCGTCCAAGTTCATCATCTTAGAGTACCCTGGTCCTCTTCGTGAAGAAGAAGAATGGAAGTCTGCAACTGTGTATCGATTATCGGGAACTTAATAAGCTAACAGAGAAGAACAAGTACCCAATTCTCAGGATCGATGATCTGTTCGACTAGCTAGTTGGGTCGACTGTGTATTCGAAGGTAGACTTGAAATCTGGCTATTATCAACTGATAATCAGGGAAAGTGATATTCCCAAGATGGCATTCAGTACACGATATGGGCATTATGAGTTCACTATCATGCCTTTCGGGCTGACGAATGCGCCATCGGTGTTTATGGACCTAATGAACATGACGTTCAAGGAGTATTTGGATTGGTTCGTGATAGTGTTCATCGACGATATACTGGTATACTCCCAATCCGAGGATGAACATATGGAGCACTTGCATATTGTTCTGGAGACCTTGAGAAGTATTAAGTTGTGCACCAAGTTCTCTAAATGTGAGTTTTGGCTATCTTCTGTAGCGTTCCTTGGTCACATTCTCAGTGGTGAGGGTATCATGGTAGATCCGGCAAAAGTTGTTGCAATGCGGGAGTGACCCGTATTGTCTTCTGTGGCCGAAGTCTGGAGTTTTCTGGGGCTTGCCGACTAATCTAGGTGCTTTCTGGAGAACTTCTTGTGGATAGCATTACCTCTTACGAACCTGACGAGGAAGGACCAAAAGTTTGTTTGGTCGTCGGCGTTTGCGCAAGCTTTCGAAGAACTGAAAAGTCGTCTAACCACGTCGCCTATTCTATGCTTGCCATGTGGGACAGAAGGCTTTTAGATCTACAGCGACGCTTCAGGCAGCGGCTTAGGCTGCATTTTATTATAGTATGGGAGAGTAATAGTTAGGGTTCGCGCCAGTTGAAGGTGCTTGAGATGAATTATCTGGTCCATGACTTGGAATTGGCGGCTTTGATATTCGCGTTGAAGCTCTGGAGGAACTATTTATATGGCGTGAAGGTCTACATTTACACATATCATAAGAGCTTAAAGTATCTGTTTGATCAGAAGGACCTAAACATGCATCAGAGAAGGTGGATGGAGTTCCTTGGGGACTACACCTTCAAGATACATTATATTCCTGGCAAAGGTAATGCGGTTGCAAATGCATTAAGTCGCAGAGCTCCCGCACAGGCTAATTGGTTAATGATGTATGATGAGCGTCTCGTTCGAGATTTGGTGGCCTTAGAGATCTCTTGTGTTGATAGGAGGTCGAGTGCTGAAGCACGTTTGAATTGGATTGAGGTGTAGTATGACCTCGCCGATCGGATTTGGCAGGCTTTAGATTTGGATGATAGCATAAAATGTTACATGGCTGAGTCTTTGGAAGGGTCAAATGCCCAGTTTAAGATTGATAATGGACTATTGTGGAAGGATAATTGTTTGTACATCCCAAGAGTGGGTAAGATACGAGAGGAGTTGATGTACAAGGATCATTACACCAAGTACTCCATCCACACGGGGAGCACAAAGATGTACAAAGACTTGAAAAAGCTATTCTGTTGGCCAGGACTAAAAAATGACATAGCGCGGTATGTGGCTAAGTGTCAAACTGTTGGGTATTGCATCCATAATGTACCTGATTTGAAGAAGCCCCTGTGCAAGCCAAGGTAAATAGACAATGTATTTGATGAACTATTTTGTAGTTGTGCTTGCAGTTATTCCATGCTAAGTACACACCAATGTCAGGGTGCAGTGGGTCAATATACACGGGTCTGTGTAACGTAATCCCTCATTGAGCAGATCAGTGTGTTGGCCTACGTGTACTCTCTCTATTGGGGTGTACTTAATTTCAAGTACAGGGCTATGATAAAGCAAGAGCAGACAAGAAGTAAGGGTGGGCCAAAGACCTGCTCACGGGTGGAAAGATGAGAATTCGTCTAAGTATAATTCGTCGAGAATCACTAAGTTATTCTCGCCGATTCGTCGAGAATCACTAGTGATTCCCGACGAGTCGACGAGAATCACTAGTTGATTCTTGCCGGGTTGGGCCGGCTGTCTCGACGCAGTCAGAAAAATCATCTAAGGCAGAATCGTCGAGAATCACCAAGTGATTCTCGCCGATTCGTCGAGAATGACTTTGCATTCTCGACGAGTCGGCGAGAATCCAAGGTGATTCCCACCGATTCTCCCCGGCCTCTATAACCTGTGCAGCCAGAATTCTCTAAGTAGAATTCGGCGAGAATCGGAAGTGATTCTCGCCGATTCGTCGAGAATCACTCACGATTCTCGCTGAATTTGACTTAGGCATTTTTCCAAGTCTGTCTGGACCGGTCCATATTATATGCGGGATTTTGAACCGGACTTCGGTCTTTCTGCTGGTGGTGCCCACAACGGTCATCTCTTGACCTAGTGTATTGTCGAAGTATGAGACCGGGCGGTCTGGCGGTTTGAGCCTGGCGGGTTGTTGACCGGGCGGTCTGGCGGATTGAGGTTGGCGGGTTGATTTCCAGGCTGTCACCGTATGGTATCCGGCGGTCTGACGGCTTATCTCTGGCGGCTTGGAAACCGGCCGGTCTAGCGGTCTCCTACCGCATCTCTCCCTCTTGGTTCTGGTATTGCCGAGCGGTTAGAACATTGTCTAACCGCGCGGCCTGTTCCGGTCTCTTATTCTAGCCGCCCAGATCTGTTGTATAGCTTTAGTCCCACATTGTTAGTGTGTATTCTTCTCTCTCTCCTCCATTCTATAAAAGGGAGGCCATACCTTTGTAAATGATATCTTTTTGGATAATAAAATTTCAATTATTCAAAGTTCCGGCTTGTTTTCTAGTCGTTTATTCTCTGCTCTAGTCGTTTGTTCGCTACTTTTAACATGGTATCAGAGGGATCGATCTTCTCCTCCTGATTCTGTGCGCCCTGTCCGCGCGGCTTGCCCCTTCTTCTCGCGACCTGTTCTCGCTGTTTGCGCCCTGTCCGCGCGTCCTCCTTCTCCTACCCTTCTGTCGCAGCGACCTATCTCCTTGTTCGTCGCGACCTGCTTCTTTATTCGCCTTTTCCGTTCGCGCGGTCTATCTTCTAGCCGTTCGACCTCTTCCCCGTCTTGGACCTGCGGCTTGGTCGTGGCTTCTCTGGCCGCTGGTGTCTAACATCGTGACCGCCGCAGCTCGTCTTCTTTCTATCCGCGCGGCCTCTCGCTTATATTCTAACCGCGCGGCCTCTCGCAGTTGTCTCCTATGGCCCTTTCTGAGACCTCCACCACCACCACTCCTATCGCCACTCCGGCGCCGCTTCCTACACCCTCTGGCAACCTTGGCACGGTTTCTAAACTTGTTGGCTCCAACTATCCGGATTGGAGCGTCTCCTTCACTTTTCTTCTCCGCTCTCAGCGCAAACGTCATCACCTCACCGATGACCCTCCTCCCTCAGACTCTGCTGAATTTGATGACTGGGATGCCAGTGATGCGCTTGTCCGCACGTGGTTGGCTAACAGCCTCTCCGATGAATGTCTTCCTGTCATACGCCATGATGAGACGGTCAAGACCGCGTGGCTTCACCTTGCTGCTCTCTACTCAAAGGGGGCCCAGACATCCCGCATTTATACTCTCTACGCGGATCTCTTCGCTCGCCCTTCCATGTCTCCTGCTGCGGCTTATCAGCAAGTTCAGGCTCTTGGAGCCGAAATCCTCCAGAATCGCCCCTTCTCCGCGGACTTGGCCGAACAGCACAAACACTTCCAGGAACTCCTAGTTGTTTGTTATCTTCTCCGGCTTCCTGAGTCTTTTGATATGATCCGCCAGCAGATCTTGGGCGAAGCCGAGTCTCCCACCTTGGATGCCACCGCAGCTCGCATCGCCGCGGTTACTTCACTGCTCCAACGTCCTCTATTGTCCTCCCCTCCTCCACCGGACTCCTATGCACACCAAGTCCAGCGGGGTGGCAATAGTGGTCGCAGCCAATCTGGCACGCGCGGTCCGTCAAGGTTCCTCTGCTCTCACTGTGGTCGTACCGGCCACTCAGTTGACCGCTGCTGGCAGAAACATCCTCATCTTCGTCCCTCCGGTGATACTTCTTCCTCAACCTCCGCCTCCTCTCGGCAGTCTGCTTCTGTGGCCACCACCTCAGGTAGTGCACACGTCGTTACCCAAGGTAAATGGCTCATTGACTCTGGTGCTACAAATCACATGACCGGAAACCCTCACTGCTTCTCTCTCCTAGAGACGCATGATCGGTTACCCCCGGTTCTCGTTGCGGATGGTTCGCCTTCCCTGGTTCATGGAACGGGCATGGTTCAAGTCACTCCCTCGCTTCGCTTAGCGGACACTCTCTATGTCCCGAAGTTCCCTTGCAATTTACTCTCCGTTACTACTTTATGCAAGCAACTTCAGTGCTCTGTATTATTTACTCCTACTTCTTGTTGTTTTCAGGACCCGAGAACCCAACGGACGATTGCTACTGGGACTGAGAGCGGCGGCCTCTACTTCCTCGACAATGTTTCCGCTCTGTCCGCCTTCTCTTCCTCTTCTACTGATCTGCTTCAATGGCATGTTCGCCTTGGACATCCTCCTCCTCGGATTCTGCATCAGCTTCTTCCCCACTTACCTCAAACTAGTCCTCCGCTCAACTGCGATGCGTGTCAGCTTGGCAAGCATCACCGCTCCTCCTTCCCGCAGAAGCAAGGCCGTGGTTCCTCCCGCCCTTTTGATCTCATTCATTCTGATATCTGGGGTCCTGCTCCTACTCCCACCGTTGGTCGGGGTAGTTTTTACTTTGTAACTTTTATTGATGATTTCTCCAGATGTACCTGGGTGTATCTATTAAAAGATCGCTCTGAACTCTTATCTGTATGGCAATCTTTTTATAATATGATTAAAACTCAGTTTGCTATTTCTATTAAAGTATTGCGCTCTGATAATGCTAAAGAATATCTCAGTCATGAGTTTTCCTCTTTTTGTATGCAACATGGTCTTATTCATCAGACCAGCTGTGTTTACACCTCCCAGCAAAATGGGGTGGCGGAACGTAAAAATCGCCATCTCCTCGATATCGCTCGCACTCTGATGACACAGATGCAGGTGCCTCGCTCCTATTGGGGCTATGCTGTTCTTCTTGCCTGCTATCTCATCAATCGCATTCCCTCTTCTGTTCTTCACGGCAAGACCCCCTTCTCCATTCTCTACCCAACCAAGGAACCCTTCCCTCTTCCTCTCCGTATCTTTGGGTGTACGGCCTTCGTGCATGCTCCGTCTGCTACTCGCGACAAGCTTTCCCCCCGCTCCACCAAATGTGTCTTTTTGGGTTACTCGACAACTCAAAAAGGCTACTGTTGTTTTGATCCCGTTCTGCGCAAACAGTTTGTTTCCGCAGACGTCACCTTCTTTGAAAATGCTTCCTACTTTTCTTTCCCATCTTCACCTCCTCCTGCTGTCTCTGACTCTCCACCATCTCTCTGTGAGCCTTCCACACAAGTCGACGTCTCCCCTCCTATGTCGTCTCCTCCTCCGTCTCCTCCTCTCCCTATTATCTCCCCTCCTTCGTCTCCGCAGCCGTCTCTCTCTAGTCCCGGGCCAGCTTTCTCTGCCACGGATGCTCCGGTCCCTGAGGCACAAGACGACCTGGATCGTCCCATTGCCCTTCGCAAAGGGGTGCGGGCGTGTACCCAACACCCGCTTGCGGCTGTTGTTTCCTATGATCGGCTTACTCCCTCTCGCAGGTGCTTTGCTTTGGCCATCTCGGCTACCACCACTCCCCGCACTTACCAGGAGGCTCTTGTTATTCCTCATTGGAAATCTGCCATGGATGAGGAAATTGCCACTCTTACTGAAAGAGGTACCTGGAACCTTGTTCCTCCACCGATCGGTACTGATGTGGTTGGCTGCCGCTGGGTGTTCGTTGTGAAGTTTCGCCCGGACGGCACTGTGGATCGTTACAAGGCCCGCCTGGTGGCCAAGGGCTTTACTCAGACTTATGGAGTTGACTATTTTGACACTTTCTCTCCGGTTGCTCACCTCAGCACCATCCGGGTTCTTCTTTCTGTGGCCGTCAACAGGGAGTGGGAAATTTCTCAACTTGACGTCAAGAATGCTTTTCTGTATGGGGATCTTCAGGAGGACGTCTATATGGAGCAACCTCCAGGGTATGTTGCTCAGGGGGAGACACGAGTATGCCAGTTGAAGAAGGCCATCTACGGCCTAAAGCAGAGCCCTCGGGCGTGGTTTGACAAGTTTAGTGGCATTGTGGCTGCAATTGGCTTTGCAAGAAGTTCCGCCGATCACTCATTGTTTATTCGCAAAACCGCATCAGGCCTTGTGGTTTTGGCGGTGTATGTGGATGATATCCTTCTTACCGGCGATGACCAGGCTGGGGTGGAATTGACAAAGAAACACCTCCGTCAACACCTTGTCACGAAGGATATGGGCTCCCCGAAATATTTTTTGGGGATAGAAATCTCTCGGAAGCCCGACTCGTTGGTTCTCTCCCAACGGAAGTATGCGCTTGATCTTCTACAAGAGGCAGGATTGACCGGGGCCAAACCGGCCCGGTATCCCATGGCCACTGGAGAAGACAAAACATGGACAGATGACTCACCGCTTATATCCGATGCCACGAGGTATAGACGTCTGGTGGGCAAACTCATTTATCTCACGGTGACCAGACCCGACATTGCCTATGCTGTAGGCAAGGTCAGTCAGTTCATGCAAGCTCCCAGGGAATGTCATCTTCAGTCTGCCTTGAAGATACTAGAGTATGTCAAAGCAGCACCAGGGAAAGGGCTACTCTTTCAGAAGCATGGTCATCTGAGAATTGAAGCCTACTCAGACTCAAGCTATGCGGATGATAAAGGTGACCGTAAATCTACATCGGGTTTATGCACATTTGTTGGAGGTAATCTTGTGAGCTGGAAGAGCAAGAAGCAGTCTGTTGTCTCAAGGTCCAGTGCAGAAGCCGAATACCGGAGTATGGCGTCAACCACGTGTGAGTTAAAATGGTTGCGGGCTCTCATGCTTGACCTAGGAGAGGTCTACAACTATCCTCTGCCTATGTTTTGTGACAACAAAGCCGCTATATACATATCCAAAAATCCGGTCTTCCATGAGAGAACGAAACATATAGAGGTCGACTGCCATTTCATTCGAGAAGAGGTCTTGAAGAAACAGATTTGCACTCCGTTCGTCACCTCCGACAAAGAGTTGGCTGATATCTTCACCAAGCCGGTTTCTACTTCCTTCTTCCACGTTTGTGACAACCTGGGCATGATTGATATCTATGCTCCAGCTTGAGGGGGAGTGTCGAAGTATGAGACCGGGTGGTCTGGCGGTTTGAGCCTGGCGGGTTGTTGACCGGGCGGTCTGGCGGATTGAGGTTGGCGGGTTGATTTCCAGGCTGTCGCCGTATGGTATCCGGCGGTCTGACGGCTTATCTCTGGCGGCTTGGAAACCGGCCGGTCTAGCGGTCTCCTACCGCATCTCTCCCTCTTGGTTCTGGTATTGCCGAGCGGTTAGAACATTGTCTAACCGCGCGGCCTGTTCCGGTCTCTTATTCTAGCCGCCCAGATCTGTTGTATAGCTTTAGTCCCACATTGTTAGTGTGTATTCTTCTCTCTCTCCTCCATTCTATAAAAGGGAGGCCATACCTTTGTAAATGATATCTTTTTGGATAATAAAATTTCAATTATTCAAAGTTCCGGCTTGTTTTCTAGTCGTTTATTCTCTGCTCTAGTCGTTTGTTCGCTACTTTTAACATGTATAAATACTCTGGTATTTATGTACAGTAGCACACACAGAAGATATACGAAAGAAAGCGGCCGACGAAACCCTAATCTCGCAATCTTGCTCCGCCTCCGTCGCCGCAGCCGATCACCGAAGCCGATCTCAATCTCCTCCAGATCCTCGGTGATAGAAGCCAAGTCCCGCACAGCGTCTCACGTGTCTATCCAGAGATCCTTTGTCTCTTGATTTGAGATAGGGAAATTTTTCCCCGTCCGAATCGATCGAGACGATCGATCCTCGTGTGACTGTTGGTAGACCTTGCCGACTTCGCTAAGAAGATTGGATCTCCAGTGCTTTGCTGTTGTGTTCAGTTGCCGCTGCCAACACCAAGAGCCTTGCCGCCGCTTGACGCCGCCGCCGATCTCGGGGAGAACCTCTCCAAGTGAGATCTAGGGTTGTGGACTCTTCGTTGACTTCAAGAACACGTCATCGAACGAAGAGGGACATCCTATTCTCCTTACGTTGTTTGTATTTCTTACAAGCTATTTTCTCTTTCATTGTAAAAGACCGATTGGTCTCTAGTTGTAGGGTTGGGTGCAACCCGTGTAGTGGGAGTATTGACTCCTACGTGTGGAAGGGTTCCTTCCGTTAGTGCAAGGATTGGATTTCAATCCTGTTGGTGAAGTGACCGAGTCGTCCCTGGTTGGGAGATAGGTCGAAGAGGGAAAGTGGATGTACCCAAATCGGGGAACCACTATAAATTGCTTGTGTATTTTTTTTGTGTGCTTTGTTGTTTTATTTTCTTGTGCAGGTATAATTTCAATTCCGCTAACACGCTGCAAAGACACCTATTCCCCCCCCCCATAGGTGAAGGTAGTTGACACTAGGTGGACTTTCAAGTGGTATCAGAGGGAGGTTACTCATCAAAAAGGTTCACACCTTAAGTAGAATCCTGCCACCAGTGTCAAGAAGCAGTCAGATATCTTCCATGGACGGACTCAAGCACTCCGGCAAAATCCCAGTATGCACCAGACTGAACTTTCCTATCTGGAAGGAAAGAATCAGATTCTACATGGAAGCAGTCGATCCCTGGCTCTTCATGATAGTGGAGGAGGGACCTTACATTCCCACTAAGGCCTCCACCATTGATCCTACCAAGAAAGTACCCAAGAAACTTTCGGAAATGGACAAGGACGAAATGGTGTTGTTCGGACTCGACAAGAAAGCTCAGAACATCCTGGTGAGCGCAGTTGACGACTCTATGATGCAGAACTTCAGCAACTGCAGGACAGCCAAGGATCTCTGGAGCTGTCTGATTGTTCTAATGGAGGGCACAGATGAAGTGAGGGACGATCGGAGATCCCTCCTCAATCAGAAATATGAGGCCTTCAGACAAGGGCCAAAGGAGGAGATCGGAGTCACCTTCGAAAACTTCCTCAAGATCGTCAATGCACTCAAAGGATATGGAAGAGTGTTCACTGACGGTGAACTCAATGATAAGTTCTTAGGTCCCTCACTAAGGAATGGGACACAAAGATCTGCGCCATCCGCGAGTTTGGCACACTTGCGGAAACCGACCCTCAGATTCTGTTTGGGAAGCTCATGTCCTATGAGCTTCAGTTGAACACAAGGAAGGCTGAAGAGGAAGAAGAGAAAGCCGCGGCCAAGGAAAAGACGGTGGCCCTGAAAGCCATTCATTCCAGAAAGGGCAAGGGTGTTGTCTCTTCCCGTGCGTGGAAGAAAGATGAAGAGGAAGACTCGGAGCCAAGCTCCTCCGACTCAGAATTGTCTGAGGAAGATTTATCCCTTATCACAAGGGAATTCAAGAAGTTCCTCAAGCTGAGGAATCAGAGAAAGAGAAATGGCTCCTCCTCAAGGGATCAGAAGAAGAACTATTCCTCTGACAGGTATGTTTCCAAACCGAACAAACACCGCTCTTCTGACATTATATGCTTTGGTTGCAACAAGCCAGGACACGTCGTGGCCGATTGCCATCAAGGAAAGAGGGAAAAGGGAAAGGGAGAGGAGCACAGGTCCTCAAAAGACAAGAAGAAGGAGAGGAGTTACATCGCAAAGAAGCCAAAGACGCTGAGTGAATCTGACACGTCAGACACCAGCGATGATGAGGAAGCCTACTTTGGGCTAATGAGTCGTTCTGACTCAGAAGGAGAATGCCCCCCATTTACTGGGAAGGTAAAAGCTCACACCCCCCCTCTCCGACTCTGACTCTGATCCTGAGTCTCAGTATGATGACCCTGAGGATAGCTCTTCTGCCCGTGAAGCTGAGCTCCTCGATAAGTATGAGCTTCTGCTCAATACTTTCCTGGAATGTCGAAAGAGAATGAAGGCTGCGAAGAAGGAAGTAAAATTCCTTAAAGGTGAAAGTGTATCCCTGAGGGAAGAGATCACCAGTTTGATCTCCCTCCGACAGGAGCACTTGGAACTAACTTCAAAGCATTTGGACTCTCTTAAGCTCCTTGATCTTAAGCAGGAGGAAGTCGACAAGTTGGAAGAACTACTTACGGCAGAAAGGAAGATCGTCAAGAGCTTCTCTATGCCAAAAACTGTTCTTCCATTAGTTGATACCTTCTCTGCTCAAGCCAAAGGAGCTGGCTTGGGGCATGTAGGGGTATCTAGCTCCTCATCCAGGAGAAACAGGAACAGGAGGAAGAATAAGGCTGCCAAGAAAGCCTCTGCTGATGAGAAAGGAAAGGCCCCACTCAGTCCTGTTGAGTTCAGAAAGCCAAGCTTTCCCTGCAACCAACATGACTTTGAGTCAACCTTTGGTCATCATTTCCGGCCCTCGGTTGCAAAGCCTAAGAGTCGATATGATGGTTGGACTTTTCCCCGCGACTTCGGTGAGAGTGTCTTCAAGGCACCTTATGAGGAAATCCACTTGGGAAATTATGGTCAATTCTCTAGCGGCCATAATAGGAAGCAGGCACCAAAAGTCAAGCCTGTTATACTAACAGAACAGAAGGTGAAGAAATCATGTGACTGCAATCACTATGATGCCTCCACCTCCAGATCCAAGGACCCAGCTGTACCCACCATTCTGAGGGTGAAGCAGGAGCCTAGGAAGAGGTACAACAGATTTGACTGTTGGTGTTGTGGCAAAGATGGTCACTTTGCCGTGGATTGTTGGTTTAATCCAAGGTATAACGAGACTCCTTATGTTAGCAGTGCGAGGCAGACCACTCGTAGGGCTAACCAATCGAGGGGGAGTATGTTAACAAGGAATCTAGGACCCAAGTTCGATTGGGTTCCTAAGGCAAATTAATTCTGTTTTGCAGGAATGTCCAAAGGCCAACAAAACTCCCATTTGGTATTTGGACAGTGGATGCTTCCGTCATATGACTGGGACAAGAAGCCTGCTGCGGGAGTACTCTCCAGTCGAGAATGGACCCAAAGTCATCTTTGGGGGATCTGATCGGGGAGTCACCAGAGGTTACGGTATGATTTCCAACGGTATCCTCTCTATCTCTGACGTAGCTTATGTTGAAGGGTTAAATCATAACCTGATCAACGTAAGCCAGTTATGTGATAAAGGGTATGACGTTAAGTTCTGCAAGGATAAATGCCTGATAATATCATGTGCCTTTTCGGAGACAGTATTAACTGGCATTAGGAGCAGAAATATTTTCTGTTTAGATTTCCTTAGTTTAGATTCTTCTACCCCTGTATGCCTAGTAGCAAAAGGCAGTGCATCTCTTTGCGAACAATGGCACAAGAGATTGGCACACATTAATTACAAGACAATTAATATGTTATTTTCCAAAGACTTAGTAAGGGATGCTCCCATTATTAAGTGCATTAAAGATAGTCCATGTCCTACATGTCAGATGGGCAAGCAGACTCGGGCTACCTTTAAGGGCATCCCAGACAAAGATTCCTCCAGATGTCTTTATCTTCTGCACATGGACTTGTTTGGTCCTATGCAAGTTCATAGCTTAGGAGGGAAGTCATATACGCTAGTAATTGTAGACGATCACTCTCGGTTTACGTGGGTGTTCTTTTTAAAATGCAAGTCAGATACGTTTGACATCTTCACCAGTTTTGTCAAGCAGATACAGAACGAACTTAACTGCTCAGTGGTCAAAATCAGAAGTGACCACGGAACAGAGTTTGAGTCTGGGGCTATGACAGAGTTCTGTGAAGAGCTTGGTATCTTTCATGAGTTCTCCTCCCCTCGCACTCCTCAACAGAATTGAGTGGCGGAGAGGAGGAATAGAACACTCATTGAAGCGTGCACGACAATGTTGAATGACGCTTCTCTCCCAGAATACTTCTGGGCCGAGGCTGTCAACACGGTCTGTCATGTACAAAATCGGGCATTGATCAACAAGAGCCATCATAAGACTCCTTATGAGCTACTGAAAGGCAAGAAACCAACCATGTCCTATCTGAGGATTTTTGGCTGCAAATGTTATGTACTGAATAATGGGAAGTACCCGCGTACTAAGTTTGGTGAAAAATGCTTCGAAGGCATATTCATGGGCTATAGTAGCCACAGCCGGGCTTACAGAGTTTTCAACAAGAAAACTCTAGTGGTAGAGGAATCCATAAATGTTGTATTTGATGAAGGAAGCTTGCTTAACTGCAAGACTTCTAGTTGTCTTCCTGAAGCTGCAGGTGCCAGACTCGAAAAGCTACAACTGGATGATCCCGAGAAAGATGCAATTCCAAAGTATGTCAAGGTCTCCACATCAACGCCGATCGAAGAAGTTGAAGCTCAAAATGAGGCAAATCCTTTAGAAGAAGAAGATGCCCAAGAAATAGTTGAAGCTCCTGATGCAAGAATTCTAGAGCTCAGACACGTGAGGGATCATCCCAGAAATCAAATCATTGGAAATCCCCGAGACGGTGTCAGAACTCGCCGAGGTACTCTTAACGAGATCTTGCATCTTAGCTTTCTGTCGCAGGTGGAGCCAAAGAAGTTCGACGAAGCGAACAAAGACGCATCGTGGATTTTGGCCATGCAAGAGGAGCTGCATCAATTCGAAAGATGCGAAGTCTGGACGCTGGTTCCCAGACCAAAGACGCAAAATGTGATTGACACCAAGTGGATCTTCAGAAACAAGTTGGATGAACATGGAGTCATCATCAAGAACAAAGCCAGACTGGTGGCTCAAGGATACAGACAGGAGGAGGGGATTGACTTTGACAAGACGTTTGCACCAATTGCCCGGCTCGAGGCAATCCGGCTATTCCTAGCCTATGCCTCTCACAAAGGATTCACAGTCTATCAGATGGACGTGAAATCAGCTTTCTTGAATGGAGATTTGAAAGAGGAAGTATACGTTGCTCAACCTCCAGGTTTTGTCAATCCTACCTATCCTAATCATGTATATTTTCTTAATAAAGCGCTATATGGCCTAAAACAAGCTCCTCGAGCTTGGTATGAGACATTGTCTAGTTTTCTTCTTGAGAACAAGTTCTCTAGAGGAAAAATAGATAAGACATTGTTTCTCAGGGAAGTCAAAGGCAAGATTTTGCTGGTGCAAATCTATGTTGATGACATTATATTCGGCTCAACGGACAACAATCTTTGCAAAAAGTTTTCCAAACTTATGCAAGGAAAGTTTGAAATGAGCAGTATGGGAGAGCTGAAGTATTTCTTGGGACTTCAAGTGAAACAGTCTGAGGAAGGAATCTTCATTTCTCAGACGAAGTTCACAAATGAACTCCTCAAGAAATTCGGAATGGAGAATGCAACCTCTATGAGGACTCCAATGGGATCCACTATGTCTCTAGATAAGGATGAGAAAGGTAAACCTTTCGATGAAACCAAATACAGAAGCATCATTGGATCCCTGCTCTACCTTACTGCCAGTAGACCGGATATCATGTTCTCCACATGTGTTTGTGCCAGATATCAGGTGAACACTAAGGAATCTCATTATGTCGCTGCAAAGAGAATTCTTAGATACCTTAAAGGTACTCCCAATCTTGGCTTGTGGTACCCGAGAAACAATGATGTCGAGCTAATAGGTTTTTCAGATACTGATTTTGCAGGGAGTAGGGATGACAGGAAAAGCACCTCCGGGACGTGCCAATTCCTCGGAAGAAGGCTTATCTCCTGGAACAGCAAGAAGCAAAATTGTGTCGCAACCTCCACAGCAGAGTCTGAGTACATCTCGGCAGGAAGCTGTTGCGCACAACTCCTATGGATACGGAACCAGTTAGCAGACTATGATCTCCAGTTCAAGGAAGTACCAATGTACTGCGACTCCTCCAGTGCAATTGCTATTGCCAACAATCCGGTATCGCACAGCAGAACGAAGCATATTGAAGTGCGTTACCATTTCATTCGGGAGCACGTGGAGAACAAGGACATCTCTCTCTGCTATGTCCCCACGGACAAGCAGATTGCAGATATTTTCACAAAGCCCCTAGACGAGGCCAAGTTCAGTCTCTTCAAAACTGAATTGGGGATGATCAACTATGAGGAATGAAGTCTCCAGACGCTCCTGGCTCGTGCATCTAGGGGGAGCATCTGTCAGAAACTCAAGTGAAAACATAAGTGCACGAACTGAGGGGGAGCATGGTGTCAGGTGCACCAGACCCAGATTTGCAGAAGCCGAAAAGGGGGAGATTACCCTCTCGGCTAAGGCTAAGGTAGCTCAATGTTCTAGTTTGCTCTCAAGTAACTGGTAATGCATATCCCTATCACCTCACTTTAAATTTCGGTTTTTCATTCCTATATGATCTATTCACCTTAGCTTGTAGGGTTTAGGCTTCTTCAAATAGGGGGAGATTGTTGGGTATTGCATCCACAATGTACCTGATTTGAAGAATCCCCTGTGCAAGCCAAGGTAAATAGACAATGTATTTGATGAACTATTTTGTAGTTGTGCTTGCAGTTATTCCATGCTAAGTACACACCAATGTCAGGGTGCAGTGGGTCAATATACACGGGTCTGTGCAACGTAATCCCTCATTGAGCAGATCAGTGTGTTGGCCTACGTGTACTCTCTCTATTGGGGTGTACTTAATTTCAAGTACAGGGCTATGATAAAGCAAGAGCAGACAAGAAGCAAGGGTGGGCCAAAGACCTGCTCACGGGTGGAAAGACGAGAATTCGTCTAAGTATAATTCGTCGAGAATCACTAAGTGATTCTCGCCAATTCGTCGAGAATCACTAGTGATTCCCGACGAGTCGACGAGAATCACTAGTTGATTCTTGCCGGGTTGGGCCGGCTGTCTCGACGCAGTCAGAAAAATCATCTAAGGCAGAATCGTCAAGAATCACCAAGTGATTCTCGCCGATTCGTCGAGAATGACTTTGCATTCTCGACGAGTCGGCGAGAATCCAAGGTGATTCCCACCGATTCTCCTCGGCCTCTATAACCTGTGCAGCCAGAATTCTCTAAGTAGAATTCGGCGAGAATCGCAAGTGATTCTCGCCGATTCGTCGAGAATCACTCACGATTCTCGCCGAATTTGACTTAGGCATTTTTCCAAGTCTGTCTGGACCGGTCCATGTTATCTGTGGGATTTTGAACCGGACTTCGGTCTTTCTGCTAGTGGGGCCCACAACGGTCATCTCTTGACCTAGTGTATAAATACTCTGGTATTTATGTACAGTAGCACACACAGAAGATATACGAAAGAAAGCGGCCGACGAAACCCTAATCTCGCGATCTTGCTCCGCCTCCGTCGCCGCAGCCAATCACCGAAGCCGATCTCAATCTCCTCCAGAACCTCGGTGATAGAAGCCAAGTCCCGCACAGCGTCTCACGTGTCTATCCAGAGATCCTTTGTCTCTTGATTTGAGATAGGGAAATTTTTCCCCGTCCGAATTAATCGAGACGATCGATCCTCGTGTGACCGTTGGTAGACCTTGCCGACTTCGCTAAGAAGATTGGATCTCCAGTGCTTTGCTGCTGTGTTCAGTTGCCGCCGCCAACACCGAGAGCCTTGCCGCCGCTTGACGCCGCCGCCGATCTCGGGGAGAACCTCTCCAAGTGAGATCTAGGGTTGTGGACTCTTCGTTGACTTCAAGAACACGTCGTCGAACGAAGAGGGACACTCTATTCTCCTTACGTTGTTTGTATTTCTTACAAGCTATTTTCTCTTTCGTTGTAAAGGACCGATTGGTCTCTAGTTGTAGGGTTGGGTGCAACCCGTGTAGTGGGAGTGTTGACTCCTACGTGTGGAAGGGTTCCTTCCGTTAGTGCAAGGATTGGATTTCAATCCTGTTGGTGAAGTGACCGAGTCGTCCCTGGTTGGGAGATAGGTCGAAGAGGGAAAGTGGACGTACCCAAATCGGGGAACCACTATAAATTGCTTGTGTATTTTTTTGTGTGCTTTGTTGTTTTATTTTCTTGTGCAGGTATAATTTCATTTCCGCTAACACGCTGCAAAGACACCTATTCCCCCCCCCCCCCATAGGTGAAGGTAGTTGACACTAGGTGGACTTTCACAAACTTATGCTTTAGTGAAGGCTGAATGCCAGAAGCTCGGAGGATTCTTAAAATCTTTGCCTATACCAAAGTGGAAGTTCGACGATATAACAATGGATTTCGTGCATGGTTTGTCGAGATCGCAAAAGGGAAATGACGCCATCTGGGTGATGGTAGATCATTTTACAAAAGTGTCGCACTTCATCCCAAATAAAAAGGACAATTCAGTGGAAAATCTAGTGAAGCTGTATGTGGAGAATATTGTACGACTGCACGGTGTGCCCCATAGCGTCGTTAGTGACCGACATGGGCGCTTCAGGTCTAACGACTGGAGGTTGGTGCATCAACTGTTGGGGACCAAGCTGAAGTTCAGTACGTCCTTTCATCCACAAAAGGATGTCAGACCGAGAGAATCAACAGGATGATGAAGGACATTCTTCATATGTGTGCCTTGGATTTTTGAAAAAGGTGGGATGATCACCTATATATGATTGAGTTTGCGTACAACAATAGCTACCAGGTGAGCATTCAAATGGTGCCCTTCTAGGTACTATATGGTAGGAAGTGTTGTACTCCATTGTCATGGTTGGAGGCTGGTGAGTCCAAGTTGTATAAGCAGAAGGATATCGTTGATGCAACTTTTATTGTGCGAACAATCCGAGAGTGATTGCTGATTGCACAAGATAGGCAGGCTAAACACTATAATGCCAAGCACAGGAACGTCGAATTCGCCATGGGCGATTGGGTATATTTGAAGAGCAAGTCGTTCAAAGGTGTGTCAATGATACGATGATTGAAAAAGCTGAGTCCAAGATACCTTGGACCAATTGAGATACTGGAGCGTATTGGTGAAGCCTCCTACCGGTTGAAACTATCCACGAAACTGGGTGGTCTACATGACGTATTCTACATATCGGTATTGTAAAAGGCAGTATAAGAACCTACGCTAGTGATTGCTGCAGATCAAGTACCGGTGGATGGTGGGTTTACAACGAAGGTCAAACCTATTCTCATTGAGGATGTATATGTCAAGCAAATTCGTAACAAGGAAATCAGGATGGTCAAGGTCCGATGGGATAGTTGTGTCAGAAAGAAACTATCATGGGAGCGGGAGCAAACCATGAGGTCGGAGTTCCCCGAATTTTTTGACTGAGGTACAAGTTGTAAATATTATGACTTCTTTAAATTATTGTTCCTTCAATGCAGAATTTCGGGACAAAATTCTTTAAGGCTCTGTTTGGCGTGGCTATAGCGACTGGAGACACAGTGGTGAGAAGCAGGTGTAGTAATCAGCTATTTTGCAGAGTGGTGGCAGAATCTGTGAATCTGTTTTGAAGAACAGTTGTTTCATTATTGTTTCAAAAGGAGAAGCTATTAAGCTGTTTGGCAAAATAGCTGTGCATTTTGACAGCTATTTTTTAAAAAATTAGTGATAAACTGCAATTAGTTAAAACAAATTAATTAACTTAGTGCACACGATAGGTACTCGAAAATACTATTACAAAATAAAACAAACTAATTAAATGATTTTTTCAAACCGGGCTCATAAGGGTGATCCGCCTTGACAATGCCCCAATGCTCTCGATCGTCGAACATCAACTGCAAAGTAAGAGTAGTGTAATTAATCAGGTTTAAAATTTTATAGTAATTTAACTTACAACATTAAACGTCTCATAATATCCAAAATGTGCAGAAATAATATCATAGTAAGATTAGTGTATGTTGAGATCATCATCTGGATTTTCTGTAGCAATTATAGTACCTTAAAAACACAAAACATTAATCACTATTAATACGCTTATGATAAAGGTTTAAAATCGAAATACAATCAGCATAAATGTGCAGAAATAGCATAAAAGTACAAATCCAAAATGAAGATACAAAGTAACATAAAGATCCAAAACATAAGTAACATGAAATCTTAATACCGGCAAACAGAACTAGCTGTTAAGCGAATTAATGTAGTGGGTTTGCAACCACTCCACCCTCCGATCCTCTGGTATACTCAGGAATGTCACACAATTCACCGGAGTTTTGAAATGGATAGTAGAAAAATGATACAATCGCCTATTCTCAAAAATCTCTTGATATTTTTCAAGTTCCTGAATAGCCACTCGCAGTAGGTATACACTGGGTGGAACAATAGGTGTTGCAACACGCTGTAACAAAACATCAGAAGAGTTTCACAACTTCTCAACATATGAGAGCATAGCCTTTTTTACACCCATGTCCAGCTTTTTTCCATTGCATTTTCTTTTTGAAGCACCACCGCTATGGGAAGTTTGTCCTGGTGTGGCTGAGCCAATATCATCACTTGTGAAAGCTTCTAGGTTGTTCTGTTCCTGTGTTTGCTGATCATCTCCTAATAAGGTGTCAGGCTGGGAGAAAAGAGAAGGCAAATCTCCAGACGAAGGCATCCATACATGATCTCCTGTAGCAAAAACCAAGCTATATATTTTATCCGATTTCTCTTCAAGCACTGGTGATATTTCAGCAGATCGGAATTTTTTTGCAGTGGGGATCATCTACAAAATTGGAAAAAAGGGTCATGACATATAAATTAGTACTTACATAAACTGGATAAAAAATTCATAATATCTAACCTGAATTCTTTCCTACCACCATTCATCGGAAGCATCTATCATTCGTTTAGTATGATTCCAACCAAGCCCTGTCTGGCCTCTTTTTAGTTCGTACCACAATTTCCAATCTCACTTCAATTGATCCCACTTGTTTTTCATTTGTGCACGACTGTACACTATACTGTTACATTCTTTGAAGTTTTTCATTAAATTGGTCCAACCCTCGTTATTGAAATGAGTGGTTGGTCTATTCCCTAAGTGAATCTCTTCGATACAGTGATCGCAGAATAGCAGAACATGTGATGACTCCCAATTGGCTAATATTCCACCATCTTTTAATATGCTCATCTACGGGACCAATAATAAATGTCAATCCAAAATAAAGAAAAGATACAACTTCAAAGTGCATAATGCTCATATTATCTTCTTCCCTTGGTTAACTTGGAAGCTGAAACTTCCAAGGAATTTGAGCTTAGGTTGGTACCTTATTTTGATATAATAAAGGATTAAAAAAGACCAGGGAAATCCTACAATGGTCGGAGAAGTTCCTAGTAACAAAAAAAAAGGCAAAAATGCCCTAAAACTTGGTAAACTTCGTAGAAGAAGAGACAATGTACAGGAAAACAAAAGTAAATCCAGAAAAAAAAAGAAAGAACCAATCAACAAAAAAAACGTTTTCGAACCAAACATGAAAAAAAATTTTCTATCACTCTTTTTTGCCTCTCCAATCTAGAAGAACAGAACAAAACAAATGAAAATAAAATCAGAATGCTCCCACCAGAAAGTGCTATTTCATTACCATTACCTGAAATACGCCGGAAGGTGCTGTGATGTTGGCAGTGAAAGGATGCTCCATTGGAAGGTCGTCGGGAAAAAAAATCTGGAGGAGGCGGCCACGAACTAGAAGGCGGTAGGTAGGAAACCTTCTTCTGCTTCAAGGAAGGTCATCGGGAAAAAACCTATCTTCAAGGAAGGTTACATGGTAAAAAACTGGAGGAGGCGACCAGGAACTAGACGGCGACAGGTCAGAAACCTTCTTCTGCTTTGTTGTCGTTGGAAATCTGTCAGAAGGAAGCTACTATCGCTAAATCAAACTAAGGGAAGAAGCTTGATTGCGTCACTGGAAGAAGAGGAGCAAGGTAGGGTATAGCAAATCGCGGCTTTCCACGATCTGGAATCGTGAGGAATAATCACGACTCCAGATCACGAGTTTTACGCGATTCATGGGAGGGGCGACGAGAGAATCTGGGGCACATTTTTCGTTGGCGCGGATTATCCGGAAACTACGGCGTGCTGGTGTCCAAATGCAGCACAAAACAAAGCCTAAGTGGGGGAGATTTGTAACACTCCAAAGTTCTATATGCAGGAAAAAGGGTTACCATGCGGCGGTGTAACACTCCAAAGTTCTATATGCAGGAAAAAGGGTTACCATGCGGCGGTAGGTTGATGTCGCGCGGCGGTAGTGTCAGGCGTTGAGAGCTTTGAGAGCATCGAGTTGAGCTACTGCCCAGCATTAGTATTATTGATGGTGGTAACATGGTCAATTAAATTAACAGAGCTCTCGGGATGTTATCGCGCAACGGTAGTAGCTAGCGCGCGGCGTTAGCATGGGTGATCGTTTTGTAACCAGCGTCGGGTACCGTTTGGCGGTATTTACCTATCGCGTGGAGTTAGCAATTCTGTAACTGTGTAGCTACGTGTCGGCCAATGATTGGTAGACCTGGGCGGTTACACATGAAATGAGGCAATAAATAACGGTACCGCGCAATGGTAGTTTGGTACTGCGTGGCGGTAGCTTGGTTTAAAGCTCTGGTTTGGACGTTTCACTTCATTCCCTTTAGAGTTGAGAACTTGGCCTTGATTTTTGGAGGAGGAGGAGGAGTAGCGCTGGAAAGGAGAGTTTACGCCGCCGTTTGAGATTCGGAGTTCGGATTCGCAAAGCGAGTTTAGATCTACGGAGGCAAGGCTGGGGCGGTCGATTTCAACCATCTAGATTTCTCCTATAGTGCCAAAGAGGAATTCAAGGGAAACACTCCTTTTCCTTTGACATGTAAAGTCCTTCTTTTTCGTATTAGAGGGTAGACACTCCACGAATATGTGGAAGTGGTTCTCCTGGGTGGTAGATCTGTGTATCCCCGTTATATTGCATTTAGATCCGGAATTGAAGTACGAAATATGCATGCTGTGTGAAGATCATCTGGATGGGTTGGTCTGGATTAGTGATGTTTGAATGCTTTGTATGCCAGAGAAGACTCTATGGTTATCGTATAAATTTCGGAATCACGGGGTGTGCAGTTGACATTGTTGAGAGTACTGGGGGTAGTCTCCAAGAAAACACTCATTCAAGGGGAAGAAGCGATTGTCTTACCCCTACCGTGCGGCGGTAGTGCTACCGCCGGCGGTAGCTCCCTATAAGCGTTGTATTATTTGTTGAGAATCTTGTCTCATTGGGACTTAAGGGTTAATGTTGTGAGGCTTGTCTCTCTGAGACCTGGGGGCCAAGTTTGTAGGCGTGAGCTTAATTTGCTCAGCTTTGGTGGTCGTAAGTGCTAGCCTAGGATCATAATAGTGTTATGAATTGTACGAATGGGAAAGGGGATGCTGACCCGCATCGTTGCTTGTTGCACCCAACAATTTGAGCACTAGGAAATAGCTGAACTATACTCAACCCTATGCCAATTGACTTAGAGTGAGTCAGAGTGTAGATTTTAAGCCACCATGACTTTTTTGTAGCCATAGGGGCATTGTCTTTGGCTTTGTCCCTGAAAGACTTTAATGCTCAAACGTTATTAACCATCGCAGAGAATGGAGCTGTGACCCTTGTGGTCCTGTTCACCAAGAATGTGCCCTGAGGGCACGGGGCGTTGGATGTTTTTGCCAACGTCTGTGGCGAATGGTGCTTAAGTTGCACGTTCCTAATGCCATATTATGTTTATACTAATGCCTGCAGGGAAGGAGCACTATCACCCCGAGTAAGGGTGGGGTTGTTATAATTTGCTCAGCTAATGCTGATCATAGCTTTTGTTTGCCACCATTACAGTGGAGTGTTGCTTGAAGGTACAGTTGAGCCAGACATGATATAGTGGGCTGAAGCCCAGGATAGCTAAGCTGGCCCTCGAAGGCCAAAGCGAATTGCCTGTTTTGTTTATTTATTACTCATGTGTGGCCGACCTGCGTGCCAATGTATGCAAGACAGTTTAATTTGAGTAAAACCTTGTATGGCCTTAAGGACAAAAATTCATTGTGTATTTTTTATTCATTCCTATTTGTGGTAGTGGACATTCATGTTGTTGTTGGGTTTTATTTATAACCACTAAATTACTTCCGCTAGAATGCACTCTGTCTTAGAATATGCATTATTAGATAATGGTTTCAATTTAGTAACTCCCTTGTCTGTCCGTAGTATATAGCGTCGGGCCCCTGCCAGACCTTCTGTTATATGCTAGGTGATGGATAGGGGCGTTACATATGGGAACTCCAAAGTACTTTTCAGGAATTGAGATTTCACGAAAGCGGAACTTTGTGGCTCTTTCGTATTCAAAGTACGCGCTAGATCTCTTAAAGGAAATTGGTCTTCTTTGCACAACATTTGCTCGTTGCCCGATGAACTTTAGGGATGATAAGGGGTGGATTAAATATTCCCCTCTTCTCCTAGATTTTATTATGTACAGGCGACTTGTAGGCAAAATCAAATATCTGACTGTTATTAGACAAAATATATGTTATGTAGTTGGGAAGTGAAAGTCTTGTTTTCAAGGTTTGCTAAACACCTAGAGGGGGTGAATAGGTTTTTGTCTTTATTTTAACTTTTCTAATTTGTTATCAGATTTTTGTGCCTGTGATTAGGTTAGTTATTAGCTTTCAAGAACATTCACAGATGACAGTAATTTTATAGTGGTTCCCCAATCTTGGGTATATCCATTATCCCTCTACACCTATCTAACTGTGTGTTAGATTCGTCTCTCCCTCCAGAACTCAGCTACTTAATAGCTTATAGCACAGATCCCGCAGGACCATACAGGTCACACAGTCCTAACACTTAGGCCTTAAGTCAATCCACAGGTCACAAAGACCTTTCATAAGGCACTAAGCCAAACACATGTCACAAAGACCTTAGCGTTTATAATATAGGCTTACAATTCTAGACTCATACAGAATCTAAACAAAAGAACAAGAAAGGTTGTATGATTAAAAACCAGATCAAAAACTCTGTGTCTTCTACTTCCTGGACTGAGCAAATATAAGTCCAACCAATTATTGTTGAAGACAATAAAATAGACAGTAGATTATTTCTTCAACTAGCTTTCTTTTTCTCTACAAAACTTGTAGATCTGCTACCTCAGAATTGATTCTGATCCTACAGTAGCAGATGGTAATTGCTTCAGCTATCTCCTTCCCAGCAAGGTTCTCTGTACAGAACCACTTCTTCAGGCTCTACAAAAATGGCGAGGAAGAAGATGAAGTTCGGTCGCTTTTTTTGTTTTCAGAAAACCTAGACAAGGAATCGATTGATTGTTTTTGCTCTAACCGATTTGCTTACTTTTATACTCTGAATGCTAATTGAGCAGTGGTTCCCACCACCAGGATTGATGGCTGAGATTAATCCATCCAGCGCATGCTTTCCATTTAATCTTGATTTAATGGCTCCTTGCTGTGTGTGGGCCCCAGAACTTAATGATGGAAATATTCCTTGGAAAGTGCAGAAGATGATGACAGCTGGCCGCCAATGTCTCTAGCAATAATTTTGCACCATTTGAATTTTTGTATACTATTTGACTTTGCTGACGTCAACATGACTCAGCATCTCTAGACTTACACAAAATTCAATCATCAGAACCAAAGGCGTTGAGTGAGTAGGTATCACTCAACGCCACAACACTTAGACAAAATTCTAAGAATTAAGCTCGATGAAAGCTGAGCTCCATTCGACAAACGTCGAGCTCAGCTTGACAAAAGTATAAGTTCAGTTCGACAAACTGTGGACTTAGTTCGACTAAAGGATGAACTGAGTTCGACGAACTCCAGGCTAAGCTGAGTAATTTGGCTCAGGTCGACGAACACTAAGCTCAGTTCGACGAACGCTGAGCTCAGTTCGATGAAGCTGAGCTCAACAAAAGTCAAGCAGTCCATGCTTTTGTACTTAGCCAAATTTCTGCTTCATGGCATTGAGAGCATTGAGAGAATTGAGTGAGCTTGCCTCACTCAATGCTATTTGCCTTAGCAAATATTTTTGCGCCTTGGCGTTGAGAGAGTAAGCTCCACTCAACGCCAAACTACTTAACAGAATTTTTCTGTTATCTGGCATTGAGTGAGTAAGCTACACTCAACGCTTGTGGACTTAGTGACAATTTTGCCAACCTTTTTTGTGGAGTTGACTGGCACAGCAACACTCAACACTAAATATGTATGGCAATGAGTGATTAGAACACACTCAACGCCTGTGGATTTAGCCACATTTTCAGCCAATTTCTCTAGGATTAGACTGACTCAGCCTGAATCACAACCTTTTTGCTATATGGCATTGAGTGAGTAGACTACACTCAACGCCTGTCGACTTAGCCATATTTTTGGCAATCATCCAGTTAGGCTGATACAGACTCAACGCTATATGTTATATGGCGTTTAGTGAGCTGTCCTCACTCAACGCCTGTGTACTTAGGCAAATTTCTACAAATAAAAATAGAATCCATACCTCTGGCGCTGAGTGAGCTTGCTCCACTCAACGCTTGTGGACTTAGTCGATTTTTGCTATGTCCAGCAACCAGTTATTGTGTTCACCTTTCCAATCAATGTGATATGGACAACCTGCACTCAAAACCTCAAATGTACATCAAATACAGTTGATGTGTGTGTCATTGACCAGTTTGACTTCTCATAAATTAGGGACATTGGGAACAATGAACCTAACAATCTCCCCCTATTTGAAAAGGTCAAAAACCTTATCAACCTTTATCAAAAAAATGTTTTATTTCCTTTGTCAATGATACACACAACCTATACAACAAAATAATTATTGAAATTCTGATAAGTTATAAGAAAATGTACCTCATTTCCTTTTTGGTGAGCATCACTTACTCCCCCTATTTTGCTGCAAGATTTACTTGAGTGCCACATGTCTTCCTCTCCCCTTTGCTATCTCTCCCACTTGTTATGACTCCCCCTTGCTATGACCTTCTCTCTTATCTCCCCCTTTTTGACTTCTGCAGAATAGGCAGATGGGGGTTGGCCCTTCCATTGGCAAACCGTCTCTCTTCTCTCCAGAGTAACTTAATCCCCCTCAGTAGAAGCATTAGTGAGCTGATACTGCTTGGGAGTATGTATGTCCAGCAAGAGGAACAATACCTGCACCAAAAAATACAAAAGGGAGTGTCTGAAGCTATACCAAGTTCAGCATACCCATCTCAAATTTGAGGGTGTTGAACTTTGTTTCATCTAATGGCTTAGTAAAGATATCATCCACTTGCTTGTCTGTGGGGACAAACTCAAGATTGATGTCTTCCTTCTCCACATGCTCCCTAATAAAATGATATCTTATTTCTATATGCTTAGTCCTGCTATGTGATACAAGATTCCTATCAATAGAAATAGCACTTGTGAAATCACAGTAGAGAGGAGTTCTACTTACCTAAAGGTTGTAATCCTGGAGCTGATGTTAGATCCACAGCAACTAAGCACAGCAGCTGTCTGCTGATATATATTATGACTCAGCAATAGATATAGCCATACTAGTTTGCTTCTTACTGCTATAAGAAACTAGCCTTCTTCCTAAGAACTGACAGGTTCCAATAGTGCTTTTCCTATCTTCTTTGCAACCTGCAAAATCTGCATCTGAAAATCTAATTAAATCAATATCCCCATTTCTAGGGTACCATATGCCAAGATCTTGTGTGCCCTTAAGATACCTCAAGATTCTCTTTGCAGCTGAGTAATTAGATTCTTTAGGGAAGGCCTAATACCTAACACAGACATGTGTGGCATACATGATGTCAGCCCTACTAGCAGTCAGGTATAGAAGGGAGCCAATTATCCCTCTATGCAAAGACTCATCAATAAGTTTCCCCGCCTCATCTTTTCCTCTACGCATACTTGATCCCATGGGAGTTCTCATGATAGAGGCATTCTCCATACCATACTTTTTGATTAGCTCCCTGGTGAACTTGAACTGGGACATGGACAAGCCATCCTAAGTCATTCTTGCTTGGAGTCCCAAGAAGAACTTGAGCTCACTCATGCTGCTCATTTCGAACTTCCCTTGCATAAGTCTAGCAAACTTCCTGCAAAGTTTGTCATCAATAGATCCAAAGATAATATCATCGACATATATCTGGACTAGGATAAGCTTTCCCTTTGATTCCCTTAGGAATAGTGTCTTGTTTATCTTCCCCCATGAGAATTTGTTCTCAATTAGGAAGCTGGACAAGGTTTCATACCAAGCCCTACGGGCTTGCTTTAGCCCATATAGAGCTTTCCTAAGCTTATAAACAAAAATGGGAGAGTTAGGATCTACAAAACCTGGTAGCTGATCCATATATACTTCCTCTTTTAGGTCCCCATTCAGGAATGCTGACTTGACATCCATCTGGTAGACTCGGAATCCCAGATGGGCTGCAAATGCAAGGAAGATCCTTATGGCTTCCAATATGGCTACTGGGGCAAAGGTTTAGTCAAAGTCTATGCCCTCTTCTTGCCTGTAGCCTTTAGCCACCAGTCTAGCCTTATTCTTGACAATTATGCCATCTTGATCCAACTTGTTCCTGTAGATCCACTTAGTCCCTATGACATTTTGTCCTTATGGTCTGGGGACCAACTTCCAGACCTTAGATCTCTTAAATTGGTCAAGTTCTTCTTGCATTACTCTAATCCATAACTGGTCCATGATTGCTTCTTCAAACTTCTTTGGTTGTTTTTGAGATAGGAAGCTTGAGTAGAGAGTTGTATTCATGCTCCTACTTCTGGTCTGGACTCCATGATTTGCATCACCAATGATTTGTGTAATGGATGGTCCCTTAGATTCCTGATAGCTGGACGCAATCTAGCTGCAGCTTGCTGATCTTCAGGGTTTTGAGCTAGTTGGTCTTCATTTTCTTCAGGTATGTTTTCCCCTTCTCTTGGAGTAGGCAGTCCATCATCATTTTATTGGACTGGGGAGTAGCTTCCTTGATGGTCAGCTTGTCCATCATCTGCTTTGTACCTGCAATACTATAAGAGGAGGAGCTTGGCAGCTCACAGTCAACTATGTTGGATTCATCAAAAATAACATGCATTGACTCTTCTATAACTTGGGTAGTTAAGTTATAGATTCTATATGCCTTACTATGAGTGTTGTACCCAACAAAGATCCCTTCATGGGACTTGGTAGCAAACTTAGTTAAATGGACTTTTCCAATGTTAAGCACATAGTACTTGCAACAAAAGATCCTGAAATAGCACAGGTTTTGTTTTCTGCCCTTCAAGATCTCATAGGGAGTCTTCTAGTGGCTCTTGGTGATAGAAGCCCTATTAAGGACATATCATGCAGTGTTAACTGCCTCAGCCTAGAAGTATTCTGGGAGGGATGAGTCACTTAGTAAGGTTCTACCAGCCTCTATGAGAGTCCTATTTTTCCTCCTAGCAATTCCATTTTGCTGGGGTGTTCTAGGAGAGGAAAATTCTTGATGAATCTCTATCTCTTCACAGAACCTTGTCATGCACTCAGACTGAAACTCAGTGTCATGGTCACTTTCAATCTTGACAACAGTGTTGTGGAATTCATTCTGAATTTGCTTGACAAATGTCTAAAATACATCAGGGGTTTCAGATTTTTTCCTTAGAAGAACACCAAGGCAAATCTAGAAAATTCATCAACAACCACAAGGGTGTAGACTTTCCTCCCTAGACTTTGAATTATCAAAGGACCAAATAGATCCATATGCAGGAGGTATAAGCACCTCACTGAGTCTTTGGTTCCAATGCTCTTGAAGAAGGTCTTAATCTGTTTGCCCTTTTGGCAAGCAGAGCAGATACCCTCCTTAGTGCATATAGACTTAGGCCCATTCCTAACCAGCTCATTGCTAAATAGCTTGTCTATGGTCCTGTAATTTAGATGGGCTAGCCTCTTGTGCCATTGGACATGGGAAGAGGCTTTCTTATCTACAACAAGGCATATGGGTGAGTCTTTGCTAGAACATAGGAAATCTAAACAGTACACATTTCCACTCCTAGTGCCTATTAAGATGACCTCTTGGTAACTTAACCTCCTAATTTGGAACTTATCCTTGTGGAATACTATGTCATAGTCAAGATCACAGAGTTGGCTAATGCTTATCAGGTTGTGTTGCAACACTTCCACAAAGGCTACTCTAGTGATAGTGACTATGTCATTAGAGATCTTACCATAACCTCTAGTCACCCCTTTTTCTAACCCACCAAAGATAGCCTTTGGTCCATTCTTTAGTGGAGCATAGTCCTTCAGCATGCTCCTTGTTCCAGTCATGTGCCTGGAACATCCACTGTCCAAGTACAAAATAAGGGTATGAGCACTTGGACTAACCTACAAAACACACATCAGTTAATCTTAGGACTCTGTTGGTACCCTAAGTTTTGATTTGAGTTCAGTCTTCTCTTTTAGTCTCTTGACCCAAGATTTATCTATGGTCATAGGTTAGTTGTTTAGTTTGTTGCTCTAGTTTTAGAGGCGTCACTTTTCCAGATGTAAATTTGGTTAAGTTGTTTTTCGTTCGACTATGGTCGAATGCTGCTCGACTATCGTCTATTGACTGTTCGACGATCATCTATCAGTTGGTCGACATTCTGTCTGCGTTGATAGTTCGACTATCTGTTTGATAGGTCGACTATCTGTTGTGTTTGATAGTTCGACTATCTGCTTGGATAGTTCAACTATCTGATAGTTCGACTATCTGTTTGATAGGTCGAATATTTGTCTGCTTTGATAGTTCGACTATCTGTTTGATAGGTCGACTATCTGCTTTCTTTGATAGCTCGACTATCTGTTGATAGGTCGACTATCTATTTTCTTTGATAGTTCGACTATCTGCTTGTATATTTCAACTATCTGATAGTTCGACTATCTGTTGATAGGTCGACTATCTGTATTCTTTGATAGTTCGACTATCTGTTTGATAGGTCAACTATCTGTTTTCTTTGATAGTTCGACTATCTGCTTGGATAGTTCAACTATCTGATAGTTCGACTATCTGTTGATAGGTCGACTATCTGTCTTGGTTGATAGCTCGACTATCTGTTGATAGGTCGACTGTCTGCTTTCTTTGATAGCTCGACTATCTGTTGATAGGTCAACTGTCTGCTTTCTTTGATAGCTCGACTATCTGTTGATAGGTCGACTATCTGTTTTGTTTGATAGCTCGACTATCTGTTGATAGGTCGACTATCTGTTTTCTTTGATAGTTCGACTATCTGTTTGATAGGTCGACTATCTGTTTTGTTTGGTAGTTCGACTATCTGTCTTGATAGATCGACTATCTGATAGCTCGACTATCTGTCCTGATAGTTCGACTATCTGTTGTGGTAGTTCGACTATCTTCTTTGATAGTTCGACTATCTGGATCGTTCGACTATCTGTCTGATAGGTTGACGATCTTTGTGCTTCGGTCTACGATCTCCGAGGGTCGTTCGACGTTTTGCTGTATGTTTTGAGTAATTTTGTCATCTTCTATGATGTGATTTATTTCATTTTTATTTTGGCATATTTTATAAAAGATTGTTTGAATAAATTTATGATATTATTTCCATGCAATATCTGCTCCATTACTTATGTATGAGCCAATCTTTTTCTGACAAAGTTGTTTGCCTTATTAGATGAGATATGATTTCTGCTTTATCTGTCAGGCTGTCCTTTATAGCCGTTAGACTCAGAAAGTCTTCCTTGGCTGTAAAGAGTCTCTTTTGATGTGACTTTCTCTAGTATTATTTCATCAAAGTTATTTGTAGCTTCTTAGAAAGCTTTATCCTCTTATAGGATATCTGTCTGCAGTATTTGTTTTGCTTTATGCTACTTGCAGCCCAGCTTGCAGATTTCAGTAGAAGACAAGATTCAAACTCAAATAAGAGCCGTTGTTGCTGCTGCTATATAAAGAATTCTTTGAAGAAAGAAATCAACTAGTTCACATAGCCAAAAACCAGTTCATTCAGGAAAAAGGAGTTCAAAAGCTAACTGCAGCATTCAAGCTTAGAACTTACAGTTTTCAACTGCTCTCAGTTCACTTCCAACTGAGAAGAAGTTTTAGCTCTTCACTTTTCTTCAACCTGAGTTCTCCTGCTTACAGGAAGATTTACACTCAGAGCTTTTTGAAGAAGAAGAAGAAAAAGATAGCTGCCTGAAGAAGAATTTTTATTTCATATTCTTTATCTTCTTATAGCTTTTTCCTTCAGATTTTCTGAAGTGTTTCTGCACTGAAGCAAGACTTCACCTGGACATTCTTTTAACCAAGGGGAGCCTTGATTCTTTAGAGCTTTCTAGCTCAGTGCAAGTTCTTGTGCTTCTCTAATCTATTGTAAAAAGGAGAAGACATCTTAACCTCCTTTCCCCCTCCTATAAAGGGTTATTACTCCCTTCAAAAGTATACCTTGGTGGCAGGGCACCTGATCAAAAACCTGTGTTGGTTCTTAGACACCTGATCAAAAGTCTAAAGGGTTTCTGGATCTACCTGAAGCAGATCTTGTTGGTGGCAGGGCACCTGATCAAAAACCTGAGTGGATTCCTATCTTGTTGGTAGAAGAGTGGACGTACCCAAGTTGTTTGGGGAACCACTATAAATTCCTTGTGTCGTCTGGATTGTTTAATTAATTCTCTGTGCTGATTGGCTGTGATTAGATTTTAACTAGGATTGCTAGTTGCTGTTTAGGATTCCAAGCCTTAACTGTAATTACAGTTGGCTGCCTTTTGTGCACAACACTTGTGTTAGGCTTTAGAGTTTCATCTCAAATATCTATAACCATCATTCCGCAATTAACTCCAAGGGAGTTGAGTAGACAGTCAACTTTGCTAGTGCAATTTTTGATTACTCTATTCATCCCCCTCTAGAGTAGTATCTATCCCTTTTCTTTCAATTGGTATCAGAGGGAGGTTGTCTGACTGTATAGGCTAACAACTAAGTCACAAGATCCTGATAGATACAAAGGATTATAGATATTCACTCACTATCATGGCCCAGTCCAAGGATTACTCTAGCACCAGACCTCCAGCATGCAACTTAGCTAAGTTTAGCATCTGGAAGGCAAGGATTAAGTTATATATGAACTCTATTGATGAGAGTATTTTTGCTTCTATTTTGACAGGACCACCAGGAGCACCTGCTGCAGCTACTGCTTCATCATCAACTGATATGAGTACAGTGCCTCCTTCAGATTACAATGATGAATACAAAAAGGCAAAGATAGCAGATGCTAAGGCAATGAACATTCTTGCTCAGACAATGTCTGATGAAGTATTCCAGAAGGTTGCTGACTGCTCCTCAGCAAAAGCAATGTGGGATACACCGAACCAGATTGTAGCTGGTTCAACTGATGAAAGGAAGGACAGAAGGTCCAACCTTATCTCCCAGTATGAGAATTTCAAGAAAAGTGATGCTGAATCAGTTGAAGCAATGTACACAAGGCTCAGCTCAATCATCAATGAGCTGAGGACTCTTGATAAGGATATTTCATTGACAGAGATCAATGATAAGATTCTTATGTGCTTCCCTAGCACATGGGATCTGAGGATCTGGCCTATCAAGGAGGCCCGAAGCACAACAGAAATCTCAACAGAAGCCCTCCTTGGCAAGCTCAAGTCCTTTGAGCAAGTGCTGAAGTCCAGGGAAGCTGAGGCTGAAGCAAAGACTCTAACTCCCACAAGAAAAGAGCAAACCCTTGCTCTCGAAGCTGCTGATGCTTCTGAAGGAAGCCAGTCCAATGAGGAACTGATGACATTATTTGCCAAAAGGTTTCTCAAGATGGGAAGGAAAGAATTCAGAAAGAAATCTTCAAAGTATGAAGATAAACCAAGGTATGATCGTACTCCTTCTAAAGAAATAATTTGCTATGGTTGCAGGAAGCCTGGACATATTCTTCCAGACTATCCAGAGGAAAAGAATAAAGATAAAAGGAAAGACAAGGATCAGCATAGGAAGCATTCCAAGTCATCCTCCTACAAGAACAAAAAGAAGGAGAGAGGTTTTGTTGCTGAAACCTGGAGCGATTCTGATGAGGAATCTTCCTCCTCAAGCTCCAGTGAGGATGAAGAAGAAAAGAAGGCAAAGGAAGTTTGCCTGATGGCAATTGATGCCTGCAGCAATAACTCAGCTGCAGAGAGTTCAGATTCTGATGAAGAAATGCCAACTGAAGATGAGGTATTGTCATCTTATGATTTTACATCTGCTGAATTTAAATCAGATTTTAAATCTTTATGTTTAGATCTAATTAGTTCTGAAAAGGAAATAAAAGAGCTTAGAAATAAACTAGCTGAATCTGAATTAATTTCTAATGAAAACATTAGGTTAACAGAAGAACTCACTAATTCTAGTGAAGAAATAAAATTCCTTAAGAATGAATTAGCTAAGTCCAAAAGGTTAGAAGAATCTCTGAATGGTAGAAGACTTAAGTTGCTTGAAATAACCAGCATGTCTAACACTAGGTCAGGCAATAATAAATTAGGCTTAGGAGCATCTTCTAGTGAACCCCCAATCATTCTTAAAAACCATCTTTCAACTCCAGTGAACTTTATCTCAGCTGATGGGATAAAGAACACTGAGCAAGTTATTCAAGTTAATAAAGCTTTAAATAAAGCTAAGAGAGAGAAAAGAAAACAAAAATTTAAGGAAATACAAAAAGCGTCGAACGCTGATCGACGATCGCAGGCCCAATGGTCGATCGGAGATCGACGATCTGGGCACCCATCGTCGAACGATGATCGATGTTTTCAACATGAATTTCAAAACTTCAACCAGAACTTTAGAAACCCGAATATGAATAGAAACCCTAGGTTCATTGACCCATCATCTGCATGGAGAATCCCACCTAGGAGATCTTACCTGTTAGGTTATAGCCCTCAACCTGCTTATTCATTTATTTCCAGTTTTTCTTATGTGAAAAACAAGGGACCCAAGGTTACCTGGGTCCACAATGTTTAATTGATTTATTTGCAAGTGAAGACCTATCCTATCACTCAAAATAAGTGGTATTTAGATAGTGGTTGATCCAAGCATATGACAGGAAATAAAGAACATCTGTCAAGATTCAAGGCCAAGCTTGGCCCAAAGGTGATCTTTGGAGATTCAAGCTGTGGTCAAACTAAAGGCTATGGCAGGATGACAATTGGAGCTGTAACATTCAAGAGAGTTGCTTATGTAACTGGACTGAAGCACAATCTCATTTCAGTAAGTCAGTTATGTGATGTTGGATACCAGGTATCATTTTCTAATTCTCTTTGTAATATTACTTTAAATAATAATGTTGTGTTAGTAGGTATTAGACAAGGTAACATTTATTTAGTAGATTTTAACTCAACTCACTCTGAAATCTGCTTATTTAATGAAGTAACCAATAACAATACTTTATGGCATAAAAGGCTTAGCCATGTTAACCTCAAAAACATATCTAGGTTATCTAAACACAACCTTGTTAGAGGTTTGCCTTCTTGCCCCTACAAGAAGGAGAGCATATGCAAGGCTTGTCAATTAGGCAAGCAAACCAAGAATTCATTTAAATCAGTAAATAAAAGTGATTCTCCTAGAATCCTGTATTTATTACATTTGGACCTATTTGGCCCAATAAATGTACAGAGTTTAGGAGGGAAGTATTACACCCTAGTCATTGTAGATGACTTCTCTAGGTTCACTTGGGTGTTCTTTTTGAGAACTAAGGCTGATAACTTCAAAGCCCTTACAGATTTTCTATTATGTGTGCAGACTGAGTACTCTACTCATGTGGCCTTGATCAGAAGTGATCATGGTACTGAGTTTGACTCTCTTCTCATGCAAGAATTCTATGAGAGAGAAGGTATCAAACACAGCTTCTCAGCTCCTAGAACTCCCCAACAAAATGGGGTAGTTGAAAGGAAGAACAGAACCCTGATTGAAGCTGCTGGCACATTGTTGGCAGATGCTAATATACCTCTTTCCTATTGGGCAGAAGCTGTTAGTACAGCCAACTATGTCTTGAATAGAAGTCTGATACACAAGCTTAAGTGTAAAACTCCTTATGAGTTGCTTAAAGGAAAGAAACCTAAAATAAATTATTTTAGAGTATTTGGTTGTGTAGTTTATATTCATAATAATAATAAAGAATATCTTAGAAAGTTTGAAGCAAAAGCTTCAATGGGAATTTTTCTTGGATATTCCCAAGTAAGCAAAGCTTATAGGGTATTTAATAAATCTTCTTCTAAAATTGAAGAGTCTGTTCATGTGTCCTTTGATGAATCTCAAATGTTTTACAAGGAGAAGGAAACTTCCCCTTCCTCAAGTTCATTACAGGTACCAGAATCTAGCAAAGATGTCACTCAAGAGATTCTCCATCTTTCAACTCTTCATATCACTGAATCAGACAGTGATGAAGACTGTGTAGATGTTGTTGCTGTACCACCAATAGTAGATCAAATTCCTCCTGAGGAATTAATCCCAACTATTGCTGAAGATCACATCCCACCTGCTGATGTTGTCACACTTAGAGATCATCCTACATCTCAAGTGATAGGAGACATATCAACTGGTGTTCAAATAAAATATCAGTTAAGAAAGGATGTGATGCATGCTTGTTTCCTTTCACAGATTGAGCCCCTCACCATTAAAGATGCTGAGCTAGATCCCCACTGGATCATTGCTATGCAAGAGGAACTCAATCAGTTTGAAAGATGTAAAGTATGGACTTTGGTTCCAAGACCTAAAGGCCAACTGATCATAGGCACCAAGTGGGTGTATAGAAACAAGTTGGATGCAAATGGAATCATTGTAAGGAACAAAGCTAGGCTTGTAGCTCAGGGCTACAGACAGGAGGAAGGTATAGATTATGACCAAACCTTTGCTCCTGTTGCAAGGCTAGAGGCAATAAGGACCTTTCTAGCCTATGCAGCCTATATGAAGTTTAAAGTTTTTCAGATGGATGTCAAAAGTGCCTTTCTAAATGGTGAGCTAAAGGAAGAGGTATTTGTTGAACAGCCACCTGGGTTTGTTTCTTCAACTCAGCCCTCACATGTTTTCAAGTTGCAAAAAGCTCTTTATGGACTCAAACAAGCACCCAGAGCCTGGTATGAGACTCTAGCTAGTTTCCTGTTAGAGCACAACTTTGTTAGGGGAGTAGTTAATAGAACCCTTTTCGTCAAGCACCACAAGGACACAATCCTGTTAGTTCAAGTGTATGTGGATGACATTATTTTTGGTTCCACTGATCCCAAACTATGCAAAAAGTTCTCTAACTTGATGCATTCTAAGTTTGAGATGAGTAGTATGGGTGAGCTGTCTTACTTTCTTGGTCTCCAAGTAAAGCAAGATGCTGATGGCATCTTCATCTCCCAATCCAAATATGCCAAGGAATTGGTAAAGAAGTTTGGGATGGCTGATGCTTCAGCAATGCATACACCTATGGCTACTAATGTAGTTATAGATTCTGATGATCAGGGAAAGCCTGTTGATCTAAAGAATTATAGGGCCATTGTTGGTTCCCTATTGTATTTAACTACAAGTAGGCCAGATATAATGTTTGCTACATGCCTTTGTGCTAGATTCCAGGTCAACCCCAAGGAATCTCATCTGATTCTTCTCAAGAGAATCTTGAGATACCTGAAGGGATGTCCAAATCTAGGACTTTGGTACCCAGCTGAGTCAGAATTTGAATTAATTGGATATTTTGATTCTGATTATGCTGGCTGTCGAGTTGACAGGAAAAGTACCTCAGGAACTTGTCAGTTCCTGGGAGAGAGATTGGTCTCTTGGTTCTGTAAGAAGCAGGCCTCTGTCTCAACTTCAACTGCAGAGGTTGAATATATAGCATCTGCTAGTTGTTGTTCACAGATCCTGTGGATTCAAAACCAGCTTTTGGATTATGGGTACTCACACAAGAACACAAAAATCATGTGTGATAGTACCAGTGCTATATCTATTGCACAAAATCCTGTGCACCACTCTAGAACGAAACACATTGAGATCCGGCACCATTTCCTGAGAGATTGTGTGGAAAAGAACAAGATCAGCCTTGAGTTCATATCCACAGACCTTCAGAGAGGTGATATATTCACCAAGCCCTTAGATGAACAGAAGTATCTGTTCTTTTTGGTTCAACTAGGCATGATTAATGGAAGAGACTAAGTGTGACGTCTGCCTTATTGAAACCTGTTTGAAGATCGTCGAACGACGCTCGAAGATAGTCGATCGGATCAAGCCTATCGTCGACCTATGGTTGATGATAGCTTATCTGCTTGAAGATCATCGACCGGCGTTCGAAGATCGTCAAACAGGTCGAGCCTATCGTCGATCTATGGTTGACGACAGCTTGTTGTTTGTGAAGACAGAAATAGTCGAACGATTGATCGACTACTCTGCTTCAGGACCGATCGTCGAACGACCGTTCGACCATCGTCTCCAGTATCTTTTAAATAGATCGACGATCGTTGTTTTAATAAAAAGCCGATGGTCGACCTAGGTTAAGAGATCGTTGTTTTTATCGTCGACGGAGAGCGTCTTTTCGCATTCCGTCTTCCCGCTTGCTCTTTGTCTTGCAATTTCTGCCGCTTCCTCCTCGCCGTCTCTCCCTCGTCTTCTCCAGCCCCTTCAATGGCGATAGCCCCAGCGCTCCTGACAGTGGTGAAGTTCGATGCAGGCTTCAGTGTGGATTTCGATTCCTTCAGCTGCTGCGAATCCGGAATTGTGGAAATTCTCACCTTATGCAAAGATCAAGGTTTAGAAAAGCTCATGTCCTCCAGGATAAAGATAAATATTCAAGAGATCAAAGAATGGGCATTCACTTCGTCTTCAAATGATGATTCTATGACCGGAACTATTGGCGGAGAAGAGGTAACTTTGACTCCCGCCATTTTAACTGAAATATTTGGATTGATAAATGGGGAAGAAGATTACGAGCAAGATACCCCAGAGTTTGGGAGAATGCTGACAGAGCTGGGACATGTCGAAGGCATTCCCTCTAAGCTGCTTAAGGTAAACTTTCCATTTAAGATTAAGTTCCTTGCTGAAATCGTCGGAAAAGTGCTACTGGGAAAGCACTCCGCCCATGACAATATTACAAGGCAGCAGTCTGCACTGATGTGTGCAATTATGAATAAGAAACAGATTAATTGGGCAGGAGTTCTGTTTGATTTGATCAGGAAAAAGAACAGCAAGAAAGAAGTCACCCTGGGTAGGGTAGTTGGGATTTTTCTGAAGGAAAGATATCCCCATCTGTTAGTTTCAGCTGCTACCTCCATCAATGCCAGCAAGAAGATGGATCCAACCTTGTTCGCCAAGTGGAAAAGGACTTTTCTGAAGCCCGCTCCCGCAGGGGTTGCTCCAGCTGCATCTGAGAGCACCAGGACTGCCTCAGTCACTCCTCTCCTACAAGAAGCTGGCTCAGCAAATCTCTCCCTTCCATCTTCTTCATCTGCATTACCGTCTACTTCAGTTGAAGTTCCATCATCTTTAATTGAAGTACGACCTTCTGCTTCTCACCATGCATCTCCTCCTACATCTCCTCTCCCATCTCATCTTGCTGGGATCTCACATCCCAGTTTTGATTTGTTGGTTTCTGAGATTTCTACTCCTCCTCAGTCTCCAATTCCTTCTTCAGATCACATTGATCATCCTACATCCACCCATCACTCTCCATCTCCAGTTCCATCTCCAGTTCATTCTCCAGTTCATCAAGAATACATCATTCCTACTGATCATCCATCCACTGAGATTCCCCCTTCATCATCTGAAATCTCTCCAGCACTCATTTCTAGCATCTTGGAGTTAATTACTCCTTCGATCAAAATTATGATTGAAGAGGCAATTGCTCCCCTTGTTTCCTCCATCTCTTCTTTGACTGCTGCTATTCGAGCACTCTCAAAGTCTGCTGAGCCCTCTTCCTCTAGGGGCCTGGTTTCAGTATCTACTGAAATCAGGCAGGGGGAGATGCTTAATGAAGATGTCTATGAGCTGCCTTTGGCCTCCCCTCCAGCAGATCCTCCTGCAGTGGCAGAGAAAGAATTAGAAGAATCAGCTCCTCCTCAAAGTTTGTCTGAAAAAGAAATTTCTGATGCCTTATTGAAGTCTGATTTCATTGTCAAAGTTTGCTTAGAAGAATGTTCTACTCCCCTGGTCGCCCTATACCTAGAAGGAGTTATCACTTCCTTTCTAGATGAATTATGGGAGTTAGGACACGCAAAGGACAATTCTGAAGGTATCCCTTTTACTCACTTTTTAGACTTGATAACTGATATGATAGTTTGGGAATACCTGGAAGGAATGATTCGATGTCATTTAGCAAAATTTTATTCATAATATTACAGATAAAATGGAAGAAGTTTTAGATGTTCAAGAGCCTGATTACCAACCAGCTACAGAAGTTCAAACTGAACCAGAACCAGTTGCTCAAGTTTCTGAGGCTGCTCAGCCAGCTCAGCTAGCAGTGCAAGTAGAACTGGTCACCATGACAGTTTCTGATCAACAAGAAAAGGCTGCAGATGCTCAAATTGAAAAGTCTACTGTATGGGATGATTCCCCTGGATTGGATTTAGATGCTCTCCTGGCACAAGATGCCATGGAAGAAGAATTAGAAAAAGCTGTCATAAAGAAAAAGGAAAGAGCTATGCAAGAAGCAATTGATCCATATGATCTTCCTATTTCTTCAAATTCTGAGGATGATATTGATTCTGATGAATCTGATGAGTCAAAAAGAAAAATATCTGCTAAAAAGAAAAGGAAAGCTGTGGCTCCTCCTCCTCCAAATCTAGATAATGATACTCCTTACTATATCCTGAAAGGAATTGATCCTAAATCAAAAGATTTCCAGCACTGGATGGCTTTCTCTAAAAATCAGCAGAAGCAAAGGAAGAAGTCAAAGAGGTATGACTGTCCTGTCCCAAGATGGACTCCTAGAGGTCCTCCTCCTCCTCCTCCCAGTGCAGGAGCCTCAGGAAACTTATCTGCAAACCCTGCTGCTTAGTTTGAAAGGTTCAATCCATCTCAGTCATCACAAAGGAGAAGTTCTCAGGGATATCAAGGTAAAACTCAAACTAGCTATCAAAGACTTGATGCTGTTAAGGAACAAGTAAAGGAGGTGGTGTATCAAAGACCAACTTTCTCTCCTCCTCATTCCAAAGAACTCAAGAGCTCAACCTCTCCCAAACCAGATCATGCTGTGAAGGCTGTTTCAAAAGGTAAGCGAATTATTTTCTCTGAAAAATCTAGCAAGATATTTGCTGAGTCTGCTCCTCCTTCTTATCTAGTTATTCAGGATAAAGAGCCAGTTGATACATATTCTGAAAATGTGTATGAAAGCCCAGAGCTTGATCCAAATTTTAGGATGGCTCGTTTTCTTGAACTTGTGGGTTCAGCTCAAATTAAGAAAGCTAAAGCTGAAGGGAAAGACACTGCAGGATTGACCACTATGTCAAAATTCAGAATAAAGGAGCTCGATAAATTCCAGGTTAGACCTGAAGTATTTGATCCTTCAAAATACATGGAAAAGCATCCTGAGGCAGTTGTCCCAAGAGCGTCAGAATTAAAAATCATTGGAGAACAAGACCTGAAGTTGTCGAGAAATGAAGCTCTAGATCCTTCTAGAAAGATTAATTTTGTTCCTAGCTCTTCTGATCCTAAACCTAATTCTGAAGCATCTTAAAAATTCATTAATTGACAGATATTTGCTTATCTGATTGATTGATGTTATCTGCTTAGTTATTTCTCTTCATGCATTTTATTTTTTTCAGTATTTAGTTTTGTATTTAATTGTTGAGAGACTTAACTCAAATAGGGGGAGATTGTTGGTACCCTAGGTTTTGATTTGAGTTCAGTCTTCTTTTTTAGTCTCTTGACCCAAGATTTATCTATGGTCAAAGGTTAGTTGTTTAGTTTGTTGCTCTAATTTTAGAGGTGTCACTTTTCCAGATGTAAATTTGGTTAAGTTGTTTTTCGTTCGACTATGGTCGAACGCCGCTTGACTATCATTTATCGAGTGTTCGACGATCGTCTATCAGTTGGTCGACGTTCTGTCTGCGTTGATAGTTCGACTATCTGTTTGATAGGTCGACTATCTGTTGTGTTTGATAGTTCGACTATCTGCTTGGATAGTTCAACTATCTGATAGTTCGACTATCTGTTTGATAGGTCGACTATCTGTCCGCTTTGATAGTTCGACTATCTGTTTGATAGGTCGACTATCTGCTTTCTTTGATAGCTTGACTATCTGTTGATAGGTCAACTATCTGTTTTCTTTGATAGTTCGACTATCTGCTTCGATAGTTCAACTATCTGATAGTTCGACTATCTGTTGATAGGTCGACTATCAATTTTCTTTGATAGTTCGACTATCTGTTTGATAGGTCAACTATCTGTTTTCTTTGATAGTTCGACTATCTGCTTGGATAGTTCAACTATCTGATAGTTCGACTATCTGTTGATAGGTCGACTATCTTTCTTGGTTGATAGCTCGACTATCTGTTGATAGGTCGACTGCCTGCTTTCTTTGATAGCTCGACTATCTGTTGATAGGTCGACTGTCTGCTTTCTTTGATAGCTCGACTATCTGTTGATAGGTCGACTATCTGTTTTGTTTGATAGCTCAACTATCTGTTGATAGGTCGACTATCTGTTTTCTTTGATAGTTCGACTATCTGTTTGATAGGTCGACTATCTGTTTTGTTTGGTAGTTCGACTATCTGTCCTGATAGATCGACTATCTGATAGCTCGACTATCTGTCCTGATAGTTCGACTATCTGTTGTGGTAGTTCGACTATCTTCTTTGATAGTTCGACTATCTGGATCGTTCGACTATCTGTCTGATAGGTCGACGATCTCTGTGCTTCGGTCGACGATCTCCGAGGGTCGTTTGACGTTTTGCTGTATGTTTTGAGTAATTTTGTCATCTTCTATGATGTGATTTATTTCATATTTATTTTGGCATATTTTATAAAAGATTGTTTGAATAAATTTATGATATTATTTCCATGCAATATCTGCTCCATTCCTTATGCATGAGCCAATCTTTTTCTGACAAAGTTGTTTGTCTTATTAGCTGAGATATGATTTCTGCTTTATCTGCCAGGCTGTCCTTTATAGCCGTTAGACTCAGAAAGTCTTCCTTGGTCGTAAAGAGTCTCTTCTGATGTGACTTTCTCTAGTATTATTTCATCAGATTTATTTGCAGCTTCTTAGAAAGCTTTATCCTCTTATAGGATATCTGTCTGCAGTATTTGTTTTGCTTTATGCTACTTGCAGCCCAGCTTGCAGATTTCAGTAGAAGACAAGATTCAAACTCAAATAAGAGCCGTTGCTGCTGCTGCTATATAAAGAATTCTTTGAAGAAAGAAATCAACTAGTTCATATAGCCAAAAACTAGTTCATTCAGGAAAAAGGAGTTCAAAAGCTAACTGCAGCATTCAAGCTTAGAACTTATAGTTTTCAACTGCTCTCAGCTCGTTCACTTCCAACTGAGAAGAAGTTTTAGCTCTTCACTCTTCTTCAACCTGAGTTCTCCTGCTTACAGGAAGATTTACACTCAGAGCTTTTTGAAGAAGAAGAAGAAAAAGATAGCTGCCTGAAGAAGAATTTTCATTTCATATTTGTTATCTTCTTGTAGCTTTTTCCTTCAGATTTTCTGAAGTGTTTCTGCACTGAAGCAAGACTTCACCTGGACATTCTTTTAGCCAGGGGGAGCCTTGATTCTTTAGAGCTTTCTAGCTCAGTGCAAGTTCTTGTGCTTCTCTAATCTATTGTAAAAAAGAGAAGACATCTTAACCTCCTTTCCCCCTCCTGTAAAGGGTTATTACTCCCTTCAAAAGTATACCTTGGTGGCAGGGCACCTGATCAAAAACCTGTGTTGGTTCTTAGACACCTGATCAAAAGTCTAAAGGGTTTCTGGATCTACCTAAAGCAGATCTTGTTGGTGGCAGGGCACCTGATCAAAAACCTGAGTGGATTCCTACCTTGTTGGTAGAAGAGTGGACGTACCCAAGTTGTTTGGGGAACCACTATAAATTCCTTGTGTTGTCTGGATTGTTTAATTAATTCTCTGTGCTGATTGGCTGTGATTAGATTTTATCTAGGATTGCTAGTTGTTGTTTAGGATTCCAAGCCTTAACTGTAATTACAGTTGGTTGCCTTTTGTGCACAACACTTGTGTTAGGCTTTAGGGTTTCATCTCAAATATTTATAACCTTCATTCCGCAATTAACTCCAAGGGAGTTGAGTAGACAGTCAACTTTGCTAGTGCAATTTTTGATTACTCTATTCACCCCCCCCCCCTGGAGTAGTATCTATCCCTTTTCTTTCAGATTCCAATTTTTATTAGGTCCTTAGTGCATGATTGGCTGAAAATAATTCTTCCTGCCTACAACTTTTCTGACAGGCAAGCAGATATTTGCTCTCTACACACTATGATTGGGCCAGCAATTAACAGCAAAGTGGTCTACTTTGCCATAACATCAACACTCATGGATGTTGTACCTTCTTTTTGGAGCAGGTCTAGTTGTTGTGTTAGCAACAACCCTGGGTCTAGAAGGAGTAGCAGGAGTCCTGTTCCATGTCTTTCCAGCCCTAGTCTAACAAGTGGTGGGTCTGGCAGTAGAAGTACTTCGGATATCTTTAGCCCTTCTAGCAGCATATTTCTTTTCAGAAAGCATACCCTTGATTGCCTCAAAGATACACATGTCTTGTCTACTGACAGCCTTTCCTTTTGCCTTAGAGTGGGCTGGAGGAATTGAAGAACAGTCAGCAGCTTTACCCTTGACTGAAGGGGCTGTTGCACCAAACACAAATGGTCCAGGATAGGTCATTTGTATTTTCTCATAGGCACTTGCACCTTTGTTGTAACTGCCATCATATTGTGGAACTTCTTTGTTTACACAAGATGGTCTAGTATGATTCTAGTGACCATAAATACTCTCATGGTCTTGGCTGTTGGAAGAAAATTGTACTCTAACAAATTTTACAGGAGGCTTAGAGGCTAGTGGCTCCACTTTACCATTGCCCTTTCCCTTGGGATTAACAGCTCTTATTCTTCCGTTGAATCCCAACCCTTTCTTTCCCTTTTGGGAGGAGAATGAGTCTATCAAGGGCTACACTGTGCTAGGCTTAAAATAGCGAGCCACTAGTTCCCTCTCTTTTTGGAGTTTTCCTTCAAGATTCCTGATATGGTTATTCTTGAAGGTTATGGTGCTCATCTGAATGATTGTAACATTCTTAATTTTGCTAACTTCTTGTATATTTAGATCCAACAATTTTGTTGATTCTGAAGCAGCAAGCTTTAAAGAAATAATTTCCTGAGCCTGCTGTTTGGCCAGGAGCTTGCTCTTCTTTAGAGCCTATAGAAGTGCACCATAATTTTAAATCAATTGAATGATGTCTCCCTCATATTCTGATCCATCATCATCACTTGATGTAGAGGAAAAAGAATCTCGAACTGATTCATAATTTGAACATGCAGAGCTAGTGACAGAAATTACCTTGCTTGGACCAGGCTTATCCTGGCTAGTTTCTTCATCTGACTTAGCCATCAGCCCAAGGCAATAGCTATCATCTTCTGAATCCACCTCTGAATCACCATCAGATTGTGATATAGGGGCCCTGTCTATAATCTTGGAAATAGGATGAAACTTCTAACCTTCTTCTTCTAAAGCAGCCAGCCTTTTGATGTAGTCTGCTTCTACAGCTCCTTCTTCAGTAGAGTATAGCCCAATGTAGGCTTCTTCTTCTTTTTATGACTCAGAGGTGGAGGAGTCAGTCCAGCTTCTTTGCTTCTTGGCAATGAGGGATTTTTCCTTCTTGCCTTTTTGCTGGTAGTCCTTTTTTCTCACAATGTTCCTTTCTTTTGACTGGGCCATCAGCTATCACATGCCCAGGTTTTCTGCAGTGATAACAAGTCATGTTAGATGAAACATGTTTATTGGTTTTAGAACCATACCTATCCTCCTTAGAGGGTTTTCTTCTGTCATTGTAGTAATCATACTTGGGATGAGAGGAGGTGGAAGGCCTGCCTCTCCAGTGCTTCTTCTTTAAGAACTTTTGGAATTGTCTAGTAAAGGCAGCAAAATATTCATCAGACCATTGGCAGTCTGATGTGTTGTTCTCTGATTTTCCAGAATCAGATTCAGCATCTCTCCTTAGTGGAGAGGGAGACTTTATTCTACTTTTGTTGGAGCCTTCATCTTTGAAAGCTAAAGTTTTTTCTCTTGCCTGAGACTTGTTGTTATTCTCCTCTTCTTTCCTTGCAGCCAACTGCATCTCATATGACTGCAGCTTCCAAAAGAGGGCGTGAGGAGCAATATCACCCAGCTTTTCCACCTCGCTGATGGCACAGATTTTTATGTCCCACTCTCTAGAGAGAGATCTAAGTAACTTATCATTCAGTTCATAGTGACTGAATACTCTTCCAAAAGTCTTTAGCTCATTCACAATCCTAAAGAACTTTTCATAACAGGTGGTTATATTTTCCCCCTTGGATTGCCTGAAAGCCTCATACTCTTGGTTGAGCATGGACTTCCTATTGTCTCTAACTTCATCTGTCCCCTCATGTAAATCACAAGTTTTTCCCACATTTCCTTTGTTGTTTTACAATGGATCAGAATATGAAGTGTAGAGTCATCAACAGCACCCATAATGATATTCTTTGCCCTCTTGTCTATTGAGGCTAGGGCCAACTCATCCTTGGTCATCTAATCATATGTCTTGGGGGTCTTGACATTAGCATCCAGTGCAGAGACCTTCATTGGGATGTATGGTCCCTCTTCAACTTTAATATACATCCTAGGGTCAGCAGCTTCCACGAACTGCCTCACCCTTGCTTTCTAGATACCAAAATCTTCCTTCCTACAGATTGGAAGTCTTACAACACTCAGCTCCTTGTTGGACATTCCTGAACCTATAGAGACAGACTTCTTGTTAACCTTGGAGGTCTACTCAGACTGTTAGGCCTTTAAAGAGTAACCTCCCTCTGATACCACTTGAAAGTCTTGCTTTCAAGGTTAGCTAAACACATAGAGGGGGTGAATAGGTTTTTGTCTTTATTTTAAATTTTCTAATTTGTTATCAGATTTTTGTGCTTTTGATTAGGTTAGTTATCAACTTTCAAGAACATTCACAGACGACACAGCAATTTTATAGTGGTTCCCAATCTTGGGTACAACCACGGTCCCTCTGCGCCTATCTAACAGTGTGTTAGATTCGGCTCTCCCTCCAGAACTCGGGTACTTATTACCTTATAGCACAGATCCAACCGGACCACACAGGTCACACAGACCTAACACTTAGGCACTAAGCCAATCCACAGGTCACAAAGACCTTTCACAAGGCACTAAGCCAAACACAGGTCACAAAGACCTTAGCCTTTATAATATAGGCTTACAAATCCAGACTCACAAAGAATCTAAACAAAAGAACAAGAAAGTTTGTATGGCTAGACACTAGATCAAGAACTCTATGTCTTCTTCTTCCTGTACTGAGCAGATATCAGTCTAACCAATTATTATTGAAGACAATGAATTAGGCAGTAGATTCTTTCTACAACAAGCTTTCTTTTTCTCCGCAGAACTTGTAGATCTGCTACCTCAGAATGGATTTTGATTCTACGGTAGTAGATGGTAATTGCTTCAGCTATCTTCTTCCCAGCAAAGTACTCTATGTAGAACCACTTTTTCAGGATCGACAAAAATGGCGAGGAAGAAGATGAAGTTCGGCCACCCTTTTTCGTTTTCAGAAAACCTAGACAAGGAATCGATTGATTGTTTTTGCTCTGGCCGATTTGTTTCCTTTTATACTCTGAAGGCCAATTGAGCAGTGGTTCCTACCACTAGGATTGATGGCTAAGATTAAGCCATCCAGCGCATGCTTTCCATTTAATCTTGATTTAACGGCTCCTTATTGTGTGTAGGCCCCAGCACTTTATGATGGAAATATTCCTTTGAAAGTGTAGAAGATGATGACAGCTAGCCGCCAACATCTCTGGTAGCAATTCTGCACCATTTGAATTTTGGTTAACTATTTGACTTTGCTGACATCAGCATGACTCAGCATCTCTAGACTTAGACAAAATTCATTCATCAGAACCGAAAGCGTTAAGCGAATAGTTATCACTCAACGCCACAACACTTAGATAAAATTCTAAGTATTGAGCTCAACGAAAGCTGAGCTCCGTTCGACGAACGTCGAGCTCAGCTCGACGAAAGTATAAGTTCAGTTCGACAAACTGTGGGCTTAGTTCGACGAAAGGCTGAACTGAGTTCGACGAACTCCAAGTTAAACTGAGTAATTTGGCTCAGTTTAACAAATGCTAAGCTTAGTTAGATGAACACTGAGCTCAGTTTGACGAAGCTGAGCTCGATGAAAGTCAAGCAGTCCACGATGTTAAACTTAGCAAAAATTTTGCTTCAAGGCATTGGGAGCATTGAGTGAGCTTGCCTCACTCAACGCTATTTGCCATAGCAAATATTTCTGCGCCTTGGCGTTGAGAGAGTAAGCTCCACTCATTGCCAAACTACTTAACAGAATTTTTCAGTTATCTGGCGTTGAGTGAGTAAGCTACACTCAATGCCTGTGGACTTAGTGATAATTTTGCCCAACTTTTCAGTGGAGTTGACTGGCACTGCAACACTCAACGCTAAATCTATATGGCGTTGAGTGAGTAGACAACACTCAACGCCTGTGGACTTACCCACATTTTCAGCCAATTTCTATAGGCTTAGACTGACTCAGCCTGTCTCACAGCCTTTTTTGTTATTTGGCATTGAGTGAGTAGACTACACTCAATGCATGTAGAATTAGCCATATTTATGGCTATCTTCCAATTAGGCTGAGACAGACTCAACGTTATATGTTATATGGCGTTGAGTGAGCTGTGCTCACTCAATGCCTGTGGACTTAGGCAAATTTCTACAAAGCAAAATAGAATCCATACCTATGGCATTGAGTGAGCTTGCTCCTCTCAACGCCTATGGACTTAGTCGATTTTTGCTATATCCAGCAACCACTTATTGTGTTAATATGTCATATCAATTTGTTATGGACAACCTTCACTCAAAACCTCAAATGCACATTAAATACAGTTGATGTGTGTGACATTGACCAGTTTGACTTCTCATAAATCAGAGACATTGGGAATAATGGACCCAACAGGAAGGTCAGTTAGTTTATACAGAATCCTAGAGAGTGTCATCTACATTCTACAATGAAAATTCTTGAGTATGTGAAAGGGGCTCCAGGAAAGGGCTTGTTATTTTAGAAGCATAATCATTTAAATATTGAAGCATATTCTGATGCTAGCTATGCTGATAACAAAGAAGATAGGAAGTCTACATCAGGTTTTTGCAACTTTGTAGAAGGAAACCTTGTTAGCTGGAAAAGCAAGAAGCAGTCGGTGGTTTTAAGGTCATGTGTTGAAGCTGAGTATAGGAGCATTGCTTCAACAACTTGTGAGTTGAATTTGTTACGGGCACTTATGTTTGACTTGAGAGAAGTCTATGATCATCCTCTTCCTATGTTCTGTGATAACAAAGCCGATATTTACATATCAAAGAATAATGTCTTTCATGAGAGGACAAAATACATTAAAGTTGATTGTCATTCAATTGGTAAGAGGTGTTGAAGAATTAGATATGTACTTCCTTTGTCACTTCTGGTAAAGAACTGGAAGTCTTCTTCATGAAACCAGTTCTGCTTCAGATGTTTATAGCAAGCTGGGCATGGTTGACATATACGCTCTAGCTTGAGGGGGAGTGTTAGAGTTTGGCGGTTTGGCAGTCTAGTCAGGCGGTTAGCTATTCAGGCGGTATGGCAGTTTAGCCAGGAGGTTTGGTTATCTGGTGGCTTGTCTTAGCATATGCGGTCTGAGAGCTACCCGCAACAGCGGTCTTATTAATCGAAGCACCGACATGTTGGAGCTTGAGGAGACCGAGCAGTTTTATATCTAGTTGTAGTAGTCTGCTACTCTCAGCGGCCTGGTGGTGAACCTCTGCTAGCAGTCAGGAGAATAACAGTAGTGGCGATCTAAGGGATAGTCGCAGTAGCATTGGCGGTTAGGAGGCTAGCAGACAATATGGAGGTTAGCAGTCCTTCGTACAGTGTTGCAATTTGATAGTGGCAAACCACATAACCGCGCGAATATTTATTTAGTCCCACATCTCTTATTGTATTCTCTCTTCTCCCTCATTTTCTATAAATATTGGGGAATACCTATGCATTGTTTATTTTTTTGGAGCAATAAAATTTGCCTTTATTTACCTCTTATCGGATTACTCAACACTTTTTTCATAGAGTGGGACTTGAAATGATGGGAGTTAAAATGGCGGTTGTAGAAGAGTTCACGCCCCTAGGTCGCGCCTGTTGTAACAACCCGACCCGTTAAATTATAATAGAAGGCCCGACCGGGGCCCCACACTATATGCAACAAACAGACGGCGAGGTCACAGGTTAATACTAAAATACCATCGCACCCTAACACAGAGCATTCTAGCAAGAAAATTAAAGCTTATAAGAACTCAACCATTGAATGTCCACTACTATATAAATATCACATTTATATAAACACCAGGAATGTTTACAACTCAAACACTCACAGCCTTAAGGCCTTACATGTTTCTCTTTACAAAATATGATTTCATACATCGGCACGCTGGCCGTCCACACATGAAATCCAATACTTCGCACGGTCTTCAAGGGCCTACCAGCAGCAGCAGCAAGGGCTTCAGCCCGCTCAATCCAAGTCAGCCCGCAACACCTGCATATGGACGTCCACCCCAAGGGTGATAAATAAAGCAACGGTCAGCATTCAGCTGACCAATTATAACGACCCTACCCCTTACCCGGGGCAGTGGTTCCTTCCCTGTATGCATTTTAATCACAACAAATATCTTTAAAACACACCAAGTGCTTGCAAGCACAACATCATCACAAATGCCGGCTGCAGCCTGACATTCCGTGCACTCAGGGCACATATATGGTGTACCGAACAACCCTTGGTAACACCACTGATTAGAAGTGCTTAACTTGGTGGATATGGGCAATAGTCTACTACAACACGCAAGTCGGAGACCTCTCGCGCCCATTCCACTCAAAGGTGTTCACCTCCCAGCAATACTTGAGCAATTCAGACCGACCAACCATAGTAGTGTAACAAGCCGGGTATGGCCGCAACCCCCATTTGCATTGCCACCAATCGATCTCTCCAAATAACCGGTGAATGGACAGCCTTTCTCGTTGCTCAATTCGTTAGTTGCGCACAACTTGACGCGGGTCGGCTATCCTCTCCCGGTCAGCCGCAGCTTCATAGCTCACGCAGAGCATCCAGTGCACACATGCACTCATAGCACAAGGAGCTTACGCGAAGCTTCCCAAATCAACAAACAGCTCACACAGAGCCCACAACAAAAGGAGTTTACATAACTCCCAATACACCTACATCCTCACCAACTCCGTAAACAACGTGTTTTATACATAGAGTCTTCTCCGGTTCGCAATATAATCATCACCAATCTAGATTAACCTTCTGGATGGGCTTCACACAGCATGCTTATGCCGTACTACACATTTTCGACTCTAAATGCAGACTCAACCGATAGAATCGCTTACGCTTTTCACCTCTTAATGGAGGATCCCATGCACATGCATAAAGTATGACTTCACTTGTCCAAGAAGGAGATCGTTACCCTTGACGATCGCTTCGGAGCCATGGAAAACTGGCTGGTTGTAAAGCATCGCAACGGCCTTGCCTCCAAAACACTGGCTTCGGATCTCGAGTCGAACCGATGAAGCTCCAGCAGCGGCCGGAATCCTCTCCTTCTCCCTCCTCCAAGCTCTCCCTCCTCTCTTGCTTAGAAAGAGAGTGATCTTAGACCAAAATGAGAAAGCAATCTCATTCCACGGTCTTATCACTGCAGGGAGAAGCTTGTACCACAGGATCAAAATAGAAGGAATTGGACGACCAAGATTTGCCCTGGAATCACTTTTTCTGGGCTGACACGGCTTGTTACATGCCCGTGTCACAGGCCGTGTTCCCCTAAGCGGTAAGGAACCTACTCAATCCAGACCAGAACACGGGCTAAGACACTCCCGTGTCAATCCCTGACATGCCCGTGTTAGTAAGTACATGCCCGTGTTGAGGGGCATGTCCTTCACTCAACACAGGACTGCCAACCCAAGAAGAACATGGCTAAGACACACGCCTGTGTCCTTGGCCGTGTGCCGAACACGCCCCTGTGACATGCCCGTGTCACAGGCCGTGTGCCACACTCAACGCCACTCAATGCCACTCAATGCCGATCGGTTACCAACCCGAGCAGAACATGCCCTGGGACACGTCCGTGTCCCAGGCCGTGTCGCCTCTCAATGCTTGTGGACTTCATTTTTTCGAGCTCTCGCGACACAACCAAGTACCCAGAGCTGGACACGCGCTGGGACACGCCCGTGTCCCAGGACGTGTAACCCAGCCTGAACTCCAAATTGACATTTGGGGTGTTAGAATCCTCCCCTCCTTATAGAAATTTCATCCCGAAATTTAGCGCAACGAAGATACCAACACAACCACGTCATTGCAATAGAAACAAAGACGATCCGGGTTACGAGCTCAGAGGCCGCAGTTTGTCTTGCTCCATAACATCGTACCAACACAAGTGTGTTCACAAACACACACACATACAATATGTACATAATACAACACAAAAGCAATAAAGTGCACACTCCATTTTAGTTCCGCTCGTCCGCGTCTTTTAGAAGCTTCTTGACAGCCTCCTGCAACTCCAGGTTATACACTCGAGGCTGTTGTACTTCATGATGTGAGCTTTACGGCTCCTGCACTTCGAGATTGTACACTCGCGGTTGCGCCCAGGATGCAGATGATTCCGCCACTGCCTTATCCTTTTCCTCATAGGACGTGCATGTCTTTCTCTAACCCTTTAGAGGGCCATTCCAACAAGCATTGGATAGATGTCCCTGCCTCCCACATTTAAAACATGTACGTGTCTCAACACGTCCTTGCCCATACGTCGCTCCCAAAGCAACATCGAAAGACATTTGTTCAGCGGGCCTGAACCTCTTCTTATAATGTTTCCTAAACTCCGATTGTTCAGACTGCAGAAGTTTGAACTCTGAATTTTCCACCGCCAAGTTCTTCTTGTCCCGCACCCGTTTCAAGTCCTTCTCCAGCGCACAGGATATAACTACTAAGGCTTGGAAGCCTTGGTTCACTGAACTCGGGAGAGACAACCGCAGCTCATCTCGGAGTCCCTTATAGAACCGATTAATTTTTCGCGCTTCTTCCGCAAAAGTCGACCCCGCATAACGCCCCAGCCTGGAGAATTCATGCAGTTAATCATCCACAGTCTTCTCACCCTGCACCAGACGTTGAAATTCATTCTCCATTGCAATTCGCCGCGACATTGGAAAATACTTTGCCCAAAACAACCTGGAGAATTCCTCCATTGATATCTCTCCCAGACCTCGGTCGTCCAACTAGTGCAACTCAACCTCATCCCACCAAAGCCTCGCCTCTCCTTCCAGTAGGAAAATGGCTAACGTGACTCTCTGCCCCTGATCAATCCTGAGCATTGTCAGGATCCTCTTCACTCTTGAGAGCCAGTCCTCTACCTGCGTTGGGGAATTCGCCCCGACAAACGTAGGTGGATGAAAATCAATAAATTGCTTCAGTTGCTCATCAGCCGCTTGCTCGTCCACTGAGCGTCAACACGCTCTTGCCTTGCACCAACCAGTACTGGTTCCACAGCATGCCTTGCCTGCCCAACAAGCTGTGCTTGCAACATAGCAATTACCATCTCCGCCACTAAGCGTATGTTTTCCACAGAAGTAGGAGGTGTGAGCACCTCAGCTGGTGTCGCACTCTCATCCAAATGCTTGGGCTCAGACTTCACAGCTCCGCTCCTTGTCACCTATACGTGAACAAGATATCATTAACCTCCAAACAAAAATAGTAAACATACCAAATACACACGTGCACATTCCTAAGGGACATTCTTGAGTTCAATTATGATAAAATGGTTCGCACGTACACGTACTCGCCAACGGACAAAAGAATTCGACCACGAATTCGAAAGCGGAAGACCGAGGGCCTTTGATACCAAAATGTAACAACCCGACCTGTTAAATAACATATAATAGAAGGTCTGGCCGGGGCCCCACACTATATGCCACAAACAGACGGCGAGGTCACAGGTTAATACCAAAATACCATCGCACCCTAACACAGAGCATTCTAGCGGAAGATTAAAGCTTACAAGAACTCAACCATTGAATGTCCACTACTATATAAATATCACATTTATATAAACACCAGGAATGTTTACAACTCAAATGCTCATGGCCTTAAGGCCTTAAAAGTTTGCCTTTACAAAATATGATTTCATACATCAGCACGCAGTCCGGCCACACATGAAATCCAATACTTTGCACGACCTTCAAGGGCCTACCAGCAGCAGTAGCAAGGGCTTCAACCCTCTCAATCCAAGTCAGCCCGCAACACCTGCATATGGACGTCATCCCCAAGAGTGATAAACAAAGCAACAATTAGCATTCAACTGACCAATTATAACGACTTTACCCCTTAACTAGGGCAGTGGTTCCTTCCCTGCATGCATTTTAATTACAACAGATATCTTTAAAACACACCAAGTGCTCACAAGCACAACATCATCACAAACACCGGCCGTAGCCCGACATTCCGTGCACTCAGGGCACATATTTGGTGTACCGAACAACCCTTGGTAATACCACTAATCAGAGGTGCTTAACTTGGTGGATATGGGCAATAATCTACTACAACACGCATGTCGGAGACCTCTCGCGCCTATTCCACTCAGAGGTGTTCACCTCCTAGCAATACTTGAGTAATTAGAAACGACCTACCATAGTAGTATAACAAGTCGGGTATGGCCGCAGCCCCCATTTGCATTGCCACCAATCGATCTCTCTAAATAACCAGTGATAGGACATCACTTTACCATTGCTCAATTCGTCAGTTGCGCACAACTTGACGCAGGTCGGCTATCCTCTCCCGATCAGCTGCAGCTTCATAGCTCACGCAGAGCATCCTGTGCACGCATACACTCACAACACAAGGAGCTTACGCAAAGCTTCCCCAATAAACAAATAGCTCACGCAGAGCCCACAACAAAAGGAGTTTACATAACCCCCAATACACCTGCATCCTCACCAACTCTGTAAACTACGCATTTTATACACATAGTCTTCTACGGTTCGCAATATAATCATCACCAATCCAAATTAACCGTCTGGATGGGCTTCACACAGTATGCTTATGTCGTACTACATATTTCCGGCTCTAAATACAGACTCAACCGCTGGAATCGCTTACGCTTTGCACCTCTTGGTGGAGGATCCCATGCACATGCATAAAGTAGGACTTCACTTGTCCAAGAAGGAGATCGTTACCCTTGACGATCGCTTCGGAGCCATGGAAGACTGGTTGGTTGGAAAGCACCGCAACGGCCTTGCCTCCAAAACGTTGGCTTCGGATCTCGAGTCGAACCTCTAAGCTCCACCAGCGGTCGGAATCCTCTCCTTCTCCCTCCTCTAAGCTCTCCCTCCTCTCTTGCTTAGAAAGAGAGTGATCTTAGATCAAAATGAGAAAGCCATCTCATTCCATGGTCTTATCACTGCAGGGAGAAGCTTGGACCACAGGATCAAAATAGAAGGAATTGGACGGCCAAGATTTGCCTGAGAATCACTTTTCCTGGGCTAGCACGGCTTATGACATGCCCGTATCACAGGCTGTGTTCCCCTAAGTGGCAAGGAACCGACTCAATCTAGACCAGAACACGGTCTAAGGCACGCCCAAGTCAATCCCTGACACGCCCGTGTGAGTAAGCACACGCCCATATTGAGGGGCGTGTCCTTCACTCAACACAGCACTGCCAACCCGAGAAGAACACGGCTAAGACACACGCCCGTATCCTTGGCCGTGTGCCGAACATGCCCCTGTGACACGCCCGTGTCACTGGCCGTGTTCCACACTCAATGCCACTCAACGCCACTCAATGACACTCAACGCCGCCCGGTTACTAACCCGAGCAGGACACGCCCTGAGACACGCCCTGGGACACGCCCGTGTCCCAGGCACCCGTGACCTAGGGCATGTAAGTTTGGAACGGCCTGTGATGAAAACTGTCTTTTTGATTGCTGAGCCACGCCCTAGAGTTGGTTGTCATGCCTATATGTCACGCCCGTGACCAAATGGTCACGCGACGATGAAGTTGTCTTCTTGATGGCTGAACCACACTCTAGAGTTGGTTGTCATGCCTATATGTCACACCCGTGGCCAGATGGTCACTCCCGTGACCAGATGGTCACGCCCGTGACCAGATGGTCATGCCCGTGATGGTTGGGCATGTAATATTAAATGACGTGGTATGGAATCTGGAGATCCTTTGGTGGGTCATACCCGTGTTCGGTGTTACACCCCGTGTCACGACCGTGTCATAGGGGCGTGTAATTTTAAATGACAGGGAATGCCTAATGGAACATCTAGAGGCAGGCACGACCGTGATAATGGTTATGTTTGTAGTCACGTCTGTGACTGGGGGGCGTGTACTTGTGATTTTTCTAATTTTGCTCAAAATTTTCTCCTGATCAATGCTGACAGCTTCAAATTGATAATTGCAGCCCAGATTAACTTGAAATTAGAAAAGAAATAAATTAGAAACTTAATTATTAAAATATTACCATAAAATAATTAATTATTAAATAAAAACTATATAAAATAATAAAAAAAATTTAAAGTTATCAAATATCTCCATACTTGCTCGTTTGCTAGTCCCGAGCAAATAACTTTCCATAGGGAGCAAAAACATTTCAATGATAGAAAAGAAAATTGAACATAAGGAGTAAAATACGAAGTCTTATGCATATGCGCGTAGCTATTTTAGTAGAAAAATCTTCTCAGCATACATATTAGCTTATATTTTTAAAAAATGCATTTCCACTTATTATTTCTACTTTTAAATTGAAATCTCGGTAAATCCTTAAATTATATTTAGAGAGAAGGTAGCGTGTGTACTAAGATCGACAATGCACAAATCAAAGATCGAGATTCTCTTCAAAGAAATCCATCTATGTCGATGGTCATAGGCTTTCCCTTTCACACACTCGCCACAGTACTAGTCTAACTCATATGCACAAATCAATAGGACTTACCTAGGTTGAAACGTAGGCTTAGGTTTTTTGTGTGGGTAATCAAAGATAAAAACGATGGCTAGCCACACCCAAACCTAAAGAGAGCTCCTACTGCTGATAGTGCGTCCGCAGTTCTACAAACTCACGCGAAATATGCTCTAAGGAAGAAGCGTGACACTACTCCAGTGCAGTAAATTGACCATCAAAACACGTAAAACGCTCGTCAAAATAGGTTTGCATCTGGTCTAGCTGTGTGTGAATTGACCCAAATTGACAATCCCAATACGTCGAAGGATCGGGCGCTTGGGAAGAATGCTGCGGTGGTGGTAGAGAGTGAGGAGTGCCACTAGGACCTGCCTCGAGATAAAGATCAAAGTCTTCACCACCCATTGCTGGGAGGATAGCCTCTGTAACACCCCTATCCGTCACATAGTATATAACAGTAGGTCCGACCGGGGCCCAATGCCATATACTATGGACAGACTGGTTGGTTACGCGTTGAAACCATTCAACCAATCACAACGTCCTACACAACACCTAGCGGAAGCAATTTATTAGAGTTGCAAAGAATAAAGAACCCTGCCAAGCATGAATGTCCACTACTCCAACCCATAGGAATGTATAATACACAAAACGGAAATAGCCTTTTGGCCTTACAATAGTTTGCTTAATAAGAGCGTCTTCCAAACCTCGGCATGCAGGCCGGCCACACATGAGTATAAAAAGGAAAAACACTCAAAACTTGGCCTTCGAGGGCCAGTACAGCAACTTGGGCTTTAGCCCGCTAATTACCTCTCGGCTCCGCAGTACCTGCAAGCAATAATCCACCGCACGGTGGTAAACAAAGGCAATGGTCAGCTATGCTGACCAAATTATAACGATTCCGCCCCCAAACCGGGGCGGCAAAGCTTCTTCCCTGCACTTGTTAGCAAAACAAGCAACACAGTAAAACAAGCATCTCATCAGAGGTGCACGCTCTCACGGCCGTACACCCCGTGCTCTCAGGGCACTTACTCGGCGAAGCCAGTCCGAACCCCGTTCGGTCCTCGACTCCACCACCACCCCCAGGGTGGCAATCTTTGTGAGCATTTAGTCTTCTCAGCCGCAGCCTAGACTCGATCTCCAAACCTCGATAAGTCCCACGTAAAACTTTAGGTCGCTTTAACCGAGCAGGTGGAGCGGTTAGGGGTACACTAGCCCGTTGCTCACCCCGCCATTGCCATTTGGCCACTGACGCGGACTAAGCTTCCCCAGTCCCAAATAACGATCAAACATGGTACATAGCCCCACTATGTACCCGGTTGGCTCTCAGGCCACCGATATGACAGAAATGCGTTTCCGTCCAGATTTCCGGGTGCACCTTGGGGTTAATCCACCAGATTCCCTGATGCATTCTACCGCATAGCAACCCGAAAACAATCACAATGCTCGGAGTCTTCTCCGGCTAGAATATGCATAGCAAAACATCACCGATCCGGAAAACACGTCCGGGTAGGCTTCACACAGCATGCCTATGTCCGTACTACGATTCCGGACTCTAACAAGGGGGACTTTACATATCTACCCCAAGGAATACCACAATCTCGCCGCACACTCGCGGGAGAGGGGTTTTCCCATGCAAAGGAAGAAGAGCTTCACATGCTCAAGAAGAGAATCGTTACCCTTTCGCTTTTCCTCGGCGCCATGACGATCTAGTTGGATGGAAAGCACCGTATCGGCCTCGCCTTCGTGGATCCGGACTCGGATCGCGATTTGGAGCTCCGAAGCTCCTCCGGTGACCGGATCTAGCTTCTTCTTCCTCCTCCAAGCTCTCTCCTCTCTCTAACTCTTAGAGAGAGAACCAACCAAAGGGAATGAGGGTTTCTAAACACTATTCCCGGATAAAACATCCCAGCAACAGCCCCCCACCGTTGGATCCAAATCCAAGGGAACGAACGGCCACGATTAGGCCTAAAATACAAAATCTGGGGCCGAACACGGGTTGCAACACGGCCGTGTGCCTGGCCATGTCACCCATTCGCCGTCTCGACCGACTCGAAAACCAGCACACGACATTCGACACGGCCTTCGACACGCCTGTGTCACCACTGGACACGCCCGTGTCGAGACCCGTGTCACGCCCCCCGTGTGCAATCGGCCCGCTTTCCCAACCTGAGAAGGACACGGCCTATGACACGGCACCTGACACGCCCGTGTCGAATTTGACACGCCCGAGTCAGGGCCCGTGTCATGGCCCGTGTGCCTTCCTCAGAAAACAGCCCAAAGTGACACGCCCTGGGACATGCCCGTGTCCCAGGTCGTGTACCTCAACACGACGATCTCCGACCGTCAAAACGTCGACCACATGACCGTGGCCGAACACGTCTGTGTCACGCCTGTGATACGCCCGTGTCACGCCCGTGTCATGCCTGTGACACGCCCGTGACACCTGCTCCAAAAGTTCAGACTGGGCTTAAAACATCACCCGTCCCTCTTTTGAGTTTCGGGGTGTTAAAACTCTCTCCCCCTTAAAAGAATTTCGCCCACGAAATTTACTAAAGTAAAACCATAGGAACTTAAAACTTTTAACGGTACCTGCGCGGAATAACTCCGGGTACTCCTCCTGCATGATTTGCTCCCGTTCCCAAGAGAGCTCCTCACGACCGCAATTGTCCCAACGGACTATGACAATTCGGATCTCCTTGTTACGAAGTCGCTTAACTTCCGAGTCTTCAATACGAACGGGCTTGACCCTAGTTGTCAACCCTTCGTCCACCGGTACTTGATCAACGCGATCACCTGCGAAGGCTCTTGCACCGCCTTCCGCAATACAGAGATGTGGAACACATCGTGTAGTCCACTCAACTCTACCGATAACTTCAAACGATAAGCCGCTTCGCCGACACGCTCCAGAATCTCAAAGGGTCCAAGGTATCTTGGGCTCAGCTTCTTCAAGCGTCTCACCCGCGAAACACCCTTGAACGGCTTTACTTTCAAGTACACCCAATCGCCCACCGCGAACTCCACGTTCCGATGCTTGCCATTGTAGTACTTAGCTTGCCTATCCTGAGCGATCAGCAAACGCTCTCGAATGATCCGCACCAAAGAAGTAGCACTCTCCACCTCCTGCTTCTTGTACAACCTTGCCTCACCCTTTTCTAACCAATACAACGGCGTGCGACATTTTCTACCATATAGGGCCTCAAAGGGTGCCGTTTGGATACTCGCTTGATAGCTAAAGTTGTACGCAAACTTTACCAAAACAGATGACCTTCTACTGCTTCCCGAAGTCCAGAACGCACATGCGAAGCACGTCCTCCAACATCCTGTTAACCCACTCGGTCTGCTCATCCGTCCGCGGATGGAAGGCTGTGCTGAACTTCAACCTAATCTCCAGCACTTTCTGCAACCACTTCCAATCATTGGACGTAGAACGCCCACCTCGATTGCTCGCAAAGTTGCGGGGCACACCGTGCCATCTAATGATGTTATCCATAACCATTTACCAGTTACTCCACCGAATTATCCTTCCTATGCGGAATGAAGTGCGATGCTAGTGTAAACACAACTACGATCACCCAAACGGTGTCGTTACTTCACCGTGACTTTGGCAAACCATGCCCACAGTCCAGTCGAACTTCTATTCCGAACTAGGCAAGGATTCAAGAATTCCCGGCACTTGGCACTCTGCCTTCACTAAGGCGCAAGGCTGACACTTAGCCACAAACAATGCTACGACTCTCTTGAGCCCCGACCACCAAAGCAATTTCTTAGGTATCGGCACAACTTGTGTCTCCTAAGCGAGTTGAGTACTTGGTAAGACGTATCATAACTCCACCCATAAATTACCCCTGCTTGGGCTGCACAAACGATTGTCTTTACTTGGTAGCCTACCCACCGCCGTTGACCTGGGATTTTGACACACCGAGCCGCACCCATGATTTCCTTTATGCAGCTACACAAACCATATTCTGCCAACTACGATCAGCCAGGTCATACTGGACTTCCGACCAGTTCAGTTATACTTCGACGCTAGTCTGCTTGTCAACGCAAGAGATAGCTAGCATCTCCAAATCTCGGGTCAAACCCTCAACATGAAACTACAACTAGTTGGCTTGGGCGGAAGCCCTGCGTCTCAATGCATCCGCAACACATTGCCTTACAACGAGCACAAAATAACTTTCGAACGTATGGTCCCCTAGGAACTCCATCCATTTTTGTTGCCTCAATTTTAGATCCTTTTGATCTCACCGATGCATCAGGCTCATAGGATCGGTACAGACACCGACTTTGTCACCATACACATAAGGCCTCCCTAGCTTTGGTGCAAAACACACGGCCACGAACTCCAGATGACGGACTGGACAATACCCCTCGTGCTCTTGCAACTAATGCGAGCCATAGGCCACAACATTACCACGCTGCAGCAACACGCAGTCTAAACCGCTGCCTAAGGCAGCGCCATAGATCTCACAGCTTCTGGTTCCACTCGGCGAACTTAACACTGGCACCGCGGTTGACCAACTCTTTAACCCTTCACTGCTTGGGTGTACTCGCGCATCTAAGCAATCCTTTCAAGCTTTTCCTTGACAACGACGCGAGGGGTAATACTATCCGCGGGAAGTCCTCTACGAAGTGCCTGTAGTAGCCGTCCACACCAGAAACTCTGGATTTCCGCTACCGAGACAACACAGGCCACCCTCGTAATGCGACTAACAACGCTGGACCCACACGCCCTCACTCTACCAACTAAAGGACCAAGAAGCGCTATGAGGATAACCCAAGACTCGAGTTCGGAGAACTTGGTGTATACATGGTTCCTTCTTAACGTCCACAAAACCAAGAGTAGATATTCAGAAGCGATACCCTTCGCACTAAAATTACCCCCAATGTGTCGTCGATGAAGACGATCACAAACTGGACTAGGTACTCCATGAACGTTCTGTTCATCAGATCCATAAACACCGATGGCGCATTAGTCGGCTCGAACGACATGACCATAAACTCAAACTGCCCATGTCTTGCGTTGAACACTGTCTTTGGGATATCACTTTCCCTGATTCTCAGCTGATAGTAACCAGACTTAAGATCCAACTTTAAGTACACCGATGACCCACCCAACTGATCAAACAGATCGCCAATTCTTGGGATCAGGTACTTGCTCTCTTTTATCAACTTGTTCAGTTCTCCATAACCGATTCAGAGCCGCAAACTCCCGTCCTTCTTATACCCGAAAAGGACCGGTGTGCTCCAAGACGACAAACTTGGACGCACATACCCTTGCTCCATCAAATTTTCTAGTTGAACCTTTACTCCACTATCATATTAGGCATCAGCCTATAAGGAGAGCGTGACACAGGTTTAGCACCTGGCACAACTCAATCGTGAAATCGATCTCTCGCTGTAAGACCCCCTTTTTTTTCAACCACCGGGGTCTTAGGCCCAGAATCGCCGCTTTGCGGTGACACCTTCACGTCCTGAAGGTTCATCACCACAAGGCGCCGATTCTGCCGGCCAATTCGATCACTGAAAGATAGCACAATAAATGAAGTAAGAGCAATGCAGTCCACAGCAATAGATCACATATATAGAATAAAAATCTCCACGAAGGGAGTGTCCACAGAAAACATCAGAGTACTATAAATGCGGGCTTATGCCCGATACATCATGTCCTCACTACAACATCACTCATGCGGAAGCGAAACAGAAACTACTCAAGGTCGAGACTCACGGTCCCGGCTGTATGAACTCCGGAGCTAGACTGCCCCACCTCCAGGCGCACCGATCTCTGGGGCTGCTCCTCCATGCTGGGCTCCACGATCCCCTAACTGATGCGGTTCGAAAACCGTTAGTCATAAAGACTAAGCCCTATCATCCCCTACCCCTTCCCCCATGGCTCCTAGGTACCGAGCGGAGAGGAAGAAAGGGGAGGACATATTTGTGGAGAATAAAAGTAAACAGGTGACAGTGGACTTAATCTAGCAAGTTGTATTCGGTGAGCAGTTAATATAATTGTTATAATAGGTCTAGCAGTAAGAAAAGCAAACATATGAATTTAACCTTCACTTATGCGAGAACACATAAGCAAAAGGGATCTTTAGCAAGGCTCCCATCGTATAAGTGTCCCATACCACTTATACCTTGGGGTGTCGGTTATCAAATAGCAATGGTTATTATATATTGAAATTAACCTTTGATTTATAAACTTGCCCACACAAGCTTATAGACCAAGAGGTCGTTTTGCAGGTCCTAATATATAAGCGTCCCATACCACTTATACTTTAGGTGTCAGGGTTAAATGAATCGATTATGCTATGACATGCTAGTGGGTATGATAAAACATGCAAGTGCAACTCACACACCCGACTCTGTGCACACAGACCTTTAGTTCCCCCTTTCGGAGCCGTTACCTCCCAGGATACCTCCGTAGTGGCGGACGGAAGCGGTGGGTTGGGCCTCGCCCACCTCAAAACCAGTAAAAGCACCACTGGTCTGACCTATCGTACGCCTCAACGCTTGGTGCACTAAGCGGACGCCTGCGTACTCTTGCCGGCGGGCGCACCGGACTTCTGTTGGCGAAGTGCTAACCACCTCGCCGAGTCAACGATATCGGTGTCGGTGCAATCGAACTCCCCGATATCGAAAAACCCACCACCTTAACTTTTTCCTATCTTATGCAAATGCAAGTTTAATCGTAAACACACAAAACTGAGCCGAAGCTCCCCGGACCAAACGTCCGTCTCCAAACCAACAGAGCCGAAGCTCCCCGGAACATCCCGTCTGTCTCTTAACCAACCGAGCCGAAGCTCCCCGGACCCAAACGTCCGTTTCCAAATCACCCGAGCCGAAGCTCTCATCAATCTTCCTGTGCCAACAGTGTTTGTGAAAAGTGCAGCCCTAGTTACTAAGTTACTTTTGCCAGTTTGTTATTACAGTTTACGTTAGCCCAGGACTGCCCCCGGTATTCCCCGTGAAGGGCTCTCAAGGGGCACTAGGAACCAAGACGGCGGCATTACGGCCCGAAGTTCCCTTTCGCAAGGCACTTATTATTATTGGTTCATCTTCCTTAGCCCGATTCCCTTCTCATATTACGATGGACTATCTTAGGGTGATTTTTAACCTTCCTCTCTTCGGGAAAAGGCGATCTTTCGCCGAAACCCGAGCACCTCTTAACTCTAGCTATCACCAATTCTCACTAATCTTTATACCTTCCTATTGTGACTTCCTCCACCATTGCCCACCCAGACAATATGATTAACTCCAATGCCTTCCTCAGATCGTGTCCTATTGCATTTCACAATTTGCTATATGCAGACCGACCTAGACTTCATGTCGAACTGGTTATGCAATGATCCAATACTCATCCAAATGCCCTAAATTATTTACTGGAGACTCACCATGATATAAATGACCTAAATCCAGAAAATGGAAATTTTCCTAATCTATTTGGCATTTAATTAAATTCCTCGAAAATCCCAAGGGCTACCGGTTTGAACATGAACTACCCTAAGTAATCATGCAAGATGTCCAGAAAATTTATGATAAATAGTAAGTTATCTCAATAGGTTAAATCCTAAGTATCATAATTTTTCTATCATTAAAAGGGCATGAAAACTATTTTAGAAATAATCTCTAATTTCTGTTGTTTATGAATCAAGTACAGAAAATATTCTTCCAAAAATTATAAATAATTTATTCCATGCAGATAAAGGCCTAAAATTAGCACTGGCCAAGTTTCATAATTTTCCAGCAAGTATTTTGTCCATAATTAATTTTTAAACAATAAAACCCCTTTCTAACATCTGTGAACAAAGTACCAGATTTATTCAACATAAAATTCTATAAAAATTCAGGGATCAATGTTCTACTGGTCAAGATCTAAATCCAGAATTTTAACTGATTATAATTAATTTAAAACCTCCAAATATTTGAAACAACAAATCGGGCTAATAATCCTTTAACACATGAAGTATAATATTATTTAATCATAAAATTCCAGGAAAATTACCATAAGATTAAAACATCCTAAAACTTTCTCCTCCCGAGTTTCATAATTTTTAGATTAGATTTATTGCTTAAAATAACTAAATTACATGTTTATCCTAATCCAAAATCCCAACTTCCGAGGTACCTATTTACCTCCAATTCCTTCACTGTTTCAACCAGAGGGTTTTCAGCATATCATCCCACTCTCCTCCAAATTTCAAGGGCATACCAGAGCTTTTGCTCCTATGTCCTTCACAAACCTCAAAACCCTTCATTTAAGATTTGAGCTTGGATCCTAGGGTAAGTCAACCCTAAACCACTCCATTTTCTCCAAGCGGGTTATAACACCATTCTAAGTCAGAGATCAGAAAATCAGCCTCTGTTGAGGTGATTTGACCTTTCCAAACTCTCAGGGCACTTTTTATTAAAAGGTGTCTCACTAATGCCTTGTTAAGGGTAGAAGATTTCTCACCCAAAACTCCTCCAAATCAATTGGAATTTTGTACAGACCCAGGTTTTATAGCCAGGGACCACTCACCAAAATTTGGGAGGGTTTAGAGGTCATTTGACCATCTAAATAAATTCCTCTAAGTTTATTAAATTAAAACAAAAACTTTAGGCAAAGTATCTCCAAAAATTCCCATTTTTGGTCTGCCTTTAGGTATAACCAAGGTTAACCCCCTGCCCAAATTTCAGGTCATTTGGACAAGGGACGAAGAGTGGGCATCCGTTTTAATTTCTGCCCAACTCTAGGTACAGCCCCCACTAAAACGGGTGCTGCGGCCGAACCGCTTACCCAAACGAGTTGAAACTAATTTTAGATTAATTTAGACTCGAAGGGCTACAACTTCCGTGACTGGTCATTTTTCCTAAAACGGTCTCTAAGTGCCTCATTTTGCAGCCTCAAGATATATTCAAATAATATATCTTTCCATTATGTAATATATAATACACTATATATTATAAAATTAATTCTACTGTTCATCTTCTTCATGAACCCGAAAACAGAACTCAGGAAGTCATTTTTCCTGTAACATTTCCGTGATCCATCGCCGGCCGTCCCGTCACTTCCCTGGCCAGCCACCACCACCACCATCTTCGTTGAGGCGATGGCTAGCGGTCGGCGGTGGTTTGGCCGCTGGAGGTGGCGGTTTCCGGCGAACTCAAAAATACCTTTTTCATGGTTTTCCCATGAAAACGAGAGATGGGTCCGGCTCCGTTGAGCGCGAAATTCCTTTCTAAGAATCCTAAGATCTACCCATGAAAGAGAAGAAGCAGAGGAGGACCTTGTTCGCGGTTTGGAGGCGAGAAGAGCGACGGGGTGCCATGGCGCAGTGGTGGCGTAGCCGAACTTCTCCTACAGCAAGAACAAAGATCTGATCCGTTTACTTGAGCGTGTAAACTTCTCCTCTTGCCCCAAGTGGGCTTTTATAAGTCAGAAAGTGGGGAGGTGAAAGGGTAAAGCCGTAATGGCCATGAAGACTCCTCTCAATAGCCTTTCGGTTACAGTGACGGGATAAGAAACGGTGGAAGATGAACAGGTGTGTCCAGTTGGCGGTTTCCTATTGGACCAACACTTCCTCCTTTATTATATAATTATAGAAGGAAAAACATCCTGTAATTACTCCTGGTGTAACTTCCCACACCAGCATTTATTTCCATGCGTGTTAGAATAATTTCGGCCCTGAACCGTCGTTTCGGCCAATGTCACGGGCGTGACACATAGGTCACGGGCGTGACAGGCCCGGATAGCCAATTCTGGGCTCGACGATCGTTGAACTGAGATCGACGATCGTCGAAGGATGGTCACGGGCGTGACACTTGGGTCACGGGCGTGACGGGCCCGGGTTGTTAAAACGAAAATCGAATGGTGGTCACGCCCTAGGTCACGGGCGTGACACTTAGGTCACGGGCGTGACAGGCCCGAACTGCAAATTTCGAGGTTAACGGTCGTCGAACTGAGATCGACGATCGTCGAAGGCTTGTCACGCCCTAGGTCACGAGCGTGACACATAGGTCACGGGCGTGACAGGCCCGAGTTCAATTTCGACGATCGTTTTACGGAGATCAACGATCGTCGAAGGAGTCACGCCCCTGGTCACGGGCGTGACACTTTGGTCACGGGCGTGACATGTCCGGGCTGCAAGGTCGACGATCGTCTCATGGAGATCGACGATCGTCGAAGGAGTCACAACCTTAGTCACGGGCGTGACACCTTGGTCACGGGCGTGACACCTTGGTCACGGGCGTGACATGCCCAGGCAGCACGTTCGACGATCGTCTCGTGGAGATCGACGATCGTCGAAGTAGTCACGCCCAAAGTCACGGGCGTGACGGGTCGGTCACGGGCGTGACCAGCCCGTGACCCGAACCTCGATCGATTTATTTTAATTTTTTGGGCTTCACAGGGTTCTGTCACGACCAACCGACTCCTAGGGGTCTAGCCGGAAATGGGATGTTACACTCGCTACGGTGGGGCTCCAGGGAGATTGTTCGGGAACACATCGGGATGCTCAAAAACCCACTAGGATACTACCCAGAGTGGACTTAGGCATTACAGCCTCCACTAATGTGAAGAACAGCTTTGTACCGACACAAAACTGTCTTGACCACCGGGAGGGCAGACGCCAGTGTCCTGCTCGATCCCTTCAGTTCCGCAAACGTTGTCTCCTGCCCAACCCCCAGCTAGGTCTGCTTGCGGTTGCAAACGATAAAAGCCTTCTGCCCCAAAGGCTAGCCCAACAAAGATGATGTCAAACTCTACTAACGGCAGCAACGACGCTAGCAAGTCGAATCCTTGACTTTCAATAAGACTCTTACCGCACAGACTATATCTCCGCGCGCACTGGACGACTACTGGGTAGTAACCCATCCGGATTGCCAAGATTCCAAAATAAAGCCTAGAACTTCCAGTTCTATGTAATCACACATAAGGCAAGAAGCAAGGTTGCTAACAATTAAACCATACCCGACGACCCGACAGTCGGCCACATGACCTCCAACTGGCCAAGGATGTTCACTCCCAGTTGGGCCGAAGTAAATAGCGATGCGGCGGACGCCACCGCCTTGCCTTTCTCTTCAGATAACGACCCCGACATCTTTTTGGACATTGGGCGTCCACTCCAACAATCCCGGGCATAGTGCCCCGGCTTTCCACAAACAAAGCATGCATCCGGGGTTTGAACCGTAGTCGCTCAAGATGTGCTAGAGGAAGGGACTAGACCCGACCTCCTAGACTTCTTATACCACCTACGGTACCCAGATTTTGAGGTTGGCATTTTGAACATCGTTTCCTTTACACCAGAGGCTTCAACTACTCCTGCCAAAACTTTCCTTGTCTTCGGAGCACTCTCCCAACACTCTCTGGCGAGATGCCCTTTCTTGCCATAAGAATAACAATTGAGGGTAGTTCGGGTAGTGAATAACCCAGCCTCCTTTCTCGGCATCTTTCGATAGACAGTCCTTATAGGATCAGTAGGGTTTGGTACCCTATCCACTGGTACTTGGTGAGTTTTCCCCAACTCCACCTCCAAAGCTCTAGCCGACTCCACTAAAGCTCGGAATCCCAATAACTTTGGTCCTAGCAGTAGGATACGCAACTCGCTGCGCAGATCGTTATAAAATCTATCCACTATAGATTGCTCGCTTTCCCATTCAGAGCCTGGGTGGCGCCTTAACATAAGGAACGTCTGCAAATATGCGTCAACTGAATGCGCTCCCTGCACCACAGTCATGCTCATCTGCTGCTCTAATGGACCCCCAAATGCCCTTTGCTCCAACATATCGCCCGATGTTGGGGACATCTCAGGGACAAAGGGTTGCACATTACTCCCATGTTGTGCGTTGTTCACAGCGAATACCGCTTCAACCACCCTTCTTATGGTTTCCAGAGACGTAGGGGTCTCAGGAACGTTACTTGGTGTCGTACTTTGCTCAGCAAACGTGTGTTCAGACTGCCACACTCCACTTCCGGACACCTATAGCCGTTCAAAACACCATAAGTGACTGAACAAAATTTGCAAAAAGCAATTATAGGAACACGCAAGTTCCTCAAACATGTGTATTTTCATTCCTAAGTGGACATTCATGGGTTCTTTTCATGTTATAATGATGACGCACACACATGTGCTCACCACCCCTTAAAGTGAATTCGCCCACGAATTCATTTAAGCTTGACCGAAACCAGCAGTCTGATACCAATTTATAACACCCCTATCCGTCACATAGTATATAACAGTAGGTCCGGCCGGGGCCCGACGCCATATACTACGGACAGACTGGTTGGTTACGCGTTGAAACCATTCAACCAATCACAACGTCCTACACAACACCTAGCGGAAGCAATTTATTAGAGTTGCAAAGAATAAAGAACCCTGCCAAGCATGAATGTCCACTACTCCAACCCATAGGAATGTATAATTCACAAAACGGAAATAGCCTTATGGCCTTACAATAGTTTGCTTAATAAGAGCGTCTTCCAAACCTCGGCACGCAGGCCGGCCACACATGAGTACAAAAAGGAAAAACACTCAAAACTTGGCCTTCGAGGGCCAGTACAGCAACTTGGGCTTTAGCCCGCTAATTACCTCTCGGCTCCGCAGTACCTGCAAGCAATAATCCACCGCACGGTGGTAAACAAAGGCAACGGTCAGCTATGCTGACCAAATTATAACGATTCCGCCCCCAAACCGGGGCGGCAAAGCTTCTTCCCTGCACTTGTTAGCAAAACAAGCATCTCATCATAGGTGCACGCTCTCACGGCCGTACACCCCATGCTCTCAGGGCACTTACTCGGCGAAGCCAGTCCGAACCCCGTCCGGTCCTCGACTCCACCACCACCCCCAGGGTGGCAATCTTTGTGAGCATTTAGTCTTCTCAGCCGTAGCCTAGACTCGATCTCCAAACCTCGGTAAGTCCCACGTAAAACTTTAGGTCGCTTTAACCTAGCAGGTGGAGCGGTTAGGGGTACACTAGCCCGTTGCTCACCCCGCCATTGCCATTTGGCCACTGACGCGGACTAAGCTTCCCCAGTCCCAAATAACGATCAAACATGGTACATAGCCCCGCTATGTACCCGGTTGGCTCTCAGGCCACCGATATGACAGAATTGCGTTTCCGTCCAGATTTTCGGGTGCACCTCGGGGTTAATCCCCCAGATTCCCTGATGCATTCTACCGCATAGCAACCTGAAAACAATCACAATGCTCGGAGTCTTCTCCGGCTAGAATATGCATAGCAAAACATCACCGATACGGAAAACACGTCCGGGTAGGCTTCACACAGCATGTCCATGTCCGTACTACGATTCCGGACTCTAACAAGGGGGACTTTACATATCTACCCCAAGGAATACCACAATCTCGCCGCACACTCGCGGGAGAGGGGTTTTCCCATGCAAAGGAAGAAGAGCTTCACATGCTCAAGAAGAGAATCGTTACCCTTTCGCTTTTCCTCGGCGCCATGACGATCTAGTTGGATGGAAAGCACCGTATCGGCCTCGCCTTCGCGGATCCGGACTCGGATCGCGATTTGGAGCTCCGAAGCTCCTCCGGTGAATGGATCTAGCTTCTTCTTCCTCCTCCAAGCTCTCTCCTCTCTCTAACTCTTAGAGAGAGAACCAACCAAAGGGAATGAGGGTTTCTAAACCCTATTCCCGGATAAAACATCCCAGCAACAGCCCCCCACCGTTGGATCCAAATCCAAGAGAACGAACGGCCACGATTAGGCCTAAAATACAAAATCTGGGGCCGAACACGGGTTGCAACACGGCCGTGTGCCTGGCCGTGTCACCCATTCGTCGTCTCGACTGACTCGAAAACCAGCACACGGCATTCGACACAGCCTTCGACACGCCCGTGTCACCACTTGACACGCCCGTGTCGAGACCCGTGTCGAGACCCGTGTCACGCCCCCCGTGTGCAATCGGCCCGCTTTCCCAACCCGAGAAGGACACGGCCTGTGACACAGCACCCGACACGCCCGTGTCGAATTTGACACGCCCGTGTCAGGGCCCGTGTCATGGCCCGTGTGCCTTCCTCAGAAAACAGCCCAAAGTGAGACGCCCTGGGACATGCCCGTGTCCCAGGCCGTGTACCTCAACACGACGATCTCCGACCATCAAAACGTCGACCACATGACCGTGGCCGAACACGCCTGTATCACGCCCGTGTCACGCCCGTGACACGCCCGTGTCACGCCCGTGACACCTGCTCCAAAAGTTCAGACTGGGCTTAAAACATCACCCGTCCCTCTTTTGAGTTTCGGGGTGTTACAGCCTCAACCTCGTTGTCACATCGTCACGCTAGGCCGAGGGTCTAGAGGGTCAGGAACTGAATGACTAGAGGCGCTTGAATGCAGTACAGCCGTAGAAGAGCATCCCAAATCCCCATCTATTTGGCGAGATGAGTGATGAAATTCCCGCCATGGACGGCTCCCAAAATCGCATTTTCGGCCTGATGCCGAAAACAAATCACAAGCGTGTGGCCTAGGTTGAGTGGGACCCGGTAGAACATACTATATAAATGTAGTAAGTCTACCCGAGTCACCACGTCATGGCTATCGCCGCGACCGGTGATAGTAAATGTACGAAGGTTGTGGAGAATATGTAGGCCAGGGGAAATGAGGTGGCTATCTTTTGATTTTTTATGGAGAGTAGGGGACTGATGGAAAATTTTTAAATATAAACTAAATGATATTCTCTGAATCTATATTTGATAAAGACAAGCGTACCTTATCGATTATAGCATAGGATGTAAAAAAATCAAAGTCGTATTAGATACGAGAGCGTCGATTACTTCTACTTTGAGAAAGTCACTATTATCTTATCGATCAGATTTTTGGTTGTTTTTTTAGCGTGAAAGAAGAGATTACGAATAAAAAAAATGATTTGAATTAATTTTAAAAAACTAGCACTCGATCTCGACTCATCTCGGCATGAGAATAACCAAAGGAAAATAAAAATTCTGATTATTTTTAATAAAATATTTTGACCGTAGGGTTCCAAAGTATGAGCGATCCTCTCTCGAGGATTACCCAACTGAGTTTAAGTTAACTGCTCGAACTCTCGTTCTCAAACCGAACACTTAAAACTCGCTTTCAATTATGAACCCCGCAAACCAGAAGAATTACGTCGTCCTCTCTCGAGGGTTGCGTACAAATTCTTTTTATCATTGAGCGATCAATTCGTACACAAGCCTCTCGGTTAACTAAACTACGAAAACAGAAATGATAGTCATATATCAAAAATTTGATCTCATTCAATTAAAATCAAGAGTAAATCAAAAATATTTCAATAAAGAGAAAAAGAAAATAACGATTAAGATAAGATTATCTCATCCTCCGATCGTCTCGATTGAGTACTAATGAAAAATTAGTTACTCATAGCGATAGAGAATTCATAGATAAATAATAATATTGCATAATTAAAACTAGAGATTGAAGAGAGAGAAATGCACTTTATTGGAATTCAAAAAGAAAAGTACACGTAATATAGTACTTAAAAGAAATTACACAAAAGAAAGTTTAACACAACTACTTAGAACAAAAAACAGCAACAGAACACTTCTAATCTCTTCCTTCAAAATATCAGTCGTTCCCAACCATGGCACCAACCGGTCCTTTTTATTAGCAAAGAGAGGAATGAATATGAGAGACTAATGAAGGGTTGGAAGGTGAAGAAAAAAAGTTGGAGGTGTAAATATGCATTAATGAGAGGGTATGAAGAGGTGGATTTAAATCCTTATGAAGAGGAAGGTGGCGGAAATTGAAGAAATAGGAAGAGGTTCATGGAAATAAAGGTGGCTGAAATGAAGAGGTAGTATTGTTTTATTTAAAATAAAGAGGAAGTTGGCTGGCTATATTTATGAATGGAGGTGGCGGTATTGTTGGAAGGAGGACATGAAGAGTCTTTACATTAAGGGATGACATCCATTTTAATTAGAGGAGTTTGAATGAGCAACATTCATGAAAGGTTTAATTAAGATTTAGATGGAGGTGGTCGGGTTTGATGGAGGAATGCAAAAAGACAGCACATGAAGGGAATAGCTAGGAGTAGGGGTGGGCATAAGGCCTGGCAGACCCAGGCCGGGCCCGGGCCTGCCAGGCCCGGGCTTGGTTTTTGCCAGGCCCGGGCCGGGCTCAGGCCTCGTCCTCAGGACAAGGCCTGCCTAGGCCCTGTAGGCCGGGCCAGGCCCAGGCCGGGCCTGGGTCTGGCCCGGCTAAAAATAAATAAAAAAATATTTTTAAAATAAAATTATTATTTTTTATAAATCAAAATTTTTAAAAAACAATTGCATTATTATTTCAAAAACTAAAAAAGTTATTACAATTTTACCGCTCAAATTTAAAAAAAGTCATTACAAATCTAAAAATACAAAAAAGTGCACTTAAGAAAAATACAATACTCGATGACTCTATTTCTCGAAACTTGAAGGTGACGTTTAGGTTTGATCTTCCCCGGCCAAATTTAGGCCGCTTAGCTCGTCTTCAACCTCGGACGAGCTATCTTCGATCGATGCGACGTGTTGTCTCCTCTTCATAGCATCCAGGTGGTCCTTATAACATATGCAAATTTCCAAAGACTCGTCGCTCAGGCGGCTCCTTCGCTCGTTCAGAATCCTGCCACTTAAAGAAAATGCGGACACAGAAGCAACTGTACTTGCTTGAATTGTTAGTAAATCTCTGGCCATGAAGGCCATAACAGGATACGTATTAACTTTATTTTTCCATCATTCTAAAATATCAAAATTTTCTATTTCATTTGTACTCATAAAATCCTGAAATTGTGTTTTCGTATATAATCCTAATTCATTTAAAGTACTTGACGTTCTTTGTTTTTTGCGGGCAGCTAATTCTAAAATTTTATTTTTAAAATTATCTTTTGTTTTAGGGTGTGTGCTTTCTTCTCTAGGTCGCGATCCATATAGTTGATCGTAATAATTATAAAATTCGGTAAAATCTTTATTAAATTTTGAAACGCTTACATTATCATAATACATATATGTTTGATTTAAATTTTAATTATTATTTATTTCTTCTATAAGATTTTCTACGCCATCTACACCTATTAACGGATTTAAAGCCGCGGCGCATGAAAACATAGCAGGCATTTCTTTATAATATTTTAAAAAAATTTCTTCCATTATTTTAATTAAGGGACGCCAACTTTCATATTTTTTATGAAAACTCAATTTTTCTGCAATTAATACAAAATTTTCAATAACTAGTGGACTCGTAGATAATAAACGCCGGATAAAATAGTTGTTGATCTATAAAAAACTTCTAGCAAATCCATGTAATTTTCAATCACATCCCAATCAGAATCTTCAAGATTATGCATTTCAGACATACTATAAAATTCCATTAGTTGTGTTTTTTGACGCACGGCTCGTTTTAACATTTTATAGGTTGAATTCCATCTTATCGGCATATCAAATTCAGGTTTTAAAAATTTATGACCTTGCGCAGTTACAAATTTTTTAAAATCTTGCTTTGGTTTTTTAGAACTATAAATGTATTTTAACATAATACGAATTTTATTAATATAAGGTTCCATATATGCTAAACAATCCTGAACAACTAGATTTAAAACATGACATACACAACGAGTATGAAAAAATATTCCATTTAATATCGGTTTCAAATCTCGTTTTAAATACTCGATTGCTACCGTATTATTCGTAGCATTATCAAAAGAAATACTAATAATTTTATCTTTAATTTTAAATTCACGAATACATTTACTAATTACGTGATAAATAGCTTGACCAGTATGTGGATATTCAAAACATTCAAAACAAATAATACGTTTATTTAACTCCCACGAATCAGAATCGATCCAATGACACGTAATACACATATACGATAATCTTGCTTTAATATTGCTAGTCCAGACATCACTCGTTAGACTAACTCTACCGTCGAAAGTTTCAAAATAATTAATTAAATATTGTTTTGATTGTAAATAAGCTTTATAGGCATCACGCTTAAGTGTAGATCTACTTATCTGCTGATATTTTGGCTGAAGTCCTGCATGTATGTAGTATGTCTCGTCCTCATTGTCGTAGTGTCCGAACGGTAATCCACGTTTGATGACGTTCTCCATTTGCAGCTCTCGTTGATGCATTTGATTGTATGTCCAAATTTGTCCGCCTGCCGCAATTTGTGCTTGACTTGTCTCCGGGGCTTGTTTAGCCATACACGATTTGATATGTCGTGCGAGCGTTGAATTTCCGCTAACGGTCAAGAGTTTGGAGCAGTGTTTGCACTTCGCCTTAAATTCTTCGCCCACACGCACTTTTTCAAAGTGCTCCCAGACTGGAGCCGTATGCTTGTGCTCCACAATTTTATGCGCGACGGATGTCGACGACACTGGCATCGAAGTGGAAGACCCCATCGAAGAGGAAGACGCCATCGAAGAGGACGAAGTGTTTGGAATTTGGAAATAAGAGAGAGAGAGAGAGTAAGTGAGAGAGAGAAGTAGAGAAGGGGATGAGGATTGAGGGGGGGGGGGGGGGGTGGGGGTTATATATAGAATTATAGATTATATATATTATATAAATTATAAATTATTAAATTTATATAATTTAAATATTAAATTATTAAAATATTAAATTTTTAATATTATTATATATTAAAAAAAGGCAGCCTAGGCAGCTTTTAGGCTAGCCTAGGCTGCCGTTTCCTGGCACCTTGCCAGGAAATGACAATTCCTGGCAAGGTGCCAGGAATAAATAAAGAGCCTAACGGCTCTTTAAGAGCCGTTAGCTCTTTAAGAGCCCTTAACGGCTCTTTCATTAGAGCTTCAAGCCTGGGCCAGGCTTTTCAAGCCTGGACCAGGCTTTGCCCGGACTGGTCCCAGGCCAGGCTAAAGCCCGGGCTTTGCCCGGCCCGGGCACCAGGCCAGGCTACTTGATAAATTATGGGCATGGCTGGGCCTGAAAAGCCCGGCCTGGGCCTGGACCGGGCCTGCCCGGGCCTGGGCTTTTCAGGCTTTTTCCAGGCCGGGCCCAGGCCGAGCCGGAAGGCCCGGTCTTTATGCCCACCTCTAGCTAGGAGGTGGATGAGCAGTGAATTAAATTGAGAATTATTGTGGAGGTGGCTATAGTGCAAGAAGGAGATGAAGGGTTTGGAAGTGGTTCGGCCATGCATTCATGCAAAGCTTTGGGAAATCAAAGGGTGGCTGGAATGAAAATAAAGAGTAGGTGGAGGCGAGGTGGCGTTGGTTTAGAGAGAGAAAGGGCTTCACCATAAGAATATGAAAAATATTTAATTATTTGGTGACAATAATAAATTATTTTGCATGAGAAATAATTCGGCTGGGCTGCATGTGGTGGACATGGTTGCGACTGGAAACTCCAAAATAAATCCATGCATGGATGGCCAGAGCTGCACCATAAATGTGGCAGAGTCACAACTTGAATGCGGGCATTTGCATGGATAGTGTTCAAATGGCCGGCCATAACTTGAAACTTGAGCCTGCTTGGAGAGGGTGGCCATGGCGCACATCCGGCGACGACATAAAATTATTTTGACGAGTGCAGCTTGAGCGGGCGCGGCTAATGCAACAACTCCAGCAAATTAATTCATTCTTCAATTTTAGAAACATGGTAGCAACATTATTCCTACAGTAAAAGACAAAACTTAAATTAGTACAATAATATTAAAAAGAAACGATTTATAAATAAAAAATACATAATATATCACTAATTTATATTAAATATAAAACTAAATTATATTATTAAAATAGATATATTTTCTAATTATCAGGGACGTTGTTGTTGCTAATTTCCAACCAAAAGGTAAGGAGGTTGAAGTCTAAAGAAAAATCAGAATGAAGGGCGGAATAAGCGGGAGATAGAGAGAGAGAATGTCTCATCGCAAAAACTCATGACAATGTTGAGTTGGCGGATGGTGAGCTGATGCGTTGCGCCGCCCATCCGAAAGACGATAAAATCATCATCCGCATCCCAACGAAATTCGAAAGATTATAAGAATTTAACAGTAAGTTCGAGAAAGGCGGGCTCCGAAATGGCAAAAAAAGAACTACATCCAGTGGTGGATAAAAATTCTCGAAGCAAATCTGGCTCTTCCAAAGCAGCAAGGATTCCCTAGTCAAGAATCTGAAAGACGCCAAAGGGTTTTGCGCGTAAATGCTCGCTCAGGTCTTGCTGGGTTGAGTTCTCAAAGATTAACATAGCGTCCGCCGCGGCGGGATCTGTGTGGTGCTCGGATGAGGATGCATTAGAGCGAGGATGGTGGCAAGGCATTTTGGAAATGAAGAATGGAATCTCGGATTAGAGAAAGAAAGGAGGGGTGGATTTGGTGTGGAGGAAAGAAGGGGGAGAAAACCCTTAAATAAATAAAAAAATTTGTGAGGTCACGCGCTCCCGTCATGCCCGTGACTTAGGGGCGTGTAACCTACACGGGTGTGGAACGACGATATCCTCTCGGGAATCGGTGAGAATTGATTTTTGGCAGGTCACACCCTAGAGTCACGCCCGTGACTCGGGGGCGTGTAACATAAAATAAATAAAAATGGGGGAATCGGAGGCATTGACCGGGCCGGTCAATGCCTCGGATTCACGCGAAACGGCCCAGGCTCACGTCCGTGACCCAGGGGCGCGTAAATAGAAAAAGATGTTTTTTTTTGTTTTTTTTTTTAAAAATTCTCACTGGAAAGTCACGTCGGTGACCTCGAGCTTCACATAGGTTGTCACGGGCATGACTTCCAAACTGACTTATTATTATTATTTTTTGTTGTTTCGCTCTGGTCGGAGAAGTTCCGTCAAAGTCATGCCCGTCTGTGACTTGAACGGAAGACGGACAGAAAATCTCCCCCTCGGAACTAGCACTGGGTTCCGTATTTCTTGAAATACACGGCTGCCGGTCACGCCCGTGACCGGGGCATGTAAAAATAAAATTGTAGAAAAAAAATTCATTTTATTTATTTTCTGTTTTTTATATATTTTTTATTTTTAAATTTTTAGATTTACTAAAAAAATAGAAAATAAATAAAACACAAACTACCAACTTTGAAGTGTCTTGATGTTCGAGCCTGACTGACCGTCATTCATCAACAATCTTCCAAACCTGTAAAACTAAAATAAAATTTAAAAAAGACATACAGGATAACCATGTGATCCCTCCCAAGAGTGTTTTATTTACGGTCGTTGAGCTCGACCAAAATGGTGGACTAGTTTTGGGGTTAGGGAGGATAATTCCATCCCGATGCTCATTAATATTGTTGTCGAAGAAAAATAATTTTAACTGATGCCCGTTCATTTTGAACTCGTCTTTTTCTGGATGCGAGATAAGAACTGTCATGTAGGGTCACACCTCTTTTACAATAAAGGAGCAGGACCAGCGGGACTTAAGTTTTTCCGAAAAAAGACGTAGACGCGAGTTATACAGGAGGACTTGGTCTCCCGGCTTGAACTCCTTTGGGTGCTTAATTTTTCTATCATGAAAAAATTTTGTGCGCTCCTTATATAGTTTACTACTTTCGTACGTGAAGGTGTGCCACTCATTGAGCTCGTTAATTTGGACTTTGCGGGGCTCGGATGACAAATTTTCATTGAGATTTAAAAATTTAAGCGCCCAAAAGGCGCGGTGCTCAAGCTCAACTGGTAAGTGGCATACTTTTCCATAGACTAATCGATACAACGTACAATCGATAGCAGTCTTGAACGCGGTCCGATAAGCCCATAGTGCATCGCCAAGCTTAACCGACCAATCTTAATTTTATTAGTAGAGACTGTTTTTTTATAAAATTCTTTTTAATTCACGATTTACTACTTCTACTTGGCCACTAGTTTGAGAGTGATAGGGGGTGGCCATCCTATGTGTAACGCTGTATTTAGATAATACTTTACCAAATTTTGGTTACAAAAGTGAGTGCCCATATCACTCACTATCGCCCGCGATGCTCTTTATCATGAATATGAGAAATTTGATCATGACTCGGGCATCATTGGTGAGAAGGGCTTGCGCTTTCCCTCACCGTGACACGTAGTCGACCTCTACCAAAATATATCGATTTTCAAAGGAAGTAGGTAGCGGCCCGACAAAGTCGATCCCCCATAAATCAAAAACTTCTATTTCTAAAAAAGAATTTAAAGGCATTTTATCAAGGTGGGAAATATTACCTGAGCGTTGTCATTGTTCTCAACAACTTACATTGAGCGTGATCGTCTTTGAAGATGCTCGGCTAATAAAAGCCCGCTTCAAATACATTTCGCGCCATCTGATTAGATTTGTAGTGCCTACCGGTGGGTCCCTCGTAGTAATGTTTCAAGATTTGAGCACCCTCCTCGTGAAAAACACACCTCCACACCACTTGGTCAGCACAAATTCGAAAAAGAAATGGATCCTCCCAAAAATAATTTTTCAAATCCAAAAAGAATTTCTTCTTTTCTTGATAAGAAAAATCTTTTGGGAGAAATCTTGCAACAAGGTAGCTTGTGAAATCGGCGAAACAAGGAGTGGAGAGAGTTATTACCTTAAATAAAGCAAGGAGGTGTTCCTCGGGAAAGGTATCATCAATATCCTCCTTGATAAGCTCTTCCAAATTGGGATTCTCCAACCGAGAAAGGTGATCCGCCGCTAAATTTCTCGCTCCCCTTTTGTCATGAATCTCCAAGTCAAATTCGCAGAGAAGCAAAATCCACTTAATCAATCTTGGCTCTATATCTGTTTTTGTTAGTAAATAACGCAAAGCGGAATGATCGGTAAAAACAATAATTTTGGAGAAAGTGAGATAAGAGCGAAATTTATCAAAAGCAAAAATAACGACAAGTAACTCTTTCTCGATTTTGGTATAGTTTTCGTGTGCGGCGGTTTATGTTTAGCTCGCATAATATATAAGATGAAAATTTTTATTGATGCGTCATCCTAAGACCGCACCAACGACAAAACTAGTAACATTGCACATTATTTCAAAGAGAAGTTCCCAATTGATAGCTATCATGATAGATGTGTTTGTTAATTTTTCTTTAATAATAGAAAAAGCATGCAAATAATCTTTATCAAAAATAAATGGTACATCTTTTTCTAGAAAGTGAGTGAGGGGCTTGGTTATTTTAGAAAAATCTTTAATAAACCGGCGATAAAAACCGGCATGCCCGATAAAACTATGTACAGCCTTAACATTCGAAGGGGGAGGTAGTTTTTCTATAGTTTCTATTTTGGTTTTGTCTACCTCTATACCCTTACGTGAAATTTTGTGGCCGAAAACTAAACCCTCCCGTACCATAAAATGTCACTTCTCCCAATTTAAAACGAAGTTTCTGTCCTCATATTTTTGGAGAACACGAGAGTGGTTAGTAAAAATAAATCAAACGAATCTCCAAAAACGAAGAAATCGTCTATGAAAACTTCTATAATATCTTCCACTAGTTCGTCAAAAATCACTAGCATACACCTTTCAAAGGTTGCCGGCGTGTTACATAAACCAAATGGCATCCTCCGATATGCGAAGGTGTCAAAGGGATAAGTGAAGGTTGTTTTCTCTTGCTCCTCAGGCACAATTAAGATTTGGAAATATCCCGAGAGACCGTCAAGAAAACAATAAAAAGAGTGTCCGGATAGCCGTTCAAGGATTTAGTCGATGAATGATAAAGGAAAATGATCCTTTTGGGTCGCATCATTTAATTTGCGGTAGTCGATGCAAACCCGCCATCCAGTAATGGTTCTAGTAGAGATTAATTCATTTTTATTATTCTGCACTACTGTTAACCCTCCTTTCTTTGGCACCACTTGGACCGGACTTACCCAAGTGTTATCCGAAATCGGATAGATGATGCCCGCAAATAATAATTTTTTCACCTCCACCTTAACCACCTCCTTCATATTAGGATTTAGGCGGCGTTGAGGTTTAATTGTTTTATGTGATTTTCTTCTAATAAAATTTTGTGAGTACAAAAGGAATGATTAATCCCTTTCAAATCCATTATTTTCCACGTAATTGTGCGGCGATGAAGTTTTAAAACATTTAATAATTTCAATTTTTCTCATCGGTTAAATAAGCTGACACAATAACGGAAAGCTTTGAACCCTCCGCTAGAAATAAGTATCCTAAATGATCTGGCTAATTTTTTCGATTATAAAGCTGGAGGTTATTCATAAGAAGTTTTTAATCGATCACTATCTAATTCTAATATTTCAAAAATAAGTGCATGTGTGACCGAATTGTTATCACTATTTTCCTGAGAAATTAAATTTAGGTTTTCAAAATTTTCTTCATGAAAATATGCGATGAAAAATTTTCAGAAAATAAAACGGAGTCTTCATCTGGGGAAGCCCCCAAAAAGAAACACGAGTCGTCATTAGAAAGCATATTTGTTGAAACCGGGAATCAGTCTCTGTGGAGTTCGGGGTCCCAAGAAGGGTGTGACCTCACACTTACTTTCCTCGGGCTAGCAAGCCAGACTAAAGATTCAGGAACCTAGGAACAGAACTGAGGTCTCAGCTAGGAGATCCCACCACACACCCATAAGATCAAAGAGCTCTTCCTCTCCCATGCCAATGCTGAGCTTGGGCACCTTGGAGAGAGTCTGTAGGAGAATGAAGAAAGAGAAAACAATTGATCCTGCCCTCCAAAGGTTCCCCCTCAGTTCTATTTATAGATTTCCAACCTTGGCCTGCCAACAACGTAACTCCGCTGCTCAGAATTACTATACACAGCCCGATTGGGTCTGCCAACGGTGTAGCTCCACTGTTCTGGAAAGCTACTTGCTGTCCTTCAAGGTCATCCAGGTATTTCTGCCTCTGGACCCATCTGGGCGAGTGATCTATGAAGGCACCACTTGCCTAAAGGGGTCGAGTGCTGGGATGACCAAGCACTCGCCACCACAACTCTTCTAAAGGAAGATGCGAGAACCTTCCTGCCTGTCACTCTCTTATAATGGTGAGACACCTTTCACCTACTACGGGTGGGAGCCCTTTGCTCCTTCTGGGCGAGTGTGGCACTGCATGCCCCATTCGCCTACTTAGACACTTGGACCTAAATTCCCTACAAAGCATTGAAATTGCCGGAGGTGCCCACTGTAACATCCCATTTCCGGCTAGACCCCTAGGAGTCGGTTGGTTGTGATAGAACCCTAGGAAGCCCAAAAATTGAAATAAATCGACCAAGATTTCGGGCCACGGGTTGGTCACGCCCGTGACCGACCCGTCACGCCCGTGACCGACCCGTCACGCCCGTGACCTAGGGCGTGACTCCTTCGACGATCGTCGATCTCAGGGAGACGATCGTCGGGCGCAGAATTTTCAACCCGGCCATGTCACGCCCGTGACCCAGGTGTCACGCCCGTGACCTAGGGCGTGACTCCTTCGACGATCGTCGATCTCAGGTCGATGATCGTCGGGCGCGGAATTTGCCTCATGGCCTGTCACGCCCGTGACCCATGTATCACGCCCGTGACCTAGGGCGTGACCACCCTTCACCGATCGTCGACCTCAGTTCGACGTCGTCGAACCCAGAATTGGTTACCCGGGCTTGTCACGCCCGTGACCCACATGTCACGCCCGTGACCCATATGTCACGCCCGTGACCAAGGGCGTGACCACCCTTCGACGATCGTCGATCTCAGTTCGACGATCGTCGATCCCAGAATTGGTCACCCGGGCTTGTCACGCCCGTGACCCACGTGTCACGCCCGTGACCAAAGGCGTGACCATCCTTCGACGATCGTCGATCTCAGTTCGACGATCGTCGATCCCAGAATTGGCCACCCGGGATTGTCACGCCCGTGACCTATGTGTCACGCCCGTGACCAAGGCCGAAACGTCAGCCAGACTGGAAATTTCGATAACCGACGTTGTAATCAATCCTGATTATGGGAAGTTACACCAGGAGTATTTATGGGCCGTTTCCTACTCTGATTATTTAATAAATTAAGGAAATGTTGGTCCAATAGGAAATCGCCACCTGGCAAACATCTCTTCATCTCCAGCGTTTCAACTGCCTTTTCCATAACCGAAACGTCATTAAGAGGAATATTAAGGGCCACGAACGTTTCATCCTTTCCCCTTCCCATTTGCTGATCTATAAAAGACTCCTAAGAGCAAGAGGAAAAGGTTACACGCTCCATCAAACTGTTTCAGATTTCCCCCTTGCTGTTGAAGAATTTCCGGCGACGCCACCACCGCGCCAATGGCTTCCCGACGCTCTGCACGCCTCCAGCCCGCAAACAAGGTCCTCCCCTCCCTCTTCTTCTGCGAATAGATCTTAGAAATTGTTAGGAGAGATATTGGGCTCAAAAGAGCCGGATCGGGTGAGCGTTTCCATGGTTTTCCAAAATTTTCATGGTGGCGGGTTCGCCGGAAACCGCATCTCCGGCGGCCGTGCCGCCGCCCGACGATAGCCCTCACCTCAATAGAGGTGGTGGTGGTGGTGGCCGGCCAGGGAGATGGCTGGATGGCCGGGAAATAGCTTTGGAAAAGCTACAGGAAATTAAGTTTTCAGGGCTCTGGTTTCGGGCTGTAGAAGAAGATGAACAGTGCCATTGAATTAGATTTTATTTTTAAAACAATTTCTGAATGAAAATATCTGTCACTTTAAATAATTTGGGAAAAATACCTAGAAGCTCTTGCAGGAAAAATGGTCAACACCAATATTGTACCTCTTGGAGTCTAGGGAATTTTAAAATTTGGTTTCAAGCATTTTAGACCACTGGATAGACCTTGGCACTCGATTTGGTGAGGTCTACCCATAGGGTATCCTGACCTTAGAAAAATTCCCCACTCCAATCCAGTTCTCACAATGACTTGAAATTTGGGGTGTGCCCTAACCTTACCTATATCTAGGTACCATCCAAAAATTAGGATTTTTGGGAAATATTTTTCTATAGTTTTTAGGAAAATTCAATAATCCTAGCTTGATTTAATTAGATAGCTAAATAATTTCCAAACCCTCCCAAATTTTGGTGAGTGGTCCCTGGGTTCACCATAAGGTTTTGTATAATTTTTCGTCTCATTTGGAGATGTTTTGGATTAGAAATGATCAAACCTAAGTTTTGCCCTAATAAGGGGTCTTAGGTTAATGGTGCACTTTTGATATTTGAGTGGTCAAATCACCTCAACAGAGGCTGAGATTTTTACCACTAGCTAGTAACATTCTCTAGCACCCCCTCAAAGAGTTTGAGGTGGATCGGGGTAAGTTTGCCCTAAGAACCAAGGCCAAACCCTAAGGATGGATCTTGGTGGCTTGTGAAGGTCATGGGGTCAAATGACCTTGGAGTGACTCGAAATTTGGTGAAGAGGACCATAGGGCCATTATAGGTCTCTGGATGAAATCTTAGTAGATTTGGAGACTGTTGGGATACCTAAAAACCTAACCCTAATTTAGGGTGCAAAACTTGTAGAGATAGGAAATGACACTAAATCACATTGAAAAGTTATGAGATTTGGGTAGAGTGAATTATAAAGATGGTACAAGCTCTGGATATTTTACTATGAATTTTAAGATCATTATTTTGGATACTTCATTAACGATTTAGCAGCTTGTATGATTTGCTTAGAAAATTTATTATGGAATACATACTTCCTGGAAATTGATGAAATTTAAGTATAGAACGTTTATTAGGATTTTGAATCTCTGTCAATTTTTCTGGGATTTTTGGAAGTTTAATTCTAAGGCTTGCTTCATTAAGTATGTTTTACCTTGAATATTTGATTAAATCTAAAGTGGTGTTTAGCAAGCTGGTAAAATTATGATTCTTTGCACAAATATCTTTTCTATATCATACTACTGATTAGTAATTTTTCTATAATTTTCCGATGAGTAATTTCAGTACTTCCTTCTTTACGTAGGATTAACGTGATTATACTGGATAAATTAATTAGAGGCTAAATGCTTTCTGTAAAATTCTGAAAATTTGTATTTGAGGTTATCTTGCTGTTATTTAATGACCATGGTTTTTGGGTATCCATTACTTAGGAGGATCATATAGTTCATGTTTAACATGACCCGTGGCCCATCTTTTGGGAAAATTAAATAAATATCAGATTAATTAGGAAAATTATAAGTTTCTGGATTTAGACAAGTTATGATATGGTAGACCTCCAGTAAATATTATAGGGGATTCGGAAGAAAATTTGGAATACCTCCCCTTGTGTACCTCATATAGCTTAGGATGGTCTGCATATAGTAAAACCACGGAAACTGAACTAGAGTAATAATGAACTTGGGAAATGGAATTTTGGTAGTTGCTGGTTGGTTAGTGCAAGCTACGATTAAGTTCATTATTGGAAGTCAGGATAAGTAGGGTGTGAGAACGGTTAGGGTTAGGTGGCGTTCGGGAATGACGGAAGATCGTCCATCCCGGGAAGAAGAGGAAGAGTCTTAATACTCTAGGGTTAGATCTAAAGCAACTAAAAGATATCGGGTTAAGGGAGATCAACCAATAACAATAAGTGCCTTGTGAAAGGGAACTTCGGGCAGTAATGCCGCCGTCTTGGTTCCTAGTGCCCCTTGAGAGCCCTTCACTGGGTATGCCGGGGGCAGTCCTGGGCTAACGTAAACCATAGGAATAATAAAATTAAAAGAGCAACTAGTATAACTAGGGTTGCACATACACACACCTCGGTAGCTAGGAAGGTAGAATAATTGGTTTGGTTGCCATTCAGACGGTAGCTCTGAAGGTAGATGCACGGACGGGACTGTCCGGGGGGCCGAGGGCTCGAGGGTTGGAGTACAGGATAGGTGGTGTGTCTTCGCTATCTGATAGTCGTTCACACCGACATCGGTACGTTGACTCGGCGGTGTGGGACACTTAGCCAAAGAAAGTCTGGTGGGTACAACCAGCAGTAGTACGCGGATACTCTAGGTTGTGTTCTTCTAGGGGCGTACGGAAGGGCTAGGCCTGGTAGTGTGGATACCCGCCTAGGAGTTGGGGGCCCGACCCACTGTCTCTGTTTGCCACTACGGAGGTTCCTGGGAGTGAAGCTAGCTGCCCGAATAGGGGAAACTAAAGGTCTGTGCGCATAGAGTCGTGTGCGTGAGTTGCACTTGCATGAATCATGTCATTGCATATCACTACACTCATAATTGCATACAACCGACACCCCAACGTATAAATCGGTATGGGACTTTTTATACGATGGGAGCCTTGCAGAAGATCCCTTAACTTATAAGTTTGTATGGGCATTCATATAAGTTAAGGTTACATAGTTATTTACTTGCTTGTTTACTTACTGTTCTCTAGCTGCCTTTTTATACAAATTGCTACTTATTAACTGCTCTCCTTATTACTTACTGCCGTAGGATTGTTAGACCTACTTCATTCTAAATAACTACTAGATTAGCTTCCCTGTCACCTGCTTGATTATTCTCCACTTTTGAAGCTTCCCTTTCCTCCTCTCCGCCCGGTGCTTAGGAGCCGTGGTGAGAGGGGTAGGGGATGATATGGCTTATTCTTTATGACTAATGGTTTTCGAACCACAACATTATAGGAGCTCCGGATGGGAGACAGGGACCAGCAGTCCAGGGACCAGCACCAGCGGAGTACGGTGGGCATGGAGGTGGGACAGTCTAGCACCGGTGCATCTGCGACCAGCTCCGTGAGTGATTAGTAGTTTTATAGCTTCCGTTTTGAGTGACTTGTAGTGAGGACTTTGATGTACTAGGCTCGAGCCCATTTGTCTATTTCCTATTATTATCTATTGATGGACTGGATGTGATTTCACTTTTATTTACATGTTTATGTGGACTTGTTTACATTTTATGTTTAATTACTTCTCTCTCTTATGATCGAAAAGGGCCGGCAGAATTGGCGTTTTGTAGTGGTCGCCTTCCCGTGAGTCGGTGCCACCGCAAAGCGGCAATTCTGGGCTAAGACCCCGGTGGTTTAAAAAGAAAAAAGGAGGTCTTACAAGTGGTATCAGAGGAAACCTCGATCGAAGAGAAGTTGTCCACAAAACCTTGGGCCACCCCCGTGCGAGCTTAGTTTGCGGACAAACTAGCAGCGGAAGCAGTGGTGTGCCCATAGGGGAAATCACATGTGAAAGTCCATCCTAACTCTTCTTAAATCCCATTCATTCGCTCTCTAACAAATGGAATTTTTACTTGTAGCCTGCGACGAACCCTACACCGCAGCAGGGGACACCCTATTCTCCAAATGTGGTCCCGCCTCCACCGGCTCCAGCCCCGTTCCAGCAGACGGAGATGGGGCAAACACTGACGGCCATCCTGGAGGCCTTCAGAGCTCAGCAAGCCCCGGCTCCACAGCCAAACCCCGAGGCCAATTGGATGACTGTCTTCCGGGGACTTTCCCCTCCATCTTACCAGGGGACGGAGTCTGCAGTACGTACGGAGGAATGGTTGGACACCATTTACGAGATGCTGGCAGGGATTCGATGCCCTACTGAGGAGGCAGTCGCTCTGGCAGTCTCCTGCTTAGAGTCACACGGAAAGAGGTGGTGGAAATCTCAGCTGGACACCACCTTTGCGGGGATGGACTGCGCTGATATTACTTGGGAGGAGTTTAGAGTAGCGCTCTTGGGACATTTTGTACCTCAGTAGGCGAGGGACGACCTGGAGGATAGGTTCCTGTGGTTGAGGCAGGGGAACTGGACTGTGGTGGAGTACTATCAGGAGTTCACTCACCTGGCCCGCTATGCGGACGCCTACCAGTTAGACGATGTTGGCTATGCCCGGAGGTTTTATAAGGGGCTGCAAGATGACATGAGACAGGCCCTCCTTTTCGTCTCAGAGGGGAGTCTGGCCAGGATCCTGGAGATGGCTAAGAAGAGAGAGGCGGATCAGCTTACAGTGAAGAGCCGGAAGAGACCGGCTGATGATACAGTGATTGGAGGACGTAGGGACCGTCCTCGAGGCCAGGTTATTTGGGAGAGAAGGAACGGGGATCAGCCTCGTCAAGAGTTTGGGTAGGAGCTGAGGAGTCAGGGGGTATTGGCTCCCCAACCTATACAGATGCTGGAAATGCCAAGGACGGCAGAGCAGCCACCGGTATGCTATCAGTGCAACCAGCCTGGGCATATCAAGAGGAACTGCCCTGTGAGGCGAGCACCCCCACCAGCACATCAGGGCACTCTACCTCCCCGATAGTTTGGCGGACGAGGACAGGACCGAGGACGAGGATTTCAGGATCGAGGCCGCAGGCCAGAGAGGGAGCAGGTGTATGCTCTAGACCTGACACAACCCCGGAACCCGGAGCAGGTTATCACAGGTATGACAGTACTTTTAAATTTTTATCATATAATCTAGTATTCTAGACATAACCTGGTTAGAAATTAAGAGAAGAAACCTGCAACAAGAATACTAAGACACTTAATTACCCCAGGCATAGTCTTCGTTAGCGGCAAGCCCGCTCACACCCTCTTCGACACTGGTGCGTCGCAATCGTTCGTGTCGGAGGATTTTGTGAAAGGACTGGCAGGTGTGGAGCCATTCACCGGGAAGATGATGAGGGTGCGCCTACCCGATGGATCAGAGATAATGACCTCTGCTCATTGCAATATGGAAGCGAGGATCGGCGGGAAGGCGTTTGAGGCACCAGCGACGGTTCTGAAGATGCCGGACTACGACCTGATCCTGGGCATGACTTGGCTGTATTGGAACCATGCCCAGATCGATTGCGTGGCGAAGAGGATCACCGTGAGGCACGACGACTCCTTCATTGTCATCGAAGGTATTATACCAGCACCCCGTACCTTACTATCGTCTGTGCAGGCCGTTAAGGCCCACCTGCAGGGTAAAGAAGTTTATCAGGTCCTTTTTGAGGCGGTCGTGGCCAAGGACTCCATTGCAGATATTCCAGTAGTGCGGGACTTCGCCGACGTATTTCCGGAGAAGCTACCAGGGCTACCCCCACACCGAGAGAAGGACTTCCAGATTCAGCTCGTACCGGGGGCTAAGCCGGTATCCAGAGCTCCCTATCGAATGGCCCCAAAGGAGTTGGTGGAGTTTCGGAGCCAGCTTCAGGAGTTAGTGGAGGCCGGGTTCGTTCGGCCTAGCTCTTCACCATGGGGAGCTCTGGTGTTGTTAGTTAAGAAGAAGGACGGGACCCTTCGACTGTGCATCGATTACCGGGCTCTGAACAGGTTGACAGTCCTGAATACTTATCCCTTACCACGGATAGACGAACTATTTGACCAGCTGGAGGGAGCCCATTGGTTCTCAAAGCTGGATCTGAGGTCAGGGTACTACCAGCTTCGCATTCGGGAGGAGGACATCCCGAAGACGGCCTTCAGCAGCAGATACGACTTGTACGAATTTACAGTGATGCCGTTCGGGCTCACGAATGCACCCTCCGCATTCATGACCCTGATGAATCGGGTGTTCGAAGAGTATCTGGATGTCTTCGTTATCGTATTCATAGACAACATCCTTATCTATTCAAGGACGGAGGAGGAGCACGCGAGACATCTAGCCTTGACCTTGGAGAAGCTGCGTGAGCATGAGATGTACGCCAAGTACAGCAAGTGCCAGTTCTGGCTAAAGGAGGTAGCCTTTCTGGGCCATGTCATTAGTGGAGCAGGTCTGGCAGTGGATCCGGCGAAGGTCCAGGCAGTACGGGATTGGCCACCACTAAAGTCGGCCTCAGATGTTCGAAGTTTCTTGGGACTTGCCGGTTACTACCAGAAGTTCGTAAAGGGGTTCTCTCAGATTGCCCTCCCTCTTACGTCTCTGACGAACAAGGAGTCCCCTTTTATTTGGACACCGCGATGCGAATCTGCCTTCCAGGAGCTGAAGGATCGTCTCACCTCGGCCCCCATCCTTGCTCTTCCATCAGGGAATGAGGGATTCCAGGTGTATATAGATGCTTCCTATCAAGGGATGGGTGCCGTTCTGATGCAGAATGGGCACGTAATAGCCTATGCCTCCCGTCAGTTGAAGCATCACGAGCAGAACTACACCGTGCACGATCTGGAGATGGGGGCAGTCATTTTTGCTCTTAAGATCTGGCGACACTATCTCTACGGAGTACATTGCGATATCTTCTCCGACCACAAGAATCTGAAGTACGTCGACACCTAGAAGGAGTTAAACATCAGACAGAGACGCTGGGTGGAGTTTTTGTCGGACTACCAGTATACCATGCACTACCATCCGGGGAAGGCGAACGTGGTCGCGGATGCTCTGAGCCGGAGAGCGAGTACGATAGGAGTAGGCCCGCAGCTGATGGCCTTGGAGTTGGTTAAATCATTCGAGGAGATGTAGATTTCACTAGTGTCTGAGGATGACCCGGAGCTGTACATGGAGTACCTGGGGTCGATGGATACTACTGATGACATTCGAGACCGCATCAGAGACGGGCAGATGCTGGACGAGAGAGCTGAGCCGATATTCCGAGCCTTGGAGGAAGGCACAACTGGAGATTACTCTTTGAGGGATGGGCTCCTGTGTTTCCGGGGCAGAGTCTACATACTAGCAGGAGGACGGATCCGGGAGGACATTTTGATGGAAGCTCACTACAGCCGATATTCTGTACACCCGGGGATCACCAAGATGGTAAAGGATTTGAAGAGGACGATGTACTGGCTGGGTATGAAGAAAGATATTACGTATTTTGTGACGCATTGCGAGGCCTGCCAGCTCGTGAAGGCGGAGTGCAGGAACCCGGCAGGCTTGCTGCAGCCGCTTCCGGTGCCGGAGTTGAAGTTTGAGTATATAGCCATGGACTTCATACATGGGCTGCCTCGATCCCGTGTGGGGAATGACTCGATCTAGGTGATAGTGGACAGACTAATAAAGGTGGCCAGATTCATTCCAGTGGAAAAGGACACACCGGTCAGAGTATTAGTACGGAGGTTCGTTGAGCAGTTTGTGCGTTATCATGGGGTGCCCTAGACTATCGTTTCGGATCGGGATGGGCGGTTTACATTCAGGGAATGGAGGTCAGTCCAGGCCCATCTGGGTTCTCGGTTGACATTCAGCACAGCTTTTCACCCTCAGACCGACAGATAGACAGAGCGCACCAACCGTACACTGGAGGATCTGTTGCGACTCTGTATTTTGGACCGTGGCGAGCCTTGGGAGAGATTGCTACCACTGGTCGCGTTTTCGTACAACAACGCTCATCAGTCCAGCATAGGCATGGCTCCATACGAGGCGTTGTACGGAAGGAGGTGCAGGACCCCCACTATCATGGGTTCAGGATGAGGACCTGCAGGAACTAGGCTCGGAGTTTGTGGGAGATACAGATGCTCAGATTAGATTGATCCGGGACAGGATGTTGGAAGCCCAGAGCAGACAGGCGAAATACTACGATGCGAGGCATCGTCAAGTTGAGTTCCAGGTGGGGGACCGAGTTTTCTTGAAGATACGGCCGATGCACGGAGTTTCGCGGGTGCGTGGGCGGAAGAAGCTCAGTCCGAGATATATGGGGCCTTATAGGATCCTGGAGCGGATCGGCCCCTTAGCCTATAGACTAGAGCTACTGCCGAAGTTAGCGGGATTGCATGACGCCTTCCACGTTTCCTCACTTCGGAGGGCTCTGCTACGCCCTGAGCAGCTGATCTCCTCGGCAGATGGCCCGGTGGCCTCGGATCGGTCAGTCAACTTGGAGCCTATCAGGATTGACGATACAGCAGTGCGGGTCTTGCGACGGAAGAAGGTTCCGTTAATTAAGGTTATGTGGAACAATCATGGGCAGGAGGAGCATACATGGGAGCCACAGGACTTGATGCGGCAAAAATACCTGGAACTTTTTCGTCAGGTATACCTCACCACCCCTCTGGACAATCAATTTACCTTCTTGTTAAACCAATAGAACTGAAATTTCAAGAATAGGGGCTAATCTTTTGTTTATTGGGGTGTATATACCTAGTTAATTGGGCGAATCAATCTTAGATTTGAAACCGCACAAAGCAAACATAACGTAGAGATGTAATTTCTTCAATTCTCATGGGATGTTACAAGCTTATTTTTCCGATTAGAGTCCCGTAGGCTTAACCTTGATTTCGGGGATGAAATCTTTGTTTTGTTTATTGGGATTTGTAACATCCCATTTCCGGCTAGAACCCTAGGAGTCGGTTGGTTGTGATAGAACCCTAGGAAGCCCAAAAATTGAAATAAATCGACCAAGATTTCGGGCCACGGGTTGGTCACGCCTGTGACCGACCCGTCACGCCCGTGACCTAGGGCGTGACTCCTTCGACGATCGTCGATCTCAGGGAGACGATCGTCGGGCGCAAAATTTTCAACCTGGCCATGTCATGCCTGTGACCCAGGTGTCACGTCCGTGACCTAGGGCATGACTCCTTCGACGATCATCGATCTCAGGTCGACGATCGTCGGGCGCGAAATTTGCCTCATGGCCTGTCACGCCCGTGACCCATGTGTCACGCCCGTGACCTAGGGCATGGCCACCCTTCGCCGATCATCGACCTCAGTTCGACGTCGTCGAACCCAGAATTGGTCACCCGGGCTTGTCACGCCCGTGACCCACATGTCACGCCCGTGACCCACATGTCACGCCCGTGACCAAGGGCGTGACCACCCTTCGACGATCGTCGATCTCAGTTCGACGATTGTTGATCCCAGAATTGGTCACCCGGGCTTGTCACGCCCGTGACCCACGTGTCACGCCCGTGACCAAAGGCGTGACCATCCTTCGACGATCGTCGATCTCAATTCGACGATCGTCGATCCCAGAATTGGCCACCCGGGATTGTCACGCCCGTGACCTATGTGTCACGCCCGTGACCAAGGCCGAAACGTCAGCCAGACTGGAAATTTCGATAACCGACGTTGTAATCAATCCTGATTATGGGAAGTTACACTAGGAGTATTTATGGGCCGTTTCCTACTCTGATTACTTAATAAATTAAGGAAATGTTGGTCCAATAAGAAATCGCCACCTGACAAACACCTCTTCATCTCCAGCGTTTCAACTGCCTTTGCCATAACCGAAACATCATTAAGAGGAATATTAAGGGCCATGAACGTTTCATCCTTTCCCCTTCCCATTTGCTGATCTATAAAAGATTCCTAAGAGCAAGAGGAAAAGGTTACACGCTCCATCAAACTGTTTCAGATTTCCCCCTTGCTGTTGAAGAATTTCCGGCGACGCCACCACCGCGCCAATGGCTTCCCGACGCTCTGCACGCCTCCAGCCCGCAAACAAGGTCCTCCCCTCCCTCTTCTTCTGCGGATAGATCTTAGAAATTGTTAGGATAGATATCAGGCTCAAAAGAGCCGGATCGGGTGAGCGTTTCCATGGTTTTCCAAAATTTTCATGGTGGCGGGTTCGCCGGAAACCGCCTCTCCGGCGGCCGTGCCGCCGCCCGACGATAGCCCTCACCTCAACAGAGGTGGTGGTGGTGGTGGCCGGCTAGGGAGATGGCTGGATGGCCGGGAAATAGCTTTGGAAAAGCTACAGAAAATTAAGTTTTCAGGGCTCTGGTTTCGGGCTGTAGAAGAAGATGAACAGTGCCATTGAATTAGATTTTATTTTTAAAACAATTTCTGAATGAAAATATCTGTCACTTTAAATAATTTGGGAAAAATACCTAGAGGCTCTTGCAGGAAAAATGGTCAACACCAATATTGTACCTCTTGGAGTCTAGGGAATTTTAAAATTTGTTTCAAGCATTTTGGACCACTGGATAGACCTTGGCACTCGATTTGGTGAGGTCTACCCATAGGGTGTCCTGACCTTAGAAAAATTCCCCACTCCAATCCATTCATCACAATGACTTCTAAATTTGGGGTGTGGCCTAACCTTACCTATATCTAGGTACCATCCAAAAATTAGGATTTTTGGGAAATATTTTTCTATAGTTTTTAGGAAAATTCAATAATCCTAGCTTGATTTAATTAGATGGCTAAATAATTTCCAAAGCCTCCCAAATTTTGGTGAGTGGTCCCTGGGTTCACCATAAGGTTTTGTATAATTTTTCGTCTCATTTGGAGATGGTTTGGATTAGAAATGATCAAACCTAAGTTTTGCCCTAATAAGGGGTCTTAGGTTAATGGTGCACTTTTGATATTTGAGTGGTCAAATCACCTCAATAGAGGCTGAGATTTTTACCACTGGCTAGTAACATTCTCTAGCACCCCCTCAAAGAGTTTGAGGTGGATCGGAGTAAGTTTACCCTAAGAACCAAGGCCAAACCCTAAGGATGGATCTTGGTGGCTTGTGAAGGTCATGGGGTCAAATGACCTTGGATTAACTCGAAATTTGGTGAAGAGGACCATAGGGCCATTATAGTTCTCTGGATGAAATCTTAGTAGATTTGGAGACTGTTGGGATACCTAAAAACCTAACCCTAGTTTAGGGTGCAAAACTTGTAGAGATAGGAAATGACACTAAATCACATTGAAAAGTTATGAGATTTGGGTAGAGTAAATTATAGGGATGATACAAGCTCTGGATATTTTACTATGAATTTTAAGATCATTATTTTGGATACTTCATTAACGATTTAGTAGCTTGTATGATTTGCTTAGAAAATTTATTATGGAATACATACTTCCTGGAAATTGATGAAATTTAAGTATAAAACATTTATTAGGATTTTAAATCTCTGTGAATTTTTCTGGGATTTTTGGAAGTTTAATTCTAAGGCTTGCTTCATTAAGTATGTTTTATCTAGAATATTTGATTAAGGCTCCGTTTGGGGGATTATTTTCACCGGTAAGCGGTTGCGACCGGATGAACCGGACCTTAATTAAGTCCGGTAAATCCGGTCGCAACCGCTTGACCGGTGAAAATAAGCCCCCCAAACGGAGCCTAAATCTAAAGGTGTTTAGCAAGCTGGTAAAATTATGATTCTTTGCACCAAGATCTTTTCTATATCATACTACTGATTAGTAATTTTTCTATAATTTTCCGATGAGTAATTTTAGTACTTCCTTCTTTACATAGGATTAACGTGATTATACTGGATAAATTAATTAGAGGCTAAATGCTTTCTGTAAAATTCTGAAAATTTGTATTTGAGGTTATCTTGCTGTTATTTAATGACCATGGTTTTTGGGTAGCCATTACTATGGAGGATCATGTAGTTCATGTTTAACATGACCCGTGGACCATCCTTTGGGAAAATTAAATAAATATCAGATTAATTAGGAAAATTATAAGTTTCTGGATTTAGACAAGTTATGATATGGTAGACCTCCAGTAAATATTATAGGGGATTCGGAAGATAATTTGGAGTACCTCCCCTTGTGTACCTCATATAGCTTAGGATGGTCTGCATATAGTAAAACCACGGAAACTGAACTAGAGTAATAATGAACTTGGGAAATGGAATTTTGGTAGTTGCTGGTTGGTTAGTGCAAGCTACGATTAAGTTCATTATTGGAAGTCAGGATAAGTAGGGTGTGAGACCGGTTAGGGTTAGGTGGCGTTCGGGAATGACGGAAGATCGTCCATCCCGGGAAGAAGAGGAAGAGTCTTAATACTCTAGGGTTAGATCTAAAGCAACTAAAAGGAGATCGGGTTAAGGGAGATCAACCAATAACAATAAGTGCCTTGCGAAAGGGAACTTCGGGCCGTGATGCCGCCGTCTTGGTTCCTAGTGCCCCTTGAGAGCCCTTCACGGGGTATGCCGGGGACAGTCCTGGGCTAACGTAAACCATAGGAATAATAAAATTAAAAGAGCAACTAATATAACTAGGGTTGCACATACACACACCTCGGTAGCTAGGAAGGTAGAATAATTGGTTTGGTTGCCATTCAGACGGTAGCTCTGAAGGTAGATGCACGGACGGGACTGTCCGGGGGGCCGAGGGCTCGAGGGTTGGAGTACAGGAAAGGTGGTGGGTCTTCGGTATCTGATAGTCGTTCACACCGACATCGGTACGTTGACTCGGCGGTGTGGGACATTTAGCCAAAGAAAGTCTTGTGGGTACAGCCAGCAGTAGTACGTGGATACTCTAGGTTGTGTTCTTCTAGGGGCGTACGGAAGGGCTAGGCCTGGTAGTGTGGATACCCGCCTAGGAGTGGTGGGCCCGACCCACTATCTCTGTTTTCCACTACGGAGGTTCCTGGGAGTGAAGCTAGCTGCCCGAACAGGGGGAACTAAAGGTCTGTGCGCATAGAGTCGTGTGCGTGAGTTGCACTTGCATGAATCATGACATAGCATATCACTACACTCATAATTGCATACAACCGACACCCCAACGTATAAATCGGTATGGGACTTTTTATACGATGGGAGCCTTGCAGAAGATCCCTTAACTTATAAGTTTGTATAAACATTCATATAAGTTAAGGTTACATAGTTATTTACTTGCTTGTTTACTTACTGTTCTCTAGCTGCCTTCTTAAACAAATTGCTACTTATTAACTGCTCTCCTTATTTACTTACTGCCATAGGATTGTTAGACCTACATCATTCTAAATAACTACTAGATTAGCTTCCCTGTCACCTGCTTGATTATTCTCCACTTTTGAAGCTTCCCTTTCCTCCTCTCCGCCCGGTGCTTAGGAGCCGTGGTGAGAGGGGTAGGGGATGATAGGGCTTAGTCTTTATGACTAATGGTTTTCGAACCACAACATTACAGGAGCTCCGGATGGGAGATAGGGACCAGCAGTCCAGGGACCAGCACCAGCGGAGTACGGTGCGCATGGAGGTGGGACAGTCTAGCACCGGTACACCTGCGACCAGCTCCGTGAGTGATTAGTAGTTTTATGGCTTCCGCGTTGAGTGACTTGTAGTGAGGACTCTGATGTACTGGGCTCGAGCCCATTTGTCTATTTCCTGTTATTATCTATTGATGGACTGGATGTGATTTCACTTTTATTTACATGTTTATGTGGACTTGTTTACATTTTATGTTTAATTACTTCTCTCTCTTATGATCGAAAAGGGCCGGCAGAATTGGCATTTTGTAGTGGTCGCCTTCCCGTGAGTCGGTGCCACCGCAAAGCGGCAATTCTGGGCTAAGACCCCGGTGGTTTAAAAGAAAAAAAAGGGGGGTCTTAAACCCACTTAGTGAATACGGGGTAGTACACAATCCTCACTCCTTACGAGCTAATCCTACGCTCGGAAAGAAAAGTCCAACCCTCTGTATTCGATGAGTGCTTGTTGACCTGGAAGGGTATTTTTGTGGGTCCCTCCACGGCTCTATAAATATCTCACGACAGCCCTGAAAATAATATCCTTGCTCGACCTAAGTTCATCTTCTGAGCTTTCGCTGCTTCGACCATGTACGGTAGCCTGACCGTGAAACCGCTCTCACAAGAGCTTCTGGATCGTCTTGTTGTTGCGTAGGAAAAAGCCAGCTCCAAGAACTCTAAATATGCTACATGGCTCTCGTCTAGGAGGCCCGCTGATTCACCCTACCGACTAAAAAGGGCGAAGATGATTCTACGGAACCCTGTGGCGAATGAGTCTGCCTCTCCGACACCTACCCCTAATTGCGAGAACCTAGCCATCCTAGCAGAGGTATTTTACTTATCCTCATCTTGGTTAAAATGCAAAGAACGGGCATGTTGAACTAAGTCCCAGGCCTATTTACAGGAGCCACTGCCAGAGAGCGATGTCAGCGCTCCCCAGGCGAATGCCGAGACACCTTGGCTTCCTAAGGGAACGAATAACCGCTTCCGGAGACTGCCTCCCAAATTGCCCGAGCCAAAACTGTAGTCACTCAAGGTATGACCGATGGTGACCTTACACTCCTTAACTCATATATCTTTCTGCTTATACTGCTTCTCGTAGCTCCACCCTTTGGGTCTACGGGTCTGTTCAGTCCAGCGCCTAAGACCCCGACCGCCGAGAACCTAAATGAACCAGCAACAGGCTCACAACCCTCGACCGAGAAAGTACCTGATGCCTCCCAACCGGCCGAGACCCACCCGTCGAGACAAACACCAATCCATCTAGGACGAGGGAAAACGGGCAATCCACTCTTTGCGATACCCTTCGAGGGAAGACCTGGTCCTTCCCACTAGCCACCAGGCGGAAGCGCCATCACTAAGCCAGGTAAATGATTACACCTTCCCATTTTCGTTCGAATCTTATCCTAACAGTGGCTGAAACTTCTCACCAGGCTACTAGGACACCTCGGCGGCGGCCCCTGATACCGACGAGGAGGAGTTCTTTCCCCCACCATCTCCCAGTAACCTAGCAAACTTTCTCGGAGATCCCAGAGAAGCCGAGACACTCAAAGAGCGGATGGTGGAGGTCTTGGTGAAGCTGATCTAGATGCAGCGGGAAGACTCCCATCAAGATAAAGTGCACCAAGAGACAACTGAACATTGGTTGGACATCCTCAAGCGGGACTACTCGAATCTCATTGGGGAAATGGAGCGGTAGGGAGGCAGGTGTGAGGAGGCATCTCCTAAAAGACACATTATGCGAGCCTGGGATCATATGCGCTTGGTCAACCAAGAGCTAACAGCTGTGAGCTCCTACTATTACCCGCGAGTGCCTCCGAGGTCGGGGAGGCGAGGCCGGGGCTTTTGGCAATGGGTTTAGTACTGAGCTCGTCGGCTCCCGCCTACTCTTACCCTAGCTTCCCGCTCAATCTTTCATAAAATGTACCCTTTTCTCTTTCCTCTATAATAAATTTTAAGCTAATATTCTAAATTTGGCCTCGCCTAACGAGTGGCCTTCTGTATTCTTAATAATGTTTTTGTTTTAATGCTTTCTTATTCTACCAAATGCCATACTCGATGTCTTCTTCTTTTCTCATTGCGCAATGCCTTACACTTGCCCAGGATCCTTCCTGGAGGCTTTCGCCATTTGCAGGTAAGAAGCGGCGGTGGAGTCGGGCGGATTACGAGGCGCCATAATAATAAAATGTTATTCACACCCCGTCTCCTAGGGAAAACCTCATGATTGCTCAATTCTCTTATAAATAGGTCGGCTCACCAACCACATTTACTATCATTTGATTCCAGGTCTTCGTTCTTTTCTTACGCACTCGCAACTTCTGTGGTCTCGTTCCTGTGCAAACCCAGCTTCCTTCACACACTCGCAAAATGTTGAGAGAGATAGTCGGTCAAACTCAATGTGCGGAAGGCTTCATCGACCACGATTTTCTCCCTTGCAAGCTAACCGAGGAGAAGTACCTTTCTGCGGTTGCCAATACGTCCCTCATGGGTTCATTGCGCGGCATCTCGAGGGTCATGAAAAAATCAATTTCCTACCGAAAGGGGAGCTCGCTATTCCCCTGGAACAATTTGAGGTGGGATTCTGCCTCCCCCTTGGGTTAGAGGTGCGCCAAACCCTCCGGTACTTTGGGGTGGTTCCCGCACAACTCAGCCAAAACTCCATCAAACTTTTGGTAGCATTTACCTACTACATGCGGGCAGAAAAGATCGAGTTCAACCTCTCGGTCTTCCGAAAGCTGTTTAACTTCCAGGCCAAGAGTGGGATCGTCTTCTTCTCTGGCCAGACGATCAAGACGAGCAGCCTTGCCAATAAGAACCACCATTGGCCCCAGAAGTTCATCTTCATCTCTAGAAACTTCGGCAACATGCCCCTCTCGCCCGTCCAATACGACGAGGCGACCTGTAAGCCTCCCGCGCTTGGGGAGCACAAGACTGCCCTTCTCGCCTTCTTCGGAACAAAGAACTTCAACGTCAAGTTCTTGCAGCGGGACCTTGACTCCCTTCTAACCATCCTCGCCGGAGAAGGTACCATTCTGCCCCTCCCTTTAAATTTATACCTTTAGATTTGGCAAAGCTAACTCTTATTATCCATACAGGTGAGCGAGAAATCCCCCTCCACCCATCGTATGGGGAAGTTGTGGCTCTTGCAACCAGCCTATCACTCGCTTAATCAGCGTCCTTGGACTGCAGGGATGAGTTGGGTACCTCGTCCTAGCTGAGTGCCCTGAAGTGGAAGCCGGTTGCTCCTCCTCCACCATCTTACAAGAAGACCAAAACATCAACGCTGGATGAGGTCAAGTACGCCGTCGAAGCCCCCGCCAAGGCCCCGACTGCGACGGGTATGACAAGTACTGCCACCAAGATCTCTTCCTCTGTGGAGAAGGCTCCGGAGGGGCCAGAGCCGAGAGGGTACCAGAACTTCGGCCTTGGTGAGAGTCATCTGGACGAGACGGGTCAGCATCTTTTCCAGTGGGACCCCGAGGCTAATCGTGGCTCCATCTCGATTCTCTTGCCAATATGGATGGAGCAAGATACTACCAGCGGAGATGCCTTCGCATTTACCTTCGGGTTGTACAACCGTGAGGACGGCAACATCTATAACAAGGAGTCAACCCAGACCCTTGTGCACGAGGTTGCGCGGGCCCAGCTGCACGGCCTTGAGCTTGTGCACATGTAGTCGCGCTGGGGCCTCAGCCTTCAACGGAACCTAAACTAGGTTCAAAAGTAGTGGGATCTCGCCGCGGTAGAAGTGACCTCCCTTAAGAGCCAACTGACGGCCTCTGAGATGCTTCTTGCCAGTCGTCTAGCGAAAGGGGTGAGTGAATCCTTCATTGTCCCTTCGTACTTTTGCATCATTCCCAGCTAACTCTTTTAATGTCCTTTCGCAAGATTCCACAAATGCCAAGTTATTGTGCACACAGGTGGCCGACCTTGAGCGCGAGGTCATGGGATGCCTGCAAGAAACTCTACTTTGGCCGCCCCGGGCGAGAAGGTCAAATGGCATCAATACAGCAACTATAAAATCAAAGTGATGATGCAGGAGAATGCTCAGGGGGAGGCTAAGCATGTGATCGAGGTGCTGGGAGGTACCAGATTGATAAATGAAGGAGGCGAGAAGCTTACGACACATAGCGTGCTCCCCTGGCTATTTACTCCCAATGAGAAGCCCGAGGGGGATGATGACCTTCAGCATGAGGATGAAGCCGGCTCGCTCTTCGACAGGGAAGAAAGTTCCTCCAAGGTTAAGCCAAGCGATTCCTCCTGAAGATTTTTGCTCTTTCTTTACTTGTATTTCTTTTTTTTTGTTTTGGAAAATTCATGTAATGGGAAAGACCCCTAATATATATGTGTACATATAAAAGATTCTTTTCTGGCATGTTAATTCTTTCATTTCTGTAGGGATGATTTCTGCTCTTAGTTTCTCGCTTTTTGCTTTTAACCATTCGCAAATACTTTCACGCATTCGCATATACCTTAAGCTCTTAGGTGGTGACAGAAGTGTCAATCGCAACTCGCACTTGTGTACCACATCTGGCAGGTTACAACTTTGACTCCTTACTCCACGGGGAAGGCCCTCTAAGTACGTCTGCCTAGTAAACCTTATCAAGTGGGCTCTATCGAGAGGGTCCTGCCGAGTGGGACCTACCAAGAGAGGCTTGTAGAGAGGGACCTGCTGAGAGGCACATTTGGATTCTGCATGTCCTCTAAATAAACTTCATTCTTGGGCTTCTATTCCTCGAAGCATTAAACGTCCACCGAAGGCCTAACAGACCTACCAGCTACGTGAGAGCCTGACAGTAGGAGCATCCCGAGGCTTAGTTTTTCAACAGTTCACAATGTCCACCGAGTGCCCAATAGACCTACCAGCGAGGTGAGAGCCTGATAGCGGGAGCAATTCTAGACTTAGTTTTTCATTAGTTCACAATGTCTATCGAGGGACTAACAGACCTGCTAGCTAGGTGAGAGCTTGACAGCGGGATCAACTCGAGTCATAGTTTTTCATCAGTTCATAATGTCCACTCAGGGCCTAATAGACCTATCAGCTAGGTGAGAGCTTGACAGCAAGAGCAGCTCGGGACTTAGTTTTTCATCGGTTCACAATGTCCGCCGAGGGCTAATAGACCTGCCTGCTACGTGAGAGCCTGACAGCGGGTGTAGCTCGGGACTTAGTTTTTCATTAGTTCATTATGTCCACTGAGGTCCCAATAGACTTGCCAACTAGGTGAGAGCCTCATAACGGGAGCAGCTCGGGACTTAGTTTTTCATCAGTTCATAATGTCCACCGAGGGCCCAACAGACCTGCCCGCTCGGTGAGAGCCTAACAGCGGAAGCAGCTCGGGACTTTGTTTTACATCAGTTCATAATGTACACCGAGCGCCCAACAAACCTGCCAGCTAGGTGAGATCCTGACAATGGGAGCAGCTCAGGACTTAGTTTTTCTTTAGTTCACAATGTCCACCGAGGGCCCTACAGACCTACCAGCAAGGTGAGAGCCTAACAGCAGAGCAACTCGGGACTTAGTTTTTCATCAGTTCATAATTTCCACCAAGAGCCCAGTAGACATGACAACTAGCTGAGAGCCTAACAGAGGGAGCATCATGGGACTTAGTTTGACCTATCTTCAAGCCTTGAGAGGGGGGGGGGGAGGAAAAAAAGAACATAGTAAGAGAGAAAGAGCCAGAAACAAGACATGCATTCTATTTTTTCAGGGATAGAAGCGTTTCAAGTCGTCACCACTCCAGGTATGGCTGATGGTTACCCACTCCATATTTTGGAGGCGATAACTTCCCAACTTGACTACTTGAGTGCTTCCTCGATTACATAGGGACCTTCCCAATTGGAATTAAGATTTGCTATCAACGCAGACCTTCCGGCCGCATCAAACTTTTTCAAGTCATGATCCCATTTTGTAAACTGTTTTACACGTACATGCTTGTCGAAATACTTGGCCATTCGGTGCTATACTTCCTCTTGCTTGACGATGGCCAGGTCGCGAAGCTCCTCCACCAAGTCTAGCGAGAGTCGCATCTCGCCCTCATTCTCAATCCTCCAGTCCTCTTCCCCTTCTCCTGTAATGACTACTCGTGGTGACTTAACCTCTAACTCTACAAGAAGCATGACCTCGCAGCCATGTGAAAGATTGAACGGGGTTTCCCCCGTGGCCGTGTTGGGTGTGGTTCTTAGGGACTAAAGGACCGTTGGGAGCTATTCAACCAAGTTCCCCTTCATATTCTCCAGCTTCTTCTTCAACGGTATCACAATGATCTTATTTGTTGCCTCCACTTGCCCGTTACTCTAGAGATGGTGGGCTGATGCGAACATGAGATCAATCCCAAGCTGGCCATTGAAGCTGATGAATTTCTCACTGGCAAATTGTAGTCCATTATTGGTGACTATGGCCTGAGGTAACCCGTGAGAGCAGATCATCTCTCCCCAAACAAAGTTATGGATTACTTGGGAAGTTATCTTGGCCAGGGATTTTACTTCCAGCCACTTTGAGAAGTAATCAGTAATGACAAGAAGAAATCTCCTCTGGTCGCTGGCCTGAGGAAAAGGACCCACAAGGTCCTTTCCCCAAATTGCAAAAGGCCATGATGCTATGATACTTCTGAGCCTCTCGGCAGGTAAGAGTTGCAACGACGCAAATAAATGGCATTTAAGACATTTCCTTACGAATTCTTTTGCATCCTTGCTCAAGTTTGGCCAGAAATACCCCAACCGAACGATCCGACCCTCTAAGGTCCTGCTCTCCGAGTGGCTCCCACACTCTCCTGAGTGGACCTCCTCTTGAAAAGTGTTAAGTTATCTACCTAATCACCTAGAGGGGGTGAATAGGTGAGTTGTGCGTCTATTTGCGGAATAAAAAATTTAGTGATCTATGCACAGAGAAATAACCAAGCAATCACAGAAGACACCAAGAATTATAGTGGTTCCCCAACCTTGGGTACGTCCACTTTCCACTCACCGATCTTGCAGCGCACTAGACTCGGCTAATCCACTAATCTCGGATTTAAAACAATCCTACAACTAAGAACAATGTTCCTATAACTCGATCCACAAAATGGATCTACACTCGGAAGATGAAAATTTTCTACAATAACTCGGAGAACAAAGCTCCTACACTCGGAGAATAATCTCCTATAAGAATAGATTGAAATAAGAAATACAATAGAATATCTCTCTCAGATCTAGAAATTTCTGCCTAGGTCTTCTTTCTTGATCTTTGCGGCTTTATCAGAAATTATTGAAGAAGTCTCTCGGCTAGATCCTTGATCTGAGATTTCTTGTCCCACAAGATCAAAGAGAGGAAGTAAGAGATTGAAGAAGATCTTAATCTGCAAGTCGTTCTGGATCAAAATATTCCTTGGCGATCAGCACGATGAGCGGCGGCTTCTGAATTTAGAAAGAGATGGCTGATCCAGAATTCCTAGAATAATTTTCTTTTCACGTGCTTAGGGTTAGTCGTAATGACAAGACCTTTTATAAGAAATCCCTAACGGTCATAATTATCATTAATGACGGCCACGCGGACCAATCACGTTAAGTCATTTGAAAAATACAACTGTCAGGACTTAGAAAAGTTTTCTGAGAAAATGTCTGGATTACTCGAGTGAAGAAAGAACTACTTGAGTACTACTGTGGGTTCTCGAGAAGACAACATCAAACAACTCGAGAAGAAGCACTTCAGGAAAAATAAGGATAGAAATTATCATTGCTCGAGAGGAATGAGAATTACTCGAGTACTTAAAATACTACTCGAGAAGTGGAAGTGAACTTCTCGAGAAAAAGACTTAGAGAGAATTCTGGGAAGAAAATTCTGGTTACTCGATTAATAGAATTGACTTCTCGAGAAGCAGTTGGACTTCTCGAGTACAATGACTTCACTACTTGAGAACTATAAATATAACTCGAGTGCTTGACTTCTGTTACTCGAGATAAAGTCTTGTACTACTCGAGTAATCAATATAACTACTCGAGTACTTTACTTAGAAAATTTATGGACTAGACTTTTCTGATAACTCGAGAAAAAGGAGTGATTTACTCGAGTTCTACTTGGCTTCTCGAGAACGAACAAGAACTCTTCTCGAGAACAACTTCAGTTACTCGATCGCTACACTTAGCTTACTCGAGAACTTTCTTAGCTTCTACTCGAGTACTTAAGTTATTACTCCAATGAAACACTTAGAAAAATTCAGCACTTTGAGAATTTTCTTTCTTTAAGGAATCTGCAATAAGTCTTTCTCCAACAAGTATAGTGCTCGAAAATGAAGTGTATCCTAATAGAGAGACTACACATGAGTCAATACTATGGATCACATAATAAGGGATTACATTGTATGGTCCTGTGTTTGATAACCCACTATAGACTGATATTGGCCTACACTTGGAAATTAAGTCCTGCAAACACATAACTCAACCAACACATCAAATACAACTTAATTCGTCTTAGTTCAAGGGTTACTTCATACAAATCTAGGTTATTGTGGATACAATACCCAACAATCTTCCCCTATTTATAGAAGTTAGAACCCTCTTCACTAAGGTGAATTATATAAACATAAACAAGTAAAAAGACTAGATATAAAAGAGAAAAACAGAGTAACATGCTAAAAATTTAAGACAAAGAATAGATCATCAAAATTAAGGATTTATATAAATAGAATTGTTCCAAAAATTTTGTTCTACACAATTTCAAATCCTCAATCTTAGAACTTGTTCATTCTTTGGCTTGATGCTGATGTTGTTGTTACTGTCTGTCTTTCTTCTCTTGTTGCCTTCTCTGATAGCTGAATGGCTTTGGGTAGTATTTAGGAGGTTTTGAAGGTGCAGCAAGATTATTCCTTCCATATTCTCGATCATAAATTCTTTTTTTTGTCATAGATTTCTCATACAAGCCCCACTCATGGGAGCTGTAATGATCATGTCTATTCTCATTAAAGTCAAAAACTAACTTGAGAGTATCAAGGATCAATGACTTTGAAGTAGGACTCCAAATCTCTGCAAATTCCTGAGCTTTTCTTTTCTCTGCCTCTGGGTTTGGAAAGAACTGCTGGCAGAAGCTCTGTCACCATATTTTCTTCTTTTGGGGATTTGTATTTCAGGTTGATCTTGAGGTATACCTGTTTACCAAACCTGTGCATAAGATTCTGGAGGAGGAACTTCTGAGCTTTCAGGACTAGGAGAAAATATACGCTATTGAGCAGGCATCTTAGCTAGCTGATGTTGTGCAAGAGGATTGAGATGATGAAGAATTATGTTTGGGTATGCTTGAAATTTAGGGAAGATTTGGTTGTGCATCCACACTGTAGTATCATAAGTATGAAATTTCACACCATTTATTTGATTCTGTACATCAGTATGAATTTCATTCATCTTAGCAGTCCAAAGAGTTTTCACATTATCATCTGATTTTTCTAAGTACTCTTTGACTAAACCCTCCCCCTTTCTGACTTCTACACAGAGGGTAGCTATGGCATCATCTTTGAATTTTTCGACCTCTTCACATATCTTGAGGTTGTGTTCTTGAGCCTTCTTTTCTAACTAAATCTGATTGTTAGCTAGAGTAACTGATTGGTCCATCACTTGGCCAACACTAGTAATTGTGTGGTCCAGAGCTTTTCCACCTATTTTGAACAAATGTTTCAGCTCATCTGTATTGTGTTGGATTTCTGCAAATCCTCGACTCATTTCTTTTTCTAAGACAGTAATTTTTTCTATGACACCTTTCAGAGAATCATCAAAATACTTTTTTTATTCCATGAGCATCTGTTCTATCTTACCCAGTATATTATTGGCAGCAGGTGTTGGAGTTATAACTTGAGGAACTAGAGGAGCAGGAGGAGCAGTTGATGAGTTGTAAATATACCTATATTTTCGTATTTTATTTAAGTCAATTTTGTTTATTTTTGTCTTCTTTATTAGTTTTATTCAATAAATTGCTTATTTTTGTAAATATTATTTCTAACTTAGCTTTATTTTTATTCCAGAAAAATTCCAGAAAAAGTCAAAAAGTTGACTGACACGCCCGTGTCACATGACCGACACGCCCGTGTCACGCCCTCGACGATCGCCGACCACAGGTTGCCAGCTCGACGATCGGCAATCATCAAACCGAGCTCGACACGCCCCCAGACACGCCCGTGTCAAAGTGTGACACGGGCGTTACTTAGCCACCTAGCCCGACGTGACGCGCGCGACTTTGCGGCTGGACCGCGCCCAGATCGACCTCCCCGACACGCCCCAGTCACGCCCTTGACTGACACATGTCACGCCCGTGACTTAGGGCGTGACCGCCACGTTTTCAGCTGAAGTCAACTTTCCAGTCAAGTCACCCGATCAGCTCATGTACAGTATCGACACGCCCCCCTGTCACGCCCTAGTCACGGGTGTGACCAACCCGAAATTTTGCCTATAAAAGGCCTGCTGCTGTATGAGATTTTTGTCCACTTTTTGGTCCAAATTACTTAGGGGAGGTGCTGCCCATTTGGATTCCATGCTTATGTAAGGAGAATTTCTCCCCCCCCCCATCTCTCTTAGCTTGTATTAGGTTGTTTGTTTATTTTAGCTTTCCATGTAATAGCTTTTTATTAAATGAAATGTTAGTTTTTTCTCTTCATATGGTTTGGAATTCAATTAAGCGCCCTTCTCTTTGCAATTTTTCGTTCCCCTTTTTTGTTCTTTTTATGTTTTATCTTTTAAAGCTTTCATAATCTCGCTTAGTTTAGGATTTTATCGGCATTTCTAGCCGTTGTAATGTCCGTTTTATTTTCATAATCCGCACTTGTTTAGGTTTAGCTTTTCCTTTTTTCCTTATTTTTTATTCTTAAGGGTTTATAAAAACACCTAAAAAAGTGTGATTTTCATTTTCCTTAACTTAGGGTTTTTAGGATTGTAAAACTTTTTCGTCTTTTTTTAGTTTTATTTTCACTTCTTAGGAGTTTTTATAAAAATATAAGAATGAAAATATAGTCGTTATAATTTTTCGCTCACTTCATTTTAGCTTTTTAATTGTAAAACTTTTAGTTCCTTTATTTTTTACTTCATCTTTTTATGCATTTCTACCGCATTCTAGCGGTAGAAATGCAGTTGTTTTAATCTTTCGAGTACTTTCATTTTGCGTTTATTTGCAAAACATTTTCGCTCGGTTAATTTTTATTTTCACTATTTATGCATTTCTACCGCATTCTAGCGGTAGAAATGCAGTTGTTTTAATTTTCAGCAACTTTGTTTTTCTTATTTTTGCAAGTGTGTGTGCGTGTATGAGTTAGATTTTATTGCTTTATTTCAATTTCTGTAGAGTGCGCGTGTGCATATGCATTTATTTCCGCCTACTCGTTAAGAGTTAAATGGCGCTCTGCTTTCATTTCCCGCCCACTCGTTTGAGTGGGACTTGTTTTTTATTGTTTTTATTTTCTCCTACTCACTTGAGAAGAAAACTTAGGGTGCGTGTGTGTGTGTTTTCATTTATGTAGAGTGTGTGTGTGTGTTTTACTTTCAAGTAGAGTGTGTGCGTGTATGAGATAAATTTACCCCCGCCCACTCATTTGAGCCGGGACTCGCAATTTTATCGCTTTCTCAATTATGTAGAGTGCGTGCGTGTATGAGATAATTTTGACGCTTTATTTATCGCTTTCTTCAATTAAGAAGAGTGTGTGCGTGTGTGCATTTATTTCCGCCTACTCATTTGAGTAGAGCTTGCTTTATTTAATTTTCTTTATGGTTTTGAAGTGTGTGTGAGTGTCTGCATCAATTATCCTTCAATTTATCTAATTGTCCTATTTTTTGTGTTTTCTCTTATAATTGTTCAGTGCTTAATTTAACACTCACGCTTCACCTAAAAACATAAAGCCATCCCCATACCGATGAGTGGCTAATCTCTATTAGCCTTCGGCATCGAAGAGCATTGGGACAATAAAATGATTTGAAATAATTAAAGAACTTTATTTTTATTTTAATTTAAGGACTTATGGTTTGCCCCGGGTTAACGACGCATAGGACCACATAATCGATTTGTGGGCTCTATTTTCGTTATCCATACGCAACGTCGAGAGGCCGCACGTATGGACCGATCCCCCTTGGGTAAAGAGAACTGCGTACGCCCCCTCGAAAGAGGAGAAACGTAGTTCTTCCGGATTGGGTTCCCCACCCAATAGCGGGGTTCTTAGCGTAATGCGGGCGTTAAGGGGAATCCTTCGTCGAACTAACGTTCGGTCGAATAGCCTTAGCGCCCAGGTGAGCGATATCCCTAGACCAAGGTGAGCTCATGTTCTTGGAACCTCCACGGCCAAGTGCCTTTTATTAAATTAAAAACAAAGTTCAATAATTGTTAAGAATTATTTTAGTCTTAATCCGATTCGATGCCGAGCGTTAACCCGTCATCGAACTAACTTAGCAAAATTCAGCTCTCTTTCTTTCCGTTTTAATTAGACTAAAAAAATCCCACCTTACTGATAGTAAGATAATAGTGTTCCTGGAAGAGTAGATATAATCAACGCGTCCCCGAGAATAATACGACCTCGGTATTTTCCCGAATAACGAGTACAACTTGCGATAGGTGCACTTGCCTCCTCTCGTTAGAAAACTCGATCTTCTAACCGGCCCGCGGAATCTGACCATTTCGAACCAACCACAGTCGGTCTCTGTTCCGCGGCCATCAAGTTTTTGGCGCTGTTGTCGGGGAGCGAGGTTGTTATATTGAATTCAGGACTCTATTAGTTTTACTTTATTTTCAAATAAAAAATTTTATACAGAAAAATCCTTCCCCCTTTCGTTTTTTTAGGGTGTATGACCCGTGGACAACCTTCAGGTTCTAAAAATCTTGAATTCGACCCCGAGATCGACCGCTCTCTTGCGCGCATCCGATCTTTACGTCGAATTCCATTTTTAGACCTCGGAGAATCCATCGGAGAACTCTCTTCTTCTTCTATGGCCGACCCAAATAATGCCCAACCGGCCGAGCGTACTATATCTTACTACGCTCGGCCCAACTTGGATGATACGGGGTCTAGTATTGTTCGGCCCGCTGTGGCCAACAATAATTTTGAAATTAAGTCGAGTGTTATTCAAATGATCCAAAATGCCGTGCAGTTCGACGGACTGCCGGATGAGGACCCAAATAACCACTTGTCTAATTTTCTTGAGATTTGCAATACTTTTAAAATTAATGGCGTCACTGATGATGCCATTCGTTTGCGCCTTTTTCCCTTCTCTCTTAAGTCCAAGGCTAAGGCGTAGTTACTCTCCCTCCCGCGGGGATCCATCACGTCCTGGGCGGAGTTGGCAGAGAAATTCCTTACGAAGTATTTTCCGCCCACAAAAACTGCAAGATTGCGGGCGGACATATCTTCCTTCGTCCAAAACGACTCTGAGTCTCTTTACGAGACTTGGGAATGCTTTAAGGAGTTTCTCCGCCGGTGCCCGCACCACGCTCTGCCAACGTGGTTGCAGGTACAGATTTTTTACAATGGACTGAATTGTTAGACGCGTCAAATGATTGACGCGGCTGACGGGGGCACTCTGAACAATAAGACCCCCGAGGCTGCCCAGGCCCTTTTGAGGAAATAGCGGTGAACGCCTACCAGTGGAATGTCCCGCGGGCGCGCCCTAAGCAGGCGGGCATTTTTGAAGTGGATGCCACTGCTCAGCTAGCCCTCCAAGTGGAAAGGCTAACTAAGCAGGTGGCGGAGATGTCTATTGCCTCCTCCACTCCGCCTTGTTTTCTCCCCCCCCCCCCCTTCTGCCTGCGTGGTCGACGAATTCGTGGACTACATGGGAAATCCGGTGCGTCCCTCCTTTCAAAACAACCCCTATAGTACCCACTATAATCCGGGTTGGAGGAACCATCCGAATTTCTCCTGGAGCAACCCGAACAACGCGCAGCGTCCCCCTCCCCCTCCTTTTGCGCCAACGTTTCCTCCTCCCCCTCCTATGAAGCCATCCCCGGTGGAGGAAAATTTTAATCGTTATGTCCCGTCCAACGAGTCCAATATACGAAACATCACCGGATCGCTAAAAAATTTAGAAATCCAGGTTGGATAGCTGGCGCGACTTATGTCAGAACGCGCTCTGGGGGCACTGCCAGGGAACACGTAGCCCAATCCAAGGGAAACTGCCAACGTTATAACCCTCCGTAGCGGTAAGGAGGTGGTCGATCCAAAACGGATCGATCCTCAGGTACATATTTCACCTCCGACCCCTCTTCCCTCTTCTTCGATTACGCAACCCTTACCGATTTTTAACAACAAAACTATTTTAAACAAGGCGTTGCCCTACCCGCATAAGTTAGATAACGAGCGAGTGAACGCGCAATATGAAAAATTTATTTTATTACTTAAACAAATTCATATTAATGTTCCTTTTTGCGAGGCTATCTCGCAAATGCCTAAATATGCGAAATTTTTAAAAGAACTACTTTCTAATAAATGCAAACTCGAGGATATTTCGCATATATCTCTCAACGTTGTCTGCTCGGCGGCTCTTACTAGTAAATTACTGTTGGGTACATTGGAAAATGTGTACCTGATTTGAAGAAGCCCAACTTAGCTCAATGATATACATCAAGGTGTATTTGATGTTGTTTTGAGTTGACATGTGCAGGTGAAGAATTGATAAAGTATGCAGAAAAATTCTAAGTCCATGTGTCGACACAGAGAAGGATGTGTCGACACATAGAAGAAATTAGTCGACACAACACTGGGAAGCAGTGTCGACACATAGCAGTTAGTCTACAACAATACTGGGAAAGTGTGTCGACACAGAAGAAGTAAGTCGACACAACACTGGGAAGCAGTGTCGACACAGAAGAAGTAAGTCGACACAACACTGGGAATTTGTGTCGACACAGAAGAAAAGCGTCGACCTCAACATTGGGAAAATGTGTCGACACAGAAGAATATAGTCGACCTCAAGTTTGTCTACACCAGCAGAATGTGTCGACACATTGTGATTGAGTCGACACATTATAGCTGAGTTAAAAGAAGACTGTGTCGACACCTGAAGGCTAAGTCGACACTTACTAAGTTATGATTCTACAACAACTGTGTCGACACACAGGACTTGTGTCGACACACTGAAGAGTCAAGACCAAGTTATTTTCAGAAGAAGCTGTGTCGACTCAAAGGCAACTTAGTCGACATCACTGAAGACTGTGTCGACACCAAAGTCAATTGTGTCGACACAGATAGACAGATGGTCTCGACACTTTCTGACAGACTGTCTCGACAACTTGTGGTTCAAGACTAAGGCACATGACTTGTTTGAAGACTTGACAGCTGTGGGTTGCCACCGGTTAACTGAAGCTGTCAGACTTGTCAGAAAACGGTTAGAAACCGGATCAGCCGGTTACCATGAAAAAAGTTTATAAATAGACAGATTCAGAAGGAGAAAAACACTTTTAAAAAAACATTGATGAGAATCAAAAAAAGGTTGAGAAGAATTACAATCCAATTCATTTCAAGAAAGTGTTAGGCACTTAAGAAGATCTTCTCCAGAAGATCTAAGAAGACTATCTAAGGATAGATCAAAGATGAGTTCTAATCAGAATTCAGAAGAATCATTCAAAGTGCTGGATAGAGAGAGATCAAGCCAGAATTTGAAGAAGAAGAAAGAAACCACCAGTGGATTCTCAAGAAGCTGTTTGGAAATCAACTTAGCTAAGTTCATATTCAAGAAGCTTTGAAGAAAGCTCAGATACAGTTGATTTCATCAGCTGATCAAGAATTGTCTTGGCCTTTTCTCTCTCAATTTAGGCAAGATAGTTAAATAATCTTTTCTATATTTCTGTAGGATCTGTTTACACAGATCTGAGTTGTAAGCCTATGTTATAAAGGCTGAGTGTAGGAGTGTTGAACTCTGAGTGGTAGGGCTGTTTTCCTGAGTGTAGGAGAAGGGTCTTCTCTGAGTTGTAGGCCTTGGGGCAAGGCTGAGGTAGGGCTGTTGTGCCTGAGTTGTAGGAACCAGTTGGGTTCTGAGTTGTAGGATCTGTTGATCTGAGATTAGTGGAAGTTTGGCCGAATCTAGCATACTGCTAGATAGGTGAAGGGGGAAAGTGGATGTACCCAGACCTTGGGGAACCACTATAAAACATTGTGCAATCTGTGATGTTTTATTTTCTGTGATTGCTGTGATTATTGTGTTAGCCATTAAATTGAATTCTGCCTAGAAGTTTTTATAAATAAGTAGAACCTATTCACCCCCCCCCCCCTCTAGGTATTTAGGCTGTCTTGAAAGTTAAACTATCAAGTGGTATCAGAGGGAGGTTCCTCGAAAAGGACTTAACAGTCTGAGGTAGATCTGAAAGGCAGATTCAAGATTCAAGAAGATGGGTTCTGGAGAGAATCATAAGGAGCTAGGGTCTATGAAATTACCCATATGCAGGAAGGAAATTTTTGGAATTTGGAAAGAAAGAGTCAGACTGTTTATGGAAGCATCTGACCCAAGAATTTACATCACAGTACAGGAAGGCCCCTTCATTCCAATGAAGGTATCAGTTCTTGATGCAAATATCCAAACTCCAAAGAGTTATTCAGAAATGACCAAGGATGAAATCATCTTGGCAACCATAGATAAAAGAGCTCAGAACATTATTGTTAGTGCCATAGATGATTCAACATTTCAGAATCTGATTCACTGCAAGACCTCCAAAGAGATGTGGGACACATTAATTGTCTACATGGAGGGATCTGAAGAAGTGAGGCAGGACAGGAAATCTATGCTCAATCAGGAGTATGAAAGTTTTAGACAAGGAAAATCTGATAGCATAACTGAGTGCTATAAGAAATTCTATAGAATTGTGAATGAGCTTATGTCCTATGGAAGAGTCTTCAGTACTTATGAACTGAATGACAAATTCTTGAGATCCTTAACAAAGGATTGAGACATAAAGATCTGTGCCATAAGAGAAGTGGCTAAATTGGCAGAGATATCTCCTCCCACCTTGTTTGGAAAGTTGCTATCCTATGAAATGCAACTTATGGTGAGGAAGGAGGAGGAAAAGAATTCAAGAGGAGAGCATAGAGAAAAGACTGTGGCACTCAATGCAGAAGCCACTAGAAAGAATAGGAGGAAATCACCATCTCCTCCTAAGGAAGTTGCAGAAGGTAGTTCTGAGAATTCAGATAAGGGTTCAGAAAGCTGTGATTCAGATGCAGACTTTGCTGCATTCACAAGGCAATTCCAAAGGTTCTTGAAAAAGAAGCAATGGAAGTCTAGGCCTTCCACATCACAGCAAGTTGATGACTATTATCAGAAGAGAAGGTCATCAAGGAAAGATAAAAGCAGATCAAAGCCCAGCAAAGCCACTACTTCAAAGATTGTCTGCTATTGCTGCAATAGGCCTGGACATGTAGTGGCTGACTGTCCTGATAAGAGAAAGGAATCTTCAGACAAAAAGAAGACTTATCAGAAAGGCAAGAAGGAGAAATCCTTTGTTGCAAAGAAAGATAAGAGTCTAACAGACCAGTCAACTTCAGAGTCAGAATCTGAAGCGGAAGCATATATTGGACTATATGCTGCATCTGAAGAAGAGGAGTTTCTGCAGTTGCTAGACTCCATCAATGAACAAAAGGATCAGCAGTGTATGGGGCTGATGGCAGGATCAGAAGAGGACATATGCCAGAATCAGTCTGGTCATAATAAGGTACAATGTCCTTCTATTACATCTGTTTGTTGTACAAGTGAAGAATCAGCTACATCTGCATCAACAGATGTAGATGCATCTGAATCTGAAGGAGATGTCTATCAATTGATAGACAAGTATGGGGACCTGTTGCAGGCCCTTAAGAAAAGCAAGAACCTAGTTAAATCTCAGGCTCAGGAAATTGCTGAACTAAGGTTTGCTACAACTGAGTTAGAAAAAGTTATTGATCAAAAATTAAATGAAATTGCCAAGCTGAAGAATATAACTATTATTCAGATGGGCACAATTAATTATATTAATGATCAAGTGAAGAGTCTGGAGGCCAGACTTAGAATTGAAAGGGATTTAGTGGCTAGTTACTCTAAGCCAAAATCTGTCTTACCCTTGATAGATGAATTTGTCACTCAAAAGGGTAAGGCTGGATTAGGATTTAAAGGTAACTCCATGTTGGTACCCTAGATGTGATTTGGCTTATGTAATCCCTTTCCAGCCCCTCTTGATCCATATAAAGATATATGATCATGTTTAGACTTTGCTTAGTCTCCCTAGGGCAGTATATGACTGACCTAGAGTTTAGGTTAGAAGTTCTAGATGTTTTTGTAGTTAAGGCTTTTCCGTTCGACCATCGTCGAACGAGGCCTCGCGATCGTCGATCATTGGTCGACGATAGCAGGGCTATTGAATCGTTGAAGACAAGTCAATTATCGTCGACCGTTGGTCGACGATCTCAGAGCAAGCTTACTACGCTCTGAAGGTTGGTCGACGATCTGTCATCAACAGATCGACGATCGTGTTCTTGCTTCACGATTTCTGTCTCGACAGATATTTGCTTTTGCTGGTCGACTATCTGTTTGCTGGTCGACTATCTGTTTGCTGGTCGACTATCTGTTAGCCGGTCGACGATCTATTAGCTGGTCGACGATTTCTGGTCGACGATTTCTGTTCCGACAGATTCCTGCTATTAGTCGACGATCTGTTTGCAGGTCGACGATCATCGAACTCCTGTTCGACGATTTCTGTCTGCCTTTATCTTTTTGTATTTATTCTATTCCTTGGTTTATTTCCAAGTGTTTTAGTTGGTGGTTAGATTGATTCTCTGATATTATTGTTGCTAAATTTATGGTTTAAATTCAAATAAATTGATTACAAATTCTGTCAAGCATAAATCACGGGATTCAGTATTCTTGATAAAGCATTTTGTCCTATTATACAAATTGCGTTGACTTTATCTTTCCAGCCTGTTTTCTAGCCGTTGGTACTATGTACTATTTCCAAGAATGGTACGTCTTTATGCTGAGATATTTTTCCCGCTTATTTTATTCCTTATTGGGACTGACAGAAAGTTAATAGGCCATTCTATTCCTATTGCTATATTCTATTTTGAGATAATCTGTTGCAGGGCTCGAGAATTCAAATCAATAGAGCCGTTCCAAAGGAAAAACGTGAAGACATATTTAAAAGAGATTCTGCTCTCAGAAAAGAACAAGTTACAGACACAGAGAAAGATTATTCATCCGCTCAAGCATCATCAGAGCAGCTCTTCACAATCTCACAACAAGAAGAAGAAAAGTTTTCCTGAAGCAAAAGCCCAGAGCAATCATCTTTCATTCTCAAGTCTCCTGAGCTTTTGCTTAGAGTTTTCAAGACTTCAGAAAGAGCTCCAGTTCTGCTTCAAGTGCTCCAGAATCTTAAGACCTGATAAAAATCAGTCTTCAGATCTCTGAGGATTTAGTTTCAGTTTATCTGAAACTCCTTCATCCTGAAGCAAAGGCTTTCCCTGGACTTCCACTGAGCCAGGGGGAGACTTTGATTCTTTAGAGAATCCACAAATCTTCTCTAATCTGTATTTACAACAGAGAAGATAATCTAACCCTCTCAACCCCTTTGTAAAAAGAGTTTGTTCACATCTCTTCAAAAGTGAACATTGGTGACAGGGCACCTTATCAACAACCTGTGGTTGAGCATCCTTATCAAAAGCTCAAAGGGTCTGTTTGATCTACCTGAATCAGATCATTGGTGGCAGGGCACCTTAGCAAAAACCTGTAGTGGATTCCTACCAGGGTGGTAGAAGAGTGGATGTACCTATTTAAAGGGAACCACTATATATCCTGTGTCTCTCTAGTTCTTGCTGATTTGTTTATTCTGTGGCTGTGTTAGAACTACCTAGGGTTGCTAGTTGCTGTGATAGGCTTGTAGTTAACTGAAATTTCAGTCAACTTCTTCACTTGTGCACTTCACTGTGTTAGGCTCTTAGGGTTCAAGTATCAGATTTTTTATTCCGCAAATAAACTCCAAGGGAGCTGACTAAGTGTTCATAAAATTTTGAATACTCTATTCACCCCCCTCTAGAGTAGTTTACAACTTATCCCCTCACTTTCAATTGGTATCAGAGGGAGGTTAGCTGTTCATACAGGCTAACACCTGAGTTAAAAGATCCTGTGATAAGTTGTTTCCTGATACCATTCACAAACACTTTCACACATGGCCCAGTCTAAGGATTATTCAAGCACCAGACCTCCTGTATGCAACTTGTCCAAGTTTGGCATATGGAAGGCCAGGATAAGACTATACATGAATTCTATTGATGAAGATATTTTTTCTTCTATTTTGACAGGACCACCTGCTAGGCCTGCTGCTGCTTCCACTTCTGCTGATCTCAGTGCTGTGCCACCACCTGACTACAATGAAACTTACAAGAAGGCAAAAGCAGCTGATGCTAAAGCAATGAATATCCTAGCTCAGACAATGTCTGATGAGATATTCCAGAAGCTGGCTGAATGCACCTCAGCCAAAGCTATGTGGGATTCCCTCAACCACATAGTTGCTGGCTCAACTGATGAGAGGAAGGACAGGAGATCCAATCTCACCTCTCAGTATGAAAATTTCAAGAAGGATGATGCTGAAGACATTGACACCATGTACACAAGACTCAGTTCAATAATAAGTGAACTGAGGTCTTTAGACAAGGAGATAACTTTGTCAGAAGTAAATGACAAGATCCTGATGTGCCTTCCCATCTCTTGGGACTCAAGGATATGGCCCATCAAGGATGGAAGAAACACTGTGGAACTCTCCACAGAAGCTCTGTTGGGAAAGCTCAGGTCATATGAGCAAACCTTAAAGAGTAGAGCTGCTGTAACTGAAGTGAAGACTCCTACTCCTACAAAGAAAGAGCACTCTCTAGCTCTTAAGGCTGCTGAGACTTCTGAAGGAAGTCAATCAAATGAGGAGTTACTGGCACTCATTGCCAAGAGGTTCTTCAACATGGGAAGAAGAGACCTCAGAAAGAAGTTCTCCAAGCATGAGGACAAGCCAAGGTATGACAAGACTCCATCTAAAGAAATCATTTGTTATGTTTGCAGCAAGCCTGGACACATTGCCCCAGATTGTCCAGAGAAGAAGTACAAGGAGAAGAAACATGAGAAAGAATACAGGAAGCACCACTCCAAGTCCTCATCACACAAATACAAGAAGAAGGACAAGGGATTTGTGGCTGCTACCTGGAGTGAAACAGAAGAGGATACCTGCTCCTCTAGCTCCAGTGATTCTGAAGAAGAAGAAGAGAAGAAAGCCAAAGAGGTCTGCCTCATGGCTATTGATGCCTGCAGCTCTCTGTCAGCTGCAGAGAATTCTGAAGAAGAAGGAGACAATGAAGAAGACTCCTTTATGGAGGACCAGGTAATCGACTCATTTGATTTCTCATCTCCTGAGTTCAAACTAAAATTTAAAACTCTATGTTTAGATTTACTATTATCTGAAAAAGAAATTAAGTCACTTAGATTAAAAATAATGGAACTAGACATGGAAGGTATTGAAATAATCAGATTAGAAAAGGAATTAGAGAGCTCAAAAGAAGAAGTAACATTCCTAAAATTAGAACTAGCTAAATCTAAGAGGTTAGAAGAACAATTAAATGGCAGAAGCCTCAAATTATCTGAAATAACCTGTATAGCAAACACTAGGGTTGGTAATGATAAACTAGGCTTAGGTGCTACACCTAGTGAACCCATCCTCCTCACAAAGGAGAGATTTAGCACTCCAGTAAAATTTGTTTCTGAATCAGGAATAAAGAATACTGAGGAAATTGAAAAATGCAAGAAAATTCAGAATAAGATTAAGAAAGAGAATAGGAAGAAAAAATTTCTAGCTTTACAAAAATCGTCGACCATTAATCGACGATCGTCAAACCAATCGTCGAACGACTATCGACGATCGTTGAACACCTACACTGAGTATAATAGCTTTGGTGTAGGAGGTCGACGATCTCATCTTGAGTCGTCGACCAGTGATCGACGATCGTGGAATCCAGAACATCGTTCTACCATAAATGATCGACGATATGGCTTGCGATCGTCGACCATTGATCGACGATCTGGACTTAAGCTGGAAAATAAAAATCAAACTTCCAGAACTTCAAATCCTAATCACCACCCCAGGTTGTTTAATCCTTCAACTGAATGGATTATCCCACCTAGGAGATCACACCCTTTAGGATATAAATCTAAGCCTGCAAAATCTTTTATATCTAGTTTTTCTTTCGTGAAGAATACTGGACCCAAGGTAACCTGGGTCCACAATGTATAACTGTTCTTTCTGCAGGTGAAGACCTATCCAGTCATACATGACAAATGGTATCTGGATAGTGGATGCTCAAAGCATATGACAGGAAAGAAGAAGAACCTGTCAGGTTTTAAAGCCAAGCTGGGACCAAAAGTTGTATTTGGGGATTCCAGCTGTGGACAGACTGAAGGGTATGGCAGCTTCACCATAGGAGCTGTAACCTTCAAGAAAGTAGCTTATGTCTCAGGACTAAAGCACAACCTAATCTCTGTAAGTCAAATGTGTGATGCTGGGTACAAGGTATGGTTTACTGACACTGCTTGCAATATTTCTTTAAATAATACTGTGGTGTTAGTAGGTATTAGAATTGGAAATGTATATGTTGTAGATTTTAATTCCTCCAAATCTGAAATATGCTTATTTAATGAAGTAACCAGTAATAATACCCTTTGGCATAAGAGACTTAGTCATGTAAACTTGAAAAACATTTCTAGGTTGGCTAAATACAATCTTGTACGAGGTCTACCTTCTTGCCCCTACAAGAAGGAAGGCCTTTGCAAAGCTTGTCAATTAGGAAAGCAAACAAGAAATAGCTTTAAATCAGTTAATAAAAGTGATTCTCCCAGGATTCTGTACTTGCTACATTTGGATTTATTTGGTCCTATTGCTGTACAGAGTCTTGGAGGAAAGTCTTACACTTTAGTAATTGTAGATGACTTCTCTAGGTTCACTTGGGTATTCTTCTTGAGAACTAAGGCTGATAACTTCAAGGTTCTTACAGATTTTCTAAAGTGTATACAGAGTGAGTATTCTACTCAGATTGCCTTGATCAGAAGTGATCATGGTACTGAGTTTGAGTCTCTTCTTATGCAAGAATTCTGTGAGAAGGAAGGTATCAAACATAGCTTCTCTGCTCCTAGAACTCCTCAACAAAATGGGGTAGTTGAAAGGAAAAACAGAACCCTAATTGAAGCTGCAAGCACATTGTTGGCAGATGCTAACATGCCTCTGTCCTTTTGGGCTGAAGCAGTTAGCACAGCTAACTATGTATTGAACAGAAGTCTGATACATAAACTTAAGGGTAAGACTCCCTATGAATTACTTAAGCAAGTGAAACCTAAAATAGACTATTTTAGAGTATTTGGCTGTGTTGCTTTTGTTCATAACAATAACAAAGAATACCATAGAAAATTTGAGGCAAAAGCTTCAATGGGAGTTTTTCTAGGATACTCTCAAGTAAGCAAAGCCTATAGGGTCCTTAATAAATCCTCTCTTAAGATAGAAGAGTCTGCACATGTCTCTTTTGATGAGACAGTCATGTATTATAAGGAGAAGGACTCTTCCTCTAATAGTACAGTGCAAGTCCTAGGAGTAAGTAAGGATTTGGAAGGTTTGAGACTCACACAGGAGAATCATCCCCAACAAACTCCTCAGGCTGCGTCTTCAGATTCTGAATCTGATGTAGAACTTTTTGAAGTTAAAGCACCTGCTCTAACAGTTGATCAAATTCCACATGAGGAATTAAATCTTGAAACTGTTGAAGATCAGATCATTGTTGAACCTACTGATCTTGTCACACTTAAGATCACCCTGTATCTCAAGTGATTGGAGACATTTCAGCAGGAGTCCAGACAAGACATCAACTCAACAAAATGTGATGTTTGCTTGTTTCCTTTCTCAGGTTGAGCCCCTAACCATTAAAGATGCTGAGCTTGATCCCCACTGGATTATAGCAATGCAAGAGGAGCTTAACCAGTTTGAAAGATGTAAAGTTTGGACCTTGGTTCCAAGACCAAGAGGCCAACGGATCATAGGCACCAAGTGGGTGTTTAGAAACAAGCTTGATGCCCAAGGCATAGTAGTTAGAAATAAGGCTAGGCTAGTAGCTCAAGGCTATAGACAGGAGGAAGGCATAGATTATGATCAGACTTTTGCCCCTGTAGCTAGACTAGAAGCCATTAGGATTTTCCTAGCCTATGCTGCCTATGAAAGATTTAAGGTCTTCCAAATGGATGTGAAGAGTGCCTTCCTCAATGGAGATTTAAAGGAAGAAGTGTTTGTTGAACAACCACCAGGGTTTGTTTCATCAACCTTACCCACTCATGTGTTCAAACTCCAAAAGGCTCTATATGGACTTAAGCAAGCTCCTAGAGCTTGGTATGAGACCTTAGCAAATTTTCTTCTAGAACACAAGTTTGTGAGAGGTGTGGTAGATAGAACCCTATTCATTAGACATCATAAGGACTCACAACTGTTAGTTCAAATCTATGTAGATGACATTATATTTGGTTCTACTGATCCCAAACTATGCAAGAGGTTCTCTGAACTAATGCACTCTAAGTTTGAGATGAGCAGCATGGGTGAGTTATCCTATTTCCTTGGTCTCCAAGTGAAACAGAGTGTTGATGGCATTTTCATTTCTCAATCAAAATATGCCAGAGAGCTGGTTAAAAGATTTGGAATGTCTGATGCTTCATCAATGAGCACACCTATGGCCTCAAATGCAGTTATTGATTCTGATGTTAATGGCAAGTCTGTTGATCAAAAGAACTTTAGAGCCATTGTTGGTTCCCTGCTGTATTTGACTGCAAGTAGGCCTGACATAATATTGCTACATGCCTATGTGCTAGGTTTCAGGTCAACCCAAAGGAATCTCACTTAACTCTTCTCAAGAGGATTTTGAGATACCTTAAGGGATGCCCTAACTTAGGACTGTGGTACCCAGCTGAGTCAGGATTTGAATTAATTGGATATTCAGATGCTGATTATGCTGGTTGTAGAGTTGACAGGAAAAGCACCTCAGGGACTTGTCAGTTCCTGGGAGAGAGACTTGTCTCTTGGTTTTGCAAGAAACAGGCATCTGTGTCTACTTCAACTGCTGAGGCTGAATATATTGCAGCAGCTAGTTGTTGTTCACAGATCCTGTGGATTCAAAATCAGCTAGTGGATTATGGGTACACACACTCAAACACAAAAATTCTGTGTGACAGTACCAGTGCAATATCAATTGCTCAAAATCCTGTGCACCATTCCAGAACCAAGCACATTGAGATTAGACATCACTTTCTGAGAGATAATGTGGAAAAGAACAAGATAGCAATGGAATTTATATCCACAGACCTGCAGAGAGGAGATATTTTCACTAAGCCCCTTGATGAACAAAAGCATTTGTTCTTCCTGAACCAGCTTGGCATGATTAATGGTTCAGAATAGTGAAAATTTGGTTAGTTTTTGTTTTCTGTCTAAAATCGTCGAACGACTGCTCGACGATCTTCGACCAGGTCAGAACTATCGTCGACCAACCGTCGACGACAGCTCGTTCTGTAGTAAGGCAGAAATCGTCGACCAACTGGTCAACGATCTCTCCTTAGGTATCTATCGTCGACCAATGGTCGACGACAGATTTTCTGTGCTGTGTGGAGAATCGTCGACCATCATATATTGATCGACGATCGTGGTGATTGCGTGTAGTTGGTCGATATTTACCGATTAGTCAAACATTGACTATCGTCGGTCTGTGTTCGACGACCGATTTTATTCCGGGTTCGACGATCGCAGATTTGTTTCTAATAGTCGATTTAGGTCTGAAGATCGTCGTCCTTCCGCTCCGTCTTTTCATATTCCTTCTTCTGGCTTAGAATTCGCTCTCGAACTCTAATCCCGCGCGATTCTCTTCTCCCCTGCTTTGCTTCTCGATTCGCCATTTTCTCTCAAATCCTATGGCGATTCCTTCTGCTGTTCTCTTCGGAATGAAGTTCGACACTGGCTTCTGTGTCGACTTCGATTCTTTCAGCCGATGCGATCAACCAATCCAAGATATTCTGAAGCTATGTGAAGACCAAGGCCTCAAGAAATTTATGTCGTTCTCTCCTAAGATTCATATTCTAGAAATTCGTGAATGGGTATACACCTCGTCCTCCAGCGACGAAGCGATGTCAGGAAAGATAAATGGCGAGGAGGTCACTCTGACTCCTGAAGTATTAACTGAGCTGTTTGGACTGCCAACAGGAACTGAGGAATATGAGCAAAGCACAGAGGAATATGGCCGCATGCTCACTGTGATGGGCCATGCCGAAGGGATTCCGGCTAAGCTGCTGAAGATAAACTTGTCTCCAGAATACAAGTTTCTGGCCGACCTGGTGGGCAAGGTCGTTTTGGGAAAGCATTCTGCTCATGACAATATCAACAGGCAACAATTTGCCCTGATGTCAGCTTTGGTGAATAAGGCACAGATTGCCTGGGGAAAAGTTCTGTTTGAACTAATAAGGAGAAAGAACAATCAGAAAGAGGTAAACCTTGCCAGGGTACTGGGTGTGTTTCTGTATGTGAAAGCACCCCTGCTGCTTGTTTCTGCACCGTCAGCAGTAAATGCCAGCAAGAGGTTGGACCCCTCTCTATTCAAGAAATCCCAGAGGATTATCAAGAAGTCAGCCAGGGTTGATCCTAACCCTCCTTCAGACACAAGGGCTGATTCGGCCGCTCTCCCGCTTACTGGGGAAGGCTCAGCAATCCCTCCATCCTCTCTCTCTATCCCTGCATCCTCTTCCCCTGCATTACTTTCCTCTACAACACCTGCAGTGCCACCACAACATGCATCCTTCATTCCACCTGCATCTCCACACCAGTCACCAACACCACAACATCTGGCAGCTTCAGCCAGTGTTGACATGGTGACTGCTACCATCCTCACAAACCTTTCTCAACATGAATCCCACACTCATGTTGATGTTCACCCATCTCCACATGACTCATTTGATCATGTGGCAGATCATCCTGCCTCCATTCCATCCACCTCCACATCATCAGCATTTCAGATAACTCCTGAATTGCTTGCACATATTGTCGAGCTCATTACTCCCTCCATCCAAAAAATGATTGAGGCTGCCAATGCCCCTCTCATTGCCTCCATCAATTCTCTCACTGATGCCATCAAATCCATCTCATCTTCTGCTGAGCCCCCTTCTGTAAGATGCATGACTCCAGTCCCCACTGAAGTCATGCAGGGGGAGATGTCTGTTGAAGTGGTCTCAGGTGATGCCCTGACCCTTCAGGACAATTCCTCTCTTCCCCTTCAAGAAACTGTAGAAGAACCTCAAGAGAGTCCAGAGAAAGAACCAGAAGGTAAACCTTAAAACTCTTCCTCCAAAGGATATAATCAGGACTTCAATTTGATATTTGTATCTAACAAAGACATTCACTCCCTAGTGAATCTAGCTTCTGAGGAAGAAGTTCCTGAAAAAGAAAATGAGGAAGTCCCCATGGACGTTTGTGAGAATGATGCTGCTCAACCTGATGGTATAGCTTTATTTAAGATTCTAATTAATTCAAACTCCAACTTTGAGTTAATTTCTTATTCTTTCCTTTCCATCACAGCTGCTGATGATCTCACATCAGTATTGCAAGTTGATGCTGCTAAATCCATTGATTCTGATAAAGATTTAGAATCCTATCTTAACCTAGACTGTGAGTCCTCACTCACATCTACTCCTCTTGTTCCCTCTCTTCAAGAGAAAATGGTCCCTTATAGACCTGAGTACCTTGATGACCCCTTGGTCAAGGATACTCTTTTCTTTTCCTGTATGGCACTCCTCTTGTGCCTTGCAGAGGTGTCTATCCCTGATGTCACTGAACATCTAGAAGGAATTATAACCTCCTTCCTAGATGCAAAGTGGTATCCTGTGTAGATCTTCAGGTAATCCTATCTATTACCTGTTGTTTGTTCACCTTGGGGGGAATATTTTATTCCCACTTGGTCGTTAACCTATCTCTCTTTGCATGCAGGCACAACCATAAATGCTGCTGCTGAAGAAATTGAAGATGTGCAAGATAGGGCAGACAATGCTCCCAAGATGACTGAAATGGCCTCAAGCTCGGGTACTCTAAACCTAGAACAATTTATAGCCTTTGTGGCTGAGAACATTGCCTCTGAGTACATTGAAGGGATGGCTAATTATCATCTGGATTCCCTAGCCATCTCTCTAGAGAAAGCATCTGCCCCTGCAGATATCGTCATCTTTTCTCCACCTATCCTTACCTATCCTCTATCCATTCCTTCTATTGCAGAACTGGTCCCCAAGACAGTTCCTGAGTTGTATCCAGAATCAGAACTCTGGAAGAGGTCTCCAAATGTGGATCTTGATGCCCTCCTTAGGCAAGATGCCATTGAGGAAGCTAAAGAGAAAGAAGAAAGAGAAAAGAAAGACAAAGCTGAACCTGCTGCCAAGGATCCTTCTGAACTTGACTTTGATGATTATGCTGGGAAAGACTCATCTCATTCTGATGATGATGATGATGATTCTGATGTTTCTGACTCCTCTAAGAAAAGGAAAAGAGCTGCTTCCAAGAAAAGAAAAGCTCCTGCTCCTCTTACTGCCAATCCTAACAAGGATGTTCCCTATTATCCTAAGAGCAAGGAATTTCAGCCATGGATGAGACTGTCAAAGAATCAGACTAAAGAGAAGAAGAGGTCAAAGAGATATGACACTCCTGTTTAGAAATTCCCCCCCAGAGGTCCTCCTCCACCTCCTGGTGCTGGAGCCTCTGGAAGTCTCTCTTCTGCCCCCTCTGCAAGGTCAGCCAGCTCTAACACTTCTCAGACCTACCAAAGAAGGAGTAACCAAAGCCAGGGAGGCCAAGATGTTTCAGGACAGGGAAGAAAAAGAAATGACAATGCTCTCGTGGAACAAATAAAGGAAATGACTTTTCAGCAACCTACATTCTTTCCTCCTCCTTCTCCTAAGAAGATAATCCCAGAAAGGAAACCTTCTCCTCCCAGGAGAGGTCCCTCCTCCTCTTCAAGGAAACCTGCTGCAGATGAATCAAAAGGAAAAAGAGTGGTCTTTTCAGAAAAATCCCACAAAAGGTTCATTGAGCTTGCACCTCCAAGATCTCTATATGCTCAAACTGATCCTAAGAAGGCTATGCAGATTCCTCTTGATTCAAGCAAACTTGCTACAGCTCTTCAAAGGAACATGGAGATTGCAGCTCATACAGATACTGATAGACCTCCCTCTCCATCAGATAAAATTGAAGCTGAAAGGATTGCCTCTATGGCAAGATTCAAAGAGTCTATTGCACTAAGCATGATGGAGAGAGCCAAATCTCAAGGACTAGATCCTACAGCTTACTCAACAATGTCAGAATTCAGAGAAAAGGAACTCAGCAGAATTCAAGTCAATCCAGAAGCCTTTGACACTGAAGAATACATGAGACTACATCCTGCTGCAGTTCTATCAAGTTATGCTGAAAAGAAAATCATAGGTGAACATGATCTAATGCTATCCAAGAGACAAGCAGCAAACCCTAACAGAGAAATTATTTTCAAACCAGCTGCAATACCCAAAAACTCATCTGATGCTAAACATGCTGATAAATCTGCTTGATACATTCCATTTCTGCTGATTTATGCTTGTTATATTTTCTGTGTATTGCCTGTGTTTTATCATTCTGGTTAATCTTTAGATTTGTTGTTGTCTGCTTTAGCCTTTAAACTGGATTGGATAACATAACCCAAATAGGGGGAGATTGTTGGTACCCTAGATGTGATTTGGCTTATGTAATCCCTTTCCAGCCCCTCTTGATCCATATAAAGATATATGATCATGTTTAGACTTTGCTTAGTCTCCCTAGGGCAGTATATGACTGACCTAGAGTTTAGGTTAGAAGTTCTAGATGTTTTTGTAGTTAAGGCTTTTTCCGTTCGACCATCGTCGAACGAGGCCTCGCGATCGTCGATCATTGGTCGACGATAGCAGGGCTATTGAATCGTTGAAGACAAGTCAATTATCGTCGACCGTTGGTCGACGATCTCAGAGCAAGCTTACTACGCTCTGAAGGTTGGTCGACGATCTGTCATCAACAGATCGACGATCGTGTTCTTGCTTCACGATTTCTGTCTCGACAGATATTTGCTTTTGCTGGTCGACTATCTGTTTGCTGGTCGACTATCTGTTTGCTGGTCGACTATCTGTTAGCCGGTCGACGATCTATTAGCTGGTCGACGATTTCTGGTCGACGATTTCTGTTCCGACAGATTCCTGCTATTAGTCGACGATCTGTTTGCAGGTCGACGATCATCGAACTCCTGTTCGACGATTTCTGTCTGCCTTTATCTTTTTGTATTTATTCTATTCCTTGGTTTATTTCCAAGTGTTTTAGTTGGTGGTTAGATTGATTCTCTGATATTATTGTTGCTAAATTTATGGTTTAAATTCAAATAAATTGATTACAAATTCTGTCAAGCATAAATCACGGGATTCAGTATTCTTGATAAAGCATTTTATCCTATTATACAAATTGCGTTGACTTTATCTTTCCAGCCTGTTTTCTAGCCGTTGGTACTATGTACTATTTCCAAGAATGGTACGTCTTTATGCTGAGATATTTTTTCCCGCTTATTTTATTCCTTATTGGGACTGACAGAAAGTTAATAGGCCATTCTATTCCTATTGCTATATTCTATTTTGAGATAATCTGTTGCAGGGCTCGAGAATTCAAATCAATAGAGCCGTTCCAAAGGAAAAACGTGAAGACATATTTAAAAGAGATTCTGCTCTCAGAAAAGAACAAGTTACAGACACAGAGAAAGATTATTCATCCGCTCAAGCATCATCAGAGCAGCTCTTCACAATCTCACAACAAGAAGAAGAAAAGTTTTCCTGAAGCAAAAGCCCAGAGCAATCATCTTTCATTCTCAAGTCTCCTGAGCTTTTGCTTAGAGTTTTCAAGACTTCAGAAAGAGCTCCAGTTCTGCTTCAAGTGCTCCAGAATCTTAAGACCTGATAAAAATCAGTCTTCAGATCTCTGAGGATTTAGTTTCAGTTTATCTGAAACTCCTTCATCCTGAAGCAAAGGCTTTCCCTGGACTTCCACTGAGCCAGGGGAGACTTTGATTCTTTAGAGAATCCACAAATCTTCTCTAATCTGTATTTACAATAGAGAAGATAATCTAACCCTCTCAACCCCTTTGTAAAAAGAGTTTGTTCACATCTCTTCAAAAGTGAACATTGGTGACAGGGCACCTTATCAACAACCTGTGGTTGAGCATCCTTATCAAAAGCTCAAAGGGTCTGTTTGATCTACCTGAATCAGATCATTGGTGGCAGGGCACCTTAGCAAAAACCTGTAGTGGATTCCTACCAGGGTGGTAGAAGAGTGGATGTACCTATTTAAAGGGAACCACTATATATCCTGTGTCTCTCTGGTTCTTGCTGATTTGTTTATTCTGTGGCTGTGTTAGAACTACCTAGGGTTGCTAGTTGCTGTGATAGGCTTGTAGTTAACTGAAATTTCAGTCAACTTCTTCACTTGTGCACTTCACTGTGTTAGGCTCTTAGGGTTCAAGTATCAGATTTTTTATTCCGCAAATAAACTCTAAGGGAGCTGACTAAGTGTTCATAAAATTTTGAATACTCTATTCACCCCCCCCCCTCTAGAGTAGTTTACAACTTATCCCCTCACTTTCACTCCAGGGCTGGCAGATTCAAGAGGAAAGGCAAATCTCCTGTTCAGCCACTAAACCTTTTAGTCCCCATAAAGTTTAGTAAGGTGAAAGTGCCTTCTAACATATATGATCATGAAGACATTCAAGGTCATATTAAGACTAATGTTCTGAAGAACAAGGGTGTAAATGCAAGCAGGCCTACCTATGGTCATAAACCCAATGGTTTTAAGAAATCAGTAGGTGAAGTTGCAACAACACCAGCAATGAACAGAAATTCTTCTGACAAGGATGTATCTAGATCTAGATACAATAAGTTTGAATGTTGGTGCTGTGGCAAGAGAGGCCATTTTGCATTAGACTGCTGGTATAACACAAGTGTTCTAAAGAATAAGAGTCTACCTGTTAGAAGAGGTTATGATAACTTTATTAATGCTAACCTGAACCAAGGACCCAAGACTTACTTGGGTTCTAAGGGTAAGTAATTCTGTATTGCAGGTGAATCCAAGTAACCATGCCCCTATATGGTACTTGGATAGTGGTTGTTCCAGACACATGACTGGAACAAAGGGGCTGCTGAAGGAGTATTCATCTGTCAAAGATGGACCTAAAGTGATCTTTGGTGGATCTGAAAAAGGAGTCATCAAAGGGTTTGGTAACATTTCTTCTAACCTAATTACTATCACTCAAGTGGCTTATGTAAAAGGTTTGAAACATAATCTAATAAGCATAAGCCAGCTAAGTGATTTAGGATATGACATTTCATTTGTTAAAGATGGATGTCATATCAAGAGGTCAAGTGATCAAAAGATCATATTGACTGGGTATAGGAAGAGAAATGTATATTGTCTTAATTTTGAATGTGAGAATAAGGCTTCTCCCATCTGTCTTGTAGCTGATGACAATGCTTCTCATTGTGTTAAGTGGCACAAGAGATTGGTTCATCTAAACTACAAGACAATTGGCCAACTCTTTAGCAAAGAGCTAGTGAGGAATGGACCTCAAATTAAGTGTATAAAGGAAGGGATATGCTCAGCTTGTCAAAAGGGAAAGCAGACAAAATCCTCCTTTCAAAGCCTTGAAAACAAGGATTCTGTGAGGTGCTTATACCTCTTGCATATGGATCTTTTTGGTCCTATGCCAGTTCATAGTCTAGGTAGGAAGGTCTACACTTTTGTGCTTGTAGATGACTATTCTAGATTTACATGGGTGTTCTTTCTGAGACAAAAATCTGAAACCCCAAGTGTATTACTTAATTTTGTAAAGCAAATTCAGAATGAACTGAATAGTACAGTGGTCAAAATCAGAAGTGACCATGGTACTGAGTTTCAATCTGAAAGCATAACAAACTTGTGTAAAGATTTTGGGATTTTCCAAGAGTTCTCCTCACCTAGAACACCTCAGCAAAATGGAATTGCTGAAAGAAAGAATAGAACATTAATTGAAGCTGGTAGAACTCTATTGAGTGACACCTCTCTCCCAGAATATTTTTGGGCTGAGGCAGTTAACACTGCTTGTCATGTCATCAATAGGGCTTCTATCACCAAAAGCCACAGAAAGACACCCTATGAGATTGTGAAAGGCAGAAAACCAAATCTATCCTATTTTAGGATCTTTGGTTGCAAGTGCTATATACTTAACAATGGCAAGCCATATTTGACTAAGTTTGCTGCCAAATACCAGGATGGGATATTTGTTGGGTACAGCACAAATAGCAAAGCCTATAGAGTCTTCAACTTAACTACTCAAGTTGTTAAAGAATCTGTGCATGTTGTATTTGATGAAACAAGATTAATCAATTGTGAGTTGTCTTGTAGATCAAATGACTCAACAGGTATAAGCAAGAGGATGGACAAGCTCTCCATTGCTGAAGCTTCAAAGGAAGATGGAGCATTGGAAAATGAAGGCTGCTGTCCAGGGGGAGTACAAGAGATAATGGAAGCTGATGAAAACCAAGAGGTTCAGCAGAATGAAGAAGCTGGAGATGCTCAACCTGAAGGGAATCTTCCTCCAGCTATAAGATATCTAAGAGATCATCCTGCTGATCAGATAATTGGTGATCCAAGACAAGGAGTGCAAACTAGAAGCAGAAATCAAAGCACAGTTTTGCATTCAAGTTTCTTGTCTCAAATGGAACCTAAGAAGTTTGAAGAAGCTATCCAAGACCAGCACTGGATTGATGCTATGCAAGAGGAGCTGAATCAATTCAGAAGGTGCAAAGTCTGGGAGCTTGTTCCTAAACCAAGAGGCCACAACATAATTGGCACTAAGTGGATCTATAGGAACAAGCTAGATGAAAGTGGGATAATAGTGAAGAATAAAGCAATATTGGTTGCAAAAGGATACAGACAGGAAGAAGGGATTGACTTTGATCAAACCTTTGCTCCAGTAGCAAGGCTGGAGGCTATCAGAATATGCCTTGCCTATGCAGCCTATCAAGACTTCAAAGTATACCAGATGGATGTGAAGTCAGCATTTTTGAATGGTGATCTTAAAGAAGAAGTATATGTAGAGCAGCCATCAGGTTTTGTAGATCCTCTTAAACCTGATTCTGTGTATAAGCTTAGGAAAGCTTTGTATGGGTTAAAACAAGCTCCAAGGGCTTGGTATGAAACCCTATCTACCTTCCTCATTGAGAATAAATTCTCAAGAGGAAAGATAGACAAAACTCTATTCCTTAGGGAATCCAAAGGTAAGATCATCTTAGTTCAGATCTATGTTGATGACATAATCTTTGGATCTACTGAAAACAACCTTTGTAAAAAGTTTGCCAAACTTATGCAAGGGAAGTTTGAGATGAGCAGTATGGGAGAACTTAAGTTCTTCTTGGGACTCCAAGTAAGACAGACTGATGATGGATTGTTCATATCCCAGTCTAAGTTCACCAAAGAATTAATTAAGAAATATGGTATGGAGTCATCCTCCACCATGAGAACTCCTATGGGAACAAGTATGCCTATATGCAAAGATGAGGCAGGTAAACCTGTTGATGAATCATTGTATAGAGGAATAGTTGGGTCTCTACTATATCTCACTGCTAGTAGACCAGACATTATGTATGCAACATGTGTCTGTGCTAGGTACCAAGCCTTCCCTAAAGAATCTCATTATACTGCAGTCAAAAGGATTCTGAGATATCTAAAGGGCACTCCTAATCTAGGCCTTTGGTACCCTAGGAATAGAGATTTTCTACTAACAGGCTATTCAGATGCAGATTTTGCAGGATGTAGAGAGGACAGGAAAAGTACTAAAGGTACTTGTCAATTCCTGGGAGGAAGACTAATATCATGGAGTAGTAAGAAGCAGACCAGTGTGGCAATTTCCACAGCTGAGTCAGAGTATGTTGCTGCTGGAAGCTGCTGTGCACAGCTATTGTGGATGCAACATCAGCTTAAGGATTATGGTATTCAGGTAAGTAGAACACCCCTTTTATGTGATTCTAAGAATGCTATTTCTATTGCTAATAATCCAGTTTCTCATAGTAGAACTAAGCATATAGAAATCAAATACCATTTTCTTAGAGAACATGTAGAAAAAGGAGACATCTCATTGGAATTTGTAAAAACAGATTATCAAATAGCAGATGTATTTACTAAGCCTTTAGATGAAACCAAATTCAATAAATTCAAAATTGAATTAGGTATGTTAACCATTGATTAATTTATTAACAAAATCATTAACAATGCAATTGAAGTGGTATTTAAGTAAGTTAAAGAAATAACAACATAATTAAGTGTTAAAAAAGGACACATTGAAGTAACACTTACAAGTGGTGTTGAACCAACAGAAATTGGCTAAGTAAGAATGTGTCGACACATTCAGTAATAATGTGTCGACTCAGAGAAATAATGTTGACAAGTCAGAAATATTGTGTCGACACAGAGAATATGTGTCGACACTTAAGAGTTATATTGTCGACTTAACCAGAAATGTAATGTCGACTCAACCAGGATAATGGTGTCGACACTTACAGAATATGTGTCGACACTTATCCTTAGAGTTGACACAGAATTTCTGTCTATCTACTATGTATCCAAGGTGTCGACATAACCACAAATTGGTGTCGACACATAGTAGGCTGAAGTAATGTCGAGACAATAGAAGTTTGTGTCGACACATTCCGTCTGTGTCGACACATTTAGTCTGTTTTTGGCGCCTTTTGAACTTCTTTCAACCGAAGGTATAAATAGGTCAAAAACTCTTTCTGTCGACACGCTTCCAAGGTTTTCGAGACTAAAACCCTATGTCGACAGTCTATCTTTCTCTCTTCTCTCAAGCTTTCTCGACGAATCGATGGCGCCAAGGATTGAAGACAACGTCAATGAAGGGTATGAGTTGGTGCGCCAGGCCTTTGCAGATGCGCCGCCAGATGTTCAAGGGGTTATCACCCTCCTCTCCGAGTCAGGGTTAGAATTTCTAATCTCAGAACCGACTAAAATCTGGAAGAAGGAGGTGCACGAGTTCTTTATCTCTGCATCAGTCCACTCAAATGGCCTCAAGATTAAGTCCAATGTTCAACGGACTAAGGTGAAGATTACTCCAAGAAGTTTAAGAAAGATCTTTCAATTACAAGTAGTTGAGAATGAAAAGGAAGTTCCTAGTTCTAAGATAAGGGAAGCCCTTCAATGGTGTGGATTGGACTCGAGCATGAAGATTGGAGCTGCATTCAACAGGAAGGGTATGAATCAGCAAGGGAAGTTCTTGTCTGAAATTGTTGGGAAAGTGATCCTCTGCAAGATAGGTGGACATGATAGGATTTTTGCCTATATGTTCAGCCTTATGACCAGGATTGTTTTACAATTCCTACTGATTGGTCAGGAGTACTCTTTGACAAGATCAAAGAAGGAATCAAGAAGCCCAACATGGCTAGAATCATGAGCTTATATCTCATTGGAGTGATTCCTGAAGTGATGCAGCAACTGCCAGGGACTAAGATCAATCATATGAGAAGGATGGATATGTGACTGTTCTCTAGGTGGGATAGGGTGCTGTCCAAGGATGTGCCTGAAGAGAGCAGGCCAGACACCCCTGTGAAATCCCCTTCTCAAACTCAAGAAACTGAACAACAACAAGAAGACCCACTCAGGACACAGGTTGAAGAACAGCCTGACTCAACTATAGTCCAGCAAGTGTCAACACCTGCACAGATGTAGGGGGAGCCAGTTCACTCTCCTACTCAAAATGTATCTACTCCTGATCAGGTACAAGTGTAGGGGGAGCTAATGTATTTTACTATAAAAGACATTGCTCATATTCTTATTACTGCACAGGTTCAGGGGGAGCTAGTGTCCACTCCTACTCTAGATACTACAATTACTGAACGAGTACAGGAGAAGCTGTTGTCAGTACAAGTGCAAGAGGAAGCACAGTTAGACTTATCTCAAGATTTAACTGCTGCAGAAGATACAGCTCAACTGGAATTTACTCTGGAGGAGTTATTCCCTGATGCTGATACTACTACTGATAAAGTAGGAGGAGGACAAGAAATTGAGAAGTCCATAGGTATGGAAATTGATCAGGAAGCTGAAGTTGAGCCACAGGTTGAGGGGGAGCCAGTGGATGTTGAGACTGAGCAACAGGTCACTGGGACAGATACACTTCATCCTCGTCAAGAAAGAGTTCACCTAGATACTTCGTCTGATACTGAAACTGAAGAAGCCAGGATGGCCAAGAAAAGAAAACTTGTTGTATTTAAGAGAAGAAGCAAGAATTATAAGCAGGCTTTACAGACAACACCTCAACAAGTATCTCCTGCCTTTGATCATAACATGTTTATGGTAGATCTACAGGTGAAATTGGATGAACAAAGAATGGCTCTGGAAAAGTATGTTGATGAAAATAACAAGTCACTTCAGTTTGACTTAGCTCAGGATATAAAGTCCATCCAGTTTCAAGTCAACATGCATAAGAAAGAAATGACAGATTGCTTCCAGAAGGGAGGTCATGCTGTGGTTTATCTAGCTCAACAACAGGAGGCTATTACTAAAAAGGTAGATGATGTTGTCCTGAAGCAAAGCTATGTCTTGGAAAATCAGTTAAGAATGAATGATAATTTAACTGAATCTCATCATGAGATAATAGAGGAATTGAAAAAGATTGTTCCAGGCCTGCCTGCAGATAAAACAAAAGAAATGGAAGAATTTGATAAGAACTTTCAAGCTGCTATTGCTTCTGTTAAGACTGCAATCACTACCTCTCAAAAAGAAATATCTGAAAAGCTTCAAAAATTAAAACCATTTTTTAAAGAGGGTGTCAATTATCTGGATGGCCAAATCAGATTTCAAAAGGAAGATCTCAGAGATCATGTTTCTAGAGAAGCCATAAAGGGGGAGAGGATGCTAGTTCATGCAGGCTCAGAGCACTCCAAATGGGTGACCAATAGTATTCGAGCCACATTAGGATATCCCCCATTGTGTGATGATGCTATGGTGGCTGAGTCAGGAATACAAACAAGTCTACTTGAAGGCAATCAACCTGAGGTTGCCCAAGTCATTTACCCCCCTCCAGATTTTGATATGATTGATCAGCAGGTTCAAGGGATGTATAGTCCTCCAAAGGAGGTTACTAATATTGTTATTGGGAAGGTTGATAAGCCTGAGGCTACTTTGAAAGACCAGCAAGATGCTCTTCTATCTAAGAAAAGGTTTAGAGAGCAGGCTATACTTATGCCAGACTTTGAGCAGTGGAGTCCTACTTCCAGAAATATAATACTCACTGCATGGAAGGCTGTCAAAGACCAAGTGCAGGAAAGAGGCAAGTGGTACAATGAGATGGAATGGCAGAAGTATGAAGCCAGGCAAGAGGCCATTGTACAGTTTAGAAGAAAAGCCAAGCTGGGTAGGCTGCCTACAGATGCTCAGGAGCCAAGCAAATATTTTCCAAAGCCCTTTCATTATTTTGAAAGGCAAAGGCTCAAGGAAGAAGCAAAGAAGAAGGCTGATCTAAAAGGCAAGAAGCCAGCTGAAGATTCTGAAGCTCCTGTGAAGGCTCAAGTTCTATCTGGCAAAGGGATTGTCATTAAAGAGCCTGATCAGTCTTAGTTTTTTAGTTCTTTCAAAGTATTTTGTAATGTTTTGATTAAATCATTAAATGTAATTCTCTGTATTCAAACATTATCAAGTTATAAACAAAATGTTGTTTGGCATCATATAATGTTCATTCTGTGATGGATTGCTTTTATGTTTTGTTTATATTAAGTATTCCTGTTATGTCATATATCATCAGTTTATACTTTGTATAAATGGTGTATATCATTGGCTATAGGGTTATGACTTCTCCAAATAGGGGGAGATTGTTGGGTACATTGGAAAATGTGTACCTGATTTGAAGAAGCCCAACTTAGCTCAATGATATACATCAAGGTGTATTTGATGTTGTTTTGAGTTGACATGTGCAGGTGAAGAATTGATAAAGTATGCAGAAAAATTCTAAGTCCAAGTGTCGACACAGAGAAGGATGTGTCGACACATAGAAGAAATTAGTCGACACAACACTGGGAAGCAGTGTCGACACATAGCAGTTAGTCTACAACAATACTGGGAAAGTGTGTCGACACAGAAGAAGTAAGTCGACACAACACTGGGAAGCAGTGTCGACACAGAAGAAGTAAGTCGACACAACACTGGGAATTTGTGTCGACACAGAAGAAAAGCGTCGACCTCAACATTGGGAAAATGTGTCGACACAGAAGAATATAGTCGACCTCAAGTTTGTCTATACCAGCAGAATGTGTCGACACATTGTGATTGAGTCGACACATTATAGCAGAGTTAAAAGAAGACTGTGTCGACACCTGAAGGCTAAGTCGACACTTACTAAGTTATGATTCTACAACAACTGTGTCGACACACAGGACTTGTGTTGACACACTGAAGAGTCAAGACCAAGTTATTTTCAGAAGAAGCTATGTCGACTCAAAGGCAACTTAGTCGACATCACTGAAGACTGTGTCGACACCAAAGTCAATTGTGTCGACACAGATAGACAGATGGTCTCGACACTTTCTGACAGACTGTCTCGACAACTTGTGGTTCAAGACTAAGGCACAGGACTTGTTTGAAGACTTGACAGCTGTGGGTTGCCACCGGTTAACTGAAGCTGTCAGACTTGTCAGAAAACGGTTAGAAACCGGATCAGCCGGTTACCATGAAAAAAGTCTATAAATAGACAGATTCAGAAGGAGAAAAACACTTTTAAAAAAACATTGATGAGAATCAAAAAAAGGTTGAGAAGGATTACAATCCAATTCATTTCAAGAAAGTGCTAGGCACTTAAGAAGATCTTCTCCAGAAGATCTAAGAAGACTATCTAAGGATAGATCAAAGAAGAGTTCTAATCAGAATTCAGAAGAATCATTCAAAGTGCTGGATAGAGAGAGATCAAGCCAGAATTTGAAGAAGAAGAAAGAAACCACCAGTGGATTCTCAAGAAGCTGTTTGGAAATCAACTCAGCTAAGTTCATATTCAAGAAGCTTTGAAGAAAGCTCAGATATAGTTGATTTCATCAGCTGATCAAGAATTGTCTTGGCCTTTTCTCTCTCAATTTAGGCAAGACAGTTAAATAATCTTTTCTATATTTCTGTAGGATCTGTTTACACAGATCTGAGTTGTAAGCCTATATTATAAAGGCTGAGTGTAGGAGTGTTGAACTCTGAGTGGTAGGGCTGTTTGCCTGAGTGTAGGAGAAGGGTCTTCTCTGAGTTATAGGCCTTGGGGCAAGGCTGAGGTAGGGCTGTTGTGCCTGAGTTGTAGGAACCAGTTGGGTTCTGAGTTGTAGGATCTATTGATCTGAGATTAGTGGAAGTTTGGCCGAATCTAGCATACTGCTAGATAGGTGAAGGGGGAAAGTGGATGTACCCAGACCTTGGGGAACCACTATAAAACATTGTACAATCTGTGATGTTTTATTTTCTGTGATTGCTGTGATTATTGTGTTAGCCATTAAATTGAATTCTGCCTAGAAGTTTTTATAAATAAGTAGAACCTATTCACCCCCCCTCTAGGTGTTTAGGCTGTCTTGAAAGTTAAACTATCAATTCCCATCAAAACAAAACGACCCGGGACGGTTTTCCATCCCGTGCCTTTTTGGCGATGTATTAGTAAAATATGCCTTAGCAGACTTGATGCAGCGCCACCGCTAACTGATGATGACCCGGTTGCCGAGGCGCTACGACATAAAGATCTTAGACGCCGTGATGACGCTGAAGGAAGTGCACGTTACAACCTCCGCCCGCGGCGTGCTCGAACCGCCATGAAAATTTAGCTTTAATTATCTTATTTCATGAACTCTATTTTTATATTTTTAGAATATAAAATTATCCAATGTTTAGTGATAATTTTATATTCATGGCATGTTTTTATTTCTTTAATTTAAACAGTTTTATTTTTGGTGTGCACTTAGCCATTCGGGTGGATGAGATTACATCTCCATCATGAAGGGTTAAGGCTTGTTGTAATTTCCTATTTAAGGAGGTGTTTATGAGGAATCAAGTATTGAAGATCTTAAACCTAAAATTTCCCTTGCATGAGAATTTCGGCCAAGGCTAAGCCTCTAGCCGCCGCCCCCTTGTGTGGTGTGAAGTCGCCGCCCCCCTTGCTCCCTCCATCCGCTTTGGTGTGACTCCGGCGCGGCTTCCTTGGTGCGACTCCGTGGAAGAAGGTTGCAAAACGTTCGGTGTGACGCCGGCGGATCCGTGGAGAGAGTGATTCTCCCACCCTATCTTTGTGTGAAACGTTCATCCCTGTTGGGTAATCTCTTCCCTCTTCCTTGTGTGATTCTCTTCTTTAGTTGTGGTGGTTTCGCGCTCGTTTTCTCCGGATCTTTAATTCAATCGCTTCAAGTTTTGAATCGAAATCGCCGTTGCAAGGCTTTTTAATTCCGGATCGGGTGGATTCTATTTGCTTCAGCGGATCTTGGCCTATAGCCTTGGTCTTGCTCTCTAAAAGGAGTGGCAACCTTTGTGTTTTCTTGGGGAATACTCCGACTCATATTTCCGATCGTTGTTTTCGAGTCGACCATTCCTCCTTTGTTTTTTACGCTGCGTTCTTGCGACGAGAACTATTGTGGGCGATAGGTGTTGTGTAGGTGCGGTAGATCTACGACGTGTAGTGCGTAGAAAAGCATAATTTCGTGGATACCTCCGACTCGGGACGCACCCTACACCAATTTGGTATCAGAGGGAGGTTGTTTCAACTTCCACGTTGCAAACATCATCTCTGCGTTCTTCGTTGGTTGATCTGAACTTTCAAAAATCTGAAATTTTCGGATTGGTCTGCGTTTAGTAAATCCCTCGGAATTTTAAAACTTGTCAAAAAATCTGAAAAAAATTCTGTAGCTTCCTAACCTTATTTCCAGCAACTTTAAAACAGAAAATTTTTCGATTCGGCCTCGTTAGGTCAGTCTGCAAATTAGAACATCGTAATTCTGTCCAGTTGGTCTGCAAATAGTGGGCTGAAATCTACATTTTTCAGCAAAATTTCAAAAAAATTTTTTTTTAACGATCTACGTGTTTATCACATCAAGCTTTTCAAAAAAAAATTTTATTTTCATTCTAGCTACAGCCCTAGGGAAAATCATCTTTCATAATTTTTTGGGTCTTGCATGCGCACTAGGCTTGACACGGAATATACGGCGCTGTCTACGTCTAGGATGGCTGAGAACGGGAATGAGTTTCATAACACTAAAGCGATAGTAGGTCTACGTAACGATATGGCGGAGCTTAGGGCCACTTTAGCACAGATTTTACAAAATCAAGCTAGGCCACCCCCCCCCCCCCACCTGCTAATGTTGAGTTGCCCCGCCGACGCCAACACATCTCCGATTCGAATTCGGATGGGGACTCCCCACGAGTGCCCCCTCGAGGCCGTCGCCACGAGCGAGAGTTTGACATTACTAGGGCCATCAAGATTGATGCCCCCACTTTCGACGGCATGAGAGATCCACAGAACTTCCTTACGTGGATAGTGGACATGGAATGTTACTACGACTGGCACCATCTCATGGACCCCCAAAAGGTCCAAGTTGCCAGGATGAAGTTGACAGGCCGTGCCAAAACTTATTGGCTAAATGAAGAGCATAGGCTAGGTGCTGGAGACGGAAACCCAATTATTGGGTGGACCGTAATGAAGAATTTGTTGACCGATCAGTACGTTCCTGCGTACCATCGGACACAAATGTTTGACGAGCTTGCCACCCTGCGGCAGGGCTCAAATTCAGTAGCGGAGTATATGGGAGAACTGAAGGACCGAATGGTGCGTTGTGATCTGAAGGAAATCCCCGAGGTCACCCTCTCTAGATTCCGTAAGGGACTTAATCCTGATATTCAGCGGAAGCTCTTACGATATGGCCACACTGATCTAAACACGACATTCAATGTCGCCCTCGATATTGAGAAACACTTAGCATCTAAGTCACACTCCCGTTATTCCCTTACGAAGGGAAAATCCACTACCGGATCATCTTCCTCCACATATCAGGACAAAGGGAAGTTCCGGTCCGCCGAGTCAAAGACTGTCGTGATGACTGCTAGGAACACTAAGAACCCTGCGAGCGAACGTATTCCTATCGGAAAGGTTAGCAAGACTAACGCCACATGTTACTCTTATGGCATTCAAGGTCACTACGCCTTCGAATGCCCAACAAAAACTAAAGCCATAGCCTTGTTAGAGTCGACGACCGATCTTGCGGATTGCGTTTATGAGGCTGCTGAGGAGAGCGACCCGGAAGGGGTCCCAAGTGACTTAGAGGACGATCACCCCCTTATGGTGATGCGTTGTATCTTGGCCACTCCTCGTCCATTAGATGAGTGGAAGAGGACGAAAATATTTTCTCTGATTTTTAAGAGTGGCGAGAAGCTTTGCAAGCTGATTATTGATAGTGGTAGTTGTGTGAATGTCGTATCTGAGAACGCCATTGCACGTATGTCCTTGACCACGCAACCACATCCGACCCCATATCAGGCCGCTTGGATCAACAAGATCTCTGTACCCGTTACCAAGCGATGTCTGGTTCCACTCTCATTCAAATCCTACATTGATGAGGTGTGGTGTGATGTCCTTCCGATGGACGCTTGTCATGTGTTGTTAGGCCGCCCTTGGCTATATGACCGTGATGTTACTCATTTTGGTAGAGCCAACACTTATGAATTCAAATTCAATGGCAAAACCATCACCTTGAGACCGACCATCCCAAAGGAGCCCGTAGTCTTGGCTAAGGACACCACTATCCCGGTAGAACGGAAAACGTTGAATCTAGTTGGAAGGAAAGAGTTTGAGAGAGATCCATTCCTTGATGGAATTATGTATGCGCTAGTCCTCCTAAGTGCGAAACCCGATTCTAGCATTTTGGATGAGTTACCTAGTGAGTTACGGGTACTATTGGAAGAGTATAGGGACGTGTACCCGGATGAGTTGCCGCCCACGTTACCCCCGCTTAGGAATATCCAGCATGCGATAGACCTCATCCCGGGGTCTTCCTTGCCAAATCAGCCCCATTATCGACTCCACCGCGCAGCTCACCTGGAGTTGCAGTCCCAAATAGAGGGCTTACTGGAGAAGGGTTTTATTAGGACGAGTATGAGTCCATGTGCTGTACCAGCCCTACTTGCCCCCAAGAAGGATGGTACATGGAGGATGTGCGTTGATAGCCGGGCTATCAACAAAATCACCATCAAGTATAGGTTCCCCATTCCCCGCCTAGATGATTTGTTGGATGTCTTGTCTGGAGCCACCGTATTCTCCAAATTAGATCTTCGGAGTGGCTATCACCAGATTAGGATACGAGAGGGCGACGAGTGGAAGACGGCATTTAAGTCGAAGGATGGACTGTACGAATGGCTTGTGATGCCATTTGGGTTATCCAATGCCCCTAGTACCTTCTCCCAGATGATGACACATGTCTTTCAGGCAATCATGGGGAAGTTCGTTGTCGTCTACTTTGACGATATACTGATTTATAGCACCTCTACTACCGAGCACATCTCTCACATGAGAGTGATCCTTTCCACCCTGCGGAAGGAGACTTTATTTCTCAATCTTAAGAAATGCACTTTCAATGCCTCGGAGGTAGATTTCTTAGGTTACATAGTCGGTTCTAAGGGTATTCGAGTTGATCCGGGCAAGGTTCAGGTCATCAAGGACTGGCCCGTGCCAACCACCCTACGTGAGGTACGTAGTTTCCAAGGGTTAGCCACGTTTTATCGTCGTTTCATACGAGACTTCAGTAGTATTATGGCGCCTATCACCGACTGTATGAAGAAGGGAGAGTTTACATGGACGAAGTCCACCACCTATGCTTTTGAACGAATAAAGGAGCTTATGATTGAGGCACCTGTCTTACGTCTACCTGACTTTGCTAAAGTCTTTGAGCTCACATGTGATGCGTCTGGGGTAGGGATTGGAGGTGTCTTGAGCCAGGAGGGCCATCCCGTTAGTTATTTTAGCGAGAAGTTGTCCGGCCCTAAGTTGAACTATTCAAACTACGATAGGGAATTTTATGCTGTAGTCCGATGTCTACACCATTGGAGGCACTATCTCCTCTCTAAGGAGTTTGTGATCCTCTCCGATCATGAGGCTTTACGTTTCATCAACGGCCAGCATAAGATCAGCCCACGACACGCTAAGTGGGTAGCTTTCTTACAAGGCTACACATTTAATCTCAAGCACCTTAAGGGAGCTGATAACCGAGTCGCAGATGCCCTTAGTCGTCTTACTATTTTACTCACCTCTATGGAAATACATGTTGTAGGATTTGAACGGATTAAGGATGAGTACGCTACGTGTCCTGACTTCCAGGACTTTTATTTATCTGCCCAGGGTAGTTCCCCCACTACGATATCTGCATACGTTATCAAGGACGGTTACCTGTTTAGGAATGGGAAGCTATGTGTCCCGCAGTCATCGTTACGACTACATATCATATGGGAATTGCATAGCGGAGGGTTGAGTGGCCACTTTGGTAGAGATAAGACCATTACGCTAGTCGAGGACAAATTCTATTGGCCAAAACTGAAGGTTATGGTGGGGCAGGTAGTGAGTAGCTGCCGCACGTGTCAGGTGTCTAAGGGAAGTAAAACCAACGTTGGATTATATACTCCCTTGCCTATTCCCTCCATGCCTTGGGTAGACGTTAGTATGGATTTTGTATTAGGCCTCCCCATTACTCTACGCCGTCACGACTCAGTTTTTGTAGTGGTGGATAGGTTTTCAAAGATGGCTTATTTCATCCCATGCAGTAGGACAAACGATGCGTCTCACGTTGCTAAACTCTATTTTAAGGAAGTCGTTAGTCACCGTGGAGTGCCAAAGACCATAGTATCGGATAGGGACGTAAAATTCACTAGTTATTTTTGGAAAACTCTTTGGATTTTAATAGGAACGAAATTATTATTTTCCTCCGCCTATCACCCCCAAACTGATGGGCACCCGGAAGTGGTTAATCGGAGCCTAGGAAATTTGTTACGATGCCTTATGAGTGATCATAAGAGCACTTGGGATCTTCTCCTTCCCCATGCCCAATTAGCCTACAATAACTCCAAGAATAGGTCTACGGGTCTGTCCCCGAATGAGATTGTCCACGGGTATAAGGCTCCTGTGCCGCTTGACTTGGTGTCGTTGCCCCCAACGTACAAGGCAAGTCAGTTTGCACAATCCTTCGCCCAACACATCCATGATTTACACGCACGTATACATGCCACTTTGACCACGCAATATGACTCTTATCAAGCGCACGCTAATTTACATCGGAGAGTATCAAACTTCAAAATTGGCGATCTGGTTTTAGTCTGATTAGTTCCCGAACGTTTGCCAACTGGCACCGTTAAAAAGTTAGCACGAAAGCGCGCCGACCCTTTTCAGATTATTAAAAAGTTAGGTGACAACGCTTTCGTTTTGGACTTGCCTGCTGATTGGGGAATCTCCCCCATTTTAAACGTTTCGGATTTAACGATGTTTGTGTCACCACCACAACAGATGATTTCTTTGTCGTCTTCTTCTCCCACTCAAAATTCTGATGGGTTGGGGAGTGGTAGTTCGGATGATCTCTCTCTTTCGGTCCCCGCAGGTATAACATCGGATGGTACGTTGCCTTCTTTTACTCCTACTGCTGACATGTTTCCCAGGTTTCCCAGGACATTCCTCACTCCGGATATGATACTTGCTGCGGAACCGTTCACTACTCTGGATGGTACTACTTACCGCTTTCTGGTCCGTTGGCGTGACCGCCCCCCTTCGGACGACTCTTGGGTACTCGCGACAGAGCTTCAACGTTTGGATGTCGAGCTTCTCTGCCGCTATCTCTCCACTCACACATCAGAGATACATGATTTTGAGTGGGGGAGGATTGATGCAGCGCCACCGCTAACTGATGATGACCCGGTTGCCGAGGCGCTACAACATAAAGATCTTAGATGCCATGATGACGCTGAAGGAAGTGCACGTTACAACCTCCGCCCGCGGCGTGCTCGAACCGCCATGAAAATTTAGCTTTAATTATCTTATTTCATGAACTCTATTTTTATATTTTTAGAATATAAAATTATCCAATGTTTAGTGATAATTTTATATTCATGGCATGTTTTTATTTCTTTAATTTAAACAGTTTTATTTTTGGTGTGCACTTAGCCATTCGGGTGGATGAGATTACATCTCCATCATGAAGGGTTAAGGCTTGTTGTAATCTCCTATTTAAGGAGGTGTTTATGAGGAATCAAGTATTGAAGATCTTAAACCTAAAATTTCCCTTGCATGAGAATTTCGGCTAAGGCTAAGCCTCTAACCGCCGCCCCCTTGTGTGGTGTGAAGCCGCCGCCCCCCTTGCTCCCTCCATCCGCTTTGGTGCGACTCCGGCGTGGCTTCCTTGGTGCGACTCCGTGGAAGAAGGTTGCAAAACGTTCGGTGTGACGCCGGCGGATCCGTGGAGAGAGTGATTCTCCCACCCTATCTTTGTGTGAAACGTTCATCCCGGTTGGGTAATCTCTTCCCTCTTCCTTGTGTGATTCTCTTCTTTAGTTGTGGTGGTTTCGCGCTCGTTTTCTCCGGATCTTTAATTCAATCGCTATAGGTTTTGAATCGAAATCGCGTTGCAAGGCTTTTTAATTCCGGATCGGGTGGATCCTATTTGCTTGAGCGGATCTTGGCCTATAGCCTTGGTCTTGCTCTCTAAAAGGAGTGGCAACCTTTGTGTTTTCTTGGGGAATACTCCGACTCAAATTTCCGATCGTTGTTTTCGAGTCGACCATTCCTCCTTTGTTATTTGCGCTGCATTCTTGCGACGAGAACTATTGTGGGCGATAGGTGCGGTGTAGGTGCGGTAGATCTACGACGTGTAGTGCGTAGGAAAGCGTAATTTCGTGGATACCTCCGACTCGGGACGCACCCTACACCAAGACTTAGGCGCGAGCATTAATTTGATGCCGTTCTCGCACTTCCTGCGATTAGGTTTGGGTACTCCTGCTCCTACCAATATGCGCATCCAACTATCGGATCGCTCGGTTAGATTCCCCATCGGGGTTGTTGAGGATGTCCTTGTCCGGGTAGACAAGTTCACCTTCTCGGTGGACTTCGTCATCTTGGACATCAAGGAAGACGCCAACGTACCAATAATACTTGGTCGCCCTTTCCTCGCGACCTCACGTGCATTAATCGTTGTAAGTAATGGTCAGCTTCTCCTTCGGGTAGGAGACGACCAAGTTACTTTTTCTATTAACTCCTCTATAGAAGACTCGTCGCCGAGCGACGATTTCTGCTACTCTTTAGATTCTTTTTATAGAGATTGTTCTTCTCCGGTTTTCGAGTCCGAGTTTTTAAACGAAAATATTTTTTCGCTCGTAAATTTTTATTGCGATGAGGACGCGTCTACGAATATGCCTTTTGAACCAATTGGTTCAAAAGACATTAGCACTAAAACCTCACTAGAAGAACTGCCCACCCTAAAACTCAAACCATTACCCGAATCCCTAAAATACGTCTTTTTGGGGAAAAATGATACACTCCCGGTAATCATTTCTTCGTATTTAAGCGATTCAGAGACCTCCGATTTATTGGAGGTTTTGCTTAAACATCGCCACGCAATTGCGTGGCAAATTTCTGACCTAAAGGGGATTAACCCTTCTTTCTGCACTCACAAAATTTTCTTAAACGATAATTGCCGCAAAACCATTCAGCCGCAGCGACGTCTTAACCCAAACATGAAAGACGTCGTGAAAACTAAGATAATAAAATTATTAGATGCAGGGATTATTTATCCCATTTCTGATAGTGCGTGGGTTAGTCCCATTCATGTCGTGCCCAAGAAGGGCGGTCTAACCGTAGTGGCGAATGAGCACAACGAGCTCGTCCTAACTCGTACTGTTACGGGTTGGCGTGTGTGCATCGATTATCGCAAACTTAATGATGCCACCCGCAAGGACCATTTCCCACTACCGTTCCTTGACCAGATTCTCGAGCGTCTCTCCGGTCATCCATATTATTGTTTTCTCGACGGTTTATCGGGGTTTTTCCAAATCCCCATTTCCCCCGAGGACCAAAAGAAAACAACTTCTACTTGCCCCTTTGGCACCTTCGCCTACCGAAGGATGCCATTTGGCCTCTGCAATGCGCCATCTACATTCCAAAGATGTATGTTGGCAATCTTTGGCGAGCTAGTAGAAGATATTATGGAAGTATTTATGGATGATTTATCTGTATTCGGATGCTCATTCCCGGATTGTCTTCGTAATCTCGATCGTGTCCTCCAGCGATGCGAGGACACAAATCTTGTTTTAAATTGGGAAAAGTGTAACTTTATGGTTCGAGGAGGTTTGGTCCTCTGCCATAAGATTTCGATTAAGGGGATAGAGGTCGATAAGGCCAAAGTAGAAATCATAGAAAAGCTTCCTCAGCCGACAAACATAAAATCCATTAGGAGTTTCTTAGGCCATGCGGGCTTTTATAGGCGCTTCATTCAAGATTTTTCAAAAATAACAAAGCCGCTAACTCACCTCTTGGAAAAGGAATCACCTTTTGTCTTTAGCAGCGATTGCGAGTCTGCTTTCAATTTTATAAAACAAAAACTTATCAATTCTCCAATTCTAGTGGCCCCTAATTGGTCCCTTCCATTCAAAATCATGTGCGACGCGAGTGATATTGCCTTAGGCGCCGTTCTTGGCCAACGCGTAGAAAAACATTTTCATCCTATTTATTACGCTAGCAAGACGCTCACTTCCGCACAAGTGAATTACACGACGACGGAAAAGGAAATCTTAGCCGTTGTTTTCGCTTTCGATAAGTTTCGCTCGTACCTTACGCTATCTAAAGTTATCGTTTTCACCGATCACTCCGCCCTTAAGTATTTACTAGCCAAAACCGACGCGAAGCCCCGCCTTCTTCGATGGATTCTCCTCCTACAAGAGTTTGACTTGGAGATCCGAGATAAGAAGGGCGCGGAGAATCTAGCGGCAGACCACCTCTCCCGTTTAGAAAGTCCGGGTGCGGAAGCGCTCGTCGAATCTGAAATAAATGACAGATTCCCCGAGGAACGCCTTCTCGCCATTCGTTCGTCTTCGTCATCTTCACCTTGGTTCGCAGATTTTGCGAACTACTTAGTCGCACGGGTACTTACAAAAGATTTTTCAAGTCATCAAAAGAAGAAATTCTTTTCCGACTTGAAAAATTTCTTTTGGGATGACCCATTTCTTTTCCGTATCTGCGCGGACCAAGCGGTTCGAAGATGCGTCGTGGGAGTGGAGTGCACACAAATATTGAGGCACTGCCACGAGGGTCCAACCGGGGGGCACTATCAAGCCAACCAGACCGCTAGGAAGGCGCTAGAGGCGGGCTACTTTTGGCCCACTCTCTTCAAAGGCGTGAACAATTTTGTGCGCGCATGCGATAGCTGTCAGCGGTCGGGTAACATCTCATGTCGAGACGAGATGCCCCAAAATATGTTTTTAGAATGCGAAGTCTTCGATTTATGGGGCATAGATTTTGTTGCCCCCCTACCTCCTTCTTATAAAAATTCTTATATTTTAGTGGCGGTCGACTACGTATCACGGTGGGCGGAAGCGCAAGCTCTCCCCACCAACGATGCGCGAGTAGTCGTTACATTTCTAAAAAAATTATTTTCTCGCTTCGGCACGCCTCGCGCTATTGTTAGTGATAGGGGAACGCATTTCTGTAACGCTCTAATGGCTAAGACGTTAGCTAAATACGGAGTCACGCACAAGCTTGCCACCCCCTACCACTCGCAAACAAGTGGCCAAGTTGAGGTAGTAAATCTAGAGATAAAACGCATATTAGAAAAAACCGTCTCACTTAATAGGAAAGATTGGTCCGTTAAGCTTGACGACGCGTTATGGGCGTATCGTACTGCGTACAAAAACCTCTACCGGTTGTACTCCGTTTCGATTAGTCTATGGCAAAGCGTGCCATTTACCCGTAGAACTGGAGCACCGCGCACTTTGGGCATTAAAACTCTTAAACCTCGACTCTAACTTAGCCGCTCAGAATAGAAAACTGCAACTAAACGAGCTCGATGAATGGCGTGCGAACGCTTACGAGAGCAATAAGTTCTATAAGGAGCGTTCTAAGTTCTATCACGATCGAAAAATTAAAACCCCCAAAATTTTTCTCCGGGCGATCTAGTCCTTCTTTACAATTCACGTCTTAGGCTTTTCCCAGGTAAGCTAAAATCGCGATGGTTCGGCCCCTTCAAGGTTGAAGAGGTTTGGCCATATGGGACCATACTCATCTCCCACCCCGAAAAAGGCACTTTTAAGGTGAATGGTAATCGGTTAAAGTCTTATATAGCAGGCGACCCTGTGATCAGTAGGAGCGAAACCATAACCCTTCTCCATATATAAACCCGCCAATATAGTCAAGCTACGCGACTATAAACAAAGCGCTCCTAGGAGGCACCCCACGTCTATCTTTTTTTTACGTCTTTATTTATTATGTTTTCTATTTTTCTAATAAATGCAGGGTTTCTAATGGGCTTCCCCGAGCGCGGATCAGGGACATTTTCTGCCCCCCTCTTTTTCCTTTTTTTGTACATATACCTACCGTCTTGTTTCTCATGCTTAGCATACAACATTTGGGACAATGTTGGATCTAAGTATGGGGGTGTTTTCGTATTTTCGTACTTTCTTTTTTTTACTTACAAAAGAAAAACAAAACAAAAAAATTTAAAAAACAAAACTTCAAAAATAAAAGAAAATATAAAATATATATATATATATATATATAACAAAAAAAAAAAATTTAATTAATTAAAAATTTTGAAGTTTCATTTTTGAAACTTTGACTTATTTTTAACTTTGTCCGCGAGATCCGGCTCATCGAGCCATCCACATAACGAGTCATCTCGCAGCAACCTAGTTTATATTTTTGTAAATATTCTTGTAAATATTTTTGTAAATAATTTTTATAAGTACTTTTTGTAAATATTCTTTCTCTTTCCCATCTCCCTTTTTCCCTCTCATCCTTGTAAATATTTTTTCTTTTTTTCCCACATTTTTGTAAATAGAATTAAAATTTCATTAAAAATACAAAAAAAATTCACAAAACATAAAAATACAAAAAAATTCACAAAACTTAAAAATCCAAAAAAATTTTATTTTCGCATTTTTTTTTAATTTTTCTTTAGTATGTATATATTAAAGATATAAATACAAAAATACAAAAAAAAGAGCATAACTTCAAAAAAACAAAAAAAATTTATGTAAGTTATGAAACATATAAATCAAACATCTCATTCTTAAGTTTCTTGTTATCCAAAAATTTAGCTTTGTGTTTATTTATATGCGAATTTGATCAATTCTTTGTTCACTATTCGTTTGTTAATTATAGATTGAAAAATCTAAATAGCCGAGGTTAAGTTTTAAAGAATTTATTATACTTTGTTAAAAATAGGGGACTCGCTTTAGACACTACTTCTAATTTTTCATAGATAGGAGCACGTATACCATGTTAGAAAATAACGACTATAGAATTCAATTATGCTTGCTTTTAGCTTTCTGAAAAATTGGGACGTACAATTTATAAAGGTTGTTCTCAATTATTTTTCAATTAAACATCTAGTTCTCCTTTATCCCCTTACATATCATAACCTACTTGGTATGATAAAAATATTTCCCCAAAAAGAAAAAGATCTTATGTCAATGGGGATAAGATTTCATTCCGTAAACATAGGCACCCAATAAATTAAAAGATTATATGTTACGGAATAAGAGGATAAAATTCATTACTCCAACACATATACATTGGGTTATTTTTATTTATGAAGAAGAAAAAATTTATGTTAAGGAAAATAAGATTTCGTTTTCCTTTAACATCCAAATCAAAAAAAAAATGGAGGTTCGAAAAAAATAATAACCTCGCCTCAAAATCCAAGCATCTTCATAAACCAACATCAACCCCCCTTAGCCAATTTCATGACTCTAGAATTAATTCAAAAATCTTTTTGAGAGCATAATTCGTAAATTGCATTATTTACGGTAACACTCCTATAAGCTAAAGTTCGTATAACTCCAAACTATTTTCTGTTAATCTAACGAATACAATTATTGTTTTCTATTTGATTACATCAAGAAGTCTTTTGGCCAAAACTTTTACCCTGTTTAAATCATCTAAATGATTTTAGGACTTAACTCTTATACCCCGTATATTTTATTTGACCTCTCTTATAATTAATTTAGCGGTAGTAGAACTTAGAGTTTTTTATTATTCCTTATAAGTTCACCTCAAACTTTTGCTCTGGAATAGCAAAAGCTTAAGTATGGGGGTATTTGATGAGTTGTAAATATACCTATATTTTCATATTTTATTTAAGTCAATTTTGTTTATTTTTGTCTTTTTTATTAGTTTTATTCAATAAATTGCTTATTTTTGTAAATATTATTTCTAACTTAGCTTTATTTTTATTCCAGAAAAATTCCAGAAAAATTCCAGAAAAATTCCAGAAAAAGTCAAAAAGTTGACTGACACGCCCGTGTCACATGACCGACACGCCCGTGTCACGCCCTCGACGATCGCCGACCACAGGTTGCCAGCTTGACAATCGGCGATCATCAAACCGAGCTCGATACGCCCCAGACACGCCCGTGTCAAAGTGTGACACGGGCGTGACTTAGCCACCTGGCCCGACGTGACGCGCGCGACTTTGCGGCCGGACCGCGCCCAGATTGACCTCCCCGACACGCCCCAGTCACGCTCGTGACTGACACATGTCATGCCCGTGACTTAGGGCGTGACCGCCACGTTTTCAGCCGAAGTCAACTTTCCAGTCAAGTCACCCGATCAGCTCATGTACAGTATCAACACGCCCCCCTGTCACGCCCTAGTCACGGGCGTGACCAACCTGAAATTTTGCCTATAAAAGGCCTACTGCTGTATGAGATTTCTGTCCACTTTTTGGTCCAAATTACTTAGAGGAGGTGCTGCCCATTTGGATTCCATGCTTATGTAAGGAGAATTTCTCTCCCCCCATCTCTCTTAGCTTGTATTAGGTTGTTTGTTTGTTTTAGCTTTCCATGTAATAGCTTTTTATTAAATGAAATGTTAGTTTTTTCTCTTCATATGGTTTGGAATTCAATTAAGCGCCCTTCTCTTTGCAATTTTTCGTTCCCTTTTTTTGTTCTTTTTATGTTTTATCTTTTAAAGCTTTCATAATCTCGCTTAGTTTAGGATTTTATCGGCATTTCTAGCCGTTGTAATGTCCGTTTTATTTTCATAATCCGCACTTGTTTAGGTTTAGCTTTTCTTTTTTTCCTTATTTTTCATTCTTAAGGGTTTATAAAAACACCTAAAAAAGTGTGATTTTCATTTTCCTTAACTTAGGATTTTTAGGATTGTAAAACTTTTTCGTCTTTTTTTAGTTTTATTTTCACTTTTTAGGAGTTTTTATAAAAATATAAGAATGAAACTATAGTCGTTATAATTTTTTGCTCACTTCATTTTAGCTTTTTAATTGTAAAACTTTTAGTCCCTTTATTTTTTATTTCATCTTTTTATGCATTTCTACTGCATTCTAGCGGTAGAAATGCAGTTGTTTTAATCTTTCGAGTACTTTCATTTTGCATTTATTTGCAAAACATTTTCGCTCGGTTAATTTTTATTTTCACTTTTTATGCATTTCTACAACATTCTAGCGGTAGAAATGCAGTCTTTTTAATTTTTCAGCAACTTTGTTTTTCTTATTTTTGCAAGTGTGTGTGCGTGTATGAGTTAGGTTTTATTGCTTTATTTCAATTTCTGTAGAGTGCGCGTGTGTGTATGCATTTATTTCCGCCTACTCGTTAGGAGTTAAATGGCGCTCTGCTTTCATTTCCCGCCCACTCGTTTGAGTGGGATTTGTTTTTTATTGCTTTTATTTTCTCCTACTCACTTGAGAAGGAAACTTAGGGTGCGTGTGTGTGTGTTTTCATTTATGTAGAGTGTGTGTGTGTGTTTTACTTTCAAGTAGAGTGTGTGCGTGTATGAGATAAATTTACCCCCGCCCACTCATTTGAGCCGGGACTCGCAAATTTTATCGCTTTCTCAATTATGTAGAGTGCGTGCGTGTAGGAGATAATTTTGACGCTTTATTTATCGCTTTCTTTAATTAAGAAGAGTGTGAGCATGTGTGCATTTATTTCCGCCTACTCATTTGAGTAGGGCTTGCTTTATTTAATTTTCTTTATGCTTTTGAAGTGTGCGTGAGTGCCTGCATCAAATTAGCCTTCAATTTATCTAATTGTCCTATTTTTTGTGTTTTCTCTTATAATTGTTCAGTGCTTAATTTAACACTCATGCTTCACCTAAAAACATAAAGCCGTCCCCATACCGATGAGTGGCTAATCTCTATTAGCCTTCGGCATCGAAGAGCATTGGGACAAATAAAATGATTTGAAATAATTAAAGAACTTTAATTTTATTTTAATTTAAGGACTTATGGTTTGCCCCTGGTTAACGACGCATGGTACCACATAATCGATTTGTGGGCTCTATTTCCGTTATCCATACGCAACGCCGAGAGGCCGCACGTATGGACCGATCCCCCTTGGTTAAAGAGAACTGCGTACGCCCCCTCGAAAGAGGAGAAACGTAGTTCTGCCGGATTGGGTTCCCCACCCAATAGCGGGGTTCTTGGCGTAATGCGAGCGTTTAGGGGAATCCTTCGTCGGACTAACGTTCGGTCGAATAGCCTTAGCGCCCAGGTGAGCGATATCCCTAGACCAAGGTGAGCTCATGTTCTTGGAACCTCCACGGCCAAGTGCCTTTTATTAAATTAAAAACAAAGTTCAATAATTGTTAAGAATTATTTTAGTCTTAATCCGATTCGATGCCGAGCGTTAACCCGTCATCGAACTAACTTAGCAAAATTCAGCTCTCTTTCTTTCCGTTTTAATTAGACTAAAAAAATCCCACCTTACTGATAGTAAGATAATAGTGTTCCTGGAAGAGTAGATATAATCAGCGCGTCCCCGAGAATAATACGACCTCGGTATTTTCCCGAATACCGAGTACTACTTGCGATAGGTGCACTTGCCTCCTCTCGTTAGAAAACTCGACCTTCTAACCGGCCCGCAGAATCTGACCATTTCGAACCAACCACAGTTGGTCTCTGTTCCGCGGCCATCAGCAGTCCATGGAGCAATCTATTCAACTATCACTGAACTCTGAGCTCTAGAAGTGTGAATCAGAATATCTACCTTCCTCACCAAGGATGGTGGGAAGAGTAAAGTCCAAGCTCTTCAGAGGAGCTTCAGCCGGTTCAGGGGATTGTTCTTTCTCATCAGAAATCAGAATAGTCTTTTCTTGCTCTATGTTAGCAGCAGGAGATTATGGTTCTAATGCAACAGGGGATTCTGGTTCTGATGGAACAGGAGAGGGTGATGGTACTGGAGTTGTTCTTTCTGGAGGGGATGAAGAGGCTCATCAGAACTTAGTTCTTCAATCATCTTATTGATGTCTTCTGTAGTAGAGAGAATGGTTTCTTATACTTGAGCATCTGATAGAGTTTCTTCAGGAGTGGTTAGAGGAGAGAAGCAACAGCAGGAGGGGTAGGTATTCTTTCCTCTTGAATAGAAGGAGCAGGCTTCCCCTCAGCAGCTGCACCAGATGTGCTAGCAGTATGAGGTAGAGAGGGAGATGGGGTCCTGTCCTCAGAAGCTGGATAATCATGAGCCTGGGTAGCCTGGGCTGGATTCAGCAACTTGAGTTCCCATCTCTGAATAGAAGAAATGGATACCTTCTTCATGTGATACTCGACTAATAGGGAAAATTTCACTTAGAAGAATTTTGGACTCAACCAGGTGTTGTGTGTGTTGAGTGATCTCCACGTTATTCTAGTTTAACTTAGAAAAAACTATTCTGGATCCACCAGGAATTGAGTGTGTTGAGTGGTCTCAACGCCATTCCAGTTTAACTTAGAAAATTGCTCTAGATCAACCAGACATTGAGTGGTCGCAACGCCATTCCAGTTTAACTTAGAAATTGTCCTGGATTCAGAAAGCGTTGAGTGGTCTCAATGCCACTCGATGAAATTTAACTTAGAATATTTCTGGACTCAGAAAGCGTCGAGAGCGTTGAGTGGTCTTAACGCCATTTGATGAGGCGTTGAGTGATTTGACTTAGAATATTTCTGGACTCAGAGAGCGTCGGGAGTGTTGAGTGGTCTCAATGCCATTCGACGAGGCGTCGAGTGTTTAACTTGGAATTATTCTTGATACTATAGGCGTTGAGTGAACTCGATGCAACTTGACGAAGCGTCGATTGCATCAAGTAAACTCGAAGCCATTCGACGAATTGTCATATATACTCGACGATCACGAAGCTTTAATTTAGAAAGATTCTAGGGGCGTTGAGCGAACTCGACGCCACTCGACGGGCATCGAGTGATCACGATGAATCTCAATGATTCGTCGAGTGTGTATAACATACACGACGATTTTGACTTAGAACATTTTCGGCAGACTGTGTTGTGGGTTCATGTGGACGGGCTGAACTGAGTTTTGGGAAATGCGCCAATTGATATATTAGGACCCGGTCTTTTTGACAAGACTTAATTTAAATAATAATGGGCGGTCCAATACTAGGGTGACACGTGGTAGGCTATTTAACCATAATTCTTCCTATAAAAGGAGACTTACGGAAAACCCTAGCCGTCACTTCACTTCTTGTCAAATCATTACTTGTGTCGAAACCGTCGGAAGAGGGAAAGCCGCCGGTGGCGGATTTTGTTGGAGGAAAGACTGTTCCTTTCCGTAAAGAACAACGCCAACGAGAAGAAAATGTCGCCAAGGAGAGTGACGAGATCCATGACCAGAAAAAAGTGAGCTTCCTACCCTCTCCCTTGGTGCTAGATCTGTAGTTATTATCTAGGAGAGTGAATAAGGGAGGAGGAAAATCTGTGAGTGATTCTTAACAAATAACTAAAGGAAGAAGATGAACTGATGTCGTTCATCTTGCTTTAAGATGCGTGTAGAAATCGGTTTTCTGTGCACATCAAACTTCAAGGCCATTTTTGAGTGTGATACGCCAGATCTGGGTTTTTGACTAAACAAAAAAGTCATAGTCCTTGGAATGACCTTTCCAATGGATGGTTACACATTTTTATACAAGTCCTGTGGCCTCGAGAATGTTCAGTCGAAGTTGTTGTACAATCATGTCTTAAGTACATGTTGTTCTCGGGTTAGTGTAGAATCGGGTTTGGATTTGGTAGAGAGATCGTAGCAAAATAATGTTGAGGTTTTCGTAAACTTAGTCTATACGTAATTGTTGATGTTGGTGACTAGGCGGTCTGGCGGTCTGACTTGGCGGGTTGAAGACCGCGCGGTCTAGCGGTTTCCCTCCAGCAAATTGGTTGTTGTGTTTTTGCTGTCTGGTAGCAGAGCGGTCTGGCGGTTTGTCTCAGTCGACTTGGAGACCGAGCGGATTAGCAGTCTCCCATGGCGATCTCTCTCTCTCTCTCTCTGGTGGTATCCGAGCGGTTAGCCCTTCTGTCTAACCGCGCGGCTTATGTGGGTTGTTTCTGTATAGTCCGCTTAGTCCTGTAAATTTTTAGTCTCACATCTCATCGCTCCTCCATTCTATATAAGGGAGGGCATACCTTTGTAATAGATATCTTTTTTCTGATAATAAAACTTTCAATTATTCAAAGTTCCGGCTTGTTTTTAGTTGTTTGTTCGCTACTTTCACATGGTATCAGAGGACTCGATTTTCTCCTCCTGATTCTGTGCGCCCTCGCTGACCGCGCGATCTGTCCGCGCGGCTTGCTTCTTCTTCTTCTCGCGACCTGTCCTCGCGGCTTGTTTCTTCCGCCTGCTTGCGCCCTGTTCGCGCGGCTTCTTTCTCTCCCTTTCGTTGCCCTTTGTGTGCGCAACCTCTTTGTTTCTCCATTCTTCTCGTCGTGACCTGTGCTTAGTCATCGCGCCCTCTTTTCTAGCTACTCCTCTTCTTTAGTCGCCGCGGCCTGTTGCCGCGACCTGTTTATCGTGTTCACCTTGTTTTCCTCCCAGCAGATTTTCCCCTGTTCACGTGGTCTTCTCTATCATCTGTTCGCGCGGGCTAATTTCTAGTCGCTCGACTTCTTTCCCTCTACTTGGTTCTGCGGCTTGGTCGTGGCTTTTCTGGCCGCTGGTGTCTATCATCGTGACCGCTGCAGATCTCTTTCTCCTAACCGCTGCGATTTCTCCCTGTTTACGCTGTTTCTTCCTTGCATAGGCGGCCTCTCTGCCCTTATTCCTTAGCCTCTCTATCTCTCTTAGTCTTTGTGACCTGTCTCTAAGTCGCCGCGACCTGTGCTCTTTTGCGCAACTTCCTCTCTTGCTGTCTTGCTCCTTGTCGTCGCGACCTGCTCCTAGGTCGCAACAGTCTGTCCTCCTCTATGCGGCCTCTCCTTTAGCCGCTCCTACTTGTTAGTCGCCACGACCTCCTATTTAGTCGCGCGGCTTGTTCTTCTCTCTTCTTCCCCTTTGCCTTACTCTGCATCTTGGTCGTGGCCCTTCTTGCCGCTGGTGTGCTGTCACCGTGACTGCTGCAGTTCTTTTTTTCCTCCCTTCAAGGATTTCACTTCCTCCTCAAAGCCATTTGCCTTGGTGGTCACGTCTTCTGGTAGAGCCCACGTTGTTACTCAGGAAAAATGGCTGATCGACACCGATGCTACCAATCATATGACCGAAAATCTCCAGTGTTTTTCTCTCCTAGAAACACATGATCGATTGCCCCCGGTTATTTTCGCTTACGGCTCTTCATCATCAGTCAATGGGACGGGAATGGTTCATGTCACTCCGTCTCTTCGCTTAGCGGATACTCTCTACGTGCTCAAGTTCCCGTGCAACTTATTATCTGTTACCTCTCTATACAAGCAATTACAGTGTTCCGTCACATTTACTTCTACTTCTTGTTCTTTTTAGAATCCGGACTCCCAACGGACGATTGCTACTGGACTGAGAGTGGCGGCCTATACTTCCTTGACAACGTTTTCGCTTTGTCCACCTTCTCCTCCACCTCAACAAATCTTCTCTAATGGCATCTCCGCCTTGGTCATGCTCCTCCACGTCTTCTTCGTCAAATTCTGCCCCAACTTCCTCCACAAAGTCCTCCCCTAAACTGTGAGGCCTGTCAGCTTGGCAAGCATTACCGCTCCTCCTTCCCTCCAAAGCACGTTCGTGGATCTACCCGTCCATTTGATCTCATCCACTCCGATGTTTGGGGTCCTTCTCCTACCCTTACCGTTGGTCGGGGTAGTTCATATTTTGTCACATTTATTGATGATTTCTCTCGCTGTACGTGGATGTATCTGTTAAAAGATCGCTCCGAATTATTCTCTGTATGGACGTCCTTCTATCTCATGATCAAACCTCAGTTTAATGTTTCTCTTAAAGTTTTTTTATCTGATAATGCCAAAGAATATACCAGTCATGACTTTTCTACCTTCTGCATGCACAATGGGATTATTCATCAAACTAGTTTTGTCTATACTTCACAACAAAAAGGTGTGGCAGAACGCAAAAACCATCACCTCCTCGATGTCGCTCGAACCTTGATGACCCAGATGCATATTCCTCGCTCATATTTGGGTTATGCTATTCTCCTTGCCTGCTACCTTATCAATCGCATTCCCTCCACGGTTCTCTACGGAAAAACCCCATTCTCCATTCTATATCCGGGCAAGGAGCCTTTTCCTCTCCCTCTCCAAATATTTGGGTGCACTGCCTTTGTGCATGCCCCATCTGCCACCCATGACAAGCTCTCCCCTCGCTCTACCAAATGTGTCTTTCTGGGGTACTCCACTACTCAGAAAGGCTATTGTTGATTTGATCCCGTTATTCGTAAGCAGTTCGTCTCTGCTGACGTCACCTTCTTCGAGAATACCTCCTACTTCTCAGATGACTCCTCTCCTCTTCCCCAGCTTATGATTCTACTACTGTTCCCTTTGTTCCCTCATCTCCCACTACGATCTCCACCCCTACACCGTCTACGTCCACTCCTCTCCCTCCGCCTCTCTCTCCCTCTTCTCCGCCACCGTCTCCCTCATCTCCGCCGTCGTCGCTCTCTACTCCCGGGCCAGCTCTCTTTGCCACGGATGCTCCGGATGCCGAGGGACCCGCTGACCTGGATCTTCCTATAGCTCTTCGCAAAGGGGTGCAGACGTGTACCCTACTCCCCCTTGCTTCTGTTGTTTCATATGATCATCTTACCTCTTCTCGCAGGGCCTTTGCACTTGCGATCTCTGCCACTGCCACACCTCGCTCCTACTAGGAGGCCCTTGCTATTCCTCATTGGAATATGGCCATGGATGAGGAAATGGAGACCTTAACTGAGCGGGGTACCTGGACTCTTGTTCCTCCTCCCTTCAACATTGATGTTGTTGGCTGTCGCTAGGTCTTTGTGGTCAAATTTGGCCTAGACGGCACTTTGGATCGTTATAAGGCTCACCTTATTTCTAAGGGTTTTACTCAGACCTATTGGGTTGATTACTTTGACACCTTCTCTCCCGTGGCTCGTCTCAGCACTTTCCGGGTCCTACTCTCTATGGCGGTAAGTAGAGATTGGCCGATTTCACAGCCGGATGTCAAGAATGCCTTCCTTTATGGTGATCTTCAGGATGCCGTCTACATGGAGCAACCTCCTGGGTATGTTTCTCAGGGGAGACACGAGTATGCCGACTGAAGAAGACAATCTATGGCCTCAAGCAGAGCCCTCGAGCTTGGTTTTATAAGTTCAGCGGCATCGTGGCGGCCGTTGGTTTTGTGCGAAGCTCTGCCGATCACTCTCTATTTATTCACAAAACCCCCTCGGGACGAGTTATTCTTGCTGTGTACGTCGATGATATTCTTCTCACCGACGATGACCATGAAGGGGTAGCTCTGACAAAGCAACATCTTCGTCAACATCTGGTCACGAAAGATATGGGCTCTCCAAAGTACTTTCTGGGGATCGAAATCTCTCGGAAGCTAAACTCCTTAGTTCTCTCCCAGCGTAAGTATGCTCTTGATCTTTAAAAGAGGCAGGATTGACTGGAGCAAAACCTGCCTGATGCCCCATGGAAACTGGAGAAGACAAAACCTGGACAGATGATTCGCCTCCTCTATCAGATAGTATGCGGTACAGGCGTCTGGTTGGTAAGCTCATATATCTCACAGTGAACAGGCCCGACATTTCCTATGTTGTGGGCAAGGTGAGTCAATTCTTGTAAGCACCTAGGGAGTGCCACTACAGTCCGCCTTGCGGATCTTGGAGTATATCAAAGCAGCGCCTTGGAAAGGATTACTTTTTTAGAAGAATAGTCATCTGAGGGTTGAAGAATACTCAGATGCAAGTTACGCTGATGATAAAGGGGATTGCAAGTCAACCTCGGGTTTTTTCACCTTTGTTGGGGGAAATCTGGTGAGCTGGAAGAGCAAGAAGCAGTCTGTTATTTCCAGGTCCAGTGCTGAAGCAGAGTATCGTAGTATGGCATCGACCACTTATGAGTTAAAATGGCTACGGGCTCTCATGCTAGATTTAGGAGAGGTCTATAACCATCCTCTACCTATGTTCTGTGATAATAAGGCTGTCATATACATCTCCAAAAATCCGGTGTTCCATGATAGAACCAAACACATAGAGGTCAACTGTCATTTTATTCGTGAAGAGATCTTGAAGGAATAAATTTGCACTCCCTTCGTCACTTCTGATAAAGAGCTGGCTGACATCTTCACCAAGCCAGTATCCGCCTAATTTCTTCATATTTGTGACAAGCTGGGCATGATCGATATATATGCTCCAGCTTGAGGGGGAGTGTGTATGTTGGTGACCGGGCGGTTTGGCGGTCTGTCTTGGTGGGTTGAAGACCGTGCGGTCTAGCGGTTTCCCTCCAGCAAATTGGTTGTTGTGCTGTTTCTATCTGGCAGCCGAGCGGTCTGGAGATTTGTCTCAGTCGACTTGGAGACCAGGCGGTCTAGCGGTCTCCCATGGCGATCTGTCTCTCTCTCCGGTGGTAGTCGAGCGATTAGCCCTTCTGTCTAACCGCGCGGCTTATGCGGGTTGTTTCTGTATAGTCTGCTTAGTCCTGTAAATTTTTAGTCCCACATCTCTTATTTATATTCTCTCATCTCTCCTCCATTCTATATAAGGGAGGGCATACCTTTATAATAGATATCTTTTTTTGGATAATAAAACTTTCAATTATTTAAAGTTCCGGCTTGTTTTTAGTTGTTTGTTCGTTACTTTCACAGTAATCATGATAAGCAAATGGTTGATGGGATTCAGTTTATAGATCCTTAAGTAAACAAATGGTTTGGTGAAACATGATTGTACAAACGGTTTGAAGGAGTTTGATAAACAAATGGTTTGGGAAAGTTAGTGAACAAATGATTTGATATGATTTGGTTGTACAAAAGATATTCTTGTGAAATCCGATAGGGATGTGCATAATTATAATTAGGAGAATGAAATAGGTTTTGGAAAGAGGGTATGATGTCCGATAATTGAATGCATAAACCATAACTATGTTATCATGCTTTATGTGTATGTGAAGTATTATTATATTGTTATGGTTATAATATGGTGTTACACTTGTTGTGAATCCTTGATCATGTGGAAAGGAATTGGATGAGGTTAATGCATGGCCATATGATATGATGATTAATGGAATTTGTTTAATAGTCCACTGCTTAGAGTTGTGTCTCCCTACGGGTAGTAGTGTGGGATTGGTGTGTTGTATAAGGTGGCTTGCCACCTGTGTAAATGATGAACCCTTATGTGGTATGGAGATGTGGAAAGGTTAGAGGTGCGTGTGTGTTTGTCGCACTGGAATGATGTGTTGATAAGGGACTCGTTGTGGAGCTCTTGCATGCTATTAAGCATGAGATGTGAATAACAGAAGGGACTCAGTGAAGATCCCTTGAATGTAAAATTGCATGCGGTGTGAGTTGACACGCGGTGTCATAATCCTGGGTTAAGGATAGTGTGGCAAGTCTATAGGCTCGCCAGTCATCACACCGATGAGAGTTGATAGATAGACTTTGGACGGTTTGGTTGTGTCCTCGGTGCTCATTCCCAAGGCCCTTTCCCCTGCCAAGTGGACTGTTTGGCTGTGTCCTTGGTTCTCATTCCTGAGGCCCTTTCCGTGCCACACCGGTAGGCCAAATTGGGTTGTGTTCTTTGTGCACATCTACCCAATACCCCTCTGAGCTGTACTACGGATGTGAGCTCCATTATTGTGTTCTTAGCATTGAGGCATATAAAGGCCTAGGCTTGGTAGTGTGGATTCATGCCTAGTAGTGGAAAGCCCGTTCCACTATCACCGTTTGGCCATGACAGATAGCGCCTGAGAGGTTAGCTACCTGCTCGAATAGTGGGAACTACGAGTCTGTGTCGACATAACAATGTGTGTGTGTGTGTGTTAGCATGCGTGAGTCATCATATCGCATTTATATCATTGCATTGCACCACATAAGATCCTTATCATATAAGTTTGTATGTGAACTCTTATATGATGAGTTACGTTACTGTTAAGCCGCTCCTTAACTTATATGTCTATATGGACATTCATATAAGTATAGTTACTTTCTTGTTGTCGGATCATACTTATATACTGCTGTTGATAGTAGAACTGCTAGTGTGGATTGATATACTCACTTGTTGTACATGTTGGATACTCTAATATTGATTAGTCTTATACCACCTACTTGTACTACTACTTACACACACATAATATTATATATAATATATATATATATATATTTCTAAAAGTGAGGATAGATACAACTCTAGAGGGGGGTGAATGAGTATGAGTGATTATTTATACATTTTTTTTGCTAATATTTTAAAAATATCAATTCTAATTAAGGTTGTAATACTTCATGTAAAAACTTAACTAACGGTTTGTTTTTAGTTTTATCTTCAATTAGTTTGTTTTGTCAATTTTAACAATCACTTTAATAATACTATATAATGTAATGTTCACGGTCCGACCGGTTTGAACGGCCTGAACGGAGCTGAACCGTCATATTATTTGAAATATAAATAATAGTATCTAATAATCTATAGATAGATGACAATAATAATACATATAAATTAATACATATAATAATAATAATGTAAAGAAAAAGAGTTATTATAATGTATAATAAATTAATTACAATGTACTTATAAATTATAATATAATATGTTAAGTAAGTAATATTAATTAATTAGTATTATTATATAAGTATTATATATAAATTATCTTTTAAATAAAATTTTATTATGAATGTATAATATTATTTTATAAATGTTTTTAATTATATTGTAAATAATATAATTATATTTTAAAATAATATAAAATTGTAAGAATTATAGTATAATAAAATAGTATTGTATATATTATAAATATATTAATGCAGGTTTTCAAACATCAAAGATCATTTGGCCTAGTTGTATGGGAGTTTTTGGGTTTTCATGAGGTCACGGGTTCAAATCCTGGAGAAAGCATTTTTTGCGCCAATTAAAGCCTGAATCCGCTGACCCACCAACCCGCCAACCTGCAGCCCGCAACCCGCCAACCCGCAGCTCGACCCGCTACTCAACCTGCAGAGCCCACAACCCACCAGGACCCGCAACCCGCCAAACACCCCAGCTGTCAGCCCGACCCCCAGCTGCCTGACCCGCCAAGACCCCTGCCCGATCCGCCAGCTGCCAACCCGCAAGACAACTGCCGACCCGCCAAGCTGCCAGCCCGACCCGCCACAAGCCAACCTTATCCAGCCACCAAATCAGCTGCCAGCTCAACAAAAACTGCCACATGTCAAGCTGTCCAATAGCAGCTGTCCTATAAGCAGATTTTCAGCTTTTCCAAAAGCTGTTTGGCAAAGCTTTTCCATAAGCTGTTTGGCAACTTTTCCAAAAGCAATTTTATTTTTCAATAAATAGAGGGGCAGAGCTGAGTAGAATTATTCGAACTCCAGCAGCTTCCTTAAGAACTGTTAGGACTCTCCCCAGCTCTCTGACAAAGAACTGGTAGTAGCTTTCAAGTATTCTAAGTTCTGTAAGTTGTAATATTTTCAGCTTTATTTTCAGTTTTTAGAAAGTTGTAATAAATTTGGACTTTATAAAATAGACTCTTTCAAATTTAATTCTGAGTAATTAACTGTTTAATTTTTAGCTTTACTTTTCCTTTTTTTATATACTATCCCGAATGAAAGGCGAAGCTCTGCTTATGTCCTGGATTAAGATAGTATAAAACTGCTTAAAAATTATTTTCAAAATCTTATTTCGTACTATCCCGAATGAAGGGCGAGGCGAAAGCCTATTACCTGGATTAAGATAGTGCGGAAGCTCTGCAAAATTTTACTACCAATCCCAAAAACAAAGGTGAAGCGAAAGCTTAAATCCTGGATTGAGATAGATAGGTAGATATTATTTTCTGTACTTTATACCGCCCCCATCCTGAGAAGAGGCTAAGAACCCTTAGCACTTGGTCAAGATGAGCTCTGGTCTGGATACTATTCAACTATTTCAACTCTACTTTCTAGTATTCTAACTAGGGTTTTTTTCTGTAATTGATCATATACCCAGTGACGAGACACTACGTTTACGTTAACCCTTAAACGCAAGCCTTCCCGGTCGTACTTTCGAGTCAGTGATGCTACCAAAGGGACCCTCTCGTGAAGTTAGATAATTAAGAAATAAAGTTGTTCTTTAATAGGTGAATTAATATTCGCTCAAAGTAATTCTGAAATTGAGGACTACCTTCTAAGTCCTTATCTTAATAAAATCACGTAATATATTTTTCTATCTTTAGTTTTTAATTATAAACTCCACTCCTTTCGTTCGATAAAATAATAGCCTGTTCTAAAAAGTAGAATAATTAACACCGATCCCAGGAAAAATACGACATTGATATTTTCTACAAAATACTATACTCCTATGCGATAGGTACTCTCTTGCCTTAATCCACAGGATATAAGTAAGTAAACAAAGAAATAGACTTATATACTTAAAAGAAAATATAAAACCAAATCTATCTTCTTTAAAACAAACTTTACTTAATCAGGTGAATAGAGTATCAAAAATTATGACACCCCTACTCAACTCCCTTAGAGTTAATTTGCGGAATGAGTTTATAGATATTTGAAACCCTAGAGCCTAACACAAGTGAAGTGCACTAGAGAAAGTTAACTGTAATTACAGTTGAACTTTGATCCTATCACAGCAACTAGCAATCCTAGTTATTTCTACTCACAGCCACAATGCAATAAATTAATTAAGCAACACAGACAACACAAGAAGTTTATAGTGGTTCTCTCTAAATAGGTACGTCCACTCTTTCTACCACCCTGTAGGAATCCACTACAGGTTTTTGTTCAGGTGCCCTGCCACCAACTGATCTGCTTCAGGTAGATCAAGTAGACCCTTTGAGCTTTTGATCAGGAGCTCAAAATCCAACACAGTTTTTGATCAGGTGCCCTGCCACCAAGGTTCTCTATTGTTAAAACAGATTAGAGAAGCTAGTGGATTGCACATAGCTAGAAAGCTCTAACGAATCAAGGCTCCCCCTGGCTTAGAGAATATCCAGGAAGAAGACTTGATTCAGGGTGCAGGAACTCTTCTGAACTTGAGACAGAGAACTGTCTTGAAGTTCTTGAAGGAGCAGCTTGAAGAAGACTCTTGATTGTAGAATGATTATTCTTCTTCTATATCTTTTCTATCTTCTTCTTCTTCTTCTTCTTGAGGCTCTGAGTGAATGTTCCTGGCAGCAGGATGAACTCAGGATTGAAGAAGAGAGAGTTGAAGAAGAATGATCTTCTCAGTTGAATGTATCAATGACTAAGAGTTGTATCTCTTTGAATCTGTGTATCTCTATATATATTGTATCTTGTTTGTTGTTGTTATCTGCTGTATATGTATATCTTGTATGTCTTTTCTTCTTTCAAAAGAAGCTCTTTATATATGGGCCTTTGTAACGGCTCTAATCTTTGTTTAAATTTTGTCTTCTTCTGAAATCTGCAATATGGGCTGCAAATAGCACAATACAAAAACTTATCTTGCGACAGACATCATATAAAGGATAAAGCTTTCTAAGAAGCTGCATATCCAATATGATAAAAGATAGGAGTACTAAAGAAAGTCACATCAGAACAAACTCTTTACGGCCAGAGAAGACTTTTTTGTATAACGGCTATAAAGGACAGCATGGCAGATAAAACAAAAAGATATTTCAACTAATAAGACAAAAAACTTTGTCAGAAAAAGCTTGACTTATGCACAAAGGGATGGGGCAAAAATTGCCTTGGATTGTATGCATAAAATCAATGAAATAATCTTTAATAAAATATGCCAAATAAATAGGAATTAAATCATAGAATAGAAGGAGTACAAAATTACTAAAGACAGACAAAAGATCGTCGAACGATCCTCAGAGATCGTCGACCGAAGCACAGAGATCGTCGACCTATCAGAACAGATAGTCGAACGACACAGATAGTCGAACTATCAAAGAAGATAGTTGAACTACCACAGCAGATAGTCGACCTATCAGAACAGATAGTCGAGCTATCAGATAGTTGAGCTATCAAGGCAGATAGTCGAACTATCAAGCAAAGCAGATAGTCGACCTATCAAGACAGATAGTCAAACTATCAAGCAAAATAGATAGTCGACCTATCAAACAGATAGTCGAGCTATCAGATAGTTTGAACTATCTAAGCAGATAGTCGAACTATCAAAAAGAACAGATAGTCGACCTACCAAGACAGATAGTCGAACTATCAAGCAAAACAGATAGTCGACCTATCAAACAGATAGTCGAGCTATCAGATAGTTGAACTATCCAAGCAGATAGTCGAACTATCAACAAACAGATAGTCGACCTATCAAGACAGATAGTCGAACTATCAAGCAAAATAGGTAGTCGACCTATCAAACAGATAGTCGAGCTATCAGATAGTTGAACTATCCAAGCAGATAGTTGAACTATAAAGAAATCTGTCTGGTCAAAAGAAGTCGAGCGGGGTTCGACGATCGACGAGGAAGATACCACAGAAGTCGAGCTAAATAAGAGTTGAACTAACTCAAAGAAAGACGATCTGCTGACTGACGATAGTCGACCAACTGATAGACGATCGTCGAACAGTTGATAGACGATTGTCGATCGGCATTCGACCATAGTCGAACCAAAAACAACTTAACCAAATATTTATCTGGATAAGTGACAACTCTACAACTAGAGTAATCTAACTAAACAACTACCTTTGACCATAGATAAATCTTGGGTCACGTGACTAAATGTGAAGACTGAACTCAAATCCAAACTAGGGTACCACAATCTCCCCCTATTTGGGTTAAGTCTCTCAATAACAAACAAAACAAACTACTGGAAATAAATATAACACAGGAAAGGAAATATCTAAGCAGCAGATAGCATCAATCAAACAGACAAATAAACAACTGTCAATAAATGAAACTTAAGAAGCATCAGAATCTGGTTTAGATACAGAGGAACCAGGAAGAAAAGAATTTTTCTGAAGGGATCTAACACTTCCTTCTTTGATATCTTTAAATCTTGTTCTCCAATAATCTAGATTCTCCGCTCTTGGCACCACTGCTTCTGGGTGCTTTTCCATATATTTAGAAGGATCAAAGACCTCAGGTCTAACCTGGAATTTGTCTAGCTCCTTCTTTCTGAATTTAGACATAGTAGTTAAGCCTGTAATATCTTTTCCTTCAGCTTTGGCTTTTCTGATCTAGGCTGATCCAACTAGTTCAAGAAATCTAGCCATCCTGAAATCAGGATTAAGCTCTTGACTTTCATATTCATTTTCACTAGTTGAATCTAAAGGTTTTACAGCTTTGAATTTAGTAGATAGTTCTAGCATGCTTGCAGCTGGCTCTCTATTTTCTTGAATAATTAGGGAAGAAGGAGGAGCAAACTCAGTATATTTCTTACTTGATTTCTCAGAGAAAATAATCCTTTTACCTTTTGAATCAGTTTTCTTTTCTTGTGTTGGCTTTGAGGAAGATATGCTTTTGGTTTCTTTGGAAGGTGATGCTCTTCTCTTGGGAGAAGGTGGAGGAGAAAAAGTTGGCTTCTGATATACAATCTCCTTTACTTGCTCTCTTGTAACAGCTTCTTGCCTTTGATATCCAGATTGGGATCTACTTTGATATCCTAGATTGCTTTTTCTTTGATGAGATTGAGATGGAGTGAATCTAGCAGAAGGGCTGAAGGATTTGCAGACATATTACCAGAAGCTCCTGCACTGGGAGGTGGAGGAGGAGGACCTCTAGGGGTCCATTTTGGAGCTGGACTATCATATCTTTTACTTTTCTTACGCTGCTTTTGTTGATTTTTGGAAAATCCCATCCAATGCTGATATTCTTTGGATTTAGGATCTATCCCTTTCAGTATATAATAAGGAATATCATGATCAGGATTAGGAGGAGGAGGAGCAGCAGCTTTCCTTTTCCTTTTAGCTGCTTTCTTCTTCTTAGACTCTTCTGAATCATCAGAGTCATCCTCATCCTCAGAATGAGATGATGGAGGTTGATCATAAGGATCAAAAGCCTCTTGCACAGCTTTTTCTTTGTCTTTTAATGAAGCTTTTTCTTTCTCTTCTTCTAAGGCATCCTGTGCCAGAAGAGTATCCAGATCTAGTCCTGGGGTGTCATCCCAAACTGTAGACTTTTCTTCTTGAATATCTGAAACTTTTTCTATATCAACTGCAACTGTCATGAGGACCAGTTCATCATTCACAGCTACCTAAGCTGGAGGAGAAGATACAGGATCTTGAATAGCAGGTTCTTGCACTGGTTCTGGAGCTGGTTGTTGAGCAGGTTCTTGGACAGCTTGAACTTCTTCCACTAGATCTGTAGTATCAGGAACACAGATTTGCTAAATGGAATTGAAACATCCCTTCTAGGTATTCACAGACTAGCATGTCAGTTAACATATCAAGGAAATGAGTAAATGAATTACCTTCAGGATTTTCTTCAGAATTTCCTAACTCCTACAAGTCATCTAGAAAGGAGGTAATGACTCCTTCTAGGAACAAAGCAACTATGGGAGTAGAAGCTTCTTCAAGGCATACTTTGAATGCAAATTCTGCTTCCATTATGATATCGAAAGGCTTCTGAACTGGTGCTGGAGCTGTAGAAGATGTTGTCTTGTCAACTGGAACTGCTGTTTCTTCTTGAATCTCAGCTTGGGGCTCTGCTGGAAGGGTAACAAGGGGCAGTCCTGAGCCATCTTACTCGAACATCTCCCCTGCCTGATTTTAGTAGACACTGAAGTCAGGCCCCTAACTGAAGAGGGCTCAATAGACTTAGAAAGGGCTAAGATGGAGGATGTCAGGGTAGAGATGGAAGAAACGAGAGGGGCAATTGCTTCTTCAATCATGATTTTGATTGAAGGAGTAATTAGCTCCAATATGTTTGAAATGAAGGCTGGTGTGATTTCAAATGATGGTGGGGGAATCACAGTAGTTGGATGATCATCAGGGATAGTGTTCTCCTGATGAGATGGAGAGTGAACTAGTGATTGATGGGTGGATGCAGGAAGATCAATATGAACTGAATGAGGAATTGGTGACTGAGGAGGAGTGGGTAGCTTAGAAACCAATAAATCAAAACTAGGATGAGAAATCCTAGCAAGATGAGAAGGGAGTGGAGATGCTGGAGGTGATGCATGGAGAATTGTGGAGGAATCAAGGAGAAGAGAGGCAGTGGATGTAGATGGTAGTGCAGATGTGGATGGCACTTCAGTAGAAGTGGATGGTAATGCATAAGAAGTGGATGGCAATGCAGAAGTAGAAGTAATGGGAGGAATGGAGGAGCCTTCTTCATGTAGGTGGGGAGTGACTGATACAGTCCTTGTGCTCTTAGATACAACAGGAGCTACCCCAGCTGGAGAAGGCTTCTGAATGCTCCTTTTCCACTTAACAAACAAGGTAGGGTCCATTTTCTTGCTGACATTGATAGAAGTAGCAACTCTGCCCAACAGTTGAGGATATTTCTCTTTTAAGAAAATTCCTATCACCCTTCCAAGGGTTACTTCCTTTTTACTATTTCTTTTTCTTATTAAATCAAACAATATTCCTGCCCAATCTATCTCTTTCTTGCTTATAATCACGCTCATCAAGGCAAACTGTTGCCTGGTTATATTATTATGAGCTGAGTGCTTGCCCAAAAGCACTTTTCAAACCAGTTCAGCCAAAAACTTAATCCTTAACGGGAAGTTCACTTTCAGTAGCTTTGTAGGGATGCCCTCAGCATGACCTAGCTCGATGAGCATCCTTCCATATTCTTGAGTATCTTGGTCGTATTCTTCTTGACCATTCAACAATCCGAAAATTTCAGTCAGAATGACGGGAGTCAGAATTACCTCTTCTCCGCCTATTATCCCGGTCATTGAGACGTCGCTGGAAGACGAAGAATAAACCCATTCTTTGATTTTTGGGATGTTGATCTTGATCCTGGTAGACATCAGCTTTTCCAAACCTTGGTCCTTGCAGAGCTGGAGCATCTCTAAAATCTCCACATCGCATGCGCTGAACGAATCGAAATCTACACTGAACCCGACGTCAAATTTCATCGCAGTTAGGAAAGTTGGAGCAACCGCCATTGATTTGGTTGGAGAGGACGACGAAGACGAAACGGCAGAAGGCACGGGGCAGAGCACATGTCAAAACTCATAAGCAGGAGTGAGGAATATGAAACGACGAGCTCTGTCGACTACAATAGAACGATCTATTAACCTAGGTCGACCATCAGTTTTATATTAAAACAACAATCGTCGATCTATTTAACAGATCCTGGAGACGATGGTCGACCGGTCATTCGACGATCGTTTCCTGAAGCAGAGTAGTCGATCAATCGTTTGACTATTTCTGTCTTCACAAACAAATAAGTTGTCGTCGCTCGTAGGTCGAAGATAGGCTCGACCTGTTCGACTATCGTCGAACATCGTTCGACGATCTTCAAACAGATTTCAACAAAGGCAAAAGTCACACTTAGTCTTTTCCATTAATCATGCCTAGTTGAACCAAAAAGAACAGATGCTTCTGTTCATCTAAGGGCTTGGTGAAAATATCACCTCTCTAAAGGTCAGTGGATATGAACTCAAGGCTGATCTTGTTCTTTTCCACACAATCTCTCAGGAAATGGTGTCTAATCTCAATGTGCTTGGTTCTAGAGTGGTGCACAGGATTTTGTGCAATGGAGATAGCACTGGTACTGTCACACATGATTTTTGTGTTCTTGTGTGTGTACCCATAATCCAAAAGCTGGTTTTGAATCCACAGGATCTGTGAACAACAACTAGCAGCTGCTATATATTCAGCCTCTGCAGCTGAAGTTGAGACAGAAGCCTGTTTCTTACAGAACCAAGAGACCAATCTCTCTCCAAGGAACTGACATGTTCCTGAGGTACTTTTCCTGTCAACTCTACAACCAGCATAGTCAGAATCAGAGTATCCAATTAACTCAAATTCTGATTCAGCTGGGTACCATAGTCCTAAATTTGGACAACCCTTCAGGTATCTCAAAATTCTCTTGAGAAGAATCAAATGAGATTCCTTGGGGTTGACCTGGAATCTAGCACATAGGCATATGACAAACATTATATCTTTTTACTTGCAGTTAAATACAATAGAGAACCAACAATGGCCCTATAGTTTTTCTGATCAACTGGCTTACCCTGATCATCAAAATCTATAACTACATTAGTAGCCATAGGTGTATGCATTGCTGAAGCATCAGCCATCCCAAACTTCTTTACCAATTCCTTGGCATATTTGGATTGGGAGATGAAGATGCCATCAGCATTTTTCTTTACTTGGAGACCAAGAAAGTAAGACAGCTCACCCATACTACTCATCTCAAACTTAGAATGCATCAGGTCAGAGAACTTTTTGCACAGTTTGGGATCAGTGGAGCCAAAAATAATATCATCCACATACACTTGAACTAACAGTATTGTGTCCTTGTGGTGCTTAACGAAGAGGGTTCTATCAACTACTCCCCTAACAAGTTGTGCTCTAATAGGAAACTAGCTAGAGTCTCATACCAGGCTCTGGGTGCTTGTTTAAGTCCATAAAGAGCTTTTTGCAACTTGTACACAAATGAGGGCTGAGTTGAAGAGACAAACCCAGGAGGTTGTTCAACCAATATCTCTTCCTTTAGCTCACCATTTAAGAAGGCACTCTTGACATCCATTTGAAATACCTTAAACTTTATATAGGCTGCATAGGCTAGAAAGATCCTTATTGCCTCTAGCCTTGCAACAGGGGCAAAAGTTTTGTCATAATCTATACCTTCCTCCTGTCTGTAGCCCTGAGCTACAAGCCTAGCATTGTTCCTTACAATAATTCCATTTGCATCCAACTTGTTTCTAAACACCCACTTGGTGCCTATGATCAGTTGGCCTTTAGGTCTTGGAACCAAAGTCCATACTTTACATCTTTCAAATTGATTAGCTCCTCTTGCATAGCAATGATCCAGTGGGGATCTGCTCAACATCTTTTATGGTGAGGGGCTCAATTTGTT